>OY720637.1:61371018-62659301 GCA_963169105.1 Ceriagrion tenellum
ATCATTTGGAAGCCCTCTTAATATTTCCCAGCTCACAAACGGCTCAAACTTACGGCTAACAAATGTGATAATATCTTCATTTTTGCGACATCGAAAGATTTTTCGGGACGATTGCCGTAAATTATAAGGACGAATGAAAAATGTCTGGTGAAAGCTATCCGAAGAGTGCATTGGTCTTCATTAACTTAAGACCAGTTTGAGCGAGATAGTTCCCTAGTCATAATGGAGAGCATATTCGAATTGTACGTCTTCCCAATCATCGCATTGGCAAATGATGCGGTATGAAGTCACGCGCACGGGTGCCTATACACCAAGGATTGAAATTCGCCACGAAAAAATTATATTCGCCTAGGAGGATGATGGCTTGGTAGTGTAATTGGCATGCACACCTGACCGGCAATTGGGATATCCGGGTTCGAATCCCGGTCAAGTCAAATGATTTTTTTCAAGACGAATTTCAATCCTTGGCGAATTGTACGTTTTAATGTCAGCAGTTGTAGGAAGCATGAATTAAATATAGCATTAGTAATGGCGCAATAGTATACTTTTATATGACTGAAACTCTGAGTAATTTTATGAAAGTACCTATATAAGTCATTAACTTGACTTATTTTTTTCGCGCGGTACGTTGAAAATTCCACAACGATTAAAATTCCGTTTTTTTTCGATTCCGAAGTGATTATATCTATATTAGTTTTTAATTTGACTCATTATTTTCGCACGGAATATTGAAACTCCTTCACTACGGAAGGTTTTCTAAGATGCTGAAAAAATTACTGCGGTGATAATATGATTTATTTTCAAAAATAGTTGATGAAACACACAAACTACTCACTGTTCACTTTTTGACGCGGTCCAGTTGTTAGAAATTCCTCGTTTTCTAAATGAGGTCTCTCTGGGGTACAAACAATTACCATTTCCCAATTAAAATTTCCCGAAGGTATAGGCCCCAGCACAGAACCTTGGGGTACTTCGGCTCTTACTAATTTAAATTCACTAAAATCCTTGCCCACTCTAACACACTGGGAACGTTCAAGACAAATAAATTCTAAACCAAGTTAGTGGGACTCCTCTGATTCCGGCATCACTCATTGTCGCTATTAGACATCGATAACACCGAGTAGGACAACAATCCGATGAAAATAGAATGAGTGGTCAGTATTAATATTTTTCGTCAAAAATCTTCGAAAGTACTTCGGTAAGGGGCTGATATTTTGACATCTTAGGGAAAATTTGATATTTTTCAAAAAAATGAGGTTAAATTCATTTCTGAGAGAAGTGATACCTATTTCGCATAAACTACCATAATATAGTCGAGGGGTCAATCAACTTGTAATTATTTACGCCATGTTTATCAACATTTTTGATTTACCTGGAATTTTCCCATTTAGTTTTCCATATGCTTTGGAATATCAAAACGCGGCTTAAAAAATTACTACATCCTACATTTTTTGGCCATTTTTAAATAGGTATGTTTCAGAGCGTCACAGAGAATATAATTTGGACGCCACACTACATATGTTGACCTCAGAAGTCAAGGGGTCTAAGTCTAAAAAAGTGACATTTTTGAAAAAAAATAAGTTAGGTACAGAAATGGGATGTGAAAATATAAATCTTTCAGTTGGAAAAGCGATCCAAGCGATTTTCTTGACAGGTTGTGCTATCTATGGTAATGCCTCTTAACCACTTAGTGGGTTGAACCGAAAATTTTCAACTTTGACTTCTAAGTTTTCTCAAAACAACGATTTTGTTACTTAGACCCCTTGGCTTCTTGGATCCTCATATCTAAGCCCTACGAAAGCGATAAAATAAGAGAGATACATTGCCGAACAGATGGGCACAAAATTTCGTAATTTCCACGCACAATATGTGACCACTATAGCAATTGAGCTCTCCTAAAAACACTCCCTCAATAAACTTCACCATTTCACCTCCCAAAACTTCATCCTATACATCTTCACATGGCTGGCGCCCTAAAATCCCATGCGGCGGCTCGCAGGGTAGGATGTAGATTTTATTTGACAACTCACCCTGATCACACGATCACTCATCCTATTCTACTCGTCGATAGCCTCTCTTAATAGGAATTTGACGCATTACCGTCAGCTTCTTTCACTCTGCTGAATCACAAATAAAATATAATCACGAATAAAATTGTTACGCGGGCTTAAAAAAAGGAAAACCTTACGCTTCAGCGACTGAAAAAGTATTCTAGATCTCATTTAAATCACTCACTCTTTCAAATCTAGCAGGAGAAAAAAGAATATTGTGACCCGGAACGGGCTACCTAAAATTATATTAATCAGCGCGATTCTATTCCAAGGAATAGTAACTGTTTAACGGCATGGGTCCTCTTCTCCTTCAGCTAGTCCAAAAAGGTCCTCAATTTCTAGAACCTTCCTGATTCCTGCCTTGATGCCCTTCAAGGAATACGTCCCAGGGAAAGGCGCTAGCTAAGCTGCTTCACAAGAGACGCTAACGATAATCCCCTTCGAGATGAAGGGCAGGGACCTTGAGTGCGTGCAAATTCCCTTTTCAGGCGGTCGAAATCATCCACCGAATCTCGATCGATAAATCGCCAAGCATGAAAGGCATTTCGCCGTGTTTCTAGTTGGCTGGAGCGGTAATCGTGGTTCACAATTTTTCAAGTCGGAAACAATTTCTAGCACCAGATTTCATTGAAGTGCATCTGTTTCATTGTTACCACACTTAGTGGTGCCACATCGGCATCGATGAATCGGACTACTCGACGTTTTTGGCCGAGAAAACATCGAGCAATAAAATAATCCCATGAAAATAGTACGAGTGGTGAGTGCTTTCATAAACATGGAAAAATCGACTACTCGATGTTTTTAGTCGATGTATCGGACTACTCGATGCTTTTTGGCAGAGACATCGAAAAAATCGAGCGAAGAAATAAAACATTGAAAATTGGGTAAGCAGTGAATACTTTTTTTAACATCGAAAAATCGACTACTCAATGTTTTTTTAGACAATATTGAATCTCTACCACACACAGAAATGTTCATAAATACATAACTTTTCCCAATTTGAAGGCATCTAATGACATAATTTATTGATTGGTTTTAGGCGCGGTATTCAAAATTCAGGCGAGATATATATATAAATTTTTTTATCGCAGTTCCTGTGCCTAACTAAATTAGTCACGTTCTTTCTAAGACTAACAATAACTTGCACGTTAACAATAATAGAAATGCGTGTAAGTAACCATGACAATTTCGTTCATTCACGTAACTATTTTTATGTGGTTTTTGTGGATCTTGGAATACGTACGATTGGGTAGGACAATATTGTTTAAATAAAAAGTTGAATTTTTAAAGTTATTTTGAATGCAGCCCTGATGAAATGGATTTCATAATATTCAAGGAGAAATCATTCACAGTAGGTTTTTTGATGGATATGAAGCAAATATGACCAATAATATATCTCAAACCATACAATCCCTTAATAATAAAAGAAAAAATCACGAAAAAAGTTATTACTGGCGCTAATAAAGGTTAAACTCGCATTGATGAATCAGATTCTTCAACTAGTCAGACCAGGAGGGTATCTGCAAGATTTTATAATTCGTCTTTAACTATAATGTACGAGTATTGCCGATTTTTTCTTAGCCTTATCGGGGGAGGTCCAAACCCCTCGCTTCGTAGCGACGGATTATCGAAGATTTTCGCTACCCACCAACGATTTTACCGAAAAAAATTGTTAATATAGAGTTAAGGATATTTCAATTTCCGATATGACGTCGTTAAGGAAAACAGAGATCGAAAAATTGTCGTTAAGATGCCTTAACGAGTTACATAATCAGGGGGCAGGAGGGTATCTGCAAGATTTGATAATTCGCTTCAACTATAATCTACGAGCATTGCCGATAAAAACTATTAATTTAATTTGGAAATGTTCATTATGTCATTGCCATTGAAACAAAACTTGTATGATAAGTTGGTAATGAAAGGTGATAAAGAAATATGACCATCATTAATTCATTCACTAAGCCAACGCAATAAGTCATTCAGTCATTCGTTTTAGACATCACCATAAGAAAATAATGGGACGGAAGAAGTACAACTGACATCAAGCAAAGAATAGACCACGGTAAGAAGGCGTTCATGGGAAAAAGACAACCGCTGTTCTCAAATAAGATAGCACTACAAACTAGGAAAGATTATGCTAAAACATTTGTGTGGAGCGTGGCACTTCATGGTTCGGGATCATGGACGATTGGAAAAGCTGACCAGAACGGACAAGAATCCTTCGAAACCTGGTGCTGGAGGAGAATGCTGAAGATAAAATGGACGGACAAAATAAGAAATTATGAAGTTTAAGGAAGAGAAGAAGGGGAAAGGTACCTATGGTACACGATGCTGAAAACAAGAATCAGATGGACTGGACACATCCTAAGGCAGTGTGCGTCTGTGAAGAACGCAATTGAAAGTAAAATAGAGGGAAAAGTCCTCAGAGGATGATGCACGAATGAGTTCACAGACCAGATAAAAAGGATAGTACATAGGAAGAACTACTAGGAAGTAGGAGGCCTAGAATTAGTGGGAGAAGTAAGGTAGGCTGCAGGCAACCAATATTAGGATTGCATGACCAATGATGATCACAAAATGGTACCGTAAATTGGACCCTAAGAAGGGAGGATGCTAATAGGCAGCAGGTGTTTGAGACGATGATGTGGAGAAGGCAGCTTGGGTGAACTGGAAAGGAAGACGAACGAGGAAGTGCTTGAGATAGTGGGCGAGGAAAGGAAACTTCTGAATGAAATCCGGGATAGGCAGATTAGATGGCTGAAGGGTGTTATAAAGGGCGATGGGTTGCTAAAGAGTGTGATAGAGGGAAGGATGTTGGGCAAGCGGGGGAGGGGAAGAAAGAGAATAGCTTTTATGGACATGACGAAGAAGGGCAGGCGGTATGTTGAGGTGAAAAAGGAAATACTATAGGGAGATAGGACCCTGAAAGTGTGGAAAACCGGGAGGAGATTCTCTGACTCTCAATAAAACCCACCTTTTACCGGTGGGACACTTAATATATAACAATAATAATCAGTACACTTTATTTCATGATATATCGTATCGGAGTACATAATTGTAGGTAGCGACTGCCCTAGAAACAATGAAGCTGAATGTATAGAAAAATCGGGAATACGTGCTTGTTATAAACTTTATTTTTGCCACACGTAGTAATACACCACAAACTTGCACAGATCGTTCATAAAATAAATTGGACACACTGCAGCTTCACCACATCAAAGTTTTACGTACTCCATCCACTCGCACCAAATTAAGGTATCAGTTATATTCAATCACAGTACTTTCTTGAGGTTTTCACCGTTCCGTCAATATAAAAACACTCAAAATGGAAAATTATTGCCTCTAGTTAATGGATAATATCTGCCATTTACACAGAAAATGTAAAAATACTCACATTCACAAACTAACCATCATTCTGTAAACGAAAAACGAACATGCACACGGTACAGCGAACATTGTCACTATTTAATCTGAATACCTATTTGTCCCTTCATGAATCCTTTCTGAGCATAAAATAAAACGAAACTGATTTAACTTATCCACTTACAAGATAAAACATAAAATACGATGCGATACACTGTTGAAGCACTGGAAGAAAACATTTTTCTGCGTGAACCATAACAACGTTCTGCAACCATAACAAAAACGAAACGAAATAGAATTACGGCAGAATGTAAACATATCAGCGCTTTGATGTCAACATATTCGCAATTACAACCATTACCTGAGCGAAATCATTACAATTCAATACGATAACAATGGTACGTCTTTATATCAATGTAAGACATATTTCTACGACAACAAACAGTAATATACTCGAGTTTATTACTCTGAAGCACGTCACTTGATGCCGTAGTCACGAAAACCAATATGCACTTGTAAATTGTTTACGAGGCTTCCTCCTCGACACATTATTTAAAATGGGCTCTTATCTCGTAGAGTAATCATCTAAAAACACAAATAAAGAGCACTAACGTCCAATGATTTTTAAAAATGCAATCGTTACCCTCAAAAACAGTCCATACACACACAACTATTTATGCACTTTATAATGCTGTGAGGCATAGCACTGATAAAACGAGATGAAGAAGAGGTGATAACCACTTTTCGACGCTCAAAACCACACTAATCATCTCACTAGCTCTTCCTTTTTCGTTGAATAAAACACTCATGAAGCACTACGGAGTACCACAACACACTGATAGACTAAGAGCAAATAATTAAAAAGCTCAGTTTGATCCAGCAACAGTACTACACGTCGCATCCGCCAGACTTGAGAAAAGCAATTCCACCGGTATCTTTGGTATTTTCGCCTGAAATCTCTGTTATGGCTTCAAGTTATCACCCGAGGTGAACCTCCCGATGTTGACCTCGTGGTTCACTCTGCACTAGAAAGAAACAATGGCGGATTGAGACAACCATAGGTCCGCTAAGAAGCGACCGAGCCGAGTCACGTGACTCAAGTTGGAAGCGAGTCTGTACAGCTCACCGGATGAGCTTACCAACCAAATCATTTCGCTGTGCATCTAAACACCGTCTGCTATAAATCTACAGATACCCAGCTTAATGCGACTGACTGTACAGTATCTTACATACCTCCACAGCTATAAAATCTGCTGATTCAGCAAAACTAAAGCACCAATCCGTTTTAGCAGTACAGGGTATGCACTTTTTTTTCAGTGTACGTATATTTATTTAGACTGTAAGATCCGCAATATCTTGTTTCCCTAATCATCTTTGAACATACTGTAAACCATTAAATTTTATAACCTACCGATATCGTATTCAAATATAATAGCACTCAAGAAAAGTAACTTTGAATGACTAAAATAATAATTTTTATGCTGGGACAAATCATATCCACAAATATACCGTTAATTGGAAAATCGCTTATAATAATTTTTATGAGGCGAGAGATACGAAAAATATTTTTTATACGCCACTTACGCGACGCAGCGTTTAAGAATAACTTATTTTAGGATGATAGAATGACGAACAAAAAATGCCTCTCATTCGCTTTTATCTTGCTGGAAAAATGATTTCTAACTGAAAGTTCCAGAAGTACAACTTAGCCTCACAAATAAACGATCACCACTGCCATACGCGGGAGATGAAAGAAACAAATTTTTTATGCATTTCAGTAGATAGTGCTGCACTCTCGGAGCTGGAATCATAGCTTTGTGGTATCTTTACAAATAAGTGAGCAATATAAAACAGAACATTTTTTCTACTAAGCCACCCGCCAATGGGCCAAAGTCACCCCATGTCACGGTATCTCACGCTTCAGCCATAGACCATCTTGCACACTGCAGTTGTAATCTTCGCAATGTGATTTATATTAATAATGTATTACAGGAAATTGTTCAGGATGTTAAGTGCATGCTTACTAAAATATTCAAGAGCATAGATAAATAAAGTCTGGTCCGGTAGCCAAAGATTGCGGATACTTGGAATTGTACGTAGGTGTTAAGGCCGCTTTTTCACGGTACATTTCATTGTACAAACGAATGTATCATAGAATGTACAATAAACTGAATGGAAATAGAGCAGGTTCTATTTCCCGTTAAGTCATTCAGACAATCATACAATTTGTCGCTTTACACGGTACAATTTCCTTCATGAAGGAATTTGTACATTCGTTTGTACAATAAAATGTACCGTGTAAAGCGGCCTTTAGAGTTGACTAAGAGATATGCCATGTCACTAAACGTTGAGATTTAAGACTGGAAGTTAAGAGCACCTTTATATCCAAATTTACTAAATCTACTCGAAGTCATTAACTTTAAGTGCTGCTGAGAAGTTATATCTCAAACCCTTTTCCCACTCTTAAAGCAGCCTATTCTTCGCCGCAGCTTCCTCTCCCAGAGATGAGGATTCTCTTTCTAATTATCCGACGAAGACACCTGCTGGCAAATATCACGAGGGTGCAATGCTCTGATATGAATTCCACGCTGGCCAGGGGACAAGGAGGGATGAGGGGGAGAGAGGGGGGGGGGGACGGGAAGCAGAACTGACCAATTACAGATCTTGACGGTGAATTCGCGCGAGACAGTCTGGCGCCCGTTACCATGGAGACGCTCCAAGAAAAACGTAGGCGAGCTGAGGGAAAGGCAATTGTGGCCCCTCTTAGACGCTTCAATTATCAATCCAAAGCATTGAATAAACTAGATGCGAGAACTAAGTTTTTATTATTATTTTTTTTAAATTAAGTATTTTATTTTATTTTTTATATTATATTATATATAATTTAATAATATTTAAAAAAAATAATTAAAATTACTAAATACTGTTATTTTTTAAAAATTGTCACATTTGAACACAGTAATAATTACAGATTTAAAAAAACCATAGTTGATCTCGAAGAATTATTTGTATACGACGGAAAATTTACATAGAAGTTAGAAAATTTCTGTTGTGTTTTGCGTCGTCTATTCGAGGCTGCAACGGAAGAGAAGGGCGTAAAATTTCGCGGCTCTCCCATAATTTCCTAATAAACGCCGGATTCCAGTGAGAAATTGCAAAAAGCTTCATCTTCAACGAAGTTCACTGAGATAAACGCAATCATGAACTTCATATTACTTAAAAGAGATGCTTTCAATTCCGTTTCAAGTTGAATTTTTAATTGCAAACCAGCATCCGTATTCACGGTCATATCGGTATTTGTGATAAGTAAGTATTTCCCTTACTCGCGATACTTAAAAGCCCCGGAAGTCACCTCATTGCAATGTTAATCTGTAAAACTGCCTTTTACCCTCCTCTGGTCAGCTCACAGATCAATTTATTGCACAATCCAGATTTCGATGGCGTCTTCTTCAGGCGTCATCTTCAGGCTCTCACTGACAATGAGCAGCAGAGTCTGAGAGCACCTGGAGATGATGATCCGGATCGAAATCTGGATTGTGCAATAAATTCGCTTTGCCTGTGAAAGGTCCCGGGTTCGATCCCCGGCACCTCCACAATTCTTTGTCGGCCCCGGTGGCGGCGGCGGGGTAAAGTCCTCGCCTGCTAACCCGAGGGTCGCTGGTTCGAGTCCCGCCTGGGTAGAATATTATCTGCCCAGGACATGGGTGTTTGTGTCTCGTACGTTGTTACCGTTATCCACCCGACGTAAATTGGCCCATTGTGCTATATTCGGGATAGTGAAGATAAAATAAAAAATAAATACAATAAATTTAAATACAAAAATTAATTAAAAAATAATTAATAAATACAAAAAATGCAGTGCAGTGTAAAATTAATTTTTACTAACCAACATGTAACTCCACAAAGTTGAACCGAGCTTTATTTCATTCATTTCATTGTATAACAATGATTTAATTTACAGTTTGCCTCCGATTAAACGCTTAGTGTATGATACGAGTGCAAAACTAGTGGAGAAATTGTCTTCGACCATGCCGAAGCTTAAATTCCCTGCACCACTTTCAAATAAAAAAAACGTGGCTTTGGTCCGATCCAGCCCAATTGAGAACTGTGCCGTCTGTGGACTACTAGAGGCTCATGACCCAAATTTCAGCTCGATATCTCAATTTTTACGGCAGTTATCGTGCGAAGATACAGACAAACAGACGGACATAGCTAGATTGACTCGAATGGTGATGCTGATCATTTCTTTATATACTTGTCCATACCTGCCACGCCTCCTTCAATGCGTCACATTTATAATGTGACAAAACCAATATACCTACCCTACCCACGTAGTGGTGAAGGGTATTAAGAAGTATTTCCAAAGAGGAGGGAATTTACAAGAGGGTCTGAGTAGAGACGTAAAGAAAAGGCTGGTAAAAACTCTAATATGGAGCGTGGCGCTGTATGGGTCGGATACATGGTCACTGCGAAGAGAGGATGAACGTGGCCTCGAGGCGTTAGAGATGTGGGTGTGGAGAGGGTGAGCTGGGTAGCGAGATAGACGAACGAGGTATTGTATTTGAGGTTGTTGAAGGGTAGGAGCCAGACGAGGTATTGGATATGGTTGGAGAGGAGAGGAAGTGGTGGAGGTTCTTGTGGAGGCAGATGAGATGGGTGGAGGACGTACTGAAATGAGAGGGAATGCTGAAGTAGGCAATAGAGAGGAGAACACTGGGGAAGCGTGGAAGAGGAAGGAAGAGGATAGGAATTCGGGACGAAATAAGAAGAGGAAGACTATATGAGAAATTCAAGAAGGATCTAACGGCGGACAGGAGAAAGCAGAACCATATTCCAGAAATTAGTGCGTTAGAATAGGTAATGTCCAAAAAACAACCAACATCTGGTAGAATACTCAATGAAAAACATGACGTGAGTAGTGGTTTGTCATATAGGTTGAAATTAAGTTTTGCAGGTGAGATATTGGGATTTCTTATGGGTCAAAACGACAACAACAGATGCATTGCGCCATATAAACGTTCTCTTAGTAAAAATTTCTTCAGTATTACACTTCACAGAAGTTTCCACAGGAATGGTCGCAAGTAGCGTAAATCCCCACAGCAAGAGCACCTACTTTTCGATTCGGTAGAGACCTCATAGCTTAGTGCCTAACCTAAAATTTCCATTTTTTGTAAAGTATTCGACCGGTTAAGGTAGGTTTTGTTGATGTCAGAGAATCCTCTCCCGGTTCTCTACACTTTTAAATACCGATCTCTCTCTAGTGTATCCTTTTCCGCCTCTTTATACGAACTACCCTTCTTCATCCTGTCCATGTACCCTATTCTCTTTCTTCCTCTTTCCCGCTTCCCCAGCCCCTTTTCCCACGGACTACAAATTTGACGTGGTGGAAGGACTTGCGCGTTCCAATGACCCCAAGAGTTGGACTGGCGGGAGCAATTAATATTGCTCGCGGTAGGGTCATCCATGCCAGATAGGTCGAAGGGTAGGAGCCAGACGAAAGGCAGTCCCGTGATGGTGTCACGTGAAAACCACTGTTGGGAAGCGGGGGTGGGAGTCCCTCCCGAATATTTACCACCAGGAAAAACGTAATTTTCATCACCAACATCTAAATCTTAACTTGCGAGCCACGGCGGGGCCGGGGAGTGAGACAGAGGGTGTTGGGATATGAGACCTGAAAAGGGGAGGAAATGGGAAACCAATATGAAGATGGACTTTCATCAGTGCAATCACTGACAGTGTATTCCAACACAATAATTCTTAAGGTAGCATAAAAAAATGTGATAAAAAAAGTGCGTCGGCCGGGAATCGAACCCGGATCAACTGCTTGGAAGGCAACTATGCTGACAATTACACCACCGACGCTTAATTGAAATCTTCAGAAAAGCATATCAACTCAAGGAAAATGAGTCAGTTTGCCGATTTCACCACCCTTAGTCCCGCCTATCAAAACGAATGCGTTTTTTTTTCGGAGGGAATTCAAAATACTAGCCTGAGATTTTGTTCTTAACTATTCTGATAAGATGTTCTGCCATTTCTTTTCATACTTAGCTCAAGCAAAATGGCTAAACAGGTTTTGCCCATGTGGTATCTTGTTTGTTGGAATTTATCGATATACATAAACAATTAGTCAAACTGAAGCCTACAGTATTCTTGGAAAACGAAAAGAAAAGGCACCATTACACCACCGACACCAGTTTAAATACTCTTCCGCTGACAAATCGAAAAAAACCTATTGAAAAACCTAAAATTCAGGAACAAAACATTCAGATTATTCCAAGAATACAATTTCAATGACCACGTTAGTCCAGTCATAGGAGCCGACTGCAGCGCCATTTGCATGGAACTACAGCATTTTGACTGTTATTACTTCAGTAATTCGCTAATAACTTTAGAAAATAGGAGACAATATGCCTATATTTTATTTTTATTCCATGTCCCCGTAATTTTCACATCCAAGTTTAAAAGCTTGAATGTGCCTTATCGTTAAAAATAAAGTTTTTCTGCAGCAATCTGAAAAATTTCCATTACAACCAATGCTAAAATCTCAAATTTCAAGGATGAATACAGTAAAGATGGACAGGAAATCCCATTTTACCATCATCTCAGTATATAAAACGCCCTTCAAAGAGGCTAAACTCAAGTTTTCAGAAAATCTGGAGTAAGTGACATTGAGGTCAGAGCCACCTAAAGACGGGATGTGATTTAGGGCTCTTTTTACATTGTCTTACGCAAGGTGATGTGGTGGTCAGAGATAATTTTACGTAGGATTTTATTTACCCGGGAGATCGAATCTATTGAAAATTTATACAGTCAGCAGACGAAAAATCCAACTTTATATCATTGTAGATAGCGCATATCTGTGGTATGAAGGAAACGCGAAAGATAGAGGATATTCCCAGTTCAAGTACTGAAAGGTATAGCAAACAGAATTCTTGTGATAGGTTGCAGTACAACTATATCTTAAATACTGCCGCAATGGCGGTGGATTTCGATGCTCGAGGTAGCTTGAGCGAAATATCATTTCACCCAGAAATCAATGGCTTTGCTCTCAATTAAAAGAAAAATATCTGACCCTTACGAAGACATGAACATATCAGCCCCTTACCGAATTACTTTCCGAGATTTTTGACGAACATACCATCTCTTTTACACTGGAAACGGTACGTATATGCATTCCAGGCCAATTTAATTAAAAAAAGTTTGTAATTTATAACAATTAGAACACGTCTTTAAATTAACAGTGTTTAGTTTGTAAGTTTTCTCAACTTTTTTCATATTGTCACACGAGTAAACTTTTCAGAATACTTAAGATTCTTAAGAATCTTCCATTATGAAGGATTTTTAAACGAACCGCGCGAAGAAAATGGTTCAAATTAAACACTAATGTCGAGATTTTAATATAATCTTTTAGAATTTCAGTCACATAAAAGTTTTATTTTATCACCATAGCAATTTTATTTTATTCATGCATCCTACAGCTGCAGAAATGAAAACGTGCAATTCGAATATGGTCTCCATTATGACTAGGGACTTATCTCTCTCAAACTACCTTAATTACCCACGCAAAAGGCCACCAAAATTTACATGTTTAGCACTAATAAACCTAACAATAACATCCGTCGTATTATTTGCAAGCGACCATTTTCATACCGGTGTTGCGTTATACATACGAGGTCTGTTCAAAAAGTTCCCGAACTTTTTGAATAGCGCGCCTCCAGCTGGTTATTTTTTAATTCACATGGAGGCGTTGTGTTTGCAAAAACTTCCCAAATAATTGCCTATAACCACGATGTTGATATATTGTTTTGCTACTCAGTTACGGTGCGGAAAGTTGCGTCTATTTCGGTGGTTTGTCAAACAATTTGAATAGATGAATGTGTGACGCCATTCACTGACGATGGAATATCTGGTGGAGCTCATAAATAAATGGTTTTAGCAGTCATACGAGGTCTGTTCAAAAAGTTCCCGAATCTTTTGAATGGCGCACCTACAGTTGATCATTTTTTAACTTTATTGGAGGCGTTGTTCCCGCGAAAACATCCTAAATAACCGCCTTCAACCACTTTGTTGATATATTGTTTTGTTGCTTAGTTACGGCCGTTAATGTGAAAGGGTGTTCGTGGAGTGCGGCGAAAAATCGGATCCGCGGAAATGAGCTCTTTGAAGGAGCAGCGCTGTTCTGTGAAATTCTGCGTGAAACTCTGCAAATCCTTCACGAAAACTTTTTGAGTTGATTACAAAGGCTTATGGTGAGGATGCTATGAAACGTACAGCGTGTTATGAGTGGTTTACCCGGTTCAAAAAGGGGTCAAAAATCAGTGGAAGACGACGAGAGTTCCGGAAGACCATCAACGTCGACTGATCGAGAGAGTGAAAGATCTCGTTCGTGGAAATCGATGTTTGACTGTCAGGAAACTTGCAGAAGAGTGTGGCATCTCGATTGGCTCGTGATATGAAATCCTTACTGAGAAATTGAGGATGCATCAAGTCGCCGCCAAATTCGTGCCTCGCCTGATGACAGCAGACCTGAAACAACATCGATTTCCAGTCTGTCAGGAATTGTTTGATCAAGCTGAAGAGGATGAAACCTTCTTCTCCAGGATCATAAAAGATGATGAGTAATAGGTTTATGGATATGACATCGATTAAAAAGTGCATCTTCACAATGGATTGGTGAAACATCCCCCCGCCCCAAAAAATCTCGACAAGTTTGCTGGAACGTCAAGGTAATGTTGACTGTTTTTTTCGATGCAAAGGAGGTTGTACATCACGAATACCTACCTAAATGCCAGACAGTTGACAAAGAGTACTACCTGGGGGTTATGACACGCCTAAGAGAGAGAATCAGTCGAAAACGGCCCGAAATTAGGAGGAACGGCGAGTAATTTTTTCACCACGACAACGCGCCGGCTCATTTGTCTCTCAGAACTCGTGAGTTTATAGCCAAAAACAAGACCGTTGTGCTTCCCTATCCACCCTACTCACAAGACCTGGCCCCGTGTGACTTTTTCCTGTTCCCCAAACAATAAACCCCGCTCGAAGGAAAGAGATATGCCACCATCCATTTCAGAGATAGAGAAAAAATCGGCAGAGGAGCTTATGAGCATTCCGGAAGAAGCGTTCCAGGACAATTTCAAGAAGTGGAAACACCTTTGGGATAAGCATATACGTTTGAGATAAGACTACTTTGAAGGGGACCCTGACCAATAATTTGTTAGTGAAGCATTATTTTTGTAATAAAAAAAGTTCGGGTACTTTTTGAACAGACCTCGTAACTCTATTTAATATTTCAATAGATGTCCACATATTGATCACCCCTACTCCTATCTCGATAGACTTCAACCCTTACCATTCAGTAATAATCATTTCCTTTCGAGTAACGAAGGTACTTACCGTTCGATGCACCTGCGGCGCGGAAAGCAACTGCACGCAAGTCTTCGGGACCAACTGCGCTCTCATTATGTGGAAAGGCAACGAAATGCAGACGGAGTATAATGATTGTTCTGTGGGTGGGGAGAAACACGACTCCCTCCAGAGTCTCATTTCAAACGTAAAGTCAGAAATGTGAGCTGCACGTGAAAGGCTCTGTCATAGCAGAAGCCCGGGTAAAATTTCTCTCAGCTCCCGTGGCGACAGACGAATGTAATTTCCTTTTGAAAACAGGGGCAAGCACTGTCATCAAACCCCCTGTGGTGAAATTGAGTCAATAAAATTTACTCATGTTCACAAAGTACTTTTCTCGTATGTATAACGCGTCGCGACGCTAGACGTTCACCACCCGACATTGTGCCTGATAATGACGCCTAAGGGATTTTTAAAAGTATTCTATCGGCTAAGGTAGGTATGGCTGATTGCCAGAGAATCACATCTCGATTTTCTACACTTTGCTTACTCTAGATTATCCTTTTTCGCCTCAGCATACGATCTACCCTTCTTCATTCCGTCCATGAAACCAATACTCCTCATGAAACCAACCTCCTTCCTCTTCCCCGCTTGCCCGACATCCATCCCTCTATCACACTCTTCGGCAACCCCTCGCACCTTATCGCACCCTCCAGCCACCTACTCTGCCGATCTCGAATTTCATTCAGAAGTTTCCTTTCCTCGCCCGCCATCTCAAGCACTTCCTCTTTACTCTTCCTCTCCGTCCACCTCACCTTCTCCATCCTTCTCCACACTCACATCTCAAATGCCTGCAGCCTGTTCTCGTCCTCCTTTCTGAAGGTCCACGTTACCGCACCATACAACGCCACGCTCCATATCAAGCTCTTCACCGGCCTCTTCTTCACATCTTTATCCAATGTTCCCGTCATCAGCTCCCTTCTATTATTAAACGCCTCCTTAGCTAATGCTATTCTCTTCCGCATATCTTTCCTTCTATGTCCGTTTTCTTCTAGTATATTACCTACGCAATCGCGCTGTGAAAAAATTACCCTATGGACATTACCAAATTATTCTCTGAATGCGTAACGCCCGCTTGACCGGTCGATTTGTCATGATTTCCAACCCTAGAGTTTTTGTTAAAGACTTATTTCATCAACTAGAAATCCTCAGAATATAAATTATAAACCTTTATCAAGGGATACATTTATCTCTGGTTAGGCCACACCTCGAATATGCCGCGAGCATTTGGCACCCTGGTCATAAAGATTTAACAAAAAAATTAATAAAATACAGAGAAAAGCTGCACGCTTCGTTAAAAACAGCTACGAGCGAACATATAGTGTTTCATAATTTTTAGAGGGATTAAGATGGGAGCCCTTAGAGACTCGGAGGCTACACACTTGGCTTAGGTTGCTTGAGAAATTCAGAACTGGTGTCTTTCAGAGCGACACCGAGAATATTACCATGACGCCTCACAACATCCCTAGGTTTGTCAGAAGCGGTGAAATATGAGATATGCGTTGCCGAATAGATTGGTACAAAAACTCGTTCTTCCCGCGCACAATTAGTGACCAAAAAAAACTGAGGTCAACTCAATACACCCCCGTAGTACATGTCACCATTTAACCTCCTAAAAGCTTATCCCTTACATATTTACAGGGCTGGTGTCCTAATACACGCTCAACTGGCGGCTGGCAGGGCAGTATGTAGATGTAGATTCAATTATGACGATTATTTCTCAGTGAAATATTAAACCACCTGGAAGTTGGCAAGATATTTAGAGTATATTTCTGCAGAAATTATTGGCTGTCTTTAAAAATAGTAAACAATGGGAGATGTATCATCATCCTCCTTTCAGAATGATAAATAATAGCCATCATGGTTGTAGGATATAATCTCTAGTTATTATCTTATGTCAAGCTACATTTTTGGCTTTGGCGACGTTCTCAAATGGTGACGCAAATAAGTCAGCCTTTCGTCACAGACCTTTCGGTAAGCTATGCCTGTGCCCTACTTGCGCCAACTACACTACGAGCTTTTCAGTGTTGTTGGAGCAATCTAGAGGATTCTGCCGGAGATTTGACAACAACTTGCAGGTGACTGTTGCCTTGAGCGGGATTTATCCTGGAGAGCAAGGAGTATAGAGTACTCTATGCTCCTTGCTGGAGAGAGAGAGAGACTCCTGACGTCGAAATGCATTGATCAGGAGCCAGTGTCGCCATCTGAAGAATTTTCTGCAGAAGTATTTCTTAACGAAGGGTCCTCATTATCATGTATCACGATGTTTCGCCGCGTATCGCCAGGAATCGTTGAAAAACCCTCTCAAGGTATTGTTCATTTCCGACGTGGTGATATACTTCGAACGGCTGAAAGTCGACAGAAAAAAAATAATTTAACCTGATCTAGATTCGAACCAGGCCATTGGGAGTTCCGGATTCCACTGCAGCACATCAAATATCGATCAAAGATGCTGCATAGATTGTATAGATTATTGGAACATATATTTTTATTAAAATAAAATGCGCCAAACTATTTGGAGGCATTATCTCATCCATTAGGGGAATATCTTGGCACCCCCGGCATTTAGTCATGATTTGGAAATTTTCAACTGGAGAATGCGGGTAGGAGGGTTAAATATACGTTGGGTATATACCTACGGTCTTGAATTATTGACAAGTATTACTTATACGTCATCATAAATCTTAACAATCTCCATCGATATCAACGCTACACATATTGGATTTAAGAAGAGTAAACAACTCATTTTCCATTAAGAGTCATTTCCACACGTTGCCTCGTTCTTAAAAATTAAGGAACAAAAATTAGAACTATATTACGCTAGAGCATCGCAGAATACTCAAGGCATAAAACTCGCGCATTCGGCCGTGACGGAATGTATCGGTTACGCAGTCAACACAGCAAGGGTTTTACTAAAAGAATTGGTCGATAGCACCTTTTAATGACTTCAGTTACATACTAAGGAATATAAACTCACGAAAATAAAATTAGGGAAGTAGAATGCAGAACGGACAGGTTAGAAATTTCATTTTTCCCGCGAACTATAAGAGACCAAAAAATTGCCGATGAGACGTGTAAGTATATTAACCGATAAGTAGATAGCCAATTAGTTAGTACAAAAAAGTAATGCCGACAGTCTCTTTGTAAATTAATCATATTGTAACCGCAATTGGTTCTTGGGTATCAGCCTTGCGTAACCCCGCGATCTATAACGGATCAGTTTACACACGACCTTCTGTTTAATGGAACTAGGTCTATAATGGCGTCAACAGTATAGAATATTAGTCTACTGATTTGAGAGCGATAGAATGTGTTTAGGCTGTGGAAGTGAGGAACATGGATTGAATTTATTCTCACGTTAAATTGGTGTCAACAGTTGTAAGTTTTTCAACGAACTCAAATAAATGGTCGACAAGTACATGAATTAACCGCACTATCTGCCTCTAGAATTAGTTGAATTGCTCCATAATACATGTACTCTTATCTATTGCATCCTACATCTATCTCGGAAGTACCATATCGTTTGACGGATTAAGTAATATGGACATCAAGCGGGGAATAGCCAGAGCAAAGTAGGCGTTCATGGGAAAAAGACAACTGCTGTGCTCAACGAAGATAGGACTACAAATCAGGAAACAATAAGTGAAAACATTCGTGTGGAGCGTAGCATTCTATGGAACAGAAGCATGGACCACTGGAAAAGCTGACTAGAACTAGAAACCTTCGAAACCTGGAGGCAGATTCTGAATATAAAATGGACGCACAAAATAAGATATGATGAAGTGTACAGAAGAGTAGGAGAAAAAGAATCATATGGAACACCATACAGAAGAGAAGAACAAGATGGATTGGACACACCCTGAGACACAATGGGTTTGTGAAGAACATGATTGAAGGCAAAATAGAGGGATAAGTCCCAAGAGGAAGACCAAGGAAAAAGTTCATGGCCCAAATAAAGAGGAACGTGCATAGGAAGAGACACCAGGAGGTTAGAGAACTAGCATTAGATAGAGAAGGGTGGAGAACTGCAGCCAGCCAATCTCAGGATTGAACGACCAATGAATGATATCTACTATGTACTAGCACCACGTATTACATGTTTCCTCTATGAATCTTGCATCTCAGTTCATTAATATTAAGTAAACAAATGCAAAAAAAAGTAATGCCGACAGTCTCTCTAGCATTGATGGCATATCTTAAGTGTAACGCATGATTGTGGAACCTCGCCTCCTGACTTGTGTTGGCAGGTTTTTGCCGATGATTCGTAGTTAAATTAATTTTGATCGTGTCGAATGTCATGCGTGCTGGTTATAACTCTACCTCTGATACTAGCACATATGGTGGCTTGCAGGGTACTATCATCATTCATTGGTCGTTCAATCCTAAGTTTGGTTGACGGCAGCCCTCCACCCTTCCCTATCTAATGCTAGTTCCCATACCTCCTGGTATCTTTTTCTATGTAATCTCCTCTTTATTTGGTCCATGAACTTATTCCTTGGTCTTCCTCTGAGGAATTTTTCCTCTATTCTGCCTTCAATTAAGAACTTCTCCACAAACCCATTGTCTTTCAGGGTGTGTACAATCCATCTTGTTCTTCTTTTATGTATCGCGTTGCACATGGTCCTTTCCTCTTCTCCTCTCCTGTACACTTCATAATTTCTTATTTTGTCCATCCGTTCGGGGCAATATGTAGTTGTGAATATAGATCAGGGTCGCCCCAGGAAACCATGTCTTGCGGGGCACGGAGCAACTATCCCTTGTGGGGCCCCAGACAACTATGATTAGTGCATCTTGAGGCAACTATGTTTTACAGGCCTTAAATATACAGTCATTTTAGCCCAAAATTATAAAACTAATCTATAGTATGATATATCATTATTCACTATTTATTTATTAATGTTATATGTACCTTTCATTGATCATTAACTAATACATTTTAAATTCTAAAAATAGATTATAAGTTCTGATAAGCGCACAAACATCCGTCACTCGAAAATAAGAGTAATGAATAAGAGAAAAAGTGACCGATATTAGATACGGTGATGGGGAGGATCCCGGGATTTTAAAATTATATTTCCCCATCTTGTGATAACCGAGTTCCTCTAGAATACGGGGCCCTTGGAGGCGCGGGGCACGGGACAGTTGCCCCGATTGTCCGACTCAAAGGGCTGTACTATCATGCATGAATACTCCCCGGTACTGTCTTACCGTAAGGCTCCATCTATTATCTCCTATTAAACACAGTATTATGTACCAGAGTACCCTGAGTACAATTCCTTTGAGCATTTATTCTCTCACGAGAGTTTCACATTTCACAGCTTCCTGTCGAATCCAATCCACTTCAAATTCTACGGAAGCCCAAATGTTTTCTCCTCATCCGAGCTGTCAATCTAAACATGATCGTTTGACTGAGACAATTTCCATTATTTTCACTGTTTTGCAAATATCGTTCTCCGGAATTCCCCCGACTGCGATCGGAGATCTGGCGTTGAGATATGGATCGCGAGTATTGAAATTCAACCCGACGATGGATGCGCGTAGCCGCCGTTCCTGCGGATACAGAAGTTGATGAAAGGGAAATTAAATTCATGGACTCGAGGGAAGAATAGTTTTTTTTTAATGCTGTGTCTCGGGGCAAATTTCGAAGGAAAAAAAACAAGGTTCTCTCTTTCTCTCTGCCTTCTCCAGCCCCTCGATCGGGCAACACCTAAATTTACGAACTTCATCGGTCGTTCAATCCTATATAAGATTGGTTGACTGCAGCCCTCCACCCTTTCCAATCGAATGCTAGTTCCTTTGCCTCCTGGTATCTCTAACTATGTACTTTTCTCTTTATTTGGTCCATGAACTTATTCCTTGGTCTTTCTCTGGGGGCTTTTCCCTCTATTTTGCCTTCAATTATGCTCTTCACAAATCTATTGTGTCTCAGGATGTGTCCAAACCATCTGATTCTTCTTTTCTCTATGGTGTTCCATATGGTCCTCTCCTCTTCTGCTCTTCTGTTCACTTCATCATATCTTATTTTATCCGTCCATTTGATCTTCAGCATCCTCCTCCAGCACCAGGTTTCGAAGGCTTCTAGTCTTTTCTTGTCAGCTTTTCCAATGAGTTTTACGTTTCCAATGAGCGTTTACGAACTTGCATTATTTCTAAAAACTATACTCATAGAAAAAAGGGCTATAACTATGGAATATCCGTTGTCTAAATGTACTGTCACTGGAATGGAAGTGTTCTCAAGACTTCACTTCAAATGAATCAAACAGTACAGTGTGCCATATTTAACACCATTTTTGAAGAATAGTTATCGCAACCCTGCACTTCCAGCACTGTGATACAGCACAGTTTCGGTACAGCTGTAACCACAGTACAGTTCCTCCACTTGGTGCAGCTTATTTTCAGTACGGTCCTCTCTGCAGTTCAGTGTCTACAGTACACTTTCAGTGCAAATCCTCATAAACAAATACTCCACGGTATTTTCCAGTACATTTAAGGTAGTTTGAGCAAAATATCATTTTACCTATAAATCAATGAATTTGGTCTCATTTTAAAGAAAAATATATCACCCTTCCATTGACACGAAAAATTCAACCCCTGACCACATTACTTTCCGAGGTATTTGCCGGATAATACCAGCCCTTTTAAATACGAAATGGTGCGTGTATGCACTCCAGAGAGAGTTCATTGAAAAAATGAGGAATTTCTAACACCTAGATCTCGTCAAAAAATCAACAGGTTGTAGTTTGCGCGTTTTCACCATTATATTCATTAATTAATCATATTGCAACCGCAATAGGTTCTTGGGTATCAGCCTTGCGTAACCCCGCGATCTATAATGGATCAGTTAACACACGACCTTGTTTCATGGAACTAGGTCTATTTATAGGTCCATATAATGGCGTCAACAGTATAGAATATTAGTCTACTGATTTGAGAGCGATAGAATGTGTTTAGGCTGTGGAAGTGAGGAACGTGGATTGAATTTATTCTCTCGTTAAGTTGGTGTAAACAGTTGTAAGTTTTTCAACGAACTCAAATAAATGGTCTACAAGTGCATGAATTAACCGCACTATCTACCTCTAGAATTTCCTTTTTTTGCCTCGTCATACGATCTACCCCTCTTCGTCCATAAAACCTATTCTCTTTCTTCCCCTTCCCCGCTTGCCAAACATCCATCCCTCTGTCACACTCTTCAGCAACCCATCGCCCCTTATTACATCCTCCAGCCGCCTACACTCAAGTCATAACAGTGCTATAATTGAGACGAAATCTTTAAAATATAATCCTTGCATCAATTATATTACAACAATATAATGTTTGGTTATTTCCGATGCATAAATTGAGGGCATGTAACGTCGTGCCTGCTTTTTTTTTATTCCATTTTTATTTATTTTAATTTTATTTATTTAATTTTCGTTCGTTATTTGGGTTTTGCTGGAATTAATGTATATGTTAATGTATGTTTATGTATGTTTATCTATGTTGATGTTTTATATTGTTTATTGTTTGTGTAAAAGGTTGCTATGTTATTGTTGATTAAAAGAAGGGAGGATTGTTAAAAAAGAACGTTGAAGTGGAGAGACGTGTATTTTAGTGGGGCAATGCCAAATTAATATTCCGAGGGAATTTGTTATCATTTGAGAGATCCCGACGTCACAGGGCAGAGTGATCCAAGAATTTTTTTTCGATTTAGTTGAAAAGTAATTAAAATGTGCCTTCAACGACTCATGATTCGCACTCCAAACATCTTGATAGTTAGTTTTTTATTCCTATTTTTACGTCTGTACCAGTATCTCACGCACCAGCGCACAGTGGGCTGTAATCGAAAGAAGTTGGAGTAAATTAAGAAATGGATTTTTTTTCACTCTGGTAGTTGAAATTTGGCATAGTGAATTGGTGGTAATTATGATGGGCGACTCGTTATTCACGCTTCTTCTGCGTTCGCATTTTGCAAGGGCTTAAAGTTGGACAAAATTTGCTCGAAAAGCCGGAATTGAGTTTTCGCTGTAAATCTCCAAAACTAAGAGTCTGCAGAACGATTTGTAAGAAATTAATGGAATAAAAAGTGATATTGTTACAAAGAACAAGCTTTATTCTTGGACATATTGAAACTTTAAATGACATAAAAGAGTAATTGTTCTTATAATAGGACAAAATGCCAGACCCTACTTTAAACCGATTTTCTGTTTCGGGTAGAATAATAATGAAATAGCCACTATGCCTTATTTCAATTTCCAGACTGAAAAAAATCATTTTTTTAAACTTTGACAATATTTTGAATTTTTTGAAATATGACAAAATGGCGGACCCAACTCCACACCGATTTCCAGTTTTTGGGCGGAAAAATAGTTAAATAGAGTCACTATGCCAAATTTCAACATCAAGACTGAAATAATCCATTTTTTTCAATTTTAACAAAATGGATTTGACAAAAATTTGAATTATCTGAAATTTTACAAAATGGCGGACCCTACTTCTCACCGAGTTTCTGCTTTTGGGTACAAAAAATCACTAAGAGTCACTATACCTAATTTCAGCTTCCAGAATGAAAAAAAATCCTTTTTTTTATTTTGGCCAGCTTTTTTACTTCAGCCCACTGTGCGCCATTTATATTCCATTGATTCCTACTTTTTTTTAATTTTCCCCTGTTTCAACTCCGTTTCTCCATCCATCTCACATAGTCTCCTCGTGTTCCTTCGAAATATCATCGCTCTCCCATCCGATTTCCCCTGGCTTCCCCAGACCTAGCAATATATGCTCTTTAAACCAGCTATCATGGATTCTGAGCCATAATCAATTCAGACTGGATGCCCAAAAAATCTTTGCTACCTTTCCAATTCATACGTGAGAGCGCGATTTTATAGAGCTTCAACCCAAGCAGTCGGAATGGAACGAGATTATATAATATTCACCTCAAAGGCTTCGAGATGATTTGTTCGCCTAAATCGATTTTCTACCTTTTTCATATTACGGAGTACAGGTTTTGTAATAGCCATGCACTCATGCCTCCGCCTTTTTTTTGATATTCCGAAATTTTTCTCGTCGAATTAACTGTATGCTTGAGTTTCTTTCAGGTGGTCGGAGCGAATTTCGTCTATGCAGAGATTTGCGTGATACTTAGCATTGCATACCTACTAGTATGCTTGAATGCATATGCGGTACTTATGTACTTTTCATCCAACAAATTGGCGATTTTATAGCAAAATGTACAAGGTCAATTCTTGACGGTGTACGGATAACAGCTTGTTATAACCATTGAGGAAGATAAAGAGGGCATTACGTCACCAAACTGAAGCGTGACAACATGAAATAACGACCATAACGTTTAACCCTGCTCTCTCCTTACTTTCCTATGTATAGCACGACGGAATGAACGAATTAGCGGATGTACAGCAAGAGTATCTGTTTGGAATTTAAGGCAAGTTACTCTTGAAATATATATTCGCTACTTAATGCTATGGATTCCACTCTTTTTTGCCATAGTTTTCACCTATAATGCGGATTATTATGAGTATAAATAAATATAAAATATATCTTCGGAGAATCCGAGTTTCAGAAAAAACTTCCTGCTAATTTCTAGTAAGTTATCGATTGAAAACATGATGAAATTGCAAAATTTTTGCGTTAGCCCGCAATTGCTATAAAAAAAATTAGGGCTAACGAAGATGGTGGACTGGCTTTAGCTACTAGCATTGGTCATGATCTTTATACCCAGGTCATGAAACGCACTTGTCCGATGTAATCCGCCATCTAGGATCTAATTTTTGGGGGAGTTCAACTTCTGCGTACAAATGAATGGGTGACATGAGCACAAAGATCCACATATGTTTCCCTACATAACTGAGGTAATGCCATGACATTTTTTGAACTGACAGAAAATACTAAGCGGCTTTAGGATTCAATTAAACTTTTGGTTTGACGCCTCCCGTTCGACTCCAGGAAAGTGGTAAACAATGCTTACTACTCCATAATTGAAACGTGGTCATAGGGACAAAGAGCCACGTATATTTCCCTGAAAAATGTAGATAATACATGCGCCTCGTAGAGCTTACCTAGTCCTTTTATAATATAAAGATACAATTCATGTTTAAAAGAGAATTTGTAACATTTATCAAGGCCAAGCACTTTTGGTTACCTGATGAAGAGTGAAAGTGCTACGGAACGTCGAGCCCGATCCAAAATGAATGAATCAGAGTGCATTATGGGATCGTGTCATGACCTGGGTATAAGGACCTTGGCATTGGGCAACAAAGTAAACGCCCTCTCCATATACCTCAATGTTTGCAGCTAACACTGGCAGCGCCTCTATCCGACAACAAGTAAAACTAACTCGCCTAAACGGGCATGCTGAGAAAATGAATTGGATTTAACAACATATCCGTCAGAGATGATTTATTATAGTTTAGTGGAAATTGACTGGTTCAAAACAGCACCCCTATAAGGAGTTTTTCTTCAGTAAATGATTTAATGCCCCAAGATATGAGTAACTTACATCAGATGCAATAAGTAGAGGATATAATTTTACACAGCACTGCAATATCCACCTCCATACACACTCATCTCTTGTGAAATGGAGCAAAAGTCTTAATATTCTCGGAAAGATTGTGTAGCAATAGTTTTTTTTAGTGACTATTAGAAATAAGCTTTTACTGGTTCCCCACCGCACGGCACCACTGATCCCCGGGCAGCATGTTTTTTGCAATTCTCGTCGCGACTGTTAATTACGAAACTGTGGCAACACTCCAAGTCAAAATATTCACGACAATCTTCTTTAAATTCTTACGCAAGAAAAATGTGTAATACCGAAATCAATTTGGCTCCCATAGCCGGATAACCGCATTGATTGCTGATGAATAGTCGAGCATGATTACAGAATGCTGATAGTCTTTGCCCTTATTAAGTATAATTCCTTCATGATGAGGGCAAGGGAAACTGTGATGCTCCAAAGAAGCATAAATTAAGCTTGCTCAGGCCTCAGGGTCAATTATTCCAGACTTTATAAAAACTTGAATACGGCTCCTTCAATGTGCATCTAATGAAACTGAGATGGAAATAAAATAGGGTTTCCCGGGTATCTTCTCAGTGATTGATCCTTAGAAGTGAAGATTTTAATATGGGCTCTTGGGGAGATTTCTCAGATTACAGTAGAAAAACGTGAATTCGAATGAGAAAGTATAATGAAACTTTTAATTAAGACTGTTTACAATATGCGACAAGTCCTAAAAAATTGATTAAAAAGAAATATGGGTATCATACCATCTATTATTTTTGTTATTAGCAAATTCCTGCCGTAACTGGAGCCAAAATGCGGTAGTATCACCCAAATTGCGCTGCAGTCAGCTCCAAGGTAGAGGCTCTGTATTATATAGAGGGCCTCTACTCCAAGGCTAGATAAATGCGTTCATTAAAAATATTCTAGTGGAATAATCCCCATTTTATATAACTTATTTTTTGTTATTAATAGGTAACCCATTTCATTTGCAAAATCGGGATTTTGTAACAATAAATAAAAATGCGTGACGTAGTGTGTCATGACTAACATTGTCAATCCAGAGCCGCCTTTAAGGAGGTTCCTCTGCCGCTCGGTGCGTCAAAAGCTGGTGAAAAATCCATCTTCTTAAGTGTATTAAGAAGTCGATTAAAAAAACATTACCTTACGTAGTCACCTATAGTATTTAAACAAGTTCTTAAAAACTTTGTGAATAAGTTGTATCGAAGCACTTAAAAGTGGGAAACAATTTTTTAAACTCATTAGTAGCTTATTTTGATCTCGGTTTCTGGCTGGCAACTCGTTGCCACGTTTAATTGCTCTGACAATAAATTTGAGCTCATCACCGCAATTTCGTGATCTGAAATGTGTTCCATAATTTAAAAATAAGTTTCAAAATATTTACATGGAAATGTAACTCCTTATTTAAATATAATGGTTAAAAATCATGTGTTATAACGACTTGGCAACGGTGGTAAGTGCAACATTGCTCAATTACTGCGTTCACTTGTTTTCCTGCTCTCGTGTTGGCGTGTGTTTGAGTTTGTTAGTGACTGCTTTCCAGTAAATCGTTAATATTATACATATATATTTGTATAATACATTACTGTATTTATGTATTCATTTATATAAATACCCGTGAGTATTATAACATATTTTCAGATAACTTTCGTTTCCTTGGAAGCTATCAATTCCCTGCCATGCCGAGGGAACCCGGTCAAAATTACCGGACCAACGAAAATTTCTAATACTTTTTTGTCAATGTATTAAATTTAGCATCAATGCACAAAAAATCCAGCTCCACAAAGTTCATTGTAAATTCCCGTCTGCTCGAAAATCACTCGTTTCGTCACGGCACAGCCGCACAGCGTTGCCGATGTGGAATCAACCTGCAGCGCAACATGTTAGTAACTACGTGATTTCAGCTATTTTTGTCGCAAAAATATGTTAATATCATTTAAACCAACGTGGTAAGGGTATATTTTTTTAATATTATCATAATTCTTATACTGTGGCGCACCTTATATCAGTTTTTTGTCAAAACGACATTTATATTCGAATAGTAATCTGCATTTCTTCTACTCAAAGGCAAGCATTGCCATAAGATCCTATAGAAATTATCTCATTTTTAAATGCGATTTCCGAGAAATATAGCGTGGAAAGCCTATTTTTTTCAACGGCAATCGATAGAGTGCAATAAGAAGGGCTTATTTTGAAACTTTTATGAAAATGACATTTACTTCGTTTCTCGGTGGAACCTCCTTAAGCGACCTTTTATTGACCGTTTATCCACAAAGCATTATTCAACGGTTAGATGATGATATGAATCGAAACCATTGTTCGTTTAACAATATGTAACTTTTCAGAATGTCACTATCTTATCCCTCCCCGAGTGTGGATACTGAAATTTCAAATGTCGGGCCCTTAAACTATACCCTAAGCCACCAATCATCTATTATTCATTTAAAAAAGTCGAGTCCGTTGAGTTGAGGAAGCTGTATCTTAAAGTCAGGTCAACAGATTTTAACGAAATATAGTGCTTTTTATAGAATAATCATTTCTACGTCAATTGATGCATGTAGAAAATTTTACCCATCCTTATTTAAATTTTAACGATATTTTTTAAACACCCTATTTTCGGCGCACAAAATCCGATGGACGCACTTAATGTCATCTCCATTCTCTCAATATTTAGCGTAGAGATGGGATATACCGATATAAGTTAGTTCGAGCAGTATTAGATAAAGTTTTCTTCTATCAAGTGAGTCATATGCCTGTTTGAAATCTATGAATACATTATAAACATCAATGTCATATTCCCAGGCTTTTCGCAGGATTTCTTTTACTGTGAAAATTTGGTCTATTGTTGACCTGCCACTCCTAAATCCAGCTTGATATTCACCATTGCAGTGGGCCGGGCATGTGGCTAGAATGGACGACAAAAAGATACCGAAGAGAACGTTAGACAGCCGAATGTACGGTAAAAGACCAGTAGGAAGACCACACAAACGCTGGGAAGATGAAGTACAGGCTGACACACGGAATCTCCTAGGACTACGACTATGGAGGAGAGCGGCAACTGACAGAAAAGCATGGAGGCAGAAGTTGAAGGAGGCCAGGGCCCAAACTGGGGCTGTAGCGCCATAGGAGAGAGAAAGATAAGTTAGTTACGCATGTTTTTAACATTAAAAAAAATCTATATTTTGTTGGTACTGATTTTTTTGGTACCAATCCTAATTTCTTCCCGAAGTTCTCTCTCCTCACTCACCAAAGCATTGTGAACTTAATGAATGCTTTCTAGCGGGAAGTTACCGAACCTGTCGCTGGCGCACAACGTACCGTTCACCCGCGTTCGTGAGCGCCAATATGTTTCAATCTGCGCGATCTTCCCGATGCTCATTTAAAAAAATTCACATCGTTCAAACCGGTTTGCCTTGCACGAACAATTAATCGTTGTTGAACAAAAAATAATGAGAAAAAACAGAAAACCCCCTTGCCACGTGAGTCGCCTAGAACAATGGTGGGACGATTCTCTCCAAAAATACGCCCTCCTTAGATATGAAGGCTTCCATTCTTCGTGCACAGCAGAAAAAGAATGGCAGAGGCTTTTTGTGATGGCAATAGAGAATGAAAAAAAATGAAGAGCAGCCTCGGCCCGGAATTATGGCAAACTACGAATTTCCACATGACTTGACACATGGCCTCGCCATCTCTCAGTCCCAATTTGGAAACAGAAGATGTATTTTTCTTTTTCATTGAATCCAACTCTTGAAGATCTCCATTTCTAAGTTAATTACGATATTAAAACTCAAAGAGAGTCGGATCTGTTGGAGAGTGAGTAAAAATACGACCGTTGTCGGTTTAAGAAAAATCAATGTTAACTTTCTCGACCATTTATAATATATATTGCAACAAGATTCTCAATTTGTGGTCACTTACAGCCAACACTTCCCCAAATTTTTGGCATCGCCAGGGCTGAACAGTGAGAAAAGTAATATTTACAGCCAAGTATTAACAGAGATACCAAGTGGTGGCATAAGGAATTTGCCTACTATTGAGATTTTTTTGTGGTTATTATTTTTTATTATTAGGGTATTCTACCGGTTAAGGTAGGTTTTGCTGAATGTCAGAGAATCTCCTCCCGGTCATCTACCCGTTCAGGGGCCCATCCCCCTCCAATATATCCCTCATTCATTTTTTCTGGGTAGATTGATAGTTGAGAGGGGACTCCCGACCCCACTTCCCAACAGTGCTTTTCACGTGACACCATCGCGGGACTACCTTTCGTCTGGCTCCTACCCTTCGACCTATTTGGTATGGGTGGCCCTACCGGGAGCAATATTAATTGCTACCCCCAGTCCAGCTCTTGGGGTCATTGGAACGCGCAAGCCCTTCCTCCACGCCAAGGTTATAGTCCGCGGGAAAGGCTACTGTTGAGATTAGTCATATTGAAACATCAACCAACTAAAAGACAGCTCAACGCAGTAAAGAGATAGGTAAACAATTCCTGTCGACAACAATGAAAGTAACACAAATAAATTATTTAAAAGTTTTGCAAAATAATATATTGCAAAAAAGTTAATAATTTGCAACTTCATGCATACAAACAAATATTTAAACGAAGTTAAAATTAGCATTTTATGTTTGTTTTCAACATATTTATGACAAATTACAAATTGAAATAAAAATTTTTAGAAAGAAAATTTGATCGATAATAACTTTGTCTTGGTTTTTTTTTAAATTTGTCTTACAAGTGTAAAATTATGAAGTATTAACTATGTTACGATATATTTTTGGAAAGTTTTTAATTAATGGTTTATTCATAATAAGCAAATTGTTTTCGACGAAAATTGTTCTCACACTGCTTAACTGCTTGGAGTTTTCGTTTATTTTGTTGATGAAATACATAAGCGACCACAATTCAAGAATCTTGTATACAGAGAAAAAAAAGTTAAGCCACTCGAATTCGAGATGTGTACATCTTCAAAGTGAGGTTAAGGGATCAAATGCAGTAAAATAAAATTGATTAGCCATCCATTTCATCCAGTTCTTTCTCTATCAATGTATTTTTAAAAATATTTAGTCGTAAAAAAATCATTTCAATTTTATTCTAAAAAAGTCACCCTTTTCGGCGCTTAGAATCTAATCGTCCGCGCGTGAGTGCGCGGCAGGCACTCATGATTTTTATTTCTGCGAATTGGCGATTTTAAATGACAACATGCGAAATGTATCCTTAATAGTGTGCAGACAATAACTTCCTCTAAGTAAAAAAAATCGCGCAAGAGTTAATCTCTGTCTAATTTTAAGGGGATATTGCGATTGGACCTCGTAAAAAATGTAGAATGTTTATTTTAAAAAAATTAATTGAAAAAAAATTATATATACCCCGAATTGAAATGTTTTGGCTAAACTAATGTAATCAATATATTATTCACTGCTTGTATTAAATTATGTCTCATCCCAATGCCCAGTAGTTTTGCGGCATTTAATATTTTGTAACGCATCGACCAAATAGAAATTTATTTTTCCCTGCATCCTGGTTTTTTTTCTAATGCACTTATATGAATATAAAGAGTCGGCAAACCCTATGCAGAAATATTTTCTCTCAGGAGTGTCTGTATTCCTCGTACTTTAAGATGAAATTAACTTTTTACATTCTGTGTTGGCATGTTTATAAGGAAAAAATTTATTATTATTATTGAAAATTATTTTTGTTCATGTAATTACTTAAGCACTGAGTAGGGTGCCAAACTCCTTACCGACCTACGCGGGAAAAATTCTCTCCGTCCACCTTTCGCTCATGTTAAACGAGAAAGTAACACAAGACCAAGAGAAGTTAAAAGAGAAAGATACGCAAAACCAAGCGAAAAAAAAGTAGAAAAAAGCGAAAGAAATCTTTCCATCCTTTAAAATGTCATAGAGTAGTTTTTTTATTTTCCTTTCAAATCATCTCATGTCCATCGCAGCCCACGATAACGGGATCGCAAGGCTATTTCAGATGCTAGTATTTTTTAATGATTTTTTTCCTGCCCTTAAGAATCCGCAAAAAAAATCCGAACGGCCAGGCTTTCGCGTAGAATCGGGGACGATAGAGGCAAAAGTTAGAACAGTGGCGTCGAAGGCGCCGCCACATTCGGGGAATGGAAGTAAAAAGAGGACTATAATGATAAAAAAAACGAGGAAAAGGTGAAGGGAGTCTCCCCGCCATCTTTCCCATTTGCTTCAAATCCTCGCCTCAGGGATCCAGGCAGGAAACAAAAGTCGATGATTGCGGATGAACCTGCAAGCACGTGTGCGGATGAAAAACCCTTTTTATAACAAAGAGGTTTTATATGTGAAATACAAATAGGTCTCCACATGGGTATCCACCGTGAGAATGTTAAGCTCCATTATGCTCTCAGATTTAACGTATTATGGGCAACACTTCATTTTCAAAAAGGAAGTTATTAATGAAGGGGCGGTCGGAGTAGAGACATAAGGCACGAGGAAGTGCTTGAGATGGTGGGCGAGGAAAGGAAACTTTTGAATGTAATACGAGATCGGCAGAGTAGGTGGCTGAAGCATGTTAAAAGGGGCGAGGGATTGCACAAGAATGTGATAGAGGGAAGGATGTTGGGCAAGCGGGGAAGGGGAAGAAAAAAAACAAGTTTCATGGACGGAATGAAGAAGGGCAGATCGTATGCTGAGGTGAAAAAGGAAATAGTCTTAATTCAACGCTAACTCGAGAACCTAGATCATTAATATATATATATATATATATATATATATATATATATATATATATATATATATATATATATATATATATATATATATATATATATATATATATATATATATAATGAATAAAAGAGGGCCGATCACGCTTCCTTGATGAACACCGGATGTGACTTCGACCATATCAGAGCTAAAACCATCAATAACTACTTCTTGTTTTCGATCACGGAGAAGCTCACTTATCCAATCCACTAATTTTTTTATGAACTCACCATGAATGTAATTTATGAATGAGTTTTTTGTGAGAAACCTTGTCGAATGCCTCCGTGAAATCAAGGAATATGGTGTCGACTTACTTTTTCGATTCACCTGATTTTAGGATATCATACTTCCCCTTATCTAAGCTTAGGAGTGCTTTAAATGTTGCATTAATTCATAATGAATATTGCGTTTGATTGACGTATTCAAATATTTTCAAAATATTGTTATCAAACTTCTGACTGTTTTTTTCAGTGTCTGGAAACCCAAAAAGTTATATTTAATAACGGAGATGGTAAAGTTTATACGTAAATCACACGTCTATTATTTGTCAATGTGAAATTTTTACTTTCGGCACAAGAATACAATAGCGTTAAAATATGACACGTCCAGTCAAAGAGGAAGAAATCCCCTTAACATTGAATGCGAAAATCTGACTTCGGCTGTGAACCGTTATTGACATGAATTGAAAAATTTTTGGAGTAAAATTCATCGTTGGATTTTCTGATGAATTGTATATACATATTACTCGCTTTCCTTGAACTCCGATTTATAATGAGTCAATGGATGAGTATTTTTCTGCAGATAAAACAAACGCTGCATCCGTTCATTTTTGGCAATAAAATTTGCCCCAAGATTTTGTTTATTCCTTCAATTTTTAATTAATCAGGACCGAACTCCATGTTTGCACCGAGGGCCTTAAGGATCCTAATGGCGGCCCTGTCCCAATGGATACTGACTTCCAGGGTGAATAAAATCAAGGGGCGTTTCTCGAGTAGAGTCGAGAGAGCCATAGGGGGGGGGGGGGTAGGGGGCTCTATTCCTTTTTTAGTCCGGGATTTTCCATAAATCCTCGAAAATTTCATTCCCCACGTACAAATTTACCTACATCCAAGAGTCTCGTGCAGATGTTCGAGGAGAACGTATTTTTTTACCAAAAGATACATAAGTCCCCACTCCCGGCGCATAAATTATTTCGAATTAATTAAGAGGGTGGGGCGTTGATTAATTCCTGCGAAAGCTCGGATGATGAGATTAGTTCGCCCACGCCGTCGGTAGGGGACTCTTAAACTCTGTTCACGTATGTTGGGGAAAATATGTGAAGAGCGGAAAAAAGCGGAGAAGACACGTTTTTCGTCGGCTTCTACGAATAATTTCGTGCCTGGGCCTACCCTGTTTCGTGTCGTCGGGAACGCTCTCATCAGCTCACATATTTCGCTAATCTCCGCGGACCGAGATTCTCGCCATTAAAATCCGACATCATTTGGGTGAGCTTTAGCTTATCTTTCGGTTGGACCATCATGTTTTCCACGCTCCGATCCCACCCTCCGCGCGGGAGTTTGATGTGGGAGCGGGAGCTGATGTGGTTTTGTTTTTACAATGACACCTGCCTATGACCCTTAATAGTTCTCAACCGTACTGAAATCTTTCTAATATACGGGTTCCCATTCACCGCGATTCCTTCCGAGACAGTTCCTATATTTTTAAAAAACAAATTCCTTACTGACTGATGAACCCCTCCCTCTAGTACCCACCCGGAGATCCGATAGGGGGGCTATTTTACATCCGGAATATTTTACCGGAAGGAGTGCCAACACGTCTCATATATAGTTAAAATGCAGGGCTGCATCTTCTAGGGCGACTAATTTGGTGGTTTCCCCGTTGCCATCCACATCGCAGTACTCCGGCCGACTCCGCGAACTTCACTCTCGCCCGAAGCTGTGGCTGTTGATGCCGGCCCGATTTTCTTGGACCGCGCATACAATGGCTTCTTCTGAGGCTGCTGCCTCACAGTAATGACTCAGTAGTGGGGTCACATTCGAGTATCTTTCAAAAGTTAGTCACCATGAGAAAGTCAAGAAAATGTTTTCCGTCTCTTGGTATCGAACCTCGGTTTAAACCTGCCTGGAACCTGCGACCCTCGGGAAAGGTGTCGAACACGCTACCAATGGTCCAAACCGGACCCCTATAAACAATCGTTTCGCGTTAATTTCAACAGTTCCGCATTTTCTAAGTACCCTTATGAAAATTTTCTTCAATGGATTTGTATCCCGTTTTTAGTTTCGATATCTCTTACAATGCTGATAACAATAATAATCACGGATAAACCTGACGACATCCGGCATCATTTTGTAGAAGAACTTAACGTTAGTATCCATACTGAACTTACCTTACCTTGCATCTTTCATAACACATATAACACTATCTAAGTGAACAGTGCTTTGAAGGTTATAATCGTTATTGTATTCTAACACTATAATTCCGAAACGGACATGCAGCACTGATGATAATATTTGAAGAGAATTTCCCTTCATTAAAGGTGTAGATCTGGTCACAAAATTTGTAGGGCAAAAACTTTAGCTAGAGTATTTTATATGGTTGGAGAGTGGCCTAGAAGAAAATGGGCATAGCAGCAAATGCACAAGGAGGAGAATTGCGTTAGGTAGGGAGGCGTTTTGTAATAGAGGGGAGCTGATGATGGGGACCTTGGGTAAGGATGTAAAGAAGAGGCTGGTTAACAGCTTGATATGGGGTGTAGCGATGTATGGGGCAGAAACGTTGACCCTCAGAAAGAAGGACGAGAATAGACTGCTGGCATTTGAGATGTGGGTGTGGAGAAGGATGGAGAAGGTGAGGTGGACGGAGAGGAAGAGTAACGAGGAATAGCTTGAGATTTTGAGTTAGGAAAGGAAGCTTCTGAATGAAATCCGGGATAGGCAGAGTATGTGGCAATAGAATGCGATAAGGGGCAATAGGTTGCTCAAGAGTGTGATAGAGGGAAGGATGTTGGGCAAGCGGGAAAGGGGAAGAAAGAGAAGAGGTTTCATGGACGGAATGAAGAAGGGTAGATCGTACGCAGAGGCGAAAAAAGGATATACTAGAGGGAGATAGGCCCTTAATGTTTAAAAGACCGGGATGAGATTCTCTGACATTCAAAAAAACCTACCTTAACCGGTAGCATACTTGAAAAATATCCTTTTGGTAAAATATCTCAGGGAATTTAAAAACGATACTTTCACCCCTTCACAAAAACGGTAATTATATATTGACTCCAGCCTTCATTACTGTTTCGGCAGGATATGACAGAATGGTTTGAAAATGAGCAGGGATAAACAATCAGGGCGTTATTTATGTTGTCACGCTACAGTATGATGACGTAATGACCTCTTCATCTACCTCAATAGGTAAAATACATAATGATATGAAGACAGTTTGCGCGCAGATGGATAGGGCCCTGAACGGACATAAATCTAGAGTTTATTTTACCTGCTTCCACTTAAACCTAAGTTATACGGTAGATTTTCCCAGATAATAATAATTATTTGAGTAAAGCATATGGTGGGATAGACAACAAGAAAAGTATAGCCCAAGCTAAGAAGTCATTCAAAATAAAAAGACAACTGCTATACTCAAAGCGGATGGGGCTACAAACAAGGAAACAGTACGTGAGATCATTCGAGAGGAGCGAGGCACTCTATTGATCGGAAGCATGTACCATTGAAAAGCTGACAAGAAAAGAATATAAGCCTTCGAAACCTGGTACTTGAGGATGATGCTGAAGATAAAATGGACGGACAAAAAAAATGATGAGGTTTACAGAGGAGTAGAAGAGGAAAGGACCATATTGAAAACAACACAGAAAAGAAGAACCAGATGGGTTGGACAAACCTTGGTACACAATGGGTTTGTGAGGAACATAATTGAAGGTAAAATAGAAAGAAAAGTCCCCAGAGGAAGACCTAGGGACGAGTTTATAGACCAAATAAAGAGGAAAGTACGTAGGGAGAGATACAACGAGGTAAGGGAACTAGCATTAAATAGGAAGGTGTGGAGGACTGCAGTCAACCAATCTTAGCATCGAACGACCAATGAATGCTCCCAAAAATCATTCTACTTTTGCGGGATAAGCACAACGCTCGGACGTCACGAGGACCATTTGTTCAATTGCTCGCGAAGAATGTATGAGCATACATTGACCCCGTTTGTTTTAGCAAGCTCAGCGTGCCTGTTGGATTGTCGCGAACCCCCATAACGCGCAGGCGTTAATGCCATAGCTACGGCTCAAAAGCGCGAACTCCATCGTGATTGTTGGATTAAATAGAAGCGCAGCAGGAATGCGAACGCTCAACAATGGTGATATTCTACGAATGGCGCCATTATCGAACAAATTGCAATCGTCGAGATGGCCAGCTATTCGCCACGGACGAAAAGCTCGTCATGTGTGGCGATCAAGATAACGAGCCGGACGAGATTTCGCGTGCCCCCCTCTTCCCACTGTTGGGTGGGCGAAACACCCTCTTTGCTCTCCAAAACCCTTTCGAAATAACGACATGGGACGAGGACAGAATCCGGAGATGACTCACCCTCACTCATGGGGTGTGGGGTGATGACTGGCGTAACAGAGACAAAAGTCGGTGGGAGCAAAAAGAACGAACGTGTCTCTCCCAAAATGGATCGCTTCCAGGCGACAGCCATCGGTTGTCCACCTCTACGAACTAGGGACGGAATTACACAACCGGTCGTCTCCAAGACCTATAGTTTTCCTTCGGTTAGCCGATACAGTTTTTTCGTTGATGATATCGCCAATGAGAAGAAACCGGTCGACTAAGAATGAAAATTGTGAAAAAGTACCGAGGTGTTTTTGAAATTTATGCAGATACTGTTTTTATTAAGACAAAAATCAAAGTGTGGATTTTTTTTTATTCTCTCCACTTTACAACATATCACTGGACAAACGTTTAGCCGGAATTTCTGGCGGTATCATCACGTTCTGAATATCCGAATGTCAGGGACTTGATGATACCCGATAAATTTACATTTAAATTCTACGGTAGAATCACCTGAAGCAAAGAGGACCTAGAAGAACTGACAAGAATTTTCCTTCACGAGGCGGAACACGTGGGATTGAAAATAAATTATGAAAATACGAAATACACGCACTTTACAAGAAAAGAACAACAACAAGCAGGTACGATTAATGTAGATGGACATAGTTTTGAGAAAAAGGACCAATGCAAATACCTCGGAGTAATAATATTAAACAAAAATGGCGAAGAACCCGAGAAGGCCAACAGAATTAAAGTAGCCAGCAAAAGTTGGTACGCATGCAACATGATACTACCTTCAAAGATGATATCCAAAAAGACCAAAATTAGAACATACTAGTTATCCTGTAAGGCGCAGAAACATGGATATTGAAGAAAAAGGAAAAAAAGAAAACTCATAGTTTCGTAAAACAAAATCCTAAGAAAAATCTTTGGCCTCACAAATGAAAACGGGATTTGGAGAATCAAGCACAACAAGGAAATAAGATATCTTCATTGGGACCATTACATAGTGGCATGCGCTGAAACGAGAAGAATGAGATTTGCTGGCCACGTAAAGAGGAGTGAGCAGGCTATACAACTGAAGGAGGTATGCCTGTGAAGACCACAGTCTTCCTAGGTGAGCCTTTCTCCTGAGGAAAGAACGTCGTGCAGAAAATGGGCTAGATTGGTTTCACAGGACCTGCCTTTTCGAAATCCCTGTTGGTTTTGAATTAACAAGTTCTGACTATCTAAACACCTCATAATTAAGATGACGATTTATGTTCTAATACTTTGCATGAGATGGACGTGAGGTAGATAGGTCTACAGTTACTTGGATCTTCCTTATCGCCGCTCTTAAAGATAGGAGCACGTTCGCGATTTTCCAATCGTAAGGGACACGATGTTCTGCTAGAGATTTTTCATCTATTTTTTTCAAGTACGGTGTTATTTCTGACGCTAATTCTTTATAAACTCGGGTTGGAATTTCATCGGGATCAGATGATTTCTAGGAGTTAGTGGATTTCAGGTGACTTTCTATGCCGCGACAAGAAATATTTATAGACTGCATTGGATTTTTGTATAAGCAAGGCAATGTAGTGGCGTTATTCTGAGAGCATGAAGTGTAGACATATTGAAAAAATGTGCTAAGGATATTTGCATTTTCTAATCTATCGCTGACTCTTTCTCCTTGACCGTTTCTCAGTGACGTTACCGTAGATTTATTCCCTTGAACCTCCCACACGTAAGGCCAAAATGCCTTAGGGTTATCTTCCAAAAATTCACCTAATATTTTACTCTTGAGTTCCATTAGTGCTTTTCTTAAGGCCGCTTTTGCTGTTATTTTGGCTCTCTTATATTTATCATAAATTTCTTAAGTTCCTCGTCGGGAACTTCTCCTCCCTACCGGATGGTTTTCTAACCCGTAAACACTTGTAGATTTAACGTTTAAAAAAACTAGTCTCCTTTGCTGCGAATTTTTCACAAAAATGTGGTTAAGCGCAATGAATCACCAACTGAAGCTCACTATCTGGGATGTCATCGGGCTTTTGTCAGGCGACTGCACAAGTAGCGCCGACGACCAAAGCAGGAACTAATCGGACAATAAGGGAGAGCGGAGCCCACGGAGTACCCTACTCCGTGGCGGAGCCAATACAGTAAGGATAGGGAGTTGCCGGGGGCTGGACCAGAGGCAAGAAGACGACCTCATGGATAACCGAGAAGAAGATGGTTGGATGGAGTGACGTCAGATGTCAATCGGCAGGGGAGGAATAGTGGAGGAAACAGTGAGATATGGAGGTCACTTGTGAGTGAGGCCAAAACCCAGCTTGGGTATAGATGACCATGGGAGTAAGAGTTAGTAACAGCAAGGTAGAATCACCTAAAGAAAGTTCCAAGGTGACATTCTGAAAAAATTGAGAGATATATTAACGCATGCTCTAAAAACTGTAATCGAATTCTATTTTTTCCAAGAGATTAAAATCACTCGTAAACGTGTTACGTTAGGGGAGAAAATCTTTTTCAGTTAACAAAAGAAATACAGAATTAATAATTAGGTTTGTTGTAAGGACCATGACAACGTCAAAGTGCCCGTATTCATTTGTGGGGCCAAAGATATTTCTTGGGATTTTGTTTTTAAAAAAACTATAAGTTTTCTTTTTTCCTTTTGATTCAATACCCACGTTTCTGCGCCAGACAGGACATCTGGTATATTCTTATGTTGGTCTAGTGGGATATAATCTTTGAAGTTTGTATCTTGTTACATGCGTACAAATGTTTGCTGGCAAGTTTTATTCTATTGGCTATCTCTGGTTATTCGCTGTTTTAGTTTGATATCATACACTCCGAGGTGTTTGAATTGGTCCACTTTTTCAAAGACCAATTAATCATATTGTACCATGTTATGAGCATATAATTAGGAAGTGTAATGGCAACACGGGCAGGTCAAATTTTCCGTTTTTTCCGAGAAAGATAAGAGACCGTAATACGAACTATTCATATGCAAAATAAAGATTTTCGATGGGTACAGTAGCTTGAATTGCTCTATATTGTTTTTGCGGTAAACTGGGGCTTCCGTCGCATTCTATTTCTCAACACATGTGAAAAATGTGATCAAGGACCCACTCCGGTGGGCTAGCACGCCAAATCGTCTTCATAGAAGATCACAATATTATTGCATCAAGGAAAATTCAATTAAATAAAAAAACTCGTCCGATAAACCGACAGAAAAGAGGGAAAAATATTCAATTTAAGAAAAGTTTGATAATTTGCGGCTTCCGTCTCATCAGCGAAATAATTTTTTGAGAGACACTATCGCATTTCACGAAAATGACAGTAAAACTATTACGCAGTGTAATAAAATTTCATTCAGAAAATGTAAAAAAAAAACTCTCGCGTGTACTTTTTGAGATATTAGTTTTTTTTTAAATGTTCAATTACGTGATTTTTTTAGGACGATTTCGACTCCATTTGTCCAGTTTTACCGAAGCTCCGATAGAGGGATACTCACTAATTTCACCTCTAAAATATGCCCTATTTTCCACAGCAAACAACGTTGCGGGCATGTAGAGTGTAACAGGGGGTCCGAAAAAGTTTATAATTCATGATTTCTCAAGTGTTTGAGGAATTGGTACCACTGTCCTTCGTAGCTTCTCTGAGTGACTAGACATTAAGAAAATAGACATGAATGAGTGTCGACAAATTTGACTAATTATGCATTTTTAACAATTTGAGGAAGTCGCACGACAATTTTTCATGAAATATTAATAATTAATTAGTGATGGATACGGTCAGATTTGTAGATCATATATGGGCAACGGTAACTCTTTTTAGAAAAAAATCGCCGTAAAAAAATTGGTGATTTGCGGCGTAAAAAGTCGTTGCAGCGGACATTTAGAAACGGTACCTATCTTTTATTAGAAAATAAATATCTCTAGAAATATTGATAAAATGCTTTCGGGTGTTACGGCCAGTTTCAGGAACGACACAAAGATTTGGGACTCATAAGCCACGGCAACCATTCAATAAATGTTGCAGAAACATTCGATACATTTATTGGTTTCATGACTTATGGCATGTTGTTATGGAACATAAGTAGCCAAGATGAGGGGTGTGCAATGAATCGCTTGGAGACTTAACTACTCGTTGAAAGAGTTGTTTTGAGACAAATGACCAGTTTCTTTACTCTTACTGATTGATTATGTGCATTAGCAGATATTCATAGGCTAAACTTTCATAAATTTTATCCGGCGGTAGAAGATTAGATCAAATAATCGAAGCCATTGACTATTGGTAAATAATTTATGTAACAAGTAGATGTGTTCCTTCAACCGGCCATAAGTGGTCCAAATACATCTCTAAAATATTCCCTTTATTTCCCCAGTCAACACGGTTACGGGACTGCGGAGTGAGCTAGAGGTGCTGGTGGGACGGCAAGCGGTCCCTAAAAGGAATTATTCAATGTTCAAAATAGCAGCACTTTACCAAAAGCTTTGAAGAGAAAATATGATTCCCGAAGAGCTTAGTTGAAATATACTACGACGTTTGTTTTTCTATTCCAAGAAGTTGGTCAAAAGACATCGATCATAAATTTTCGCATAAGACTCCACGTGACGTCGCCCGCGTTTAAGAGGTCCGACATTAATTCATATTGGAGAAAATTCGTAAGCAGTACAATACCTGTATTTTCCTCTTATATGCCTATTCCATAATTACGAATTCATTTTCCGAGAATACTTTTCACTTTTCGCCTTTTTTCAAAAACAATTTTATCAATTGGCTATCCTACATGGATCCCTCCTTTGGGGGTAACACTGGCCCGGGCCAATGTTACCCCCAAATGTTCTAAAACATTCAATGTGTGCAAAAGAACCCTAACTCAGCTTCTAACAAGAAATACCATAATTTTACCTGTTTCTATCCACGTGTGTGCATACTAATTTATAAAAAAAAAACAATGCTCACCTGCTTTTCTACTTATTGGAAGTATGATTCCTACGTGAAAGTTCCAGAATGCCAACTTAGCCATAGCCCATTTACGTACTTGGTGCACTAACATCACTTGCCATACAACACTGCAGGTGCCCGAAGAGCAGAATGTGTAATGTACATTTTGCCGTTAAGGTAGTTAGAGCCAGACAGTTCCCTAGTCATAATGGAGATCGTATTCGAATAATACTTTATAATTTCAGCAGCTGTGAGAATAATTAATTAAATACAGCATCAATAATAGTGAAGATAATACTTAAATATGACTGAAATTCTCAATAGTTAAATAAAAATATCTAAGTAGGTAATGTGTCTTTACATTTTTTTACGCCTAACGTTTCAGACTCCTTCAAAATGGAAAGTTTTTTGTGATATTGAAAAAGTTACAACGTTGAAAATATTATTGCTTTTTTTTTAAAGTAGAGAAATCATATAAAGTATACACTGTTAATTTTTTTGACGAGATCTAGATGTTATAATTCTTCATTTTTAAAATAATGAGTCACCGGTGTGCATATACGTACCAATTTCCATGCATAATGGCTGGTATTTTTTCGTCAAGCCATAGAAAGTAGTTCGCTAAGGGGCTAATATTTTGATATATGCGGAAAGATGAAACGTTTTTCTCTAAAATGAGACCAAATTAATTGATTTATAAGAGAGGTTATTTCTCGCTCAAACTAATAAAACTTAGAATATAACCAATGAAAATAAACACTAATTAAGAAATCCGAATCGTTCAAATTTCGTCTCGACTCTCATTCATATTAATCCTCGGTGAACTGACCACTGGGAAGTATCAACAGTCCAGAGCGTGAGAGGACCAATGATCTCGATTCCTGCCCTGAAAAAAAGCAGCATCAGCCTTTTCCTCTCCAATACCAACGCGCACTCCCGAACATGAGAGGGGAAAAAAAGAGAAACGCATTTCCATGAACGGCTTCGTGCTATCGCTCAGAGATAATATAGAGTATAGAGAATTGAGAGAGGGAGAGAAAGCCAAGCGAAGACCGCGGGTTGGGGGAAATTAATGGGAGAGAGGGAGGTAAGGAAACGAAAACATTATATATAGATGGCGCGTATAGAGTTCCCTTTTCCTCCGGCGACCCCATTCGCCAGGGCGAGGGGGAATCAAAACATTCGACCCTCACACGCGCGTTCAAACTCTATCCCTCCCTCCCCCGCCTCACACAGGGTCTGCAAATCCTTTCCCCTCGTATATTTCCCGCACCCCTGTTCTCCTACCCCTCCCGCCATCCGCACCGTCTCCTTCCAGTCCCAATGCAAGCGACCCTACCTACCCCACCTCTTCTCAAAATGCTTCTTTCTCCGGTCCGCCATCAGGATGGTCTTCTTCTTCCTCATCACGCGCACCCCAGGCCCCTTGATCCCCCCGCTGCTACGTTGTTCCTGGAAACCCCTCTTTCCCTCTTGGGGCGATGTATCGAAGTATCGACTGCAAAAGTTGATGTTAGCGATGTATATCGAATTTCGATAATTTGAGGTTTTCAGTCTGCCACCAGTCCGTCATCTCTCCCACATGAGTCCGAACGATGTATCGAGGTATCCACAGCAAAATTCGATGTCGATATATCGAATGGCGAAAATGTTAGGATTTCACTCCGGCATTTGGAAGGTCAATTTCTCCCTTATCTAAGTGTCCAGGCCCCTTGATCCCCCCCCCTCCCCCCGCTGCTATACTGTTCCTGGAAACCCCTCTCTCCTACTTGGGTGTGTCTCGAGCTATCGACATCGAATTACGAAAATTTGAAATCTTAAGGTAGGTTTAAACACGACAGTAAATTTCTATAGAATGAGCGAGTGTAGCGATATCTCAAATCGTATCGCCACTGGCAGGGCATCGTTCTGCTTACACAAAACTTCCGGCTTTTCCCAAACAAATGGATGATGGAAGTAAACAATGTGTAGGGTAATTGCGAAAGTTGCCGACATTTGGCAAATATGGCGTGCGTATATCGCTGCTTGGGTCCATATACATTCTTGGGTGTAATTTATTTGTATGAATTACAACAATTATACATTATTTCGCCGAATCAAGTGGGTCAGTTGTAACAGTAATAATTATTATCTACTAAGAGATAAGTCATGAAGTTTACCTAAAGGGTTCTTCAGCATTAAATATACTTTCAAGCACAAATAAATATTTACATTAACAACAAGGAGTCCTCCTCCTACTAAGCTATTCGTCGTTTACATAGTAAATCTCCATTTGCTGTCATGTGACCAATAATCCACCGGATGCGATGCGATTTTATCGCATAATCGATATGCTACTTGCAGGAAAAATAGAACACAATCTATTTTCCTTGCAAGTACCAACCGCGGTCGACTACCACCACAATTATCGAACACAACTGCCATAGAAGTGCGTGCCCACTCATCGAAGTGTCCATTGCAAGCATATTCCAAGGCCACTGTCATGGAAGTGACTTCCATGAGAAAACCCTCCTGTAAGTCCGCCATCTCTTCCGCTTGGGTTCGAGCAATGTTTCGAGGGACCGACCGATAAAGTCGACGTTAGCGATATATGTCTAATTTCGATAATTGTTGGTCTTAAGTCCGCCGTCTCTGCTACTTGGGTCCGAGTGATTAAGCCCAAAATTTACTGCACAATGTCTTTCTTCATCTCAGAATACGCCCTAACTCACTTCATCCTGTCCTTGAAGCATATAATCTTGCGCGAATTTCCACAGAGAAAAAAATCATCCGCCTTGACCGGGATTCGAACCCGGATCCCTCGGTTTCCGGCCGAGTGCTTTAGCCAGTTAAGCTACCAAGGCGTCCACCGTGGCGTAAGGACGCCTCGGTAGCTTAGCTGGCCGAAAACCGAGGGATCCGGGTTCGAATCCCGGTCAATGCGGATGATTTTTTTCTCTGTGTAAATTCGCACATTTGTGCATTGCGGGTGACTCCGTTAAGTAGAACTCCGTGGCTAGTCCTGGATAGCTTAAAATTTGTCACATAATCTTGTTTCTTCTTCCGTACTAACGCACCACCTTTTACCTGTAACCGAGGCCTTCACTGTCCCGTCGCTCGTCATTGCCGAATTATATCACTTACCCTGCCTTCTCTCGATCTCCTCCTAAAGCTTCCTCTCCTTGCCTATCATATTAAGCAGAGTTTGGGCCGAGCGCGCTCATTTGAGCGTACGATCATGAGCACGCTCAATTTTTCTGAGTTCTTGCACTTGAGCGCGCTCACTTTTAAGAAATTGAGTTTTAGCGTGAGCGCGCTCCAATTTGTTTTTAGTTTGAGTCTAAAATGGCGCTCATTTTTTCGCTCATTTCGAAAATTCCCAAAAATATTCAGAATCCTGGTACATATTTAGACTACAAATTTTGTGCGGTTCACGCAGGTAAAATTGCTGATTCTTAGTTTCGGTTTTTCCTCTGCTTCGACCCCTTAGCACTAGGAAAATCCCAACCGCGCCAGGGATAATCCGTTAAGGAGCCCGAATAGTGGTCAGAGAACAGCCCATTTGCCCCCTCCTGTGAATCCTTTCAGCGAGAGGCCTACCTATTTAACACCTCGCTACCTTCAAGTGGTGCTGCAGAGAGGTTGTTTAGTGTAGCGAAGAATGTATTAACTATAAAAAGAACGAAAATGACAGATGCTAATTTTGAAAACCAATTACTTTTGAAAGTTATTAAAATCATTTGTAATATGAATTTTTTGCTGGCATAATTTCTTCAATTTTAGAGGCAGTGACATTTGAAGCTAACCGAAGATCTTAGTGTGTTGTTGAACAAAATGAAAACTTCAATTACAAAACTTAATATTATTTATTCTCTCTAATTATTCAACTTTTTTGGGAATTGAGCTACTTCTGAGCTTTGAGTTGAGCGCGGCTCACTTTTTGAAAAGTGAGTTTCAGTTGAGCTGAGCTCATTTTAAAACTGAGTTTCCCCAACTCTGACATTGAGTACTTCCTCGCTCAACTTCCTTTCCGGAACTTTTGACGTAGTACAAAGTGCGGTCGAGAGCGAACAATAGGAATGTCAATTTACTACTTTAAAGTGACATACCTATAGCTTCACGTGCGATGCGTAAAGGTAGCACAAGGGCCTTGAAACTTACGAACATTGCGAAACATGGACTTTGCGACTAGCGAACTTTTCGACGAACGGACTTTTCGACATGTGAACTTCCCAAAAACGACGTTTTCGAGGCACGAACATCGATTGAGAGGGAACTGTTTAGGAATGTCTATAACTACTTTAACTCGACATGTCGCTTCACGTCTGTTGCGTGGCGGTAGCACACGGTATTTGAAACTTACGTACTCTGGGACACAAGGATTTTGCGAATTGCGAACTGGTCGACATACGGACTCCACATGCGAACTTTTCCACCAACGACATTTTCGACGCACGAACCGCGGTCGAGAATCAACTATTCAGGATTGTCAAATTACTGCTTTAAAGTGACCTATCGCTTTACGTGCGATGCGTAACGGTAGCACACGGGCCTCGATGCTTACGATCATTGAAACACACGGATTCAGCGACTTGCGACTTTTTAGACGTATCGACTTTCCGACATGGGAACTTTTCCACGAACAACTTTCTCGACGCACGAACCGCGGTCGAGAACGAACTATTCAGGAACGTCAAATCATCGCATTAAATTAATACATCGCGTACCGTGCGATGCGAAACGGGAGCACACGGGCTTTGAAGCTTTCGAGCTTCGCGACACACGGACTTTGCGACTTACGAACTTTTCGACGTAGAGACTTTTCGATATGCGATCTGTTCCACCAACGACATATTCGACGCAAGGACCGCGGTCGAGAACGAACAATTCGGGAACGTCAAGTTACTGCTTTAAATTGATACGTCGCTTCTCGTGCGAAGCGAAGTCGGCGATGCGCGACGGTAAAACTGAATGCGGGGTGGCCCCCACAATCTCCTCTCCACTTAACCTATGGCCTCACTCCCCATCCTCAGACGCCCCCAACCTGTGGCCTCTCTCTCTCTCTCCCTACCCTTCCTTCCCTTTCTACCGCCCGTATCGATCTAAGGACACCTCCCTACCGTCTCTTTTCAGCCTCTCCACAGACGCCGCGCCAAGGAATATCGCCCATCCACCCCCAACCACTCCAGTTCCCTCCTCCACTTCGCATCAAGGAGGAAGGACCACCTTCGCTCGTCGGAGCGGCGAATGGCTGGGGTTGAAGTGGGGTGCGGGACTGGAGAGGCTGAAAGAGGGACATGGAAGGAGGAGAACTATAGCGTACCGGGCTGGGCACCAGAGTAGCGCAAGAGAGAGAGTGAGTACCATTTTGCCGGGGGTTAGTTCGCGTTTTATCGGAGGAACTCTACTGGAATGTGTGGAGGGCTGGTCGGCATAGCTGAAGAAAGACTCCAGATTTGACTGAAAATTAGTAATTTTTTCATCAGAGGCAATCTACCAGTAATGGTTTCTATGGAAACATAAAAACCTACTCTTTTCTTATAATTTTACCCTGAACATTGAAGTTCATACCAAATATTAAAAAAAAATACAGGTACTCGGTTCTACGAGAACTGTTACTTTATCAATCCACTGCTACTGGTTATAACTAAAAAATTGTAGCTGCAGGGGAAATATTAAGTATAATATACTAAATACCCACTTTTTTCAAATAGTTGTTAAAAATGCTGCATTCGCTGATGGAACGCGTAATCTATTGAAAAACCAAAAGTAAGGCACAAAAATGTCAATTAATCCATGAATATATATTTTAATGTACACTTTCTTAAGGCCATAGAATTCGATTTTAGCGCCATTTGTATGGAATGATCATAGTTTGACTTTGATTCGCGCAGTAAATGACTGATACCTCAAAATAATATGGCCGAAATAGGCATAAATTTACCTTAAATTCATTTTACAGTTGTTTCTGCTTCTTGAGAATAGTTTTCATGAATACAGCATTTTTTAAAGATGGCAATATACTTCTTTTCTCGCGTTACGTCATAATATACTTACGTACAAAATACGTTTTTCCCATTCTTCAAGTGAAAACCACGAAATTTCAAGTTTGATTCGCAAGAAAAACAGCACGGAAAGGTAACAATCAGCTGTCGCATAATACAGAGGGCATATTTTTCTACAAATATCGTCTACGTGCAAAAAATTACATTTGTCTTTTTTATTAGGAACCAGGCTTAAAATGCGCACGCAAGAATGCCGCTCCAGTAACAATCACTTGGAGAAGAATGGCGAACTTGACGAGATAAAAAAAATCCGAAATGGGGAGCGAATCGCCCTATACTCAGAAGGTAAATAAATACGTATACATCAGAGGCTTAAAATGCGTATAGTTAAATAAAAAAACAAAAGAAAAACGGAGATAAACGAGCGGTCTGAACGGAAACCGCCCGCGCGTGGAATATACGTGGCTCCGGACCCCTTGGGAGTTTTATTCAATATTTTCCCCCCCCTTTAATTCGAGGAAAAGAATGATTCCTGTGGCATTTTTTTATATCAAACTGCGGCCATTCATTCGCCTCCCGAAACTCATTTCCAAAAGTTATGCCGGAGTGATTTCGATTCAATTGTTTTCCAATTCGGTATCCAAACAAATACATACGCATTTAACGAGGCGCTGTTTGGACAGTTTACGACGCGAAATATTCGCGACTTCGTCCAAGGCTCAGATCGAGGTGGTTTGTGCGAGATAGTTCCCCAGTCACAATGGAGACTACATTCGAATTATACGTTTTAATTTCAGCAGATGTAGGAAATATTAATTAAATATTGCATTATTAATGGTGCTACAATATACTAAAATGTGGCTGAAATTCTAAGTAATTAATTAAAAATATCTACATAAGTCTTTAATTTGACTCATTTTTTTCGCCCGGTACGCTTAAAACCCCTCACAATGGTAGACTTTTTTACGATCCTGAAAAATTACAGCGATGATTTAAAAAAATTTAATTCAAAAAACAGTTTGAGTTAAGGTTGAACGATCAATGTGACAGAATTACTGCGGTATTTTTTATTTAATGGCAAATTTTACTCACGCCAATTTCATAAATATGCATCAAACACGACATCGCTTTTGACAAGCACTTTGCAAACTCCAATTCCCTCATCATAGTCCCAATTCGTCTGCCTCCCTTTTGTCCTTTCATCCTCCCCTCCTTTCCCTTCAATAATTAAGGCAGTTTAGTGAGCGAGATATTTCACTAGTCATAATGGAGACCAATTTCAAATTTTGCGTTTAAAGTTCTGTAGCTTTTCGAAGCAAGAATTTTCTTTTAAAATAATGAAATGTTTATTGTATTTGAAATATTAAAAGCACAAAAAAGTAAAAAAAAATAACAAAATTGCTACTTGCGACAAATAATAATAATAAAAATTGGCAATGTTGGCAATGATAACAGAAAAAAAATACATGTAAAAATGTTACAATGTGTTTTTTAAATTTTTTATTTTTAATACAATTTTATTTTCAAATCTTGGTCCTGCTAAGCCGAAGGCTTGTCAGCAGGTGCCATCGTTATAGTGATCAGATATTTCAAATATGTGTTTTAATGTTACAAAGAGTCACAGTTATTCATTTTCCAACCAATCCTTTATCCTTATTTTTACTCCTCTTTTTGTACTTAATGTTTTTTAACTCTTCTGGTATTTTATTAAAAAAATTTAGGCACAATTACCGCAAAGGTATCATTACCCGATCTAGTATTTTTCAGGGGTACCATATACTTTCTACAAATTAAATACAGCATTATTAACAGTGCATTAAAATGCTATATAATGACTGAAATTCTAATTATTTAAATGAAAACATCCACGCAAGTCATTAACTTGACTATTTATTTCACGCGTTACGTTTAAAACTCTGAAGGTTTTGTAGTGATTCTGAAATATTATTGCGGTTGTTAATACGATTTATTTTTTAAACTAGTTGAGAAGAATAAAAACTACACACAGTCAATGATTTTACGAGATCTAGGTGTTAGCAATTCCTTATTACACGCTTTTATTTAACTCGCATTTCCATGGTTACCACTTCATTTTACCCTACATACTTCATACCCCACATCATTCAGTCAGTTTTATGAATTAGTTAGAATTGTGGTAAAACATCCAACTCTCGTCCCGTGGGTATATCAGAGTCGTCGCATCGAGTCCACGACCTGGCAAATTTCTTTTAGTAAACAGTCCTAGTTTTTTTATAGCCCTAGTTAATAAAATTTCTACAAAAACACTTGTTGTCTTTTAAACATTGTACCAGCTAGGACTAAAGAGCAAAAAATTTCGCCAAGGAATCAAAGGAATTTGATCTGATTTTAATGAAAAATATCTCGCCCTAACAAAGATATTTAAGTGTCGGCCCCTTATTGGAATAATTTCCGAGGTTTTTGACGGTAAATACCAGCCCTTAAAGATGGGGAAAATGGGTAATGGCATGCACTCCTGAGAGACCTTATTAAAAAAAATAAAATGAATGAAAAAATTATTTTAAACGCGTGCTTTTCTAAAAAAAATATTACAAAATCTAAAAAAAAGAAATATCTTAACATCGCACTAAAAAAGAAAAATAATATTTTCTCAGGCGAATGAAAATTTAGCCTAGTGCTGAAAATAATTGAATAAATTCAAGGAAATTAGCCACATAATGAAAAGACCACAACGAAAAGCGTGGGGCGCTCTTTCATAGTCGATATCAACATAAATTCTTTAAATACGAGGAGTTTGGTAATCAATGGAATAGAGAGCTTCAATATACAATTTCTAGAACATCTTTAAATTAACTGAAGTTAAGGTGCAAAATATAAATGAGGCCGCACCCCATGTTTTTCGTAGTGGTCTTAACATTGTGTGGCTAATTTCCTTGAATTTAATTAAAGTATTTCCAGTACTGGGCTAAATTTTCATTCACTTTAGAAAATATAATGTTTTCTTTTTTACTACGATGTTAATATATTTCTTTTTTTTAGATAAGGTCCCTCAGGAGTGCATACCAGTACCATTTCCCATCTTAACGTGTTGGTGTTTACCGTCAAAAACCTCGGAAATTAGTCCAATAGGGGGCTGACGCTTTAATATCTTTGTCAAGGTCGTTCGATATCTCGATTCTTCGCCTCTCGAGACGAGGACACATGCATACACAAGAAAAACTCCATTACCAGATGCATGCCTTAACAAAAAAGATAACATGAATGATCTGGAGTATAATATGTCGTGAACATGAATACACAGTCTACTGCACATTCATGCTCGTTAATTTAACCGCTTAAAGTTTAATTCACCGACAAATCATACCTTACGTTCATATATATGGCATGACTTGTTGGTGAAGTAAACCTAATAACCCAAATTTTCACGATAACATACAGCAGCCATTAATTTATCAATGGAGACGATCTTCCGTGGATGTATTTTCACTGACCAGCAAGTAGCGAGTCCCAGTTCTGGCAATTTCAGCCAACGCACTTTGTTTACCAATAAGATATTACATTCCAATTATTATAAAACATATATACATCAAAATTTCAAGAAGCAAGCACAATGAAATCGTTTACTCACTTCACAGAGACGAGAATAATTGGAAGGCTGCCATTTATCGCGTCTACAATTCTGCGCCCATTTTGCCTTTCTAGTTGGCTCCTTGGGGAAAATGAAGAATCTCACTCCATTCTTCATTGTTCTTGAACAATTCGGAGCCGAACAAGTTGGCATCTCGATGGATAACCTCTCTGCTATTCCGCAAAAAACACTGACCGCAATGCTTCTCATACGGAGATCACAGAAAAATAAGCACAGAAATGGCGGATATCGCGTCGATGAGAAGACCCATACCGATGGTGCAACATACCGAATAAATCGACCCTGTATCTTTGTTAGGGCGAGATATTTTTCATTAAAATGAGATCAAATTCATTGATTCCCAGGTGAAATGATATTTTGCTCTAACTACCTTAAAGACTGCACTCTCCATCTCCGTCTTTCCGTTATATTATATCGTCTCTCTCTGTACTTATCACCAGCGTGCACTACAGAGTAGAAATTTCACCAGCCTGCACGACACATCCTACAGATGCAACAGAAACTACAAAGCCAATTGACAATGCAACTATGTAAACGTGACACAAGACTCATGCAGGGAATATGCAAAACATGGTGTTCGCACGACAGGCAGATTTGGAAACATGCACGCCATTACCTCCCGTTACACGCAAATGGTTTTACCATTACCTCATAGATAAATGTATCTATTTTCGTCCATTATTTAAAAGTTCAGTTCCCTGGGTAGTGAGACGATTTGAAAACCCACACAATTCCCCACAACCTCTATTGCAATGGCTCATTCAAAGTGAGCCACCAGAGGCCACCTTATGCAAGGGATTAAACACAGACCCTCCAAGTTCGTACCAAGGGTTTAAACCAATTATTCAGTAAGCGATTCAGACAGCCTAGTCTCCAGTAAATTAAAAAGAAAAACTAGTCTGGAGAACTACATTCTATCACGATGAACGTCATATGCAATGCTTCTTTCGACAATCGAAAGCAATGGTATAATGCAAGTTATAAACACTTTCTTTAAAAACATTTCAACAGACGCCTTTTGCCACATCTTTTATTACAGAATTTCTATACAATACTGGTAGCATTTTTTGGCAATTTTTTCGGTATCCTCGAAAAATTTTTGAAGGAATTCCTCTACTCATAGATACTGTAATATCCACAGCTTATTTAGCGGAGATCCTTCAATTGACGCTGTAGAAATTCCGTAAAAAAATCTTACTTATGTGTGAAATCAGTTGCATAATCATGAAAAGTCAATAATTTCCATCATTTTGAAATCCCCGATAGAACAATAGAAATTAACTGTTTTTACTCAATTTTTTCTGAAATTCCGTTCTTTCGTGGCTCGCCATGGAACGCCGGGAAAGTTGAGGCTGATTTCATACGGCTTCCTATATTCCAACGAAACTTCCTCTATGGAACTTGCCAGACGCTTATGATCCGTACTAATCCTTAGGTTTGTTAAAGGCCGTTATGATACTTTTATAAGTGTTACGAGCTTAATAGAAGAACTAGGATGGGAATTACTATCAGAACGCAGGTTGAAATTTAGGCTAAATCTTTTAAGTAAATTCGAAACAGAGTTGTTCACAGATGACGTTAGATATATATTGAGAACCCCTGCGCATTATGCTAGGTTTGATCATATTAACATGATTAGAGAGATAGATTGTCGTACCGATAGATTTAAAATGTCATTTTTCCCTCGTACTATAAGAGAGAACAATAGGCAGCGTAGCAAAGGGATAGGTAGGTGAAATATAGTTAGAGTAGTCTGTAGTGCATGATGCATGTAATAACAACCAATAATTTCTTTCTTATTATGTAGATACTAACCATCTAGCTGCATGTGACCCTATTATCTTGCATATCTCCCTTAAATATCCTACTTGCATGGCAATAGTGCATGTTTGGTGATCTTCACCCCCTGCCACACACCCTCGTGGTGGCTCGCAGGGTATCACGTAGATGTAGATGTTAGCAAAAAAGACTACGTAAAGCACGACAATGCCGAATAATCCCCGATCATCCGCCAGAAAATTTTAAAGGATGGTGCCTAGTGTGGAAGCACCCCCTGCCACACACCCTTTGTATAGCTTGCAGGGTATGACGTAGATGTAGATGTAAAAGAGGCAATGAGTTACCGCGCATAGGTTTCGCTATGGATTTCTCCGTCGCCGAGTGCGCCCTCGCGTTTGAACCGACCTGCGTGTTTATGATGCGAAATTGGCCAGCCTCGGGGATGGTTATTCATCAACGAAAGCTGTTGTGCCATGCGTTGATAGTCTCGCTGTCCAATTCAAATTTCAATTAAGCGGAACTCATTTTTCGCTCGCAGGCGTCCCCCGGTGTTTGTTCGTAGATATCGGAGTAACGTTTCGACTCTAAACGTGAAAACCTGAAAGAAACGGAATAATCAGTGAGTTCTACGCACTCAAGCATAAAAATGGGCTTCAGAAATCATTTTACGCGGCATGGATACGTTACATCACAGTCAGCTTGAAGGCCGTTTAACTCGGGGCACGTAATTGCGCAATCTGATGTACGTACCAACTAACGTACATTGAAAATTGCGTCAAGGGAAGCGGTGAAATGCAAGTACGCATACAGGAATGCATGGAGGCGAGATGGCAAAATAGTCCCTGCTCTAGCTCAATTGCATGCCAGATTGAGAAAAAAACGTTTTAAAAGGGCTGTATATCACGGCCGAAAATGGCGGACGTTTTCCATTCTACATTTTGCTTTTATTTGAAGAATCAATTATGTATCGTGTGTTTATTTTGCCGTCTTCCTTATCCATGAGTCCGTGCTACGTTGCTGAGTGCATAAAAAAATGATAAAATATGTGATAAACCGTACTTTAAGTTCACAATTCACCTTACGAGAACCCAAGCGAGGCCGTGTAGACTTGTAAATTGTGCAGTTGCAACTCTGAAGAACAGGCCCCAGCATGGGATGGACGCATTCCAAGGAGCTTTGCTCTCAAGGGAAGGGGATCTGTAATTTCGGGCATACGGTAGAGTACACGAACAATATGCATTTTTAAAAGTTGCTAGGACTTTCCACCGGGTCAAACTCTCCATCTAGGCCGACATTTCGATGAACGAGTCGTTCATCGTCATCAGGGCGTCCCCGATAAGAGGCCGAACCTTTAACAACATCATATGCCGGGAAAGCCTTAGATCTTTCTTCAATCCGCATTGCTTTAGCTTATATATATTTAGCGTGCTCTTAAAACTGTAATTTCCCATCAAAAGTAACACTTTGGTCTGTACACGAATCACAAAAGGTATTGGCTAGAGTAGGAAGACTAAGCGTAACGCCTCTGCTATTGCTGCGTTGGAAGACAAAAAATTATAGATTGTGTGAAATTGACGACTGCTGATGGTAAGGGACGATAAGCGTAATAAAAAGGTATTGCCCTTGTCAAAAGAAGTAGGTGGTGGAAATGAATTCTCTAATCTCCCAAGGATTAATTTATATAGCAGATATTTTAATATTCTACACTTGACATATAAAGAATCAATGAAATATTTTGTTAATAGAATGTAATCCAAGGAGTTTGGACTGCGAATAGGTTTTCAATAGAGCTGAGAATGATTTACTATTATTTGTCACGAGTGTGGTGTCATACAGCGGCACAACTTTTTATTAAGTATTCTACCAGGAAAAAGTAGATTTTAGTGAAAGTCAGAGAATTTCCTCCCGGTTTTCTACACTTTCAGGGGCCTAGCTATCTCTAGCACATCCTTCTTCGCCTCAGCATACGATCTACCCTTCTCCGTCCTGTCCATGAAACCTATTCTCTTTCTTCCCCCCTCCCCACTTTCCCAACATCCTTCCCTCTAGCACACTCTCGAGCAACCCATCGGCCTTTATTACATTCTTCAGCCACCTTCTCTGCCGTTCTCGAATTTCATTCTAAAGTTTACTATACTGCATTTCCTCGTTAGTCTTCTTTTCCATCCACCTCACCTTCTCCATCCTTCTCCACACCCACATCTCAAATGCCTGCAGCCTATTCTCGTCCTCCTTTCAGAGAGTCTACGTTTCTGCCCCATACAACGCCACGGTCCATATCAAGTTCAGCAGCACAATATAGGCAGTTGAAAGGAATGACGGATGGTCCATGAAAGTTTTGAAATACGATGGTGGAGAAGAGCGCTTAAGGAGGAATGAGATCGGAAATGAGTAAGTGCTCATGAAATTAGTAGACGAAAGAAAACGGCGGAGATAAATGTAAAAAAAAAAATATCTTGACTAGTTCGTGCATGACGTCGAGACTGCTTGAAGAGAAAAGTCATCGAGGGAAACATTGAACGAACGTGATTAGGAGGAAGAGGAAAGATTGGATTTCTTGACGCATTAAAAATTAAAGAAGTCTCAAAAAGGTGAAAGAAGAGACGTTCACGACCACAAGCGGTCATTCGTGTACAATTAAGGGTGGGAAGGCACAATACAGAGCAAGTCGAGCAGATTGCGTATCTGAGAAGTATTCTGGAGGAGAATGGGTTTAATGGTAGACACTCGAGATGTAAACTTGTCATTGCAAGAGAAGCATTTTTCAAATGACTGATAATGCACAAAGGAAATGGTTCCAGGCTTGACTTTGTGGAAGTAATTCATAGTAACTTAAATAAAACTTTGTATAATCCACTATAGGTTTAATAACACGACCCGGGTTTCGATACTTCGTGTCATCTACACGAATTGTCGAAACCCGGGTCGTGTTATTAAACCTATAGTGGATTATACAAAGTTTTATTTAAGTTACTATAACTGATAATTAATGAGGGGAAGGGTCTGAGAATAGACGTATTTAAAAGGCTTGTGAAAACTCTAATATGGAGTGTGGTGCTGATTTTGTTGAGTCTTCGTCATAGCGAGGCGAGGATGTAATTTTACTTGAGGCGTTTGAGATGTGAGCATGGAGATGGATGGAGAGGGTGAGTAAAGCGGCGAGAAGGACGAACGAGGAAATATTGGATATGGCTGGAGAGGAAGCTGTTGGCGGAGGGTCGGAGGAGACAAGAGATGGATGGAGGACGTATTGAAAGGAGAGGGAACGCTGAAGAGGGCAATAGAGGGGAAAACACTGGGGAAGCGTGGAAGAGGATAGGAATTCTGTATGAAATAAGAAGAAGAGGACGATTTGAGAAATTCAAGAGGGATCTAATGGCGGGCCATTCATAGGAGTGTGGTGTGTTTCAGAGAGACACAGAATATTATCATGACGCCTCACTACATCTCTAGGCCTGACAAATGCGATAAAATAAGAGAGGTACACTGCCAAACAGATAGGTTCAAAAACTCGTTCTTTCCGCGCACAATAAGTGACCACAATAAAAACTGAGCTCCACTAAATACACTCCCATAATACATGTCACTGTTACACCTCCCAAAAACTTACATCTTTACACGGTTGGTGACCTACAACCCCCTGCCACACGCTTGTGTGGCGGCTTGTGGGGTAGTAGATGTAGATGTAGGGGTGAGAACGGAAAGATACGCTGGAAATTACTAATGTGGCGTTAGGATATGAACCCACTGTCCAAAAACCTAGTGTAATACTATAATGAAAAGTGCCTCTATTTCGTTCAGTCTCAGAAGAGGGCCATTTGGAAGCCATCCCATTTACGCGGTCTAGCGGACGCGTGGGCGGAAATTTGTACGCATTAAAAAAAACCACCCCACCATTGTAGGTGCCCACAGCATAAAAAAAAACTAATTATTCCCTAACAGCCCCATTTGAAATAAGATAGCCTCGTCATCGTGTAACGCAATCTTACGTGACGAACGCTAGTCAGCATCAAACCTAACAATGCCGACAAAAGCGCGCCCGCTGGAAAGTTAAAGTCTGTCGATGGATAACTCCATCAATGATGAACAGTAAAAGTTTCGACGGGTACCTTTAGAGCAAAATAGCTGCTCAACCGCGGTAAATAGAATGTGTGTTTCGCTCACTAAATAATCCTTAAAACTTCGGCTGATTCCGCTAAAGAAATTTGAAAGTTCATAGTTAACTGAATACCAAAGTAAATCTTCTGGATACGAGGGAAAACCTAAGCTTCCAAGGTCAGACGACACCGTCAGATCAAAAGGGCAGGCCTCTCTGTCAAGTTTCTCGGTGAATGACATAACTTAGCGGAGGTTTTCCTTCTTGAGACTTATCCTCCCTCTATGTTTGCACTTGGCCTCATCCTTAATTTATGGTCAGTCAGTCAGTCACGCAGAAGAGAGGGGATGACACTTCAAAGGACTTACATTGACCCTATTTTCAAACAACTCTCCAGAAAAAAAAACCTTTCTCAACGACAGGAGGGATCCTTCTCGAAATGACCGGCCAAACAACGATGCTAGTAAACTTGCGGAAAATGAAGGTTTAAGGGGATGAACCTGGAGCGGAACGTGGTACTCGCTAAAAAAATACATAAACACGCAAATCACAGCATTTCCTTTGCGATCAAATTTAGCTCTAGCCAATGTCCCGAGAAAAGTGGCTCCATTATAATTATTTCCCCCATTAAGACTAATCCTAACAACCCAAGTCAAAATATTTGCTCTGTAACTGGCTTATAACAATCTGTAACTGCTCTGAAACTGCTTTGAAACTATTCTGAAATTGGTCTGTAACTGCTCTGAAACTAGTCTGTAACGGCTCTGATTCTGGTCTGTAACGGCTCGGAAACTGGTCTGTAACTTCTCTGAAACTTCTCTGAAACTGCTCTGAAAATGGTCTGTAAGTACTATGAAACTGTTCTGTAACTGCACTGAATAACTAATGTCTGATCTGGAAGTGGTCCATTATTGGATTTATCTTGTCTGGATTTTTAAGATGTTTCAAATACAGACCAGTAACAGACCACTTCCAGATCAGATACTAGCCCTATACAGCAGTTTCAGATCAGTTACAGAGCAGTTTCAGAGCAGTTAAAGTCCAAATAATTTTACCTGGGAAGGAACTTTCGTTTCCCTTACGTTGTTTCAGTGCTCTCCTATTCGTAAGATTCAGAATATACCTCCCCTTTAGAGTCTCTTCTACCACGTTCATCCATGAATTTCGCAGTCTTCCACTTCCTGGCACATCATTCACTCCACTCTCATACATCTGTTTCGTTATTCGACTCTCAACACATCTCTAAACATGATCAAACCAATTAAGCTCACTACTTCTATACACGTAAGTTCACTACTGGAGAATTCATCCCATATTCTTTCATCACACACTCTATCTTCACCCTATCCATTCCACTTTTGCTACAGACACTTCTCAGGTAAACCATACTCCCTCTATGTTTAACATACTCCAATCCTGAAGAAAATAAATAAACTTTGTATAGTCCAAAAAAACTACACAAAACTTTTGTGTGGACTATACAAATTGTACTTATTTTCATCAAAATGAAGTTCCACTAAGTAACGCCTGAAGCAGTTCAATTTACTCCAATCATGTCAGGAAACATCTGACATCCTGACATACCCTGTAAGGTTGATCGTCAAAAACTTTTTTTTTGATATTTCAAGCAGCTTAGGGTCAGAAAAGTTCCCTTTGAGGCTCAGTATAACGCAGGATTTTTTTCAGAATCGTTGTCAAATGTTCTGAGGTTAACGTTAGATCAGATCATGATAAAAATGAGGATAATAGACTGCAGAACAGACAGGTCGTTTGTAATTTTTTTTCGTTTTCCTCGCGATCGATAAGAGACCATAATGACTGCGCTAAGATTTAGAAGTAGGCTAGTTGACAGGTGGTGTAGCTGATTAATTCATATGCATGTTTATAAGTCTGCCAAGTAGTGCTAATACCATATTTTCCATGTTTCCTGCATAATTCTTGTGTCACGTTAACATAGCTACACCATAGATTACTTTTATAGTTCCAGCATTTGTAGCATACACCTAATGTGGTCGAGTTGAATAATGTTAATTTTTACGCTATGGTGGTTATTGGTGATAAATAATTCCCCTGCCAAAAACCCTTGAGGTGGGTTGTAGGGTGATATGTAGATGAGGTTTCTAGAAGGTTTTTGACCACAATACTGGGAGTTATGATGTGGCTGATGTTCCGTATCATCCTGGAACTACCGATAATAATAGTTTTGGTTTCTCTTGAGTTTAGGATGAAGTCATTTCGAAGCCCACTTAGTTATGTTACTTATGTCTTAATTAATTTTGAATACAGCCTCGTATATTTCATAGGGTGAACAACTGCGGTAATTGTGGAGGTCGTCCGCATACAGCATGTATCTTGTGTACTTAAGACAATTTGGTAGGTTGAGTATATACAAAGAGAAGAGCAGGGGGCCAAGGACAGACCCTTGGGGTACACCAGCGGTGACTGGGACCCAAGTTGAAAGATTACCTTGACTATCTCTTACTGCTTGATAACGGTCAACTAGGTAACAATAAAACCAATTTAGCACGGAGCACGAGAAGTTAAGGATTTTCAGTTTTTCGTGTAGGATGGTATGATTAACACGATCGAAGGCCTTACTGAAATCGAATAAAAACAGCACTGTCGCCAGTTTTTTGTCTATAGCATGATGTAAGTCGTCCGTTATTTTTATTAAAGCTGACTGAGCCGATAAGTTATCACGAAATCCCGATTGAAATGGGTCGAAAGTATTTTTCTGTGAAAGAAATTCAACTACTTGCGAGTGAACAATACGTTCTAGAGCTTTGGAGATGGTGCACAGCATAGAGATGGGTCTGTAATCTGATGGGTTTGAAGGATTTTTGACCTTTTATATTGGTGTTAGCAAAGAGGACTTCCAGATTGTAGGAAACTTAAAGGATTGCAATGAGTGCTTGAAAAGGTCAAGAATAAATGGCATTGTGACCTTATAAGACTCATTTATCACGTTGTATGATATCTCATCAAAAACAGTGGAATTGGATTTGGACTGAAAAATAAATTTATTTAGCGTTTCGGGAGTTATAGACTGGAAATAAAAGTCTTTGTCAGAAAACTGACTTTACTCAGGGTTCCTGCAGAAGTCCTCCCCGGTTTACGTGCTTCTTATTTTACGAAATTTCCGAACAAAAATAGAGCATAACCCCTAAATTTGGCATAAAAATCACACCAACCCTATCAATTTATTGAGATTTAATTATCTTCCCGGATTACTTCAGAAGGATGCGATATTAAATTCTAAGCATAATATTAAATCCTAGGCATTGAAAATAGTAATTTAATGATTATAGGCCATTATTCAAAAAATATTAACACAAGACGTGTATTTCGACAGAAAATACAACATAATAAAAACAAACGAGTCTCACATTTCAACGGCCGGAAATTACGACAAGCGAACTGTTTTCCATGAACCTAAGTGCCGCTGCATTAGTCTCCTCGGGACAAGTAATCAGTGAATGGGTAGATACATCCAGCGGCGGTTTTGGCCGTTGTAATGAAGTTCGAATTGTTTTGTTTTTGTGATTGTGAAAAATTACAGAGGTGAAAATATGATATATATTTTTTTCAAGTTGAGAAATCTTACAAACAACCAATTGTTGATTATTTGACCAAAAATAGGAGTTAGAAATTCCTCATTTTTAAAAATCTCTTTGGAAAGCATACATATACCATTTCTCTCGCATAAAAGGACCGATATTATTCGTCAAAAGTCTCTGCAAGTTGTTCGGTATGGGGATGATATTTTGATATTTTTGGAAGGGTGAGATATTTTTCTTTAAAACGAGACCGAATTGATTGATTTCTAGGTGAAATTGTATTTCGCTCGAACTATCCTAACTTTTGCGGACTACGCAACTGAATCACACTGACAATCGGCGCATTTTAACATTTCCAACGGTCTCCAAAACCTTTAGGTTTACCTCCTTCAGTAGTGACACTACATCGACTAAAAAACATCGAGTGGTAGATTTTTCTGTTTATGAAAGTGCTCCCTCAATTTTCATCGAATTATTTTACTACTCGACGTTTTCAAAGTCTCGGCCAAAAAACATCGAGTAGTCCGATAGATCGATGTCGATGTGGCATCCCTATTCCACAGTCTCTGCAACACCCAAGTGGGCTACAGGAGCATAGCAGTTGGAAATCGAAGCAGGAAAAATAGAAAAGAATGCGAAACTGTGGAGATCCTCCGTTTTGGCATGTTTGAGACCCTTGAAAGCCTCCTTGGGTATTGCGAAAGCGTAAAGCACTGAAGTCTCATCAAAGCCAAAGGACGCTCCACTGACGAGACATTGTCCTCGACCTAAAGAAGATTAAAACTCTTGCGAAAAAAAGAGCATCATCCCGCAAGTCTACCCGATGTAGTCCTCGGTCAGTACATTTAGCACATGGGTATTATTCCATTAAGACATCCAGCAGTTCTCTGAAAGCCCTGCAGTTGGAATTTTGAATCCCGTCTCTTATACATATAACGGCTTTTTTCTTAATTAAATTCACTTTATGGGTTTCCAGGAAATGACGCGTTGCCTAACTGGAACGACATCTCAGAGTATCGCCGCGTCCAAACCAAATTCCAAATTCAAAGAATCGTCATCGCTTGAGGTTCTACCTGTCATGGTATGTTAAAGTCGATGATTAGTGGGTTATTTTGGGAAAACGTGTGACAACTGAGGTAATCTCAGCCATTAAATGGAAGAAGGTTCATCTACATTAATTAAATCTGTATAAATGTTAAAAATCTTGTAAAAATCATGTTAAAAATCTGTATAAATGTAATCGAATTTCGAAATATATTTCAAGATCCATAAGGGCTACGTGTTAAAATAGCATTACAAAGCCAGGAAAACAAATCGGTTACATGCATTTTTTTTGCTTTTTTTCTAAACGTATTATTAGTTGAAAGGAAAGGGAATGTCGAAGAGAATAATGGAGGGGAGAACAATCTACATCTACCTACTGCACTGCGAGCCGCCGCATGGGCGTTTGGAAGGGGGTGTTAGGACTCTAGCCGTGTAAAGATGTAAGGTTTTGGGAGATGAAATGGGACGTGTATTATGGGAGTGTATTAAGTGGAGCTCAGTTTTTACTGTGGCCGCTTATTGTGCGCGGATAGAACAAGTTTGCGTACCAATCTGTTCGGCAATGTATATATCATATTTTATCGCTTCCGTCAGACCTATAAGGACCAACAGGTTAGGTTGGTAACGGAATAATTATTGGTGCGTTACATACATATAAATAAAAAAGTTATTGACGATAATAATTGAAGGTAAATGCGTGCGCGACTAAAGTAGTAGTTTTTGATAAGGAGAATGGGGAGAATAACTGTATGATGAGGGCGAATGGTGAAGTAATTGAACAAGTGGATGATTTCGTGTACTTAAGTAAGATGTATGCGAAAGATGGACGAATAGATGAGGAGATGAACAGACGTGCGAATGCTGGAAGGAAAGTGGTAGGTAGCATGTGGAGCATATCAAGGAATGAGTGCTTGTCTAAGGAAGCGAAAATTGCCGTGTACAAAAGTGTACTTCTTCCCACTTTGCTATATGGTAGTGAAACATGGGTATGTCAGGATAGACATAAGAGTAGACTAAACGCAGTGGGTATGAGTTATCTGAGGAGTATTTGCGGCAAAATTAGGATGGATAGGGTCGGGAGTGAGTGGGTCATGAATGAATGTGGGTTAAATGCTCCAGTAATGGACGTGTATGAAAGGAGTACGCTTCGTTGGTTTGGCCATGTTGAGAGAATGGATGAGAGTCGAATAACTAAACAGATATATGAGAGTAGAATGAATGGTGTGAGAGGTATAGGTAGGCCGAGAAAGTAGTGGTTGAATGTGGTTGAGGAAATTCTTAGGAGGAGGAATATTAGGAGTTTTAAAAATAGGAGGGCGTATATGAAACAGTGTATGGGGGTAAATGAGGCAAAAGAAGTTTGCCAGGATAGGTCAGAATGGAGGAAATTATTGAAGCAGAGTTAGGTGTACAATTATGTATTAACGAGTGAAACATTTTGACTGTGCCTACCCCGGAAGGGAACGGCGTGATTGGTATGTATGCATGTTGTACAGTCACTTCATAAAGTATCGCGACACACTATGCTAGCGGTTTGTATAGGTCGGCTTTCGAAGCTGGAAGCACGTTGGCTATCCTGAGCCATATCTGTTGACTATGAGCTTCTTCAGGTACAGTATGATATTTATTGAAAGTCAAGAGGGACACAGCCACCAGAGATAGTTCAGGATAGCCAACGTATTTCGAGCTTAGACATCCGACCTATACGAACCGCTAGAGTAGTGTGTCGCGATACTTTATGAAGTGACTGTACATTTTAATCATCGCTATGCATATATTTGCAATCCTGGTGTTCTTGAGGTTACAATTGTATCACTCAAACCTAAATCGCACCATTAGTTTCGTAATTAGCAAAGCTTTATGATTTTTGATTGTAAACTTGTAAACTAAGGTCGAATAAATCTCGACGTATAAAAATATTATTTTCTCATATTATGCTAGATATGTGCTTCGCTAACTTACGTCGGAACCGCCACTCTCTTTTGTTTTATATTGAGAGAATGGCAATAATTTTAATTTGAGCCACCGGATTATGAGCGCCGGAAACAGTGACTTTTTCTAAATAATATACCATTAAAGTGTAGTTAAGGATAATAAAATATTTCTGCACACATAATTTAACGGAGAAATTGCCATTCAATGATTTTGATTTCGTTGAAATTGGTCCGACCCAACTTGAAAATACAGCGATCTAAAGTTGGCGGACTGGATTTTTTTATGGATCGTAGACATATCGTGAAGAGATGCGAGAAACCCGGTGCTCATACAATCATAGTGGTCGTTAAAAAAATATATATCAAGGTGTCTCGTCCGGTCAAAGATTTGAAGAATCCTTTTACGATTTTTAATTTTCGACCGAAATTTCAAAATGGGCAATGAAAACCATCTTATGTAACTCAAGTCATAAAGTGCATTTTACTTGAAGGAAAAATTGAAACTCGTATCATTTCCATCACTGCGTGTATAATACGTTAAACCCACTGAGTAAGATAGAGAGGACGCTTGCTAGCTTACTAGGGTCAATGCTAGCAGCTGTAACGTGGGAGAGGCCTGTCCGCCATCTTCGTTAACCCTCATTAACACAGAGCGCTATTTGACTAAAGCACTAATTTTGCAATTTTGTGATGTTTTCCATTGATAACTTGTTAGAAATCAGCATGTGTTACTTACTTCTTTAATGTGCATTTTCCTTATATATTGTTTCTGTTTTTCAGTTAATAAAAATGAGTATTCTCGGTTAAATCGACGGTAAGATCGAGTAGAATCCATAGCACAAAGTGCCGATTATATGCTTCATGAATTACTCGCCTTAAATTTCAAACAGATGGTTGATATTCTTGCTTTCACTCCGATAATTCGCCCACTACGTCGTGCTATCAATAGGAAAGAAATGAGAGAGCAGGGATAACCTATTTGGTTGTCAATTCGGTTGTCAGGCTTCAATTTGATGATGTAATGCCCACTCCATACACCTAAATGATTTTAGCCAATATTGAAGCCTGTTCACTTCACATAATTAAGTGAGCGATAATCATCGGAGCAAAGATAGGTAAAATTTGAGATAATCAATAGCAAACATGAGGAATGTTTCGTATAATGAATAGATTGCCTAATAAACAGATAACTTATTAGAAATCAGCATGAAATTACTTCCTTCTCTCAACATATATTTTTCATTTACTATGACTTGTTGGAAAAAATACTTAAATCTAAATGGCTCTCTAGAAAAGCCAAGATAAATATTTATCATTCAATAATCATTCAACTGCTATATGGATCGGAAACGTGGGCATTAACCAAAGACTCTGATAAAAAGCTAATCGTTTTTAAAAATAAAGCATTGAGGAAAATCTTTGGTTTGGTTCAAGACCAAGATGGATGGAGAATAAGGAAGAACAGAGAGTTAAGAGACACCTATACATACCCAGATATAGTGGCAATGGCTAAGAGCCGAAGATTAAGATGGACAGGACATGTGCGGAGAAAAGAGGAAACTGCAATAATGAAGACTTTATACCTGAGAGACCCTGAAGACAGAAGACCACCTGGTAGACCAAGAATGAGGTCGAAGGACCAAGTTGAAAAGGACATGGATAGACTTGGGGCTACACTCCAAAGAGCAGAAGAAAGAACATAATGCAGAGGCACTGTTGGTGAGGCCAAAAACCTGCTGAGGTTTCAATGTCCAAGGAGGTAAGGTAAGGTATGATTTAAAATAATCCGCATTCCCGATGAAAACTGTTGCAAAATCGAGTAGAATCCATAGCACTAAGTTACCAAATCATGTTTCATGAATTAACTGCCTTAAATTTCAAACAGTTGGTTGATATTCTTGCTTTACGTCCGCTAACTCGTCCATTCCGTCGCGCAATCCAAAGAAGATTAAGGAGAGAGCAGGGTTAAACAATATGGTTGATATTTCGATTGTTAAGGCTGGGACACAATCAACGTGTACGTGTGACGCGAGACGTAAACGGGACAACGGGAGACGGGGAACCCAAGTCAGCGGTCACAATCGACGTTAACGCGGCCCGGAGTAACAATGGACTAACGCAGGCGCAGCTAAGAGATCAGGTGTAAACAAGAGTGGAAGTAAATAAGTTGTCTTAGCCAAGAGCAATCTTCAACAGTTGGATGTATCTGCCGACAGATAGCTCCCATTCCCGGATTCTCAGGACTATTCTGATTGGTTTTTCGTGTACGGGACACGGGGAGAGATGAATGTTGCCCATCTCTCGCGTACACGTTGATTGTGTCCGCTCGCTATACTTTCCCGTCAGCCATCTTTTCGCGTATTCCCGTTAACGGCTCACGTTACACGTACACCTTGATTGTGTCCCAGCCTTCAGGCTTCAGTTTATTAACTAAATGCCCTCTAAATATACCTCTATGGTTACACCCATTGCGGTACATTAGGGAGGGCACATGCGATGCTGCCCAATCCTAGAAACTAAAGTCAGACCGCCATATCCGTTGACCCTCATTTTCAGATAATCAGACGCTTGCGGGTTAACGCACTAATTTTGCAATTTTACCATGTTTTCCATCAATAACTTAATAGAAATCAGTATGGACTTTATTCTTCAACGTGCATTCTACTTGAATTTATTGTTTGTTTATTAAAATTAATTAAAATCCGGATTCCGGGGGAAAACTAGGGTAAAATAGAGTACAATCCACAGCAATAAGCAGCCAATACATGTGTCAAGAGTTACCAGCCTTAAATTTCAAACAGATAGTGGATATCCTCCCTTAACATTCACTAATTCATCCATTCCGGACAGCTACAGTCCAGAAATCGTTTACAGTTGTTGCCTCAAAGCTGTGGAATGACTTGCCTAAACTGGTAAAAGACAGTGCATCACTGGTAATATTTAAGAGAAAGATTATCACACACTTACTTTCCGGAATGCTGACCATGTAACTCATTTATCAGTTCATTGATGTGATTAATGTCCATTGTTGCGTAAGAAGAAGCAATTCAGTTCCTTTTTTCAGTTCTTTTCATTTGTTAAGCTAAATTTTCTTTTTAAAAGTTGTGTTATTTGTTTATTGATATATTTAATGTTCGTTTTTCTGTTAGAAGAAGAAATTCAGTTATTTTTCTGCATTGCTAAATGATATTCTTGTATATGTCTATTGTTAGCAATTTATATGATAACTTCCCTTTTTTGTTTCCCGATTGGCTTATTCACATATTAATTGTCTTGCACACCACTGTATTTCGTTGCTATGTTCCAAAGGATTTCACTCCTAGAACAATAAACGAGTTTATTATTATTATTATTCTGTCGAGTTATTCAAATGAAATTAAGGAAAGAGTAAGGCTAAACATTATGGTTGTTATTTCGGCTGTCAGGCAACAAATTGATAACGTAGTGCCCACTCTATACACCTCAATAGTTAAACCAATAAAAGGTTGAATGGTACTTAAATGAAATGTGGTCCAAGAACTTCCATGCGAGTTACAAAAAATATCTAAATGTGCACTCAATGACTCGCGCTTACGGCTCCGGCCATCTTAAGTGGGAATGAAACGGGGCAAAGGGGTTTATCGTGGCAGAGAAAACTTGCGGTGGGGAAATGAAGGGGTCACTTGTTGCACGCGACTCGAAAATCCACAGAGAGCCGAAGGGGAGTGGCAGGGGAGGGAGGTGAGAGCATTTTAAGGCATCCGGCAGCAGAGGGCACCACGGATCCATCGACCGACCGGGGAAACTTTGATCCATACAGCGAACAGGTCTCACTCAAGTGCGCCAAGGATCTGAAGATTATAACACTTACTCTCCTCTTCAATGCGTGTATATGATGGAGTCAGTTTTCTCGCGTACTCCTCTCAGAGGGTGCGTTTCTCACGTTTCTACTCCATGAAACGCTACGTTCCATATCAAGATCTTCGCCTGTGCCTGTGGTGCCTGTCATCATCTCCCTTCTATTACTAAACGCCTCCATAGAAAACGATATTCTCCTCCTCAAGCCTTTGCTACTATGCCCATTCTCTACATCCTGCATATTCACTTATAGAAAAATATATCAAAAACCTTCTCCGGCGACAACAGCATGTCATCTGCACCTGGTCATTATTCACCCATAGCCTTGAAGACTACTTTGAAGCATTGTTAATGAATAACACAAAGCAGGAGTATTACCTGTCCCACTCCGCATGGGAGTCCGATACGCAACAATGATCAGTACACAATACACATATATCCAAATGTATACACATTTAAGTAAAATGAGCATTGTTACAACTTGAAAGTTCCAGAAAATTTAAGTTCCCCAAGGTAACAATGATTTGGTTGTGCAATAATAAGTCGTGGAGAATGATATTCTGATAAACTGTGCATAATTTTTACTTAAGGAATAATTACTATTACATGAATTCAACCATTTCAGGCGTAACTTTGTGGAAGTTCATAATTGAAAAATAATGACAATACCAACTATGTATAAATCAACAGAGTTCCCTATTAATAAAACAATTTTTAACGCTACTACGTTATATTTAGGTAACGGAAGATGACGCAGTATCGTTGAAACTAGCTGTTCCAATAAAGAACTCTGTGGATAGAAACATAGTTGGTATAGTCATTACTTATTCAAGCTTTCTTAAATTTTATTTGCCTGGCTACACAGAACTGGTTGGGTAAATAGGTAATTAGGAAGAAAGCATGCAAAAAGCATGATTATTTGTAATGCTAAAAAAAGTTATGGGTTAAAAGCACAAAATTTCTGGTCAAAATTGTATGTTTAATAGATTAAATCATAAAATATTTTTTTAAGTGGAGCACTTCCTTCTTGTATTTTAGCGTCGAAATTTTACCTGGAAAGATGGACTATACGCAGAAAACTAGCTTAATGACAATTCCAGCTCATATAACGCCAAATTTTAACTTTCACGGCCAAAATAACCGCACAAATAGAATTGAAATCATGCCCTCCAATATATCCAGGGCAAGACCCATAAACATTACACTGACTTTGAAATGATAATAAATTTTCCATTTTATTCAGGAGATACATTGATGCGGAAATTATTTTACGATGAGATGTCAGTCGGAGTCGATCCGACGACGCAATGACCTTTCCCAGGCCATATTTATTTTCCTTCGAGGTAAATAACACTCCAAATGCGGATTTCGTTTCACGAGTTTTCGTCCCCGTTCGTTCCGACGCCACGACCGCGAAATGTCGTCTCAGACGGTAATGCCGGCAATCCCCGGTTTTTCTGACTCACCCCTCTTGAAATGCGACTCCCAATTCTCATAACGCGCGTTCCATTCAACCCTTTTTATACGGCCCGAGGGGGTGGATGGGAATATGGATTCCCAATCGAATCAATTTCCTCCCCCCCCCAAAACACAGCGTGTAACAACATTCCGGGGATCACGCCAGCGCCACGCGCAACACGTGGGTGGCTCAACACTACGAGAAAACACACGCGACGCGCGCACACACTTCCACTTTATCCCCGCCAGAGGGATATTTTTCTTCGACTTCCGATGCCGTTGAAGCAGGCAAAAGGAGGCTTGAAACTTCCCGAGTCCAGAGACGGCTTAATTCAGCGCACTTCTAAATTTTTAGTTACACTCATGATACATAAAATATCGACAGAAATACATTATGCATTACGCGGAATATTTTTCTACATTTTAATCTCGAATATGTGGGATTATGGACAATAATGGTTCAGGTGTTTGGACAGCACATTAGATGCTTATTTCTTTGTGATCATTGAATTTGTGTTTCATAGCAATCAAAACGTTTTATACATTTTACGTTACCCAACACAATGAAAAAGCCATTCTTTAAATATTAGAAAAAAGTCCCTTTCTCCTCATCGTACTCGTTGGCAAAGATTTCGTGGAGACATTTATCATCAGGAGAAAGGAAAGAGCACGGATATCCAATGTGGTTGTTATTTCGGTTGTCAGGTAACAGTTTGATGACGTATTCCCCTCTCAATCTACCTCAATGGGTTAGGGGGCGTCCATTAATTACGTGAGGTGATTTTGGCGATTTTTCGACCCTCCCCCCTTGGTGAAATGTCGTGAGATTTGGCTCGACCCCCTCCCCATAATCTCACGTGAGATTTTTCAAAATGCGTATTTTTAGTGTAAATATGTTAATCTGTGATGTCGTGTGTCGTGATGATGTCGTGAGAATTGGCTCCCCTTAATCTCACGTGAGATTTTTCAAAATGCGTATTTTTAGTGTAAATATGTTAATCTGTGCTTGATTGCGTTGGATTTATTTTAAAAGACCTAATTTGCTTAATTATTTTTATTTAAGACTAGTTAAGACTAGTATTTAAGACTACTAAGAACGGCTCGTACGCCGCAGCGTTCGTCGAGTCGTGCGTTTGGCTGGCCGGTGGCGGCAAAACAGTCGAGGGGCTACTGTGGTACTTTGTGGCGTTCGCATAACCGCGATTAATATTATTGTGTAGGATTTAGCAATATTTAAGTGAAGAAGCATGTTTTACATAATTTAACCCAGTTTTCTCGCAATTTTACACTGTTTCTTGTGGAAAAAAAAATTACGTGATATTTCCGAGACCCCCCCTCTCCCCCCCAAAACGCCTCACGTAATTAAATGGACGCCCCTTTATGCATTCGCAGCACTAGTCGACGTTCGTCAATAAGATGCGTTGCCAAGGAACGAAATGGTTCTCGTTAAGTATTGAGATAAGGTAAGATGGACACTATTGAGCTAGCATTTATTCTCGATATTTACCATGGTCAATCACAAAGCTAAATGGTTAATAATTTATTTCAAAAAGTAAAGTAAGCGAAACATTTTTACGGAACTTTGAGACGGAAAAGACAATTTTCCCAAACGTTAATGCAAGATATATTCAATCACTTCCTCACTCAATTCTCCCGCACGACTTTAAGTATGCAAGTTTCATTTCGGTCATATGCCTAATAAAAGCAGGGACAAGGACTGGGACTGCGTCGGAAACATAGTCTAAGAAGTAACGAGATATAAGCGCTCACTTATGGCCGGTTGCAAGATCATTTTTTAAATTATTTAGTGATGGAATGTGTTTATTAAAGTGGGTCAATTCTACATAAAATTTGTTTAAAAATACAAAATACAAGTCCATAGTTCCCTTTGGATGTGTTACAAGGCATTTGTTATATCTTGGGTATGGTCCTGCTAAGCATTATTCTTATCAGCAGGTTCCAGGATTATCGTATCCACTAGCATCAATTTACATCTTTACATATGTAAATTTAAACATAAATAAAATATAACCAGCCTTATTTTCATACATTCATATAAATATTGTCCTCAATAAAATCACTAAAACATAAAAATAGTACATTTAAATCTTTTTGGCATTGTACGCACATATGACAAATGTAAAGCATCAGTGCTTGGATTAGCATTTCCAGTTGCATCAATTTACCTCTTTACATTAATACATTGAACATAAATACAACTTAGCCACCCTTACATTCATACCTATTTAGTAATAGAATCAATAGTTATGGGATACATGAAGTTACAGATCTAATAAAAATTTTCGGGTTGCAAGAACACATCTACTAGTTACATAACTTATTTACCAATAGCCAATAGCTTCGAATATTTTATCTAATCTACTGCCGCCGGATAAAATGCATGAAAGATTTCCCAGAGGATAGTTGCTAATGTACATAATAATTTGTCGGTTAGAGTAAACAAACTGGTCAAATCCCACAAACGACTTTTTTATCAAGTAATTAAGTCTCCAAGCGGTTCATTACGCATCCGCCATCTTGACTACTCATGGAATTCATCACTCCATGACATAAGTTATGAGACCAATAAATTTATCGAATGTTTCTGCAACACTTCTGGAATAATATTAATAATAATGTTTATTCTTCCTAACATGTTTCATTACAACTTTTTTTTTCTGTATTAAGGAAGTAATGTAGCCTATAAGGCATTGAGCCTGTGTTTAGGCTAATTTCAAAATCATTAATGCGGAAAAGAACACATAAAACCATGATTAACAAAATATGAAAAATATACAAACAAAATAGGTGAGTAAAAAAAAGAAATAATACCACCGCGCTGGATTAAGAACTTACAAAAATAAATATAAGGCAACTGTACTACAAATGCAACTGAAAATACAACACATGGTTGTCAATGGTTTACGAGTCCTATAACTTTACAGAATACTTGTGTGTCGTTCCTGCAACTGGCCAAGAGTCGCGATTCTTTCGCGGTACATACCTATTTACTCTCGCACGTGGAGTTAAAGGTCATTAACACGGACTGGATGACGAGCTTCGGAAATTCGTGTGAATTTCAGCGTCTTTTCAGACTTTCCCCTTCAAATGTAGGTTCGCAACGCTTAAAAAAATGTATCACAGCCCAAAATAAACGCCACGACAACGGTCGTGAAATTTCGCGTCATGACGTGAACAGGGTGCTAACGAGCCCAAGGCTAGTTGGGATAGGCAGCTCGGTAAGCAACCAGAAATAAGATCGATTAACCCATCACGAAGTAGAGCGTTTTAATTACTTAGGTGTCATTCAACAACCAAGTGGTCGTTTTGGGGGGCGGAGGGGGGGGGGGGGGGGTTAGAGTCTTGGCCACGGTTGGTCACGAGGGGGAAGGAGGGGGGGTCTGGCGGCGTACCACGTGGCTGATTTGGATGAACAAAAAACCGATGACGAATGCTGATTTTCACTCTGAGGTCGCCCGCCCACTGTTCCTTGACAACTATATTTAGCTTTGTCAACAAATTCGGGCAGGGCGGCTCGGGGTCGGACAAAGTAGACGAAGACAGTCGTATCCCTGCCCACAACGCAACGAAGTTTCGAACGTAAGCTTCGTATCCTTGCCCGCCTGATCAAACTTCAGCAGAGTTAAAAGGTCAAAATATTAAAAAAATAGAGAAAAGGAGAATTTCTGTACATGACCACGTGACCCCCTGGGGGGGTTTAAGACCATGGCCACGTCTGGTCACAAGGGGGGAGGGGGGGTCGAAAAAATGCCTAAAATTGGCCACGTGGTTGTTTAATGGCCCCTAAGGAAGCACGCTAGAAGAAAACGGGCATAGTAGCAAAGACATACGGAGGAGAAGAGCGCTAGAAAAAAAAGCTAAGCTAAGCGTCTAGCTAAGGAGGCGTTTAGTAATAGAGGGAAGCTGATGACGGGGACTTCGGGTAAGGATGTGAAGAAGAAGAGGCTGGTGAAGAGCTTGATATGGAGCGTGGCATTGTATGGGGCAGAAACGTGGGCCCAGAGAAAGGAGGACGAGAATAGGCTGCAGGCATTTGAGATGTGGGTGTCGAGAAGGATGGAGAAGTTGAGATGGACGGAGAGGAAGACTAACGAGGAAGTGCTGGAGATGGTGGGCGAGGAAAGGAAACTTTTGCATGAAATTCGAGATCGGCAGACTAGGTCGATGGAGGATTTAATAAGGGTTGCTGATGGGTTGCTGAAGCTGTGATGGAGGGAAGGATGTTGAGCAAGCGGGGAAGGGGAAGAAAGAGAATAGGTTTCATGGACGGGATAAAGAAGGGTAGGTCGTATGCTGAGGCAAAAAAGGAAATACTAAAGGGAGATAGGACCCTGAAAGTGTAGAAAACCGGAAGGAGATCTCTGATTTTAATCGAAACCTACCTTAACCGGTAGAATACTTTTTTTTTAAATACCACAAGGCCTGGGACGGAATCCTTGCCAAAATTTCCTCCCTAACTTTTAAGACACCATTTTTGGAGAGTGAAGGAGGAAATGCTAAGAGATCGTTCATGTATTTTGTAGGACGTAATGCGATTCAAGTACACTGCTCCCATTATTAGATATGGTAATGTGGCGGTCGTTCCAGATTTTTAACGATATATTTTTCCACCCTGCGATTACAGAGTTCCTCCAAAATGACGGGCCCGGGGCAGTCGCCCCTCTTACCCGGCTCAAGGGCAGTAAATCTACTTATTACCCTGCAAGCCACCCCAAGGGTATTCGGCAGGGGGTGACGTATCACCAACATGAACTAGAGTGAAGAAATTAACCTTCACCAACATGGACTACACTATGGGTATTCTACAAATGCTACAGAAACTACTAAAATAATCTACAATGTAACTATGTACACTTGACACCAGAGACATACAGGGAACATGCAAAACATGGTGTTAGCACCACTCGGCAGATATAAAAACAGATGCATTAGGGGGCATATGAATAAATCAGCTACACTACCTGTGAACTTCTAAGTCTTTACGCAGCCATTATGGTCTTTTATGGATCGCGGGAAAAACGACATTCTAAACCTGTCTCTTCTGCAGTCTAATCTCCTCATTTCATTCTCATGATCTGATCCACCGTAGTGTATTGGAGTTCAAGCTCTTTCGATTCTCGCGGTATTTTCTTCGACGTGACAATAGATAAGCTAATGGATTCGAATGGGTGGGAGAAGAATAAAAAGATATCCCGGTGAGGCATCTCTTTGTCAGAGACTATGGAGAATGACATGTACAAGATAACTCTCAAATTGTAACTTGATATCGAGCAAGGACACTGCCCCGATCTAAATCACGGAAAAGGTGCTCCACACATTCTGAATTACCCATATTCTGAAAAACTTTCCGACTGCCTCGTTCACACGGACGGATGAATATACAATACATGATTCGTTTGATGCCTAACGCTCAGAGAGAAGAATTTTAGCAACTATCAACACGATCACCCCACAAGCATATTCCCATTTCATTAATGAAATTCTTTTTCTTCTGAGGTGAATCTTTCCTCTGAGAGGTTTTAATTGAACTGCTCCCTCCATGCTCGTCTGTCCTGTGCTGCCTCCCTCAGCTCTTCGTAACTCCTTCCATTCATAATATCAATCAACATGTTATTTCTTCGTCTTCCTCTCCCTGTCTTTTCCTCGATCTTTCCTTCTTATATTCTTTTCTGCAGGCAATGTTTCCTCAGGACGTATCCCACCCAGTTTGCTTTCCTCTTTCTTATTGATCTTATATATTCCTTTTCTCATTCATCCTTGCTAGCACTTACTCATAGCTCTCTTTATCACTCAAATTTAATCTTTCCATTCTTCTCCATAGCCACATATCAAAATCCTCTAGATATTTAAAAGTTTCATTGTATTCAAAGCATGCGAATGAAATGCATGTATGAACATTGTTAACAATTTTTATAATAGATTAGAGCGCATGCGCAGGACGCGTCATAGGACAGGAATGGAAAGGAAACTGGAACGTGTAAATAGTGACTAAGATTGTAAATAAAGGAAGATGTAGTATTGTTGTTTGTTTATGAAACGTCGCGCCCTCTTGGACGCACGAAAGACGGACGCAACAGGGGGCTACGAAGACTTGAAAGTTGTGATAAAAGAGTAAAGATGAGTGCTCAAGAGAAAATACGCTAAAAAAATCAGACAAATTATAATTCAACTATAATTCCATGAGTGTGGACAACACTACAAACACAATTCCACATTCCCGAGCGATTCAGAAGCTTGAAAAATTGTTCTTCCGAAAATGAATTGTCAACATGGAAGTGTTCGTGACATGCCCATAAAATGTCTTTTTCTGGGAGCAAGTCCACGCAAGTACTCGCACGATTACACGCATCGTGTAGACACGATCTCCATCGCGAATAACTATAAATCTTGAAGAATCACTCGTAGAATGTAAATTGAAATATTCACGTGAGATATTTAGCGTTACTGAAAACCTGTCGACTCAATGCCACGTTCCCGTACGAATCAGAGGCTTGAATAAAATTGTTCTTTCGAAAATGAAACTTCAACATGAAAGTGTTCGCGACATGTCCATCCCTTGGGCTGATTCTAGGCGCAAGTCCACGCAATAATATCACGCAAGTACTCGCACGATTACACGCACCGTGTAGACACATTCTTCGTCGCGAATAAATACTAAGTGGTAAGATAAATGTATAGTTCTTGAAGAACCTTTCGCAAAATAGAAGTGGAAATAATCACACGAGATTCTTCACATTCCTGAAGGCTAGTCAACACAATGCCACGTTCCCGTGCGATTCAGGTGCTTGAATAAAAATGTTCTTTCGAAAATGAATCGTCAACATGGAAGTGTTCGTGACATGTCCATAAAATATTCCTCTCAGTAAAATTCTTGGCGTAAGTCCACGCAATAATATCACGCAAGTACTCGCACGATTACTCGCACCGTGTAGACAGGCGCCAGTCGAGAGGATACTTGTCGCAAAATTAAGTTTAGAAAAATAAAAATAATAATAAAAAAGGACAAGGATACAACTTTTGAGTTTATAGAAATGACTGAGAGAAATACGACACTTCTGAACTTTAGCTGCGAGGGAAACCTGAGACACGGGACGGGGAGTCGCGACGGATAAAAAAAAAGTCGTTGTAAATCATTGTTTCGTAACCTCTTGCTCGAATTCCCTCGGCGAGACGAAGGTGGGCAGATTCCCCAAGGGAGGCATTCAACTCGGAACAATCACTTTAAGACGGAGGAGACGACATCCGGCGACACTTTAAATTCTGTCCTGGAGAACGTCTTATATAAACCATGATGACCTCATCTGGAGTTTCAAGGCATTAGTTGGGCAACTTGTTGAGTATTGGCAACCCAAACATTTAGCAAATACCGTGTTATAGTTGTAAAATCGTTGGTCAGATATGGCATGACTACATTGTACTGTACAGCAAAGACATATACACAATAAAATTCCTGGCAACGACTCAAAATAGGATTGCAGGCTCATGGCCATGTCCGTTGGTCAAATTCGATATATTATGATGATAGTTCATGCGAATGTGTGATCGCTTATCTTCTAGGACGCCAAATTTTAAAATGGGGAAAGAATATGAATTCTCTTCCTGTCTCGACCACTTTTTTAATGAGGAGATTTTGTTTCTGGAGTTTTGGTCATTTGATTGAAGTCAACACAATCACTCTTTCCATATCTTTCGTCGAATATAATTGACATCAGGACTACATACATTACAAAACCAGAATTATGAAAAGATTATATCGATCCAATAATGTGTAACATTTATGTCCTATGTAATGTAACCTACCTACTAACACCCTATGTAATGAAAATAATGTAACTTTTGAACAACGATGCTGTTTATTTGGTGGTTATTGATTTTGAGCTGTATTGTTAACAAAATGGTAGAAATGAAATGCTTTACGTGACTAGAAAAATTGGCTCGGAAAGTCAGTAAAAGATTCTCTCGCGGAGAAAATATCTTTCGCATTACGCCCTATATTACGTCTAAACTGATTAAATGACTTGACTAAATGACTAAAGACCTAAAATACCCATAAACATCACAGAGATATTTTAGCTCATGTCAGAAATCACCGAGAGGACATCTCGCGTAAACCGCTGTAATAATACCCGATTGTGTGCACATTAATTATTATAGAGCATTTAACCATTTTGTTGAGCAACATTCAATTTTATGATAGCTACTGCTCCAATGACGATGCCCTGAGAAAAACTAATGTACATTCTATTCTAAAGACAAGAGCTGCATATCCTTGAAGGCAGACTTGAAACGATCGCAACATTAATTTTAAATGCACCGACCCATTTCCAGAAAGACAAATGTCATTTATAACAAACTCCGTGTATCCTTAAGAAAAACATACATGTTTCAATTTAAAAAAAGAACTAAAAAATCTGTTTTTAGACTATTGTTTCTACGGCCATTATGACTTTTGAATGAAGACCAGTGACACAAGTCTCCGTTAATAAATTAAATACGAAGGTCTATTATGTTTTCGAAGCAATCTAAAATATGAGTTTGAGTGTCATCTGTTTTACTGTTTGTGGTATGCATTACTTACGCAAATTATGACTGTATTACACACATATGAAAAAAAGGCCAATTCTGTTAACTTTAGGTTAAAAATGTTACTTATATATTCTCAAATAACTTATGTCTTTTTAGTACATTTATTAACCATTTAAATATGGCGACTTCAAATACTGGGGACTATAGTTACTAGTATACATAAATTCCATACCGTTGATACAATAGTAAAAACAATTGTTTCTAAGTAACATCTTTCAGATAAACAAACAGATTCAGTAACATTTTGAGCTAAAAGTTAACAAATATTCGTCTGAATTTCAATTCTAAATACTAAAACTACTCTTCGCAAAAAAAACCTGCATCTCGCAGTACCGCGATCTTGTTGCGAATTATACAATAAATGGAGCCATGATGTCCAAATTGATCGTGAAGTCGACTTTTACGATGATTGACAAGCTCTGTCAACCGAAGGAATCTCCCCACGACTCGAGTTTTTTCCACTCCTCTCTGGACCAAACAAGAGATTCCATAGTTTATCTGCCTATTGAAAAATCGCAAAAAAATTAATATTTTTAAAGCTATTTTAGATCAGCCTGACGCAAACACCCACCAATAGGTTACTGTAAATCCAGCTCGCTGTTGAGCAGAAAAAAATGGCCGATTTCTGCAAAGACATGGAACTTATAAATTGAAAAATTGGTACCTAACTCCATCATTTCTGCAAAACTGCAGCCATCCTTATCGAAGAAACGACTCTTGTCCCTGAATGTGCCAAACAGAGATCATCACAGAGCTCAACGAAGAGCACATATATATTATGAATTAAGCTAATTCTTATAACTCCTCGCAAATTTTCACGTTTTAAGGTTTATAAATGTTGTATTTTATGCTTCACTTCGTAAAGATTCAATTGGTACTTGAAACTGAAATAAAAAAAAAACTTTATACTTTCCCGCATCGTAGAAAACTGCGGAGAAATTCATTTGAATTGTGAATACTAATCAAATAGTATTAGAGTTTCCATAGATTAAAGTTTTCGGAGGTTATACGCTGTACCACTTATTTTATTTTATTCAGGTAATTAAAAATCTTATTGTATTTAGCTGAAAGTATTCTTATTTAAGGAATTCAATCCTTACCTGTAGGGACTTCATTACTACCAGCCACGTTGGGCCTATATATGGGCCCTTCTGAAAATTTCAGAAAAGCCCATAATATAATTTTCGAAATTTACTGTGGTATTTTACGTAATTTACCGAAGCTCCTGAAAATTACCGTAATTTTCCGTAACATTCACTGCCGTCTCAGATATTTTTCATGCCGATATATTACAAACATAGTATTTCGAGTCGAGTCTATATACATTACTACATCTTAATTAATAATGAAGGCACGTCCAACTCAGATATGGATTAGTTTTACATGCGGAATACTTGTGGGGGTATCGTTTTCATAGTTTGAACGAAAATTTCTCATACCAAACAAAAGAACGCCAAATTGCGTGTGGACTGCCGTGTTTATTTTAAAATTTTCTTTATTTCTAATGCATTGACGTAGCAATCAAAATGGTTTGAATGCCTTTAACCCCCTTCTATTGGCTTTCCTATTAAATCCTCTAATACCTATTTATTGTGGAAAACTAAAAGTTACCAGGCATATTTCGGTACTTTTCAAAAATTACCGTATTTTACCACGGCAGTTTACCTTAAATGACAATTACGGTAATTTACCCATCTCTAGTTGCACCAATTGCACAAAGGGGCGTAACCTCACCTGGGCTCAGGGCCAATCGAGGGCCAGTAGGCTCGATCTGAAAACCAATTCAAAACAGAGAAATAAATTCATATCGGATACACTTAAGGAGCTTCATTACGCTGCGTAAAAGAAACTTTGTGATTCTTTGTAATCAGAATATTCTTCGCACGCATCTTGTATCTGTTTTGGAATACGGGAATGCATTTTTTTTAGTAGATCTGAGGCCCCATTTGCCGGAGCCCCGGGTCCCCCTGTGTTTCTCGAGCCCGGGCGAAAACGGACCCTGCCACGCCGCTGATAAGTTATACACGTCGGTATATTACGCCTTCGAAGCAATCGAAAATATAATTTTGATTGTCATCTGTTTTACTGTTTATAGTATATAGTACTGTGAAAACTGTGAGTGCATTATATTTTAAAAAATATGAGATCGATTCTTCGTCTGAATTTCAATTTTAAATACTAAAAATACTCTCCGCTACAAAAAAAACCCTGCATCTCGCAGTACCGGGACGTTGTTACGAATGATACAAAAATGCAGCCATGATGTCTAAATTGATCGCGAAGTCAAAATCTACGATGATTTACGAGCACTGTCAACCGAAAGAATCTTCCCACGAGTTTCTCCACTCCTCTCTGGCCCAAACAGAAGATTTCAAATCTGTGACACGCGGACATGGGACGTATATTGAAAGAAGTGCCTCTGAAATTAGCGAGGATCACCCCTCACCTATTGAGTACCTCTATCATTGCCCATGACATAATAATCTCATTTTGATAGTTAACAAGGAAAAAAACACTCCCCATCACCATTCTACAAACCTCAAAATTGTCTATTTAATGTAATGGCTAGAATTATAACGGTTCAAACACCGCGAGCGCTTTTCACGAGAGGACAAATACCTCACGAGATTATCTTTCTCGCACTCTTCCCGAAAAGGAAATGACATAATTCTTGAGAAGTGTTTGCGATAGCCATAACCAACCACAGTACGGAATTTCGAGCGGAAAGTACAAACAGAGCCGCGTTGACACGTTGTTTCGAGACGTCCCGACTCGCAAATGCGTATCACATTCAGCGATAAAGCAGACGCACCGCGGTGGTGACAGAATGAACGTACACGAAAGCCGCCACATCCGCTTTGGTCTTACATTCATTCCCGAGACGTATTACGCCCCAGGCCGACGTCCATAATTAACCCTTTAAGGACGAGCGAGTCAAATTCGTTACGTTTCAAAATCATTGAAATATGTGCTTTCAAAGGGGCTTTTCCATTTAGTTGCAGCGCTAAACATAATTGAAACACTTCGGATTAAGTGTGTGGAAATTTGCGTCTCTTTCGGCGGTTTGTAAAAACAATTCGAATAGATGAATGTGTGACGCTATTCAGTGACGACGGCGTGCGGGGTGGAGCTCTGAAATTAAATAGTTTCAGCTGTCATATGAAGAAAAAAATGAGAAAGTTTAAAAAACTTACGTCATAAAGGCAATGTTGAAGTAAACCTTGTGTTAATATTATAATGTAAAGTATTATTTTAAATGAAATATATACAATACAAATGCGTCACATTTCAAAATTAATATTATCATTAAAAAATTGGAATTTTTTCAAAATAATGCTTTAAGAGCACTTTTAAGAAACGAATATTGTAGCAGTACTTTTTTCAAGCCGATATTTCATATTTCCGTCCATAGTGGCTCAGGACGATCGGCGGGAATCACGATTCTTTCAAGAGCGAGGTTAAGGTATTTTGAGCGAAATATCATTTCACCTAGAAATCGATGAATTCGGCCTTATTTTAACGAAAAATATTTCACCCTTCCAAAGATACCAAAATAACAGCCCCTTACCACACTACTTTACAAGGCATTTGAAAAATATACCAGCCCTTTTATATGGGAAATGGCACGTGTATGCACTCCAGAGAGACATTATTTTAAAAAATGAGGAATTTCAAACGCCTAGATCTCGTAAAAAAACTAACAGCGTGTAGTTTATATGCTTTCTTAACCATTTTTGAAAATAAATAACAACTGTCACCGCCGTAATTCTTTCAGAATCACAAAAATCCTTCCGAGGAGGAGTTTTGAGCGTATCGCCCGAAAAAAAAGTCATGCTACTAATAGAGGTATTTTTATTTCATTTATTAGAATTTCAGTAATATGAAAGTATAATATTGCACTAATAGTAATGCAATATTTATTTCATACATCTTACAACTGCTTGAATTAAAACGTATCATTCGGATATTGTCTCCACTATGACTAGGGAACTAACTCGCTCAAACTAGCATAAGTCCGCCATAGATAAAAAGATTCGGTGACAGATCTCCACTTTCGGTTCCTTAGAACGAATTTAAATGTACATCTGGGTTGAACTGTTTGGACTATCACCGCTCTGAAATACTAATACCTGATCTGGAAGTAGTTTGTAACTGGACTGAGCCGATCTAGATTTTAAAGACGTTTCAAATCCAGACCAGTAACAGATCACTTTGAGATCATGTACTGGTCTTTTATAGAAGTAACAGACCAGTTTCCGAGCAGTTACAGACCAATTTCAGAGCAGTTACAGACCAGTTTTAAAGCATTTGAAATCATTCAAACATGGCGGGTGAACTTTTTGAAGAAATTGCCATGAGAAAAATTCGGCCTGGACCGGGAACCGAACCACGGACCTTTGGTTTGCCGGACCAATGCGCAGACCACTACGCTATCCAGGCTTCCTAATTCCCATGGCAATTTTGGTGGATACAAGGCAACTTGATCTTAGGCCCTTGCGGTCCATCAAAGATGGCAACGCTAAGGAGAATTCCCGGTCCAGGCCGAATTTTTCTCATGGCAATTTCTTCCGTTTTAAAGCAGTTACAGGCCAGTTTCAGAGCAGTTACAGACCTGTTTCAGAGCAGTAACAGACCAGTTTCAAAGTAGTTACAGAACAGCTTCAGAGAAGTCAAAGGCTAAATATTTTTACCTGGGCAACCACTGAAGAAGGGAAAGAACGGGAAGAAATTGAGACGGGAATCAAAGAAGGAGGTCATCTGCTAAAGTCGGTTAGATGCTTTAGAGATGCAGAGCGGGATGTTCGGAATGAAGATAAACCACAAGAAAACAAAAGTAATGCGATTCTCTAGGACAAAGAAAGCGAGGCTGGTGATTAAAATTGGAGGACACCAACTCAAGCAAGTAGATCATTTTAATTACTTAGGTAGTACGCTAGAAGAGAACGGACATAATAGCAAAGAAATATGAATTATAGCGCTAGCTAAGGAGGCGTTTAGTAATAGAATAGAGCTGATGACGGGGACCTTGCGTAAGGATGTGGAGAAGAGGCTGATTAAGAGCTTGATAAGGAGCGGAGCGTTGTGTGATGAAGAAACGTGGACCCTCAGAAAGGACGACGAGAAAAGGCAGCAGGCATGCTAGATGTGGGTGTCGAGGCGGATGGAAAAGGTGAGGTGGACGGGGAGGAAGACTAACGAGGAAGTGCTTGAGATGGTGGGCGAGTAAAGGAAACTTCTTAATGAAATTCGAGACTGGCAGAATAAGTGGCTGAAGGATGTAATAAGGGGCGATGGATTGTTCAAGAGTGTGATAGAGGGTTTTTGGGCAAGCGGGTAAGGGAAGAAAGAGAATAGGTTTCATGGACAGAATGAAGAAGGGTAGGTCGTGTGCTGGGGCAAAAAAGGATATACTAGAGGGAGATAGGCCCCTGACAGTGTAGAAAACCGGAGAGAGATTCTCTGAGTCTCATCAAAACCCACCTTAACCGGTAGAGTACTTCAATAAATAAATCACTGAAGGCCACTTACACGGCGCATTTTATTGTAGCAACGAAATCATGAACTCTTTCATGGGAAAGATTTTACCGCGTAACGCTGCAAATTGTGCGATTGCCTGAATGATTGTATGGGAAATTGAGCCTGCTCTAATTCCAATCATTTCCTCGTACATTCTATGACACATTCGTCAGCACAATAAAATATACCGTGAAAAGCGGCCTAAATTGACAAAGATACCCGCTCCCATTATTCCCTTTTTACCCCTGTACAAAACGTTGCTATGCTCCCACTGCATTCGTTCCCGTCTTCAATCACCAATGGTGCAAATGATATTTAAACAGCACTAACTATCCTTGATATGCACCAGATTTGTTTCTCCTCTTCTGCCGGTCATCGAACATGATAACGACTTGACCGATGAAACTAGCCATTCGGGTGGCAGTAAACTACCAAGAAAAATACCTAGAAATTAGCTAAAAACCATTTGGAGGGCAGTATATCATTATTGTGGATAGGTAACTACGGTAAGTTTACCCGAATGGAAAAATTTATCACATTGTGGGTGCCAACCGGGCGTTCGAATGCAGAATTCTTACCTATGTAGTGCATTAAGAGGATAAAAAAGCTATTTATGCGAACGGTGCATAACGCTCGTTAAATGGATTGAAATGATTTTGCCGGAATATCTCAAGCACAGCAACCCATTCTCACTTACTATACATTTGTACGAGTTAATTGATAAATGCATAAAAAATACTTTGATTTAGATAGAAATACCGGTGAGACGTGAGAGGCTTATCAGACAGAAGTAATTGTGATATTCTTCATAATTACCCTTTGTATGAGTTCAGGGAGAAAATTATAAGACTCATGACGATAAGTACGAAATTTTATGAGATACATGCGAGGAAAGCGTGTCCCATTTCAGAGAATTATCTCCGTTTAACTTCATGAGAATACTTCGACACTGGCAAAACTGAAAAGTATCGCAATAAGAACTACAACTTCAGTCTTTCAAACTTTTGAAAAGTTTTACGGGAAGATGCGGAGGAAGCAACTCGTATAAAAATTTCGTTAGACATTGAAACACAGCTCTCAAACCGAAGGGTCATTTCACAACGACCAAACAATAGGTATGGACTTTCGATTAAATGTAATACATTTTGGTACACACCATCGGGATTCGTAGATATGGTCAGGGTTTTATTGGCGTCGTATGGAATAGAATACTGAGAAAAAAAAACAGCCAAACTAATTACTCATAGTTTTGAGAAAATAGTCATTGAGAGGACTTTCGTAGCCTTTCTAGTACGCAATATTTATCACTTAACTAAGAGCCGGCAGGTCAAATAGATCAAATAATAGGTTAGGTCAGGAACTCGACCGCTAAGGTGGAAGGAATGAAAGAGGAAGAACTGTATTTACCTCACGAGGAAGTATCCATTGGGCCTTCCGGTTGTTACCACAGGCTCTCCATTGTACTAGTCTCCAATTATCCTGGGGGACTTGAACCTGGAGATGACACCAGCAATTATATATCCCAGGTCATAAACAGCGCGTTGGCAACCGTTGCCAGGGCTACTCACAGCCTACGCGACGGTAAAAATAATATTTGTTGACGGAAGAAAGAAAAAGCAATAACGGCACACGTATTAACTCTCCGGAGAAAAAATATTTAATCACGCGAACACGACACTAGTAAAACCATTTTTTTCGGCTCATTTACCGTCGCGACGAAGGCGTTCGACCTCACGACGTGGAGGAGGAAAGACAAAGCACACTTGACCGTCAGGGGATAAAACCGTCATAATACGTTCATAGGCGAGCCGGTCAAAACGGAGACCAGCCAAGGGTTCACGCCGCCGCACGCGACACCCGCGGATGTGTAAGCCGCACTGAATGTTTTCAGGGGTGTTGCGATTCCCCCTCCCCATTTCCCGACCCGTGGGGGGCGTGACGTCAGAGTAGGGGAGGAGCTCGAGCGGTAGGTGCGTGCCGCCCCTCGCGATTTACTCACAGCGACAGCGGCGACGCGCGGCTACCAGGCGAACTGACTTGCTCCGTTCGACAAGCTCCGCCCGGGAATCCTCCCCTGCTACGATTTAGAGAAAGGCGGAGGCACTGGTCATCCCGGGGACTCGCCTTCACTCCGTAGGCGAGATTCGAGAGCGGCAAGGGGCGGCGCCCCCCCCTAATATTTTGAAGGCTAAAAAATTTCGTCAAACTACAAACTCGTAATAAAAAACTTTTCAGGTACGTTTTTCGCAACTCTGCTTGGTGTAACTCAATGAAACTATAAAATTGAAATGAGCTTATAGAACAGAAGGGAAAATAGAGAATATTACCAAAGAATACTGCAGTCGCAAATTGCTATGAAAGGCTTTAAAAATAAATAAGGAAGAAAGAGAATAGGTCTCATGGACGGGATGAAGAAGGGTAGATCGTTTGCAGAGGTGAAAAAGGATATATGCACTCGAGCGAGATAGGCTCCTGAGAGTGTAGAAGAGCGGGAGGACATTCTCTGACATTGTGCACAACAGAACTGTCCTGCCGATCGTCATCATCCTCACTCTTAAGCTCGTTATTTTGCGGAAATGATATAAAAAAAAACTTAATTCCAGTTTGCGGCATGCATCGTGAGCTCTAATGCATAAGCAGGCGCACAAAAATGAAATGCGGCGCAAGAATTTTTTTATGGACTTGCTTGAAAATTATGTAAATGGGCCATCCACAGTGGCGGATCTACAATAGGTTTGGTCCAAGGGGGGGGGGGGCAAACCGGGGGTCTGAGGGGAATACCCCCCAGCCGAAGGGAGGTTCGGGGGATAATTTCGATCTTATCTAGTGTAAGTTTCGACACAATGGGGGGGCTATAGCCCCCTTGGCCCCCCCCCATAGATCCGCCCCTGGCCATCCATGACCTACGACAACCACTCAGTCCACCTCCATAATGTATGTCTTCAAGTTTGAAAGCACTTTCAATTTATTTTCATTTGTTGTTTTTTTAATGGCAGATGATGAAAAATCATTATTTTTCATGATTTAGAATATATTTCTCATGTAGGTGTAAGTAAAAAATCTCTTTTGCTCTGGATGTCTAAGGAATTCGCCATGATTTTCAAACCGTTTTCCCAACATTTTCTCGTGAGTTGATATGCAAAAGATTTTCATGCCCAATGTCCATTCTGCATTTCATTATAAACTTATTACCTTTCTCGCGAAGGTTTCCGCGGCGTTTTCCAATACTGCACGTTGTTTTCGGGTTTTCCAACCGCGTACGTTGACATTGGTCGACAACGGTTTCGGTAGCCATCCCGCTAGTGTCTTCAGGTCGAAGGTGGTGAGAAGCTGTTTGAAAGATATATGGTTTGGAAATAATATGGTTTGCTAATAGAGGTTTGCAAGTACCCTGATAACTTCAACAGAGGCACCGGCTATCCACTAGGCAACTCATGGAAGAAAGTTATCCGCGCCGACCAATCACAGCGCAGCGCAGTCGGTCGCCATGACGGCTAGTGGTATATAAGGCGGCCACAAACAGCTTCTCACATATAGTATACAATACATTTTATTAAAAAAAAGAGAATAATAACATCAAAAGAATAATAGCAAAAAAAGAGAAAATATATAAAACAAAAAAATAATATAAATGGAGAAAAAAAATGCTTTGTGCTTAAAATTGTAACAATGCCCCCTTTTGTAAATCCCACCTTAGGTTAGTTTTGTTTATTCAATATATCAAAAATAATGTTTATTTTCAAATATCACACAAACCACACATCAAACTCCAAATAAAAATCCCCCCGCCATGCACCTATTTGTTACCGAACCGGTTGTGGTGAGTTCCTCTCACCGGGACGGTAAAGCTGTCGCGCCTCCGGCGTAACCATTCCGCTTGGGACGACCTTCTCACCATCTTCGACCTGAAGACTGTAGCAGGATGGCTACCGAAACCGTTGTCGACCAATGTCAACGTACGCGGTTGGAAAACCCGAAAACAACGTGCAGCCATTACCTTTCGATGCAACATGCAGCGCGATTATGGATGAATTCGGCTGATTAGTTGGCCATTGAAATTAGTTGAAAATATTTTAAAATAAGGGACAAAAGAAATATTTTCACTGGAACACTAACCAAAAATCTTTACCTTTTATCCATTTTTTGATTGGGCAAGTATTGAGTGGTTTGTTTCATATTCTAGATAACAAAAAATGAAAATGCAAGGTTTTAAAAAAACTATGGATGCCTAAATACCACTGGGTTGAGTGTGAAAAACCTAAAACAAATTTTCCTGTGAATTTTTTGTATGGATTTGTAATTGCTAAACTGCAATTGAGATTTAAAAATTGGAAAAAAAACAAATAACCCACCAATAGTAATTGCAAAGCTTTAAAAATCTTGTCTCATAGTTTAGGACCATTCTACATAGGCATGTTGTATTTTAATTTGGCACAAACTAAAGCTGGCAATCTTTTTACAGATGCACTAAGTTACACTACAGACAGAGGGGGGGAGGATAGAGTGCTTTTACAATTACATATTGGAATATCGAAAGCTTTTGGTATCTTCCACCTTTCCCTTATAATCTCTATTAGGGGAAAATAAGAATGTGTATTTTTACTTGTGTAATATCAAATCAGGGCAGGTATTCCCATTATAGGAGTATTCACAAGAGCAAACAACACAATGAAAAATCTGATATTCAGAATTTCTCTAGTCACAAGAAAAAATCTGATCCATAAGGAGGCAAACTAGGATATGAAACTATGATAACAAAGATATGGGAGTTCAAATTTTAAGCTCCATCATCATTCTGAGGATATACTGACAGGCATAGGAAGAACTTGGGGTGGAAATCAAAGTAGGAGGCATCTGAGGAAGTCTGCTAGATTTGCAAATGATCAGGCATTGGTTAGTGAATCTTTGAAGGGACTGCAAGCTTTGATAGATGCTTTAGAGATACAGTGCGGGATATTTGGAATGAAGATAAACCATAAGAAAACAAAAGTAATGCGATTCTGGAGGACAAAGAAATTGAGGCTGTCATTGTGTAACCTGTGAGGTGATAAAAGTTGGAGGACATAAACTCAAGCAAGTAGATCATTTCAATTACTTTAATTAATTCAAGTAGTAAGCTACAATAAAACTGACATAGTAGCAAAGGCATGTGGAAGAGAACAGCGCAGGCTAAGGAGGCTTTTAGTAATAGAAGGGAGCTGATGATGGGGACCTTAGGTAAGGATATGGAGAAGCGGCTGGTGAAGAGCTTGATATGGAGCGGAGCATTGTATGATGAAGAAATGTGGACCCTCAGAAAGGACAACAAGAATAGACAGCAGGCATGTGAGATGTGGGTGTCGAGGAGGATGGAAAATGTGAGGTGGATGGGGAGGAAGACTAACGAGGAAGTGCTTGAGATGGTGGGCGAGTGAAGGAAACTTCTTAATGAAATTCGAGATCGGCAGAATAAGTGGCTAAAGGATGTATAAGGGGCGAGGGATTGCTCAAGAATGTGATAGAGGGAAGGATGTTGGGCAAGTGGGGAAGAAGGAAGAAAGAGAATAGGTTTCATGGACAGAATGAAGGATGGTACACCATATGCTGTGGCAAAAAAGGATATTCTAGAGCAAGATCGGCCCCTGAAAGTGTAGAAAACCAGGAGAATTCAACAAAAACGACCTTAACTGGTAGATTACTTAAAAAAAATGACCTTGGATGATCTACTGAATTATTCCACTGATCTCTACTTATCTATTCTAATTATATTCTACAGACAGGCTGATCATTAGACAGTCCTACCCATAAAGTAATTGAGGGCAAGGGATTTTCCACGAGTTCCCTACAGAAACTATTTTTTCCATTAAAAATATTTCCTTACTGCTTGGAGTAGCAAAAGAGAATATTCTCCCATGGTAAATACCTACTTAAAATCAATGGAATTGGCGAGTTTCCAAACATATTGTTTTCTATATTATAAACATTTCCAAACAAGAATTTGTCTAGTTGAGAGAATTTCAGACTTCGGAATGATTCTCAAATATGCCTCGTCGAAAAAAAGACTCCTTAAAAAGCAATTAAGTTCCAATCTTCAAGGCACATGACAAGCAACGACAGTAAAACTAGAAGAAATATCAATGAGATGGCTGACAAAATGGATCATGATTCCATCATGAAAGATATTAAAGATGGACAATTTACCCACATAATCAGACAACCAAGTTCTATTTCAACAGGCGACTAAGTTCAATATCAATTAATCCCAGAGTACATAGGAATTAAATAATTCAAAATGCATGTTGTGATATCATCATAAATCAATGGAAGAATACTGGCTGTTGGAAATACAACACATGAAAATAGAAGCACTTCATTTTCCCATTGGCTGAGAATTTTTTCTTTTTTTGCCAGACGATTCTGTTGGCCTGTATGTCCCTGGAATCCCGATAGGCTACTAAGCCCATCATCAGGTTTTTCAGGGACCAGACTAACAGAACTTGTCATGCATCCATGCCCTGGGTGGTGAAAAAACCGCCCAGGCAGCAATTCCTGTGAGATCTCCTTCCTCTCAGAAACCGCCCACGTTTCATCAAAATTTTACTCCAGCTAACATTATATTATTTATCAATAGCATTTCATTCTGGAAATAAAGGAGCAATTTTGTCATTCATTCATTGGTCGTTCAATCGTAAGATTGGTTGACTGCAGCTCTCCACCCTTCCCTATCTAATGCTAGTTCATTAACCTCCTGGTATCTCTTCTGATGCATACTTTCCTCTTTATTTGGTCCTTGATCTTGTTCCTGGGTCTTCCTCTGGGGACTTTTCCCTCTATATTGCCTTCAATTACGTTCTTCACAAACTCATTGTGTCTCAGGGTGTGTTCAATCCATCTGGTTCTTCTTTTCTGTATGGTGTTCCATATGGTCCTTTCCTCTTCTACTCTACTGCACACTTCATTTCTTATTTTGTCCATCCATTTAATCTACAGCATCCTATTCCAGCACAAGGTTTCGAAGGCTTCTAGTTCTTCTGTCATATAATTACTAAGATGCATACCTTATTTTTTAAATCTATACAAATGTTACTTTTTAATAAATAGGTTGTGGGATTACAAAGATTACAGCAAAAAAACAGAAAATTGTCATCTCTCGATAGTAAGCAAGAGTCTAACAAACTAAAAACAAAAGGCCCTCTCCTCATGCCATTGGGTTGAAATCTGCATTAGGAGCATGCTCTTATGTTGCAGAGAAACACAGACATTAGCATAGGCAGAGCAAAGGAGATAGAAAGCAATGGAGATGTGCTAGCAAACAAAGATGAACGTCAAGTAGACAAAGAACCGCCTAGGAAGAACCTATACAAAGAATTTGATAGAAAACAGCGTTAAGTGATGATAATTCTACAGAATAAAGAAGCTTTTACTGCCAGAGGGCTGATATATTGGCCCTCGTTGGATGTGCGAAAGCTGCCATGGGCCGATTTATCGGCCCAACTTTTTTACTTCATGATATGAGGCCTATTTCATGGCTCCCATTAAATAGGCCTCCATTCTTCCATGGCTCTAAGCCCCAAATATATCTTCTGCATTTGGAAAAAATCTAGATGCATAAAAATAAAATTAAATACTAGAAATAATTAAAAATGTGAAATCATGTGAACTTCCTGAAAACAGCCTTGGCAGTCTTCGCACATCCCACCCAAACTGGGTAGGCAGTAAAAGGGTTAAAAAAAAAGCAAATACATATATTACAACATAAGAGCCTCTAGGAAATAATAATGGAGGAATTAGGGGAACTCATTAAGAAAGGCCAAGAATGAGAATGGAATGAGTAGACCCGGCATGTCATGAAATATGAAAGTAAAAAATTATGACGCTCATGAAAACCATGAAGGGAAGTTAACTCAAGAAGGGAATACGGTTATTTTTGAGTGATAGTTCCCTAGTCATCATAGAGATGACATTTGACTTATACATTTTTATTTCAGCAGCTGTAGGAAGCATAAATTAAATATAGCATTATTAATAGTACAATAATATACTTTTATATGACTGAAATTCTAAGTAATCAAATAAAAATATCTGCATTAGTCTTTAACTTGACTCGTTTCCTTCATGCGGTACATTCCAAACTGCTTTGCAATTCAACTTTCTTTACAGTTCTGAAAAAAGTATTGTAGTAGCTAATTAATTTATTTTCAAAAATAGATTAGAAAACAAATTAACTCAACATTAACTCAACAGGGGCTAGAAAATCCTCATTTAAAAAAAATATAAGGTCTATCTGGAGTGCATACTTGTACATTCCATTTCTCATGTAAAAGGGCTGTTATTTGTCATCAAAAATCTTTAAAGTAGTGTGGTAAGGGGCTGATATTTTGGAATTTTCGGAAGGGTGGGATAGCTTTAATAAAAAATGAGACCAAATTCATTGGTTTCTAGGAGAAATTATTATTATTTTCTCAAAACTACCTTAAGTAATCAACTGAAAGGAGATTAGAGTGGAGGGCTACAGCCACCCAATCTGATAGTGATGATTTGACATTGAAAAATTGCCATAATTTTCATTTGAGGTAAATTACTGTGGTGAATAATGGAATTTTTAAAAAATTATCGTAATTTTCAATTTTCTGTGATAAATAGATATAAGAGGATTTAATGGGAAAGCCAATAGCAATAGCAAGGGGTTAAAGGTATATATACCATTGTTATTACTATGTTAATGCATTATAAATAAAGAAAATTTAAAAACAATCATGGCAGCCTACATGTGCTTTGGCGTTCTTTTTTTGGCATGAGAAATTTTCCTTAAAACCATTGAAAATGATATCCACACAAATATTCCTCAAGTACAACTAATCCATATTTGATTTGGACGTGCCTTTATTAATAGTTAGGATGTATTAAATGACTCAACTTGAAACAATATGTTTGTAATGTATTAGGATGAAAAACATATGAGACAGAAGTGAATATTACTGAAAATAATGGTAAATTACAAAAAATGCCATGGTAATTTTTGAAAATTATCATTGTAATATTCAGAATGGCCCATTTCTAGTGATGACGAATCAGACAGTCCCTCAGATTTCCACTCTGTTGACCAACTTTAAAGGTTTATTGCAGGAAACTAATACTGCCCTTCAAGTCAAAGCCTCATTTAAAGTGAACTGAAATTTATATCAAATAAATAAATGAATTCCCAACATCAAATCTTAGATCAAAGAGTAGTTCTCATCCAAGACTCTCCAACGATCATTCAACACTTTGGGAGTCACCAATTAAAAAAAAGTTTTCAATTTGCCAGACACTACTATTCTATTTATGAATTAAATCTTGCTACACTGCTTCTCAAATACTGATGGCATACTCATGATGAGGCTTTATTGGAGTGACATGTCTTCTTCAGTCATTTTTTCATGGATCTTCCCATGGTTTTTCCAATTAAGTCCAAAACATAACTGAAATGCTCATTAATTTTGTTTAGACCAAGTTATTTCATTGACAGATTTCATTATATTATGGTACCAAAAATTCCAGATTGACCCCAACACAAATATGTGCCAACTTTTCCATGTTAACAGAAATGGGGTTCGCATGATTTATTACTTTTTTAATTTCTTTTATTTAAATGAAGTATGCCTCATTCATATCCATAATTTTGGTGTATTTAAAAAGAGTAGAGTTTGGTGGATGACACTTGAATTTGAATGAACAGAAATTAAAACTGGTAGGAGAGCAAAAATTGTAAACTCAAGAGAGTGAAAAAGGCATTTGTTTGATTATTAGGAGAGAAGACCGACATCTTTGGTCATTTGTGCCATAAAATACAGCAGTATTGATTCATTTTTTAAAAAGAAGTATACCAGTTAAGGTAGGTTTTGTAGAATTCCAGAGAATCTCTCCTTGGTTTCCTACACTTTCAGCAGCCTATCTCGCTCTAGTATATCCTTTTCGCCTCAGGGGCATTCGCCCCTGCTTGCCCAGCATCCTTCCCTCTATTACATTCTTGAGCAACCCCTCACCCCTTATTAAATCCTCTAGCTACCTGCTCTGACAATTTCGAATCACATTTGGAAATTTCCTTTCCTCACCCACCATCTAAAACACTTCAATATTACTCTTCCTCTCCGTCCACCTCACCTTCTTCCCACCCACATCTCAAATGTCTGCGGCCTATTCTCGTCCTTCTTTCTGAAGGTCTACGCTTCTGCCCCATAAAACGCCACTCTCCACATCAAGCTCTTCACCAGCCTCTTCTTCACATCCTTACCCAAGGTCCCCATCACCAGCTCCCTTCTATTACAAAACGCCTCCTTAGCTAACACAATTCTCATCCGTATGCTTTGCTACTGTCTGTTTTTCTAACATACTACTGAAGTGGTTACTAGGGAAAGGATTTTTTGGGGAATGAAAGAAGGGTTGAGAAAAATCCAACATTGACGTAAGCCTGCTTTTGTTAAGAAACAACAAGGGACCATGGTTGTTAGTCCAATTCAAAAGATAAACTACTGTGCTTGGCATGCTCTCCACAAAATAAAACATATGATACCAAATACATACATGCAAGGGTCCATTTTAAAAAGAGTCATTATGATTGCTATTAGATTATGAGAAAAATATTTTAACACAAGTGAAAGCACCCCAAGTTTATTTTGTTGCATTTAATAGTGTACAAAAATCAGGCTGACAGTAAATATCTCATCAAAATCAGTAAAAAATTCATCCAAATCGCTACAGTGAAAATTGTACTGTTGAATGTTTAATTTACAATTTCATCGTGGAGTTGATTTCTAAATAAATTGTTGGCATGGTTGAAACAAAAAACAGTAGCAAAAATCACTTCACTCTCCACAGAATATCCTTTTGCCTAAACTATAATAAGTATGTATAATGTACAAATTTTCTTAGATGCAAAACAAATCTGATTCTCATGGAGGAAAAATTGTACAAAAATATTTGAGCAACACATAAAAAATAATGATTCAATGCTTTACCACAAAATAATGAAGCATAGATATCTATATGCTGTGCAAAGTGATCTGAAACAATTGGCATAATTTACTATAAGCTAATATGATTGAGGACATAACAAGCGTTTGAGGAATATGTACTCATTAAAAGTTTAACATTTAACTTTGAAAATTATAAGGATAGTTGCGTGATACTGCATTTATTCAACTGATATAATATATTGACTTCACAAATTATGAGAATGCTTTGAGACCTCATCAATAAAAATATACTTTATACAACTCTTTTTAGGGAGCGCACAAGAGGTATGGTTTTATGGCAGATATTAGGATAATTAACGTCCCAAAACCAGTACACAAAAAGGAATAGACACCAAAATTATAAAATATCACTACATTCTATCAGTTCAAGAATGCAACAATTTTTTAGGCAATCCCTCCCAGCATTCTCACATCGGATATAAATAAATAGACCAAACACTGTACAGGACTCGTCTCATCATCATGTGCACCATTATCTCAAAAAATATTGCTTTACACGACTTTGCTATCTTGTCCATCCATCACTTCACCGTATGCAGAATAAAAATAAATCCAATCACTGAACATCATCATCTTTCTCTGTTGTTAATCATTAGGCAGAAACAATGCACAATACTTATCCATCCCAACTTTCAACAAGTGGAAGAGGAGTTCACTGGAGTGGTACAACCAAAACATTTCACACATCATACGTACAGCAACAAACAATTACCATCACGCGCGACAACCGCATTCTTGCTAATACACGCATACTTTAGACCATCATCGAAACAAGAAGATTACTCCTCGGATAGGGAAGGATGATCACAAATCTTAAAAATTATAGGAGACAGCTTTAAAAATTTCCCCAATCACCGACATATTGGAAAATTGATTAAGTCGAACATATTCACAATTAATAGTTTTCAATAAGCTTCCAAAACCCCAAAAAAAAGTGGCTTCATCGCTTACGAAATAAAATACTGCCATTTTTACTAACTTTTAAATATATTTATGCCATTAGTCGAATGTGGAAATTGTTGTGGAGACCACTAAAAATGCATTAGTCGTTTTGTTAGTTAACATTTAAATTGGTAATACTGATGGAGAAAATATAAATGAGGGGATACTAAGCTATTCTTGTCTTCTTGTTCATTCAAAAAGTTAACATAGTCAAAATGGCTACTTTTATGTACAATAAACAAATAAATATGCAAGAACTTTTCAGGTAATAATTAGGGTTTTTTTTATCATTCGATAATGAAATGGGTCACAGCCTACTACCTATCTGTGGTTTTACGGATGAAATTTTCAATCGATAAGTGAACGACATTTGTAAAGGCTAAATGGTTAACCATACTTAACTGAATTATGGAGGAAACAAAAAACAGTTCACAAATGCCACAAGCCACATTCATTATTATTCCCCACTTTATACTTTATAATATCACCACCATTTTCCTCAAATTTAAAAAAATCTAGTACCAGAATACCGTGGCAATAATGTGACATCATCCTAATTTAAATGACTTTTTCAAACAATATTGTCCCAGACAATGCCCTTCCTTATTACAAAGGGTTTAGTAATGTTGAACCACGAATGTTATCCATCAATTTGAGTTCATAAGATCACTACTATGCTTCAAATACAATCAAACTAAACTCAAATTGATGACATTTGTGTTAAACATGGATTTTCCTTTGCAAATTACTGTAACAGTAAAATTCATCAACTAATTAATTTGCCACTGATAGAGAAAACGAAATTTCAAGACATTTACTCCGATAAAAATGATGGGTTTCGATACTATAAATATGGTTAACTATAACTTGTTTTTTCACTCCCTTCGGGTATATTGCAACATTGTCACATATGTCAACTACGGCTATGGAAATAAAGTCGAAAATGTACACCAAGTTCTCAATTAATGCTTCATTACAATCTGAGGAATCACGAGAACACTATGCAACACCTAGTTTTTGCAATGCACCAGTATTCCTGCAGTACTGCAAAAAATAAAACTTCAAGCTTATATATCTGCAATATTTTCAGCTTAATGTTTCTTCTGAAATGCACTGAACATCAGGTCCCATTGTCAGTTACATACATAGTGGAATAAGTAACAATTCTATCTATTGATCCCCACAAAATACAAGGGATTGATCTGAGATTTATTGCGCGAATTATAGTAGCTGGCATTATGGAAGCAAAAATAATATTGTAAAAAAACTCTCCAAATACTTTTCTTGAAATCACAGATTTCACAGTGAAAATTAAAAAAAAAATCACACATCGCACTATATGCATAACAAGTGCAACCTTGAATGGATGGCACAAACTACTGTTTTAAGTATTTGCCAGAAACCTGCTGTATTACGGTATTTATAAAAAAATGCACCCTGGCAGTGGAATTGCACGTTTTTTTTTAACACAGAATGAAAACACTCAGCAGCAGTAGTCTATACCCATATATAAATGCATCGTAACTGCAAACTCACCCTCTAAAAAATCTTACAAACCTCTAAATGGGGACTAGTCACATTTATTCAGCACCAGCGTGTCCCTATTGTTTCATACCAGATTGATTAAATCTCCTTTGTCCAAATAGGCTTTGATTGAAAAGTCTTGCATTAGAAAGGCCTCGATGTATTTCATTCCGAACAAAACTTAATGGGAACTTAAAAATATGAAGTTGAAACAATGGCAAGCGATTGGTATGACCAAATTGTAGAGTGAATGTCGCAAGTCTCTGATGAACAGGACAGATTGGAGGTTACTCCAAAAGTCTTAATTAAATAATTAATTTCCTACGCCCTGATATGAACAGAAAAATTTAAACACAGGGTAGGCGTTTGACCATTTCCACCACGCAAAAACTTGTTTGCATTCTCCAGCGAGCACGAGAACATGCAATCAACTCTGATGAAACAAAAATGCAGTGGTTTCAGATAGAAGCCATAAACAGATAGAAGGAACGATCAAAACACCAGCACCTTTCCTGTAGTATGTTTCCAGAGACGTAAGGCTGCCTTCCAAGACTATAATAACATCAGACCTTGTGAATTAGGTGAAGCATCCAATCAGAGAACCAAGACTTTCCCCTATTTCCAGCACTTTCGACTGGCTCCAGCAATATACTACCTTTGGAATGCATCAAAATTCAACGGCACATGCTTGATTACCCCTGAAGTGGTTACAAAAGAGACTAGATGGTATGACATTTCTTCGGTGAAACTGCAGTGTTTATACGTGGCATGTGTTCCGCTTGGTAGAAACCGCAGACAAAGCCACAAGGACAGCATATTTCTCTTCCCAAAAAATCAACCTCGTTAACTCACTTATTTGTAGAATAAAACTTCCCTTACACCTTCTCTACACGAAAAACCCTCTGTGCTATACATGCGTGAGGAGGCTCTGTAGCTGATTGACACTCTCCTGCAAAATTTTTCTTCTCTCACGCTCCTTGCCCAGCTCTTCCTGTAACTGGTTCACCATTTGCGTAAACCTTTCCGTCTGATTCTCTAGGCTTTGCTCCAGCAGCTCGACCTGAGGAAACATGAGAAAAAAATCAAAAATACTTCCATGAAATTCAAAGTGCAAAAATAGGAGTAGTTCCATGCATGAAATCGCAGAAAAATCAGCCTTTGAATCAAGATTTAACAAAATGAAAATGGCCAATCACTTAATCAAGAATGTTAACAGGAAATCTACAGACATATATTTTAAACTTAGGCACTATTCAACAATAATTCTTCCATAGGTAATTAACCAGTGCAGCTATTGCACCACCTTCACAATTCCTTAAAAAGGTATTTCCTAATTTGGAAATAAAGGGAGCTGAAAGTGAAGGTAGAGCTCAACAGAAAATACACCAATCAACTCTGATGTGTGGATGTTAATTTTTTCAGGGACTTTCTTTGGCTGGGATGTTTACTCTGGAGTATATTGGACTAGTTCCACTTGCCCTATTGTTCTTCACCCTTCCTCATCGCCTCTTGGCAACATAAATCTTATTCCCGCAAAGGCTTTGAGTCAGCCATGTATGCCAACAGCCAAAGTTAATACCATCCCAGCCCTTTCAATCAAGCCAGTAAAAGTTACGTACTCAAGTTGTTACGATCGTTATGAAGAACTGAGATGGTGAGCTGAGAATATGACAATATGGCCCTAAAGAGGAGTACTGGAGACGTTCCCAAAGGATAAGTATTACTTACTGAAAATGAAGCAGTGCTTTACCATGGAAAAATGTTATCACATGGAAACCCACTTCAGATGAGTGGCCACTGAAGTATGGAATGCCGATTGCAGACATTAGCTGCTCCATGACAGCTAAGTACATTATCAGTCACTATAGAAAAATGTCACAGCTTGGGGCCATCAATGTTCAATCATTTCATATCTTCCCACTGTTATTATTCCAGCCATATCTTCATCTATATATCATCAACAGCGCATGTTGTCAAACACTGATCATGCTAAGTGAACGCCCAGTTTGTGTTCAAGAGTGATCGTCAGCCATCCAAGCCTTCTTCGGTGGCCTGTATCCAACTTTGTTTGCTCTGTTTGCAGAATTTATGCTGGCCACATGATATTACACCTAAGATGTTCCTGCCATCACCAAGTCACCCAAGGAAACATTTAAGCTGTAAATGCAATTAGTTCGTTGAATACAAGGAATTCTTATAGGAGCATCATTTGGATATGCATTGCTAGGAGCAGGGCGGATCTTCATGCCAGTCAAATCAATCATCAAAATGAATGAGAAGATACTCGCTGCAGAAAAGGACAAGGACATGCCCTCCACAGCCATTAATTGTGATAAGAGCAGACTTTGATTTAACCCATTTTCACCTTTGAGTTCTTATTTCTTCCAAAAAAACAATAGGGCATCAGTATGTAGGCATGCTTCACACTGAAGAGTAGCTGAGTAGTCAAAAACGTACAGAAGTCATTACAATACTTGTTCATAGCATTTGATTTGCATCACCTGCTTCGTAATGATGGGTCCCTCAGTGCAACAGTGACTAATGCTCAATTGAAGGGAGCTTGACTGCGAGAAATCTCCCTTTAGTTTTAATGAGACGTACTGACTAGTGTATGTTGAGTTTACAGGCCTACATACGTCCACAGAGAAACATATTGGTAGCCAAGAGTGAATATTTTCCCTGAACATATTCCTTAACCCTTGTGGAGTTCCCTGAAAATATTCATCAACTCTTTCTTTGAATATTTTCACAGAAAATATTCATCAAAGTTTGCATGTACACTTTATATTGTCTCTCTGTGTCACATTGTCAAAGCATAAAAGTGCATTAATGAAATAAAACTCAGTCCAACTTTGAAAAGTTCCATGTTAATTAGTAAAAACAACTTTTACACTCCACTGGTCAGTTCACGGGTCAATTTATTGCACACTGAAGGTCAGTGAGCACTTGAAGATGATGCCAGGCATAGAAATTCGGATTATGCAACAAATTGATCTGTGAACTGATCAGTGAAGTGTGAAAGTTATTTTTATTACTTATTTAAAAAAGCATATTTTAGTAAAGCATTAGTGTTTGGAACTTATTTAATGCAATTTGCCATCTACTTATCAGCACCATAAATGGGGCAAGGTAGGAGTATGCATATTTTTGAAAGTAATAGTACATGCACAATGAGAAAAATTAATGGCTTCACGATTTGAAAACTAAGCTGATGGGAAACAACTTACCCTTTCCCTAAGTTCCCTATACATCTGTGGAGTAACTTTGACCGAGTCACCATCTGGAATAGGCTCTGGCCAAGAGCTAAAGTGCGCTGCAACACGTCTATGGCTTGGAGTGTCAGTCGCATAAGCAGATACGGGTCTTCTCGTGACTGCAGTAGGAGCCATACCATCTCCGCTTGACACCCTACTGCTGCCAATTACGGGTGCAGAGGAATCAACTGCTCCCGAAGATGGCAACACTGCCGCTGGTGCAGAGTCGGCAACAGTGGAACTGACGGAAACATGGCTTGGGCCAGTAATGACTGTGGTTGACCTGCCTGAGCCTGCAACCAATCCCATTAAAATAAATGAGTAACATACTAACATTTTTACAACCAATGACTATATAAAAAGAAATAACCAAAATTGATACAATACAGAGGCCACATAAATCTTTCATATGAAAATTCATAAGGAGCATTCCCGGTTTCAAGGGTATAAAATCACATATTTTCAAGGATACTGTAACGAACTGAGGATACAGTAGTTAAAAATTTAAATCTTTACCTAACAGCCCCCCAGAAACATCTTGGTCATGGCGTTCACATGAGCCAGTTGCAATTTAAAAAAATAAATTTAGGGTATTACATGAAAATTTAGCATTCAATTACACAGGCACTCAGTAAAGTTTAATTATAAACATGTAAGAGAGAAACCAGAATAGATAGCATAACTTCCAAAAACTTCCACACCTAAACTCAGGTTTGGTGACACCATGAGGCAATACCACTTTAGTGTCTCTTCCTAAGTAATACATGAGTACTTAAACGATTCAACTTGCTCCAAATTGAACTTCCTTGCTTTGACCATCAGTCTTGATTAGCAGCTGTAGGAAGGATGAACTAAATATTGCAAAATTAATGGAGCAATGATATACTTTCGTACGACAGAAATTCTAAAAAATTACATAAATTTATGAATATAAGTCCTTTTTTTCATGTGGCATGTTTTAAACTCCGTCAAAACAAAGTTTTTGTGATTCTGAAAATATAATACCGAGATGAAAATATCATTTATTTTCAAAAATAATTGAGAGAATATACAAACCAAGCACTGTTAATTGTTTGTCTAGATCTTGGTGTTAGAAAACCCTTATTTTTTGAATATAAGGTCTCTCTGGAGTGCATACACATAATTTCCAATGTAAAAGAGCTGTTATTAAAGAAAAAGTCTTGGTGAGTAGTTCGGTAAGGAGCTGATATTTTGGCTTATTTCCAAGGGTGAGGTATTTTTCTAAAAAATGAGACCAAATGCATTGATTTATAGGTGAAATGAAATTCTGCTAAAACAACCTTAAGTAATAATGATTTTTAAGTTCAGAATTTCTGCTTCTAAACAAGAAACAGGAAAATTAGTGAGAGAGAGAAATATCTCAAGAAAGATCCTTGGTCCAGTAAAAAGAGAGGCTTGTATTTGAAGGATCAGTAAATAGAAGACCTTTACCAAAAGCAAGCCAGCTGCTCCTTGCAGTCCAAGTAGCAAAGTAGGAGCTGTTAAGTAGCATGCTTCCAATGCAGTAAAATTTAATATCAAAGGTGCATCTAGATTTGGGCTATTTTGAAAATAACCTTAGTAACTTTTATATTCAATTTTTTATTTAATTAATTTATTTAGGAAATCCCCTAAAAATTCTGTATTTTAATGAGATTTCCTGAATTTCCATAACTAATCCTTATTAGTTGCTTGGTTAAAAATCTTATACATTACGGAAATGTCCAAAATTTCCGTAACCAGTAAGAATGGTATACCCATTTCTCCGAGGGGGTTTTCTTGGAGAAATCAGTCTCCCAACCAAGGGTGGGGTGGCGGGATGAACAAAAAAGGAAAATATCCCCATCTATAATTAGGAGGACAAAGGATAACATAACCAGGATAAGCTCAATGATATTTGTACACAACATTGTACCAAAACTGTTGAGTAATAAATTATTCTTGTTCTAAATTACAGTATTTTTTGTGATTTCACATAAATCATCATACCCTTAAAATCGCCTAATACACTAAATCATCCTGAAGATCACCATAATTTTCATGAATATTCACCAACATTTCAGATAATTTTCTTACTTATATATTCCAAACATATTCCATTAAATCAATTTTATATATACAGGAATATTACTTCAGCCAGGCTTAAATATAAATTAAGGCACATAAAACTCATTTGTGGAATATCTTTTCTTATGGAATATTTGTACAGCTATCATTTGATTTTGCATTCATTCTTTTTCTTTCTGTAAATCTCACATGCCTTAGTACACTCTTCATCAGATTTGGCAGCAATCATATCCTTGTACGCCTCTTTCTTTTCTCTGACTGCAATTTTCACTTCTTCATTCCACCAAGCATCACATTTCGTTCTTCCTACCACTCCTTTTCCACATACACTTTCAGCACATTCCACAATCACTCCTTTTAAACACTCCCACGCATCATTTACGTTCTTGTTTCTTATATGCTCATCCCATTCTCTTTGTTTCAATGATATAGCATCCTCAAGCATGCAAGCATACCGCATTCTTACCTCGCTGTCTAGCAACCTTTCCACTTTTACTCTCAACTGCTTACACGCAACATTCTTCCTGGGTACCCACTTTCTGCCCCAGATTCACATTGGAGAGTACCAAATAGTGGTCTGTTCCACATTCAGCACCCCTCATCACTCGTGTGTCCCACACTAACTCTCTCAATCTCTCATCATACACAATAAAATCAATCATGCTTTTGCAATTGCTCCTTTGCCAAGTATACACATGTATTCTCTTATGTTTAAACCCGACACAAACAATCCTTTTTCCAAGCTCACACTCACCAAGTTTTCACCATTATCATTCACTCGGGGGTCACCAAAAGGCCCAACCACTCCCTCAGATGCATCCCGCCTCACACCAACCCACCCATTCAAGTCACCTAGTAAAATTATTCTCGCACCAGGATCACATTCATTCAAAACCTCTCTCAGTTTTTCCCAAAACTCATCTTTCTCACTGTCACTCTCTCCATCCACTGGTGCATAGCACGCCACAATCACAACTCTCCTAATACCTACTTTCATGCGAACCCAGAGCAATCTAGGGGATACTAACTCGTGCTTCCTAACTAGCAACTTAGCTCTCTCGTAAAATGACCTACACCTTGACTGCCGTGTACATTATCTTCAACTCCTGACCACAATGCCAGACTACCGCCATCTAATGAAACAGCATCCCGCCCCTTACGCTTAGTTTCACATACACACAAAACATCCATTCGTCTCACTTTCATTTCATTCAGCAAATCATGCTCCTTCCCATACACTCCTCTCACATTCCAAGTGCCTAGAGTCCAGTTCGTTTCCAGTCCGTATCTTGTAGGGCAAACCTTATTCAGCTTCCGCCGCCCATCGTGGCTTCGGATGTCGGAGGCAACATTTTGACGTTTAGCAGTAAGTAGTAATAGAGTATGCAAGGTTACCAGCCTTTGCAGTACTCGCATCACGCGCAGCTTTCCCTGCTAATGGTTATGGGGCTCTACCGGTCAGTTTTGGCACATTTTCGCCAGTATGCCACAAGGGTAACCAAAGCATAGTAATACTCTAGGTCCACTTTCCCTATTCTGCTCAAGCTAGGATTCCTTCTGAAAGGACTACCTTGAGAGCCAGCATACAGTTGCCTGCGACCCACCACTAGGAGGTATATGTGGTGTACTAACACTATTAATTACTACTACCGGGTCGCTACTAATACACATTATATTGATTGTAAATATTATTGTATTAATGTACTTATGATTTTTCATATCTGTGAGCACACCTGTTCCATATGCTTATTGAATGTACATATTTTTAAACCGTAGTGTCCTGAAAAAAAATTTTTTTTTTTTTGCCACAGAGTTTCTTTTGATAAATTGTACTACATTCCAAAGGATGCAAAGTCCTTGAACATTAAATATATATATTATCATAATTGTATTTATTACAATCTGCCATCAAAATTTATCAAACACCCATGTCTTGGAACTAAAAGCAAAAGTAAGTTAAACAAATAAAGGGACAAGCACCCAAAGTTTCATCCATCACCACGTCACCGTCACCATCCCCATCCGACACCTCAAGCAAACCATCGCCTTCATACATCGTAGACTTTCGACTTCTCCGAGGGGGTTTTCTCGGAGAAACCACTCTCCCAAACCAGGGTGGGGTGGAAGGACGAGCAGTAGTTGAAGTGCTCGAGGATGCATCAACTGAGCCATTGGAAATCCAAGGCCAAGGCAGATCAAAGGCCAAAGGAATACAAAAAATGAAAAAAATGCAAATAAAACAACGAAGTCAAATTAATAAATCTTATGCCAAAATAAAACATATTGCTCGGGGCAAGTATTTGGTGCAAAGTAAGAGAGACAATCATTACAACAAAAAAAAAAAAAAAACCAAAGGAAGCAGTGGTGACAGTATGTGGAAAGGAATTCCCTGATTTCAAGAGGCTTTCCCTCAGTTTTATTTTATCTAATATCCTTAATGCTTGCAATAATTTCCAAATCCCTGCAAAATCCAAAAATCATATGGTATGTACTCAAATACACAGATGCGAAGATACACATCATAAAGGTTTAAATTCACCATTAAAAAATCATTTGACTATACAAGGACTCACACCCATATCCCTCGACGCCAGTCAGAAGTGTAAACCAGACAAAACACCTCATCATCAATTTGAAGATCTTGGTTTGGATCCCAGTCAAGTCAAACTATTTATTTCATCACGAATGTCATCCCCTTTGGAGTATTACTAGTGGAAACATAACTTCTCCACACCATTAATCCTTCATTTCTTTGCTAAATATTTCCATATTGTACCAGCCATCATGGTTTACACTCTAACGTGGACAGTATGGGTTGGAGGCTTGATAACTTGAAAGGGAGGATGTACGTAGACTTGAGGTGTTTCAGATGTGGGTGTGGAGAAGGATGGAAAGGGTGAGAAGGGTGGTGAGAAGGACGAACGAGGATGTATTGGTTATGGTTGGAGAGGAGAGGAAGTTAGTGGCAGAGGTTTGGAAGAGGCAGAAGAGATGGGTAGAGGACATTTTGAAAGGAGAGGGAATGCTGAAGAGGGCAGGAGAGGGGAGAACACTGGGGAAACATGGTAGAGGAATAACAGGATAAGAATTCTGGACGAAATAAAAAGTGGGAGACGATATGAGGAATTAAAGAGGGATCTAATGGCAGACCATCCACATTGATGAAAATGAATTTGAATAAGTACTGTCCAAAAACCTACCAATTAGCTACTACAGTATCTAAATGAAATTATCCAACACCAGATTTTCAGCCAAAATGAACTACAGTGAAATCTTCTGAACAATATGAGTTTCAAGTATGGCTTAAGCATTTCTTCATTTCCTGATCTTTCTACACACAGAATATTCTCCAAAACCTTCACAGAGATACATCGTGGTAACATCATTATCTACATAGTTGCTCCATTCACAAACATTATAGGATTTTTTGGGCACTTCTACCAGTAATTTTCCTGATTTAGTGACACCCTCTTGTGTTTCCTTTGCAAAACCATCCCATTCGTAATAAGTAAGACTTCAGAGATGAAAAAATTTTAACTGTAGCTCAGTAACAGCAAATCGATTATATGACTCATCTGAATAAAAAAGTGCAACTTAACCATGAAAGTGGACCTTAACCATGGAACCATTAACTTTCAAGGTGGTGTTAACATCAAGATAAAAAGGCAGTCTATGGAACGTTTCTTTGGGCTTGACCGATTCTTTTTCATGGATTTCCCAGAGTCTGGGTCAGTTTAGTAAATGTTATCAAGGATTGCCCTGATTTTTAATTTTTTTTAATTACTGGGAAATTCCTGAACACTTTTGTACTGTCACCACCCTTGAGTAACTATTCTAAGATTTACTGTGGAATTAGAATTTTAGAACCTAACATCAAGAAAGTCCTTGAATGAGTTAGGAGGAAGGTTAAGCCCAAAACAATAAAAACACACACAAATAACAAAATGCAATAAAAATTTAAGACTTTAAAAGAGTTTCCAGGATTTAAGGCAAACAAAGTGATAAGTTGTCCATTGATTTCAGTTCAGGCTTACCAACAGAGATATATTTATAGACAAGAAAGCTTCTATTGATTTTTATTCTATATTATCCAGCATGGCATATTTCACAAGCAATCCTCATATGTAAATACCAATACTCAAATCTCAAAAGGGGATGTAATTTACTAATGAACGCACCAGTTACAGATAAGCTACTGATCTACAAAGCAGAATAGGGTGCAGCTCTATAAACCAATCAAAGGTGATAGGTAAACAACAAATACATATAACAAATGAGCAATTACTTTCGAACATAAATATCAAGTAATGGCATTTATGCAAAACATAATGAAAGTATTTCTTTCAAATCAAATGTCCAGAACTACTACTTACTGTCTGAAGTAAAACTAAATTTTGAATCAAATGCCACAAATTTTTTTTTAAATGTTACAAGTAACTATACTCTCCTCAGGCAATTTCAATCTATACGATGAGTTAAACTGATATCAGCAGCTAGTTTTTTTCAGTTAAGAGCATCACAAAATAGTAGACAAACTGATTGAAAGAAAATAAGTTATGCAATAACTTCATAGCTCAACCAAGGTGAAAGAAACTTTCTTGTACCAAAACATTCATGCAGTGCAAAAATACACTTTTCATGCAAACCCTGAGTGTTTCAAGTTCTGTCACAGTTTTGGCATGTTAGAGCTACCCAGTGTTCAGCCACTTTATAAAGTAACTCAACAAACTACGCTAACACATCATGCAGATTGGAGCAAAAACCTCAAAATGTATTGGCTATCTTGGGGAACATTGAGACTTAATGGGCACACTACTAAATTCTTTTCCATCAACAGACACTTGAACAAGTGTTTTTAAGCAGTGATTTAAAACCACATAAAGGTCTGGACAGGACTTGCATAAGAGTCAGGCTTGAAACAAAGACTGCCCAATGATCCAACATCTCTCTGTTTAATAGATGCTGGGTCGTAAGCAAAGTGCAGCACAGTGTCTGCCTGAAAATGCTCCTAATTAACTCAGTCAGATGGTGTCTATTAAATTTTAAGAGACATACCCAATAGTTAGCACAGATGGCCCAGGACAGCCAACATCATTCGATCTGTGAGCTAAGACCAGTACAAATCACTGATATGATTGAAACTTGTACTTTGTGACAATAATTTATAAAATGGCTGCACATACTTGTGCCACTTGCTATATATACACTCATTTCAAACACAAAAATCAAGGCATATCACAAAACAAAACACAACTCATCACAAAACATCACACCAGTGAAATTAAAAAATATATATATACCAGGAGACCGAGAGTAGCTCTGTACACTGACTGTAATAATGATAACTGTAAATGACTACTGAAAATACAGCAGTGCTTTTATGGTAGTAAAATTGGCCCAATGGATTCCTCGTGCCTTAAAACCCAGTAATACCCACTCTCAGAAGAATATGTTCCACAGTTTTTAAGAAAATGCTTGTATATCCATATGCCCATATGCTCATTTATAAAATATAGAGCATAAAGGCATAAAGCAACTGGACCAAACTTCCCATTTAGAGCTATTGCTCAGGTTGCCAAGGAAATATTCTATTGCTGAAATTGGAGAAAAATTTTCAATTTTGTTGTTGAAAATGTAATTTTTAAGCAAAAATGAAGTGTATAACAAAATCAATCACAAGAATTAATTACTTCATTCTCTGTCATCTGATGGTGAAATTTAAACCCTTCACCTTGATTGTACATAAAATGTCATCTTTCCCGCGTACTATAAGAGAGAACAATAGGCAGCGTAGCAAAGGAATAGGTAGGTGAAATATAGTTAGGGTAGTCTGTAGTGCATGATGCATGTAATAACAACCAATAATCCCTTTCTTGTTATGTAGATACTAACCATGTGACCCTATTATCTAGCATACCTTCATTAAATATCCTAGTTGCATGTCAATAGTGCATGTTTGGTGATCTTCACCCCTTGCCACACACCCTCGTGGTGGCTCGCAGGGCAGTACGTAGATGTAAGTAATTTAAAAAAGCAAAAAAAGAAACCTCTGCTTTGATTCCAAGAAAATAGGGGCCCATTTTGAGGGCCTAGGGGACTTTGCAGCCCTGAGGCCTATAGTCCAATGCATTCCTCGTACATGAAAACCTTCATATACAGACTTTCAGGAAAATCAATTGGTAGTTTTTGAGAAAATATTTACATACCGATACACATATATATTATATTGTAATGATTTTCATCCATCACCATGCTAACTCATTTAATAGTAAAACATCAGACTAATAACTTTTTTTTACACTTCGCTAATGAGAAATAACGAGAAGGCAAGGTGGACAGGAGGAGGACAACGAAATGAGTACTTGGAATTGTAGAGGAAGGAAGTATGCTACTGAAATAATTCAGGAGTGGGCAGATGGTGGGAGTAACAAGAAATTATGGTTATTGAAGATCATTAAATAAGGGAAGATTTATGCAAGGAAAGAGGTAAAAAAGAAAAGATGGGTAACAAAGGTGTCCAGCTAGTGAAAGAAATTAAGGCTTAGGAAATAGAATTAGGACAGAAATAGATTTTTATTGGAGTCTTCTGTTATTTCTATTAATTTATAAACAGCTTTCTGATGCTTCATTATAACCTTTCTAAACCTGTAGATACCTCATTTTTTCAAAGAACAACAGAACTAGCCACGCCGTAACATTAATGGAGTCACCTGCTAGTATTCACACAATGGTAAGAAATTCACAGTGGAAAAATCATTTGCCTGGCGTTGAAATCTAACCATCTTTTTCAAAGTATAGTAATTTTAACAGAGTCACCTGCTAGTGTTCACACAGAAGTGTAACCAATTAAGCTACCCCGGCATCTGCGTCCACTGTGAATTTCATTTACTTGACTAGTTGTCCTCACATGTACTGTGGATGTAATGCCAGAGGTACCCACATCAGAGCCCTAAGTGCTACAGTCCATGGGGTAAAGCCTAATAAAAAGTAAAAACACTACTGTGTGAACACTAGGTGGTGACTCTGTTAAAGTAACTGCACGGCTATTTCCGTAGTTCTTTGTAAATGTCCAAAGTACCATATATTCCTGCGTATAAGACGACTGGGCGTATAAGACGAACCCCAATTTTTTCAGTTAAAATATAGATTTTGGGCTATACTCACCGTATAGGACTACCCCTCTTCCAAAGCACACCAAATGAAAATGAAAAATATCATATTGTGGATATTCCTTCATATTTGCATGTTGTCCTGCGGCACATGATATTCAACCGTGTTTTGTCGACTGAGCCCCCCTCCCCTTCCCCAACGACAGACTGATCTAGGCCCTTCCCCTCTTCACGAGCCATTGTTGGGCCAGGTGTTTCGGCTCACGCCGCAGGAATACAACATCCGTCCTGGTTTGCAAGCTCTCACTTATACCCGGGGCAAGGAAGAGGTGGGAGGAAGGGATGGGAAGGGAAGGTTAGCAAAACCACAGCCCCTTCGAGGCCGACACCAATGAGGAGGATTGAGGTCAAAAGGACCTCAAGGGCCTCCACCTCCCCGAAGTGCTCGTATTAGTTTGGTTACCCCAAACAACTGAGACTAGTGACCGTCGGTCTCGCTTTCGCGGAAGACCTACCGCACATCTTTGTGGACCGAGAGAGCCTGTTGCCCAATTATTTGGGATTAGGTATCTCTCTGGCTCACTTTACGGGTTGACGCTATGCGGTCTGCCGAAGTACGTCCTCGAGTCGGGGACAACCAGACCCATGGAGGGTCAATTCGGACCAATTCTGGTCAAAGCGTGGGTACATCCCTTCTCTCAGTAGTTCTCGTCAACCCCGGCCATTGTTGGGCCAGCGGGCCTAGTCACTTAATGAGGGGAGCATATGGAGAGCTAGGGAGCGAGTTAGCCACTGACCAGCTGTTGTCATGTCGGATGGTGCCGGTGGGAGGAGAGAGAGCTTGTTTGAGACGAAGTTGGACGGGACGGAGCCAGCCTAGCCCGGCAGTGCGCGTAATTATCTGTCCGACAAACTGGCCTGAAATGTCAATTATTTTAATATTGACTCCATCTGCCAAGTTGAGCATCTTTGTATCCTGAGAGCATTAAATTTTAAGGATTATTTTGAGACCATCACTCCCATTCCGCCAAACTGTCACCTGTGAGCAGGATAATATCGGACATTTCCACTCCTCGAATCTAAGGGACACAATACGGGCTTCCACACCAGGGTTTTTTTGAGCCCGAGGGCGAGACGTAATGACTACAACTTCAAGGTTTGAACAATGTGAAAAAGAAAGATGATATAGAAGTCATTAGGAAGGTTTTGTGTATTGATTGTGCGAGTGAAAACATGCCCATATCTGACATACATTGCGTGCACTGTCAGGTTAAGCTCAGACGATAGATAGATTTTCTCCTGCTGTACTTGTACTATGGAATAATATATCCATGCTTTTATATTATTATTGCTTGAACAGCGCTACCCTTGCTGCTTTCATACAGTCGCCGCATACGGTGGAGATACAGGTGCGGCCGTATTTGAGCTCCCCCTACCCTATACGGCGACTGTAGATTCTGTAGTCTGGCGAGAAAGTTTGAAAACTGGCATTATAAGACGTCCCCCGACTATTGAGAAGATTTTTCTGGGTTAAAAAGTTGTCATATACGCTGGAATATACGGCAAACACCTTTTTGTTTAAAGTTGGGCTTTACCCCATAGACTGTAGCACTTACGGCTCAGATGTGGGTACCTCTGGCATTACATCCACAGTACCTGTGAGGACAACTAGTCAAGTAAATGAAATTCACAGAGGACGCAGATGCTGGGGTAGCTTAATTGGTTAGAGCACTCTGCGCGAAATAAAGGGATCTGGGCTCGATTCCCAGTCCTGGCAAGTGATTTTTCCACAGTGAATTTCAAACAATTCTGTAGAATGCTGATACTTCCTGATATAAAAAAATCCTTCAAAATATCCCAATAGAAAATTGAAATTATTTCATATTATAAAATAAGTTGCAATATTCTAATGTATACTCATTAAAATGAACCAGAAGTTTTAGACTGACTGAATTTTCCACTGAAAAATCTAATCACCTACGCATTAGATGGATCCCAAATTACAGGCATATTATAAGAGAAAAATGGCATCCATTATGTATGCACATCAGGTTTTTTTCACAGTCTTTTGTTGGCACTGGGGCAAGCATCTCAAAACTAGCATCATCCTGGCCAGACCAGGACAAACTAGTACTTAGACTATCACGATGATCACTCACCTTCCTCCATCCTAGACTGGAAAGACCGTGGCTGCTGCTTCAGTTGGCTGACCCTCTCACTAGCCTCGCTGGTCGAGCCACTGTGGTGCACATGCCCTGGGTGCGGATGAGGGGGTGAGGCCTGTGAGAGCGGCCTTGGGGGAGTGGTACTCGACGTGACAGCCGACACTGATGAAGGCTGGACGGTCATCGACTTTGCCCCACCAACACCCACCGATGTGCTAACCCTCTTCGCTTGGCTCATCTTCAGCTCCTCCATGAATGGAGGTCGGCTCGCCGCACCCGCTGGGCTCTTCTTCTCCCTCACTTCCACACTCCCACCATTTGCCGTCCCCTCTACTTCCTTGGCAGCATCTTCATGTGCTGCACCATTCTCCACCAGAGTCCTTGGCGCCTCAACGATGACACCAGCTGTCTCTTCTGTTTCGGCAGTGCCGTTCATCATGCCACCCCCCTCCTGAAAAATGGAGTTAGTGCTGTGTGAATCAGGGATTTTCATTTCAAATAGAACCGAATCGAACAAAAAAAAGTCGAATCGAATCAAAACAAATTTTTTTAGAATTTTGGTGGCCAATCAAATCACCCTAAAAAAATTCCCCCGTGAATTGAATTTGAATCTAAATATATGCAAAAGCTTATGCAGAGTTTAAGTAATAAAGAGTTTCCCAATATTTCAGGGGCTTACACGAACTTATACATCTATAGTGGCACAAAGAATAGCACAGAATCACAGGTGGTCATTTAAATTTTCATTTCAGGTGAGAAAATATCCTCTAGACCAGGGGTGGCCAACCAAAATGATCTTGCGGGCCACTTTGGAAATGCATCATAACTCTGCGGGCCGCATATAAAATTATATATCCCCATATTAGATTAAGACCCACTATAGATATTACTTTGAAGTGAAAAATTGAAACATAATGAGTTATTATTGTTGTGTTAAAGTTATTGTATTAAAGTGTGATAAATCTCATGGGCTGGAAAAATGTTCAAGGCGGGCCAAATGCGGCCCACGGGCTGGCCACCTCTGCTCTAGACGGATGGCGTGCCATTTGACAATGAGTGCCATACTTGAACGCATGTAACAATTCAAAGACGAATCTATCAGATTCAAATATTTCAAATCACTCAGTTTCAAAGCATCCCTATTCACAGACAAATCTTATTGAATTAAGCCTGACTAGGGTTCGATTTTGAAGCATTCACGCAGCTATAAATGGAGTACAGTAAAACCTTTACTTTATGAACTACCGCTAAATGAAAAATTCCGAATTTATTATCTTGAAACTTTTAAGAACCACAGAATATTCATTTACTTGCAGTAATTTTCATTTAAGTTTTTTGCATTTCTTTTATTTTAAAGCCACAACACAGCACAGTTGGTAAACAAAGTCATCAATTAACCAACCACTAAACTCGATGTAAAGATTGTTTCAGTTCCACATTCCATAGTCTGTGGTCTGTAAAAGTTTCAAGTAAACAAATTTATGTTGGAGTACCACAAGTCAACGAAGATCAAATTTTGTTCTGAAAAATTCCAATTAATGAACAAATACCATTGGCCCTGCGAAATTCCTATTTAAAAGCATCATTCAATACCTCTAATGAATTAACTCCTGCTTTACGAAAACTCCCAATCAAAAAATGAAACATTGTCCCTGTCTTGTAATACATATTTACCTTTTCTTAATGTATTCTACATCTACATAATACCCTGTGAGGAAAGAATGAGTTTCTGTACCTATCTGTTCCTCTAAGGTGTATCCTCCAAGTCTCAAGTGGCTCTCAACCTAGTCCACCCATAAGCATAACATTACTTTATATTCCACACTCTAAAGCATGTTTGGACATAAATTTACGGCCCTAAAAAAAGGTCACTGCCACATCTTTGCAAACTTAAACATTCTTCCTTTCCCTAGTGTATATATCTTGTACTCTGTGATATATGTTCAACAAAATCTGTCCAAATTCTCTACAAATGCTGATTTCCATTGCCATGAGACTCGAATATCAAAAGATCTCCATCAAGGTAGTGTTAGGACTAGTGCATCCAGCTCTGGCCCTAAAGGAACAGGCATCAAACTATTTAACAAACTGCCCAATAGGATAAAAAACATAAAATCATTGTGTGATTTTAAACTTAATGTTCAAAGTTTCCTTCAGGAGAAATTGTTTTACCCTGTAAATGAATATTTACATGACAAATCAACCTGACTTTTTGATATGTAAATGTGAATGATTATCTGTATTGTGCTCCTTGTGCTTAACATGACATTCTTGCCATTTGCTTCATGTTTTTTGTTATTGTATTTTGATTGTACATACATCATCTTGACGTGTCTTATATCATGTGAAAATGTGATCTTTGGACAAATAAATCATTATCATTATCATGTACTGCACAGAGGAAATTTTGGTTGGAGCCAAACAACAAAGGTAAACATCAGATATTTAACTGGACAATGCAGAAAATAGAGATGGGAGCATTAATACAATTTTGAGCATTAATACAATTTTAATTCAAGGTAAATTACAGTTACAGAGAAACCCCTCTTAACGACCACTCCTATCAAGCGACCACCCCTCTAAAGGACCAATTTTTAGTGGAACAGTCAGAGGTCATTTAATTCAGGTGTATGCACACATCAAATAAATATGGATTGAAATTTCCCATGGGCAACTAAATTATGAGGAAATGAATGCCATCTGTATCGGTTTCAACAAAACCATCGCTTCAAGAGTTTTACCATTCTTTTGCAAATCAGCCACCTGTTCATTTGCATAAAACTCCTAGAAGCTGAACCCCTATCAAATGACCACCCCTTTTTAACAACCATTTTTGAGCAGGACCATTGGTGGTCACTTAATACAGGGTTCACTGCATTTTTGAAAATTACCGTAATTTTCCAGCAATTTTTCTTAATCAGCAATCAATAACTAATACAGGATTCATAGGAAAACCAATTAAAATTTAAAGAAGGGCGTCTCAAATCCCAAAAGGGAGTAAAGACTTTTAAACCATTGTTATTGCCACATTAGCCTATTAGAATTCAAGAAAATATAAAAACAAATACACCATGCCTCAGGCATTTTGGCTTTCGTTTGTCATGGTACGAGAAATTTTAGTTCAAATAATGGCCCCACGAATATTCATGCAATAAAAATTGTAAAAGTATTCTACAATTCGTTCTACAAATGAGTTGTACATGCTGTTAGCTACAATTAAGCCTGAATGAAAAATATACATATTGACTTGGCTTAAAAGAAAATGTTTGGAATATATCAGTAAAACAAATATCTGAAAAGTCAGAGAATATTACAAAAAATTACTATTGTTTTCAGGTGTTGAGGTATAATATGAAAAAAAAACATGGTAAATTCAATAGTTTCAGCCTTAACTTGGTAAAACTGTTCCATAATGTTCTGGAATTAACAGAAGCTTTGTATGTTTTACATAGAATATTTATTAGATGACCAATTTTATTAAATAGTTGATGAAAATTAACATAATACTATATGGGTCATTCCACGTCAGATCAGCAGTGAGTTGACCCTTGGTGTCTCCGATTTGAACCAAATATTTGTGTGAGTTCCATCTGGCGTTAAATGAAAAAGGGTAAAAGCGTTTTGGGAAAAAATTTTTTTGGCAGATCTAGAGAAAATCAAAGTTTCGACCATTTTGTGCTTAGACCTTTTTTTCTTTTTGCTATATCTCCTAAATGAAAGTAGCTAGAGAAACGGTTGACATTTTATTTTGTTTGCAAAAGAATTTACAGCAACAGTGAGTTATCAGTTTTTTAAACAAACTAAGTTTTATTGAAAATTTTTAAATGTTTAAATTTGAACAACAAAAATACAGCCATTTTTATTTCTGAATTTTTTTTCTAGTTTGACACTTTTGTCTTAGCTCAGAAACAAGTTTGGTCATGGGCAGCGCATAAACAATGGAGATATTTAACTTCAACGATTGGACTATACCCTCGTTTGCCACAAGGGTCGGCGTTAAAATGATGTGCCGCTGTACTTGGAGAATTTATATTTTGGTCCATGTAAATGCTAGTGGCATTACTTTATACACCAATTTGAAGATAATTTTATTTTTATGACAAATATTTTTTATTACATAAAATAACAAAAAATGGAGACACGTTACTGCAATAATCGTCACCTAAACTTAGCAATTTTCTCAACTTCATGAACTTTGTAACTCAGCCGAGGAGAAACTTCGAAATCTACAGCATTGACTTCTCACCAAAGGTTGGGAGAGTTGATAAAGATACAAAATGGCAAGTGAATTTTATTAAACACATATTTTGTTGTTGATGAATGAAAATGTTTTAACATTATCCAGTCCTAAATTTTCAAGGAAATACTTAAGTTAAAACTTAATTTATTTATAATTTTTTATGATCCGAAAATACATGATTTATGTGTAGTATAAATAGCACTAGTTAATTCCAAAAATATGTAGGAGGGAACGATTGCTGCATTGTTACTTCTTGCATGCGCAACTTAAAACGGATATTTGGACAAGCGGAGTGTACTGCGCGTCTGAATCATTTTCCATCGAGCTTTAGAAACTGATGGTATGTTCAATAAATCCCTTTTTCTGGTCAATCAATCATAAAGACATCATGTTAATTCATTTATTATTCTTGGAAAAAGGCCCTCCATTTATCAGTTTAAGAATTTCACTCTCCAATTTTGCTGGACCCGGGAAAGAGAATGAATGTAAACGACGACTGAAAATCACTCTTTAAAATTACATGGGCAGCCTAGAAATGCTATGTCTTGCCTGTCTTCAAACCCACGTTCACAGCTTTGATGATTCAGACCCATGAAACACATCCATGCCCCCCGCCTCGCACCCCAAGCCTGTACGCTAAGAAAAACGAGTTTCGTGCAGACCCGCAAACACTATGTGCATGGCCTACAAGAGCAAAATTTCCCTGAAAAGAATCAAGAAAGGTTGTAAATACCATATATAACCTCCATTTGAACCTCTGCTCATGGCTTTGGTGATACGGTCGCATTAACCCTGCTATGAGCCACTCACCTCGCGTCAGGCCCCCCAGGTGTGGGTTTTGTATGTTCAACTTTGCGGTGCCCACATGTGTTCATGTTTCATTGCTGTTTCAAACAGAGAACTTTAATTTTTGAATTTCCAACCATCTACATAATCCCTTACCCTTTTCTCTCACAATAAGTGTGTACCCAATAGGCACCGAGCAAAAGATGTTTCTGTTGTCGTTTACTCCTTCAGTTCAGCTCAAAATTCCATGCGAGCAAGATGTCTCCGATGAAATAATGTGTTCTTAGACTGCAAAATCTAAGATCGGTAAGTTCTGAGGAAGAAAATCGTGCAAGAAAGAGACCCAAGAATTTGAGAATACACGATGAGGATATCATCACCAATATTAAGGAGTTCTTTGACAGTGCAGAGGAAGGTGATTTGGTTATTGACACCAAAAAAGTTGTGTACAATACAGCAATTTGTGCGTGCGTGCAGATAGTGCAAATTGCAGATAGTGAGGTGTCATCTTTGAATAAAAGTCACGGAAGGTCTCGCATTGTGCTTGATGAGTTCACCCAAGGAGTTATTAGCCGAAAAGTGCATTCATTTTACCACAGAAAAAGTTTCCTACTATTGTCAAAATACTGGATGCATTGAAGTGAGATCTGGAGGATTTTCCTGACATTAGCCCAAGCCCAATGCTGAGGTGTCTTAAAAGGCTGGGGTTCTCTTTCCAAACATTAAAAAATAAGCCGGTGCTACTGGAAAATCTCAGAGTGCCTAATCAACGACAAGTTTTCCTGTGAACAATAAAAAAATTACGAGCGACACGCTGGAAGGTATTTTACTGCGATGAAACTTGATGTGGCGCTAACCATACAGTATATACGCATGGCAAGGAGAAAGTCAACGACGGGAACAGAGGAATTTACATTGACTGTGGAATAATTCAAGAGGTAAAGAGTTGCTATTTTTTTCAAAATTAACTTCGTAGAATAATGGAGAATTTTCCGATGATATATTTCGTTTAGTTAACATGTATGAAGATACAATCAATACTTATCAATGTTACAGGTAAATGTATGGAATGCATGAAATGACAAAAATCTGATAAAACCTTTTCTGCATGTATCATGGTTTTATTGTCAATATAATGAATGAACGCGAGTATCACAAATACAGACGGAGTTAGTTCTGTCCATTATATTTGCTTGCGCTGCAATATGACAGGAATCGATGGGCTTTGACGCCTTCCCCCCACTAAACGGCCTTCCCTCTGTCGGATCGGTTGACAAGCCGTGCCATACAGTTTGGCAACTTGGCATCAATTGAATTATTAACATTAACAAATAATAACATTTTTACATCACAAATACATCACAGAAAAAATACAAATAAATTAAGTTTTAACTAAAGTATTTCCTTGGCTTAAATTTTTTGATTCTGTGCAAATTGTAGGACTGGATAATGTTTAAACATTTTCATTCATTAACAACAAAATATGCGTATTAAAAATTTTCGCTTGCCATTTAGTATCATTATCAACTCTCCCAACCTTTGGTGAGAAGTCAATGCTGTAGATTTCGAAGTTTCTCCTCGGCTGAGTTACAAAGTTCATGAAGTTGACAAAACTGCTAAGTTCAGGTAATGCGGTGTTGATTATTGCTGTAACATGTCTCCATTTTTTGTTGTATTTTATAATAAAAAAAATTTATGACATAAAAATAAAATAATCTTAAAATAGGAGTATAACGTATTGCACTAGCATTTACATGGACCAAGAAATAAATTCTCCAAATACAGCGGCACATCATTTTAATGCCGACCCTCATGGCGAACATGGGCATAGTCCAATCGTTGAAGTTAAATATCTCCGTTGCTTATGCGCTGCCCACGACCAAACTTGTTTCAGAGCTAAGACAAAAGACGAAAGTGTCAAACTAGAAAAAAAATTCAGAAATAAAAATGGCTGTATTTTTGTTGTTCAAATTTAAACATTTAAAATTTTTCAATAAAATTTAGTTTATTTGCAAAACTGATAACACACTGTTGCTGTAAATTCTTTTGCAAACAAATTAAGACGTCAACCATTTCTCTAGCTATTTTCGTTTAGGAGATATAGCAAAAAGAAAAAAGGTCTAAGCGCAAAATGGTCGAAACTTTGACTGTCTCTAGATCTGCCAAAAATTTTTTTTTCCAGAAACGCTTTTACACTTTATCATTTAACGCCAGATGGAACCCACACAAAAATTTAGGTTTGAATTGGAGACACCAAGGGTCACCTCACTGCTGATGTGACATGGAATGACCCATATATAACTAAGTCCGATATATATTCTATGTAAAACTTAAAGATTTGGTTAACTCCTGCACAAAACCATGGTAATTTATGAAAACAACCGATAATTTTCAGAGTGGCATCTCTAGTGTCTAAATGAGCAAGCTAAAGTCACTTACAGATTCCTTGCCCGGGAAATTAGCCGATGGTGGTCTTCTCCTGGGTGCCTTGGCTCTCGACGCAGTTGGATGGGAAAGCATTGCAGACCTCTCCACACTGTCAAAGTCCATCTCCCCAGATGGAGGCAAGCCTCCCACACTATCAGTTAAGATTGATGGAATTGGAACTGGACCATCTGATCTTCTAAACCTCACTGCACTCACTGGATCTGAAAAGATTATCAAATACAATCAGGAGAGTAAAAATATCAATTGATACAAAATAATAGCACAAATACTATACCTATAAAACTGAAATTCCCTCTTGCTTACTTTCCATATGACCATTGTACAAATACTCAAACTTTGATGGCCCATTTTTTCCGCACTGCAGGTTTAAAATAATCAATGCAAAAAAGTACTTCATCTTAGGTAAACTATAAGTTCTACATTCAAGACTGATTAATCAAAAAGTAGAGTAAATTCCTCAAGTACAATATTATTACCACATAGGTTTCATGTGGAATTGTTCTCTTTTTTGATTAATCACTATTGAATGTCATATCACTGATATTTCAAAAATTAGAGCAAATTCCACAACTAAATATTTATTACAACCTAAGCTTTGTTTGTTTTCATGTTATAGCATCAGATGACACTGTAACAAGCAAAACCTAGGTCATAATCCACATTGTACTAGTGGAATTCGCTCTACTTTTTGATATATCAGTGATTTTTCGGCTCCACAAATTATCACCTAAATCTTCAGAATTTATTCTACATTGTTTTGATGAGATATATTTTCTAATTTATCACTGTTGAATGTCACATCACCAATAAATCATCACTGATATTTAAAAAATTAGAGAAAATTCCACGAGTAAAATACATATCACATCCGAGGCTGTGCATGCTTGCATGTTACAGCACCAGCTGATGTAGTAACAAGCAAAACCTAGATTGTAATACATATAGTACTAGGGGAATTTTCTCTATATCAGCGATGTTTCGGTTCCACAATATCGCTTGAATCTTCAAAAATTAGTTCTACATTCAATTTAGATGCCTTGTAGCTGCTAATATTGAATTACAAAATTTGTGCAAAATGCTAATACCTTATACTACTACAATATGGATTAAATAAAAAAGCTGAGCCTAATTTGTTAAAAACAATTTTAAGCATACCAAACTTACTGGAATGACTGTTGGACTTTGACATACAACTCAACCGGCCACCATCGGGGGAATCTCCTGACGATCCCCATGCCTCAAACTCGCCTGAGATACGCTTAATAGCTGACATGCCACCAGTGGCAGAGGTTGAGGACACCTGTGCCGAAGAAGAAGGCGGCACAGCTGAAGGGCGTTGAGGCTTCTTGTAGGGAGGTGGAAGTTGTGGCTTTTTCCCTGGGATGGGTGGAATCTGAGGTTTATCATCTGGCAGGAAAAAATGCACGCTTACATTAGTATAATCAGGGCTTCACATACATGTATATAACATTTTTACACTAAGTTAACATGGTATCAAAAATTTTTTAAATTTTTTTTGTTGAAGTATTCAACCAGTAAAAGGTAGGTTTCGTAAAAATCAGTTTTCTAAACTTGAGGTTCTATTGCTCTCTAGTATATCCTTTCTCACTTCTGCATATGATCTACCCTTCTTCCTCCCATCAATAAAACCTATTCTCTTTCTTCCCCTTCCCCACTTGTCCACCATCCTTCCCTCTATCATAGTCTTGGGCAACCCTTTGCCCCTCATTACTTCCTCCACCCAACTGCCTATTCCAGTTTTCATTCTGAAGTTTCCTATCCTCGCCCACCACCTCAAGCACTTCCTCGTTAGTCTTCCTCTCCGTCCACCTCATCTTCTCTATCCTCCTCCACACCCTCACCTCAAATGCCTGCAACCAATTCTTGTCCTCCTCTCTTAGGGTTCATGTTTCTGCTCCATATAATCCTATGCTCCATATCAAGCTCTTCATCAGCCTCCTCTTCACATCTTTACCCAAGGTCCCTGTCATTAGCTCCCTTCTATTACTGAATGCTTCCTCCGCTAATGCTATTTTCCTCATTGTCTTTGCTAATATGCCCATTTTCTTCTATTGTCTTTCCCAATTTTAAATTAAAATGCTTTACCTCCTCAAGTGTGTGTCTTCCAACTTTTAGTACCAGCCTCGCTTTCTCTGTCCCTACTGTTCTACTTTAGTTCTCTTATGATTTATCTTCATTCTGAATTTCCCACGCAGAAATTCTAAAGCATCTACTAAATTCTGAAATCTATTCGAAGATTGACAAGCCAATGCCTCATAGTCCATAAACTTTCTCATATTTTGCACACAGCTGGTTTTGATAATATATATTTTTGTGTGTAGCTGATCATTGAATTGTAATACTTTCCAATGTACACGGTCAGTAGTTTAATATGGATTGTAGCATTGAATGGTGCAGAAACGTGGATTCTGAGAGAAGAATATGATAATAGGTTTCAGACATGTGGAGCAGGATAGACAAAATGCAGTATACTGAAAGGAAAAGAAACAAGGAACGGGTTGATATGGTGAGGGAAGAAAAGTTTTGGGTGAAATTAGGAGCAGAGCTGGGAGCTGTGTCGCCGTGAATTATGCCCGAAAAACAATTCACCAAGCTCAAAATATACACCATTTGACTTTCTTTTGAATAAAAAATGAAAAACAACCTGTGACGTACAAGACTCAAGACACGGCAGTCAAGAGCAAAAAATTAAATATCCTGATGCTTCACTCTCTTTAACTTATTAGCAATAAACTACTTAACAATTTGATTCTGTTGAGTAATATAACCATTAATAACTGGAAATACGGATTGTAATTTACGATAAATATTATTAATGTCAACATATTGTATGTTACCATGAAGTTTCATTATAATAATACATTTACAGTCATTTATAGTAATAACAATAATAATATATTTATTGATCCTGATATTTGACAAGGGTTAAATGTGGGACAGTTCATAGAAAAAAGAAAAAATGGCCCAACACAAGAATAACACAACACAGGAATACAAAAATATACACAGAGAAAGAGATTAAGGTCCAAAAGATTCTTCCAGAAAGTCCTGTACATTGTAGTAGACCTTCTTTAGCAGAAAGTCTTTAAGTTTTCTTTTCAAGGATGCTTTAGAAGTGGAATTTTTAATGACAGAAGGTAAAAGATTAAAAACTTTAATGGCTACATGGAAGGGATTCTTATTATATATTGATGTAGTGTGATGAAGCATGTGCACATCCACTCTCTGCCGAGTGTTATGCCCATGTATTTGGGCATTTGTAGTGAATTCACTCTTATTATCTAACATGTAAATACATAGGTGATAAATGTACAAGCTTGGCAGCGTTAGGATTTTTAACTCTTTAAAGTGAGGTTTACAGGATTTTCGTACCGGTATTTTAACTATGTATCTAATACCTCTCTTTTGCATTACAAAAACCTTTTTAAAACCAGGAGAGGATCCCCAGAAAATAATGCCATAAGTTAGACTTGGGAGATAGTGGTAAAATAAAGATAAAACCAAATAAACAAGATATCTTGAAATGTAAAATTTCATTAACAACTACTATTTAGAGCTCATCCTTCAAGAAATATGATGAAATAAATGATTGTATCTTATGATGTTAGGTTTATCCGAAAACTCGCATTCGCTTGAGATCTTTTCAGGAACGTTAGGACATGAAATTATTTTTCAGCACACGTTTAATCATTTGTATTTACCCAAAAACATTGCATTAACTTTTAAATTGGATATTTTGAAAGGTGGATGCCCAAAATGTATCGTAATCATTAAAATATGAGTAAAAAAATAGATTATGCTACCCTTGATAGGTAATATTATACAATGGTGAGATGAGGGCCTTGAGTATATGCCTTTGATGGATGGGTAGCATTTAAGTGGGGAAAATAGATCATTACTAAAACACGACTGAAGAAGTACAATGGACATCAAGAGGAGAATAGCCCAAGCGAAGATGGCATTCATGGGAAATAGACAAGTGCTGGGCTCAAAGGAGATAGGTTTACAAACAAAGGAAAAGTATGTGACAACATTCATGTGGAGCGTGGCACACTATGGATAGGAAGCGTGGACCATAGGAAAAGCTGACCAGAAGAGACAAGAAACCTTCGAAACCTGAAGCTGGAGGAGGATGCTGAAGATAAAATGGACGGAAAAAATTAAAAATGAAGTGTACAGTAGAGAAGAAGAGGAATGGACCATATGGAAAACCATACAGAAAACAAGAACTAGATGGATTGGACACACCCTGAGACACAATGGATTTGTGAAGGACATAATTGAAGGCAAAATATAGGGAAAAGACCCCAGGGGAAGACCCAGGAATAAGTTCATGGACCAATTTAAGAGGAAAGTACATAGGAAGAGATAACAAGAGGTAAGGGAACTAGCATTAGATAGGGAAGGGTGGAGGGCTACAGTCAACCGATCTTAACATTTAACAGCCAATGAACTGAAACACAAATAGAAAGACCACAGATGAGGGGATACTCGAGATATAGGTGGAAGGATCAGCTGAGGCAAAGTAATCAGAGAAAGGGTGTGGTAGAAGAAGCACCCAACACACAATGCTGAAGAGGAGTTGTTGTCAAGGTCAAAAGCCTTATTGGTTTCAAATGGTCTCATTAGCAGTAATGGTTATTCAAAACCTTAATTGAATCTGCCTGGCATATCATAGGATGGTACACATTTAACATAGGTTACATTTTATGACTTTTTTTTAGTGATACCTAATTTACTAGAAGACAAACTGTGCAACCACTAACCTTTGCTTGGTGACTCAACTAGCTCTGAGTGAGAAGTGGTTGCTTCAGGTAGATGCATTGACTCAGGTTTAGAGACCCCTTTAGAGCTGGAATCGGTTGCTCCAATGACACTTGTTACTCTGTCTGCCTTCTTAGGACCCTTAAAGATAAATACAGAACAGAATACAATAATCACATAAATACAAGAATCACACATAGGGAAAGTTCAACATTATGTACATTTTCCTCCTTTAAAATGTTCACTGTCCCTGTTTTTCATTTTTTTATTACATCAGGAGCCCCACCATTATGTTTGATATTATTATTGAGCATAAAAAACAAAATAAAGATTGTTTTCCTAGAAAGCAAAACATTAGGCATTTCCCTCCCCTGCACCTATTCTATAGAAAGTGTAGCCTTGTGCCCTGCTAATATCTTCATAGATACAAAACAAGAAACATGAAAAAATCTTCATTACAATTACGTAAGGACTAACAGAGCTAAGTTGGGACCACAAGAAATGGGTCTCAGGAAATACAACCAACTTTTTCAACATTTAAAAACCTCTGAATCAAATGAGTCATTAAAAAATGGTAAAAATTTTTCTACAAGGCAAGTATTACTATTCATTTAATGAATATCTATTTGACACAACAATTTAAATATTTTTGTTGCTCTATTATACAAATACTGAAGATGTGCTACGAAAATATTGTATTACTGTTAAGTGTTTATATCTTGGCTGTGGCATATGTGATATCACAATGTTGATATTGTTTTGTGAACCTACTATGCTAACATTCTTTTAACTATTGTATTTTTGTGACATGTCTTATATCTTTTTTGTAAGATCCTCATATAAATAAATTATTATTATTGCTCAACAGAAGTAAGTAGCAAAATGGAGTGAACCATCAAGGTGACAGAGACATAAAACAACAGACATACATAACTGTACCAGGCTTCTTGTGGGCAGTGAACATGTTAAAGGGTAGACTGAATGTAGTCCAAGTTATTAACTACAGTTAAAATTAAGTTGAAGTAATCTATCGTTGAATTAAAAATACATAAAAGTGACCACATCCTGAATGATGAAGATATGCCTTCAAAACAAATACAGTAGCAACTCGATAATACGAAGTTCGCAATTCGGCAATTCGTAATTTTGAGTTTCATATTTTCGAACCTTTTTAATAAATCGCAAAAAATATTTCTCCTCTCCCCCCGACTTCTCTGGTCTTTGGAAACGTTTTAGAAATGATTACTAGTCGTTAATAAAACTTTGGAAATGATTTATAGTCGTTATTCAAGAAAGCATTCGAAATAATGTCTTTAAATATTAAGCTAAATGTTGCAAATGTTTGTGAAATAAATATCACCACATAGTTCCCAATTTAAATGATTTTTAGTTAACTATCATTTTCTTTGTAAAATTTTCGCCGAGTTTAGACCCCGATTGGGTCATCTGTTTCAAAATTTGAAATAATCCATTTTAAATGCAAAATTATATCAATTGCAGAGACGGCTATACCCTTGTATATTCTTGGAAACTTTTTTTTCTATTGTCTCATGAAATATACAATGGCTGGAGTAAAAGCGGGTTTAGTGAAGCCATGGATTTAGGTATAGTGACTGTGACAGGTATCCCATTCCTATTTCCCATCATTTATTCACGTCGTTTTCCTTTCGAGCGCTCGATAAATTAAAATTTCCTCTAATAGCGCATGGCAGTGAGTTGGTACGTGGCACCACACATGAGTTATAACTAAAAGAGAATTGTTTACATCATGAAAATGCAGCTAACAGTTAAAACAAAAATAAAATAAGAGAAAAATTGCCTCATGCTACCATTTTCCCCGTCACTCGAGACCTAAATTATCCACGACAAAAACTTGATAAATAACTGTGTGACTCTGGTACTTGTGAGAGATAAATGCACTAAAATTCATGCATTATACACTATTGATACATTATATTCAGCAATGCTGATTTATTAGGGGTCTACGTCGGCAAATAGAGAGCTTTTCTGATGCGACTTCCCCCCCAGGTTCGTAAAAGCGAACTCAGTTTCTCTGTGGGGACTGGGTCGGAGGATCATTATTTCAAAAATTTCGTATTTTTGAAACTTCGTATTTTCGAATAGCGCCCTGCACTAGGAAGATAATCATATATTACAACATTTATAGAGTGCATCCTTCTGTTGATAATATGTTAATTTGATAAAAAAACTTTTGATACAATTGTATGCCAACAGAGTTCAAAATTTTGCTCATTTTCTCTGCAAGCTTATCCTTAAAAAGACACCTGCCTTAAAAAATAGCATTCCACTGACTTTTAAATTCTTTAAACCTGGAAATTTGTTACGGGCATTTTGTGAAAGTTCAGATCTTATCTTTCGTTTTATTTATGAGTAAATAAATGATCAAAGATCTAGTAAATAAAAACAGTTCATCTTTCAATCACAAACATAGGATAAGAAAATAAATTAGGTTTACAGCTTGACATACCACATCAGCAGGAATTAGCTCCACAAAATTATCTGGGAAGACTCCGACCTTTCCTTTCAACTCCCCTTTCCACCATCCCTTATCCTGAACAACCTTACTTAAAATAAGCACAGTGTCTCCTTTGGTAAGTGTTAGTTCATCCTCATTGGCTGCTTCATAAGGAAAGAGTACCCTACAGTACTCTTTTGCTGAAAGAGAAAGAAAATTTTAAGAGAGTTAGATCCATGTGAAGTAATAATCAGAAATTATCACAAAAAGAGATAAAAAATAAGTTAGGCTTGGGATTTTTTCAATGGGTGATTTTAACACTGATCCAGAAATAAATTCCATAAGTTTCCATCACAATCTAAAATACTATGCCCACAGCAGTTCAATTTCAAATAACCAAATAGTTTTTTTTAATAAGGGCACATAAGTCTTGGTGCATGCATACTTAAGATAAATCATGAGAATAAATGGCAAAGTAAAGTTTTTTAAAATCACAGGTTTGTCATCAAAACTTTACTTTGCAAGATTATAAAATTTGATTATAAAAAAGATTGCAAGGATTATAAGAATATAATTAACCATTTAAAAAGCAAATAAGGAAAATAAAGAAGACTAAAGGCAAACAGATAACAAAGATTAAAACTATAATTGAAGAGGGTACCGTAAGTTGAGGCGAGTTCGGACGATCACGCTGGCTGGTACTTACATTGTGTTTTCTCCTGAAGATCACATTGTTATACAATTTAATCATGTCTCCGTGGCAAAGAAAGATACAATGTAGCGTATCCCGCATAAAAGCAGTGGTGCTGCTACTTCTCATCGTAGTCAATCTGATTAGTTTGCAGCTCAACAGTGGGGTGAAATTTTGTATCACCGAAAAGAAACTACTCTGCTCTGTGGTGGTAAGTGCTTCTGAATTTTATGAGATTATTTTCATCTAGTGCTGCATAATTTCTCATTACACATGGAAAGTTTCAAGTAAATCCTATGAATACTGTATTTACTAGAACATATTTTTCGATTTCATGTAGCTCGGCGGGCGGAATGGCGAGGACGTACGCAAGGGTCATTGCAGGCCAGCGCTCACATGGGCACCCTGAGTGGCAAAATGAAAAGGCTGTTGAGGCTGTAAAATGTGGACGTATGACACATCGGGCCACATGCAAGGAGTTAGGAGTACCAAAATCAATGGTCCACGATAAACTGAAAAAAAAGCACCCAAAGAAATCTGGAGGACAAACGATTCTATCTACCAAAGAAGAAGACCAACTAACGCAAAGGATTCTTAAATGTGCAGAGTGGGGGATTCCCTTGCGATTGACCTCCAGTTAGTCGTACAGGAGTTTTTGAATAGGATGGGATGACAAGAAAAAAATTTCAAGATAACTGCCCAGGGATGGAATGGGCGCAGGGTTTCATGTCGAGACAGTGAGAACTTACAGTGCGTTTGGGAGAAAATATAAAAAGGGTTCATGCAGCAGTAACTAAAGAGGTTCTAGAAAAATATTTTCGAAATTTAGAAATAGTATTGGATGGTGTTCCTCCAGAGAGCATAGTTAATTATGATGACACAAATTTCAGTGATGATCCCAGAAAATCTTGTGTGATTTTTAAGAGAGGAGAGAAACACCCATCAGTCATTAAGGACACAAGCAAAACGAGTGTATCTGGGATGATCGCAGCATCAGCAAGTGGGGAATTGCTTCCACCGTACACAGTGTATAAAGCTGGGCACTTGTATCCTACGTGGGTAGAAGGTGGCATTAAGGGAGCAAGGTTCAACAGGAATATCAGTCGATGGTTTGACATTACATCCTTTGAAGACTGGTTCACAACAACGTGCGTGCCATTTTTCAAAAATGGCCAAAACTTTTGATTGGGGAAAATCTTTTGAGTCACCTCTCTATGGAAGTGATTAGGTTATGTGAAGAAATGGGAATAAATTTTGTATTGCTTCCTCTTAATGTCACTCATTTATGCCAGCCTCTTGATCTTGCTTTTTTTAGGCCACTTGAGATCGCATGGCGAAAATGTCTTGACCAGAGAAAATGTAAAAATCGTGGGGTGCTTCCCAAAAGTGAGTTCCCCAGATCATTGAAATCTATCTTTGAATCAATTGGATCTTCCTTGTCTGCCAATGTTCAAGCAGGGTTTAAAGCAGCGGGAATTTTTCCATTTGACAAAACTCACGTTATTAACAAAGTGCCTAGTTTAAATCCAGAGGAAGATTCGGCCAAAGCCACCAAAGGCATTACGTGGTCAGATGCATTTCTGCAATGGTTAGCATCATCCCACGTAAAAACCCCTGTGGGTAAAAAATCTAGGGGTAAAAAACTAAATATTCAGCCAGGGAAAAGTGTGAGTACAGAATGCCTAAATGATCTTTTGTTGAGGAAATGGGAGACGTTTCCTCGAAGAAAAATTCATGTGTTGATGAGACTTACAATTTGACATCACATAGCAACAATATTACTGATGATAGTAATTTTAAAATTCCTGGCTCTCTCCCTGAAAATTAATTCCTTTTATTAAAGATCGATACTAATAAACATGACAGGCTTTTTGTAGGAAAAGTTATGGAAGTCTGCTCTAATAGCAGATTTCGTGTGCAGTGCCTGCGGAAAAAAATTACAGTGAAAGACTTATTTCAGGTTCTCCGATGTTGCTGATGAGTGTATAGTGCACAGAACGCAAATTGTTCGTCAGCTGGCTAAGCCACGTGACTTGCGAAGGGGCCACTTGTTTTCAGTGATTTAACTAAAATTCATGATGTTGATTAATTTATTTAGCCTTATAAATGTCATTGTTCACAAGTTTAATATTTTTTTGCGTGTTGTTCCCACTTCATTGGAGATGTCAAAGTTTACACTATTTTGTTTGAACAATGAATAATAATTGAGGAGACTATTCCATTGTACCCTTTTTTTAAACGCATTATTAAAAATGCGATGCCAAGTCGATATCTATGGTTATATTTCATTTCCATGTGTTCCCCTTCTAATCAATTTTTTTCCAAACCTCTGGAATTTTACGCTCTTTTCCGTCTAATTTACATGTTAAAATAAAAGAAATAATAACCCCTCACCACATTTCTTTGATGTTTACCATTAAAGCACATTCGCTTTCAATATTTAAACGCTACAATTATAATGTAAAATCACTATATTCTAGATCGCATCTATCAATGCAACACTCACAGTATTTTTTCATTTCAATGGTTAGCCAATAAAAACAAATAAACTAGAAGCATATTACCGTCTTTTAACACAACAAAAATATTTATAAACAATTATTTTAAATATAAGAATATATTTCAATAAAAATATATTCCCTATACGTATATTTCAATAAATGTATATTCCGAACTCGCCCCACTCCAGGAGGCGTGTTCGGATGGTGATATTGAATATTTTTCGTAGTTAAAAATAAAACAACATCAGTTTCTTTTTTTCACAATGTTTCGAAAGATTTATAGATTTTTAATTTTCGCACATATCGGCTAACATGCCAATGCGTAAATTATGATTATACATAAAAAAGTGTCCGAACTCGCCCCAACTTACAGTAACTGGTGAAATATTAAAGGAGCAGCATGCAAGAATGTATTGAAATTTCAGGAATATACTCAGGACGCATTCAGATAAGTAGAATTGACATTCCACACTGGTATGATGCGACAAAATGAGAATAGGATGCAAACCATTATTAAGGACGCAGAAGGCACAAAACCATGTTGACAGGAAGTGGGTGGGTAGAAATTTACCAGCTACCTACACAGGAGACATTTAAAGATGAATTTTTAAAAGTTAAACTCTGAAAAAAGGCCCAGAGGGTAATTAATGGCCAATGAAGAAATAATATCACATTTCTTTGCTGTTTGGACTGGATCAAGATCAATGGTCTCACACTGTGGCTTTACAACAGAATAATAATAATAATATCAACCAAAATATTAACAAATGAAGTCTAGAGAAGAGAAAACAGATCACAGGAACTACTAACTGCCATTAATTAATTAAACCTGAAAACACACTAAGGACAACCACATGGCATATGAAATATCAACGTCTAAAAGTAATAACTGAAGGAACTAAAGATACCAAAGGAGGGGGAAGAAGAGCAGCATGGTGAAACAAGGAAATGGACCCGATTACAGGGATCAGAAAGTCAACCAGATGTAGCAACAACCACAAAAGACATAAAAATGAGGTCGTTAACATCCATTTAAGTATGAACATCATGATAAGAGCCTTGAGAACAAATACGGTAGGGTAAAAGGGGAACCAGGGTAAAAATTAAGTAAGACGGGCAGACATGATTTAATGGTTGAGATAATTCCATTAAATCAGTACCACACATGTATGTGTTCCTCTCAAATGCCATCACACCATGATATTATATAAAGTGAAGGGGTAAACATGCATCCAAAACAAAAAACAAACATGCTTGCATGCAAGAAAAGGTAAAATTAAGCACATGGTGTCACAGATGACGTTAAACTCAAAATAAGCCCAGGACTAATCCTACTCAAATGGCCCTGTAAACCCTCACATGGAAGAAGTATTCACATGATTAATGATAGTCACCGAGGGAGATAAACATAAATACTCTCAGATCACAGTGCATACTAGGAAAGATCTATTTGGGGGGGGGGTGAAAAGGGAGGAATTCCCCCATTTTTTATCCTTCGCCCCCTCCCCCCAGGGAAAGGTAAAACGGGATAAAAGGAAGAAAGAGGGGATGTTTCAGCATTCCCCTGTTTAAAACACCATTCTAGAATGGGGTTGCCACTTGCATCTAGCCTATCTCCGACTCCTGCCTGCCGACCCAACTCCGGTCGGCAGGCAGTGGAAGAGGAAGGTCGTGTTGTCGAGGAGTTCAGCCATGAGAGAAAGTAGTTAGTGAGTTAGTAGTGAGAGTCAGAGTGCCAGCAACTTGAGAGAGCACCTTGATCTCAAAAAAAAAAAAAAAAAAAAAACAGAGTGTAGCTAGTATGATTTCTTAATTATTTTTGGAAATGAATTATATTGTCACCACAGTAATTTCTTGGGGATCACTAAAACTAGTCCCTATGCAACACCTGTTCTCGTTCTTTCCCTTTTCTTTGCCATCCCCCATTTTCAATTCCCTTACTCCCTAATCCTATCCCAGCTCCTTGATTTCCCATGACAGTGTGATGGGCAGTCAGTAATAGTCTGAGGAAATTAAAAAGCTTCAGCTTATGCCATGCCCCCTTTCCCCTCAGAGTGCAGAGGGAGGTTGTCCTATCCCGTTTCCCCTATCTGCACTGGCCTGGAGGAACCTGCGACGGAGCTAAGAAGGGGGCACCATCACGAGGTGAACAAGAAAAAGCGTAGGATTTGATGATAAAATTCACCATTAAAACAAGATAGTTTGAGCAAAATATCATTTCATCTAGAAATCAATAAATTTGGTTTCATTTTAAAGAAAAGTAAGATACTAAAATTCCTTCCAAAGATGCTAAAATTTCAGTCCATACCAAACTACTTTCAGAGATTTTTGGAGAAAATTACATACCAGCCTTGTTAAGTGGGAAATGGTACGTGAATGCACTCGAGAGAGACCTCATTTAAAAAATGAGCAATTTCTAACACCTTGATCTCATAAAAAAATTAACAGAGTGTAGCTTGTATGATTTCTTAACTATTTTTGAAAATGAATTATATTGTCACCACAGTAATTTCTTGGGGATCACTAAAACACCTACTATAGTGAAGGAGTTCTAAAAAATTCTAGAGTGAAAAAAATGAGTCAAGTTAAAGACTAAAATATATATTTTTGCTCCATTACTTAAAATTTTAATCACATATCATTGAACCATCAATAATGCAATATATAATCCATGCTTCCTTCAGCTGCTGAATTTAAAATGCATAATTTGAACATTTGTCTCCATTATGACTAGGGAACTATCTCGCTCAAACTATCTTAATTACATTCATGAGCGAGAATGAAACATTTGTGATAAAACAAAGAATCAGCTGCTTCCCCATCCCCTTAAGAGAAATGGGACTCTGGTGATCAGGTATGTGTCTGTCACTATACTTCAACACAGCCTCCCCTGACCACTTCAAAAATAATTAATAGCTCACTTCTCAAGTAGTCGGCACAGGTTAACGCACGGTGGGTAATAAGTTTGTAAGTTGCAGATAAAGAGCTCCGATGCAGTCTCATTTGCTCTTCGCCATGTGTGATGCAATTATACAACTACTACAATGGGTGTAATTTTACATGATAACATTTCACACTCAACAGATTTCATCTCTGGTTTCAAAGTTCACTTGAGACCCAAAGATGTTAGTAGTGATGCCTCTGGAATGTTGGAATGGCAAGGTTGAACCAAATGTATAAAAATATATTTAGTTTAAGCCTGTAGTAGGTTTATTCACAGATTTTCAAGGAAAAGACTAATTTTGCCTTAAGGAAATGTCAATGGAAGAGATATCCGAGAGAAAAAGAGATGAGATCTCTGAGAAACCAAGTCCAAAAGAGGCCATTTGATTTCCTGTATAGCCATTTCAACACATTGATTCAACCAAATTCTTAAGCTTGGTTTATAACAATAAATTTTCATAAGTCATCCATCATCTTTCACCTGCCACTATCTATCTTAAGTGTAGCTTCAAAATATCTTATGTACCGATCTAAAAAGACTGTAGATCAAGGAATCAACTACCCATTAGCATACCAATTATTAGAAGAGAAAGTAGTGATCAGTGTTCAAGAACATGCAAGTCGGGTAGCTAGAAGAAAAAGGCATCAAATACTACACAGTCAAGAAATGGGAGTAGTTAGTACATATTCATTTCTTACAAAAGAGGCCCTGAAATTCAGTGGATTATTTTGAAAAAAAACCAAGTATAGACTCTTTTAACACACGATTTGTACTTTCCCTTCCATTTTATATCACACACTCATTCTTGCTTCCCTGTTAAGACCACCATAAAAAATGCATTGAACAGGTACACGCACTGCATTATGTTAGATTAGTGTTTAATAGAAAATTAGCCCTTTCAAGAAGCCATGCTCATAGAAATACCAAAGAATTATTATTCCAGACAGCCCTCCAAGTCCACCTATTAACCCACTCATAAAAATAATACCTGGTTTTGGGGGCAAAGATGGGACTCCGGTCTCATTTTCAGTGCTTTGGGTTTCCGTTACGTAGCTTTGTGACTCTCCCGGACTAGGAGTCAAAGTTTCCTCAACATTCGGAATGCCTGATAAAGGTTCATGAATGCTATTACATGCTAGGCAATGTGAGAATTGTAGCAATAGGTTGTAAAACACAAAAAAAATCAAAATTAAATAGAAAACAAAATGATAGCATAAAGAGACGATCAAAGGGCAACTACAATGATAACCACTTATTTTTGCAGGTAGTCGTTTAAACAAAAAGTTATATTCTTGTATTCAAAGATCACATATTCAATTTAATAAATGCCTTTCTCACGAATATCTTTTCACAAATATATTTTTTATGAGTATAGACATTCTTGGAAAAGGCATTCATGAAATCAGATTCATGACTTTTGCTCTTGGATAAATAGCCATTTGTGAAAATGGCAAGCAAAGATTTAGTTTTTTGCATAATAAATGGTTATTAAGTCCCCATAATGTCATTTGCATAACACTCTAAAAAATAATGTAATCAATGATGAAAGGAAAAGATGGATATCTTAGGGGGTTTCCTGACACCTCATGTTTTAGATGAATCCCAGATGGTGTCCTTAGTTTAATTAATATCCCACACTACACATTTCCATTTTGAAAAGATTTTTCCAGTTCCTCAAAATCCTGCTTTCCCTCAGAAAACCAAAACTACCACAAAGAGAACATTTCATTTACTTTTGCGTGATCTTAAAAGAGAATGTTTTCAGTGAATTGTCAAAAAAGCATTTTCATTCTGTTACCATTCTGGCTGCAAAAACATACTCAGAACTTTTCCTAGCAATCAGAATTAAAGAGATTTTAAACAGTTTACATTTGTATCACAAGTCTTATACTTCTCATGAAGTCTCTCATGTCTCTTGTGGCCTCAGGTGGCTTTTTGGAAAAATCATCCTAAAATGTTAGGTTGACATAGAAGCTACTGACTGATGGAGATGAAATGTTTTATAACTATTTTTCTTTTCTTATTTATAATCTATAACAATTTTTAGAACTATACACCACTGGGTATTTTTGACATGGACAAAAATAATGTAACTAGGGATGGTCGGATCAGATCTGCGGATCCAAAGATCTGCAGATCTTTACATGGGATGAGATACTGATATCGGATCCAAATACTACAATAAATCAGATATGCATCAGAGAGTTTTAAGCGATTGAAGTGCCGGCTGTCGTCGGCTATCGGCGGCTTTCTGCCGAACAAATAGAATGCTGTTGATGTACTTCATTCTACAACCGGCTTTTGCTGAATGTAAATCAAATTTACCCTTCATTTTCCATCTCATTATTCTCAAGAATCAAATCTCAAGATATGGTATGACAACAGTCATTGCATAAACGTGACAACAATCAAGGATTAGTATTATTTTGGCATCGACATTGTCTTTATTTTAATATTTAAGTTTTACATTTTTAAACTTGATGTTTTTTTTATTTTCAATAAAGTCTCCAAGGCTTAAATTCTATTATCATTCGTGAATTGTATATACCCTTGAATACGTCCAAGGATCCGAAAATAAGAACTGAGATCCGGGATCCGAAATGAAGGAACCGGATTTGGATCCGGAAAAAAACCTGGATCTGCCCATCCCTAAATGTAACATTTAAGTTCTGCACATCAAAATGAGAACAGCTGGTTTTAAGACTGCCAATCATAAATGTTGGTAAAGAAACACTCATAGACTGCCTATGCTCACAGGTGAGCAGCTAAAGGTGAACATCGAGCAGAAAGTCACTCATAAAGAAACTAAAGCAAGAGGTGAAAAAATAACAAGACAAATGTACCACCATTTCAATGCGCAGGCCTATATAATACGTCCAATGCCGTGAAATAATTTGCAGATGGATCGCTAGACTCAGATTCATGCATCCATTTGTGTTTTTATGTACCAATTAATTTTGTCTAGAAGTGATTACATATCTAGCTTAACTTTAATCTGATCAACATGAAGAATTTCGGTAATTAAATCTTGAATTAGGTATCAATTATTAGTAGGGATGGGCAGATCCAGGCTTTTTTTCGGATCCAAATCCGGATCCTTCATTTCGGATCTCGGATCTCAATTCTTATTTTCGGATCCTTGGATGTATTCAAGGGTATATACAATTCACAAATGATAATAGAATTTAAGCCTTGGAGAATTTATTGAAAATAAAAAAAACATCAAGTTTAAACATGTAAAACTTAAATATTAAAATAAAGACAATGTCGATGCCAAAATAATACTAATCCTTGATTGTTGTCACGTTTATGCAATGACTGTTGTCATACCCATCTTGAGATTTGATTCTTGAGAATAATAAGATGGAAAATAAAGGGTGAATTTGATTTACATTCAGCAAAAGCCGGTTGTCAAATGAAGTACATCAACAGCATTCTATTTTTTCAGTAGAAAGCCGCCAATAGCCGACGACAGCCGGCACTTCAATCGCTTAAAACTCTCTGATACATATCTGATTTACTGTAGTATTTGGATCCAATATCAGTATCTCATCCCATGTAGAGATCTGCAGATCTTTGGATCCGCAGATCTGATCCGACCATCCCTAATTATTAGTATTAAGACAACATTGAATGAATGACAAGACTGTGATTTCTTCAGAAAGAATAGGAATTTTTTCTCTATAGTATGTAAAATTTAAACCCAAATAATTCAGTCCAATTTTTTTGTCCCTTGAGTTTCAAATTAACAAGGTTTTAGTGTAATGACACCTCACTAACCACATCATTACCTACAGCTGAATAAATTTTTACTTGACGTCAAAACATACAACTAGTGATGGATAAAGTAAAAAATTTATCGAATCCAAATCCAGCATTTGAATCTCCTTTTTTTTTATCAAATCACAGACACTAAACATTGAAACAGAACCCTGTTTCCACTAAATTTTAAATCCAAATTTCTTATCTTTTGCTAAACTTTAGCCTGATAATTTCAAAGAATTTTGATCAACAACTCCTCAGGTAGATATCCATTCTCAGTATTTTGCTTTAAAAATAAGATATTACAGTGATTTCTTAACAAAGGATGAGTATTTTCTTATTTCTTTCTTTTCAGTGCATTTAATTTTGAACCTGGATAATTCAAAATCTTATTTTACTTGAACTTTAAACTCAAATACATATTCATTGGGAATCTATGTTTTAAAACCTATTTTTCCAGTATTTTTAACGTAAGTATCCTCTTAGTGTTACACTTAGTATATACTCATGAAGACTTTTAAGTGTCCTATTGCAAGCTATAAGCCAATAAAAGGAGTAACCTGAACTACTGATTCTTAACTCCCAATAATTTGGGTAATCCATAATGGTGCAAGGAAAACAAACTGTGCTACCTAATGCATTCAAGAAGCTACACACCCTAATCCACCATGCAAATAAACAACTCAAAAGCAATAAAATCATAATGGGAAAACGCCACCATTTTTTTATTTCATACCCGAATAAGAGATCACTGTAGTGGCAAAGGGGCTGGCCTTAAGTCATAGGACAAATGTATGATCATCATACATCATCTAATAATGATAATAGGTAGGAAACTTAAACAGACTAATCTAAACCTTAATGAGTGGGAAAACAATAAAAAAGTCACACCTTATTTTCTGAAAGAATGAGGAAATTTTGCTTGAAAACCATTGCATAGTATGGAATACGTCTTACTTTGCCAGCCCAAAATTGTCGTCAGCTCAATTTCAGAACCAGTATCAAGGAGGTAATTGTTTCAAGACAAAAACAAGATAAAAATCAACAAGAATTGTACTTTCTGGTGCTTTGGTCTTCGAGGTATCAATGTTCCCCAGAAGAAATTCGGAGAAAAAACCCTTGCATATCACAAACTTAATGTTAAGGTCAGATTTGGTCTCAAAGCAGACCGGTAAAGAATATTAAATGCATGAAAAATCAATCCACTGAATCAATTGAGGCATTAGATATTAACAAGAATATATCACACTAGATTCAATAAAATGAGGAACATATATCATTAAAATTTGAATGCATTTGTGAGAAACAACATGAGAGAAAGAGAAAGCAATTAGGTCCTTACTTAATCTTTTAGGGTCAGCTTTAGTTTTTGGAACACTCTTCTCGGACACATCAGATGGTACACTCTCAGTCACGGCCTCCTCTTGAACAAAATTTGATGGAAAAACACCAACCTGTAGAGGAAATACAGAGCAAATTCACTAACAAGTAAACTGATACATACATATCCATCTAAGTACTACGCTGCAAGTTGATTCATGGGTGTGTGGCTGAGGGTTTTAGGACACTAACCATGCAAAGGTGTGAAGGATAATGCTTTGGGAGGTGAAATGGTAAGGTGTATTTTGGGTAGAGATGGGCCATTCAGAAAATTACTGAGGTAATTTTTGTAAGTTACCATGGTATTTTAGGTTATTCACTGGATCCCCAGAAAATTATCGTAATTTTCGTTAATATTCACCTCTGTCTCAGAAATTTTTCATACTGATATATTTCAAACATATTATTTGAAGCTAACTCTATAAGTAAAATGTATATATTAAATAAAAAACGTAATTTTTAAGCAATAAGGAACTGTAAAACAAAATCAATCACAAGAATTAAATACTTAATTCTTTCTGTAATCCGAGAGTGAAAATTTAAACCTTGATTGCAAGTAATTTAAAAAAAGCAAATAAATAAACCTCTGCACTGATTCTGAGAAAATAGAAGCCCATTTTGAGGGCCCTGGGGCATTTGCAGCCCTGAAGCCTATAGTCCAATGCATTCCCTGTACCCAAAAACCTTTACATACAGACTCAGAAAAATCAGTTTGGTAGTATTTGAGAAAATATTTATGCACTGATGTACAGGGTGATTAAGGAGGAAAGTTATAAACACATGAAGGAGTAAGGGGAGGTGACTGTAAGTATTTTTTGTCCTGTCAACATGGGGTCCCAACTCCTTAGTTACCGAGCTATGGCAATGCAAACATTTTTCACAAGTATTCTGCAGGCACAACGAAAACACCAAATTACAATGAATAGTATTGGTTGAGGAGATTTGAAACTTTTCACAGTGATGCATAAGATATTGCTCTTGTTCTGCTATCATCAATGCCAATGGTATTTTATTTTCAAGATGGCTCTTGAATATTCATTGAAATTTAATTACTCAAAAACAAATAAGGTAAAATAGCACTACTAATTTCAGAGATATAAAAAAATTTGTCAGGATAAAACTTTGAGCAAATTTAACTGTCAATTCATTGCAGCAAAAATCATGACTCTATCTTTTATAACAAGGATAATATGGTAACTTAATTGATGTTACCATATTTACTCGTGTAAGCCGCGCACCTTTTATCCGGAAATGCCGGTGAAAAAATGGGGGTGCGCGGCTTACACGAATCCTCCAGATTTTCATATAAGCCGCGCACCATTTTACCACAAATTCCTGTCGTTAGTTTCTCCTAAGTCGTTAGTTTTTCCAAAGTAAATATATCGACATGAATTGGTAAGTATGGTGTGGTAGTAAACCCGTAAAGTATTTTGAAGTAATTAGAAATAAAAATCATCATTTATCAAAGTCTGAGCGTACAACGATACTTGAAGAAAGGCACCATGTGACAAAGCACTTACCATGTATAGATTGTACGTAAGATAACATATTTTAGGACTGATATGTATTCAAATCTGAATCTACATTGTATCCTGTAAGCTGCCACAAGAGGGTGTGGTGCCTTTAAGTCTTTTCAAAGTCGTAATCGGAGTTTGTTTCGGTATTACGTATCTGTAGCAACATTTCTCACGTAATAGATAGCCACTTTTGCCTACACATTAAAGCTACATTGTAGAAACATGACAAAGTATTTGTTACGTAGTGGCAAGACTCGTAGGCTCAGAGATTGTACCTTCTTCCTATACCTGCTTTTCTGTCCGTGCTATCCACTCCATGCGAGAGAGGAGTAAACGAGTTCAAGTCATTTGGCATTTTAAAATAATTTACAGTTACCACCCTAAAAATGAATTCTGAAGTGAAATTGCGATCATATTCTGTGAGTACATAACTACATATTATAGGCGATGCTGAAAAAATAGGAAATAGAGTTGCAGGAAGGAAATATGGTGTATCTGAATTGTGCATCAAAGACCGCCCAGCCCGCACAAGGTGGCAAATATCTCTAAATGAACGGATACTATCCCTACAGTTAAGGGATAAGTCATCTGGTGAGCAGATGGGATATCTCTAAGCAAGAGATACAATAGATATATAATCGGAAGGATGAAGAGATATTAGACAGATGAATGTCCGCAAAGAAACATATATTTGCCACGTTAGGATAAGTTGTGTGCAGTTGTGTGGCAATTATCCCTTAAACCCGATCACCGATAGGCTATGGCTAGCCAATCAGGGCCATGTATCATTAATATCTATCGGCAGTAATAGGAAACTAATTTACACAACACTATTCTTTATATATATATATTTACATTCGTTGCTAATTTTTTTTCTTTTAACCATCCATGAAAAGGGCACTTTCTTGACTAAAACGCACCGCTTACATGTGCCAACTTCCATTCTCGAACACCGTCCCACAATACACATTGCCAATTCAGCACCTACACTGAAAACACTGAACACCCAGAAAAAGAACAAGTGGGGCATTTGCACGACCACCATTTCTGCTTTTATTGGTTGATTTGCTGACGGATTTCCGTAATCGAATGATAACGAGTTGAAATTGTGAATAGTTCAGCAATTATTTTAGTTGAATATATCAATTCGAACAGATGCCATTTTTATAGCTGAATGATGTGATTGTATACAACTGTGATTACTGTGTGATGCTAGGAGAAAAAGATGCACAAAAAAAATGGGCTGTGCATCGTGACGATATTAAAACGTAACGCAATAAATTCATGAGAAAGATGTACATCAACACTTAACTTAGGCACAGAATTTCTAATAAAGAACGTGCATTCATGTTATGACAAAATGATGCAGGCTCAAGGGCATAAGATTGATCTTTTCATAAAAATAATTTTTTTCCTTACGAGCCTGCCCAAAAATGGGGGAGTGCGGGATACACGAGGACGCGGCTTACACGAGTAAATACGGTATTACAAAGAGGCAACAAATGTCCTTGAGGGTTAGGCTTTAATTTGCTTTAAAAACCTGTGTGATTAGTGACACTAATTAACACTTGCTTTGAGAAAAAGACCCGAGGAGAATATGCAACCAAGGCCATGGTCTGGTTGCTGAGAGTTACAAAGTTAACAGTCACAGCGACTACAAAGACTTTGAGGCAGGGTTAACAATATGGACGAAAACTTTCTCCCAATGCCAGAATCATTTTTAGACACGTTCGCTACTTTGATATACTACTTTAATTCTATCATCATCGTAATGAAGAATCAATAATTTTATTTATTCAGTTCCATTTCATCAGAGAAAGCAAATTTTTTAAAATAAATAAATAAAAATGTGTGACTTAGTATTTCTTTTGACTCAGACAAACCAGAATCACTTTAAGGAGAGATTTATTGAGGTGTGATTAATGTTTAGGTAGGAGAAATGTTGACCATTTAAATGGAAAGTTAGGTCGGTAAAGCCCAAAAAATCGACAAATCAGCTGGTACATTACCCCATGAGAAATCTCGATTAAACTATCCACTTGTTCAAATTCAAGGTCTAATAAATAATAATCTGATCAAAGCAAAATGCTTTTAAAAAAATAGAATTACATCTCAAGAAAATATTTTTATGACATTTTTACTACTTAAAACTTCCACTCAGCTTGGTTTGTGGGCAACCAGAATTTCATACCTTGTTTCTTAATTTTCCTCTCCACCACCCTTCTTCAACTTCGGATATAAAATCAATGACGTCATTGACTTTCAGCTCCAACTCATCTTCATTGACAGGTTTATAGCTGAAAATCGCTCGACATCGTCGCTTCGAAACTACAAAAAAGCAGAAGACACAATAGTTCAGTAAACTCAGATTTTTATGCAAAAATATATAAAAATGTACACAGCATTCTCATTCCGCTATCTCTAACACTTAGGTAAATGATAATTAGACGATTTCCTAACCTCCTAAGAAATTGTATAATTCATGCTCCTGTATTAAGCAACTAAAGGATGAATATTTTTAATTGTTGACAGACCTATTTCACACACCAAACACAAAGCCCATGCATGCAACATAAATTAACTCTAACAAAATATTAAAAAAATTCTCTAATTGATGCCTCTAATACGTTACTAATTAAATTAAACCAATTTTGTACCTAGAAAACTACAAGAACATGATGTATCGTCACAAAAGTATTTAATACAAGTTCTTTGTTAACTATGTGGTATTCCATTTTATCTTTCAGATGATTTAATGGTTACATTTACAAAACCACAACTTAGAAAATGACCTGAAGATGACGCTCAAGCGTTGAAACCCGGGTCGTGTGTGTTTTTTAAGTTGTGGTTTTGTAAATGTAACCATTAAATCATCTGAAAGACAAAAGTATTTTCCTGCAAACATAAGCTGAAATAACTCAACAAACACCTAGCTACGACATGACAAATTCAACACAAATAATGAACTTTCTAATTAGTAGATGAATTAAAGGCAGTTCCATACTCAGAACAGTAGTACAGGAGGCAATTTGACTGTAAGCATAACACAGCCGAAAAATTGATAATGTAATGAGTTTTTTGTCTATACAATTATACATATTTTTCTTATGCTCATAAGCCTTCTTCACTCCAAATGACCACAATCAGACTTCAAGCCAAAGTTATTTTCAGTCACAATAGAACATGGCCAAAATGTGACATTTCTATATTTCAGAAACCTTTCACTTCCTGGGAGCATTCTTTGGCTTCAAAAAATGCAATAATTAACCACCCATAGAAGACAATGATAACACTTGACACAAACTCAAAAGCATAGTTCTAATAGCTCCTTTGTCATAAGTATGAAAATAATTATGGGAGCATCAATGGAGAAAATCTGACACCTATTTCAAAGATTAGTCACCAGTAAACTGAAGACGGATAGCATTCTAAAAAAGGCCCCAGTCCTCCTCGTCAAATAAGTGTCCACTATCGACTATCTCAAACTTTAGATGAAAAATATCAGTGGTTAGCTGTATAAAACTTCAAACTAAGCAAGGAAGTAGCAGAGAGTCCAATGTGACAACTGGAATGTAATGAGAAGCTAACAAAATAAAACCTTCTGACTGACTGGCGGCTATCTTTACGATAGGGATGCTGAAAGTTTGTGCCTCACTGCCCGCTGAAGCCTGCTAAAATACTTGTATGTTTATTAACACGTTACAAATCCATGTCTCAATGAGGGTTAATTATGGTATTTGATTCTAAATATCACAGGAAAGAGCTTCAAAACAAGACCAAGATCCCGCTTCCAGTAATATTGATAACCAAAAAAAGTCGTTTCATAAAATTGTAACTTTTTATAGCAAGTTTGAAAGAACTGATTATCAATACATTTAATTATGCTTGTTCCATACATAGTAACAGTCTCATGTCGATTAAATGTCAAGTTTCTTCATTATTACATGCCAAAGAGTGTGTTCCATTTGAAAACTACAAAAAACTGTACTTTTTTTGTTTTCATTGGGATGAATAATAGGATGTGTATTGTACGAATAATTGACAACCATGGTTCAATGCACAGTAAAATAAGCTAAAGTTTGATGTATCTTGCATTCATACAGGTACTATGGCTCATTTTTAATCCATTTCCAAATGTGAGTCTACATAAATTTTGCACCGACTGCAGGCCCTGCCGACTGCTTTCCAGTTGGTTTTTGCGAAGTCAGGTGCCCTCTTCCTTCATCCCCAAAAAATTAGCCCCTCCTCTCAGCAGAAAAGTTATTTGAAAAGGATAAAAGAATGAATGGAAACAATACCCTTTCCATTTGCATACATATGCAGATCAACTTTCAGGGTAGCCCACATCACACAAGTCTTTTTTAGCCACACAAAGTCTTTTCACAACTTCAATCAGCACCATTGTACAAGATAATGAGGTGCTAACTATAGATCCTGGCCATCCTGAATGAATAAATACTACATACAAAAGACAAAATTATTCCACAAACATCACAGCACACCCTCACTAATTCAAAATCTTCCTCGTAACACAGATATTTCACATGAAAACATGCAACTTTCTAAGGTTATCATTGTCAACACACAAATACAAATCATATTTTTTGCTTTTTAGGATCATGAAATATTATTTACAAAGTAAATTATTAGCAAACTAGTCATGACTGATGGAAATTTCAGAAAAATATTAAGGTAACGCAAGTACAATGTAAGGTAAGGTAAGTACGATGAAAGTGTACAAAATCGATTGGACAGATTTTGGATTTGTTCTTTTATAAGTTTGTCAAAAATATGAGAATTTCATGCATGAGTTGTCCAATATCAACTCTAGAGATTATCACATGGGTAGGTAAAAGTCGATTGAGTGCCGTTACAATTTTCAATACTATAGATGTCACACAAAACCCAGGACTAAATGCTTGAGCACATGACAACTTACCTCTTTATGTCCGAATGTCAGTAAAATAAAGGACTAGTATGCATCATTACATCATCCCAATCACTCTAAAGGCCGTTTTACCCTTGGCAGTTAATTGCACAATCTGATTATTGTATGGATAAGAATTGAAAATTATACCATTTATAGTGATGTATTGCAAGAATGGATGATCAAATACATAAATGACAGTTGGGAAAATAGCCCATTCTCTACTTCAGTGCCAACATTTTCTGATCATCAAATTGTGCACTTAACCTTATAAAGATGGCATTTAAATTTTCAGTCATTGTCTGGCTGCCCAGAGTCTTCCATACCCAGGTAAAAATATTGGGTCTATAACTGCTCTGAAATTGGTCTGCAATGGCTCAGAAAGACAAATATCTGATCTGGAAGTTGTTTGTTATGCCCTGTTAACATTACTAGCTTTCCAACCAAGTTAACTCTCACCTAAGTAAAAGTTCGCCGTGTAAACACAGGTTGGCACTAACCCTAGTCAACTTTTTAACCACTCTGGAGTTACTAGGGTTGGCACTGGTTACCATCATTTTTAATGCATGAAAACCCACGTTAGTAAGAATAGTAGTGAAGTGATCCAGCCCACATGTAGCTTTAATTTGAAGCTTACAAAGCTACTAGAGTTTCTCCAATCTTCCATATCCAAGCATCAGTTCCAAGTTTCTTGATATATTAAATGAATGAGTGAATGATAAACCATATTTTAAGATCAAAATTTACCTCAAAGGCACAAGGTCATGGGAAAACTTCTTTCAGACAAAGAAAAGAAAAAGTCTTTCATTCCGCTGCATATATTGAGGCTAGAACTCAAAATGGAAGTTATTAATAAATCTTGCATGTCAAAATAACATGTTGAATTGTTTCATTCCATCATTAAAGAGTGCAAACGACATAATGACGTACTATTCTCTGGGTATCTTAATGGTAGAGAATAGCATAGCAACATGTTGTTCTATTAAGGAAACTGACTCTATCAATTTCCATCTTTCAATGCATAAAGTAATTTCTAGACATGAAATGATAATTATATAGTTAAATACTAATAAATGAGAAGTCTAAACATGTGACACATTTAATCCATTTTCTTGCCCGCACACGTAATGCCGTGTAATTGCAAGTTAGTTAAGCCACCATATTAACTATCATTCTAACCCTTGTAAAATAAATGGGACATTACTGGTCTCTGTAACCTCTTGAGATATCTTTAAAATCCAGACTAGTTCAGTCCAGTAACAGACCAAATATTTTTACCTTCATGCATTTAAAATCCAGCAGTCCCTAAAATTCCCTTCCAGTTAGACCCATTTTCTGACAGTAATAAAAGTTCCCTTTCGTACAATATAGGTTAAGTGCCTTGTGTAAAACAGAATTAGCACACTGTGTAAGGTTGGCTACTCTCACATTATTGATGTACGTACATTCAAACAATGTCAAGAGTAATAGGGCAGAACTCGTTAAGTAGGTAGTACGTGCAACGTATATAAGGTGATGTTAAACCAGGCATGAGTAAAGCTAAGCTTTGAGGCTATTAGTTTCATTACTAGGGTTGTGCAAGACGTATTCCTCACCTTGATTCATTGCCCTATTATGTACACTTTCAAAACTGGCAAGTCAATGGAAATCAAGCCAAAACTTGATTCCAGCCTATGAATAGCATTGCCTCTTCTAACTTTCTCACAGTTCAGCTTAGGGAAACAACAGAGCGGAGAACACTTTTTACACATGATAGACATTTTCTTTCCAAAACCTCCAAGCCACATACTCAATTCAGCCAATCAAGAGCTCACACCAGCTCGTCAAAATACAGGTGTGGCCATGGAAAAAATTACTGTCTTATCATTATTAACTCTGGGATGGTTAAATTTTTCTGCATGAAAAAGCACCAAAGCATAGTAAGCTAATAATAAAATTAAACATAAAAAATACATACATAAAAGAGGAACGTAATCAGCAAAAACTTCTACAATAATAAAATAGAAATATCAGAATGTACAATCATGAAAAAATTATTCAACCTAAAGAATAACACCCAATTTGCTATATCCTATCATATCTATACATAATTCAAAATAAGATCACCACAAAGATAACTCACGTGCTCTGAGAACCACGCCATTCTTTTCATCCTTACTAGAGTCTCCAGAAGCATCTTTTGTTATAACCTGGTTAAGGGAAAGAGAAAAAAACAATGGTAAACATGCGTGAATTAATTCATCATTGCATACATTAGCTGCAATAAACTTGAACCTATGTTTGCATTGGCAAATATGCAAAAAACACCTTCTTGTATCTTTGAATGTAGCCCTCTTCCCCACTGCATTCCTTCTTCAAATTTTGAAGGCCTGACTTTACAAAGAAAGATTTGGATGGTCCCACTTTCCTGATTACCCCAGAATAAGGCTTTCAGTTCAAAGGTAATTAGGAGAGGGCACTTGTTCCCTGAGGTAATACCTTTGTGAGGGATGACCTGACACTGGGCCTCACATGACCTCAGGGGAATAGCTGAGGGGGTAGGCCTAGCCACATTGAGGACGCTATTCTCAAGACCGTCCGTGAAGCATTGCTGAAGTGAGAGCCAGCACTGCAGCATGGTGAAGAACCACGCCCTGCTCTAACCAAACATGGCAGATCTAGGCTGGGTGTCCGACATTCACCCCTGGTGATGGGCAGCAGTATTACCAGTACTAGCATGGGGCCAAAGGCAATCGGCTGGAAGGGCCCGTGATAAAGATCAACTAGTGGAGCTGAAAGGTGGCGGAACGGCAGATGAACTGCGAGGGTAGGCAGGACTCTTAAGCCGCAGAGAAGGCAATCTGCCTAGGGGAAGAACACCCCAAAATCAAAATACCTGGTCCTCCAGGTTGGGGGTTTGGCATGAGGCTAACCCCCTCACCCAGTAAAAACATATCGTTAAGAAACCAAAATCAAGCCTCGGAACAGGAAGGGACCAACAGGCACGACCCAAGCACAGAAAACGGCAAACGATTAGGATAGTGACATGGAATGTACAAAACCTGTATAGACCAGGAGCATTAGAAAATTTAACATCGAAGCTGATAAAGTATAAGGTGGAAATAGCGGCACTACAGGACGTAAGATGGAAAGGAAACGGCATGATAAAAACAAGAGATTACTCAATTTTTTACAGTGGCAACACAACAAATACCTATGGGACTGCTTTTGCGGTACGCAACAACATTGTCAATCATGTAAAAATTTTAACCCAGTAAATAAGCGGCTATGTACCATCAGAGTCCAATCCAAATTCTTCCCAATTACATTTATCTGTGCACATGCTCCTACGGAAGAAGCAGATGTAGAAGCCAAGGAAAGCTTCTATGACAAGCTGGAGGAAATATACGATAGGACAACATGCCACAATGTTAAAATAATATTAGGAGACATGAATGCTAAAGTAGGGCAAGAAGTAATATACAGGCCAACGATTGGACGGGAAAGTTTGCACAAGGAATCTAATGACAATGGCACTAGGATGATAGACTTTGCAGTGAGTAAAAGCATAACAGTGGCAAGCACATATTTCCCTCGAAAAAATATTCATAAAGCGACCTGGTATTCTCCTGATGGGGTCACCAAAAATCAGATAGACCATGTGCTTATTGATACCAGGCATGACACAGACATTACAGATGTAAAGAGCCTTAGAGGTGCTGACATTGATTCTGACCATTTCATGGTGGGAATAAAATACCAACAAAGGATATCAAGGATCAAAAGGCAAGTAAATCCAAGGATGAAGAAGTTTGATGACCAGAAGCTTAAAGAGGACCTGGCAGTTAGAGATACTTCTGCCCAGAATATGGAAAAATTTCTGGAAAGCCAGGGAGGACATGGTCGAGATGACATTGAGGGAGAATGGGAAATTAAAAAATCAGCAATACAGAAAACAGCAGAGGATACACTTGATTTTCAGAAACCACAAAAAAGATCAGGCTGGTTTGATGAGGAATGTAAAACGGCCATTGAAAAGAGGAATGCTGCCAGAAAGAAAATGCTGCAGAGACGGACACGGGCATCAACCCAAGAATTTGTGAGAGCCAGAACAGCAGCTTCCCATGTATGTAGATGCAAAAAGAGAGCATGGGAAAACGCAAAGGTGGGAAAAATTGAAGAAATGGCAGCTGAAAGGAAAACTCGAGGGATGTATAGCAAGATAAAAGATGAAAAGAAAGGGTTTCAGGCAAGAGTGTTCATGATTAAGGATACAGAGGGTAATTTGATTGGAGATAAATGGAGTGTGCTGGATAGGTGGGCAGAGTACTTTGAAGACTTGCTAAATCGACCAGGAGTAGAGGAAGCTTAAGATGTAGGAAATATCAGCCAAGCACAAGAGGAGGTCGAAATACTGCCACCTAGCAGCCTTGAGACCGAACAAGCGATCAGAACAATGAAGAACAATAAAGCTCCAGGGGATGACCTAATAACAGCTGAGCTACTCAAGCATGGAGGGGATAGACTCCAGCAGGAAGTACACAATATCATTGTAAGAGTGTGGCTAGAAGAGAAGATACCCAAAGAATGGTTGTGCGCACTCATATGCCCAATCCACAAAAACGGTACAAGCTAGAATGTTCTAATTACCGGGGTATATCACTACTTAAACGTCACGTACAAAGTGCTCACAAAGATCATAGCACGAAGGCTGGAAACATGGGCAGAAAACATATTAGGAGATTATTAGTGTGGTTTCCGACCAGGAAGATCCACTACTGATCACATTTTTACAATTAGGAATCTTATGGAAAAATGATATGAATACAATATACCAGTGTACCAGATCTACATTGACTACAAACAGGCATACGACAGCATTGGACGGTCATTCCAATATGATACTCTTTTTACACTATGGATACCGAACAAACTCATACGACTTGTTAAGATGATGCTAACAGGAACAAAGAACAAAATAAAGATATTGGGAAGTCACGAGAATTTAGCATTATAGAGGGCTGAGACAAGGCGACGCCTTGTAATGTACACTCTTCAACCTGACATTGGAAAGATTTCTACGGAAGATTGAGATTAACCCTGGTAGAACATTATTAAACAGGACAGTACAGTATCTGCCATATGCTGATGACAGATTTAATCAGCAGGAATGACAGAAGCCTTTCAGCAAATGAATGAAGAATCGAAAATGAGGAAAAAACTAAGGTTATGGTCATGAAAAGGACTGGAAATGAGCCTCCAGCACATTTCACAGTAGGTGGATACCAATTTGAGAGAGTGCCTACCTTTAAATATTTAGGTTCATTGATGTCAGAAAATAGTGATAACAGCCTGGAAATCAAAGAAAGAGTGAATGCGGGGAATAAGGCCTACTTTGGCCTCCAGCGCCTGTTTAAGTCACGCTTATTGAGTCGGAAAACTAAAGAAAGATTATACCGAACAGTTCTTCGACCCGCGGTTCTATATGCCTGCGAAACCTGGGTCATGAAAAGCCGGGATGAGCTGCTGCTCAAATCGTGGGAGAGGAAGATCCTGCGAAGAATTTTTTGATGGAAGGATAGATGATACCATTAGTCCAGTCAAGCTAGGATCAAAATTTAGACGGTTGACTGTCAAAGAATAGGTAGCTATATTTTTTAAATATACTGATAAGTTACTTTATATGGCACACATTTTTGAAATATACTGATAAGTTGCTATACACGGCACACACTCATGTGAGGAATTGTACTAAATTCACCATTTTTTAGCCAGTGCATTGACAGTTATTTTTCACCATTTTACCATATTATATACTAAAAGTGTGAAAACTGTCAAAATTGAGCTCTTAAATATTCACCATAGCTACGCACTGTACGTAGTTTCACGCAATCGCATTAATCGCAGTTGATGAATTTTTATAAATTTATGAAACTGTTACTTGAATTATGCTTTGAATTTATACAGCTGATTTCTGTCGGTACTTAAGGTTAGCTTGATGATCGACTGGTGCGCTTCAGTATATGACCATACAAGTATGCACGCGCATTTAATGAATTTAACCATTAACGAAAAAATGTCCTTACATTTTCTATTGACTTTTTTTTCCCAGTCAATGGATTTTAATGATCCAAATTTATTATGAAAGCTGATTTTAAAGAGATCGATGGAGAGGTAGTAGACTGTTTTTTGATGAAAAACAAAATTTCGGCAGAATTTCAAACACTCATGAAAAATGCTTAAAAATGAGTGAAAAATTGACCTTAAACACTCTGAAATAAATATTTTACGTCATTTATTCCCTAAATATCAACTGGAATGTGTTAAATGAACTATGTTCTATTACTCCTAGTGAGAGTAATAATTAAAAAAAAAATATTTCAAGAAATATGGAGGAAAAACCCTTAAAAAGTCAATAATTCCCGAAAATGGTCGTAAAAACTATTTTTTTTGTCAGGTTAGAATGGAAAGCCTCAATCCTGCGCAATAATATTATGCATACTTCCTAATCATGGCAAAAGATTAGGTTTGGCACCCCTCTGTAAACGATTTGCAAGAAAAGCCTTTTTTCTAACCACCCTAATGTATACGCTATCCTTTAACCATTAACCTTTACCTTCCTGAGTTTTTCTGTAGTCGTAAGCCTTGCTGGCCGGGGTTTTTTAAATTACCAGTGTTTTTTAAATGTCCATCAATGTGCCAAACGAACACGCTCGGCAGTCTATGGACACAATTTTTGTGCCGGAGAGACACGCTCGGAAGATAAAGGTTAAGGACCGAAAGGTGATCAAATTTACCATTTTGATGCTATTCATTACACATCAACAGAATTCACTGATTGCCCTTCTTTATCAGACAATTTATTATGATTCTCTATTCCTCAGCCCTATCAATTACAGACTTCTACTCTGGGGCCAAGCAACTGACACCAAGACCACACTCACAATGCAGAAAAAGATTGGAGGGATAATGTGCGGTTCCACCTCTACATCTACATATGTACTACCCTACCAGCTGCCACATGGACATGAGGCAGAAGATGTTAGGGCACCAGCCATGTTAAGCTGTCAAGGACAAGGTTTTGGGAGGTAAAGTGCAATACGGGAGTGTTTAAAGTAAAGCTCAGAGTTTCTTATAGCCATTGACAGCTCAAGGAAAGGATGAATTTTTGTACCTATCGGTTCAGTAATGTATACCTCTTATTTTATTGCTTCTGCCGGACCTAGAAATGTAGTGGTGTCAAAATAATACTCTGTGTAACTATGAAACAGACCTGTTCAGAATTTCTCAAGCAAATTGAGCCTAGCATGTAGCCTCCAAATCTTCAGCACCTCCCATTCTGATACCTCTCAAAGCTGAGAAATACTACATGTTCACTTGCAGCCATTTGTAATGAACACGCAACTTTCCTTTGTATTTTATTTATTTTTTTGGTTAAATTTATCTGCCCAGCAACCCAAATGCTTGCAACATATTCAAGGTTTGGTCTAAACAGAGCAAAGTTGCACGTCTCTCTTACATTTTCACCCGATCATATGATAGGACTGGACTGTCCTATCATATGCTTGATAAATTAGTAATGCTGTGCCTCATATGCTTTGTATGCGTGCTCCCCTTGATATGTTAAAAGTTAAGGTAATTCCATAATATTTTAATAAATTGGAAGACTTTATAACTACTCCACCCAAAGTACAGATATGGGGTTCGTGTGAAGACTTCCGCCATAAATTGTACTGTGGTTCATTTATTAAGATTTAATTCTAGCCCCCCACTCAAGGCACTATGAACGAACTTTATTAAGTTCTGATGATAAAAATCAAAGAATGAAACATCTTGGAAAAAAATAGAACATGAAATACCTTGGAAAAAATATGAAACATCTTGGCATACACAGATCTGGTGTATGCCAAGATGTTTCAGTGTGAAAGTGTGTGCGATAGCTTTTAATAGAGGAATGATAAGCATCTGGAATAAAATCACTTTTTAAATTGAGTACAATTTTAGCAATAACCAATGATAAAAATTGCTAAAATCGAAGTTGGCCACCAAAAAGAATAGTAAAATTTAAAGTAACAAGAGAGTAAAGCCACTTTCTTAATTGCTTCTCTCATCATAAACACAATCAATCCATTCAATTTTTAATTACACTCTACATTCTTTTCCAACAGGAAGGAAATTTATGCATAAATTAGACATAACCTTTGACCAACATCCACATCAATACAAGCTTCGACAAAAATGTGAGGGAGTTAGCTGCTAATGAGAGCTGTAAGATCAAAAAATTCCCTTGTAAAGACACAAATATACAATGGGAGAATGACTAATATGAGATACTGATTTCTTTAACATCAGTAATGCTCTTCATTAAACACATCACAATTCGTCCGGTTTTTGGTATGAGTTGAAAAAATAATACATAAATTCCATTGAATTCAAGACAAAAATGCCATCTCTCCGGTAAAACTTCCTAACATGTTTACACATTTTATTGTTAACAAATAAAATGAATACCGTATGAAAAGTAATATGACAGGCAAACCTTGACAAAATTGTCAGGGAACAATCCTCTGTGACCTTTCAGGCTACCTTCCCACCAACCATTTCCAGGTTCTGTCTTAATGGCAGTAATAACATCTCCTTTCTTAAGTGTAAGCTCATCTGGAGCTTGAGCAGCGTAGTCAAATTCAACAAGGGCTTCCACTGAAACAAAAAAACCATAAATAAACAACAATAATGTAAACTTAATAGTCAAGATTAGTTAGAACGAGTCCACATCTATTATAAAAAAATGTGCGAACTGTTTGTGTGTATAATACCTCAGAAACTTATGATAACACTAATTTTATGGAATACATTAAGCTAGCGTTCCGTTCCGTTCTCACTAGCAATTAATGCAAAGAAACATTCTGGGTGCCCAACCATTAATGGCCAAAGAGAGATTCACTTAAGATGGGTAAAAGGGAGCTGAAAAAATTATAATGCCGATTAAAATTAAACATTGCTCTCTGAAAGGAAACTTTCGCACCGAGAAAAAAATTCACGTAAACTGCACATACATATATAAAACTCTGCTTAAGGAAGAGAAATATAACTTTGGAGAATATGATGGAGACAAACAGTCGTGATATTTACAGACATCACTCACGTCAAAAACTATGCTAAGTCACAATATACTCTGGGGTTATAACGATTACCGTCAATAAAAGAATGGGCATAACTTATCGCGGAAATTTGGGCAGACGACTATTCATAGAAATTGAGTGATGCCTAACTTCAATGTTTGGAGAATTATTAGCCCTTGGTAGCAATAATATCCCTGTTCACTGCGATACTTCTGGAGCAGAAAAGGATTAAAAGTACTTTACTAAGAAATAATATAAGTTCAATACACGTATAAAATTGATGAGTCCTGTGAGATTACATATGGTCTGCTTAACACATCCGCACATATTAAAACATAAAATTTCTCAACACGTCTCGGATAATCGCCGTTTGGACGATGTTTGATCAAGAAAATTAATGTTGACATAAGAAACATCTCATATTTCCCGTTTGGTACTAGCTGTATTTGACGCTATAATTGGGCAAAATGATAGTACATCATTGAGTGTGGCAGTAAACGACACCAAATTCCGGTAAGTTCAGCAGCTAGATCATTTCTATCAATAATAAACAAGTCAAGTTGAGCTATTCACAATCGTCCAGCTGTGGACATATAAACAAAACGGCTGCGATACTAATACGGCAAATATTCTCTAACGCTACGCTAAATGAAGGAATATACATCGTGCATTACCCATTTTTCTGCCAGATGCTATTAATGCACAAAAATCTTGAGAGACTTTGACCCTGTTGCGATATAAAGCGTCACATCACAACGCCCAACCCTGATGATATCATTGCCCGAAAACTTTGAACGCTCCTATCGTTTCAGTCGTTCCTCTGCTTGGGTAGGCTCGCAAACCACCGCAGTGGAGCCACTTGCAAACATATGATGATATGTTATCAAGGGAATGGCGTGAAATCTGTGTGGGGTTGGGCAAGAGCCGATGAGCAATATTTTGCGGAAACGAAAGAGATTCGGGCTGTGTGATACGAGGATGTGGAGTGTATAGGCCGAAATTGATGCATGCAGACATCTTCCATTCAAGCGATGAAAATCCGCATTTCCGATCATAATTTATACAATTAATTTGAGCATCAAAATATTCTAATTAAGGCTCTGAGAAATGGTATGGATAAATGATACTGGATTGAATTAGATTAAAATTCATTTGCATGAATCCAGTCCTTTCCAAATCTGTAAAATTATAATTATGAAGCCAAGGGCAGAATTAATTCATCTTTATTCTTTAGGCTCCCAATGAATCCAATGTAGTCGAAGGAGCATTGCGTAAACCTCATAAAAATTCAAGAATCTCCTGACACACTTCCGAATCTCATATACGAAACACTCATCCTTTTCCCTGCTGGCTCATCCTCGTACGTCCCCGCCCCCTTTGGCCCCATTTGTTGTGAATGGTGAAAACAAAAGATATGACGGCGCCACCTACCATAAAAACAAGTGAGGAAAGTTAGGCGTTAAGCGCGTCAAGTTAGTAGGTCACAGTAGAACCCGTATATTCTACTGGATGCTACGGTAGAACCTTGTTGCTGAGAGTTGTCCGATTTGTTTACTTGACATTAATGTACTGTGTTTATGTTCTAGTGAACAATGGCCTTTCTTTACATTAGCCACTTGAAAAAGACGGTCGTTTTATATGATTTGCCAGTAACCGTCGAAGCATTAAATGGAATTCTACCTGATTATGCCGTAAGTACCAGTTGTCAATATTTAACAGCCCATAATAAGATGTAATCTTCCCTTAAAATTCGCCTTAGATGGTCGTTAATTTTGTCGCCTTCTTTAAATCTAGGGTAATGCTGAAGACTTCTATTACACTTATAATGGCAAACGTGTGGAACCTTTGGATGTTATTAATGATGGCACCATTCATGCAGTACCCCGCCTTCTTGGTGGGAAAGGAGGTATTTTCTATTCAAATATCTGCAGTGACAACATCTTTTGCTCCCAGTGGTTCTATTATGATTATTCTTTTATAGGATTTGGTTCGATGCTCAGAGCAATCGGCGCCCAAATTGAGAAGACAACGAACCGTGAAGCCTGCAGAGACTTGAGTGGACGACGACTAAGAGACATCAATGAAGAAAAGAGGTATATATTTTATTTTTATGACAATAGTTCCATTTTATTAGACCTTGGACATGTACAAGTTATCTTTTCAACTGCAATAGGCTGCTGTGAGATCCAGGGTCCTGCCCTTCATTCAATTAAGCTAAAAAAGATAATTGATGAGCCAACTAACCTTATAACTACGAGTGGCGGGCATTCTCTCTCCAATTAAGCCGTCTTGGCTGGAGTAATAAGTGGACCGTTTAAACAATTTCGGTCCTCATAAAAATTAGCAGGGTCCATACATAAGGATTCGCTGAGAACACCTCTGTATACTGGAGAATTTAATTTATATTGCAGCTATTTTTCCCTTAAGTTTTTTCCACCCAATTGGGTAGTGATGTTCGAAGACTATCATCTAGTCTTAATGATTATCATTTACAGTGCCAGGAGTGGGAACTAAATCTTAGTAAATGCACCACATTGCTCTTATTGTGGAAGTCATCACACCAATGCCATATTTACACTTTGGGGGGACTGAACATCTATCATCATTCTAGTCTTCATATTAAGTTGGAATTTACCTTGGAATAACCGTAACTTCAGACATAATGGGGAAAACACAAATCATACGCAGCACAGCATTGAGGAAATTAGGATTTATCAAGTGTGTAATAGGAAGGTCCTCTGATTAAAAAATGAAAGTAGGTGTTACTTTGCATTGGTTTGGCCACACCTCAAATATGCTGCAAATATTGGTGCCCTGGACAGAAAGACTTTGACCAAAAAATGAATGAAATATGAAGGAAAGCTGCATGTTTCGTTAAAAACTGCTTGGGATGAACATCTAGTGTTTAACATCTTTTAGAGTGATAAGTTGGGAGGTGCTTGTGATTTGAAGGCTAACCACTAGGCTTGAAAAATTCAGAATTTTCATTGTTTCAGAGTGACTCTAGTGTATCATTTTGATGTGATACTACATCTCTAGATCCGGCAGAAGTGATAAAATAAGAGAGATAAATTGCCGAACAAATAATCGCAAAAATTTCCTCTTTCCACGTGCATTAAGTGACCATAATAAAAACTGAGCTCCATTCAAAGTACTCCCACAATACACCATTTCCTTCATTTCTCTTATACCTCCGGTGGTTTTATGTAGTTAAAAGTCAATGTATTTATTTACTGTTTGATGTCAGATATCTCTGGAAACTGGTATGGTTGTCATTATTGTGAGAAATCTGTATTAAACTATGAATCTATAAAATTACATTCTAATTCTTCAACTCCAATTGTATGTATTTGATAAGTGCTCAAATTTAACCATAGTAAGGAGGGAAGAAAGGTTATAAGGGTACACTACCTACCAGTGACTTGCCTATGCTAGAGAGGAAAATAAATTCCTCATATTTCTTCCACTCATGGTAATAGCAGGAATCACGGGCCTCTGCAGCCTAAGGGTTAAGCGCCTCGATCAAGCTTGTTTTGGTCCAAGTGACTCCTCCCTCTGAGCTGAAGCATTCATTCAAGTGCCCCACTTTAAAATGGAGAACTCATCTAAGAGTTATACTCTGGAGCAGAGCAAAGTGAATCGAATGTCACTCCTCTCTGAAGTGCCTTGGAAAACTCCAGAGTGGAGTTGACAGACACGGGATGCTTGGCTCCAGTTTGAATCGCTGATCTAGATACATTATTTTTCTCCTCTTGGATCTCAAATACCTCATCTTCAAAATGTTATTATCAGGTTTACGTACCAGTTAAGAGTAAAAATTCTGTAGATTTTTATGGGTCAAGTGTTTAAATGTAGATAATATGCTGAGGCAAAACAGGATATACTAAAGCGATATAGGCCCCTGAAAACGTAGAAAATAGGAGCAGATTCTCTGACATTCAATGAATCATACCTTAAACAGAAGAATACTTTAAAAATAAGTGTTTAATTATGAGTTTTATTTCAAATGAATGATGTTCAAAATTTTGAAAAATTTATCATTGAAGACTATGTGAAAGTGTCCACTGCTGTCTTGTCACACCCTACCTGGATTTTATCAGCATTGGAGGGGTCAATATTTATGTAAGACAGTTTCTGAAGCCTAATGTGCTGTCTTCACACTAACTATAGCTGTTTAATTCATTTTTGTCAACTGAAAGATCAATTTTTGGCATTTCTATCAACTCCTTGCTTTGTACAATTTTTTCAAGGCTAAAGAACTGGATTGCTCTGCAAGCTGACCGTGAGAGAGAAGCTGCTGACAAGCGCAAGAAAAAGTTAGAGAGATTATGTGCTGAACCAAAGCATGAGTTCAAAGATAAGGAGTATGAGAAACAAAGGTCAGACCTCAGCGAGAAGGTGTGGGATGCTGTCGATCAAGGTATGGGAATGCGTGCATTTATCTTTTTGGAAATATATACATGTGGGATCAGGAATTTGCATTCCGTGTTTCATTTGTTTAGTTGTGCAAGGCGCCATGTTGTTTCATAGAGAAGGAATTTGAACAATGGTCGCTGTACGAGACAGACATGTGTGGGTGAAGTCGTTCTTTATTAAATGGTGTTTCTCTTCATAGTCCTTGGTTTTCATTTCTCACACCCCACATACATACTAGATGAAGGTTCCTGTTGAAATTCAATAGGTGTGAGAAAAAATGAACTTATTTTATAAGAAAACCACAAACCCTGAAGAATATGCGTGGTCATTTGTGGAGTTTGTAACATATCTTCTACGTTTTGTGTGTTGTAGTAGATACGCTGACCATTCTTCAGGTGCACACAGAGATGAGTGACTGCTGGTCCTCGTTCATGCACGGGAAACCAAAAAATGGGCCAAGCAGACTCATTGCTACTCAAATAGCACTCAGGTTCAAAGATTGTCACTTCATTCCCCGGTTCTCTTAAACCGTCTTCTGAGTGAATGACAGCTTGATCGCTTCCCTTGTGTACATACACATATTGGCATTCAGTGACCTAATTGAGTTGCGTTATTCAACGTTGATATGTGCGTTGAGTATTTTTATCAGAATTCGGAGAGTAGGGTACAATCCAGCGGTTGACAACATCTTAAGGAGCATTTGCTGCAGCAGCCATGTTTATTTGACCCATGAAACCTATGTCACCAGGACGGTGCCTTCAGCATAAAGGGTGGCCATAATCATTGGTTTTGGTTACTGAATCAAAAATCTATGGTGATTCTTAGAGCAATTGCCAATTTTCATGCACGGATGTCCTAAATTACTATTCGCTGTGCCTAATTATTCTTGCACATTAAATCGCGTTTATAGTCCATTTAATTACTTTATTTGTATCGTTTTCTACGTAATGATCTTTCAACAACATTCAGTGCCCCTATGTGAGGTACTTTGAGAATAGGCATTGAAGAGTATACTTGTTGTAAATATACATAGAATTAATAGATTATCCCTCAAAGCAATCTATCATGGGGCCCTTGGGACCGCGGGCCCTTCTTTTACAGATTTTCTTTTTACGTGCTATCATGGGCCTGCAGGAATATATGGTATTGTTGATTTCAGAGAAAAAGTGAGATTTTTCTGCTAAAAACATGACTTTCACACGAATACGAAGCATAGTAGAAAATCGATTGGAAGTATTAGAATTTTCATTTATTCAACCATCCGATAAAAAAAATTCCAGCCATCTGTCTTGAGTTAAAGTACTTTTGAAAAGCAAAAAATAAAACCACTGCACGGAACCCAATGATTAGCATTAACCACCAGAGGGGCGTTTGGGGGATCTTAGGGGACCCTGAGGGCTTTTTAATATAGCCTATATTACTCACATATATCTTCTACCTATGTGCCAAATTTCAGCTCAATCGGTCCAGTAGTTTTTACGTGATTGAGTAACAAACATCCAAACTTTCACATTTATAATATTAGTAGGATATTAGAAAAAATGTATTTGCTTTGGTAATGTAACTGATGCTACCCGATATATAAATATCCTACTCCAGGGGAACAAATTTAATATTGTTGTGTCAACTAATGTTAATGCCCTCTCCTGCAGACTTTGTCAATATTGGCATGGCTATTAGCCAGCTTTCTCATGGCTATTAGCTAGCTTTCTCAGCATTGAACGGTTTTGGAAATGTTCACTTATGAGTGCTTGATCTGGGAATGTGAAAAAGCGATCTACATTGCTTAATTTAGAGTCAAGATCGCCAAACATATCGAAATTTGTCAAACTTTTGCCAAAAATTATGAGGTATATAGATTCACCAGAATAAATAAAGGCTGCATGTGAGGCAACATTTGCTGACGTGTAACTAAAGTTACAGCCTTGTCCCCCAAGATAAGAGTGTGATCCTCATTCCTAATTCTTAATTTTCACAGGCATGAAAGCATCCACCTCTGGCTGCAATTTGCCTTCCACATCACAAAAGAGGAAAATGCCAGAACCTAAGAAGCCTTCAAAGAAGTCCTGTCTCTGGTAAGTGCCTTGGTCAATTTGATATTCTTGTTGAGCCAATGCTGTAGAATTTCTGTAACAGATTATTGCTCAGAAACACCTTAGCGTTAGCTCTAGATAAAAAAATATTGGTTGGCACTGCCATGCCATTCTACTAAGGTTGAAATTTGCCATTATAAAATCATTTGACTTAACCAGGATTGAAACCCAGATCTCCGAATTGCTGGTCAGGTGTGTTAGCCTGTTATACCACCAAGCCATCTTCCCTCAAGGCGAAGATGGTGTAACTGGCTAACAAACCTGCCCGGCGATCAGGAGACCTGGTTTTAAGTCCTGGTCAAGTCAAATGTTTTTTCATGGCGAATTTCAATCCTTGGTGTATACATACCCATGCAAGTTAATACCGCATCATTTGTCAATAAAATAATTGGAAATTCATGCCATGTTACTTCAACTGGCCTTTTTTCTACAGTCATTGCAGATATCTTGATTTGTAGTCTGTTGCCTGGTGCATTGCTCATCTGCTGTGTGTGCATCATAGGCCGTTGGTGAATTACAATCAAGTAAACAATTATGTACATATGTAGAAATGGAGTAGTTGGCATTGGAGACTGGAATGAGGAGCTGCTGCAAACCAATTGTGCGATATTATGACGATGGCAGTATGTCACTGAAAATTCACATTTCCAAGATGATAATAGCGTGTAACAGGAAGGTCCTCAGATGAAAAAGTAAAAGAGATGTGCTACTTTGTTTTGGTTCGGTCACACCTCAAATATTCCATGATCATCTGTGACTGCAGTCATAAAGGTTAAATATAAAAAAATTATTAAAATACAAAGAAAATCTGTATGCTTTGTTAAAAACTGCTAAGAGCAAACATACTATTTCACGATTTTTTGAAGGGATTGAGGTGGGAGTCCCAACAAGCTACATTCTAGGCGTAGCTTGCTTGAGAAATTCAAAATGTGTGTTTCAGAGCGACAAAGAGAATATTATCATGATGCCTCACTACATCTCTAGGTCTGACAGAAGCGATATAATAAGAGAGATACATTTCCGAGCAGATAGGTACAAAAACTTGTTTTTTTCACGCACAATAAAAACTGAGCTCTGCTAAATACACTCCCATAATTCACGCCATCATTTCACCTCCCAAAACCTTATTCCTTACATCTTTTCTCAGTTGGTGTCCTAACACCCCCATTTGGCGGCTCACTGGGTTGTATGGAGGTGATGTTGTTCCATATTTTTTCATACCCCCATCTCTTAAGTTCCACTTTTTTTATCTTACACTAGTCATGATTTCATATCCTCAATCAATACCCCCGAGCAGAGATTAGAAACCTACCAATTGGTTGATTTGTATATACTACCATCATTGGGGAGAGAAAGGGTTAATTATTGATGACAATAAAAATGTGATCATTGCCCATCTATACTCTAGATTGTCTGAATGCCAGCATACTTTTATATTTATGTTAACCTATTTTCATCCCTTAATCTTCTTTTTTGGGATTCTCTGTTGCAGTAATTTTGTTCTGTTAATCCACTGCTGTTTTTCTGTGATAATTAACATGGCCTCACTTTCTTCCAGTCTTCCTCATTCTGTATAACTTCTCTACAACTAACCTCCAAGTTATGAAAAGCTCCAGATTACAAAGCCATGTCTTCACATTCACAGTACATGTTAAATTACTTCCCGTCAACTAACCTCTATAATTAGGAAACCTCTGTTATTCAAAGTCTCCAATAGGGCCCAAGCATGGAAGTAGACCACCTCTCAGCAAAATTCTATGCACTTATATTCTGATATACTTTTACAATGTTTTATGTCATGCCCATCTTAAGTGTGACACTGTTCAGCTGTATCAGGTGTGCAATTCTGCCATAGGTATTATTTTTTTCATGTGTGTATGACTTCCCACTTTGCCAGTGGTGAATCTATTATTGGTGTGGTCCTGTTATTTGATGAATGTGTTCTCTCATCAAAGTTAACTCTTTTGCTGCACGTGACATATGTATGACATTCTTCATCTCTTCATGCATATGAAGAAAAATCAAGCGCAGTGAAAGGGTGCCTCATAGCATTTGGTATCTCTTTTATATTGTGCACTTAATCGGAGTTTTTCCTTTGTTATAGCTGATTGAGAACATTTCCTGATATTTCATATCTTGTCTATTTTCAGGGTGGCAGAGATAGATGATATAAGTTCATGTGACAGTGATGACTCGGATGAAGATGTTAAAGCCACCGAGAAACCCATGGGTTCATCTGTTAAGGCTGTCGCAGAAGTGAAAGTTGATGATAGGAAAGAAAAAAATGGAAGTGAAAGTTCAGATGTTCCAGTAGATTCATCTGCCCACTCAGAAGAGTCAACTGAAGCCACTGATGATACTGAAGGAACTAGTACAGTTGCAGATGAGAAAGAATCAGTGTCTGAAGAGGAAAGGCATGAAAAAGTGAAACAAGTGGAGGTTGTAGCAGTTTAATTCCCATTAGAAAGTAGCCAGTGTATTACTTAAGAGATGTTACTTTGTTGTTAAAGAAACCAACATTCTAGAAAGACATACTAGTGTGTCTGGAATCTTTCATCCATTGTCAGAAACCTACCGTCTAATTTCTTCACCTTCACCTTCTCCTTTTAGCTGTACACAGTTTTTTTTGTTTTCATGTCTCAAGTGATGCTATTCTAAAGAAGAATGGACAAGCACTTAATTCAATTTCTAATTATTCCAGAAACACTTCTAAGCCACAGGAACTCAAGTGAATGGAGTCCATGTAAATTTTACTTGTCAACTGTGTGGCTCAACTTACACGAGCAGATTCTTGTGGAATGTGCATTAATTTTGTGTAAATATGTGACTGTGCTTCAAGGAGTATGATCCTAAGTACAGCAACATGGAAAATAGATGTATTGGTGGTAATTAATGAGGAACTGGATGATCCAGTGAGAACCAAATGATCTTTAAATTGCCATGTAAATACATAACTTTGTCTCAGATGTTTGGCACCATGTACCTGTCTATGATAAATAAAATATGAAAGATCTAAAGTAGAATAAGACTTGAATAATAAGGAACGCTATTTAGAGGTTAACGTGAACTAGCCGTTGCATAACGATTTACACCATCGCTTACAAAAGCCCATGAGAATCCACAAGGAATAAGCTTAATTGGCTCAAGTCCTCATTGCAATATCAAGGCATCCCATGTGGTCCAAAGTAGATAAGGATGCCTTTGATGCATAACTAAAGGATTGTGCGATTTGTGCTGATCCTGTGAATGATGTTACATGCAGAGCTACTATTTGCTACCAAGAGTATTCACCAGGTGATTTGTTCAAAAAACCACCTATAGTCATCACACAGGAAAGCATGGACAAGAAGTACGAAAAGGGTAGCTGCACACCTTGGCATGAGTGCAACTGGATGCCAGTCTAATTTTGCAGAATATTAAGAATTCAAGTAAAATACCACTCCTGAACCCTTCAACTCCCACCATCACTTTTCACAGAAACTGTCCACATTTTATTTTACGTTACACTGTTCAGTATGCCCCTCTAGAGAAAATTAAAACTGTGTTCTAGACGACTTCAAATTAATGCTATGAACAATGGTTACCTTGTTAGGTAATAAATAAAATGCAAGTGAAAAAGTAATGGAAAAAACTGAATCATTCTGTTATTCCCCTATGGTAAATAAAGTTATTTAATACTGGTTACTTAATACATTGACATGTACAAGTTCATGTATGAATGCGTGAACCAAATAGAGCAGGTTCTATTTTTCTGTTCACACATTCATGCATTTGTACAAGTTGGTGTGGTTACGCCATTAATTTTTGCCTTCATGCATTCACACATTAACTTGTACAGATTAATGTATTCTGTAACCAGGCCTTAAGAGTGGTGTAAATTAGTTAGCATGGTGAAATATCCCAAATAATATGAATATTGTTCCCTAAAGACCAACTCAGGATTGCTCACTATTATACAAATGATTTAAGGTGCTTACTAAAAAAACTAAAGGCAAGACAAATCCTTTGGATAAGAGTGGAGTGTGTAAATTTAAGTGCAGCGACTGTGAAGCTATGAATGTGGGGCAGGGGGTGAAGATCACCAGATTGTGACAGGATTGATATGCAAGGAACTTAGAACTGGAAATCCCACATCTGAAAGGGAAAGTGAGCAAAATGGACTGGCTAGAAGCCTGGAGATAAGGAGGAATTTCAAAAAAGGAAGTATCATTAACGACGTAGTGCTTGAAAGATACTCCCCACTCTCAAGGATTCCCTCGCTTTGGTTGACGCTAAGACATTAAAGATGTCATCTGCTCCGAAAGAGTTGACCCCAAACAGTGAGCATACCCTGTCACCTCCATTACCCCTCCCCAGGACACCTTCCTCACAAAATACCCTCTCCTACCCACCCCCACCCACCTTTCCACTTTCCAACCCCCTGCCATCTTTAGCGACCAAACCATCCATCCTCTTCCCCTGGTTGAGGGACAGGGGGTGAGGGGAAAGGCACTATTGATCCTAATGATGCAATCCTAACTGACATGAGAACATCCCTGTTGATGACACTGTTGAGTAGAAACTAGTTGTATATACCTTGAATAAGTCCTGGCAGAAAAATATGCAGTGTATTTACCATAGTGATAATGGATTTGCGCATATTCAAATATGAAAACATCAAATACACACAACAGAATACAGGTAGAGGAGCATACCTGATAAAAATATGGAAATGAACAGAGTTTTCAGAATAAAAACTGTGATTTTCAACTTTTAATAACCATGTTCAACACATGTATATTATCAAAGTTTGAAATGAAGTCATCTTGAGCTCTGATGATGAAGTATATACATACAAACATCAAAACCAGTTAGACTTATTACAAATTGAGGGAAATTACAGTTTTTATTCTTAAAAGAAGTATGTCAAAATTCTTCAACTTGACTTTGCCTGCCACCATCTTTATAGTAACAAATTGTATGAATAGGGTCATATCTTTTTCCCTTCTGAACTTCCAAAGAAAAATGGGATCACCTCACAATCAGAAGTAAAATCAACTTCAATTACATTGCATAACCTAAATATTTATGATCACCAGTGTAAGTACGTCAAGCCAAATTCTCTTGGCATTTGAGTTTGATCAATATTATCTCAACTTCAACTCACAAAATATTTGTATTACTGGTTACAGTTTACCTAAATTGGATTGCACACAGCATCAATGCCATTTTGACATTAACTGCAACAATGTCGGCATACTGGATTTAGAGCAACATTACGACCGCATCTTATATTACTGTTGATGACATCGATCAATTCAGTAATAATCACACACGGTTATAACTTATCTGCAGTGAAATGTAAAAAGCATTAACACCACATTGCTTGTGTTTGTCTTACTGCAAAAAATTTCTCTGGTGGGGATCTGCAACTCACGATCAGTTGTGGAGGATGTGAAGCAAAACTACAAATGTCCAACATCCTCAGGGACAAAACTAAAATGGTTAAGAGAACTAAAGACAGAAATCACTTATCATGATTTTCATTGGTCAGTGCAGTTTGATTTGTCCTCTGTGGAATTTTTGCTGGTATTTCTCTAGTATGATCTAATTCTGGAATAATAAAACTAGCTAATTTTTTGAAAGCAAGTTGATGGTAGCTGACACAAGGGTTGACAAGGATCAAAGCATTTCAATCCTTAACGTGAAAGTATAGATACCATATTTCTTCACTCATTAGATTTCCTTTTTTTTACAGCAAAATGATTTCTAAAATTACCTATGTCATACAGCACTTTCTTTTCCATGCACCCAATTCTGCATACCTGTCAGAGTAGTGTCCTCTCAACTTTCACCCTAAAGCTGTACAGCAGCTGCAAGCTCACACATTTTGTCAACTCTTCGTTCATGGTAGAAGGGGAAACTGAACAGCAGTATGAGAGAAATTAAAACAAATATATGAACTAGTATGAGTCCATCAGGTTGAATTTAACAGCACATAGGTCTCAGCAAGCAGAATTGCAAATGGTCAAATAAAGCTACACCATGAACAAGAACTCGCACATCAAACATGAATTTCAATATGATATTTCTCCGCCAAAATATACCCTAAAGAAAATAAAAATGCATTTCATGATTGGCCTTCATCTACTAGGCCAAGGGTGAAGCTACATTACCATGTATCTGATTTTGCATAGTCATCAGAATTGCCCATATATCTACTTCCAGCACAGACAACAAAATGGCAGAAAGCTACTGGTAGACTCTTCATATTTCCTTTGTTTCTAAAATCAACAGCAAATACCTAATACCATAGCTATATTAGCAATAAAATAACCTCATTTTCTTCATCTATATTGCAGGTCTGTACATAACTGACGTCAGTTATGATAATTTTTAGGGATGAGCCGATTCCACTTTTTTTCGATTCTGATTTCGATTCTTTCAAATAGATTCCCGATTCTCCGTTCCTATACCATGGATTCTTATTCCTAATAACAGGTGGGATATTGATATACCAGTAGCATATGAATATTGTTTAAATTCAAGTATTGGCAGAAATAAAATAACAAAGACAAATAAGTCTCTCAAAAAGTATATTTCTTAACAAATAGCAAATATAACCTCAGCTTATTGAGGTAGATAAGAAGTACAAATTGATAGCCTACATCCAAAATTACTGAGACAAATATGATGTGGTAAATGAAATTTGATTTGAATATTGATCTATCTGGAATCGATGGAAACGAAATAGGCTTTAGGCGATCGATTCTTGATACCAATTCTAATCCTGAGAATCGGTGGAACCGAGAATCGACAATTGGATTCGACTCATCTCTAATAATTTTCAAAACATAACAGAAAAGGCACATGGTGCCTTTTCAGCTGATTTGTCCTATGGGCAGAGAAATGCAGTAATTAGATTGTATGCACTGCAAATCAACACCATGCATCAGCTCTTTAACTAAATTGAAAATATTTAACACTGCAAACCTCGTAGGCCAAATAATGCAATTTACCTCCCTGTATGGGATGTAAAATTTCATTATAAACAAAGATTTTATTTATAGTAAAAACTTTACAAATCAAGTGGACCTGATACAGGTCAATATTTTTCCCTGGACATTACTTAAAACCACATTCAGAGAGTCAGAATTGCCCTCTTTATAGCCTTTTCCTTCCTCTTCTTCCTCTTGTCCTTTTCTTTTTTATCAAGAGTGGCCTCACGGAACAACTGAACACCTTCATTAATTTCAATTTCCCGCTGCAAGAATTCAAGACCATGTAGATTGTATCCAACTACATCCTGTAAAACAAATACATCATTACAAAATGAGTCAGAAATCACGCAAAAATCCATAATAAAAAATAAGATGTTATCTCTCTTTTGAATGACTAAAAATTTCAATAATAATTTTTTTTCTGGAATGAAAAAGTATGATGCCAAGAGTAAGTGTTTGCTTACTGAATAAAAGCCTCAAATTTAGGAATTCTACATTTATATTATTCACATTAGGTCTCACACCTATAATGAAAAGTAAGCTTAAAACTGTACAATTTGTTCATTATCAGGAAACCTATCACAAAATAGAATTCAGAATTTCATGGTTCATAATTTTGGTCATTATGGAAAGAAGTAGAGACCAGAGGCTTTTGACATGTGCGCATGGACAAGGACAGAAATATAATTGAAAGTTGGGCTGAGATGGAGACAAAGGGAGAAGTCTGGATATGGTAGAAGAAGAAAGGAAGGCGACAGAAGAAATTAGAAGCACATGGCAAGATTGGTTGACGATGTATTGAGGGGTAGGGAATCGTTGAAGAGTGATACAAAATATAACTTTGGGCAAGCAAGGGAGAGATTAACTTCATGTTTCACACAACAAGAGATGGGTAAATTACCAAAATTTTCATTGAAGGTCAATTACCAAGGTATATTAAGGTTATTTTACCATAATTTGCTGGTAATTTTAAATTCTCTGCAATTAATAGCAATTAGAGGACTTAATAGGACAGTCAATAGCAATTGCAAGGAGTTAACAGCATCTTAACCATTACTACTGCTACATTAACATATTACAAATAGAGAAAAATTTAAAAGAAAAAATGGCAGCCCACACACTATAAGGCATTCTTTTATTGGTTTGAGAAATTTTCATTCAAACTGATAAGATGATTTCCCCACAATTACATATTCCACAAATGAGTTGTATGTGCCTTAATTCACTACTAAAAATGTATGAAATATATAATGGCTTGGCTTAAAGTAACATACTTGGAATATATCGGTATAAAAGAAATCTGAGGAGATTATTGAAAATTATGGCAATTTTCAGGAGTTGCTGTTAAGTTACATAAAATACCATGGTAATTAATAAAAATTACCATTGCAATTTTCAGAATGATCCATCTCTACTCACAACTGCTTAAATTTTTCCATACAATTCGAATATACCTTGCATCATGTCACCAGGGATTGATGCATGGGAAACCTCTTTCTCACTCTTTCCAATGAAGTCCTTCCAACTACTCACCTGATCAACAAGAAGCAAGAATAAACTATAATGATTTCAAATGAAGAACTGAAAAATACCTCTATGCTTGCCTAGCTAATTATCACAGGTAATGTTTTGTGTGTACACGAAACTAAAGATGGCAGATTTTTCATACATCAATCCGCTAACACCACTCAATAATGGTTAAAATTGATTCCAAGAAACAAGACTTACCCTGAGTTGCCTCAAGTGCTTGAAAGCCAACTCTGTTATATTTGTCACCAATGGATACAAATGTGTAGCCCCAATGATAGGGGCTTGGTGAACTCGAACCAAGAAAAGCAAGGTACGGCAAAGTAGCTCCACATCAGGCCCACAGTGCTTCAGGAGATCAGGGGAGGCTTCAAGAAATCGGCAAGCCCAGGGAAATGGCAAGAGCAACAGCGCTTCCTCCAGGTCACTGAAATGAAGAGAGGAAAAATGTAATTACAGTAGAACTTCTGAATAATGAAATTCAAGGGACTGAAAATTTGCTAGTCCGTTAATCGGAAGTTGGTTTCTCGGAGGTGATTTGCACGTTGTGTCACTCAAGGAGCAAATTATAGGCTCCAATGGTGTATTGTGAATTCAGGGAAAGTGGTTAGCAAAACTCAATTGATGGTAATAATTCCGCAAGAGGCCACATATGCTTTTTCTTCTGTTCCTTTAGAGAGAAATTCCTCGGAGGTGATTTGCACGTTGTGTCACTCAAGGAGCAAATTACAGGCTCCAATGCTGTATTGTGAATTCAGGGAAAGAGGTTAGCAAAACTCAATTGAAGGTAATAATTCTGCAAGAGGCCACATATGCTTTTTCTTCTGTTCCTTTAGAGAGAAATTCCTCGGAGGTGATTTGCACGTTGTGTCACTCAAGGAGCAAATTACAGGCTCCAATGCTGTATTGTGAATTCAGGGAAAGAGGTTAGCAAAACTCAATTGAAGGTAATAATTCTGCAAGAGGCCACATATGCTTTTTCTTCTGTTCCTTTAGAGAGAAATTCCTCGGAGGTGATTTGCACGTTGTGTCACTCAAGGAGCAAATTACAGGCTCCAATGCTGTATTGTGAATTCAGGGAAAGAGGTTAGCAAAACTCAATTGAAGGTAATAATTCTGCAAGAGGCCACATATGCTTTTTCCTTCTGTTCCTTAAGGGAGAAATTTGAAACCATAAAATGTAGTTTAGAATTGACGTCTATGAGAACATCAACTTTATCTAGAGTTAAATACATGTTCTTATGAATTAATATGCTTACGCTACAAAAAAAACAGTAATTACGGACTGATAACATTTTAACGCGTCCTTGCTCTCGCTCAGCCATTAATAGTGAACAATTCCACAGATGGTGGCATATGGCCACATGAAAATATCGGCAGCAACGGCATCCTACCATAGATGAATGCTGATGACCTGAGATTACCAACGGACATTCCAGTTGTCCCTTGATCCAGTATTGATGATGAGAACGAGAAACCAATTCAAGGTTAACGTTTAAATTTCATCTAACGTGAACTAGACTAAAAAAGAGGCCACATACAAATGAAGTTAGCTCTTAATACAAGCAATTACCTTCATGAAATTGAATAACATCACATTTTTGCGAATACAAGAACACGCATTGTGAATTGACAGGAAACTCAGTATGGACCAAAAACAATAATTGCCCTACCCGAATAACCATTCTCTTTAAAATAAAATGGTGTTATAAATAACTTCCCAATTACTTACCTCTCTGCCGTGAAATATCGCCCATCACTCACATACATAAAAAAACTAAGTTACACAGTGAAAATTTACAGTAATAATTAAAATGCTTAAAGGACAGGGGGAACAACAGATTTGAAAACCCAGGCCAGGGAACTCCTGAATATCTAACCAATATTAAAATGCTTATCATTTGATCAATCAGCAAAATTATTTTTTACATCATACACCACATTCAATCCAAAGTTTTTCACAATAACCATACCTTGGCCTGATTCTTCGAATGGTTTCAATGAGAAATCTATTTGGACAGGTAATTTTGTAGGCAGACATCAAAAGAGGAGGCACCGGAGGTGGAGGTAGATCTTTTTTCCCCTGCACTGTCAGGGCTTTGCAAGTTTCTTCATACGCAGCAAGTTTGCTCTTATAATCTTCAAAGACTTCTATTGCTTCCATGATTTCTTCAGCCTTTGCAGTAGAGAAAAAAATGTATTATGAGAGACTTGACTTGGTATATCTCACTTTTGTACCACAATTATTCTAGTTCAAATGAGAGACTAAGACTTATTACTCCAACACAAACCCACCACTGTTGTAAGGTCACGCACGGAAATGTTCCATTCATGCAACACAATTCTGATTAGCTTATAGCTCCTTACATAAAGAGATATTTCATGTTCATTGTTTTTAGTTACATTAAAACTAAACTAAACTAAATACATAGTATGGAAAATATCTGAGACGGAGGTGAATATTACAGAAAATTACGGTATTTTCAGGGGCTGCGGTAAATTATGTAAAATATCTCAGTCATTTAAAAAAATGACCGCAGTAATTTTCAGAATTGCCAATCTCTATTCACGGCTGAAAATTGAACTAATTTGGAATGCTTCAAATTGTTCCACGAGAAGGGTGTCATCCAAACTGATAAAGAAATCAAACTCCATAATCAGCACTGAAAAAATAAAATAGCACTAGATATATTTCTCATCTGATGCTTGGATCCAACAACCAATCACACGCAAGCAGCCAAGTCAAGTGTTCCGAGAGAACATCCTAAGATGAGCTGGATAAAACCAATATCATAATTGGGTGAGTTGTCAAGATAATGTAACAGCTTAGCTAAAATCTGTTAAAAATGCTTTGCAAATATTTCCACAAACCAGCCAAAACAATATGGCAGTTTATTTAGGCAACATAGTTCAGATGATGCCCAGACAGCACCACTGTATTCTGATACTAGCATCCTGTAAACACAGGCTATATGGCATTAAAATTGATTTAAGTTCCCGATTTAGTTCCGAAATTTCAGTTCTGGAATACGTTTAGCGTAAATCAGTTTGCTTTTCAGACATGCACCTCACTGAATTACCCAAGCAGACCTTAGAGCTATTTCACAATTAAAAATGTCATTTCACATGATATCATTTTTAATGAAATCTCTAAATTTATCTTCATGGGTCAATTCTTACCGCTTTCTCGCTGCCAGCAGTTTTCCTTGATGGTAGGTTAGACCCATGTTGGCCAGGAACCACTGTGCCCTCTCCTGTTGCAAGAGTATCCCTTTCGCTAGCTTCTTCCTCCCTTTCCACCTCTTCCTGATCTTCCAGGACTAATGGCTCCTCTGTCTTTTCCCACAACCTCAGCACATGATCTGACCCAGCGCTAACCACAAACCTCCCATTGGGACTGACGGTTAGAGCCCATGCCTCCCCTCTGTGGCCCTGGAGAAGTACAGAAAATGGTCACTTAATGGATGACAATGTCAACAGTAACAATGGGATAATATTCAAACATAACAGTTGAAATGTTTTGAAATTGCCACGAGAAAAATTCGGCCTGGACCCAGGATCGATCCACAGATTTTTGGCTTAAGATCTAGTTCCCCTGAATCCACCAAAATCGCCATGAGATAGCACAGTGGTCTGAACATCGGTACGGCAAACCAAAGGACCGTGGTTCGATTCTCGGTCCAGGCCAAATTTTTCTCATGGCAATTTCAAAGTAGCAATGGGACATTTCCATTCCTTGGATCTCTGTTTCTATGCCAAGTAATAGAATATAAAGGGTAGGCATCTTAGGGTAGTAAGAGCAAAATATTTTTTCACCATTTCCCCTTGAAATCAATGAATTGGTCTCATTTCTATGAAAACTATCTCATCCTTCCAAAGATACCAAAATATTAGTCCCTCACCAAACTACTCTCCATGATTTTTGATGAAAAACACCAGCCCTTTTTTACATGGGATGGTAACTGTATGCACTACTATTTAATAAAATGAGGAATTTCTATCACTCAGATCTCGTCACAAAGTGAAGTGTGTAGTTTGTATGTTTTGTAAACTCTTTTTTTAAATATATCACATTATCACTGCAGTGATTTTTTCAGTCACAAAAAACATTTTGTTGAGAAGGGGGATATTGAAGTACCACACGAAAAATAATGAGTTAAATATATAAAATACTAATATAGATATTTTTATATAATTAAAGTTTCAGTCATGTAAAACTATATTATTGGTCCATTGATACAATATTTAGTTCATGCGTCCGTCAGCTGCTGAAATTAAAATGTATAATTCAAATATGGTCTCCATTATGACTAGAGAACTAACTTGCTTTAACTTCCTTAAAAAGAGGGGTACAGAGATTCTGATTCCACCCTTACTTGCCAAGGGGATTTCATGCACATTCCTGCAAGTGTTTTTGCACCATGAAAAAATGGAAACAAAAGACATTGTCATGAGGTGACAGCATTCCAGATTCAATACACTACAAAGGCAGCTTACAACTGATTTTACAGTTGTTATTGTTGGAAAAAGCAATTACTCAAATTATTATTTGTTTTTTAATAGATTTTATTAATTGTCATGTATTATTTATTTTTATTAATATTTATTAATATTATTTATTTATCATCTATTGTTGACATAGTTACATCTGTTGATTAAGAGTGTTTAGTAGTGCTGGGAAATGAGCGGTAGGAGCGGAGCAGTTGTTTTTTGGAAACCAATTGGTACCTCCGATTGCTCCGAAACCTCCAAAACGCTACGCCATGCAATGTTTCAGTAGTTTCTAAGTAGGATAGTTTTTGAGCATTTTTTATCAAGCTACAGGAATGAAACTTTAATGGAAAGTTCTTACATGTTCAAAGAATCAGAAAAAAAACCAAAACATTTATGCCTAGGTTTGATCCCTGGTAGGATTTCATGTTTCAATGACATAAGATGGGGGGAATGAAAACTTTCCATGGAGAATAATTTTCTCTTACTCAATTACAAGCACCCGATTACTAGTTGTGAGGCATAACATCACTACTTCCTCCGTGTGTTGTAAAATTGTTATTGGTTTGGTCTAGGCAACTATTATCAGGCGAGCTAAGGTGTTCAATAATCTATACAAGTGATGAAGCTTTGTTCTTTCATTTAATGTGGTCTCCCTCGTTCTTCTATTGTGTATGTCATTATACTTACATAAAAATCATGATTTCTGAAAGCATGTATTTCACTAAACATTATTATTATTATTAGTAGCCTCATGAAAAGTACTGAATGAATTGTTCACTTCAGTCAAACGTCGAAAGAGCCTGAAGAGATTTGAGTTATATTTGGTTGAGCAGATTGATAATTACAGACTAAATAAGCATCTATGATTAATAAGCATTGCAATAAAAAGGCATTACACGAAAAAATCGTATTGCAGACAATTCAGAGATCTTTCAAAGCCTACAACTACTGAAAGCCCCGGCATCCTCCGAAACCTCCGTTTCCTCCGTAGCCTCCGCTAACAACCGCGATAGTACCGGAGACAACCGGAGGAGTGCTGTAATCGCTACTACCGATTCAATCACCGGAGGACGCCCTCCGTTCCCAGCACTAATCTATTGTTGACATAGTTACATCTGTTGATTAAGAGTGTTTAGGTGTGTCATCTGTATCAACATGCTAGTTCTGTTTTATAAAATCTTTGGCATCGAGTGTGAGTATTTAATCAAGAAAGAATAATACCTGCAAGCACATTTCAACAGTTATTTGGTGCTTGTGAATGTTCACACAGCAGACAATTGAGTTTACATGGCCATGTCTCAAGTCTGGAATCACTCTCATATTGATCCATATTAGAGATTTTAATAACATTAAGCCCACTTAAAAATGAGATCAACTACCATTACTTTCCGGTTTATCATTTGCACCCACAGTAAAAAGCACCCAGGAATAAGCAAGTGACAAAGAATAATCACCATAATGCTTTGCACATAAAATTTACACGCTGTTTTGAGAAAACAGCATTGAATGAAAATACTGTACATTGGTCATCAGCCTATCAATGCTCACAAAATCATTGTACAAGTGGGAAGGCGTATTTGCCCCCTGCAATTGTGCACACCCCTTAGTTATAAAAAAATTTTGTGACCCAAACATTCTAGCTTACCTTGCATAAACCCGTGCCAATCAAGAGAGGGAACCATCAGCTCTAACAACTAACTTTCTAGAACCAAACCACTTTATTCTCTAATTGACTAAAAATCACTATATATTAGTGTACAGTCCAACCCCATATTTTTCTGTACCCACGAATGCTGAAAATGATTTCCACTCAAATACCTAATCATTTTTGAAACTGATATAATTTTAACACACAGCAGCTCAACATTTTCCAATTAACAAAATTTTACAAATTGAATTACTATTAATAAGCAATCAAATCACCAACAGTCAGCCATCAGATTCTAAAGCTAATTACCGGCAAAGTAATGATTTTGCTGAAGGTGTCTGCATCCCATTGCTTGACACGGCCATCGCGTCCACAGGTAAAGAAGAGATGAGTTTTTGGGACGAATTTGATAGAAGTAATGCTGTCATCGTGGGCAAAAATGGAGCGGTGACAGTCACCAAAATCCAGACCCCAAATTTTGACATTTCTGTCTCCACCACCTGTTGCAATTAGCTTAGAGTCCGAAGATATGTCCATGCATGCAACAGGCAACTTGTGGCCATACAAAGATAAGAAAAACTGAAAAAGAGAAGAAAATGTTTAGTTTTTCATGAGATCAACATAAAATCTAGATTCTTTGGTCCATTTAATGCATTGAGTATATATTTGTGCACAGCCCAACTCAGGTTTTCCAATGCCCAGGAACCGTGAATAAGATTGTTTCACCCTGAAACCTCAAAGCTCACAATATGCTATTATTACGTATTTATTCACCTTAAAAAATGGTACACACCATATTAGGTGTCGTCACATAATATACTCATACATACAAACATACATATAGCAATAACATTCATACACACATACATATTCCACTCTTAAATTTCACTGAGATTACATTTATAGTACTCTTCAATTGAATAAAGAGGATACCTTATCAGCCAATCTCTTAATCTCTTCCTTAACAAAATAGTATCTTCAGCTCTTATGTGGGTTGGTAACATGTTATCATTCTGACATTTACCTTATGAAAGGATTTATAATTTAATAATAATATACAATAATCAACATTCAAATTATCTCTGCACCTCCTGTTATAATTGTGTATAGTAGATCTGCAGGCAAAAGTCTCCAGATTGTCCTTGACATAGAGAAGTGCATTAAATACAGATAAGTCATACACTGTCATAATTCCAAGTTGGGTAAAAAGAGGCTCACAGTTGTCAAGTGGGTGGACATTAGCAATAATTCTGATAGCTCCTTTTAGCAAGAGTATCAAGTGTTCTTAATTTTCAACATTGTATCTCACTGACATCCAACTGCTATTTTCTGGCCTATACACACAAGGACATGTAAAATGCTCCTTAGTTTTGGTCACAGAACCATAAAAAAACAAACAACTTCTCTATTAACCTTAAGAATTTCCTACTATGAATCAGAGAAGCATTTTTTTTACTAAATACTGAAACAAATATAGTGAAATGGCATGGTCCACTGGTTTGTTGTATTTTCAGGCCAAGTTTTAAACTATCCAAACTAAAACTTGTATAGTTTGCTACTAATTTTTTTTAATTCCAAAAACTTGCTCTCAAAAAGTCGCAATGAACCACATGTTATGCAGTATATTGAAGAGAAAATAATGAACACTAATAAGTTTCATTGCAGCGTAACTATATGACTATGACCAAAATTTCACATGACAATTGAAGCCACATCAAGGCTAGCCAATCTAATATACTATAAACGCAAAAGCACATATCATTTTGGCCACTTCACATGTAAGCTAATAAATGTCAATCCAACAAAATGAAACAAAGATGTATGCTAAATGGGTTCAAAATCTGGGCATACTCTCAGTTGATATGGAGATGTTAACTATTAAACTTGATGGTAAAATTATCTATTAAACTTAGCACTTGATGGTATGTATAATCTTTTAATAATCTATTGTTACATGTTTGCTTCTTAACTTTTCCATGAGGACATTTCAAAGTCTGAACGCAAAATTGCTATAGTCTTAAAACTAGAAAAAATATGATTAACCTTATTCCACTAACCTTCAATGAATCAATGAAAAAGATTTTCACCGTTGAATCCAGCAGAGCAACGGCTATAAAACGCCGATTAGGGGTAATACATATGCACAATACTGTTTCCTCAAGCTTCAAGGCTCTTGAGTTGAATAAAGAAAGAACTTTTCCTTTGGTCACAGTTCCACCTGTTTCTTCTGATGTTTGCTTTTTGTCCTCTATCAGCTCAAAACTCCAAAATCTCACCATACTATCACCGCCTCCAGAAATACACCCTTTCTGTAGAAAATAAATACCTTCATAAATTACTGATCAAAGGAACTTAACAGAATTCTCTACAACTCATTTTGAGTTATAGCAACTGTATCAAGCTACAAGGCTGTTCAGAATAGTGTATTTAAGTTTGATTTCAGTCTTATTAAATATTTCTATTACATATTACTTCAGTTAGCACATGGCCTGTGCAGGATAAAAATGTCACATGTAGCAAATTTTATTACTCCCATGATGCTATATTAAAATACTTCCTTGAGATACATTCCTACAGAAAATTTTCATAAATACATATGTAAATAAAAAAAGTGATTCCATGATTTTTTTATATAAGCCACAGATAGCCTTTATAACACACTTTCTGACTTCTTTTTGCACATGCACACTTAAAAGAAAAGTTTTTTCAATGGAGAACTTGCCAATTTTTTTTATTGAGGTAATGGAGGACGATGAATCTTTCCCAACGCAAAAAACCTGAGGCCTAAATAATGCTTAGTTCCCGAGATATAAATTCTCTAAGTCGTCGAAATTCCATGGGTGCAAAAAATGGCCGTAAAAGGGGGTGTGGTCAGATTGGTCAGGTCTGGCATCACTCCTATCGCTCAGACGCTGCAGCAGTGGTAGGCCCGGCGATTGTCTCAGGGACTCAGGGCGGCACGGCGTCACCAGGGAACTTTGGGCAGAAGCGCTATGCCGAGAACGGTGGAGAATTCAATGGATGCAAGCACGCAAATATCTACGCTGCTATCAACGATGGAAATTCCGCTTCCTAAGAAACAATGGAAATTTATCCATGCACATTAATTTAAAGTCACATGTCATCGGCATTGTCAGAATACCTTACACTATAGAGACTGTTTTTGTGAATGAATTTGTGCATATAACTTACCGAGACCTCATCCGTAAGTCCCTACTTACAGGACAACATCACGAAACCTGTGTTTAGGCTGCTAAAGACAATTTTTTTTCTGAAATAGGAGAGAAACGTAGGAAAAGGGTAAGATTTTCTCTCCCATACGCCTGGGTTTGCGATAAAATTGCAACTATAGGATTTCTTTCCACTATTTTAACTATCATTGCATTTATTTTTGTAACATTTTGAGGAATCAAAATTAAAGTTAATCCAGTCCAGTTCATAACAAATGTAGGGCATGGTAACACAGTATTTTCTTTTCCTTATTATTTGTATTATAACTCAAAGAATTTCATCTTTCGTTCATGGTGTTATGCAGCATGATTTAAAATAAAATTAATATCGCATAAAAATATTTAAAATAAATATCGCATAGGCAACCAAAGCAAAAAATGGCTCCACTATAAGCACATTTAATAAAGTTATCATCGGATGATTTGCATATGCATGAACGCTGTTCGTCTGGGTAACATACCTTAGGGCCATTTTTGTATGTAGTCGAACATTAAGGCCTTCTGGTTTTGATTGTGCTAGGAAAACACTCCACGGTCCAACAATCCACATTTCGCCCACATAAAATATGCCGCTATAAATGAACCTCTTTACAAATCTCTGCTTTTACATACCCTGGGCACCTGTTATCAACTTTCTCACGTCAGAAAATTCTTCACAGTGAGCGAAAAGTTGATTAACAAATATCAGCATTTGAGTGTAATTGCTAGGAAATTCAAAGTGAATATGTTGCTCTGCGATAAAAATTTATATCTTTGTCTATTGTTAACACTCTTCAAATAGACTCAAAACCGATCGGAGCTCTCTCTCTCTTCCCCAAAATGTATCCTCGGATTTCAAAATGTGCGGCCAACGAGACACCTTCTGCCTAATAAGTGTAAATCCCATGCGAACTATAGAATCCTAATATTTGCTACTAGGTATACTCCCTTTGAAGGGTTAGTTGAAGATCCAAGTAATAGTTAGAAAGTTAAAAATGATGCAGTTACAGTTGTACATGTTCTGAATTGGGAATTTTACTTTATATCTGAAACATATTAAACTGAAAAATAAATTATGCAGTAGGGCCACGATCCTGAATTACACTGGAGTTCTGTACACCCAAGCCTTAACCCACACGCAAAAAAATTAAATCTTTGGCATCACCTCACCTCACCATAGTTCTTGCGATGTCTGCTTGTTACTCTTTGTTGGTCACAAGGCTAGACTCACAATTTTTTGCCGTTACAGTACGTTCCGGGAATATTCCGCACTTCAATGTGCATACGGTTTTCAATATATTCTATCGAACGCATCCTATTGCACCATCGATGTAATATTTCCTCATGAAACTGCAATAAAATTTTAGAATCAAACTTTTTGAAAAGATCACATTTCTAAGAATGTCGAAATACTGCAATAGAAATTGGTAACAATTAATATATTAATTTATCGGGAAAATCACAGGAAATAATTAAGTGATTTAACAGTTTGTATTTCGGACTATGTCTACATGTCGCATCTCATTATAGTACTCCATCATCACTAGAGCGTCGACTTCATAGGCAGATTATCTGACTCGGCACTAACTTCCATGCAGATGAAACACTAAGAAATCGTTAAACTATGGCACACCAAAATACATATGTATATACTTCCTGAAACTCAGATGCAATATTTCAACAAAATATCATGAGGCTAAAAATAAATGAACGGTAAGTGAACGGTGATAAATGCCAAACTATTCGCCGGTATTTCATATGGTAGATGGCAGGTGTGACGTCACACATATAACTTACAAAATGGCACGTAAAAAGCTGAGTTTGAAACTACATCACTGTAGTTCAATAAATATGGGTCGCTCAGATGAAATGAAAGGATATATAGGAAACATTTTTGGTTAACTATGTGATGCATGAGTTAAAACAGCTGTAAAAAACCTTGCAAGTTCTCTATTGTAGTAATGTGACCTATTTTACAGGAGAAATGGATTGCAGTAGGAAAGTTGTTATGCTTAACTTAAAGTTCATTTAAGTTGTCTTTGTTATGCCTCACTTATAGTTATACTTAACTTATAGTTAAGCATAACAAAGACAAGGCTAATGGGAAGATATCAGATAGAAAAATCCTAGAAAACATGGTTCATCCATGCATCCAATCAACAAAGAGTTCACAAAGACAGCTTCTTTTTGTTATACCTCATCATGGGTCAGGCAAATGGACCACACTTCCTTGGAGTGGGCAGGAATCTCTTCGAGAATATCCCCAGCACCAATATCTGCAACCAGCAATCTGCCATCTCTCATACCAATTATAGCATGCCGATCACCAGGGACAAAACAGGCGGAGAGCACATAACCAAGTGTAGACACTTTGCCATTCTTGGTTTCCTCTCCAGTCACAGTTCGTAAACATGTCAGCGATGGCCTAATTTTGAAGAACAATAGCTCCGTGCCAGGTTATAATATCCACAGATAAATTCTATCAACTGTTGCAAACTGTTTAAGATGGAGCATTACTTTTAAAGCAAATGTAGAGATACAAACCAGCCATATACAACAGTATATGAAGCAGGAATAATATTGATCAAATCCACATATTGAGCGAATTCATGAAATCATACCAAAGCATCTAAATAAATTATTTCTACCCACCTTTAATAAGAATACAAGATTAATTAAAGAAATTGCCTTAAAACTGCTACTTTTCACCACACATTTTCTAACATGACAAAAAATGTTCAGAGATAAAATATATTTTAATCTGCTTAATTAAAAATATTCATAAATTATAGAGCCTTTCAAAATCATGAATTTCAATGCAGATTAGATTTTACTGCTGCTGCTTAAGACTGCATAGCAGCCACTCAAATAGTCAAGTTTTCCTTGAAACAACAACAAAGTATAAGCAATTATTGCTATCATATTTTTGCCACAAGATTTGTCAGTCTTCTGTATTAGTTTTCTCATCCCGCAAGAAATAAAATACAAGCTTCACGAACAAAAGGGAAGTAAGAGAATAAGCTTCACTGACGAAACGAAGTGGGGCATGACATATGCTGAGATGAAGAAAGACATTGTGCAAGGAGATGAAGGCAGGATAGATTACAAAAAGGAAAAGTTTGGTCCCAATTAAATCAGAGAAATGTGTGTGGCATCACCATCTACATGTCTTGAGGAAAATAGGTAAAATCTCTCCCGATTCTTTTGATTAAGTGACAATTTAAAGTTTTTAATTTGCTGGAATGTAGAAGGATTCCTTTTCTAATGAATGAAGAGCAATAAAGATTTTAAAAAACAATAATAACTTGGGAGGGCATTAATACAAACAAAAACAGACATACCAGTAGTCTAAACCAAAAGAAAGAATCCTTTCCTTCAGTGTAATTTAAAAAATAAAACAAGGCAGCACATAGCCAAAATTTACTCATTACAGAAAATGTTATGTATCTCAATGAAAACAGTACTTCAAAGTGTAGGTTAATACTTAAAAAGCCCACAAAAGCTTAGGAATAATTTAAAAATATCATGACAAACAACTATCAAAAAAGAGAAATCGGTACAAAAAAGCTTGAATTACCTGTTCCACAGCTTGATTGCTTCTGAACTAGCAGACAGCACACCTAAATTATCAGAGCTAAAACACAGAGTTCTAACTTCAGAGCGATGGCCTAGTTTGGTTACAGTTCCCAAGGTTTTATAGCAGTCTTCTTTCTTTGATTCATTCAGAACTTCCAAAGTCATGACACTGTATAAGCTGAGAATATTATGACGCGAATTGATGGCAATCTGTAAGAAAGAGAACAAATTAAATGACTGATGGGTCAGTTCCAAAATTCAACAAATCCAAATCCGGAATTCGAAAATCCTGTTTTCACCGAATCTTGATCCACGAAGTCATATTTCATACCCGAAGTTCTCCACCCTTGCCAGTGATGAGAGCGACTGATTTAACTTTCCCATCAGTAGGTGGTATTTTAAGAATTGGTAGTCGCTGAACTTCATCTTTCAAGGTCACCTCAACAGCATCTTGATCGTTAATTTCAGGAGGTACCGCATCATCCCTGATAAAAACAAAATTTTGATAAATTAGCCTTCATTTTTAATATTATTCAAGCTGGTATATTCCAAATGTATTCTTTTAAGCCAAGTCTATAAATAGTGAATGAGACATAGATACATAATTTTGGCTCATTCAAAACTAAACTCAACCAATTTCTTTGAGATAAACAATGCTATATCACTGATGAATTCATGTCTCATTCATTTGAAATTTTCTACTTGGATGCACTGGTATTTATGTTGTAACTGTTTTAACTTGACGAAGATTTAACACACACTTCCTCTTCCAATGATGAATCTTCCCCGTTTACCTCTTCTGAATACGGAGTGTCACTATCATCTTCGATATCAGATGGGATATACGAATCATCAGAGACAGAGAAGCTAAAGAGTGATGTATCTGATTCTCCCATGACTTCTAATGATATTCTGCCACTTCAATGAAAAAAATCACTTTCCATGAAGAAAAACAAAATCTCATGTATCTCGTGGGTTACACATGTTTCAGCCAAGACTGAGAATTGTCCAAATTTTTCGCGAGTACCTAACATTTGGTGAGCTGGTGGTAGGGGGAGAAAAAAATTGCCCTATGACAAGGAAGTTGGAAAATTGCTAGAGAGCTATTGGTAAAGAGTGGTAGAAATGAACAAGGCACATACATTAAATCAAAGGAAATTGAGCTCTACGGCCTCTCTAGATAAAAATAAAATTCTCCAATAGCCGTAAAAATGGCACCACTCGTCAAACATGTACCACAAAATTCACTTACTGTGTTGGTTTGCGGGAAAGGAGATTCCACAGCAGGGACCAACCACAGCCTCTCCACCAGAATACCCTCCTGTGATGGTTTACGGGAATGTTACTTCCTCGCCAGTGACCAACACAGACACACACACTCAACCCAGTTTGGGATCCTTTTCGAGGGCTAATCCCAAACTGGGTTGAGTGTGTGTGTCTGTGTTGGTCACTGGCGAGGAAGTAACATTCCCGTAAACCATCACAGGAGGGTATTCTGGTGGAGAGGCTGTGGTTGGTCCCTGCTGTGGAATCTCCTTTCCCGCAAACCAACACAATAAGTGAATTTTGTGGTACATGTTTGACGAGTGGTGCCATTTTTACGGCTATTGGAGAATTTTATTTTTATCTAAGGCACATACAGCTGAACAATCGGAAATCATCAAAAGAATTCCAAAGAAGCTATTATTCAGAGTAGCACAGAGTGGAAGATCAAAAGTCTTGCCCACCCACGGCCAATAAAAGTAAAATGATCATGTTATGTAACTGTACAAGGCCTCCCAGCAATGAAACTTGAAGCATCATCTTTGCTTACACAGATGAAAATATTCCAGGAGCTGGGGTTCTCTCGCACCGAGAAAGAAAAATATAGATTCAAACGTACTGGCTAGGCTATGACTGCCGCCACCCCTCTAATGAGCGACCTTCGGGTGGTAGGCCCTCGCCTTTGAAATGGGGGGACAGGTGCTGAGAGGCTGATCGCCAACCTCTAGATAAGGAAATCCCAAGAAATCTCACTCGTGATGGCAAGAGAGAGGGTAAGCCATTGTTTGGCATGGGGTCCCAGAGGCTGGGCCATCCGGTGCCTACCTCACAAGGGTGGAGGATTTCCCGGCGGGTGCATAGGAAAATCGTTTTCACGACCACCCTCAGGTATCCAGACCCATTTCCATTTGTAGAAAAGACCCAACTGCCCTCCCACTGTATATTGTTGCCGAAGCCGTAAAACCAAAGCAGAGAATTACAGCAGAAGAAGGATTTAGTGAAGGCTGCGGAAGAAAAATCCAAAGCAGTCGATAAAAGCTATAATGAAATATTTTTTTTTCCAAAAAATCAATATCATGACTGCAATCAAGTTCTATTTCTCACTAGAACACTAGAATCCAATGAACATTTCATCTACTTTCCTATCTAAAAAATATCGCTGACGAGTGTTTTCTGACGATATTTTAACAAACAAGAAAATCACAGCGTGAGCAGTGATTGCATACCCACAAGGGGAATAGATAAATTACTTGATATTGGCAATTCAGTTTTCCCGGATTTAGTGGAATTCATCATTTACAACCATACCAAAGTCATTTCCATCAATAAAAAACACTATTCAACTTCGTTTTTATGAAAATTGACGCCCACAGGGAAAGAACGGCAAATATAGCGTCCGCTGCGAACGTGTTAAGGAAATACTGAATGAAAAGGTCTCCTCAAACATTAATATGCCATAGTTTGCTATCATTTAATCCATCGGTAAAATGACTCCTGAAATTAGTAGCATTTTGCTTTTTGACAGAATCATCTCAGCATAGATCAGGTGCAACGCAATACCCCTGTACATTTACCGTATACAACCCCACCCGCAACCACAACAGCATGTGACAGGGGGTGTTAGGATACCAGATACTTTGAGGGAAGAACACTTATAAACCTACTTGAGAGCCTTCTTGCGTTCCTTACGGAGCCTTTTCTTTGCCTTCAGAGTGGCTTCTAGTTCCTTCCTGAAGTGAAAAATTTCAACTTTAGTGTCAGCGCCATGACACCCAAGGAAAAATCCAGATGAGTCAACAGCAAGTGACATCACACGTCCCAAACCACTTCGAAGAATTGAGCCAGCCTTGTGACACCTCAGTGGATACTGAAACAAGAAAGACCAGCCAAAGGATGGCATTTACATTTAACAACAATCAAATCACAGATAAAAAGGGCACACTATGTATATACATTGTCATAAATAAATTATTCATTTTTTCATAAAACACAAAGAGTGGACTTAAGTCTCCACTGAAACAAGAAAAAGTCATGAAGAGACCGCTACTATTGAAATATCAGAAATTTATAAAATTACTAACGAAATTTCACTCGCAATGAGCCTCAGGCAAATAGAAGAGAATAATATTGAAATGTTTACTTAATTGGGGAGCACAAACTGCAATACTTAATCAACACTGTTTTTACATAGTTTTAAATACACCATAGGACAGGGCCACTTCAAAAGCTTAGTAAAACAAGTAATTTGGCCACATTTTATACATCTAAGCACCACGTGACCAGAAAAGCTTTAATTAAAACAAAAACTACAACTTACTAGGGCAGTATTGTCACCATCCTCCTCCAGAAAAGTTTTATCAAACTCTCCAATATCTGGTTTTTCTTCTAAGTCATTGTCAATAAAATTCAATGACCACACTCTAAGTTCACTATCACCACAACCAGTAACTAAATACTTTCCATCCTTGACAATACTTATATCCCAAACCTGCAAAAAATTATAATTTTTATAATTAATTTTCACACTTGAGATACACAATTTTAGAAAAACTATGCCACCTCCCAAATGATTATTATGTTATAATAAAAAAAGATTACTGAAAAAAATGTGAGGTGCATAATTACCATGGTTATTTTAAAAGTTAAATCCAATATGTATATTGAAGCTCTTTGAATCTCACGGTCCTTAAGAAACCAGCAAGTGGCTTCCGCGTGCCTTGCACACAGGCAGATGCAGGAATAGCATTACTTTTTTCATGTTGTACTCCCACAGGTTTAAATGTTTAAGACAATTAAACTGCATGGGAAATAAAGTCTGTGATTCAGTTTCCGACAGCAAGAAACATGCCAGAAGAAGACATTTATTACAAGATGTGAGGTATATGGCCCCATTACAATCAATGACTGAACTTGACAGCTCACAACATCTCAAGTCAAAATGAAAGCTAAACAAACACCTTTAACACTACTGTCACCTGAAGCGTTGGATTTCCATGACAGTGCATATCATTCTGCTGCTGACACTCAAAGAGTTAATCAGATTTTTTGGGTGGTTGCAGATGGACTGCCCAATGTATAGCCTAGACCTTGTGCCAAGGGATTGACACTTGTTCTACAAACTGAAGGGATTTCTCCACCGTCAGTGTTTTCACACTGATGAGGAAGTAAAAACAGCAGTTAAAGATTGGTTCTCTTCACAGGTGGCTGACTTGTATAATGTGGGGATACAAAAACTAGTTGAACACCACAATACATACTTAAATCAGCAAAGAAACTGAGTAGAAAAATAGTTCATATGTGAGGAAAGTAATAAAAGTTCACAACCATGTATGTATATCTTTGGTAGTGGCATTTTCTTTCAAAAATGGACCTCACTTAAAAAAGTAGCCCTAGTATGTGCCTCTAAAAAGAAAGAATTCAACTACAGACAGGAAAGTATTTTACACAAAAGACCACCAGCAAACAAGTACAACTTCTGTTCCCTTACTTCACTGCTTCCACTACCCTACGAAAGCTTTTGCAAGGTAGCTATTAGGGTTGTGAACTCTACAATACAGCCACTTCCTGTCCTCTAAAAAAGTTAGCATTTTCTGCTGGGGGTCATACCTCATTGCAAATGACATAGAATAATGACAACTCATTTGGCTTCACACTCCATGACAGCATTGTCTATGTAAGTGAGCATTACAGCTTAACAGGGCTTGAATGGTACTTCATATACCTGGCAACTATGTAGTGCCATTTAATTCTTAGTATACTCCTGTCCAAAAAAAACTTACCACCTCGGAGCCGAAAAATTTCTGAGTCCTGAGTTGATGTCGATGTGACAACATGGTTGAACCACGCCCCCTGCACGGGAAGGCAATAAACAAACGGAATGGGAAGACCTTCCTCCCCACAGTTGGAGAGGGAGTATGGAGGAGAATATACTCATAGGGAAAATTTTTACCTGCAAAAGGAAATTCTCAATGGTGGGAGGAGAGCCCAGGCTTCTGTTCGCTAAATGTGTGAGCGAGAATGAAAGGGGGATAGCCCGTTTCGGTCACTCCAAGAGACCAAGACCTCTCGTTGACGACGACTGCTAGAAGATGTGGAAAACCCAATCTCCGTCTTCATCGTGTGTTATGCAAGTTCACGAAGTTCACTAGCGTGTTTATTTAAACTCGCATGTTACACATTTACGAGCATAAATGGAATCTGAATATAATAATAACAACTCAAATTGACTATATTCTCAAAGAGAAAAATCGATTTCCTGGACTAAGATTAGATTTTTGTGTAGAAAATAAATTTTTTATTGTAGCCGGTGTCAGAAATGTTTCCTCTGCTGTGTTTGGAACATTGGGATTAAGCGTCTTAGAATTTTAACGTGATATTTTTCCCACAAATAGCTTTATAGCTCCCTCTTAGAAACATTATTTACTTCACAGTTGGATTAAAATAACTCTGTACCCAATAATTCTACTGTTAGAATGCTTTTAAACCAACTTCCATCCAGTCAATCATAGAATTCAGCATTCACTCAATTTTTGTTTCCCGTTAGAAATTACTTCGGATTAAATACGCTGCTTGCCGGACAGAGGCATCTTTTCGCCACACAAAGTTAACACTTGGTCCAACTTCACCTCAATGGCATATGTTACACTGCAACCTTCTACTTTATAATTAAAAAAAAAACTTTTATTCAAGCGGTAGGGACTCGATCAAAATGATCTCCCAGGACAGCTTTCAAATATCACCTTTTTAACTTATCATAGTCGTTGGGTAGAGTATGTTGTTTACATCGCATTTGGAAAACGAAGCATTGGACACTAGGGTTCACATCGCACGTTATCTGCCATGGCCATTCTAGGAAGATGCGATTAAGGCAGGGTAAATACATTCGTAAATTTTCCCTGCTCCCAAATTTGCAGATTCTTTGCATTTAATTCACCTTACAGAACTCTACAATGACACCGGAAGAACTTCATTAATCTATGGACATTCTCCCTAAATTCAATGATGCTGATATCGTCTAGATGATTATGAATAAAAATGAAATCGCTTCCGATGTTGGTATAGTTGGCGGTCAGCTTTGAATATCATTAACATTCCTTTCATAATCTTTAAAAAAAGGGTATGGCAAAGGAAACCAACTACTTCAGCTTCTCATTGAAACAGAACATTCATATTCAAAGTAATAATAAATGGGAAATATTTCAAAATGGAAATGGTTGGCTAGACAAACCTCAATAATTACTGGTTTTATTTACACAAGTCATTGATTCAATCATCATGCCTTTCCGATAACATGTAATTTCTTGTTGCTTAACTTTGTTTGTAATGATGTTATGATGTCTCCATTTTATTTGACGAAAATCTTTGAAATCGACCAAACACATAGCCTTTACACTAAATCCCTATGGTTGAAAATAACTCTATGTAACTTATTTGACTATGAAGTGCCGTAGATACTATCTTCAGTTCACTCAATTAGTGAGTTCAGCCTCCACTCCATTATCCAAAAGATACTGTGTTGAGGCAACATCCTGTCGACCCTATATATATACATTTCTGGGAGAGCAATAAACATTCCGCACAAAAGAAAGCCCTTCCCACAACCCTGGATTGTGGAAAGGCTCCACTCTTCTGAAAATGACCTCAACAGGGCTGTGGTTTCTTTCTCAGCTGGGAGTAGGAATGTTGGAATAGTGAAGGAGAAAGGGGGCAGATCTGCTAAGTTAGACAATGTCAAGATGCCTCATTCACAACAGATTGAAGACGCTGAGAGGATATGTCCATTCAAGGTGGTAGAATACTGCTTTCTCTAACACCATATTCCCTATCTCTGGTCTCCACCATTGTATATCTTTCTGTGATAATTTTCTCATCATATTCTTAAACGTTAACAATTATTTATGAGCTGATGTAATGTGTACTACATTTTATTTTGGTATCTGAAAGACCGCCATCACACCACCAAAAGCCCCAACAAAAGTGCTCTAAATATGGATAACGTTGATCAGGCTGACATTTCTGACAGGCCCTCAGTGGAAAGATGGAAAACCTTTCCGCTGAGGATTTCTACAAGTTGAACATTGGCATAATCCTTATCCAACCCAATTTTTCAAATGAATAAAACTCTCACGATTCATTTATGCAATGCTTGAGTTTTTAGGGGACACAATTATAAAAGTTACTTGACCCCAACGTTTCACGTTCTCTGCTGGGAACTTTGGTAGACTGGTAATTCTGCCCTTTGTTACTTTACCATTGATGCAGGAAACTTGAAAGATAAAGCTGCAAATTTTATACTCTATTTTTTTAAGTATATCTCCATAAAAATCATCTAATTAGGACTTCACCATGACTCATAGTATATCAACACTAAATGCGAAATGTTACGTTTCTCTCGGAAAATGGTAAGGACGCGACAAAGGCTCTACGTGATGCAGATGGTAATGATGAACGTTGAAGGCTATTATTGGGGTATATAGCATATTTTCTCATCTCTGCTATCTAAGAACTCCACTTCGGTACGCCAGAGGCAATACTGAGAACCCCTAACCTCAGTCCCCCAAGGGAACCCTCACCATCACGAACCTTGGGCGAAAGAGCCCAACCAACCAATAGACCACTCCTTCTCCCCCCATCCAATCTGAAAACAATGTCGCTGCCTCCTCCCCTAGCAATTCTTGAGCAGGCCACGCTGGTAAGACGAGCGAAGGTGGCGAAGAGGCTTTCTTTTGTATTGGTGCGTTTTCAGTTCACACGGTTAAGTTGGTGGATGTGCAACTACAACCAGCACAAGCTGTCCACCAATGGTGGTCATGCATGTTCATTCTATGTTTAATTAGCAGAGGGTACCCATTGAAATTCAGCGAGGGGGGATAAAATATTGAATATGACTTGAAGGATACAACCAATATCCTCTCCATTCCATGCTCAAAGCGTATAAGCAGACCTGAAGCAATTCAGGGGACTCGGCAAGACAAATTCATTTGCTGATTAAAACTTGAATGATAAATAAATTAATGCAAATTCATAATTTTATTTATTTTAAGCTATTTTATTAAAATTCACAAAAATTTTGCCCAGACCAACAGAGCAATACTGTCAAATGATTTCATTGAGGGCCACACTGTGTGGTTAACATGTTTTTATCATCTCAGACGTCAACCATGTGTCATATAAAATATTAAACTCAAATCAAAACTCTTTAAGTGTAATAGAATGATTATGCATCCAATTCATCACGATTCAAACTCTCCAAGCGATAATAATCTGCAATTAATGCCTAGATAATAGAACCTCTATCTTATGTTAAACAACGACTTGTTGTTATCAGAAATGTAAGCATAAAAAATGATTTCTACATTTGATTTGACCGGATTCAACCTCTTATCGCGACAGTAATATACTTCCAGCGGCCTAATACGAGGAAGACCCATCAATTTCAGAGGTTTCCTGTGTGGCAATGAGGACATAAAATCAATTTTTGAGTTCTGTCTTTCATTCCTGTAGCTTCCGAAAAAAAGGACGATTTTGCGACTTCGTCTTCCGACTGACCTTTCTCTCCATGCCTCCCCACCCCGACACCGATGGGATAGGACCGACACAATAGACCCAACTCACCCTCACCCCACCCCAGAAATAATCCCTTGCAGGTCAAAAATTTTTTCCGAGGGTGGTTCCCTCTCGTCAAGTACGTTCCAAAGAAGGCTTTTTTTCCATCCCGTGCATTTATTGCTTTCCCGTGCAAGGGGGCGTGGTTCAGCATTGTCACATCGACGTCAACTCAGGAATTAGAAATTTTTCGGCTATGATGTGGTAAGTTTTTTTTGGACAGGAGAATACATTTCACAGAAGAAATCAGGAATACTACCATGGTACTAGAAGCAGCATTGCACCCATGAGAGAAGTATTCAACAATAGGAGGGACCTGATTATGAGGACCTTATGTAAGGGTGTAAACGAGAAGCTGGCAAATTGTTCAAAATGCATAGCAGGGTTATATGTTGCAGAAACTATGACTTAGAGGAAGAAAGATGAGAATAGGTTGCACGCATTTTAGACATGGGTGTGGAGGAGAATGGTAAAGGTGTTCTCGACGGAATTATGACAAATAAGAAAGTGCTTGGTATAGTGGGAGTGAGGAGAAAATACTTCTGAAGGAGATCAGAAGGCACAGTAGGTGGTGTGCCAAAAATTTTGCCATTATCGCCTCTCATGACTCTTCACCTTGAAGTCACTCATTGTCGAGAAAGCACAAATGCCTGCAGAAACACAGGCGGCCAATATCTGGCTCCCTTATCGCTAGACCACAGTTCAAGTAATTATATATTTACTGTGAACAATCCCTATAGCCTCAGCGTTAATCTTAAATTTAGATATACTAAGCTACCTCAGCCAATCACTCTGTAGTGCAACTATTCCCCTTTATTCCCCATCCTCCTTGCTGTGTGTCTTTACCTCCATGCATGTCTGGACATGCTCTCCGACAAGAGACCCCTCCCTGACCATTGCCTAAAATACTCCAAGGAACTCTCTATTCTTTCGCTGCTGTAAGGACTCCGCTGCTGATCTCATCAAAGTCCAAGAACACACCATATTTTATCACAGTATTTTGCCAAAGGGCATGTAGAAATTTTCAATTTCAATGCTATACATACTCCATAGTGGTAAAAGATATCCACTTCAAAGGCTATGTCTGTCTTTATTAAATCTTTGTTGACCCTGTCTTGCCTCAGCCTAGTCAGTTCAATTCAGTGACTACGAATTCAGATTCATGCAACGCAATGGGAATAGGTACCACATTTGTTTGAATGTAAGCCACCCTTTTTTCACAAAATATTGGCCATAAAGAGTGATCGGGAGGCTATTTTCTGGCACTGAGAAAGAGAACTCCAATGTTTCATTGCATGTATGAACAGAAAGTAAATTGGGAAATAATACGCGTACATACTTTATAGCAATAAACACAGTGATACCACCTAAAATTGTTTGAAATGTTATTGCTTCATCATTATTTTCTATTTAGGAACTCTTTTTTGAAATAGTTTGATATTCCCGATGATATTAGGAATTTTGTTATTTTTTTTCCAAAAGTAGGACTTGTTGGTTATGGGGAGGATAAGGGGCTGATAATAGTATGGGAGCTATATTTAGTCAAATACACAAATACAGTAATAATTAGGAAAGAATTTCTGCAGGATGACACTGAGGGGAGGATGTTGAGGAAAAGGAAGAAAGACAATACGGTTTATGGACATGATGTAGAGAGTATGCTGAGATGAAGAAAGAAACTGTATAAGTAGATAGGAGTCTGGAACCGCCAAGAAGTAGATTTATACTCTCTTCCTATTAAACCTACCTTATCAAATAGATTACCCATATAAGAATACATACATACTTTGGCAACTGACAAAATCACAGAAAAATTCATATGTATCTAAAAAGCATGTTGCCTCATTTAAAGAAAAGATATCTTCAACATACATACGACCAAAAAAATTATTTAAAAAAATAAATGGAATTTTTATAAGTCAATTAGGTATTTTTAATTAAGTCAACAAAAATATACCAACCTCTGATCTGTGGCCAACAATGGTTTTGAAGCAGTGCTGGGTTTCAAGATCCCAAAATTTTACAAATGTGTCCTTGGACGATGAAACAAGCAGAGATGGATGGTCTGGCCCATGGAACAGTACTTGAGTCACCACCCCACGATGGCCATTCAGACGGTGAAGACCACATTCAGAGACCACATCCCAGACAATTACATCAGTATCCTTGAAAATTTAATAACATGGAATCAAAATTTGCATTCTGAATACATAGGTAATCATTTTCAGAGTTGACATAAAAGTGTTGTAAGTACCCTGTGCATTTGACTGACGCATTTACCAGACTTACAGACAGACAACAAAACTCTTGGTACAAAATAATAGCTTGAAAGGTCTACAGGTGGTAGAACCTCACAAAATTCTAAATTTGGCATTAGCAGAGATGGGGATTCTGAAAATTACCTCAGTTATTTTTGTAAATTACCATGTTACTTCACGTAATTTACTGAAAAAACTGTAGTTTCTGGTAATATTCACATGCCTTTCAGATATTTTGCATACCAATATCATCCAAACATTGTTAAGAGCCAAGTCTATACATATTTCGTACAACCTTAATCATAACAGAACAGCTCATTTGTGGAATTTTTTGAAATTTTTTGAAATTTGTGAATGAAAATTTCTCATATCATGACCAAGAAAAGCAAAACTGCACATGAGCTGCCTTATTGGTTTTCATATTTTCTTTATTTCTAATACACCTATCTGGCAATTGCAATGCTTGAAATGTCGTTAACCCCTTGCCATTGCTATTGGCTTTCCTATTAAATCTTCCATTAGCTATTAATTGGAATTAATTTAAATGTTACTGGAATAATATGTTTTTTCTTCAAAAATGACATTATTTTAGCAAGGCAATTCACCTCAACTGAAAATTTTGATAATTTACCCATCCTTAGGCATGAGCACCCCTCCATAGTAGGCAAAATAAGGACTGTAAGCATTTCTTATTCCTCGACAGGGTTTCTAAAGATCTATAATTATGAAATTTCATGACTTGTCCACATTTTCTACGACAAAATTTTTATTTTCCAGGCGAAAATATCAATTTTATCGAGAGTACATACTATAATATAGGTACAAGAATTCAAGTATATAAAATTTACTAACACTAGCACACCATTTAGTGATAACAATAGGGATTATAATGATATACATAAAAACATGTAAGCAAAATACATTAATATCACATACTTGAACGAGTTTTAGGGTCTGTGAGGCCATTTGGTCTACTATATAAATATAAGACAAATATATAAATTTATAAAAGTTTATAATAAATTATAAAGACAAATAAGTTGTGTTATATGAATGGTTAAAAAATTTTAAGGTGTGATTCAAGTCTGCATCAGTCCATGGATAGGTATACAAGTTTTAAATACTATTTAAGAATGTGCCCAACCAAATAATGTATAACCTTCCTGGAACAATTGTCTCTCTTCTGGCTTCTTCCAAGTTTACCTACATCAAGGATGATGCCTCAACGATGTATTTGAGATCATAAAGTTTGCGAGAATATCATAAAGTTATTTCTCCATAAAAATTCTAGTTTTTTCTAGCTGCTATCATGCCCCCTTCCTCACTCATAATAACCCTCCTCCCACCCATCTTTTCAGAGATCCAAGTTGGTGGGAGCAATGTCAATTAGCCATGGTTACCACTGCTCACACTACAGCTCTATGGATCACTGGAGCAAGGAACAAAAGCTTTCACCACAGCTTGGTTTTAGATATGAGATTTAATATAGTGTACTTCCCTAAATGCATAGATGTGAGAAAAATACACTAAGTTGAATTAACTTGTAAAGGCTCTCCAAAACTCCATAGGCTTAGTAGCCAGGCCACTAATAATAAGATGATATACAACACTTCTTATCATATTTAAACTTTCCTTCAATGAATGGACTTACTTTTGAACCAGAGGCCAGCCTATGACCATTCCAATCATATGAAAGGCAGGTAATTGCTGACTTATGGCCAACATAAGACACAGGATTGTCTGGATTAGCCAGTTCAAAAACTTTGATGACTCCATCAGCATACCCAGCAGCTAAGAACTTCTTATCAGGACTGGGACAAAGTCGTGTCACCTCACTTTTTTCTCCATTTAACACCAGGGCCTGAAATAGTAAGATAACTGAAATAATACCCACACAAAAATAATAGTTACAATTGAAATTATACTACTAGCAATCACACTAGTATCAAGAGACAAGGTATCCTTCTGATTGCATCTTAAGTAAATGACCACATACAGTATGAGTAAAATACCAATTGGCCATAAATAAAGCAATCATCATTTACACAAGGTGAGTAAAATATTCTTATTATGACCCATTATGTTTAAAAAGTATTCCTGATGAATAATAAGCGCTTCGTAATCTTCCACAGACTGAATGAATGGCACAACGCATTCCACCGCACGGTGGCATATTTATATGCACATTCATTTATTTATTCATCGTGAATACTGACATCTACAACCAAGTCCAGCCTGCTATGGTTACATTTATTAATAAGTATTAGTTACTCATGGATAGATAAAATGGAGCTCAATTTTCCATACATATAAGCACCTTCCATTACATCTTAAATTTCAATTTACTAGAACATTACCATCTCCAAACAATGATGCACAAACAATACCAGAAAGCAGGTCATAATTTAAGTTGCGGAGGGTATCGATGAGGGGTCCCCAGGGAAAATTTTTCCCCCCCCAAGAAATTAGTGGTTTTGAAGGAAACTTTAAATGACAAAATTTTATCTAGTAATGATGCTCGAACTCCATGCAATACAGTCTGAATCTCCTGAATTTAATAGTTATTACTTAGCCACCTGTGATTAATACAAATGTAAACAGTTTTTTACATTTACCTTGGTAAATAATGTTCTCCATCATTGAAAGAGGCATTACTAATAACGACGTGATATATGTGGTAAAAATAAAGAAATGGCTGTTTTTGCCACAGCTATTTAACTAGTACACCAAAGAAATGGTGAGGGAGCATTGGAAAGGGCAATCAGGATGATATATTTTTTCTTTACAGTCATTAAATAATTAGAAGGCTGATATGGTTTAAGGAGCATTGGTACTTCATTTAGCAATTTTGTCAACGCTGAAGGGCTATTTCAATTATATATAGTTTCGAACCTGTAAAACTCACCTTTTCCAGAAGACGTAAATCCCATATGATTATATCTTCGCATGCTCCTACGGCAATGAAACGTCCATCGAAGCCTTGAAATGTGACAAATACCACATTACACTCAGAACTAGCAATTATATTGAACTTTCCACCGGCCGCATACCGCAAATACTCTCGAGTTAGGCCCATTATTGAGTAAAAGCCCAAGAACTGGCATGGAGAAGCACACCGATAGAATTACCAGTTCAGTAATTAATATTTCACGCAAAGAATCAATTGGAATGACGTGAATGATCACTTCACTATCAATACACGTGTTTTCAATGCTATTCGTATTCTTCCATTCCATTCAAGGCCATGATTTCGCTATGACACTGTCTCGCAATGAGAAATTTACGTATCGGATTCCGCACTAATAATTTTTAAAAATTAAAATACCCCTGACGACATAAATTACGAGATCTTTTTGGTTTAATAAGTGGGTGATAAAATTTTTATTTTGAAATCACAACTTTACACTTTTCAAATAAAGACAACCGCTAAAACATACTTGCAAATACCATGGGAATGAAATACGCATTTTCGCACCGCGTGCGACTTGTGTCATCACATCGCAGGTCAGCTGATCATTACTCGTCTTGTCTTATCTGATTCTGAATCGTCGTCGTACTTATAAGACTATATGCTCTTAGTTCAAGGAATAGTCGATCTGTTAGTTAGTGGTTTGCTGTCAGCTGTTGTTCTGCTCTCTCTTAGTAATTTAGGTCTTTTTCCGTCTGGTGACTGGTATTTACAAGACGTATGTACCTAGTTCATTTTTAAGTCGTATTTATTTTAAATTAACCCTATTAAATCACTTGCTTTGCTTCTCTTTCTTTGAAACCAAAGTAAGTGCATATCGTGCCAATTCCAATATACCTAATATACCTAGTGAGTATTGGCTTCTTCCCTAGGAAAATGTGGGTAATTTTCTTCTTAACCGCCTTGATCTCCACTGCAGTTTCTTTAAATCCATTATCGGATGAATTTATTAATCATATCAACTCCTTGAATACGACCTGGAAAGTAAGTGTGTGGGGATACTATATTTATTTGAGTATAAAACAAAATTGAAGTTGGATTGAATAGATACGCCTCCTACTCTACACCACTGAATGCTATATTTTAGGCGGGGCACAACTTCGGATCTCATGTCTCCATGAAGTATATAAAGAAACTGATGGGAGTCCTACCTGATTACCACCGCCATAGACTGCCCGAAAGAGAGAACTATTTAATCGACGATGAAGAAATTCCGGAGAGTTTTGACTCCCGCAAGAATTGGCCCAACTGTCCTACAATTACAGAAATTAGAGATCAAGGGTCTTGTGGATCGTGTTGGGTAAGTTCTAATTGCGTAAGGTTCCTACTTGTATTAGCATGAGATGCAAATTCGAACCTGGCAACTTAAGAAGTTAAGGATGCGTTTCGCTCAGCCATATTCCCAATTAAAAACTTGCTAACTACTGTAATGCAGAAGCTCCTATCACAGAATACCATAGTGTAATTGAATATAGAGCATTGTCTGCTGGGTGAGCCCAGCTCAGGGAAACATCAAAATAATTCTCTCCCTGAAAAGCTCACAGGAAGGATAATATATTTATTGAAATCTGGAGTCTTCTGTGAAAAATATTTTAAATGCCTTAAAAATTTTGCCATCCCGTGCATAGATTTATTGCTGAATTCTCTATGCCTGCTACAAAACACCTCTCAGGTCATAACTAGGGGTATCCATGCACAACTCCAGATGTAGTGACAATCTATGATGACTATTGCTAAGTATCAGCTTATCAGAAAACTCCTTTAGTAGCAGGAAAAGCTACTTTTAATAAACTTCCTGATAATTTTAAATATTTTTACAAGGAATTGAATATCCAAGGAAAGCTCGTGCTGTGCAAAGGATGAAGTGACTTTTTTGGTGCTAATTCGATGTGATGACAACAGTTTTGCCAGCTGTAATGGTGATGAAAGAACTCTGTACAGAACTCCTTTCACAGCATTCAAGTATCAGGGGTGCTGCAGGCCTTGAAAAGCCATAGAATGAGAATTTGCCTCAGAGTTATTGTCTTAAATATGATTGTTTTCCATAAGTGAGGAGCACCTTTGAAGGCAAGTGTGAGCCTAATCCTCATGGTCCTATTCTTGAAACTAATGATGGGGAATATTTATTTTTCCTCTGATTTTGCACTAGTTGCTTGTGTCCCTTGTTACAGCCGAGACCCAAGAATAACATACCATAAGAAAGGAAGCCATTTTTCCTTCGGCGGGCAGTGTCCTGTTTTTCAATACATTTTATTCCCTCACAGCACATGCGTTACTATTAAGTTTTCATATTCTTGCTCCATGTTTACATACATAACATGGATTGAAATTTCCACATGGAAAAATTGAATTGTTGGCTGGGCACCTAAGCAAAGTCCTGGTATTTCTTAATCTCTGGTCTATTGCTGTCCTAAGGAATACATAGAGAGGAACTCTGCCATTATGTTGGAGTACATTTGAACTCACTCATTTTTCTCTATTCACTTCACCATCCCTGTAATACTGTGAAAACTTTTTTGTGAATTTCTTGTTATCTATCTTATTTGTTGTAGTTAGTGAGTTACATTACAACACTCCACTCAATTCCCATATTAAAAATTTATTGACAAGAGTAAAACGTTTCATGTCTTACTCAGCCAAGCTCAAGTTTTCAACTGACTATTACCTACAGGGTTGGTGCAGTTGGATGGTATATGAATAGATGCATTGAAAGCAATTTATATACCTTAAGTTATTATTAATATAAGTAAATATACAATCAAAATAAAGAGAAACAACCAAAATATAAATCACTCTTATGTTTATCGCACAATTTTTCTGTAGATATTCAATTGATGTCCTTTTGTTCAGACAAAGCCATTCAAATATGTATATTGTGCTGGAGAATCAATCTGAAATCCCAAGAGGCCATGGACCTTCGATTATTAAAGGACATGTTGACAGGGTAGTTGTTATTCTCACTCCAATTATCTCATCTTGGCTTGGTTATTTCAGGCTTTTGGAGCTGCAGAAGCCATGTCTGATCGAGTGTGCATTCACTCAAAGGGTAAGGTGAATTTCCGCTTCTCCTCTGAGGATCTTGTTTCTTGCTGCACCTCTTGCGGTAATGGATGTAACGGAGGATACCCTGGTACTGCATGGGCATACTGGGTCCGCCACGGTATTGTCAGTGGTGGCTCATATGGTTCAAGTCAGGTATGCACTCCCTTTTGTACAAGTAGCCAGTAATTTTTGTTAATTATAGTATATCTTCATTGGTATAATAATAATATTTATTAGACATTAACACCGGTTCAGTGTAATAGTCTTAATCAAGAACAAGATACAGATAAAAATTGACTTGATATGTTTGCACTCCAAAAATTCATTTATTGATTAAAGGCTTTGGACAAAAGCTGTCAGGGGAGGACATGCTTGAACTTTGGAAAGGTGACATCTATAGCCTCCGAGGGTAGATGAACAAGTGAAGTTTTACTAAATCAAATGATTTACTGGTTAATGATAGCCTGCAGTGAGGCACCGATAGATTATTTTTTTCTGGTATCAGGCTGATGGACATCAGCACCAATTTTAAAAGAATCCATATTTTCTTTAACATTGCTAAGACATCTAAATGAATAATGGCCATATTATGCTACTATGCTCAGCTGCTTAAAGAGCAGTTTGCAATGTCTTTTTTTAAGGAGAAACAAGTCATTTGTTGAAGAGGCATGACCCCACAGCTTGATGCTGTAATTTTTATGGCAGTGTAAAAAGGCAAAATAGACAGGTAGTCACAGGGAATTAGCATTTTCAATTTGTGCAGCACAAAAATGGCTCTGGAAAGTTTAGCTAGGGTCAAGGGGCTATAATACCTAATAAGTCATTGTAGTATTATTGAAATTTGTTAAATGCATTCAGTTATCATCATCAACTCTTCCCTGGATTTGTTGTGGGTGGCCTTACTGTTAAATATTCTTTCCCTGACTAATGAAGTGGAGGGGAATGGGAGAATTTTTACAGTAGAAATTCTGACTCTTTGGGAGGAACTTTTTGAGATTTCTGGCTGGGATCAGTCAAGTATTTTCTCCAATGCTTGTTCAAGTTATTTCTCTAATGTTAACGGTGGGACTTCGTGGAAAACTTTGACATGAAATATTCTTGAATAACATTATTATTATTCAAGAATGTTTGATATATTCTCCTGGGTGATACTTTACTATTATATTTAAAGGGCTGCAGACCATATGCATTTGAGCCCTGTGAGCACCATATCAATGGTTCCAGGCCTCCTTGTGCAGGTGAAGGTGGAGAAACCCCACCGTGTTTGAGGACATGTCAAGACAGTTACAACATTCCATATGAGCAGGATCTTCACTATGGTACGTGAAGTTGGCTTTCATATGTTAATATCAGTAGACCTGTGATCATTAGCATATACAGTAGCAACTCGATGGTACAAAGTTTGGGGGACAGAAAAATCGGCACTTTGTATTTTCCATCCTTATTAATAAATCACGAAAAATATTTCCCCTTCCCCCCCTGACTTCTCTGGTGTTTGGAAACATTGTAAAAGGATTTATAGACGCTATTGGTGAAATCATTCAAAATAATGCCTTTATATGATAAGCTAATTGTTACAAACGTTCCAGAATTTACGACCACCTCTTAGTTCCCTATGCAAATGATTTTTAGATGGAGATCATTTTCTTTGCAAAATTTTCACTCAGTTTAGAAGACGTATGTAAAGCAAGTTCTGCATTTTGTATGAGACTCTTAGCTTTCTTAATCTGCGGCTGATCAGGACATGCATCTGGTATGGGCATTTAAAGGTGACATGTGTTTCTGACATCTACGCAGGTAAGATGGTAGCTGGCCCGACCTTGCTTCCAACTGCCCTTTCCTTATTGCTCAAAAATATGTAAAAAGAGCGAAGAGCTCAGTTCATTTAAAAAATCCTTCTCAGGTCATTATCTGTGGTTTCTTCCATATCCCCTGCAGGATATACGATCTTGGGAAGAAATATTATTTCCTTCCAAGCCAAATGGTTTCATCGCTCATTGAAGATAGAGTAAGAAACATTAACTCATGACCACGTTCCTTTTCACTTTGATGATTCGTGCTTATAGTTATATTCTGCAAAACATTAATCCAGTAAATAAATTAAGCGATTATTTTTTTATCCTTCTATGCAGTATCTCTTCGCATCGTGGGTGTTTTGCTAAATGCAATTTTTTCCTATGGCATCCTTATAAGCCAACATTGGTAAGCTAAAAAATTGAAGCTAATGAAATACCTCATATTTAAAAAGGTATTATGGAATCACTCCACGATTTTTGGAACTTTTTATTCACAACAGTGTGAAAGAGAAATTTCATCCTAAATGGGCATCGTGGAGATATTCCAGATCCAGCATTCTCCATTCCATTAAATAATTATTTTCTTTCCCCTCTGCGACTTACACCTTATATACTTGACTGCACTGTGGAGCATAAAATACGAAAATGAAATAGGATTAACTGTTTGAAGCGTAACTTTGTAAAATAACTCTGGGGGAACTTAGGAAGAGGTAGGGGTCACGGAAAAATCTGCCGAAGGTGAGGCTGAAACATAATTCCTCTCTGTGGTAAAATCCTGATAATGACAATAAGTTTCCCTTCAGAGTAGTATTTCCATACTTAGATCCTTCTAAACTTTGGGTGATTTTGATATAGATTGCATCAGGATCCAGTTCATGCTATCACAATGAAATCTGATTCAATTGGTCATTTATCTCGTGGAAATCAGGGATAGCAGAGGATAGATCAAATGCAATGTACCAAGGTCTGGTTACTCAACAAATTCACTGTAGTATTTTATGGATGAAAGTTGGTCCCAGTAAAATTTCATAGAGTAACCCCAACAACATCTCGGAATTAAGCCAAATAGAAGGCTTTTGTTGTTTATTTAAAAGATTTCAGTTTTCTGGTTTACTCATGTGATGAACTAACTTCATAGGATGATATATTTTGCAGACGACGGCTTCTTCAGGTTGATGTTTCTTAGTGGTTTATCACAGTTATTATACATTATAATGTTGAGCCACTCCCCCGATTGGGTCATCTGTTTCAAAAATTGAAATAATCTGTTTTAAATGCAAAATTATATTAATCGCGGGCACAGTTGTACCCTCGCAAATTTTTGGAAACATTTTTTTTCTATTTTCTTGTGAAATATGGACAATGGCGGGAGTAAATGTGGGCTTATTCATAGTCAAGCCATGGATTTTAGGAATAGTGACTGCTACAGGTATCCCAGTCCTATTTCCCATCATTTAATTGCCTCATTTTTCCGTTCGAGCTCTCAATGAATTAAAATTGCCACTAAAAGCACGTGGCAGTGAGTTGGTTTGTGGTGCCACACATTAGTTATAACTAAAAGAGAATTGTTTACGTAATGGAAATGCAGCTAAAGTTAAAACAAAAGTATAATAAGGGAAAAATTGCCCCAAGCTACTATTTTCCCCATCACTCGAGATCTAAATTATCCATGACTTAAATTTGATAAACAACTGTGTGACTCGGCTCTTGTGAGAGATGAATGCACTCAAATTCACGCATGTTACACAATTGATAGATTATATTCGGCAACAATGATTTGTTAAGTGTCTATGTCAGCAAATAGAGAGCTTTTCTGATGTGATTTCCCTCAAGGTTTGTAAAAACGAACTCGGTTTCTCTGTGGGTATTGGGTCTGAGGTTTGTAATTTCGTGTTTTCGAAACGTGGTATTTGCGAATAGCGCTATGCATTAAGCATATGCTTTTTGTCGGGACCAACAGTTTTGCTTTGTAAAATCGAAACTTCATATTTTCATGCTTTGTAGTATTGAGTTTCTACTGTATACATGGTGCTTGCCGATCTAATAACCTGAGATGTATATTTTCTTCTGTTCTGTTCCTGTGGAATGATTGGCAGAGCCGTTTGTTTTATTCAGTCATGCTTATTCTGTTAAATACATGAATGCTAAAGGAAATTTGACTATTTGTAGAAATGATCAGCATGTTTAAATACCATAAAAATTAAGGAAATATGTATGCACTTGCAGATTTTATGTAACTGTTGCTCTCATTTATCGTTTTTCCTAGCAGTGAAGTCTGAAAGTCTCAGATAGGTATGATACAGTAGCTCTCTTGCCTTGTAATTCGTTACTGTCTCATCTCATTATGAATTTAGTAGCTCATAATTTCTTCATAGCTCACATATTAATTAGCTGCAGTGCTAATTTTCTAGTCACTTTCTTTTTCCCTCATAATAATTCGAGTGTTGAATAAAGTAAATTTGGCTAATTAAATTTACTGTTATGGAACTCAAATGTGTATTGGTGTTGTTGAAATAATTTCTTTCTGTTACAGGATTAAAATCTTATTCGGTTTCATCCAATCCAAGACAGATTCAGAAAGAAATAATGACAAATGGACCCGTTGAAGGTGCTTTCACTGTTTATGAAGATTTTCCTACTTATAAATCTGGTATGTAGGCGATTGGGTTTTCTATTTCATTCCCCTTGATGCCCCAGCCTAGCATTTTGTTGTGAATTCCTTGTTAAACTGTCACAAATTTTCCATCCCTTGCATACATAAGTTGTTTATAAACTGGGACAATTTTTCTGTACATTGAGAGTTATGCTGGCATGGTTCTACTGCCAAGCAAGAGAAAGGAGTAAAGGTCCCAGGTGTATTAACCTTTATCTTACTGGATTTTTTTCATAGCCGTAAGCCTTGCTGGCTAGGGTTTTGTAAATGTGTACGGTTTGTTTAAATGTCCACTCAATGTGCCAAGCGAATACACTCGGCACTCTAGGGGCACAATTTTTGTGCCAGAGAGAGATGCTCAGAAAATAAAGGGTAATGAACCTCCTGCAGCTGGTCTTGGCACTCTCTCCTTGACCTGTGGATGGAGGTTTATAAATCCTTTCTCTTCGTCACAACCAACTTGTGGCATTAGTGCAGTGCCAAAGCAAAAATCTTGACTTTCTGGAGTTATATGAGATTAGATATGCCAGAAATAATTCTTATCTGGTAAACGACAGACATTCACCCCTGATGTCAATAACCTCTCAGTTGAATGTTCGAGAGGTTGTTGTATTTATGTCATAACCCCTGGCCTTGTTATCTTGCTTGCTTCTTAGTATCCCCTCCCACACCACCCTTCCCTCACTCCGCCCCTCCTTGAAAAACAAACCTCACCACATAGAACAATGACCTTTTTCTCCTCTTTTTCCACCCACCTCCTCATCCCTCCCCCATTGGAGTATGTATGAACACTCTCAAGCTGTATTTGTACCTAAATGATGACATTCTACATCAAAACCATGGTTGGAAGAAGTGAAGAAGGGTGGAATTATTGAAGTGATAAATCATATCATGTCATAGTTAACTTGAGTCAAGCCTAAAACATTAACTTGAACCATTTTCCCTATCACGCTGACTATTTTTACCACCACTGCAAGTAATGGTTCCATAACGTATATAATGCTCATTTGATTAAAACTCACCATTGGCACCTAGAGATAGGCAAATTGCTTTAATTTTCATGCAGTTATCATTCTCATCGTAAATTATGGTATTTTTCAAAAATTGGTTAGTTAATGCTACATTAGTATGACTTCATAAATGTATTAGAAAATAAGACAATTTAAAAACAAATATGGCAGCCCACATGTAACTTGGCATTCTTTTGTTTGGTATGAGAAATTTTCATTCAAACCGTTGAAATGATAGCCCCACAAATATTCCATCAGCAAAAATATTCCACAAATGAGTTCTGTGTTCCATAATTTATAACTGAGAATGTATGAAATATATATAGAATTGGCTTAAAATACTATGTTTGGAATATGTGTGTATGATAAATATCTGGGATGGAGTTGAATATTATGGAAAATTATGATAATTATCAGGGGTTGTGGCAAATTATGTGGGAATTTATGAAGATTGCCATGTTAATTATCATAAATGCCCTTCTCTACTAGACTGTGATACTTGTTAATCCTTTTCATAACACACAAATTTGGTATACTTTTACTTTTTCATGGTTGCTGAATATGTATTTATTTTTCAGGAGTGTATCAGCATGTGACTGGGGAAGAACTTGGCGGGCATGCCATCCGAATTTTGGGTTGGGGAGTGGACAAATCTGCAGGAAATGTTCCATACTGGCTCGTAGCTAACTCATGGAACACTGACTGGGGCAATGGAGGTTACTTCAGGATCTTGAGAGGAAGAGATGAATGTGGTATTGAAGATGGAATAGCTGCCGGATTACCTAAGCTGTGATAGAGTAATTAATGCTTGAAATAAAGGCAGTCTCATAAGTTTGAGTTATCTCAATTTTGAGGAGAATCAATGATTTGAATTTTATATTTCAGTTTTTACGTCAATTCTTGAAAAATACATTACAGTCAATTTAAGTTGTAAGTGAACTATGTGTAAATGGACTTTTCCTTTTCTTGTGATGTGATGTTAAGGATTTTTAATATGTATGCTCCCTTTCTGTTCCATGGAGATAGATTGTTGTCACTGTATCCGTTTCTCTTCATTTTCGGATACCTACCCTCACAGAATTATAAGAATGTTGCATTGCTTGGAAGGTTTAGTGTCTCAATTTTTCATGTTCAAAGGGTTAGTATTTGAGTAATTCAGTGGAATTTTGATGAGAAAGATGAAAAAGTGCAAATTTTTTTTTCATTTTCCTCGCAACTAAAAATTTTCTATTGCTTACTTAATCCGGAATCGGTAAAAATGTACATAGTTATGTACATACTGGTGACTTAAGTTCAACGGTAAATTACACATCATTATATGATGTAGTCATTTGTTCCTGACTCTTGCTGCCTGTGACGTAGAATTCCTCAGTGCATGATGGATAACCATTTATCCCTTCTCTGCCCTATATTAATATAATCTTGAAGCTGATTGAAAGAAATTGCTGTTAATCCCTCTACACTTACTTGTAAAAAGTTACACCTTCTCTGGGTTTTTTTGTGTACACACCTTAGCTTTTATCCGTTTCCTGCCATTCTGAACAATGCTCAAGATATCTAATAGCTCTCCACTCAAAATAATGAAGTCACCTGTATTTTTATGTGTATATAACTCTACATGGAAGCTTAAGTACATTCCACCGGAGAAAAACTTTTGCCCTATCATTTTGTCTCTCTGGATGTTACCTGTAAAATGATGAAGCATTTAAAGCTGTTCGTACATTGTGAAATAGGATCAAAGTGTGGATGTGAGCCTGTCATGCAGAAATATTCCTTTGAGTGACAGCTTTATGACTCCTGGGCTGCTATTCTGAATTAAATACATTTAATGCTATCTGCCAGAAATAGCTTTCGTTACGCTCTTGTTTAGAAGAATAGCATGTTATTCTTTGAAACAAAAAGCGTAACGAAAGCTATTTCTGGCAGATAGCTTTAATCCTATTTCATTTAGAAAAGCGTCCATGAAGTCATTATCTGAAGAAAGCTATGAGTATTTGTAAATGTGTACAAACTTTAAAGGATTCCAAAGTCAAAGAATTTCTCTCTTTTTTTCTTTTGTAATTTTATGGTGAATCACTTGCAGCCTTGTTAAATTTCACTTTGATAACACAAAAGTTGTGAATGGTATTGTGAATTCGTATGTTCTTTATTTACTGCAAATTTTTTGATATTGAAGATTACAGTATGTGCTCATGCTGCTATGATGTATATGTCAACCATCCTGAACGTGAAGGTTTGACTTTTAAAAAATGGAAATAGATGTCACTTCATCTGATTTTTTTTGTTGCGAGTTATGTTGAGAGGGAATTTTAATGTCCGAGCAATTGTGTACATCTCTCATTTGAAAAAGGGAAATGAATCTTTTCACATTATTTTACACATTGACTTTTACTGTGCCCCAAAAATCCTATTAATTATTTACAGCAATCCTATTTGAAGTATTAAAATGATTTACTGATCACCTACCAGCTGAGTTTGGCATTATTCCTGTACAATTAAAAGTATCTTCCATGAAAATGACTGGTTGGGTAAATAAGTACAACTGTAAACGATGGTTTCAGACCTCACTTGGTGGAATTCCTTGATATCAGGGATAGAAGGATTAACTTTGCAATTCCACATTGTAAAAGATTTATTTTCAAAAATAAATCTTTTACAATGTGGAATAGTAAATAAATCTTTTACAATGTGGAATTGCAAAGTTAATCCTTCTATCCCTGATAAGTATAACTGACTGATATTCTGAATGGAAAGAATAAAACGTGACCTTGAATTTTGAAGTATTAGTAGGCCTACTCTCATGTGCTATTTGTACTTTCTAAGGTGTATAAAAGTGTGGTTAGTGTACCTGAAATGTACCATGTACCTGAAAAACTTCATAGAATTGAAAAGTTGCTATCCTTAATCCTTAAGTACTCTCCATGAGGAGCCTAAAGGCATAAAAAAACTTGTCTGTGCTGTTATACTTTTAAGGCCTGTATAGACAATATATGAACCTACTTGAGTTCATGTATGAATACATGTCCCATCAAAAGTTCATCTAGTTATCACAATTCCTTGGAGGAATGTGGGAATGCATGGCCAGGATATACCCCCTATTCTAAAGAAATTTATTCAGGCACCGACTTAAAAGGGTCAATGCATCATATAACCAGACTGTTGTGGTCAGCCTTGCATTCTTGGATATAGAGATCTCGTTTTGTACTTAAATTTTCTCATGGTTGATCGTACATCTGTATTTTCAGCACTGATTTCACAAAGTATATACTTGAATCCTCCGGATGATTGACTTACCAGTATTTGGTTGTTAGGAAATCTTACAGACTTATGGCCAGTTGCAGGAATGACACACATGTATTCGATAAAGCTATGGGACCCATAAGCCATGGCAATCATTCAATAAGCATTGCGGAAACATACAATAAATTTATTGGCTTCATAACATATGGAATGGAGCTATGAGCTCTTTAAGTAGCCAAGATGGCAGAAGCACAATGAACCACTTGGAGTTTTTATTGCTTGATAAAAGAGTTGTTTTGAGACAAATGTCCAGTTTATTTACTCTGGTTGAATAATTATTATGTGCATTAGCAATTATATATAGGGTAAATCACTATCAATTTCATCCAGTGGTGGAAGGTAAGAACAAACATTCGAAGCAATTAACTATTGGTTGATAAGTTATGAAACTGGTATATGTGTTCCTGAAACCCGAATATTTTAATGAGGCCAATGACTTATGGATCTTATAACTACTGACTCCATGACTATAAGTTCTTTCAACTGGCCATTACTCAGCTACCCTCTATCCTTAATTTCTACATTAAGCTCTTCATAAGCCTCTCTTACCATTTCTTTTGCACACGAGTGCCCATCACCCCCAATGCTGATGGTGCATTCCCCCCCAAAACCAACAACAACCCCCTAGTGAGTAAACCTTCGTGGGAAAAGTCATTTGTTTGACAACATTCAGAGAACTTTTTGGAAACCGATCCCGTGGCTGAAGACTTAAGGAATCAAGGATTTGAAAGTACACTTCTGATATTATTTTTGCTTATTTCACTTCTGATCTTATTTAGAATATGTGTATATTTATATATGCATAGGTCCAACCAACGAAAAACACGTGTAGTGCGCAATAATAAAAAAACAAATGTCACAGGCGTGACTGGCAGACACACAGAGAAAACACAAAAAAGAAAAACTCACAGATTTGTTTATATATTTCGGCGGACACAACCGCCTACCTACTAATTTCTGACGAAGGCGGTTGTGTCCGCCGAAATATATAAACAAATCTGTGAGTTTTTCTTTTTTGTGTTTTCTCTGTGTGTCTGCCAGTAACGCCTGTGACATTTGTTTTTTTATTATGTATGTATAGGTATATTCATACATATTTTAACCTTTTCCTTCGTCCTCCTCGGAACATGGGTGCGCTCGTGAAGGGAAAGGGGTGAGGGCGGGGAGTGCTGGACATCAATATTACTAAATAATTATGATGAACTAATATAGTTTTACAATTAAAAAAAAACGAAAATAGCATTATTCTTTTATATCTAGCTCTGCTACTTTGGCTAATTTCAATCCATCCCTAAAAATAAACTTACCAAATATAAGAAGATATTTTTAAATTGTAAGTTTCATATTTAGAGACAAAGTTACTTATCGAAGGGGGGTTGGAAGAGTACGAGGGATTGAGACAAATGCTGTGGTTGTCAACTAAGGGGAAATGGGGGTAAAAAATCACCGTAAAAGGTAATGTGCACTATATGCACGATCCTTAAGTTTAAGCCTTTTGACTGTTCTGTGATGTGACCCGTTGGCAGATGCTGGGAGGAGGGAGCAGGAATAAGACTGGAGGGATGCTGAGTCAGTTGGGTTGCATTTGGGGATCTTATGGTGGCCTCGATAACGGTGTGGTGTGGCAGCCAAGGAAGAGTATTGAGAGACGAGACCGAAATAAAAGAAGCTTTTGGCTGGCTGAATGATTCTCTTTAACTGCTCGATGTTTTACTATACTACACTTAACGATTAACATTCATTTATCATTATAACCTTTAATACGAATATAAATTACTGTAATAATAATAATCATTTATTTGCCCGGAGATCATATTACATTCTGTATGTAAAAGATATAAGGCACGTCACATTTATGTCAATAATCATAACACATTATACAAACACTCTGTTTGTCACAGCATATACTCATTTGTATGGGTTTTTTTTAATAAATTTTTGTTAAAAAATTCTGTCCAAGAATAAAACATTCAGGAGTGAAAAAACTTCAATACATTTTTTCTAAATGCTTCAATGCTAATCTTAGACTTGAGGTCTGATGGTAGGTGATTATAAACCTTTAAACCCATGGACATTGGTCCATGCTTAGCGATGGTGGTCCTAACAAAGTTTGGGTGGAGGTCCATGTGCCTTCTGGTGTTGTAACCATGAATAGTGTTATTTGTCACATAGTCTACTAAATTATTCTTAACAGACACACAAACAGTATACATATAAACACTCACAGAAAGAAGTAAGCCAAGCTTCTTAAAGAAAGGAAAACATGGTGTATCTGCTGAAACATTGCATATCAACCTAACTACACGTTTTTGGATCTTGAAAATTATGTCAGCATGGGGGGAGGAACCCCAAAACAGAATGCTGAACATCACTTGTGAATAAAATTCACCATAATAGATGGCTTGCAGCATGTCAACACTTACTGTTCGTCTTATGCTCCTAATAAGAAAGCATATAGAGCTTAATTTACTCCTAAGTTTGCAAATATGATCTTCCCAAGAAATGGTGTGGGACAATGTTATTCCGAGAAATGGTGTACTGGAGATTTTCAGGATACAATTACCATCTATGTTCACTGAAATTGAGGCAGGGGCTTTGTTTTTGGTGGTGAAGTGTATGAGACCAGACTTATTAGCATTCAGTTTTAAAAGATTTTGGTGGCACCAATCGGACAGTATGTTTGTGACACTATCCGCCCTCTGAGATAAGATATTAACTGAAGGGGCAGATACAATAATTTTGGTGTCATCTGCATATAGTACAGGTTCAACGCCAGGCACTGATTTCACAATTCCAGGTAAGTCATTGATATATATTAAAAACAAAATAGGGCCAAGAATGGAACCTTGGGGTACACCGATGGTGACTGATTTTCCAGGGGAGATGAACTGTGAGCTGATGCCGTTTTGATCTCAGAGAGTCAACAGGGATTACAGAATCTCCTAGACAATTTTTGTGAATCAACGGAGAGAATGGAATTGAAGGTAAATGCGTGCAAGACTAAAGTATCAGTTTTTGATAAGGAGAATGGGGAGAATAACTGTAGGATGAGGGCGAATGGTGAAGTAATTGAACAGGTGGATGATTTTGTGTACTTCGGTAAGATGTATGCGATAGATGGAAGAATAGATGAGGAGATAAAGAGACGTGCGAATACTGGAAGGAAAGTGGTAGGTAGCATGTGGAGCATATCAAGGAATGAGTGCTTGTCTAAGGAAGCGAAAATCGCCGTGTACAAAAGTGTACTTCTTCCCACTTTGCTATATGGTAGTGAAACATGGGTATGTCAGGATAGACATAAGAGTAGACTAAACGCCGTGGGTAAGAGTTATCTGAGGAGTGTTTGTGGCAAAAGTAGGATGGATAGGGTCAGGAATGAGTGGGTAAAAAATAAATGTGGGTTAGATGATCCAGTAATGGACATATATGAAAGGAATGTGCTTCGTTGGTTTGCCATGTTGAGAGAATGAATGAGTGTCGAATAATGAAACAGATATGTAAGAGTGAAATGAATAGTGCGAGAGTTAGAGGTAGGCCGAGAAAGTTGTGGTTGAATGCGGTAGAGGAAAATCTTAGGAGGAGGAATATTAGGAGTCTTAAAAACAGGAGGGCATGTATGAAGCAGTGTATGGGGGTAAATGAGGCAAAAGAGGTTTGCAAGGATAGGTCTGTATGGAGGACATTATTGAAGCAGAGATAGGTGTTCAAATATGTATTTATGAGTGAAGTAGACTGTTAGTTGAGGGAGCCTTCGACAGGAGCTTGGGCACCTAGACCTTGAGTGGTCCATTGTGCCAACCCCGTTTTTAACCTGCCTGCCACATGCAAACAGGTGACAAGAGCACTATGGTGAAGGTATGAATGGTCACCCATCCAACCCTCGTCCGGGCTCAACATTGCTTAACTTCAGTGATCTAACGGGAACTGGTGTTTCAATGAGGCTAGGCCCTTGCCCCATTTATGAGTGAAACTGTGACTGTGCCTACCCCAGAAGGGAACGGCATGATTGGTACATATGTATGTATTAAGAATTTTGTTAATTTTTCCAAAAGAGATACTTGAGAGTTAGGGGGAGGTGAAGGGGCTGATATTAGTATGTGAGCTATATTTAGTCAAATACAGTAATAATGGGGAAAGAATTCCTGCAGGATGACACTGAGGGGAGGATGTAGTGGAAAATTAAGAAAGACAATACACTCTGATAGGAGTCTGGAACCACCAAGTAGTGGATTTATACTCTCTTCGTATTAAACCAACCTTAATAAATAGATTAACCATATAATAATACATACTTTAGCAACTGACAAAATCGTGATTGGTATGTATGTATGTTATATTTAACTTGCAATGAGGAAAAGACCTAGGCAATAATTTTTCTTTTGTAATTACATTCTCAGTTAACTGGGGTGGAACTAGGATTATGTTCGGCTGTAATGGTGAGTAGTATAGTCTGTAACTAGACTGCCAATGGTTACACATGAATGTATGAGGAAGTAGAGATGAGGAACTGGGTTGCATAAGGATTCCAACTCTTCTGTATAACAAGGTTGATTTTTTCTGCTCCAGTACTATCTGTAACATCAACGGTAAGGAAATATCAACTCATCTGTAACTAGGTTGTATTTATGGATATAGAAAAATCAACAGCTTACATATCTCCTGAGCCTGAAACTGGGATTCTAATATTGAATTCCAAGTACTTATTTTCCCTTATGTCTTTGGCAGTGGTCCCTCTACAAACTTCTTTCATCTCTTACAGTCTATCACAAATGACTTAATCTCCCTCTCTGTCTTCCCTCTTTTATATCCATACTCTTCTATTTTACCCATCCATGCCTCAATTGGTCTGCCTTATTTTCCCTTCCTTCAAATTAAGACCCCCAGGATCCAAACTAACATCCTGGTCATTTAGGGGTGAGCAGCAATCAGAGTAATGGAATAGCCTGTAAGGGTGAAGTACAGAGGGGTCTTGAGCTCCTGGACCACTTTAGTAGCTGTGAAGGCCCTACAGGAACTATGAAAAGGTTGGCTAAGCCTGTCCTGGTAGAGCCATTGCTGAGTTAATCAGCTGCATGATGATACCCGTTGATTCCAAAAAATCAAAGGAGCCTCAGAAAATGGACTCTTAGCTAACTAATACAAAATAGCAAAAAAAAAGTTTTTCTTTGTCCTCCATTGCTTCAACTTCAAAACCTTTCAGACAAATTTTGAATGCTTTGTGACTGGAAACTCTATTTTAGGCCGAAATAGCCGATGAGGCATGATGGAAAAATCAATTCACTGGGGGGTGGACACATGTGGGGGACACATGCTGCCATAACTTATCGTGAAATGCTAAGTTTAAGTTAGACGTCCTATACACACGATATATAGTGCTGGTTTAACTGCATTCATATAAAAAAATAGACTTACTACAATTATTCGGTCGATTAATCAATTAATACTCCCAAAGTCCACATTACTCTGATTCATATATGCCGCCGTAAAGTGGCGATGGAGCTTGAATTTCTCATACCTCCATCGCCCACAATTCGTTTCGCTGCGCAAGTTATGCGCGAAAAATAATGCGATAATACTTAATAGTAACAGCGAAGTTGCCGAAGACTTACGCTTTACTGCTTCTTGGAAGTTAATCTTCATTAGTTCGTTTAGTTAGGGATAGTAAGATGTTTGTGGTATCATAAAGGGAATGACTAATCCGTCCGCTCGGAAACCAAAGGCTAATTGTCACAAGATCGGAACCCCCTGAGCTCTACTGTAAGCCGTACAGTGTCAACCTTGTGAAAATCGAAACAGGAAAGACTGATATCTCATTTCATTTTGTGGTTAAGTGGGAGAGGTATTTCAGCTATACACCATGTGGGTTTCCTTCTTGCTGTTACTGTTCGCCGTTGGGGTACAATGCTCTCTTGATCCCTTCTCGGATGAATTCGTGGAACGAATCAATGCTATGGGGACAACGTGGAAGGTACCTGGTTAATTTATGCATTGATTTTTATCTTTATGCCAGTTCTAATTTAACTTTCTTACTTGTTCTGACCTTATATTTGATACATAAACCTATAATTATTCTTCTTAGGCCGGCCGTAACTTCGGGCCCCATGTTTCTATGGCGTACATAAAAAAACTTATGGGGGTCCCTCGAGATTTCAGAAAGTATTCTGGAGAAAAGTGGCTCCAGCAAAGACCTCATTTCTTAGTTAGAAATGAAATACTTCCAGAAAATTTTGATTCCCGAAAGCAATGGCCCAATTGTCCAACCATCAGCGAAATAAGAGATCAAGGATCGTGTGGATCTTGTTGGGTAAGATATAAATGATTACGTTCCCTGCACATGTGTAAAGAGCTTTAAGCAGTAGCAGTTGAATGTGGCTGCCTAATGGCGTGTTGTCTGAAAAGCTACTGGAAAGAAAATATACGCGTTTATTTCCAGTAATGTCACAATAATTGGTCTCATGGTCGATTCTTTCCCCTGAATAGTTTCCTCGGCTTCTCTTCAGGAAGTCAGATTTAATATCTTTTTTTACTTATTCACAGGCTGTAGCAGCTGCAGAGGCAATGTCAGATCGTGTTTGTATTCATTCAAAAGGAAAGGAAAATTTCCGGTTCTCTGCGGAAAATATATTATCATGCTGCCATACACTCTCAAATGGTTGTGGTGGAGGCTATCCAGCAGCTGCGTGGGGATATTGGGTTTATTATGGGATTGTTAGTGGTGGATCATATGGCTCCCATCAGGTAACTAAATGTACTTTATAAATTTATCCCAGGCCCCGAAAATTTATCCCAGGAAAAACAGTGCTACTAACATGATACAAGATGATACTATCGTAATTACGTGACATCATCTAAATTACAATGTTATATATTGTTACTATTATCTGTCACTAAAAGTCTTACCCACTACCAGAGATATTAAATGACAAACTGGTAACTGTTTCAAAAAAAGTATTCTGTGACTGATTTGGATGACAGACATTCATTCTTAATTACAAGGAATATCAGCACATTTTTGTCGCTGAAAGTTTCATATATTGTTACCATTTCCTGTCAGTATAAATTCAACTAATTAAAGTCACGGATATTACCCACTATCAGAGATATTAAATGACAAACTGGTAACTGTTTCAAAAACTGTAATCAGTGACTGATTCGGAGGACAGATATTCACTTTTAATTACAAGGAATATCAAGCACATTGATATCGCTGAAAGTTAAATATATTGTTACTATTTCATTTCACTAAATAATGCATCCAATTCCATTCCAGGGACAAACACAGAGCAATCACACTCACTAGCACTCAGATAATCACTCACACGCACTCACTAATGGGCCCAACTTCTAGGAGAGTGACTCAAAATGAGCGTATTCTAAGAAATACAAGGCGGGAAAAGACTAGGGTGTGTGTCAGGTGCACGTGTTTTGGCCTCAAGGTGGTCCTCTTAGGTGAATATTTCCCTTCAGTTCCCCACAAGGTGCATATTTCCCTTCAGTTCCCCAAAAGGTGCAGATTTCCCTTCAGTTCACCGAAGAGGGCCACCTTGTGGCCAAAATGTGTGTATACAGCATCAACTTTCAGCGTACATGTTTTTCCTTATCATTAAGGAATTATTTTACAAGACTTTCAATTACGTTCACTATCTCTAGCAGGTCTTGTGTTATGCTTTGAAAAAAAAAATTAATGTAACCTCTAGTTGCCGTAAAGAACTGCATAATATTGTGTAAAATATTAGTACTAGTAAATCATCTTAATTCATAATATTTATATTTTACTACCAAAATAAGTATAGCAAGAAATTCAGTAATGTCATTTTAGTTGGCTACCTCATGGGGAAACTTTAAATGGGCAATTTTTAACACTCACTGCTGGGCACTTCTCGCTGCCGGATAGGTAGAATGCTGTGTATTTTAAGCTTTATTCATGCTATCACAGAAAAATAACTGTATAACTTAGAAAATGCGGTTTATATTGCTTTAAAGCCTGATTCTTCTACCTTTTTTAATTGTAAGTTGGTTGGAATATGTTTCTCAGCAGCTAAGGAAACATGTCAAATGACGGGATTAGCAGCGAAAGTGTTAATGTAAGAAAAGAAAATTTCACCATAAAAGGGGATATGTCGGTTGAATTAAGAATATGAGATTGAAGTGTAGTATTTAGGCTGGAATCACTGGGTAAGTTGATGATATTTAGGTAGTCGATTTCCACATATTTGCTTGAGTCGGATGTTTACTATAGGCCTGAAATTGTTGGTACAAACCATGGAATGTAGAAAGAAATGTTGTTTTGAGACTGCTGATGGAAACTATGGCTTCTTAGTTTTATGGTAGTGTACTGTTACCACTTGTTCGATTGTGAATTGACAGTTAAAATTTGAGTTAGCATTTGTATAAGTTTTTGAGAAGGAGACATTTGCATGAAACATTATTTTTTTTACATAAGACGTTTTTGGGGGTTGGGATCATCTTACATTGTCTTATGTAGGGGGGACTGTGGGTCTAGAACCAATCTACGTAAGAATTTTGTCAGTCTTGAAACATTGTATCGTTTCCAAATATCCTGTGATTGTTCTTAGCTTCATCAGCTGTGGTTCTGTTTCATTCTTAATGTACATGAATGTGGTGCTCTAACACTGCATAATTATTTGATATCCAATTCTCAAAGCTATACAATGGCATCCATGGAAAGATGAAACACAATAAAGGGAGCATTTAATGAAGAGTAGATACAAATATCTAATGCCTTACATAAATGATAGAGAGGGGGGAGGGGTTGGGAAAATAATAATAATAATACATTTATTTACAATCTTACATTGTCATACATAAGGGGGAAGGGGGAGGTCAAATATGGCATAAATCATCTTACGTAATATTTGAATGGCCCCTTATGGCATAGGGTATGCATGGAAGTGGGATGCAACCCCCATTGAAATCAGTCATTCGTACGCCCTCTTGAAAACCAGTCATCTTAAATGTGATGTGAAGGGTTCTGTGGTGTTCTGACATTGAAGGCTGCATTTTCTGGGTGTTTTACCAGGTTGTTGGTTTTAATTACAATGCAGGGAAACACCCACAGCCTTCAAACTTGTCATCTTCCTATCCGAAAATCCTTTCAAATTAATACCTCAACTTTTTCTTTATTCTGTTCTTTAGGGGTGCCAGCCCTATCCCTTTGAGCCTTGTGAACATCACATCAATGGAAGTCGACCAGCTTGCAAGGGCGAGGGCGGGCATACACCTCCCTGCCAAAAGACTTGCAATGGAGCTTATAAGGTGGCTTATGAGAAAGATCTTCACTATGGTTAGTCTAGTTAGACTCTTCAGCAAAGGCTTGCCTTAAATGATGTTTTTTAAATTCTATTTTATTGAATTTTTGAATTGAATGTAATATCCTTAAACTTTTCTTACCCATGAGCTTACTTTTGGCTCACTCTTAATGCTCAGAATCATGAATATCATCTTCTAGGAAAAAAAGCATATATTACTCCTCCTGAGGAGAAGCAAATCCAGAAAGAAATAATGGCGAATGGACCAGTAGAAGCAGCATTTTTGGTTTATGAAGACTTCATCACTTACAAAAAAGGTTTGTGATTCTAATCATTACTTTAAATGTTTTGTTCAGGTGCTTCTTTTATGATTTTTCATTTGAGTTGGGTTTATGTATTGTTAATGGGAGAAATTGAAAAAGTAGGGATGAATTGTAATTGTTTTTAAATAGAATATTTTCCAAATGGGTCTATTCCCTGCCCTTGGACTACAACCTATATACAGCCAAAGGGTTTGTGTATTCCAATGACCTCTAGAGTCTAACCATCAGGAGCATTTACTATTGATATCCTGGTAGGGCCACTCATGCCACAAGATGGGCCAAAGGGTGGAAGCTAGATGAAAGGTAGTTCACCTGATGGTGTCTTGTTAAAAATAGTGTTGGGTATTGCAAAGGGAAGTGCACCCAACTATGTATATATTTCTCAGAAAATAGAAGTCTTAACTAATTGAATCAAATCTGAATCAACTATAGGTCACTACCCACCTGGGTGTCATGAGCGTCAGAAGGGGAGGTATCCTTGCACAACAATGTCATCGCATGATAAAATAGCTTTCAGGGAGAAGAATAAAAAGAAGAGAAGTTAAGTACTAATAATTAAATAAACTTGGAGTGATAGGTCAAAGATGAGGGCTGGACGGGAAATGGAAAAAGGGAATATAGAAACCTTGGGGCTGTTCAAGGTGAGATGGAGAGACAGTGGGGACTATTGGAGTGATAGTTACAGGGTAGTATATTGTGGGGGGATGAAAGTCAGTGTGGAGTAGTTATGGTATTAAGTTCAAAATGGGAGGTGAAATTGGAAAGATGGGAGACTTGTCCAAAACTTTTATATACCCCAGATGTCACAGGAGAGAGTGGCTGATGGTGAATCAGGAGAGGGAGTCATAGGAGGTGGGGTGAGGCAGTGCTGCCCATTGTTGTCTTTTCTGTCTAACATTGATGCCAAAGAAATGGGAAGAGCTAGATTTGGGAAGCAAACTAAACACCAGCTGATTACGTCATTTAGGCTTGTGGGTGATCCAGTGTTGGTGCTCATTGAAAGGATTGCAAACATAAGTAGATGATTTAGATGATTTAGAAATCCAGTGTGGGTAATATGGAATGAAGATAAATCACAAGCAAATATAAGTAATGAGAATCTGTTGGACTAGAGTTTGAAGTACGTTTGGAGGAAATGGGCATTGTTGCATGGGCATTAGGAGAATTGTGCTTGCAAAAGAAATTTTTAGTTGTAGTATTGGGCTGATCATGGGGACTTTGGATAGTGATATCTACATACTACCCTGCAAGCCACTGCATGGGCATGTAGCAGGGGGTGTTATGACACCAGCCGTGTGAAGATATAGGGATAAGGTTTTGGGAGGTGAAATGGTGACAAGTACTATGGGAGTGTATTTAGTGGAGCTCAGCTTTTATTGTGGTTGCTTATTGCGTGTGCAAAGAACGAGTTTTTGTACCTATCTGCTCGGCAATGTATCTCTTTTTTATCGCTTTTGTCAGACCTAGAGGCTCTGTAACACACCAGTCCTGAATTTCTCAAGCAAGCGTAGCATGTAGCTTCCGAGTCTATAGGGGATTCCAAAAGTTGTGAAACACTATGTTCGCTTGATATAATGGTAGTGGAGAGTTTGATGGAGAGTGTAGTGCTGTATGGGGCGGAAACATTGACTCTTGACAAAAGAAGGTGAAAATAGGCCAAAGGAGTTCAAGATTTGGGTGTGGTAGAAGATGAAGGAGGTATGGCAGACATAAATTAAGAAAAATGGAGAAATGCTTGGTATAATTGGCAAGGAAGAGAAACTTCTGGATAAAATTTGGAGGCAAAATGGGTAATTGGAATAGGTAATGAAGGTCATTGTGGGAAGGATGTTCGGTAAGCAGGGAAAGGGTGGAAAGAGAAAAGATTTTATGGGCAAGATAAAGAAGGTTTGGGCGTACTTTGAGGTGAAGAAAGAAATGCAGTTGGTGGAAATGCACTCATACAAGCTGGAGGATTTTTACTCGCTCTTGATTAACCCACTTAGTGTTGCAGGCTGATATATCTGCTTTTATATCTTGGGTGAAAAGTGCAGCGGGCCAGTATATCAGCTCATGCGCAAATATGTATTGTACAACTTTAGTACACTAATATAATTATAAATACTTTTTTGACAATGTAAAAGCCTTTTATAATTATTACCAAATTTATTTTATATACAATAAGAAAAACTGCACATGGATATCTTGAACAGTAACATCTTGATATTTATTTTCCTGAGATGATAAGTTTCATTAAATTACCCTCTGCATTTCTTGCTACATAGTACCCATGGCAGGAGGCAGCACTAGGAGGGTAGAATGTTCCTCAATTGTTACATAAACTAATAATGAGAACTAATGATATTGGAGTAAAAATGTGAGTTTAGTAGCTATAGACATCGATGCAAAATAGGACACTAAAGGTTGTTTTCATAAGGGTATAAAGCTGTATAACCTGTTACCAGAAATTTGAAGACTCCGCCTGTGCCACGCAGGACGGAGTGCACTTGATACTCTCCAGCAGCGAGCCCTTAACTCCACCGAGCACACCTATGATAAGGACTACCAGTTTAACAGTGTGTCTTGGGTACATTTGCCGAAGCTCAAAAAGCAGGTCTAGATATTTCGTCCGTTGCTCCGCCGCGTTTGCATCCATGTGCGTTTCAGCTGGGGCCGAAAACTCTATCACGAACATGGAGCGTGAGAGGTGATCTAGGAGAATGATATCAGGCTTGGTCGCCTCCAACTGCCTGGCGGTAGTAAAGTAGTAATTCCTGGTGCATTTATCGTTCTCCACAACGGACTCAATATCTCCAGGGGCATTTGGCAGCACAAGAGTGTCGTCGATGCCAAAATGGTGTCGAAGATGAAAATATAACACCCGCAGGGCCACATTGTGCCGAGCAATGTACGCTGACTTGGTGTAATAGCTACAGCCTGAGAGAAGGTGACTCTAAAGTCTCCGGCTTGGCTCGGCAGGTCCTGCATCTCATGTCCGCAACCTCCGTCTTGAATATAATGTGGCGGTACACGAGTGTGCTTGTGACACCATCCTGGCATGCGTGGATGAAACCCTCGGTCTCTGACTTTAGACCAGCGGAGCAGAGGAAGGCAAACGTCAGCTTTTTCGATAGCCCTTGCTTCTCCATGTTTCGACGGAAACATCCATGTAAGGGCTTCTCGGTGTGTGCCTTGAGCAAGGTGTTCTGCTCAGCCCTTTTGATTGCGAGATTAAGGACGTCTGCCTTCAACGACAAGAGGGACTTGCCGTCATCGCTACCGTCTGATTTTGGGTCAAAGTCTATACCGGTTTCGTCCGCTGCCCTCTTGGCCGCCTGGAAGAGAAACGCCCCCACTCCAGCACTTTCGTGGTCTCTTATGAGACTGAGAAGGGGGTCTCTGCTTTTGAGCACTCGGCATGCTGTTCCAATGACAACTTTGTTGTGGAGACACTCCAGGCTCAACAGACCTCTACCAACTACACTTTGGAAGATAGTCTGGCGAAGGAAGATTTCAGATGAAGACTTCTGTAGATGGTCATCATCTTCCTCATTCCCCTGTCAAGGTTCTGCAACTCGTTGACATTCCATTTCATGCATCCGAAGGTGTACAGCAGTGTGGGAACCGCGAACATGTTCGTGGCAAGAACCTTGTTCTTGCCTAACAGCTCAGAACTCCAGATTTTCCTGAGAGTCTGTCTGTACTTGGCGGTGAGTCTCTCCTTCACTGCTGAAACCTCCTTCATTCGGCTGTGGGGGGTGCCGAGATATTCATAACTGTTATCGCCCTTGAGGTGGGGAATGACGCTCCCGTCAATGAGGTGGACGTCTTCTTTGTTCTCCGAGAATCTTCCTCTTGCCAGGTGGATGGATGCACACTTGTCCAATCCGAACTCCATCCCTATAGCCTCACTGTACTCCAGTACAGTGTCCAGGGCCACGCGAAGGTCTTTTGCATTGGAAGCATAGAGCTTCAAGTCATCTGTATAAAATAAATGTGTGACCTTATGCTTCCTGTCACCTGGCACCCTGCACATGTATCCTTTCCCTTGTCGCAGCCTTAGTGAGAGAGGTAGGAGGGAAATGCAGAACAGCAAGGGGCTCAAGCATTCGCCTTGGAAAATGCCACGGTGGTATGATACCAACTCTGTCGAGACCAACCGCTTGTCTGCGGTCAGGACAAAGCGCGTTCTCCAGAGTGGTATCAGGTGTTGGATGCAGGACATTACCTCTGGGTGGACTTTCATCAACTTCAACATGGCTACAATGAGCTCATGTGGACCTTTCTGTAGTCCACCCAGGCCATTGATAGGCTGCGCTTATGCTGGATGGCATCCTGGCATATGCATCTATCAATGAGCAGGTTGTCCTAACATCCCGTGATTCCACGCTTTGAACCCCTCTGATCGTACACCACCTCCCACACCGGCTAGACCTGGTGGAGGATAAGGTTGCTCAAGATGGAGGTGAACGCTTTGTATACAGTATTGAGGCAGGTTATAGGGCGGTAGTTCTTAGGATTAGACAAGTCTCCCTTCTTAGGTACTAAAACTGTGCGTCCCTCAGTCAGCCACGGTGGAATTTCTTCTCTACCCGTGAGAAAGGATGTGAAGATTCTGGCGAGGTGTTGGTGGGTGGAAGTGAACTTCTTCCACCAGAAGTTATTCATGGCATCCATTTCTGGAGCCGAGAAATTCTTCTTGCCAGAAAAGGCCTTCTTCACGTCACTCTCTGTGACTGAAAGAGGTTCATCCACTTCATGTAGGTGGCAGTCGCAAAACTTTTTAAAGAGGTCTATGGCCGGAGTGTCTCCGTTTAATGGCTTCGACGTTTCATAGATATCCTTCCAGAAATGTTCTACCTCTTGGACGGGTGGCGGAGATTCGACGACAGACTAAGGTGGTCGAAAGAGATGGGACGGGTGAAGGAGGAAGGTTGAGTACTCCCTTACGGCCTTACTCCCCTTCAGGAGCTTTTTCCGGGCTGTGGTGAGCGCCCGAACTCTATCAACCGTGTGCTGCTTAATGGTAAGCAGAACGTTCTTGTTCAGTGTGTGATGGTTAAATCTGATGCTGCATGCTATGCGCTGGACTTTGGGTCTGAAAGCCCACCCAGATGTGATGTATTCCATCACACACTGAATCCTTGAAGCCTGCCATCTTGCCAGCGTGATCTTGGCCTCCAACTGTTCCAGCTGTTTTGCCGCTTTGTCCTCCCAAGAGGTGGGCTTTTGGGAGTTGGCCATTATTTTGGCAGCAGCATACACCACGTAGTTGACCATCCAGAGGTCCGACGTCTATGTAAGGATTTCGTCGATAAAGCCATTCAACCTGGTCAGGACATTTGTCTGCGGAGAGATCTTCCGATGGATGTCTCTCTGCCTGGCTTGTCCTACATCATTGGTGATTTCATTTAACAACCGCGTTCAGAGTTCAAAGTCGGCCTGATCTACTTCCTCCCTATTTGTCGGCGGTACCGACAGGGCAGTGGCTGTCAAAACAGCCAGTGGAAGACTGCTTGTGTCGGGGAGGGTGGTCTGGCCCGGTGAAGTATTTCTCTGAACACGTGGTTGTTGGGGAGTTTCATTTTTACACAGGTGGTTGGCATAGTCACTCAGATTCTGCTGCGACAGGTGGTTATGTTCAGGATGCATCTCACACCACAAAGAGTGCATCCTTGCCATATTCTACCTGCGATTGGGCTCGCTGGCAGCATAGCATGCGAGGAGGTCGCCCCTTAGGGTTTCTGTCCACTCCATACGAGCTACCTTCTTGGTCTTATTTGTGGTATTGCCGCACCCAACTCCACTAGGGCCCCCATCCGAGAGGGGCCGGTTGTGGGTGGCACTTCTGGTTGTCATTCTTGGAACCAGATCGATCTGCATGTGGGATGGTTAGCCCCACATGCAGATGCCCACCATTGGCTGGCAGAGCCATTACCAGGTACGCCACGAGGAGGCTGGTGGTCCGCTTTCGTTCCCTTATTATTATTATTATTAATTATCAAACTATAATATGATCTTAATACTTTTTAATGTTCATGTCCCAGGAGTCTACCAGCATGTGACTGGAACAGAACTTGGAGGTCATGCCGTCAGGATCCTGGGATGGGGAGTTGATAAAGAAGCTGGAAATGTTCCATATTGGTTGGTGGCAAACTCATGGAATACTGACTGGGGTGATGGTGGCTTGTTCAAGATACTTCGTGGCAAAGATGAATGTGGAATTGAGGGACAAATCATTTCAGGTCTTCCAAAATTGACCTCAACATAAGATGGCTGTGATGAAAGTATGTTGTTTTTTTCTCCTGAAGTGTTGAGGAGAAATTAGTTGTTGGGGTGTGAAATTTTGTAAATACATACCTATTTCTGTATCTTCATTCCCTAAATGTACTTATATGAAGGAGGCATTTCATTTTAAAAAATGTTATTTCCCAAAGATAGCACAGGTCAAATTAAACTTGTAAGGAAAGTGCTGTGATGTTTAGAATAAATTTGTGAGGGTGTACGATGTGCACCATCATGATTAAAAATTAAAATTGAATCATTTATCTCAAATAAATTTTTCCCCCTTAAAACATAACTCTGCTCCAGGGAAATGCATGGTGGCCTCATAGATCAATACAAAAATCCCTGCTTGAAACATTACCCTATCATTTTCCAGTCTTCTCTGTAGCAAACCTTCTGATGACAGTCTTATGCTCTTGAAGAGCACACCTAATCATAAGCAATGTTTTATGCATTTAAAAATTCTAGATGAAAATTGCAAGTACATATATTGGGCAGAAAAATTTTGCATAGAGTTGTGGAATGATGAAAGGCTAACTTGAATTTCAATTTTATATCCAATAGTTTTTTTTTTCGATTCTAATCTCTGAATAAATACTTCTCAAACTCAAATCATTAGCTGATGTTACCACTCATTGGGGCATGCTCAGCTTCCTGTCAGTAGCGTATCCAGCGGAGGTGCAGGGGGGGCTCAATGCCCCCCCCCCCCCGCCCTCTTGTGTTCTGGCACCCCTAAGTCTCTAAATGTTTCCACTCTAAAGATCTCATTAGTCCTAAAGTCCTCAGTCGGAGCTACATCATTCAGAGGAAGAAAGGGATGAGAGGGAAGCGTCCCAGCCTTCTGGCTGCTAGGTACCAACCAAGAAAGCAAACTCTACCAACTGCCATGCATCACGGCAGATTGACTAACAATGATCGCAATTACGCGGATTTCGAACCGGTCATGAGTTCGGTGGCGTGGTGTGGCACACACATTAGTTTAAACTGACTTTGTGCATTGGTAAGTTAGAAATTTCAACATTGAGTCACTCAGTCTGGCTACCATGTGCGTGATGTAGAGTAGGTACCCTGTACACCCTCTCATCTCTCGCCGCCCCGCCACAACAACAGGGTTGACCGTGATGACTGTCAGAGTTTAGTCGAGAGTTCGCGTCATGCGTGGTGTGTGCACATTTGACTTTATTAGTGTTACACTTATGTAATGTCTGGACTAGGCAAATAAGTGGCGCTCAAGGGCACAAAGCTAAAGCAGATTTAGATAAACGAAACATTGCTAAGACGTGTGCAAATTTAACATCAGCATTACCTGATGTCAATTCGACTGCTAGGTCACCGAAAAATTCCATACCTGATAATTAGCAACTAGTTGAGTCTCTATTGGTATCATCTGCAACAACAACTTCGTCTCCCGATTCAAACGAAAATTACTGTGTCAACAAACTGTAAGTATCAGTTTCATCTACAATGTACATGCATGATAAGTTTTTGTTGAAATTTAAATACACTTCTTGAGGCCGCATCGCTACGGGCTGTCTGTACAGTGTCTGCGTACACAGAAAATTCTGCATATTATATTGCTTTATACTCAGCACTTTACCAATTATCAATATTGGGTTATTTCTATTACTATATGAATGACACAACGCACTCTGAGCATCCAGTTTTGCCGACGACGTCAGGATCAGGCCTTCGCAGGAATATCTCTGCAATTGCAATCTGCGATAATGACTGCAACACCAGTGGGGGAAGGACTTCGGCAGGCATTTGCGAAAACCTTGGGCTATCAGAAGAGAAGAGATACGATTTACCAGACGGAGATGAAAGTGGACTCTTGTCTGACAGTAATAATTCGATTGAAAATATCAATGTTGATTACCCGTCATTTCTGTTTGTAACATTTCAATTGGCCCGTCTAAAGTAAGAACTTTGATAGAAATAGGTCCGTGTCAACCTGAGTTTAGTGACACTTTCGATTCTTTTGACTACAATGACAGTCATAGGCGATTCTACAAGGTATGGTATAAAAAGAAACTTCCATCGGGTGAAGAAGTCAATAGATACTGGTTGGTTTATTTGCCCAGGGGTAACACCATGTCATGTTTCTCATGTTGACTGTTCGAGGATAAACAAGTCAGGCAAAATGATAATCGGTCAGATCCAAACATGGGTGTCTCGAATTTTAAGAAAGGGGCAGAGAAAATAGAATGGCATGAAGAAACCCAAGGCCATCGCCAATCAGAAAATATATTTTTCATTACAAGGTACAGATTCAAAAAACATTGTACAATCGAGGTAAGGTTTAATCAAGCCAAAAATGAAATGATAAAAAAAAAAACAAATAATGAAACGATTAATTGATATTATGTATCTTTCGAAACAAGGTCTACCTTTACATGGCAATCGATAATTTGGTTTACGACAAAACGTCGAGAGTAACGAGGGACATTTTTTGGAGCTTATGAGAGTTTTTGCAGAATATGATACAATGGCTAACCGTCTTGAGAGCTCAAAACACAATGAAACTTACTTAAGCCTGTCTATACAAAATGACATCATTCAAGCCTTGGCTAATGAGGCATCGCAGATTATTGTTGAGAGATTTAAAAAATTAAGTTTAATTATCTAATAGTTTACTCAAAAATTGAAATTTCCAAAGTACACCATTTTTCATTGATTGTACATTATGGTATGAACACAGTTCCAGTTGAACGTCCAGGCAATTCTCAGAGCTGCAATGACCAATGAGAATTAGCTATACGGACTACAGCATTGTAACGAGAGCTAAATAAATAAATGTGTATAATACGTTGTCAATTTTTATATTTTGTACAAACCCATCCGCCTTTTGTATCACTAAAATTTGTCAAGTTTAGTAAACTGGTTAATTTGAGTCGGCGCCCCATGAAAATTTTCTCCCCCCCCCCGGACCCAAAACCTGGCTACGCCACTGCTTCCTGTTATTCTACATTTTAATCAACAACATTAATTCCAGATTTACCAGCAGTATTAGGTAATTTGGAGGTGATTAGTAATGTACTGGAAGATTGATTGAAAATTTAACTGGACAAAAAGTCACTTTTATTTGATCTTAATCTAAAATATTTATTCTTGATGCACTGAGTTGACAAGTGCATTCATTGTTAGTATTGAAAAATGTACTGGAATACATTCCTAATGCAAGAGAGCACGTCAGAAATACTTCTACATTATGGCAGAAATGGATCTGCAGTAAAACCTGGATTTAATGTAGTCCATGATTTTGCATAGTGACAGTTATTCCAGCCGCAAACAAATTGGATTTGGAATTTCAATGGTAAATACTTGATTTTAGATAGCTTCTCAATTTTATTTAGAGCCATTTCAGTCCCTTGGAGCAAAACATTCTTGACTTAATGGGGAATTTTCGGCACTTCAATATACATATATCATGCACAGAACTTTGAAACTTGAGAGCCAACTCCATCACCTAAACAAACATATCGAAACACTGCATTTCCCTGCCTCCTGGAAGCTGAATTCAGCACTAAATATCCGATTTTAATGGGAGGCCCATTCAGGGGCTAGGCTATTGTACAGTAACAGTCAGTATTGGCATAGTCACGGAACTTCAAATTCTTGGGAATAATAATAATATCGAGTGTTATTCTTACATTTTAAATTCTGAGTAATGGAGATACTTCTACATAAGGGACTTGATTGTAAATGCTATCCAGTGCTTTTAAGACAGTCATCTTAATGGCTTAATCTACTGTAAGTTCACCAATCACCCACAAACTGCCTAATAATTAGTAGGATAAAGAAATCAGCCAAAAGAATGAATTTATAGATTAATGGCTCAAGGAGCATCCATCTGCAACCATAACATATTGAGTTCCAGTAGAATTATATCTGAAATGATAAATACTCCCTTATGGGTGACCCAATGTGGGGAAACACTTGTGGCTCTGCAAAAAATGACTATGTGCATATTTTTAAGTAAGAACGAGAAAGAGAGAAGGTATTTCGCCCTAGATATGCCCCATCTCAAGTATTATTTCAGCTTGCATGCCCCACATTCCTTTTCTACTGATATCACAGTACAAAAAGAGACATTATGAGCTCCTTATCTCCATGCCATTCCGAAAACCCTCAGGGCAGCTGGGCCCATTGAAACTGGCTGAGTCAGCTGGGGTTCACAGTGTTGTTTACCTGCTTCCTTAAGGCAATTACTAACTACCACTCCTGTCAACTACCTCAAGAACTACCTATCTTCAGTACATTATGTTCACTTCTAATGTGTTAGTTTTTGTTTGATTATTTTTCAGATTTTGACGTCCTTATTTAGAGCTTTTCCATTGTTTTTACAGGGTTGACACACAAAAAAACTGTGTCATATTCATCATTCCACTAGAACTTGCTCACCATCACTCATAGCTAAATGCAATTTGCAAAATTCATGTACGGTTCTAATGAACAACCATGGTTATATTCACTGCATGTGTCAAGTTGTAGGACTACTGGTAGCGATATGACTGATGGATTGAGATTAAGTTACGGTAGGAGGAATAAGACTGTTTGCACACACTCACTAAGCATTGTAAAGAGTCTGGTTTGCTTTATTTGAAAGAGAATCAACTATGCCCTTTATTCAATTTATCTAGGGAGAATTAAAAAAGAAAGAAAAGTGTTCTAAGGAGCTTAAAATTGAAGATGTTTACCTCTCAACTTTACCGTGCCTCAGACAGATGCAGCTTAAATTGTGAGAGAGTGTTGCAAACGTAAGGCTGTGGTGTAAAAGTTTTTTTAGCATACACCCCCACCCATTTATTTCCTCTTTGGACAATTTATCCTCTGCCGACTATTTATCCTCCGGACTTAGCCGAAGGACTTGCCCGAGGTGCGCCCTGCCACTGTTGCGCTAACAACATCTGTCGTGCCAACGACGATCGCGAACTCTAGCCATCTCCGCGACTCAGCATCTCCTGCCAGCAAGTCCTGCCCGCCACGTCCCCTCACCAGGTCCTCTCTCGTTTATATAGCAGTTGGAGACGGAAGACTACGAGGATGTACTAAGGCAGAAGTGCTGGGCACAAAGGCAGAAATCTGCGATCGGAGATGAAAAGTAGTTCCTAATCTCCAATTGCAATCCTACACCGCATGTGTTCCCATTCCACAAAATTACCTCCCCTCCAAGGCTCCAATCACCTGTTCCCCCTAACTCCCCCTCGCAACTTTCACTTTTGACCTTGCCGAAAACTTCCCCTCCGAGGTAACAAATCTCACCCTTTCCAGTCTCCCACCATCTGAACTTCCCCTCCTATGACGGAAACCGCTAATCAGTCTCTTTCGATATAGACCGTGGTCTTGAGAGGTTCTACTCTTGCTGTCTCATATAGTTGGTGACTGATTTTGAAACTTAGACGTCAGAACACAGGTTGGCTGACCCTTACTTTGTTTGAATGTGTTAAGTTGCTGAGATATATTATCTTTCACTTGGTGGTAATTTTATATACTTGATTATTCCCGATTCCTCCTGTTTCTCTCACTCTTATTTTGGGAAGAATTTGTTTTTATGGCATTCTCGGAGAGAGACATTAAAGACTCTCCCTCGATTGCTTCAGTGGTACTGGCCAAAAATGCTACAATCCTCTACACCCCCTATAGGAGAAAGAAGAATGTCTCTTATGCTATTTTGCTTAGACGCTTATAAAAAGCAGGGTTTGTGAGGTCCACAAGTTCATAAGGTACATCCTGAGCATGTGGAACTCTGCGCATAAATATGCAATAGTTACACTAAGTAAATATAATTCAAACATAAGATGCATATTCCAACAGAAATTAATATGGCCAAACATTGAATACAACCCTGCTGAAGGAAGGATGCCCAAGGTGTGCCCAGTGACTTTTACCGTAATATTCTGCATACTTAATTTTCTAACTCAGTGGCATGATTTAGGGGGTGTCAAAATATAGGTTGGATTTTTGAAAAATAAGGATCACCTGAGAACAACTTAGATAAGACAGACATGAAAAATGGCTATAAAACTGTAAAAAATGACAAAATATGAAAAATTTCTGTGTTATTTGGCCAGTTTTTCCTTTAATTGATTACAATAACATTCTAAATACTTTACTTTCACACCCATGGATGGAATGCTCTCCCAGACAGAAAAGTACACCAAAAAGGAGAGAAGTGTCATGGTTGAGAGGATTGTATTGAAAACCAGAATACGAAAGAGACAGTAGTTCATAAACTTTTGACAATGGGATGCAGCAAATTAATCTTTAAATGCCGAAAAAACCTATATTAGCCGCAGTTTGGTGCTTCTCACTGCCGAAAGTGCCATTTTTGACTCATTCACATCAGGAAAAGTCATAAGGGCCAATTTAAATCCAGCATTTAAAGGTTAAAATAAGTGCCTATCCTTACACAGGGTGGCGATCGTCAGGGAAAACCTGGAATTGTCAGGGAATTTTGAATTTCTGGAAAAGTGAGGGAATTCTCCTAACACTCAGGGATGAACTGGAATAGGAATCCTCGTTATTTTCTACCATTACGTTTATCGGCCAGTCTTTCTCACCCTTAATTTCACCAACTAAAACTAACATCCATCGCTGACGTGCATAGAATAAGCCCCATCAATTAGTTGTGAATCAGACGTACAATGTGACCCTTTTGTATATCCCTATTGCAATATTTGCCTAGTTGTTTTAACAATCATGATCACAATGTATTACGCTCATCACAAGGAATCTGAGGCCATCTTGTTCGGAAAATTTTACCACGCATTTTTTTTTACTTTGGAAACTCAAGTCGAGAAGTAGCTGGAGCACACTAGCTTATAGTTCTTGCTTGCATACCTACTTGCAGTTCTAAAAATACAAGACGGTGATTAGAAAATTTAGAAAGTCCAAAGCTTGCAGCAAGTCTTAATCAAGCTTCTCAGATTCTATGCATAAAAAGACATTTCATCTTCATACAACATGTGATCCACACAACTATTTTACCAAAGCTACTTTCTGAAAATGAACAAAAGCAGATACATGAAGAAAAATATCCAAAACTAATTGTTTGAGGCAAATTGAATATCACTACTCTCTCACAACTTTTTTGTTTGCTGGTAAGCTTGAAATTGGATTGAATCAAGTGATCGGTTGGTAAGCTTGGCATGGACTGCTATAGGAGCTTGAGGTATGCTTGAATCAAGTTGGCGAAAATCAAGCTTAGCAAAAGCTTACATGCTATCTGGGCTTGTATCACTGCTTTATAGTTTCATATCTTCCTTTTTCTCGAAGTGTTACTCACGGATCTAACTCAAATGATCTCAGTTCACTACATCCAAATGATCGTTTATCAGCCTTTAAATGGGCAAACGCTAGTGACCTTGAATGATCTCTCAGTACATAGTACATAAATCTGTTTGTTGCTGGCATGCATATCCTTAATCCTCTAATCTGTTATTGTTGATGAACAACACATGAAGCACAATAGCTGAACATCCACTTTTACAATTCATTCAAAAGGCATAATTCACAACAAAGTTTCAAATGATCACGTAATGCTGAACTAGTGTTCTATAATATTAAAATCAAGTGATGTTACATTTGAGAAATTAGTTCAAAGTTGATATAATAACCTCTCCTGATTCCTCGACTTATGCTGTCATAAATTCAAATCAGATTCAATGTCTACTATTTGCTCTTCATGAGACCTCATGGAGGCCTCGATATCTCTTGTAAGATCTGACTGCTAAGTAATAAAGAGACTTTACAACAGATACATATGACAATATGAGACTTAGGAATAAATTTATTAAGAGGTCTTATGGAAAAATGACTATCCGGTAGGGGGCCAATATTTTTGCTATTCAACAACTCTAGAACTGATTTATATTAAAAAAAGAACAAATATAATGTCCAAAAGACAACCAAAGACACTGTAAAACTGAGATTCAGCCAAGTCGTTTGATCAAAAAACACTTGATTCCTGTTAAAACTGCAGCTATAAGGATCTTAAATTACATCTCTTACTCAATAAGCTTCGGGCGAAATTCTAGAAATGTGGACCTTAGCTCGAAAATTCACAGTTGACCTCAAATTTTCAAATGCCACAAGCCAATGCCTAGTTCACTGAATAAATGTCACCAATGTGTGCTATGAATAATTCATAATTATAACAAGATTTCTATCCTAAGTGGCGAAATTATCACTTACGTAGTCTGAAATCTGTTATGGTGTCAACCACAATATCACATTCCAATTGATGTTCATCAGTAATCCCAACCAGACCAAATTGTTTCGCGAAGAAACGGCAAATTGCAATAGACTGGAATAAAGTTTTCCCATCGAATTGGACGACAGGTAACTGACCCATTGGCATATCTGTAACAAGAGTAAATCCAGTTCTAATACTCGAGGCAATCAATAAGGAATCTTAAGTTATAAAAACTGGTATCATACCTGGCTTGATCTCGTGAAAACGTTCATATTCCACTCGACAATCATCAAAGTCGGCCTTTCCATAAGCTAATATAAATTGAATGGGTTCTGCTAAGCCCATGGCATGAAAATAGCTTAACTTATACTTCGGAGGCATTGACGTTCAGCTTGAAGCAGACTGGCATACAAAGAATATTCAAGTCTCGCACACCACCTGAAAAACACAACACCGAACCTATGAATTCTATTTCCAACTTTTGCATATCCCTCTCTCACTCGTAGTTTCTCTTACAGCCGTAAACAAGTGCTGCTACAAATCTCAAAGAAGCTACTTCCACCTAGGTGAATTTTCAAAAAGTACTTAGTAATCATTCAGCTGTTGGCTCCATATTTATCTGTGGATTCGAATAAATTGCTCTAGTTATTACACCGGAAATAGATTAAGACGCACGAATACTCATCTTGATCGGTTATTCAGATGGTTATATGGAGTAACCCAATTGCAGGTTTCCTGGATAACTAAAAGATTAGGAAAAGCCGGCTTGAACTTTTATAAACATACTCCGCTGCCTAAGAGCTCCATTGGAATTAGCTCACAATAAGAGTGATCTAAGACTTAAATATATTTCTGGAATCAGCTTAGGTTATCCGCCAACCACCCCAATGCTCACCAGCTAGTACAAATCCCACGAAGTTACTCCTAATAGTGGTATGTTCCTCTATGCAGTCATCATTCTAGAAATTCGTGCTCCGCGATGCAGAGAAATGCCCGAATCCTTTACTGTTTATACATATTCAGCTAAAATAAAGTACACAAACTCTGCGAGCATAGCTTGAATGGTAATCAGAAATTTCCTGAGGAAATTCTTAGTATTTTGAACATAATAGCCATACCCAAGTTACTAAGCAAGCGTGCCGAGCCTTCAAAATGCTCAGACTTGGTCTCTGATAACAGCAACTGCCACCTAATTCTCTCCATTCCATCCCATCCACAACCAAAGACTATCAATGTGATAGACCATACCCTCCGGGTAATAGCACTGAAAACTATGTAGGTTAAGGGTAAGATTGCAAATGAAGAAAACTATTACATTATCAAACATTTAATCACTGGAATGGGAGCACCAAAAAAAAGTATCACATTATGAAATGGGAACACATACAAAATCTCAATGCACAGTGGCTTTAGACAAACTTTTTTTTCAATTACAAAATTTAAAAATCAGACTCGGGTCTTTTGTCTACCCATTCCTTGATAGCTGGAAGGGCCAAAACTTTCTCCTTCAAGGCCTTAAGGTTAGCATGGTTGTCAGTGAAGCTCATTTCCATCATGATCTCCAAGTAATCGAGAATGGCAACAAAGTACAAGTCTGCCCAAGAAAGCTGTAATGAAACAAATAGTGCAATGAGTACGAGAACAAAAAACTTACTAGGTATGAAGTTAGAGTACTTTGATTGTTCAGGAATTGAAAACCTTACCTTCCCATTGGCAAGATGGCCACTATTCTTGCCCACAACAGCATCTAGCTTTTGGAGATAGAAGGGCACAGTTTCCTTGACTAGCAACTCTTTCTTAGCACCCCTGTTAGGGTTTTCCTTATCATAATAATAAGCAGCAATTTCTGTAATAATAAAGATTACTTACTCTACTATTTAAGTCAACAGAATTCTATGCATTCTAAGTTTGAATGGATAAGCAGCAATTTCTGTAATAATAAAGATTACTTACTCTACTATTTAAGTCAACAGAATACTATGCATTCTAAGTTTGAATGGATATTATCCATTGATCAAGTTATTTCTTTACAGTATTGTAGCCACAGAAATATTTTAGTCAACCAAAAAACTGTACTACACAGTTCAGATACCAGGGAAATGAAAAATTGTTCCTAGTCAACCGGGAATTTGTTTCTGATCTGTTGTTATGGAGCAAGTTGACCACCGTTTTTTAAAATGTTAAATAGGGAGAACCATCATAGACTCGAATGGTGAAGACAATAATAAGGGGAATATCTAAAACTGTTGATACTCCCTTAGCAGTCATCCCAATGATAGGTATATCATCTCAAATTTTGAATATTTATACAATACATAAATATTGTTATGATTTCCACGATTTGTCGTGTACAGGTAAGATTTAATCAGGTTGGGATTAAATATAAGTTCTCCTTCCAACAGATAGGAAATAAACGAGAAATGCACTACCATTGGCCCAGATCTAATCAAATCCTACTTGACTCCTCACCACAAAAAGCTTGACCAAAACACTCTAAATTAACCGAAGGACTGGTTCACCGCAGCCTGTCAGGACGGAGAATTGTTTCACCAGTACTTGTGCTTCACTTCTTAGGGCTACTGAGTAACAAAGGTTAATTGAGGCTAAAATAAATCACCGTAGTTGTGACCAATTTCAATCAAGTAATGGACTCGTTGAGATTCACAACAATTCAAAGGAAATGTACTTTTAAAACACATTTTGACACGCTCGTTCACGCTTGGATTCAATTGGGAGTATTCATGATCAATGATATGTAATAAACAACATACTGAAAACAGGCGCCTTGATTTCAAACAAAATGATGCTACACACAAACCGCTATTGACACCCCCTTATATTAGTTTTTATCTGTTACATACGAACAAGAGATGCAGAAGCAGACGACATCCATGACACCACGTGAGATTAGTAGCGTGAAAATTATTTTACCACGCCGAGATGTTTACTTACGTGCTCGCAAATCTCCAATGGTGTCAACCATGATGTCGCACTCCATTGATTCCCAGTCATTGTCACCGGCGAGTTTCAGTTGCTTGGCAAGGTATCGTGAAATGGCAAGAGATTGATGTAGAACTTTTCCATCGATTTCCAAAGTCGGTGTCTTTCCGAATGGGGTGGCTGTAATGAAAGAAGCACATTACTCTCAGTTCCATCTCCCCGTAACTAGAAAAACTGTTACATGCTTGAGACAGCTTCCCACTAATCCAAGACTAAAACCATCGACCATCAATTCAAAACCGGCACCGGCTAAATAACATAGTACAGGTTCAACAATGTGTTCACTTTGTGCATAGCTTTCTCACTCATAATGTCTAGTAACTCTGAGGCATAGATAAATTAACACCACTTACTTGGTTTAATTTCAGGCCACTTCGCAGAGTCAAACCGGTAGTCTTCGTATTCAATCTTGCCATAGGCCAGAAGAAATCTGATGGGTTCACCCAAGCCCTTACCTGGGAAGTAAGTCATCTTGTAAGTCGGTGCCATCCTTAAGTTCTTAGGAATGGATCTGAGAAGAAAGTAACAAATTAATGCCGGTAAAAATCGATTACTCTATTGAAAATATGGCTAGTGAATGACCATACGATCACGGAACCTGCGGTAATGGTAAGTAAATGACCAACGGGAGTTATGTAATTGGCTTAATAGGTAACCCTGCCTGCACTCACACTGTCTGAAGTTCACAGCAGAGGAATTTTCCGGAGACCACCGGTGACTACGCAGAATCAAGCGTCAACTTGCTAGAGCAAATTTGAACAAAAATTATGAGATTATATACAATTTGAACGTCAAGGTCACAGCGGCGTTGCCAACCGTCTGTTGCCAGCTCTTGTTGATCGATTGCTTGCATTGATCCGTGCGCGCGTAATTTTAACAAATGAAGAATTTGAAATTTTGTTTGTTCGAACAATGTAGACTTCCATATCCCTTGACGAATATGAGCAAAATTTTCCACGCATGTAATTTCGGACGGGTGAATTAATTGGCTATATTAAATAACAATAGCATTGGCTTTTTGGACAGAGGTATTTTTTTATTGTTTTTTAAAATTACTCATGAAATAGGCTCGCAATATTTAGAATCGGATTACAGAAAGGTTTTAAATTTTAATTATTGCTTTAATTTATGTATTCACTGCACTTTTTCCTGATATTAGTTTTTGAGCTTCCAAATCGTCAACTTTATCGTACAACGAATACAACAATTAAATTTTTTATTTACCCAGTGACCGCAACACATCACATTTATGCTGATTTTTGCTATCTCTGATGGGAAATAGGATCGCATGCCCGAGGCACTTATGGGTTGGTTAACTGACCAGTATGATAGAATCAAAGAAAGGTTTTTATTGTGATATTCCACAATCTCAAAACGTGTAGGTTATGACTGCCTCATAGTAAATTCATTATTCATGTCACATTTGAAGGGCAATTTAAATAATATGCAACAATTTTATTTTTATACCTCTTCCCACAGAATTCCAATTTTCTAGTTTTAACCCATTTATGCCCAGTGGGTCGTTTTCCAACCACGGAATTAAAAAAATCCTCGTGTCTTCAATTTTAAGTGTTTATCTACTTTGTCATTATTTTCGTACTATAGGGAATCATGTTGTTCATTCTTGAAGTAATATTTCCATTGATATATATTCAAATTCACTTCAATGTGGACATAAACAATGACATCTCTTAACTGCGATTTTTTAATATCTTTCACGTACAATGTAACCTATGTTTTCCAGGTCGATTTAAGTGATATGACTGTTTACAAGACTTTGTATTCTCAATGTTTTTACCCGTACTCAATTACAAAGTCTCGTGTCTCCTGTTTCTATTACGGGTGATGCAATTGGAGGGTGTCGTTTTCGACCCACTGGGCAGAGAAGACTATAAAAAACATGCTTTTGGAACTCTGTCAATTTTCGCCTCATAACATAACATCAGCAGATGATGTCGGTCCAATGTTGGCTGTCTATATCGGCCCAACATTGGCAGAACGATGGCAATGATGGGCCGATGTGCCGATCTGAAGCCAATATCCAGCCGACATTCATGGGTACTTGGGTAGTTTGTCGGTCAATTATACAGACGTGCTAATTTTACCAGAATTCCTGTGTATATAATCTTTGTTCTCTCTGTTGAACTGTACCACGATTCATTTAGAGTGCAAGAGTCCAGTTTGTTTAGACTGTGCCCGTAGCAGAAACAGGAGACACGAGAATTCGCCCACGCTGCAGCGTTTAGAACCGGCAACCATAGCAACATAGCAAGCGCTATCTCCATGAAAGAAAGTGCAGTGATAAATTAAAGTGGTACGTAGTGCGAAAAAATGGCCTGGTTAAAAAAAATGAAGCGAACAGTATGCAATTTTAAAAAAAGTTACAAAAATCTGAGTGTCTAAAACATTTGGCGATATTTATAAACAAAAAGTGAAGTTATTAAAAGTATGTGATTCCTTATGTAAATCATCAGAAAGTGTAAAATCATACATATGTGATTCCTGTTCCCCTTCTTTTGGTGAGTGTGATCAGAAAAAAATCTGTCAGGTTGATGTGTGTGCTTAAAAATCAAGTCATATTGTAAAAAAAATGTAGGAGCATAAATTTGTTGTAATTTACTCAATAAAGAGTTTTAAATAGATATCAATGGGTGCGCACATTCTGACGTCGTATTTTAAATCCTGCCTGGCGGTGATCCCAAATATTAGCTGCGCCAATTTGAAGAGGTCATAAATGGAAATATTCCTTCCCATCCGCAAACTCAAAAGGATGAATAGGGGTTTCATTCCACAACCATTTTCCTCTCACCTCTCCGCGAACGAAATGGTCGTCGTTCTTCTTCACGTCAGCGTCTTTTTCTCCATGTAGTAGGGAATCGTTTCGTTGAAGAGGACTTCCTTCTTCTTCGCTGTGAGACTCTCGTCTTGTTCGTAGTTGTAGGCCACAACCGAAAATTTTACCTCGCGTTTTTTTTTACTTTTGAAACTCAGGTCGAGAAGTAGCTGGAGCACACTAGCTTATAGGAAATACATACTTGTAGTTCTAAAAATACGAGACGGTAATTAGAAAATTTAGAAAGTCCAAAGCTGCCGTAGAAAATTTAGTTCAGCAAAAAAATATATTCCAATAATAGATGTCCTTTTGGCGATCAGTCAGGAAAATTTGTAAATCCATCAGGGAGAAGTCAGGGAACGGTCGGGGATTTTGAAAATTGGATTTCAGTCGGCACCGTGTTACACAAAATGAGATCATAAAAATTAAAAAGAATTTCACTTTACTTATTCCTCATTTATTACTTCAAATTGGGAATAATACGGCTAAATTGAACTGTAAGAGAGAGCCTAAATAAAAAAGTACACACCATGCAACGTTGTCAACTCTTTGCCACCTATTGATCTTACTAATTTGATTATACCCAGCTTTTGGTCCTTATAAACATATGGTTGGTTGTTTAAAGGTTTATTTCCCAAAAACATTTATGTGAAATCTAGGTTTTTATGTATTGTGTTTGCCACTAGCCCACAGGATGGAATGACTGATAAAAGTGATTTTTGTGGTTAGATTACTGAAGAAAAATGTAACTATCAACATCCTTCCAAGTGAACGATTTATGAGAATAAAATGGTAACGCTTACTACCTAAGATAAAAACGGTACATGAGTTATTGGTAAAAGAGTCCCAGGAATGAATGATTGAGAGCACACTTCTAATTTGCCACAGCAATGCAGTCTTTAGTGAAAGTAGAAGCACCTCCGAAGGCAATGCAAAATCTAATGGATGGAAATATAGCAGGCAAATTTCTGAAAACATTTTCAAGAAGAAAAAGTTTGTCTTATGAGCTAGGAAATATGGTCAACTCAAAATAATCTGTCCTAATGAATACAAGATAAGGCCAAGATAATTGAAATTTAAGGATATTGTGGTGATGAAATGAATGGCTTAACCCTTCGAGAGCCATGCGACGATATATCATCGTTTGCAGAATGTGCCCACAACGATTGATCATCGTTTTTGAGGAGACCTGTTAAAACAATGTGTCATTACAAAAACTGGCCTTTTTTCATATTCATTAACAAAAAAGTATTCACTTTCAAATACAAGAAATCATGTAAAAATAGTAAAAAATAAATAATAACTTTATGAATATACAACTCATAAGGCCTACAAATATATTCCTCATAATATAGGCCCTTAAAATACCCATGGCACTTCTGGGAGTACCCACCAAAAAATTGGTGGCACTCAATTTAAAGGGTTAAGCAATTCAATTAGCACAAAAGAAAGATCTTTCAAAAAAAAAAGAAATGATTGGACAAACAGGGTAATAATATTTCTAAGTACATATAATGAAATTTCTAAGTATTTATTTCTATCCATTCCATTGGAATATGGAAATATTGAAGTATATGGTGGATTGTGTTTCATGGAAAATGATGTCTAATTTATTTGGGTTGAAGTGAAAAATTTGGGCATTACTATAACTTAAAACTGTGGGGAATCCTTTCACACATTATTAGCACTGCATCAAAGAGATAGGTATTTATCAAAGTTATAGCTGAAATATAATACCAAAGTGTTGGAAGGAGCTTGGACTAATAATTGAAAGAGAGATGTTACCTCACTCTTGAAAAGCCACATTTTGATTATGCCTCAAGCAACTGGGACCTAAGACAAGGATTTAATCCACGGGATCAATTGCATAAAAAAAGCTTGAATTTTGAGAAAAACTGCTACAAATTAAATATGAGATGGACTAGGTTGGATGATGCGAGACACCAGAAGGTTACACTAGTCTAAGATGAGTAGAAAAATTCATATTTCACCATTTTCAGGTTGACAAAACAGACTGTTTTAAACTCTAACCATATAATTGATTAATAAAATTGGAGTTATTCATACTTGAAAATGAGTTTTAGAACCCTTTCTTCCCACACACCATACACAACTATAAGAGCTAAATGAGACCTAATTTGAAAGGAAAATACTGCGTATGTACTTACGGTGGATTCTGGTTAATTGGGACACATCTGCACTGCATTTTGCCTCAATTGAACAGCTGCTCCATTTACACAAAGTAAACCATAAATATGTATGCATAATGCTGTAGACAGTAGTAAATTAATTTTTTGACTTTCAAGTGTAAATTTAACTATTATTTGGATGATAAATTGGTGAGAATAATTTCATTAATAACATTTTTTATGAATCCTGTAAGTCTTGTTGAAAAATATTTCTTTCAGCCTAGGGCAATTCTGGATGAATTACTACTTCTTACAAATTCCTACTAAAGAACAATGCCAGGGTATTAAATAGTTATGTGAGTTCTTTAAATATTTTATTGGGATAGAAAGATTCAGGTTTTTAATCACTGTATCAATCGTAATTTGGAATCATACCTAGGAATTTGTCCTGAAGGATGGATTGGAAGGATGTATCTTTCTGTGAACAAAGTTGGCACAGGTATCTAATTGATAATAAAGAATTTCCTCCATTGCTTTCATGTATAAAGTAGCGTCAAAATTGTGAAACTACTCTTTGTCATCTTGAGAGGTCACTAAGATAGCTACAATCAGGATGTGTCCTTCTCCATCACTTTCCCCTCCATCAACCTCACCTTTTTTGTTCATACCTGACAAATTTGAACTGCACATAACATTTATGCAATCCATCATCTTAATGGATCTGGTAAGTTCTACGTAGCTAAGGCAAAGAAAGAAATTTGGCATAGCTTGATAATACAGGCCTATTTCATGTGTTGTAAATATTTTGCGTAGATATTCTAGAGTTAGAGGGTAGTTCGTTAGATTTTCACTCTGGTGCACTTACAAATCAGCATATTGTTTTTCCATGAACTTAATTGAATTTAATTTCATTCTGCACTTCCGTCAAGACAACCAGCCACCTATTGGCTTGTAAACATTATGACCAAGCTGACTTCTATCTGAAGCTAGCTAATCCAACATATTTTTCAATGCTGGGCCACTGACGCAAACTCCTTGTCAACTTACAATGGAAAACCTAAGACTTAAGACATCATCATCATCACGATTCTTACCTTTATGATTGAATAACTGGAGGCCTCCTTGTTTTCCATTTTGACTCTCCCAGTTAATTCTGCTGATGCAACAACCAAGCCATCATGGATTTTGGCACACTGGATATCTACACCAAATGGCGATGACTGGTTTGGGATGGATGATCTATAACTAGTCCCACTATGGCAATTTTCTCAGGCAGCAAATGATGCATGGGACATGCTACACAGGAGAAGAAATGTCTAATGTACTATTGGCTCTAAAAATACCTTTACCATACTACAACATTGCTTATCTCGACCATTCACCCTAGCTTGACACCCATTGGGAAACGTTGGAAATCTGCCCCTACCTTCACAAACACCCTCATTTCAGGTATCACCTCTCTGCTCATATAATCCAATAAACTAAGCCTTGATATGAGGCAGAAACGTGGACCCTCAGGAAGGAGGACAAAGAATATGCTGCGGGCATTTGAATGTGGATGAGGAGAGGGATGGGGAAAGTGAGGTGGACGGAAAGGAAGACTAATGAGGTAGTACTTGAGATGTTAGGCGGGGAAAGGAAACTTCTTAAAGAAATTCGAGATTGGAAGAGTACTAAGGGGCAAGGGGTGACTCAAGATGGTGAAGGAGGGAAGGATGTTGGACAAGCGGGGAAAAGGAAGAAAGTGAATAGGCTTCATGGGCAGGATCAGGAAGGGTAGATCATATGCTGAGGCGAAAAAGGATATACTAGAGCCAGATAGGCCCCTGAAATTGTAGAAAAGCAAGGGGAGATTCTCTGACATTTAACAAAACCTACCTTAACATGAAGAATACTTTTTTAAAATTTCTGATCCCCTTCCTTCCTCAAACCATTTCTTGTCCTATCGCTTACAGCCCAAGTATGTTTCCAGAGTCCACTCCATTAAAAGAAGCAATCATGATGAAGTCCTGAAGTGACAAAACCCAGACCATCCTAGTGGCTGCTCTATATGGGGGAAATAGATACTTGCATACAAAATTAGATCAAATGAAACAAGCATGGGAATGTACAAAATCGGCTTAAATTGTATTTCCTCAAGAGAGTAGAGTCAATATGGCTGATACAGGGCCCAATTAAATGGCATGCAGTCCCAATTTCACAAAGAAACCTCAGGGATATTTGTGTAAATTTCTTGGGCTCGCCACCGGGTAAGATATTCATAGGAAGTCGACCTTTCGGGTTCCGACTCGTTACCAATTCACAAGGCTACAAACGACTGGCAACGCTGGCGACAAACAACTGGCAACGCTGGCGACAAACGACTGAAACGGAAGGCTGGGTAACGAGTCGGTACCCGAAACATCTGCTGCCTATGAATATCTTACCCGGTGGCAGCCCGAGAAATTTACACAAATGTAATTCGCCGGGAAAGTGTAAAATCATACTCAGGGATATTCTTCAATTGAATTGTATTCCTCAAGATTTTTCTCAAATAAACCGCTGCCCTTAATAACCAATGGCCTAAATAACCAGAAGCTACTGTATTTATTTTTAGCATTGAAAGAAGGGTATTTAAAGAAAAGTGTATTATCAAACCATTATGTTTTATTTGAAATAAGATAATAAATTGTAAATATGGACCAGTACAAATTTTCTAACAATTATCTGTGATTTGAGAACAACACAAGCATAGTCAGAAATGTATGGTTATGACAAAAAAAATTGCATTCTAAAACAAAATATCCCTCTACCCCTTTCTAGGTAGTTTATTGAAGATTTAAGGTTCAGCAGCAACAGGCTATCCTTGAATTTTTTTATCTGCCTGATGCAGTTGCATTCATAATTTTGTTTTAAATACATTCAGATTACCGAACAGTTACATTTTCTCACTAATTTCTCATAGCTTTTTAAGTCTCTAACCATTTTCACCACATTTTACAGCTGATTCAGTATCCCCATCCCTGTAGTGGTCTCAACAACAATTTTTCTTCGTTCAGAGATCTACCATGCTACAAAATAAAATGATAGTCACAAGCAAAATAATAATATTTATGGTGAATAGCATACTACTTAAAAACTTGGGTGTCCACTATGGAGCTGGGCTCCAGAGATGAGATTTCATCTTTTGGGGTACAGGTATCATGAAGAATAACATCAGGGAACAAATTATTCAAAAATATGTGATCAGACATCCAAAACAACTTCCCTTTTAGTTTTTAACAGTGCAAATGTGCCCCCAAGGACAAACTAAACATGATCAACTTTGGGAGCCGTCTCTAGGGGTGCGAAGTCGAAGTTTACAAGGTAAACAGTTCAATGAAGAGGGAACTAGGAATGCAAATAGAAAAAATGAAATGGAAACCAGAAGGAGAGTCATAAGTGATCCCGTTGTGAACAGACGAAAAGTGGCGTGGGCAAAAAAAGATGATTGAGAGGTAAATGAATTTTTCTTATCAACGGACGGAGGTCGTGTAGTAGGAAGAACACAAACGGAAAAAGTGTATTGCTGGAGATTCGGGGAATATGAGCAGGGGGAGCCCGAGGAAGTACAAATGGAAGGAAATTAGCCCGAGCTCGAGGAAGGAGTGACTCCAGAAGCTAAAAATCCAAGGCAGCACGGAACAAACCGAGGTAAAAGAAAATATAAAACCACATAAGTAAATCACTTTGGGCTGCACAGGCATCAATTTAAAGAAAAGAGGGAGAAGATTACTTCAAGATTGTGACTAGAGAAAGGTTACAAGTTGAACATTATTCTGAACTTTCTCTGATCTAAAGTTTCCCAAAATCTGACGGGTGCATTTCTTTCAGAAGGCATCTGGACATCAAATATTTGGCAATTACACATCTGCTGCACAGGAAAGAATTCCCTGACAAGCTTTAATATGGTCTACCATTTGATGTTTGGGGGCAAAAACTACAAATGAGTTTTTGGCCTTGAGTTAATCCATTCCTTCACACCATCCAAATTATTAACCTTTTCTCTCAGGGAATCAAGGCTTGGATATCCTTCAAGTAAATTTAGTTTAAGGAGAGATTCCATGAAGCACAATATGGCAGCAAAATACAAATCACTCCACGTGAGCTAGAAAAATAAGATGAGAGTGATATTAGTAATTATTTCCCTCCCTCTTTGTAGGTTACTCATTTCCTGACAATTATTTGATTATAAAATAATTATAAAAAAGTCAAACAACAAATTAAAGAAATACATGGAAACAATGCTTTATGACAGCTTCATCTCTCTTATTTTTATCACTTCTGTCAGACCTAGAGATGTAGCGAGGCTTCATGATAATATTGGCCATAAACACACCATTTCTGAATTTCCCAATTAAGCTAAGCCTAGTGTGCAGCCTCCGAATCTCTAGGGGCTCCAACATTACCCCTCTAAAATGTGAAACACTACATGTTCGCTTGTAGCAGTTTTTAATAAAGCATGCAGCTTTTCTTCGTATTTAATAATTTTTTGGTTAAATCTTTATGACCAGGGTCCCAATGGAGTAAACAAGTGATACTTGTCATACATTTTCCGATTTAACAGCAGATACCCTTCCATTTTTCTGGTCTATACATAGTACAGTTGATGAATGTGTAACACGTGCACATTATCACTATTTAAAATAACATCAGTGGTTTCTTTCTATATTGATTGTTAATTAAGATTTATTCTCCTTAAAATAACTATCAGATGGTAACTTGGTCATTTTTGTGAAAGAAATCTCAGTCCAGGGGAAAGGAAATGGAAAGTAACTGAATGGCAACTAGCAACAATGCAAGCCAACTAAAAATCAAAGGAAGTTACTTTCTATTTCCTTTCATTTTGCCGGATGAAAGGTATCAGAAAGCTGAAATTTTCATCTTGGAGAAAAAATCTTTTCTGTTATATACCCTGTGCAACTTCTTTCGTTCCTTCTCTTTGTTTAAAAATTCCTTCTCATAATCAGGATCACAAGGCTCAACTCTTTCTGAGGCAACCATATTCAATTTCAACAACAAAGGCAGAAAAAGCTGACATTTCACCAAATAATATGCCCACTCGTTATTTCACTGAGGCCCCAAAGGACTTGCTTTCAATGAGAGATAAGCAATCGAAGATGGTTAAACTCAACTGATAAATTCACCCCCAACCCCTTCCCTAGTTCAAATTCAGATACAGCAGCCAATACTCCCTGTCCCATGAGATCAGCTAACCAGTACGAAGTCAGCTCAAGCCTGATCAACTTACAATGGAACCTCCACCTATTCACCTGACATTAAGGTTTAAGACTGATTGACATTCCATCCATTGACAACAATTTCAAACTTTGAACAACCAGTAATTAATCATCTACTTTTAAGGCAAAACTAATTAATTATTATTATTACGAGCACTCGGTGACACAAAACTGATACCAGTACCTCTTGGATGACGACCCTGTCAGAAAAGAGATCACTTAGCACCATCGAGAGGTGGATCCTCCTCAGAATATATAGTCCAGTGTACAATTAAGGAGAATGGAGGATAAAATACAACGAGAAAATAGAGAGGCTGATTGAAGGAAAAAACATATTAAGGTTTACTAAGTCCCAGAGTCCGCTGCTTGGGACATGTGGAAAGAATGGCTGAAGAAGAAATCCCTAAGCAGATGATGAGGGGAAGGCTGTTCAACCAAAGAAGATGGGTGCTCAAAGGTTAAAGGTTGTACCAAGTACAAAGTGAACTGGAGAGAATGAGAGTAGGAGAATGGCGAGCCAGCACCGCCGACCAGTACGCCTGGAGAGCGATGGTGCAGCAGGCCAAGGTCCACCCCAGGCTGTAGTACCACCAGATTGATTTTGACGAGCACTTATGTTTCCATCTAAATTTGTACCTTATCATCGTATCTACTGCATAAGCAAAACGATTTGTGAAATTATTGTTTTCTCATCACTTTTCTCAGACCTTGAGATCACATTTTCCATTTTTCAATTTAGTGTTATTTATTGAGTGCTGACAAACTTATGTTTTTTTACTTAGAATTGTTTGCAGAGTATGTCTTTTTGTTCTTTGTTTTCAATTAAAGCAGAACTTCATAAGTATTTTCTGTTTCGCTCTTGTGGGGAAACCTAGAGCACAATAAATCATTATTCTATTCTAAATACCTTAAGATATCAGAAGGCATTTCCCAACATGATTTCAATCACTATCCTCCCTTACCCCTTCTCCAAAGTATACAAGCACAATTTACCAAAAGCCACAGCTAATTAATGTACGCCGAACATGCAGGTGTATATATATCATCTAAACATTTGGAACATTGCAAGAGAAAGCCAATAAAACCACTAGAGAACTTCATGATGAACCTTTTACAATGTCTAGTATATATGTACCTGAACACCAACAAAAAATCCTCCATTGTTGTTGACAATAATTTCAAACCGTGAGAGATAGAAAAGAGCAGTTTCGTTGATAAGTTTCTCCCTCTTCCGAGATTTCATCTCTGGATCTTCCCAGAAATGCACATCTCTGAAATCTGAACAAATTTATTTCTTTCAAATCTGCAGCTACATTGGAACAACACTGCATGGAAAAATTCATGCAAAAGTCAAAGGTGAAGAATAATTAAATTAAAAGAAGGGACAAATATAGCAGACAACCGTAAGTCCTGTAGACTGACTATATATATGCCTAGCCACAGAGAGCTCAAGCGTTTTTATATCAGCAAAAAACAAACTTTTTGGTGGCTCTATTGGAAATTTCTTATACCTCTCATCGATATTTTTCATTATTTCCTACAAGAAGCTAAGAGATCTGATGAGTAGGTATGAGATCTTATGAGAAGTTATACATTTTTCATAAGAACTTATGTCTCCAAAGTCACAAGAGAGGGTCCTAGTAGAGAGAGGAGATGCAAGATGGGGCATAAACGGAAGTAGATACCTACCTAACTCTTGTTAGCTTTAGTATTTTGCATACTTACATTGGATTATCTCCCCGATAGCAAAGTAAGCCTTAATTAAGCTTGATAATACAATATACCAAGCTTGAATGCAGCTTGACAATTCAAGCTGTTATTACAAGCAAGATAGTCTCCACCAGTCAATCTTTCTACAACCTAAACAGTGTAGATTAAATCAAGCTAATTTAGCAGTTTGATTCAAGCATAAGTTTCATCTTGAATAAGGTTGACTATTCCTTCGCCAGCAAGTCTTAATCAAGCTGCTCAGATTCTATGCAAGAAACGACTTATTTCATCTTTATACAACATGTGATCCATACAACTATTTTACCAAAGCTACTTTCTGAAAATGAACAAAAGCAGATACATGAAGAAAAATATCCAAAACTAATTGTTTGAGGCAAATTGAATATCACTTCTCTCTCACAACTTTTTTGTTTGCTGGTAAGCTTGAAATTGGATTGAATCAAGTTATCAGTAGGTAAGCTTGGCATGGACGGCTTGAGGTATGCTTGAATCAATCTTGCGAAAATCAAGCTTAGCAAAAGCTTACATGCTATCTGGGTTTGTATCACTGCTTTAGAGTTTCATATGTTTCTTTTTCTAGAAGTGTTACACATGGATCTAACTCAACTGATCTCAATTCACTACATCCAAATGATCTTTTATCAGTCTTTAAATGGGCAAACGCTAGTGACCTTGAATGATCTCTCAGTACATAGTACATAAATCTGTTTGTTGCTGGCATGCATATCCTTAATCCTTTTACTTGTTACTGTTGATGAACAACACATGAAGCACAATAGCTGAACATCCACTTTTACAATTCATTCAAAAGGCAGAATTTACAACAAAATTTCAAATATTCACGTAATGCTGAACTAGTGTTCTATAATATTTAAATCAAGTGATGTTACATGTGAGAAATTAGTTCAAAGTTGATAGAATAACCTCTCATGATTCCTCGACTTATGCTGTCATAAATTCAAATCAGATTCATTACTTATATCTACTATTTGCTCTTCATGAGACCTCATGGAGGCCTAGATATCTCTCGTAAGATCTGACTGCTTTTTAATAAAGAGACTTTACAACAGATACATATGACAATATGAGACTTAGGAATAAATTTATTAAGAGGTCTTATGGAAAAATAACTATCCGGTAGGGGGCCAATATTTTTGCTATTCAACAACTCTAGAACTGATTTATATTAAAAAAGAACCAATATAATGGAAAAAAGACAACCATTGACAAATAAGCTTCGGGCGAAATTCAAGAATTGTGGACCTTAGCTCCACAATTCACAGTAAACCTCAATTATTCAAATGCCACCAGCCAATGCCTCGTTCACTGAATGTCACCGATGTGTGTTATAAATAATTCATAATTATAACAAGATTTCTATCCTAAGTGGCGAAATTATCACTCACGCAGTCTGATATCTGTTATGGTGTCAACCACAATATCACATTCCAATTGATGTTCATCAGTAAACCCAACCAGGCAAAATTGTTTCGCGAAGAAACGGCAAATAGCAATAGACTGGAATAAAGTCTTCCCATCGAATTCGACGACAGGTAATTGACGATTGGCATATCTGTAACAAGAGTAAATCCAGTTCTAACACTTGGGGCAATCAATAAGGAGTCGTAAGTTATAAAAACTGGTATCATACCTGGCTTGATCTCGTGAAAACGTTCATAATCCACTCGACATTCATCAAAGTCGACCTTTCCATAAGCTAATATATATCGAATGGGTTCTGGTAAGCCCATGGCATGAAAATAGCTTAACTTATACTTCGGAGGCATTGACGTTCAGCTTGAAGCAGACTGGCATACAAAGAATATTCAAGTCTCGCACACCACCTGAAAAACACAACACCGAACCTCTGAATTTTTGTTTCCAACTTTTGCATATCCCTCTCTCACTCGTAGTTTCTCTTACAGCCGTAAACAAGTGCTGCTACAACTCTCAAAGAAACCACTTCTACCAGGTGAATTTTCAAAAAGTACTTCACAATCATTCAGCAGTTGGCACCATGTTTATCTGTGAATTCGAATACATTTCTTTAGTTATTTCACCTGAAATAGATTAAGACACACGAATACTCATCTTGATCGGTTATTACGATGGCTAAACTCAGAAACCCAACTGCAGGCTGCCTGGATAACTAGAAGATTAGGAAAAGCCGGCTTGAATTTTCATCTACCTACTCCGCTGCATAAGAGCTCAATTGTAATTAGCTCACAATAGGAGTAATCTAAAACTTAAATATATTTCTGGAATCAGCTTGGGTTTTCCCTCAACCACCCCAATGCTCACCAGCTAGTACAAATCCCACGAAGTTACTCCTAATTGTGGTATGCTCCTATATGCAGTCATCATTCTAGAAAATCGTGCTCCGCGATGCAGAGAAATGGCCAGATCTTTTACTTTTTATACATATTCAGCTAAAATAAAGTACACAAACTCTGCGAGCATAGCTTGAATGGTAATCAGAAATTTCCTGAGGAAATTCTTAGTATTTTGAACATAATAGCCATACCCAAGTTACTAAGCAAGCGTGCCGAGCCTTCAAAACGCTCAGACTTGCTCTCTGATAACAGCAACTGCCACCTAATTCTCTCCATTCCATCCAATCCACAACCAAAGACTGTCAATGCGATAGACCATACCCTCCTGGTCATAGCACTGAAAACTATGGAGGCTAAGGGTAAGATTGCAAATGAAGAAAACAATTACATTATCAAATATTTAATCACTGGAATGGGAGCACCAAAAAAAAGTATCACATTATGAAATGGGAAGACATACAAAATCTCAACGCATCGTGGCTTTAGACAAACATTTATTTTCGATTACAAAATTTAAAAATCAGACTTAGGTCTTTTGTCTACCCATTCCTTGATAGCTGGAAGGGCCAAAACTTTCTCCTTCAAGGCCTTAAGGTTTGCATGGTTATCAGTGAAGCTCATTTCCATCATGGCCTCCAAGTAGTCGAGAATGGCAACAAAGAACAAGTCTGCCCACGAAAGCTGTAATGAAACAAATAGTGCAATGAGTACAGGACCAAAAAACTTACTAGGCATGAAATTACAGTACTTTGATTGTTCAGGAATCGAAAACCTTACCTTCCCATTGGCAAGATAGCCACTATTCTTGCCCACAACAGCATCTAGCTTTTGGAGATAGAAGGGCACAGTTTCCTTGACTAGCAAGTCTTTCTTAGCACCCCTGTTAGGGTTTTCCTTATCATAATAATAAGCAGCAATTTCTGTAATAATAAAGATTCCTTGCTCTATTATTTAAGTCAACAGAATACTATGCATTCTAAGTTTGAATGGATATTATCCATTGATCAAGTTATTTCTTTACAGTATTGTAGCCACAGAAATATTTTAGTCAACCAAAAAACTGTACTACACAGTTCAGATACCAGGGAAATGAAAAATTGTTCCTAGTTAACTAGGATATTGTTTCTGATCTGTTCTAATGGAGCAAGTTGAGCACAGTTTTTTAAATGCCAAATAGGGGGAACTATCATACAGACACGAATGGTGAAGACAATAATAAGGGGAATATCTAAGACTGTTGATACTCCCTTAGCAGTCATCCCAATGATAGGTATATCATCTCAAATCTTGAATATTTATACAATACATAAATATTGTTATGATTTCCACGATTTGTCGTTTACAGGTAAGATTTAATAAGGTTGGGATTAAATATAAGTTCTCCTTCCAACAGATAGGAAATAAACGAGAAATGCAATACCATTGGCCCAGATCTCATCAAATCCTACTTGACTCCTCACCACAAAAAGCTTGACCAAAACACTCTAAATTAACCGAAGGACTGGTTCACCGCAGCCTTTCAGGACGGAGAATTGTTTCACCAGTACTTGTGCTCCACTTCCTAGGGCTACTGAGTAACAAAGGTTAATTGAGGCTAAAATAAATCACCGTAGTTGTGTCCAATTTCAATCAAGTAATGGACTCGTTGAGATTCACAACAATTCAAAGGAAATGTACTTTTAAAACACATTTTGACACGCTCGTTCACGCTTGGATTCAATTGGGAGTATTCATGATCAATGATATGTAATAAACAACATACTGAAAACAGGCGCCTTGATTTCAAACAAAATGATGCTACACACAAACCGCTATTGACACCCCCTTATATTAGTTTTTATCTGTTACATACGAACAAGTGATGCAGAAGCAGACGACATCCATGACACCACGTTAGATTTCACATCTGCTAGTATCATCTTGTACCGTGAAATTTATTTTACCACGCCGAGATGTTTACTTACGTGCTCGCAAATCTCCAATGGTGTCAACCATGATGTCGCACTCCATTGCTTCCCAGTCATTGTCACCGGCGAGCTTCAGTTGCTTGGCAAGGTATCGTGAAATGGCAACAGATTGATGTAGAACTTTTCCATCGACTTCCAAAGTCGGTGCCTTTCCGAATGGGGTGGCTGTAATGAAAGAAGCACATTACTCTCAGTTCCATCTCCCCGTAACTAGAAAAACTGTTACATGCTTGAGACAGCTTTCCACTAATCCAAGACTAAAACCATCGGCCATCAAGTCAAAACCGGCACCGGCTAAATAACATAGTAAAGGTTCAACAACGTGCTCACTTTGTGCATAGCTTTCTCACTCATACTGTCTAGTAACTCTGAGGCATAGATAAATTAACACCACTTACTTGGTTTAATTTCAGGCCACTTCGCAGAGTCAAACCGGTAGTCTTCGTATTCAATCTTGCCATAAGCCAGAAGAAATCTGATGGGTTCACCCAAGCCCTTGACTGGGAAGTAAGTCATCTTATAAGTCGGTGCCATCCTTAAGCTCTTGGGAATGGATCTGAGAAGAAAGTAACAAATTAATGCCGGTAAAAATTGACTACTTAGTTGAAAACATGGCAAGTAAATGACCATACGATCACGAAACCTGTGGTAATGGTAAGTAAATGACCAACGGGAGTTACGTAATTGGCTTAATAGGTAACCCTGCCTGCACTCACCCTGTCTGAAGTTCACAGCAGAGGAGGAATTTTCCGGAGACTACAAGGAATCAAGCATCGGCTTGCTAGATAAAATTTGATCGTCAAGGTCACTGCGGCGTTGCCAACCGTCTGTTGAGAGCTCTTGTTGATCGTCTGCTTGCATTGATCCGTGCGCGCGTAATTTGAACAAAAGAAGAATTTGAAATTCTGTTTGTTCGAACCGTTCGAACAATGTAGACTTCCAAATCCCATGACGAATATGAGCAAAATTTTCCACGCATGTAATTTCGGACGGGTGAATTAATTGGCTATATTAAATAACAATAGCATTGGCTTTTTGGACAGAGGTATTTTTTTATTGCTTTTTTACAATTAATCATGAAATAGGCTCGCAATATTTTGAATCGGATTACAGAAAGGTTTTAAATTTCAATTATTGCTTTAATTTACGTATTCACTTTATTTTTTCCTGATATTAGAATTTTTGCGGCCTCCAAATCGTCAACTTTCTCATACAACAATTGAATTTTTTATTCACCTAGCGACCGCAACAAACATCACATTTATGCTGATGTATGCTAACTCTGATGGGACAAACATATGATTGCATGCCCGAGGCACTTAGGGGTTGGTTAACTGACCAATATGATATAAACAATGTGATATTCCACAATCTCAAAACGAGTACGTTATGACTGCCTCATAGTAAATTCATTCATGTCGCATTTGAAGGGCAATTTAAATAATATGCACCAATTTTATTTTTATACCTCTTCCCGCAGAATTCCAATTTTCTAGCTTTAACCCATTTATGCCAAGTGTGTCGTTTTCCAACCACGGAATTAAAAAAACCACGTGACTTCAATTTAAAGTGTTTATCTACTTAGTCATTATTTTCGTTCTATAGGGAATCATATTATTCATTCTTGAATAATATTACCAACGATACATTCAAATTCACTTCAATATGGACACAAACAATTACATCTCTTCACTGTGATTTTTAATATCTTTAACATCTTTAACGTACAATGTAACCGTTGTTTTCCAGGTCGATTAAAGTGATATGACTGTTTACAAGTCTTTGTATACTTAATGTTTTTTACCCGTATTAAATTAAAAAGTCTCGTGCAAGGATAATAGGTCTCTATTGTCCGTGGTCTCGTGTCTCCTGTTTCTACTACGGGTGATGCAATTGGAGTGGGTCGTTTTCGACCCACTCGGCAGAGAAGGCTAGTTTGGTGGTCAAGTACAGACGTGCTAGGTTTACCAGAAGTCGGACGTTCTCTCTGTTGAACTGTACCACGATTCATTTAGAGTGCATGAGTCCAGTTTGCTTAGACTGTGCCCGTAGTAGAAACAGGAGACATGAGAATTCGCCCACGTTGCAGCGTTTAGAACCAGCAGCCATAGCAAGCGCCATCTCCATGAAAGAAATTGCAGTGATAAATTAAAGTGGTAGTGGGAAAAAATGGCCTGGTTAAAAAAAATAAATCCCCCAGTGTGCAATTTTAAAAAAGAGTCACAAAAATCTGAGTGTCTAAAACATTTGGCGAAATTTATATACAAAAAGTGAAGTTATTAAATGTATGTGATTCCTGTTCCCCTTCTTTTGGTGAGAGTGTGATCAGAAAAAATCTGTCAGTTTAATGTGTGTGCTTAAAAATCAAGAGTCATTATTGTAAAAAAAATGTAAGAGCATAAATTTGTTGTAACTTACTCAATAAAGAGTTTTAAATAGATATCAATGGGTGCGCACATTCTGACGTCGTATTTTAAATCCTGCCTGGTGGTGATCCCAAATATTAGCTGCGCCAATTTGAAGAGGTCATAAATGGAAATATTCCTTCACGTCCGCAAACTCAAAAGGATGAATAGGGGTTTCATTCCACAACCATTTTCCTCTCACCTCTCCGCGAACGAAATGGCCGTCGTTCTTCTTCACGTCAGCGTCTTTTTCTCCATGTAGTAGGGTATCGTTTCGTTGAAGAGGACTTCCTTCTTCGCTTTGAGACTCTTGTCCTGTTCGTAGTTCGTGCCACAACCGAAAATATTACCTCGCGTTTTTTTTTTTACTTTTGAAACTCAGGTCGAGAAGTAGCTGTAGCTTAGTAAATACAAGCTTGCAGTTCTAAAAATACGAGATGGTGATTGGAAAATTTAGAAAGTCCAAAGCTGCCGCAGAAAATTTAATTCAGCAAAAAAATATATTCCAATAATATATGACCTTTTGGCGATCAGTCAGGAAAATTTGTAAATCCATCAGAGAGAAGTCAGGGAACGGTCAGGGATTTTGAAAATTGGATTTCAGTAGCCACCGTGTTACACAAATAGAGTTCATAAAGATTAAAAAGAATTTCACTTTACTTATTCCTCATTTATTACTTCAAATTGGGAATAATACGGCTAAATTGAACTGTAAGAGAGAGCCTAAATAAAAAAGTACACACCATGCAACGTTGTCAACTCTTTGCCACCGATTGATCTTACTAATTTGATTATACCCAGCTTTTGGTCCTTATAAACATATGTGAAATCTAGGTTTTTATGTATTGTGTTTGCCACTAGCCCACAGGATGGAATGACTGATAAAAGTGATTTTTGTGGTTAGATTACTGAAGAAAAATTTAACTATCAACATCCTTCCAAGTGAACGATTTATGAGAAGAAAATGGTAACGCTTACTACCTAAGATAAAAACGGTACATGAGTTATTGGTAAAAGAGTCCCAGGAATGAATGATTGAGAGCACACTTCTAATTTGCCACAGCAATGCAGTCTTTAGTGAAAGTAGAAGCACCTCCGAAGGCAATGCAAAATCTAATGGATGGAAATATAGCAGGCAAATTTCTGAAAACATTTTCAAGAAGAAAAAGATTGTCTCATGAGCTAGGAAATATGGTCAACTCAAAATAATCTCTCCTAATGAATACAAGATAAAGCCAGGATAACCGAAATTTAAGGATATTGTGGTGATGAACTGAATGGCTTAACCCTTTGAGAGCCATGCGACAATATATCGTCGTTTGCAGAATGTGCCCACGACGATTAATCATTGTTTATGAGGAGGCCTGTTAAAACAATGTATCATTACAAAAATTGGCCGTTTTTTCATATTCATTAACAAAAAAGTATTCACTTTCAAATACAGAAGAAACCATGTAAAAATAGTAAAAAATAAATAATAATTCTATGAATATACAACTCATAAGTCCTACAAATATATTCCTCATAATATAGGCCCTTAAAATACCCATGGCACTTCTGGGAGTACCCACCAAAAAATTGGTGGCACTCAATTTAAAGGGTTAAGCAATTCAATTAGCACAAAAGAAAGTTCTTTCAAAAAAAAAGAAATGATTAGACAAACAGGGTAATAATATTTCTAAGTACATATAATGAAGTTTCTAAGTATTTATTTCTATCCATTCCATTGGAATATGGAAATATTGAAGTATATGGTGGATTGTGTTTCATGGAAAATGATGTCTAATTTATTTGGGTTGAAGTGAAAAATTTGGGCATTTATATAACTTAAAACTGTGGGGAATCCTTTCACACATTATAGCACTGCATCAAAGAGATAGGTATTTATTAAAGTTATAGCTGAAAGATAATACCAAAGTGTTGGAAGGAGCTTGAACTAATAATTGAAAGAAAGATGTTACCTCACTCTTGAAAAGCCACATTTTGATTATGCCTCAAGCAACTGGGACCTAAGACAAGGATTTAATCCACAAGATCAATTGCATAAAAAAAGCTTGAATTTTGAGAAAAACTGCTACAAATTAAATATGAGATGGACTAGGTTGGATGATGCGAGACACCAGAAGGTTACACTAGTCTAAGATGAGTAGAAAAATTCATATTTCACCATTTTCAGGTTGACAAAACAGACTGTTTTAAACTCTAACCATATAATTGATTAATAAAATTGGAGTTATTCATACTTGAAAATGAGTTTTAGAACCCTTTCTTCCCACACACCATACACAACTATAAGAGCTAAATGAGACCTAATTTGAAAGGAAAATACTGCGTATGTACTTACGGTGGATTCTGGTTAATTGGGACACATCTGCACTGCATTTTGCCTCAATTGAACAGCTGCTCCATTTACACAAAGTAAACCATAAATATGTATGCATAATGGTGCAGACAGTAGTAAATTAATTTTTTGACTTTCAAGTGTAAATTTAACTATTATTTGGATGATAAATTTGTGAGAATAATTTCATTAATAACATTTTTTAAGAATCTTGTAAGTCTTGTTGAAAAATATTTCTTTCAGCCTAGGGCAATTCTGGATGAATTACTACTTCTTACAAATTCCTACTAAAGAACAATGCCAGGGTATTAAATAGGTATGTGTGTTCTTTAAATATTTTATTGGGATAGAAAGATTCGGGTATTTATTCACTGTATCAATCGTAATTTGGAATCATACCCAGGAATCTGTCTAATGTGTCTTTCTGTGAACTAAGTTGGCACAGGTATCTGATTGATGATAAAGAATTTCCTCCACTGCCTTCAAGTATAAAGTAGCGTCAAAACTGTCAAACAACTCTTTGTCATCTAGAGAAGTCACTGAGATAGCTACAATCAGGATGAGTCCTTCTCTATCACTTTCCCCTCTATCAACCTCACCTTTTTTGTTCATACCCGACAAATTTGAACTTCACACAACAGATATGCAATCCATCATCTTAATAGATCTGGTAAGCTCTACATAGCTAAGGCAAAGAGAGCAATTTGGCATAGCTTGATAATACAGGCCTATTTCATGTGTTGTAAATATTTTGCGTAGATATTCTAGAGTTAGAGGGTAGTTCGTTAGATTTTCACTCTGGTGCACTTACAAATCAGCATATTGTTTTTCCATGAACTTAATTGAATTTAATTTCATTCTGCACTTCCGTCAAGACAACCAGCCACCTATTGGCTTGTAAACATTATGACCAAGCTGACTTCTATCTGAAGCTAGCTAATCCAACATATTTTTCAATGCTGGGCCACTGACGCAAACTCCTTGTCAACTTACAATGGAAAACCTAAGACTTAAGACATCATCATCATCACGATTCTTACCTTTATGATTGAATAACTGGAGGCCTCCTTGTTTTCCATTTTGACTCTCCCAGTTAATTCTGCTGCTGCAACAACCAAGCCATCATGGATTTTGGCACCCTGGATATCTACACCAAATGGCGATGACTGGTTTGGGATGGATGATCTATAACTAGTTCCATTATGGCAATTTTCTCAGGCAGCGAATGATGCATGGGACATGCTACACAGGAGAAGAAATGTCTAATGTACTATTGGCTCTAAAAATACCTTTACCATACTACAACATTGCTTATCTCGACCATTCACCCTAGCTTGACACCCATTGGGAAACGTTGGAAATCTGCCCCTACCTTCACAAACACCCTCATTTCAGGTATCACCTCTCTGCTCATATAATCCAATAAACTAAGCCTTGATATGAGGCAGAAACGTGGACCCTCAGGAAGGAGGACAAAGAATATGCTGCGGGCATTTGAATGTGGATGAGGAGAGGGATGGGGAAAGTGAGGTGGACGGAAAGGAAGACTAATGAGGTAGTACTTGAGATGTTAGGCGGGGAAAGGAAACTTCTTAAAGAAATTCGAGATTGGAAGAGTACTAAGGGGCAAGGGGTGACTCAAGATGGTGAAGGAGGGAAGGATGTTGGACAAGCGGGGAAAAGGAAGAAAGTGAATAGGCTTCATGGGCAGGATCAGGAAGGGTAGATCATATGCTGAGGCGAAAAAGGATATACTAGAGCCAGATAGGCCCCTGAAATTGTAGAAAAGCAAGGGGAGATTCTCTGACATTTAACAAAACCTACCTTAACATGAAGAATACTTTTTTAAAATTTCTGATCCCCTTCCTTCCTCAAACCATTTCTTGTCCTATCGCTTACAGCCCAAGTATGTTTCCAGAGTCCACTCCATTAAAATAAGCAATCATGATGAAGTCCAGTGGTGACAAAACCCAGACCATCCTACTGGCTGGTCTATATGGGGGAAATAGGTACTTGCATACAAGATTAGATCAAATGAAACAAGCATGGGAATGTACAAAATCGGCTTAAATTGCATTTCCTCAAGAGAGTAGAGTCAATATGGCTGATACAGGGCCCAATTAAATGGCATGCAGTCCCAATTTCACAAAGAAACCTCAGGGATGTTTGTGTAAATTTCTTGGGCTCGCCACCGGGTAAGATATTCATAGGAAGTCGACCTTTCGGGTTCCGACTCGTTACCAATTCACAAGGCTACAAACGACTGGCAACGCTGGCGACAAACAACTGGCAACGCTGGCGACAAACGACTGAAACGGAAGGCTGGGTAACGAGTCGGTACCCGAAACATCTGCTGCCTATGAATATCTTACCCGGTGGCAGCCCGAGAAATTTACACAAATGTAATTCGCCGGGAAAGTGTAAAATCATACTCAGGGATATTCTTCAATTGAATTGTATTCCTCAAGATTTTTCTCAAATAAACCGCTGCCCTTAATAACCAATGGCCTAAATAAACAGAAGCTACTGTATTTATTTTTAGCATTGAAAGAAGGGTATTTAAAGAAAAGTGTATTATCAAACCATTATGTTTTATTTGATATAAGATAATAAATTGTAAATATGGACCAGTACAAATTTTCTAACAATTATCTGTGATTTGAGAACAACACAAGCATAGTCAGAAATGTATGGTTATGACAAAAAAAATTGCATTCTAAAACAAAATATCCCTCTACCCCTTTCTAGGTAGTTTATTGAAGATTTAAGGTTCAGCAGCAACAGGCTATCCTTGAATTTTTTTATCTGCCTGATGCAGTTGCATTCATAATTTTGTTTTAAATACATTCAGATTACCGAACAGTTACATTTTCTCACTAATTTCTCATAGCTTTTTAAGTCTCTAACTATTTTCACCACATTTTACAGCTGATTCAGTATCCCCATCCCTGTAGTGGTCTCAACAACAATTTTTCTTCGTTCAGAGATCTACCATGCTATAAAATAAAATGATAGTCACAAGCATAATAATAATATTTATGGTGAATAGTATACTACTTAAAAACTTAAGTGTCCACTATGAAGCTGGGCTCCAGAGATGAGATTTCATCTTTTAGGGTACAGGTATCCTGAAAAAATTCACAAGTCTGAGAATAACATCAGGGAACAAATTATTCGAAAATATGTGATCAGACATCCAAAACAACTTCCCTTTTAGTTTTTAACAGTGCAAATGTGCCCCCAAGGACAAACTAAACATGATCAACTTTGGGAGCCGTCTCTAGGGATGCGAAGTCGAAGTTTACAAGGTAAACAGTTCAACGAAGAGGGAACTAAGAATGCAAATAGAAAAAATGAAATGGAAACCGGAAGGAGAGTCATAAGTGATCCCGTTGTGAACAGACGAAAAGTGGCGTAGGCAAAAAAAGATGATTGAGAGGTAAATGAATTTTTCTTATCAACGGACGGAGGTCGTGTAGAAGGAAGAGAACAAACGGAAAAAGTGTATTGCTGGAGATTCGGGGAATATGAGCAGGGGGAGCACGAGGAAGTACAAATGGAAGGAAATTAGCCCAAGCTCGAGGAGGGAGTGACTCCAGAAGCTAAAAATCCAAGGCAGCACGGAACAAACCGAGGTAAAAGAAAATATAAAACCACGTAAGTAAATCACTTTGGGCTGCACAGGCATCAATTTAAAGAAAAGAGGGAGAAGATTACTTCAAGATTGTGACTAGAGAAAGGTTACAAGTTGAACATTATTCTGAACTTTCCCTGTTCTAAAGTTTCCCAAAATCTGACGGGTGCATTTCTTTCAGAATGCATCTGGACATCAAATATTTGGCTAGTACACATCTGCTGCACAGGAAAGAATTCTCTGACAAGCTTTAATATGGTCTACCATTTGATGTTTGGGGGCAAAAACTACAAATGAGTTTTTGGCCTCGAGTTAATCCATTCCTTCACACCATCCAAATTATTAACCTTTTCTCTCAGGGATTCAAGGCTTGGATATCCTTCAAGTAAATTTAGTTTAAGGAGAGATTCCATGAAGCACAATATGGCAGCAAAATACAAATCACTCCACGTGAGCTAGAAAAATAAGATGAGAGTGATATTAGTAATTATTTCCCTCCCTCTTTGTAGGTTACTCATTTCCTGATAATTATATGATTATAAAATAATTATAAAAAAGTCAAACAACAAATTAAAGAAATACATGTAAACAATGATTTATGATAGCTTCATCTCTCTTATTTTATCGCTTCTGTCAAACCTAGAGATGTAGCGAGGCTTCATGATAATATTGGCCTTAAACACACCAGTTCTGAATTTCCCAATTAAGCTAAGCCTAGTGTGCAGCCTCTGAGTCTCTAGGGGCTCCAACATTAACCCCTCTAAAATGTTAAACACTACATGTTTGCTTGTAGCAGTTTTTAATAAAGCATGCAGCTTTTCTTCGTATTTAATAATTTTTTGGTTAAATATTATGACCAGGGTCCCAATGGACTAAACAAGTGATACTTTCCATACATTTTCCGATTTAACAGCAGATACCCTTCCATTTTTCTGGTCTATACATAGAACAGAAAGTTGTGGTAACATATTACTAAATTGCAACTGATATTCTAGAGTTTTAGGGCTTCCAACCTATACAGATTTCCACGCCAATTGATGAATGTGTAACACGTGCACATTATCACTATTTATAATAACATCAGTGGTTTCTTTCTATATTTCTTCTTAACCTAAGATTCATTCTACTTAAATTTACTACCAGATGTTTACTAGGTCATTTTTGTGAAAGAAATCTAAGTCAGGGGAAAGGAAATGGAAAGTAACTGCATGGCGACTAGCCACAATGCAAGCCAACTAAAAAGCAAAGAAACCCCATTGATAAGAAAAGTTACTTTTAATTTCCTTTCCTTTGGCCTGTGGAAAGGTATCTGAATGCAGAAATTTTAATCTGGGAGATAAAATCTTTTCTGTTACACACCCTGTGCAACTTCTTTCGTTCTTACTCTTTGTTTCAACATTCCTTCTCATAATCAGGATCACAAGGCTCAATTCTTTCTGAGGCAACCATATTCAACTTCAACAACAAAGGCAGAAAAAGCTGACATTTCACCAGATAATATGTCCACTCGTTATTTCACTGAGGCCCCAAAGGACTTGCTTTCAATGAGAGATAAGCAATCGAAGATGGTTAAACTCAACTGATAAATTCACCCCCAACCCCTTCCCTAGTTCAAATTCAGATACAGCAGCCAATACTCCCTGTCCCATGAGATCAGCTAACCAGTACGAAGTCAGCTCAAGCCTGATCAACTTACAATGGAACCTCCACCTATTCACCTGACATTAAGGTTTAAGACTGATTGACATTCCATCCATTGACAACAATTTCAAACTTTGAACAACCAGTAATTAATCATCTACTTTTAAGGCAAAACTAATTAATTATTATTATTACGAGCACTCGGTGACACAAAACTGATACCAGTACCTCTTGGATGACGACCCTGTCAGAAAAGAGATCACTTAGCACCATCGAGAGGTGGATCCTCCTCAGAATATATAGTCCAGTGTACAATTAAGGAGAATGGAGGATAAAATCAACGAGAAAATAGAGGGGCTGATTGAAGGAAAAAACATATTAAGGTTTACTAATTCCCAGAGTCCGCTGCTTGGGACATGTGGAAAGAATGGCTGAAGAAGAAATCCCTAAGCAGATGATGAGGGGAAGGCTGTTCAACCAAAGAAGACGGGTGCTCAAAGGTTAAAGGTTGTACCAAGTACAAAGTGAACTGGAGAGAATGAGAGTAGGAGAATGGCGAGCCAGCACCGCCGACCAGTACGCCTGGAGAGCGATGGTGCAGCAGGCCAAGGTCCACCCCAGGCTGTAGTACCACCAGATTGATTTTGACGAGCACTTATGTTTCCATCTAAATTTGTACCTTATCATCGTATCTACTGCATAAGCAAAACGATTTGTGAAATTATTGTTTTCTCATCACTTTTCTCAGACCTTGAGATCACATTTTCCATTTTTCAATTTAGTGTTATTTATCGAGTGCTGACAAACTTATGTTTTTTTACTTAGAATTGTTTGCAGAGTATGTCTTTTTGTTCTTTGTTTTCAATTAAAGCAGAACTTCATAAGTATTTTCTGTTTCGCTCTTGTGGGGAAACCTAGAGCACAATAAATCATTATTCTATTCTAAATACCTTAAGATATCAGAAGGCATTTCCCAACATGATTTCAATCACTATCCTCCCTTACCCCTTCTCCAAAGTATACAAGCACAATTTACCAAAAGCCACAGCTAATTAATGTACGCCGCACATGCAGGTGTATATATATCATCTAAACATCTGGAACATTGCAAGAGAAAGCCAATAAAACAACTAGAATACTTCATGATGAACCTTTTACAATGTCTAGTATATATGTACCTGAGCACCAACAAAAAATCCTCCATTGTTGTTGACAATAGTTTCAAACCGTGAGAGATAGAAAGGAGCAGTTTCGTTGATAAGTTTCTCCTTCTTCTGAGATTTCAACTCTGGATCTTCACAGAAATGCACATCTCTGAAATCTGAACAAATTTATTTCTTTCAAATCTGCAGCTACATTGGAACAACACTGAATGGAAAAAAATCATGCAAAAGTCAAAGGTGAAGACTAATTAAATTAAAAGAAGTGACAAATATAGCAGACAACCGTAAGTCCTGTAGACTTACTATATATATGCCTAGCCACAGAGAGCTCAAGCGTTTTTATATCAGCAAAAAACAAACTTTTTGGTGGCTCTATTGGAAATCTCTTATAGCTCTCATCAATGTTTTTCATTATTACCTACAAGTAGCTAAGAGATCTGATGAGTAGGTATAAGATCTTATGAGAAGTTATACGTTTTTCATAAGAACTTATGTCTCCAAAGTCTCAAGAGAGGGTCCTAGTAGAAAGACAGGTGATGTAAGATTGGACATAAACGGAAGTAGAAACCTACCTAACTCTTGTTAGCTTTAGAATTTTGCATACTTACATTGGATTATCTCCCCGATAGCAAAGTAAGCCTTAATCAAGCTTGATAATACAATATACCAAGCTTGAATCCAGCTTGACAATTCAATCTGTTATAACAAGCAAGATAGTCTCCACCGGTCAAGCTTTCTACAACCCTAACAGTGTAGATTAAATCAAGCAAATTTAGCAGTTTGATTCAAGCATAAGTTTCATCTTGAATACGGTTGACTATTCCTTCGCCAGCAAGTCTTAATCAAGCTGCTCAGATGCTATGCATAAAAAGACTTATTTCATCTTCATACAACATGTGATCCACACAACTATTTTACCAAAGCTACTTTCTGAAAATGAACAAAAGCAGATACATGAAGAAAAATATCCAAAACTAATTGTTTGAGGCAAATTGAATATCACTTCTCTCTCACAACTTTTTTGTTTGCTGGTAAGCTTAAAATTGGATTGAATCAAGTTATCAGTAGGTAAGCTTGGCATGGACGGCTTGAGGTATGCTTGAATCAATCTTGCGAAAATCAAGCTTAGCAAATGTAGGCATGTAGACATAGCGAGCGCGCGAACTTCAATGCTACTGAGAGGTATAATACTACTACTATGGGGAAAATTTTAAGTATGCATGAACGAGGCACGTACCGCTAATTTTTTAAAGTGTATTTAATGTTGTGATTAGGTGTTGATATTGGTGGTGAGGAATTTATATGAATACATGAATTAATTAATTTATGTTCATTAATTAAAAATTTTGATTAGTTTTAACTGCGTCACACATTCCCCTGCCACACACCATCGAGGTGGCTTGCAGGGTACAAAGTAGACCTGGACGGAACTTAGAAGATATGGTCGTTATTTAACTTTTCCAACACTCCGTCGTGTGAAAACCGTTACTGCTGGTAGCCCTGCAGAAGTGGGGCATTTCAGTTTAGTGGGGAAAAAATTAGTGGGTCAAGTTCTGTCTGGTTTAAGTAGCTGTGGATGTGAAGACTATTTGTATCTGATTGTAGATGTAGATGTAAAGACTGTATTTGTCTTTGGCTTCAGCTGGCAAAACATCATATCGCAAGAAGGTATAGTAGAAGTATTGGTCTCCGAATTTACTGTATTCGAAATTACTTCATTTCCCTTTTCATAATATAACACTTGTAATTCCAATAAACTATTATTTGAGGGACAAGTTGGTTCTTTTCTTGTCCCAAACCTGTCTGTGGAAATCGATTAAGTGCTGCATTAAATTACCTGCACTTATGCTGCTATGCATGATACATTATCAGAATGAAAACAAAGGCATTAATTATTATATGCAAAATTTGTAGATTTTCGTGCTAAAAGGTAGTGAGAGAAGAACATAATTCAAACACTTGATGTGCTACATCCTTGAAAATGCCTCTTTAGAAACAAAAATTACATGAAGCTACTGATTAATGCAAACTTTATTCATGTTGGAACTATTATATTTTTGTTGGTTGTCAAATAAATATTTAATTTGCATTCTGTTAGTGAATTGACTCTTGTTATCTTCATTTTTCAGAAAGTAGCTGTTATCATAATGTTACCCTGGTTGGACATGGTTCCCCTGGATATATTCAATGTATGGTCGAATAGTTGTTAAATACCAGATTTGTTTAAGAAAGCTTGATTTATCACAATAAATGTGTTTTTAAATAAATTTTCATGTGTTCATTGTTATTACTCAATGAATCCCTTGACTTGAATTAATTTCCTAATGCTTTCTTTAAGGAAATTTTGCTGATTTCATTTCCCATTTTACGTACCGTAAAAGTCATTTCTTGCATTAAATCCTGCTAAATTCAGACTTGCTGGTGAGGGAGAAGTCAACCTTGATTCAAGCTGAAACATTATGCTTGAATCAAACTGGGAAATCAAGCTTGATACAAGCTACACTGTCAAGGTTGCAGAAAGCTTGACCGCTGGAGACTAGCCTGCTTGATTCAAGCTTGAAATAAGCTGAATAGCTTGAATTGTGAAGCTGAATGCAAGCTTGGTAGCTTGTATAGTCAACCTTAAATCAAGCTTGATTTAAGCTTACAGGGATAGTACATAAATCTGTTTGTTGCTGGCATGCATATCCTTAATCCTCTTTATTTGTTATTGTTGATGAACAACACATGAAGCACAATAGCTGAATATCCACTTTTACAATTCATACGAAAGGCAGAATATACAACAAATGATCACGTAATGCTGAACTAGTGTTCTATAATATTTAAATCAAGTGATGTTACATTTGAGAAATTAGTTCAAAGTTGATATAATAACCTCTCCTGATTCCTCGACTTATGCTGTCATAAATTCAAATCAGATTCAATGTCTACTATTTGCTCTTCATGAGACCTCACGGAGGTCTCAATATCTCTTGTAAGATCTGACTGCTTAGTAATAAATTAGAGACTTTACAACAGATACATACGACAATATGAGACTTAGGAATGAATTTCTTACGAGGTCTTATGGAAAAATGACTATCCGGTAGGGGGCCAATATTTCTGCTATTCAACAACACTAGAACTGATTTATATTATTAAAAAAAAAATATAATGGCCAAAAGACAACCATAGACACTGTAAAACTGAGATTCAGCCAAGTCGTTTGATCAAAACGCACTTGATTCCTGTAAAAACTGCAGCTATAAGTATCTTAAATTAGATCTACCTCTCTTACTAAATAAGCTTCGGGCGTAATTCAAAATTTCAAATCAAAAACCTCAAATTTTCAAATGCCACAAGCCAATGCCTCGTTCACTGAATAAATGTCATCAATGTGTGCTATAAATAATTCATAATCATAGCAAGATTTCTATCCTAAGTGGCGAAATTATCACTCACGTAGTCGGAAATCCGTTATGGTGTCAACCACAATATCACATTCCAATTGATGTTCATCAGTATTCCCAACAAGACCAAATTGTTTCGCGAAGAAACGGCAAATAGCAATACTCTGGAATAAAGTCTTCCCATCGAATTCGACGACAGGTAATTGACCCATTGGCATATCTGTAACAAGAGTAAATCCAGTTCTAACACTTGGGGCAATCAATAAGGAGTCGTAAGTTATAAAAACAGGTATCATACCTGGCTTGATCTCGTGAAAACGTTCATAATCCACTCGACAATCATCAAAGTCGGCCTTTCCATAAGCTAATATATATCGAATGGGTTCTGCTAAGCCCATGGCATGAAAATAGCTTAACTTATACTTCGGAGGCATTTACGTTCAGCTTGAAGCAGACTGGCATACAAAGAATATTCAAGTCTCGCACACCACCTGAAAAACACAACACCGAACCTATGAATTCTATTTCCAACTTTTGCATATCCCTCGCTCACTCGTATTTTCTCTTACAGCCGTAAACAAGTGCTGCTACAAATCTCAAAGAAGCCACTTCCACCTAGGTGAATTTTCAAGAAGTACTTCCCAATCATTCACCTGTTGGCGCCATGTTCGTCTGTGAATTCGAATAAATTTCTTTAGTTATTTCACCGGAAGTAGATTAAGACGCACGTATGTTCATCTTGATCGGTTATTCCGATGGTTAAACGCAGCAACCCAACTGCAGGTTGCCTGGATAACTAGAAAATTAGGAAAAGCCGGCTTGAATTTTCATCTACCTACTCCGCTGCATAAGAGCTCAATTGTAATTAGCTCACAATAGGAGTAATCTAAAACTTAAATATATTTCTGGAATCAGCTTGGGTTTTCCCTCAACCACCCCAATGCTCACCAGCTAGTACAAATCCCACGAAGTTACTCCTAATTGTGGTATGCTCCTATATGCAGTCATCATTCTAGAAATTCGTGCTCCGCGATGCAGAGAAATGGCCAGTTCTTTTACTTTTTATGCATATTCAGCTAAAATAAAGTACACAAACTCTGCGAGCATAGCTTGAATGGTAATCAGAAATCTCCTGAGGAAATTCTTAGTATTTTGAACACAATAGCCGTACTAGTTACTAAGCAAGCGTGCCGAGCAATCTAAATACTCAGATTTGTTCTCTGATTGCATCAACTGCCACCTATGTCTCTCCATTCCATCCCCAACCAAAGACTATCAATGTGATAGACCATACCGTCCTGGTAATAGCACTGAAAACCATGGAGGTTAAGGGTAAGATTGCAAATGAAGAAAACTATTACATTATCAAACATTTAATCACTGGAATGGGAGCACCAAAAAAAAGTATCACATTATGAAATGGGAACACATACAAAATTTCAATGCACAGCGGCTTTAAAACAAACATTTTTTTTCAATTACAAAATTTAAAATTCAGACTTGGGTCTTTTGTCTACCCATTCCTTGATAGCTGGAAGGGCCAAAACTTTCCCCCTCAAGGCCTTAAGGTTTGCATGGTTATCAGTGAAGCTCATTTCCATCAAGACCTCCAAGTAGTCGAGAATGGCAACAAAGAACAAGTCTGCCCAAGAAAACTGTAATGAAACAAATAGTGCAATGAGTACGAGAACAAAAAACTTACTAGGTATGAGTACTTTGATTGTTCAGGAATCGAAGACCTTACCTTCCCATTGGCAAGATAGCCATTATTCTTGCCCACAACAGCATCTAGCTTTTGGAGATAGAAGGGCACAGTTTCCTTGACTAGCAAGTCTTTCTTAGCACCCCTGTTAGGATTTTCCTTATCATAATAATAAGCAGCAATTTCTGTAATAATAAAGATTCCTTGCTCTATTATTTAAGTCAACAGAATACTATGCAATATAAGTTTGAATGGATATTATCCATTGATCAAGTTATTTCTTTACAGTATTGTAGTCAGAAATATCTTAGTCAACCAAAAAACTGTACTACCCAGTTCAGATCCCAGGGAAATGAAAAATTGTTCCTAGTTAACTAGGATATTGTTTCTGATCTGTTGTAATGGAGCAAGTTGAGCACAGTTTTTTTAATGCCAAATAGGGGGAACTATCATACAGACACGAATGGTGAAGACAATAATAAGGGGAATATCTAAGACTGTTGATACTCCCTTAGCAGTCATCCCAATGATAGGTATATCATCTCAAATCTTGAATATTTATACAATACATAAATATTGTTATGATTTCCACGATTTGTCGTGTACAGGTAAGATTTAATCAGGTTGGGATTAAATATAAGTTCTCCTTCCAACAGATAGGAAATAAACGAGAAATGCAATACCATTGGCCCAGATCTCATCAAATCCTACTTGACTCCTCACCACAAAAAGCTTGACCAAACAACTCTAAATTAAGCGAAGGACTGGTTCACCACAGCCTTTCAGGACGGAGAATTGTTTCAACAGTACTTGTGCTCCACTTCTTAGGGCTACTGAGTAACAAAGGTTAATTGAGGTTAAAATAAATCACCGTAGTTGTGTCCAAATTCAATCAAGTATTGGACTCTTTGAGATGAACAATAATTCAAAGGAAATGTACTTTTAAAACACATTTTGACACGCTCGTTCACGCTTGGATTCAATTGGGAGTATTCATGATCAATGATATGTAATAAACAACATACTGAAAACAGGCGCCTTGATTTCAAACAAAATGATGCTACACACAAACCGCTATTGACACCCCCTTATATTAGTTTTTATCTGTTACATACGAACAAGAGATGCAGAAGCAGACGACATCCATGACACCACGTGAGATTTCACATCTGCTAGTATCATCTTGTATCGTGAAATTTATTTTACCACGCCGAGATGTTTACTTACGTGCTCGCAAATCTCCAATGGTGTCAACCATGATGTCGCACTCCATTGATTCCCAGTCATTGTCACCGGCGAGCTTCAGTTGCTTGGCAAGGTATCGTGAAATGGCAACAGATTGATGTAGAACTTTTCCATCGATTTCCAAAGTCGGTGTCTTTCCGAATGGGGTGGCTGTAATGAAAGAAGCACATTACTCTCAGTTCCATCTCCCCGTAACTAGAAAAACTGTTACATGCTTGAGACAGCTTTCCACTAATCCAAGAGTAAAACCATCGGCCATCAATTCAAAACCGGCACCGGCTAAATAACATAGTACAGGTTCAACAATGTGTTCACTTTGTGCATAACTTTCTCACTCATACTGTCTAGTAACTCTGAAGCATAGATAAATTAACACAACTTACTTGGTTTAATTTCAGGCCACTTCTCAGGGTCAAACCGGTAGTCTTCGTATTCAATCTTGCCATAAGCCAGAAGAAATCTGATGGGTTCACCCAAGCCCTTACTTGGGAAGTAAGTCATCTTGTAAGTCGGTGCCATCCTTAAGCTCTTTGGAATGGATCTGAGAAGAAAGTAACAAATTAATGCCGGTAAAAATTGATTACTCAGTTGAAAACATGGCAAGTGAATGACCATACGATCACGGAACCTGCGGTAATGGTAAGTAAATGACCAACGGGAGTTACGTAATTGGCTTAATAGGTAACCCTGCCTTCACTCACCCCGTCTGAACTTCTCAGCAAAGGAATTTTCCGGAGACTACTAGGCAAAGATTATATACACACTACTAGGAATCAAGCGTCGGCTTGCTAGATAGTGCTGGGAACGGAGGGCGCCCTCCGGTCATTGAGTCGGTAGTAGCGATTACAGCACTCCTCCGGTTTTCTCCAGTACTACCGCGGTTGTTTGCGGAGGTTACGGAGGAAACAGAGGTTTCGGAGGACGCGGGGGCTTTGAGTGGTTGTAGGGTTTGAAAGATCTCTGAACTGTCTGTAATGTGATTTTTTCGAATAATATCGTATAATTGCAATGTTTATTAATCAAAGATGCTTATTTAATTTTTTTATTATTAATCTGCTCAACCAAATATAACTCAAATCTCTTCAGGCTCTTTAGACGCTTGACTCAAGCAAACAATTCATTCTGTATTTAGCATGAGGCTACTAATAATAAGAATGTTTAGTGGAGTATATACTTTCGGAAATCATTATTTTTACGTTTAATGACATGCACAATAGAAGAGCACATCATAATTATCGAATACCATCTGATATTTCTTATCAACATGCAAGTGATACAGATCGCAAATGATTCTAATAAATATAATGGAATAGCATCAGTGGTGATGGTCGATTTTCCGAAGAAGCGGACGTTTCCTCTCTGTTCTTTACTACAATAATAATTTGTCAATAAAAGTTATTTTTTATGTACTTGACCAGTATTTTCATCATGTTTTGTAACTATGAATATTATCATTGCTTCATATAATGCTGATGATGCACAAATACTCGGAAAAAGCATAGATTTACTGTTAATTTTTCAATATACTTGGTAAATATTTAACTCGTTTAAAAATTATAACGTTCCAAAATGTTCTGGCTTCGTCATTCAATTTCAATTCAATTTTCTTGTAACTGTCATAACCAGGGAGAACACATTGAATGATAGAATAATGCCTCATCACTTGCATAGTTTATTGAACACCTTTGCTCACCTGATAATAGCTGCCTAGACTGAACCAATGGCAATTGTACATCACACGGTGGAAGTCGTAATGTTATACCTCACAACTGGTATTTGGGTGCTTGCAATTGATTAAAAGAAAATTATTCTCCACCGAAATTTTTCATCATCTAATCTCATTGCAACATGAAATCCTATTTGGGCTCGAACCTAGGCCTAAATGTTGGGGTTTTCGTTTTTTTCTGACTCGTCGGACATTTAAGAACTTCCATGAAAATGTATTCCTGTAGCTTGAGAAGAAATGCTAAAATACCATCCTCCGAAACCACCGAAACATTGCGTGACGTAGCGTTTCGGAGCAATCGGAGGTACCGATTAGAGGTGTGTCGTTCATGAATGAATCGTTCAGAATGAACGATTCAATGGCATGAACCGAATGAATTGAATCTACGCTTTCCACTCGAATCGTTCAAAATGAACGATTTGATGGAAGATTCAAATCTGCCGAATCCAACTCGTTCAATATGAACGATTTGTGTGGAAGATTCTGCTAGCAAATCTCCGTATCCGCCAGATCCAACTAGTTCAATAAGAACCCTGTAAATACCCTTGAAACACCTTGTCAAATGTCTTGTGTTTCCGAATTGGAGCATCACATTTCACCTTTTTGTTTGTTATTTCGCACACTAATATTTGAAATGCAGTAAGTCGACAGATTCACATGGATTCGAGATTCAGTTGGATTCGAGGTTCACATGGATTCGAGATTCACTCGTTGATTTGATTCGGTTCATTATGAACGATTTAAAGAACCGAATGATTGTCACGAATCAAATCCCATGAACCGAATCCACAAAATGAACCGAAATTCCCACCACTAGTACCGATTGGTTTCCAGTGAACAACTGCTCCGCTCCTACAGCTCATTTCCCAGCACTATTGCTAGCATTGCTAGATCAAATTTGAACGTCAAGGTCGCTGCGGCGTTGCCAACCGTCTGTTGCCAGCTCTTGTTGATCGTCTGCTTGCATTGATCCGTGCGCGCGTAATTTTAACAAAAGAAGAATTTGAAATTCTGTTTGTTCGAACGGTTCGAACAATGTAGACTTCCAAATCCCTTGACGAATATGAGCAAAATTTTCCACGCATGTAATTTCGGACGGGTGAATTAATTGGCTATATTAAATAACAATAGCATTGGCTTTTTGGACAGAGGTATTTTTTTATTGCTTTTTAAAATTACTCATGAAATGTACTCATGAGATAGGCTCGCAATATTTAGAATCGGATTACAGAAAGGTTTTAAATTTTAATTATTGCTTTAAATTATGTATTCACTGCATTTTTTCCCGACATTAGAGTTTTTGGGCCTCAAAATTGTCAACTTTCTCATACAACGAATACAACAATTGAATTTTTTAACTGCTGTCAGAAATTTTTTAACTGTTGTCAGAAACTGTTGTCAGAAAAACCAAACACTCGACGGGAATACCTGAAAAGAGCAATATTAACAATTATAAGAGTCGCGGAAGCCTTCAAAGAAATTGAATTTTTTATTTACCTAGTGACCGCAACATATCACATTTATGCTGATTTTTGCCATCTCTGATGGGACTCAAATAGGATCGCATTCCCGAGGCACTTATGGCTTGGTTAACTGACCAATATGGTAGAATCAAAGAAAGGTTTTTATTGTGATATTCCACAATCTCAAAACGTGTAGGTTATGACTGCCTCATAATAAATTCATTATTCATGTCACATTTGAAGGGCAATTTAAATAATATGCACCAATTTTATTTTTATACCTCTTCCCACAGAATTCCAATTTTCTAGTTTTAACCCATTTATGCCCAGTGGGTCGTTTTCCAACCACGGAATTAAAAAAATCCTCGTGTCTTCAATTTTGTGTTTATCTACTTTGTCATTATTTTCGTACTATAGGGAATCATGTTATTCATTCTTGAAGTAATATTTCCAACGATACATTCAAATCCACTTCAATGTGGACACAAACAATGACATCTCTTAACTGCGATTTTTGAATATCTTTAACGTACAATGTAACCGATGTTTTCCATGTCGATTAAAGTGATATGACTGTTTACAAGACTTTGTATACTTAATGTTTTTACCCGTATTCAATTACAAAGTCTCGTGTCTCCTGTTTCTACTATGTGTGATGCAATTGGAGTGTGTCATTTTCGACCCACTGGGCAGAGAAGGCTAGTTTGGTGGTCAAGTACCCACGTGCTAGTTTTACCAGAAGTCGGACGTTCTCTCTGTTGAACTGCACCACGATTCATTTAGAGTGCAAGAGTCCAAATTAATTTTGGCATGAATAGCTATGGACAGTATGACTTATGGTCATACTATTGGTATTAGGCATTACCTTAAGGAGAGCTCCTTGACTAGGGTCGGTTAAAGATCGTCGTTTTGGGAGGACCAATTGCTAATTTCTGTTGGTCTGGAGAGTATAGAATACCACATGGCCACCATTTTTCCTCTGTTACCCCTCTCCTCTCCGCTCCCTCTGTTATTCCGCCACTATTCCTGTCATTGTTACCTCCAAGTAATATATATGTAGTTTAAGGTAACATAAATAACATTTGCATATTTAAAATAGTTTTGCACCCGTAACTTAGCGTAAACTCGCCACTCTGTGGACAATTTTTCGTAATGGCATTGGTTAGACCAAAAACCACAATAATTATCACGAAATATTTGAATATTCCTGTATTACGATAAGAGAAATGTAAAATATCTTAAGTATTTTCAAACAAGACTATACTTTATTATGTTATCACATCGGGGGGAGGGCGCTCCATTAGCATTAAAATTCTTATTGAAGCTCATAGTCAAAAGCAAACTGGATCGAAAACTGTAAGGTAGGACATCGGTATTAATCAATCTTACAAATTCTGGTATTATCATGTTATCGTTTTCGAATTAAAGCGAGAAATTTTAATCGTTTTTCATCATTCAGTGAAATGAAGTCTTCGATCTACGTTTTACCTGAATCTTTCCACATTCGACCTCCAGAGCCAAGCCAAGACATTCGTAGTGTACATATCTTAGAAATTTTTGTTGCATTCTTTCTACACATTGGACATTATATACTTTCATTAGGCCAGCACACATTAGAGACATAATTGCAAGTACTAAGGCAGCGCACATCTGTGTAATTATAGTATCATTGACGTATTGCACGTACAATTGGGCTGCAAATCTGTTTAATTATATTCATCCGTACAAGAACACCGAAAGTCTCGCAACAAAAGAGTTTAGCCAACTATTATGCGTATAATATTACTTTTTTTTATTTATTCCAGTGCCTGCAGCTGCATGAAAGCTTATCTGTGACTTCTCATTTCAATATTCACTTTATTGGACCCCGAAGTGCTGTGAGGTCACAAAGTTAGCCACGTTATTAAGCGCGGGGTGAGACCTCCAATTTTCATTTAGTCACGATTGCAGTGGACTCTGTGGCTGATAAACTTAATCTCTATGGCGGTTCTAGGATATCAGTCAACCCGTTTAGTTAGTAAGTCGGTTAAGGTACTTTTGGTAGTGTGGGCGGGATATTTCTCTAGTCCTAATGAAGACCATATTCGGAATGTTTAGTATTTATTTCAGCAACTATAGAAGGCATGAAGTAAATATGGTATTATTAATGGTGTAATAGATTCTTTAAAGAGTTATACAAAGGGCAAAGAGTAGTGGTACGAGTGGATAAAGAAGAGACAGAGGAAATCAGCATAGGGAGGAGAGTAAGAAAGGCATTTGTACGTCTCCAGCTCTATTCAACACCTACAGTGAAGAAATAATTGAAGAAGCCATAGGTGATGTTGATGGAATCCTTATGGGAGGAGAAAGAATGAACATTATAAAATATGCAGATGATTAGGCGGTAACAGCAGAAAGTGAGAAACAGTTACAGGAAATGGTGGATAAAATCGAGAGGGTAGGAAAACATTTTGGAATGAATTTTAACATCGGGAAAACTAAAGTAATGAAGGCAGGAAAAGAGGAAGGAGTTCTAAATGTGACCATGGAAGGAAAAAGGCTACAAAAAATACCATCCTTTTGATAGCGCAGAAGTATAGTAACATGGAATTCAAGTTTTACGGAGAAAATAAGAAGTAGAATATCACAGGGAAGGGCAGCCTTCAGTAAAGCCAACCAACTACTTTCAGCCAAAGCAATCAATACAGGCGTTAAGAAAAGATTGGCCAAATGTTTTATTTGGAGTGTTGTGATTTATGGAGCCGAAACATGGACACTCAGGAGGTAAGAGGAGAATATCTAGAGGGTTTTGAAATGTGGCAATGGAAAAGAATTGAAAGATTAAAAGGGAGTGATCATGTGAGCAATGAGGAAGTGCAAGAGGGGGTGAATGAGAAAAGGAACATTTTGGGATGAATATGAAAGAGGAAGACAAACTGAATGGGACGAGATAAGATTGCCTGCTGAAACAAGCATATTAGAAGGGAAGATAGAGGGAAAGAGAGGGAGAGGAATACGAAGATTTAATAGTTTGACAGATATTATGAATGGAAGAAGTAACGAAGAGCTGATTGAGGCAGCACAGGATGGACGAGCGTGGAGGGAGCAGTTCAATTGAAACCTATCTTAGGATGGATTCACCTTAGAAGAAGAATATATACTCATACATTTATATGCATGAAATCCTCAGTAATTGAATTAACATATCTACAAACATCTTGTAACTTGGCTCATTTCTTTCTCTCAGTAAGTCTCAAACTCCTTCACAACGGAAGGTTTTCTGTGATTCTGAAAAAAATACTACGGGCTGTATGATATATTTAAAAAAATATCTGAGAAATCACACAAAAAACCCGCTCTTTATTGTCTGACTGAATCTAGGCGTCAGAAATTTCGCAATTTTTAAATGATGACACTGGAGTTTACACGCGTACCATTTCCCATGTAAAAGGGTTTTTTTTTGTTATATGCATCGGACAGTAGTGCATTTTGGGGCTGATATCTTGGTATCTTTGGCAGGAAGAGATGTTTTCTTTGAAATGAGACCAAATACATTGATTTCTAGGTGAAATGATATGTTGCTCAAGCTACCTTAAATGCGACCGTCGTAATGCCGTTTTCAATTCCCATTGTGCTTTCGTGACCGATGGCGACCTGAAGGCGATGGAGGAGCTGCAGAACACATGGACATGTGCCTCCTGTCTCTTTAAAATGCAGAGCCGACCGTGATGACAGTACCCTGGTGCAAGCTTCAGCCACAACCCTTGCCCGAAGTCTTTTACCGCAGCCGGGAAGTCACCTCCTGGTTGAGCCACCCGACAAAGTAAACCGCTCCAGGAAGGCCACAACGACCTGAAGAAAACCATTACAAAATGGCAGAAGACCTAGCATACTCAAACTATTTACACTGTCAAGAAGGACAAGTCGTCAAGGTACTATTTACTATGGAGCTATTTACCTCGACAACTTGCGGACAATGTAAATAGTTTGATTAGAAGACTAAAGCCCTTTTTACAATGGACTAAGTCGTAGCAATTTTAAAATAGACGTAAGAATTTCCTTACCACAGCCATTCTCCAATGCTGAAGTTAGCCGCAACAGATCGCCAGGGATATCGAAGTCAAATGAGGGACAAAGTAGTTTCTGCGTATCATGGAATTGCACTTTCATTGTACGCGAGTGTTTAGAACATTTTTATTGAAATTTTACTGAGATGCTTACAAATATCCGACAATAAACTCTAACCTCAAAAGTATTTCCACAAAAGCTGTGGGCCGTAACTGACGGCGGCCGTGGTAATGGTGAGCTATGATTGGCTGACATTATGCCTGCCGTGAGGCGGAAGCCGTAAAGATGGGACTGAGCCATCTTCCTTACGATAACGCCTTACGACTTACTTCCAATGTAGAATGGGCTTAAATGAAAGTTTTCCAATCATGGCATGTACAAATGATAGGTACGAAGTCACTCGCACGGGTGCTCGCGTCACTTCAACCCTGCGTTGAAGAGAGGGTTACCTTCGGTTCGCTGAAGAGGGCTACTTTGTAGCCGAAACACGCGTATTCGACCCCCACCCTCGTCCTGTTGTGTTGATTTGACCACGCTCTTTTTGAGCTGATTCTCCCAGAAGTTGGGCCCATTTGAGTGTGTGAGTGAGTGATTTTGTGTGCTTGTGAGTGTGCTTGCGTAAATAACCGGGCATCCTTAGCGGAGTCTCATTAGCCCTGTGAAGGGTCCCAGGTTATAACCCAAACATCCTTAGCGGGGTCCCATTAGCCCTTGCAAAGGATCCTATTTGGTTTGTGTGTGCGCGTCTGTGTTTGGTCCTTGGCGAGGAAGTAACATTCCCGTAAACCCCCACAGGGGGGTAATCTTGGTTGAGAGGCTGTGGTTGGTCTTTGCTGTGTTTTCCCAGCATACCAACACAGTAAATTTGGGGTTTGTTGACGAAGGGTGCCAATTGTTTACGGCTTTTGGAGATTTTCTCTCTTTTCTTTCATTGTCTAGCCCTAAGAAGCTCACCCCATCTTCGTGATGGCTTTCCGGAGCATTGCTTGATGGTGTAACCGGCAAATTCGCTTGACCTACAATTGGGAGATCTGGGTTCGCATCTTGGTCAAGTAAAATGATTTTTCATGGAAAATTTCACCCCTCGGTGTCCTAAATGAAAGATTCGAAACCCTCGTTGGTGAAAACGTCCCAGTAAACACACATAGCTGCAGCAGCGCTTCACAAGGATGTCAGCGCTTCAAGTGCAGCACATGTCAACTGAAGCGCGTCAGCAGCGTCTTAGCAGTGCTCTCATAGAGCAAATTGTCTAGAAACGCATCTAATGCGCATTCGCAGCTCGTGTTTGAAGCGCAGAAGCCGTAAGTTGCGGACGCGCTGCCTCAGCGCTGCAGGTAACGCGTCATTCTAGTGGCGCTACATGGTGACCAAAAAATCGTTAGGGGTTGACGAATCCACGAATCGGCCATTATTGCTTGTTAGTTTTGTACACGTGTCCGTGGCTGAGTCGATCGTTTGGCGAAGTTCAAAAAGTGAAGGCAGCGTGGTGAATTCCTGGCTAACCTGAAGCCTGCGTGTAAGGCAAGAAGTGGAAAATGTGGTTTCGGAAAAGGAAGAGAACTGGAAGGTTGGTGACTATGGTTCCATAATGCTATTTTTTTCCAGTGATGAAGTACAATACGACTATTCAGTAGATTTTCCCTCCGTGAGTTTCCTATTTATTATAGCGGGTAATTGTGATTTTTTGCAGTTTCCACGCAGACCCCACGCTGTATGTTTCAGACAAACACTTTCACGATGCGACGGCGTCATGGTTTTTCACAACATGCACTTTTCTGCGATCGTTAACGTTTTGTACTGATGCCTCAGTCCTCTGCTATTGCCACAACTGTATACATTAGACAAAATTAAGGAGAAACGTAAGCAGATAACAAATAATTTAATCAAATTACGTCTATGTTTACGTTTTTGTAGCAATATGCTTGTTATTTGATTCAAAGGCAATTCCCGATATCATGTATATTTTAATACTCATTAATGAAAATTTGTTTGTTATTACTGATCAATAAAGTCATTTATCGCAACCCTGTGTTCTCAATTCACTGTTAATGCCTCTGACATACTTTTGTAGCACTTTTGACATTCACTAGTATCGAATCAGGCATGCAATTGCAGCGATTCTGACATGAATTTGAAGCGATCGTGACACGCTTGTGCAGCGCCCCTGACGCGCTTGTGCAGCGCTGCCGACGACACCCACTTGCAGCGCATCTGACATTCAAAAAAGGGAAGTTTAGGAGTGCTAGACGCGCTGCAGCAGCACCTTCGCGGCAGCTGCAGCGCTACCGCGCAGCGCATGAGATGCGCATCTGCAGCATTTTGTGTTTACTGGGGTGTCGCTAAAAATCGGAAAACTAACATTGAGGAACATTTGAATAAGGTAGTGGAGAGCCTGCAGGAAAAATAATTTTAGCCACTTCTTTGCAGGAGCATTCAACTTATATATAATTCCAGCAACCATTCATTTCTGGCACTATTTGTTCTATTTTTGCCGCCACCACTTCTAATGTACCCCATTCCCATTGCATTTAGTCTACTTCCGTCATTATCCGTACTTACCCATGCTTCGCTCTCAGTCTATATCTGTACAACAATGGTATTTATTCTGTCTGTTACGCTCTCTGTCTGATTTTTACGGTAAAACTGGTCATTGGATTGTATTGATAATTTTCACCCTGGCGTTTGAGTCCACTGCAACAGCCATAGACTATATAAAAAGGCCTCAATGGCCACAAAGGGGCCAACCATCCAGTGTCAGTAGGCAACCCACACGTTAAGGTACGAAGTGATTGCAGTATAGGTTGAAGGATACCTATACTTGGATATCTCATTCACTTTGGTAAGCCGTTATGCACAATTAGTGTACATTTCTCGGGCTCGCCACCGGGTAAGATAGTCATAGGCAGCCGACGTTTCGAGTTCCGACTCGTTACCCATTCTCAAGGCTGAGAATGGGTAACGGGTGGCGAGCCCGAGAAATGTACACTAATTTAATTCGCCGGGAAAGTGTTAAATCATACGTTATGCACAAGTTGCCATTTCGAATACAATTGCACTATCAAATCAACAAAAAAAAAGTCGAACAACCTATACTGTACTTACCGAGAATATATAAAAAGAAGCACATTAATGACGGCTTTATGTGCGTTGCGAAGACCTGTATCGAAGGAAGAACACACTCGACATTAAACGACCTTGATGTAAAGCTGTCTCCAGCTCACCCTATCATAGAAATTTCCAAACGTTTCCTTCATAGTTTATAAATAGCTTGAGGCGGGAGGAGGAAAAGGGAGGTATCGTGACCCGGCCTGTCACAAGTATCTGAGATTTCGTATTTAAGGTGGCTTCAACCTCAGGGTCACTTATTCCAGATTGTATGAAAACTTGATTATGACATCAATGAAGTGCGTTTTATAAACTGAGATGAAAATAAAATAGGATTTCGGGGATAGTTTTACCTTAATTCAGTATTGATAGAGGATGTTTTAACGTTCAATTTCTTATGGAGACTGCTCAGATTACACCGGAAAAATGCCAATTAGAACGAGAAAGCATATTCAAGCTTCAATTAAAACTGTTAACAAGGAGCCACAAGACCTGGGAAACTGAATAAAAATAAAGACATCTTACAGCTTATTAATTAAAGTAAATAGCTAATTACTGCCGTGTTTGAAGTCAAAATGCGGTCGTTCAATGGAAATGGCGCTGCAGTCGGCTCCCATGGCTGGATAAATGTGGTCACTAAAAATATATTCGTGGAATAATCTGTACATATTATAGCTTAATTTTTGGTTTTCAATAGGTCGCCCATTTCAACGGCGGAAGCAGGATTTTTTAAAGAGTGAATTTATAAAAAATGTGTTGGTTACTAATTGTCTTGGCTCACATAGTCAAGCTTGAGCCACCTTAAGAATTCTAGAAGAGGTGGAAAATAGAAAACATAAATAACACAACGTCATACAAACCATGAAACAAATTGGCAGAAAGATTGTCGGTATTTCTTCTGAGTCGGACCATCTTGGAGATCGACGGATTCGCCAACATTCCAGCCGGTTTCTCCGGATACGACGTTCAAAGTGAGGAAACACCGACTGGCATGTCAGCGAAACTTTTATTTTCAAGATCAACCTATGTGGAATGGAAGATTATCCAATCCTTTCAGGTGCAGCCCTATGGAGCTCCATAATGAATGGTGACAATATCAAATATGTTTTAACCCACCAAAAATTTTATTGGTACAACTAGTTGCTGACCTGATGATGACGCAGTAGCGTTGAAACTAGTGTACCTATAAAAACTGTGGATTGAAACATAGTTGATATTGTTATTATTTACGGAAGAATATGTTGTATAGAGGTGTCTTTTAATAATGATTTTTATGTTGCCAAGTTGTTGTAAAGACAATCGTACTCAAAAACCAAAATGTTCATACAGTACGTGTAAATTGCATGGTTTAACCGTGTGTATGTATATAGGTGCCACCTGAATGCTTCTTTCATGGTAAAAAACTTTCATATTTTGTCTAGAATAATTTTTGTGAAAAAAAAACCAAATCCAATGAAACAATTTCCAGCCCACTCCGGAAGCCACGAGAACATGAAACAAAAGTATCATTTTTTGTCGTTTTTATTGGCCAGATTACTTTCACACATCCCCAGCGGAATATTCGCTTGGATATCGACCATGAGGTCACAGCATGTAAGCGCCACAGAGGGACAAAATGAATGAAACTGCGATACTGCGTGGTTAACGGAGAATGAAGAGTGGAGATTCAGTCCCATTCAACAGCACTGAAGACAATCATCCGGAGGAGATAAATTCTTGTCGCACCGTTGGAGGAAAAAATTTGTTTTTGTCTTTAGTAATTCGTCTTCGGTCTCTTCTCGACCCATTCTTTTATTTGAGGGAGCGCCATGACCTTGTCGATCAAGCCCTTCAGGTTGCTGTGCTTTTCCGCGAAGTTCACCTGAATCATATCTTGGAGCATTTCAAGAATGGCCACGATGACCAAATCAGCCCAGGTCAACTGAAAATACAAACAAAAATTAAATAAATATGAAGTAGCAACAAACATTATTATGCTTGAGTAGGAGATCTAAGGCAGGGGTGGGCAGCCTGTTCTTGAGAATGTAGTTGAAAATTACCATGAGTTTTTACTTCTTAAAAACAGTTTTTCATGAAAGTGCCATTGGTAGATTATAATACATAGATAGAAAATACTAATTTTCCTCAGTGTTTTTCCTATTCTCCCACTGAAAATCATGTAATTTTAACTAAATTTGTGAGAAAAATACTAGGAAAAGGTAACATTTTGCTGTTCATACCTATAAGAGGACATATTTCCCTATAGTATTTAGAATGTGATTAAAATGGCACTTGTGTCCTTTCTAGATGGAACCACTATAATATTCTCTACATTTAACAATCGATCTTAACTCGATCAGACCGAATCAGCTCGGTATAGTAAACGCAAGGGCTAGTGAGATCTATCTGAGCAGCTCGGCCGCTTGCTCAGCAAGTTGAAGGTGGATTTACGCATGGAAGCTGACTTCTATGGAAGTGGCGTGATACAATATCTCGAATCGTATCGCCACTTGAGGGCATCGTTCTGCTTAAACACAATTTCCGGTTTTCCAAAATTAATGGATGAAAAAAGTAATCAAGAAATATGGCAATTACAAAAATCGCTCAAATTCAGAAATACTGGCGTTGGTATATCGCTGTTCGAATCCCATAGGCATTCGTGGGTCAAATAAATTTGTATATATTTCATTAATTGTGCTTCATTACATCGCATCAAGTATAATAATAGTGGCAATAATAATAATAATTATTATTTAAAAATAGTCAAGTCCTAAAGCTTACCTTTGTGTTTCTAAAGCATTTAAAACATTTTCAAGGGCAAATAGATATTTACATATGCTGCAATGAATCCTCCTCAAACAAAATCATTCGTTGCATAAATTTTCAATCTCGGTTTGTTGTCATATGACGAAGATTTCACCGGATATGATGCGTTCTTATCGCAGAATCGATGTGCTACTCGCAGGCAAAATAGAAACCAGTCTATTTTCCTCGCAAGTAGCAACCGCGGTCGATTACTACCACTCAGCCACGGAACCCTGCTCAGAAAGAGTCGTTTAACATCACGTTCGACACACCGTAGAGCGTGCACATTATTATTCATGAAAAGCCCCCTCCTCCTACTTTATCCTGGCTCATTCATAAACCAACTGAATAATTAGTCTCCATTACGATAACACTTTCCTTTTCCATCGGCTGCCTTTCTCCGTCATTAAACTCTGAAGGGAAATCGATTTCAAGGACGATCATGGGTCGCGACAGATTATTGCGTGTCCCTGCTTGCGTAAAAGACAGCTTTTCGAAGAATTTGTAATGATGTGGGACGTATAAGCGGAAGCTGACGAACAAAACGATCGACGACGCGTTTCCTCGTCAGGAAAATGCGGAAATTCGGGTGAATAACAATACTACGGCCTGTCACGTTTCCATTTCATTGCTTTTCCAATATTGTGTATGGCTTCTATTATTAATAAAAGAAAGGAAAAAGTGAAACCGTATCGAACGAATTCACAGGAAAATACTGAAACCGTCAAACGCGCATTCGGCCGTATTGAATGAAACAGTTGTGCAGGGAATACCTATGCTGAAAACACTGGAATAAACAGCAAGAATGTTGCGGTATCTTGATGACCTATTAGAGAAATGTGGAACGGGAATAACCAAATATCGGTAACGCGGTATCGTGGTGACCTATTAGAGAAACGTGGGATGGGAAAAACCAAATAATAACAGATATCAACAGCGGAATTTTCGCAGAACTGTATTGATTTAGCTATGAAAATGCAAATTGGGAATAATTCCCAAAAGAGCTTGCACAATCCAAAAAAATAACAGACTATTGGTGCACGATAGCCGAGTTGGATGGTTAACTTTTCGAGAGAAAAAGAGACTTGTCACATTGATGCTTTTTTAGTCCGAGAAAACGTCTCCCATTGACATTTTGAAGCGAAACGCGAAAACACAGCTATGAAATTGTTTGAAATGGTTACGAGAAAAAAAATACACCTCGACTCGAGCCAAGGTCCTTGGACTGGCCGTAAGTCGGCCAAACGCCGTAATTGGAGTAATAAAATAAGTGTATTAGAGGAAAAGTGTTAAAATTTCTAGTAACAAAAGTATCATTTGGTAGATAGGAAACTTGCGTCACCTTCCGCCTTTTGTTATTTGTTCCGGAAATCGCCCTTGTTCCTAGAAAAATGCGGCGCGATCGTAAATGAACTTACATGCCGCAGGTAATAAAGAACTATGAAAAGCAGCGAAGGTATTCCGTGGGACCATTGAGGAGTATGGCGAGGGCTCTACGTCATAAAACTGAAGCCTAACAACCGAAATAACGACAATATTGTTTAACCCTCCTCTCTCCTTACTTTTTCTTTGGATAGCCTGACGGAATGGACGAATTAGCGGATGTGAAGCAAGAATATCAACCATTGGTTTGAAATTCAAGCCAAGTTACTCATCAGACATCTATTGGTTACTCAATGCTATGGATTCCACTCGATTTTACCCTAGTTTTCACTGGGAATGCGGATAATTTTTTAATGAAATAAATAAACAATAAATGCAAGGAGAATGTATATTAATATGCATCGAAGTAGAAACAAACTTCAAAAAGAGGTAAATGCAAAAATAGCGAAATAAATGTGTTGGTGTGTCGACAAAATAATTATCGTGCATATTAAATCATTTGATTGTATTCGACCAGCTAACACCAATGTTAATTTTATTTGTATATTTTGTTCGACTATTCACCCTTTACCTTGTAATTATATTTATATGTAGGGTAAACATTACAAACAAAATTTCATTAAATAAATAAATTTAATGATAAAAAAATCCATTCTCGCGGGTTAATGGTGTGTCCAACTCCTTGATAACACCCACACTACCTTTGTCCGTAAGCCCGAAGGCGTTATCAGCACTTAAATCTGTAATCCTCACGGCGACTTTCACAAAGCAGAGATAAAGGAAGCTGTTATCTTTTATGTGAGTGACACTACTGGCAAGTCTATTACTTAAGATCTTCACCGTATTCCAGAGCTTAAATATTGGCTATTTCGTAAGACCTTGGTGTCGCGATGCCGTAATACTCCACGTTTGTATCGATAAGAAGCAACAATGATAGGAGTGGGCGTTCTCATTCTGGGAAGGAGACTTGAAAATGTTTCTCAAAAGAGTTTCGATGAATTCAGGAAAAGATATTTCTTGGCTAAAGAATATTCATCTATATCTATTAAGTACCTGGAAGCAGTATGAAAAGGTGTGTGGCAGTGGCTACATTTTCACAAACACACCCTATACAATACGTAAGATACAATAATGTAACGAGTATAATAGAATTTCGCAGCTACGTTCATGGTCAGAGATAGAAATGTTACATTGAAATGAAGCAAAAATTACTGTTAGTATGCGCAACCATATAAGTAAATTGATCAAATTTTGTAGAGGAAATTAGGTAAAACAAACGGCCGAACAGTGTTCCATAGCTGAACACTGACGGGCATGCTGTCCAGTGAATCTTTCTAAGCAGTGTAACGTAACTGAACTCTATTGAGTAGGTTCTTTCTTGGATATAAACGACGACTGCCAGCCCTGCCCTCCGCGAGGAATGTTACCTAATGGCCTTGAATACCTTGAATGTGACTCCAACACTCCCCATTCCCTGAGTGACGCGCCCCTGGTCTCGCAAGCTGTTCATATCAGAAGAAACTTGATGAACGCAATTGACGGCTAGCCGCTACTTCGTTCATACAATATAGCACTTGACTCAAACTTAACATTACCGTGCGGAACAGGCAGTTTGAGCGAACCGTTCATTTACTGATAAGTTCATTTCTCGGAACTGTTCCATTTGAATGGCTCACTTCGTTCTGTCCCATCTCTACTTCGAGATGTACGTACTCAGTATGAACTGGTCAGAAATATTTGCGGAATAGAATGCTCAATAGTTCAGCAACGGTAAACTGCTCAGAAAGATTCGCTGAACAGCATGCTCCATAGCGTTCCGCCACGAAACCCTGTTCAGAAAGAGTCGCTGGCCATCATGTTCATAGAGTTCAACTGCGGAGCTTCTCGTAAAAACAATCGTAGAACAGCAGTGGAAAGCAATATCGGAGCTCCGACATACAAGTTGACTCAATACATTGCCAGAGCACTTCAGCCTTTCACCTACCGGATAGCGTACTCAGTATGAACTGGTCAGAAAGATTTGCGGAATAGAATGCTCAATAGTTCAGCAACGGTAAACTGCTCAGAAAGATTCGCTGAACAGCATGCTCCATAGCGTTCCGCCACGAAACCCTGTTCAGAAAGAGTCGCTGGCCATCATGTTCATAGAGTTCAACTGCGGAGCTTCTCGTAAAAACAATCGTAGAACAGCAGTGGAAAGCAATATCGGAGCTCCGACATACAAGTTGACTCAATACATTGCCAGAGCACTTCAGCCTTTCACCTACCAGACGGACACGTTTGTGCAGAATTCGACGCATTTCATCCACATTCTAAATGATATCCATATCAAAGAAGGAGACTTAATGGTGAGCTTTGATGAGGTCTCTCAATTCCCCAAGGTACCAATTGAGGACTACATCCTCCTAATTAAAGAAATGACGAATGTAGGCCTTCCCCAGGACTTCCCAGAACTAGCGGAGTTTTGCCTTGAGAATTCGTACTTCATCTGGGACGGAAAGTATTATAATCAGGACGAAGGTATGGTCATGGGATCTCCCCTCTTCCCTGTCGTCGCCAACATATTCATGATGGAGGATTTCGAGCGGAAGGCCATGCAGAGGTGTCCGAAGAAACCCGCCAAATGGGTTAGATATGTCGACGATACATTTGTGATTTTGACTCACGGAAGAGAAGAACTTAACTCGTTCCTGCACCACCTCAACTCCCAACACCCATCCATAAAGTTTAGTATGGAGATCGAAGAACTGGGGCAAATACCGTGTAAAAAGAGAAGTTTCAGGCTTGATGTGGTGGAAGGATTCCATCGTAATTAATGAATGATGATGAGGCCTAATATAATATAAAAATAAATAATGAGGCCTGATGATGATGCAGTACATCGAAACCTTGGTCGAGTCAAATTTATCTAAGTGGAAACTTGCATTACTTTCATTATTTATGAGGGTCAAATACCATTCCTGGATGTTATGTGGTCATCCGGGGAGACGATGGGAAATTAGCACATGCAGTCTACCGAAAAGACACGCACACGGACCGGTACCTGAATGCGGATTCTCACCACCATCCGGCACAAAATATGGCATTAATTGACACTTTTCTGCACAGGGCCTAGAGCATTGCCGACAGCGAATCACTCCTGGCTGAGCAAATAAAACTGACTGAGGCCCTAGAGAAGAATCGCTACCCCAAAACGATGGTCCAGAGAAGGGCCGCCAAGTTATAGAACAGGAGGGAAATTGAAACCGAACTAGAGGGGAGACCTTCAGCCTACGCCACCATCCCCTACATCGCAGGGACATCGGAAAAGATAAGTAGCATTTTGAAAAAAAATACGTCGTATCCAGGTTCTCCACCACCAAGAAAATCGCTGACATCATGCCCAATCCGAAAGAGCGGATTCCCAGCACCATGAAGGAGGGAGTTTACAAAATAAACAGCAATTGTGGGAGATCCTACGTGGGCCAGACTGGGAGGGCAATCGTCTGCAGAGTGAAGGAACACCAAAATGCAACAGAAAAGAAGCAGTTCCACCTCTCAGCTGTCGCCGAGCATGCATGGTCTGGACCTGGCCACTCGATCTGCTTGGAAGAAACCGAAGTCCTGAGCGAAGAAAATCGATACTTCCCACGTCTAACCAGGGAAGCGGTCGAGATTACAAAACGGCCAAACAACTAGATCAGGGAAGATGGCTACCACCTGAAGAATACGTGGAAGAGAGTGCTAGCACAAACCGGAGAGTGAAAAATGAAAAATGGCACCAAAATTGGTTTTGGCCCAGAAAATGGCAGCCAATCAGAAGCGACTGACTCTACTATATAAATCCGACCAGAGAGAAGCGCTGCATCCACGACCTGAAGATGCCTCCAGGATAGGAGGAGAAACGTTGTCGGAAAAACAACGAAGCGGCCGAATCCCGAAAAAAAAGGATACCTGCTAGCCGCGGAAACCTGAAACATAACAGCCATGTTGTTCATTCCTGCTCTTTCCTGACTTTCCTGAGGAGATCACGACGGGATGGAAGAATTAGCGGACGTAAAACAAGAATATCTACCATATTTTTTAAATTTAAGGCAAGCAACTCACGAAACATACATTTTTAATTGGTGTTATAGATTATACTCGACTTTACCATGGTTGTCATCAGAAATAAGGATTATTATTAATTTAAATTAATCGATAATATGTACGTAGAATCAGTATAAAATAAGTAAAAGCATGCTGATTTCTATTAAGTTATCAATGGGAAAAATGATCGCAAAAATACCAAATTAGCGCGTCAGCCTGTAAGCGCTCACGGGAAATCGGGGTTAACAAAGATGGCGTACAGGCCACGCCCACGTTGCAGCGTTTATAACCGGCAACCATAGCAAGCGCCATCTCCATGAAAGAAAGTGCAGTGATAAATTAAAGTGGTAGTGCGAAAAAAATGGCCTGGTTAAAAAAAATGAATCCCCCAGTGTGCATTTTAAAAGAGAGTCACAAAAATCTGAGTGTCTAAAACATTTGGCGATATTTATATACAAAAAGTGAAGTTATTAAATGTATGTGATTCCTGTTCCCCTTCTTTTGGTGAGAGTGTGATCAGAAAAAAATCTGTCAGTTTGATGTGTGTGCTTAAAAATCAAGAGTCATTATTGTAAAAAAAATGTAAGAGCATAAATTTGTTGTAACTTACTCAATAAAGAGTTTTAAATAGATATCAATGGGTGCGCACATTCTGACGTCGTATTTTAAATCCTGCCTCGTGATGATCCCAAATATTATCTGCGCCAATTTGAAGAGGTCAGATAAATGGAAATATTCCTTCACGTCCACAAACTCAAAAGGATGAATAGGGATTTCATTTCACAAACATTTTCCTCTCACCTTTCCGCGAACGAAATGGCCGTCGTTCTTCTTCACGTCAGCGTCCAGTTTCTCCATGTAGTAGGGTATCGTTTCGTTGAAGAGGACTTCCTTCTTCTTCGCTTTGAGACTCTCGTCTTGTTCGTAGTGGTAGGCCACAACCTCTGAAAAATGAAATTCCAGCAATTTACCACAAATCTGCAAGAAGATAATTGAGATTTTGATTGAATAGGGTAAACTAGATTAATTCCAAACGTTTATCAAATTCCACAAAGTATCGCCGGAAACCACCAAGATAATTGAGCTTGGAGGGTTGCAAAATGAAGAAAAATCTGTCGGAAAATTTAGGCCCGCAATCGGAGAGAATGGAAAACAAAGGGTTTATTTTTAACATAGAAGACGCGCATAGCCTCATTTGTTCACGAAAAAGGTACAATGCGATATTATTTGAATGTATCTAACAAGGAGTAAATTCCAACAGAAGGAGGACTAAGCTGTGCTCCATCCTACATTTCAAACGACTACGAAGTTTCACGAAAATAAAATCCCAAGTAGAACAGAACTAATTGTTTTAAGGTAGTATGAGCGAATCCTCATTTCTCCTGGAAATAAACGAAAAATATCTCACTCTTCCAGAGACACCAAAATATCAGCCCTTATCCGAACTACTTTCCGAGGTTTTTGACAAATAATACCAGCCCTTTTACATGGAAAATGGTTGGTTACGTTCTCTCCAGAAAGAACTTATTTAAATAAATGAGGCATTTCTAATACCTAGATCACGCCAGAAAACGGACAGGGTGCAGTTTGTATGTTTTCTCGACTATTTTTGAAAATAGATCATATTTTCACTGCAGTAATTTTTTCAGAATCGTAGAAAACCTTCCGCTGTGAAGGGGTCTTGAATGTGAAAAAATCAGTCAAATTAAAGACTTCTTTGGATATTTTTATTTGATTACCTTGAATTTCAGTCATATTCAAGTATATTACTACACTATAAAAATATTTAATTTAATTAATGCTTCCTATAGCTGGTGAAAGTAAAACGTATAATTCAAACATGGTCTCCATTATGACTAGGGAACTATCTCGCTCAAACTACCTGAACTATGGCCAGGAATCTTAATGAAGCTTCACCTTGGATTCGTGAGTAAAAAAATCTAATCAATTTCACCTCTTCGTCTATTGGTAATTGAAAAATAAATAAGGTAGAATATGTATGGATCATTCGACATATGTATATTTTTAATTAACACATTTTCCAGCCAAGGTTTCAGACTGCTCCGCCATTTCTATTGCGCCAAAGTATGTTAACTTCAATCATTGCAGTATTTAACTAGTTTATTAAGAAAACATGAGGAGGAGCCTAGATTTTAACACCATTCAATTGCCAGGGAGAATCTGACGAGGCGAATAGTTACCTCTACCTAGACGATTTTTATGCATTTATCGTTTTCGATAGGCATAAATTATCACCGCCTTTAAATGTCGACTCTTTCTGCAGGTAAATGAGTGGGAAATAATAGTTTTGAATGGAAAAACACCATAACTGACCCCAAAACATAATCACATAATAATGTAAAGGCTGGGACACAATCAACGTGTACGTGTAACGTGAGCCGTTAACGGGAATACGCGAAAAGATGGCCGACGGGAAAGTATAGCGAACGGACACAATCAACGTGTACGGGGAGTACGTGTACGCGAGAGATGGGCAACATTCATCTCTCCCCATGTCCCGTACACGGAAAACCAATCAGAATAGTCCTGAGAATCCGGAAATGGGAGCCATCTGTCGGCAGATACATCCAACTGTTGAAGATTGCTCTTGGTTAGGACAACTTATTTACTTCCACACTTGTTTACACCTGATCTCTTAGCTGCGCCTGCGTTAGTCAATTGTTACTCCGGGCCGCGTTAACGTCGATTGTGACCGCTGACTTGCGTTCCCCGTCTCCCGTTGTCCCGTTAACGTCTCGCGTCACACGTACACGTTAATTGTGTCTCAGCCTTAAGAGGACGCATCATGCCTTTCGGTAAGGAAAATTTCTGTCGAAAATTCACAAGATGGCGTCACTCGCACTCGATCGAGGAGTTTTGGCTCCAGGGGTCTCTTACACCAGGATAACTCTCGCACAAGGTAACAATCGTCGGTAAGTTGTAGCTAAGGCTTCGGCGCGTAAGTACAGGCAGCGCTGATATAAGATCAGTGAGAGAAGACTGAACTAATTGCGTCACGGTCCGAGCACATCATGACCGAAAACCATTCAGGTAGCTTGTCGAAAGATACCAATTACAGATTCTATCTTACAACCGTGACGGTTGTTACTTAGCATTCCGACAGAAGAGGGATTGATACATCTCCATCAGTTTCAGATATGTCAATAATGATAATAGTTTTTGTAAAAATATAACCTACATCTTGCCCTTTTCCCGATGGATTAATTATGCTCCGGGATCAATTTTTCATATTTCAGTACGAGTCTCTCCTGGCAAAGTTCTATTCTTTATACTATAAAAATTTCAAGTTGATAACGTAAGACTTTAACAAAAAATCTGGGGTCGGAAATCATCACAAATTCGACCGGTCGAGCAGGTGTGACGCCTCGCCTTAATAAACAAGATAACAATTTGTGACTTCCACAATTCATTGAACACTAGCGACCGGTTTCGGCTGTCACGCCATCATCAGATCACCCGATCCCTGACAGCCGAAACCGGTCGCTAATGTTCAATGAATTGTGGAAGTGTGTGGAAGGAATTGTGGAAATTTTTATCTTGTTTACTATGGCGTCCTTCCACCACGTGAAAGCTTCCAGTTTCCATTTAATTTTATCACATAATGCATCATGCTTTCAATTAGGCGAATAGTCTCTCGTGACAGGACTGGAGTAAAAAAAAAACTCACGCAGCCGAAAATCCGTGACGGTGTCGATGGCCATATCACAGAGCATGGCTTCCCAGTCGTCGTCTCCGGTCAACTTCATTTGTCTTGCGAAGTACCGCCCCATCGCCATCGTCTGGTGAATGACTTCTCCTTCCGTCTCGATCACCGGGGCTTTGCCGTAAGGCATAGCTGAAAAAAAAGATCGCATAGTGTAAAAATTCTTGAAGTCAGTATTAAGATATTAAATTTTGAGTATTATACTAGCTGATTTGTACGTTTTTGGACAGTTTTTATCCTACTGTTGAATGGTTTCGTAATGGCTCCTATGGATGACCAGCTATTAGATACGCCTCTTAAATTCTTCATGTAATAATAATAATTTATTGCTTCCCTTTAGTACAATATTTTTCAACACGTTTTAAAAATAGATGGATGCTTTAGGTAATCCCAAAGATAAATACCTATGTGGGGGTAACCAAAAGTTACCGTGCAAAATAGAAATTTAACACAAGAATATATATACCAGGTTTACATCAGTGCTACACTACATATTTATATATACATATATACATATACATATATACATATACATCACTATTTATAGAGCTGTTTCTGGTTAAAGAAACAATTTCATGAGAACAATTGAAAATTATTTCAATATCATCCTATTTGAAGAGCAATATTTTGACTTGTCTTAAAAACAACATAACATTTTTTTCCATTTTTACATGCTGTGGAAGTAGGTTAAAGATTTTAGGTGCTAAACAAACAAAACCTCTCTTGAATGTGGTAATATATGACCTCGGGGGCAAAACATTGGATTGAATACGAAAGTTCCATTTGTATTGTCTTGCCAATATGCTAAGCAAATTACCACTCCGCATGTGAATTTTTTTCAATACTTTATACACAAATAAATAGCGAAAATGCAAAAGTTTCTGCCCGCGAAAAAGTGGAAGAGTGTGATGGAATTGATCTTTAAAAGTAATTGTTCTTATTATTCTTTTCTGGAGAACCACGACAGGTTTGATAGTGCACTTATACGCACCTTCCCAACAAACGATTCCATAGCTTAATTTTGAATTAACAAGTGCGTAATATATTTGTCTTAGAAAGGGTGTTGGACATTTGTTACGTAGAAAATATAGATTGATAGATCTTAGAACAGAAGCTACACCATCTATTTGCTCATTCCACTATAGCGCGTGGTCCAACTGAACCCCAAGGTACTTGAAGTGAGTTACACGTTCAATAACAACACACTTTTCACAGTTAACAGCAGTACACTCTGCTCTGTGACATACTAACTCCCAATTTAACTGATATCTGTTACATAAACCATATATATCAAATATTTGGTTTTCTCACTCAAGGACAACCTATTGTAGCCAAACCACTTACTTAAGAATCTTAAGTCCTCATATAATTTTCTTTTTACATTATTCCATGAAAAGTCCTCATAGCTCAAGGCTATGTCATCGGAAAATGCCGTTAGATACCCATTAAAACTATAATTACATAAGTCATTAATATACACTAAAAATAGTATGGGACCAAGCATAGACCTTTGCGGGACACCTGCTTTTATAATTTTTAACTCGCTAAAACAATTTTTTACACGTACACATTGACTGCGTGCGTTTAAATAATTCTTAAGCCAATCCAGGGCTGTGTCCCCGATTCCGGCCTTATATAGTTTTTTAAACAGAGTATTATGGTTTCATGAGTCAAAAGCCTTTTTAATATCTATAAACAAGTTTGCTGTGCGCTTTCTGAGATTGACAGCACTGTGCAAACTCCGCATATGGTTTATTAGTGCATCTTCATCACTGATTCCACTTCTAAACCCAAATTGTCTACTGCTAAAGAAGCTCATTTGTACAAAAATTTTATCAGCCATTTTTTACCAGTTTTTCTAGAATTTTGGAAAATACTAGTAGTAAGGAGATAGGTCTATAATTCTCCATATTTCCTCTATTACCTTTTTTCAAAACCGGAATGACTACTGACTTTTTCAAATCCAAAGGAAACTCGCCAGTAGAAATACTCAAACTCTAGATATGTGTTAATAACAGAGTCAAAAAGGTATTTAGTTCTTTGACTAGATATCCACTGATTCCATCAAGTCCTGGGGATTTATTACTCGATAGAGACTTAATCAATGTGGAGATTTCGTTTCAGTAATGGGTTCAAGGAAGAACGATTGTTGCATAGTATCAGTGGGGCATGGGTTGGTTAATATACATGCATTATCATCATTTTCTACAGCCAAGTGAAAACTGAAATAAAATATTAAAAGCCGTAGCAATTTCTGAGGGCTTAGCAACAGCTTTTCCTTCTATATTCAGAACTACCCGTTTACTGGAACTACAGTCTATCATCTTTTCCCCATTTCCGTTTTCCGTTTCATCGTCTCCCTCACTATTTCGTTCAGGATTCCTATCCTCTTCCTTTCTCTTCCCCTCTTCCTCATTCCCTCCATTTTCAGTAAGTCCTCCATTAATCTCTGTTGTCTCCTTCGAAGCTCTGCCACTAGTTTCCTCTCCTCTCTAACAATGTCCGGTACCTCCTAGTTCGTCCCTCTCTCCACCCAGCTCACCTTCTCCACACCCACATCTCAAACGCCTTCTAGTGTACGCACACCCTTCGGTATGACCAAGTCTCCGACCCACACTGCGCCATGCTCCATATTAGAGTTTTCACCAGCCACTTCTTCACGTCTATACTCAGACCCCCCTCATCGATTCCCTCTTCTTTGAAAATGCTCCTTAAGCCATCTTTACTTAATGGCCAAATGGTCAGTATTTTCCGGCTTGAACAATCGATTGAAACAAATACTGGTATTCATTCCGAGTGTGAATTAAATGCGCAGTATATTTGTTTTTATCATCACGAAAATTTGGCTTAAAATATAACCGCGATAACGAAAGATACAAAGACTATTAACTATTTTCGGAGATATGAGAAAGTTCGCGGTTGGCGGCAGTGTTGAAGATGGCGAACACGGATCAATGTTGTCGGGGAAATGAATTTAAAAGGGAAGAGAGGTGGCAAAAAGGCCAGGGTTTGATCAAGGAAATAATCCGGAAATCCGGAAAGGCGCGTGTCAAGCAAAGTGCGCGTGTAAGCGGGTCGATATGGGACACTCAAATTGATGACGAGAAAGGAGAGCAGTAGTTTGACGTTAACTAGACAGTAAAATCCACACTGTTTCACCTTACCCTCTATGACATAGCGAGTCAAATTCGTTATGTTTCAAAATCGTTGAAATATCTGCTTTCTGAGAGGCCATTTTCCATTTAGTTGCTGCAATAGAATGAGTTGCAACACTTCGGATTAAGTGGGTGGAAAGTTGCGTCTCTTTCGGCGGTTTGTCAAACAATTTGAATAGATGAAGGTGTGACGCTATTCACTGACGATGGCGTGCCTGGTGGAGCTCTGAAATATATAGTTCCAGCTGTCATACAAAGGACAAATTGGGAAAGTGTAAAAAAGGCTCGTAATGAAGGTAATGTTGAAGTAAACTTTGTGTGAATATTATTATGTAAAGTGTTATATTAAATTAAACAAATACAATAAAAATACGTCACATTTTAAAATAAATGCTATTATCATATAAATTGCAATTTTTTTAAACTGCTTAAATAACACTTAAAAAACTAATATAGTAGCAGTATTTTTTCATGCTGATATATCATAATTCCGTCCATAGAGGGTTAAAATATTCAACTAAGCCACAAAATTTACACACTCAAAGGCCATATAATCAATTAAACACTCATGAGTTAAGTCTCCAGTCCTTTTTTCTCGGTAACGCATAATCTTTCCCCTTGTTTAGCAAGCGTATAATTTTGAAATATTATTGGCATTGACCTTTCTCCACTGAGGTCACTTTTCTCGAAGCTACTGCCAAAACGTTCCGAAAAAAAAATTGCCGCTTGTCACTTCTCAAGTCTCTGAAGCTCCGTTTCCAAGAATTATGGTAGCAGAAAATAGAATAATCGTAAATAAAGCCAATATTTGCATCCCTGTCATATTTTACACCTATCCTGGGAATTTCTTCAACAGAAAATGTCACTCCTTTCTGCTGATTGATAAAGAAAAGGGGTACAAAAATCAATTTCGCTTGCCTCACTTGATAATTGAGCACAATATGTACTAGTCTTCCCCATCCGCAATTATCAGCGCTCTAAATGCTAAGTCGGTGGCATGAAGAACTAGAAATTACGATAGAACGAATGCGCGTTCGCTTTCTCTCTCCTTCCGCTTCCGAGGCTCGGAAGTTTGAACAGGGCAATATGTATGCGGGGCTCATCAACGGGAACTGAATGAGTCACTTCCTGTCGGGCACAATCCTTTAAATTCTAGGGAGCTAGGGACCACGTACCGCGAAGCCGCAAGATCAGAAAGTCAAAATTACTCATCATCAAAGGCAAAGTGACTGCCTTCCTGGGCCGCTAATCCGGGGAAAATTACGTAATATCCAAAGGCCTTCACAACTCAAACGCGCTGACCTGGTCAAGTTCAGAATTGGGAAACTTGTTATAGGAAAATGAGGGTCAACGAAGATGACAGACTAGCTTCAGCTTCTAGCATTGGATATCATAGCGAGTGACGTCTCCAAATACCTCAAGGATACATACCATTTACTGAGTTCGTACTATGAGTAATCCAAAATTATTCATTTACAACCAAGGCTTCGATAATACTTGTAACTATCAAGTATGATCATTTTCAGTATTATTATAATTTCGTGGATGAACAATGGAGTACAACGATGGTGATAATCAATGCCGATTGATTTTATGATGACAACAGTTTTCGCAAAAATGATTAGAAATGAAAAAGAGAGGAAGATAATAAATACAAGCTCATTTAACGATCAATTAATTAAAATATGCGAGGGACTTTATGTCCTCAATAACTATTCAGCGGGGATAAATGAAGTACTCAAAGGATAACACCGTTGCGGAGATCATTTATAGCGCGCATCTCTCACATTTTCCCCGAAGGACAAAGCGGAAATATATTATTGTGGTTCACCGGCGAAGAAAAAACTAAATTCGATAAAAACGACCCCAAAATATTTAAGTCGTATTTCTGGAGTTGAAAGAGGTAATTGCTCATCGTATTGATTCGGAATCGGAAGGTCTGAACGGTCGATTTGCTGATCGATTAGAATATTCGACCGTTTTGGTGAAGGTAGCGGCCAACGGTAAACCTCAGGGTACAAGTTCGTAGTATTTTCACGTTGCAGGGTCCTCTATTTCCGCCAACTACGCTACTAAGTGTGCTTTGCCGTGTCCTCTACATAGCGTCAATGGCGTCTACTACACAACTGAGTACACATTGTAGTGTATTTGGCGGAATGTAGAGGACTCTGGCACGTTTTAAAAGGATAGGCCATCAATCGCGTGATTACGGAGACTCGGGGATCGGATCCAGGAAAATGATATTGTTACTTTATAAATATTTCCTCCGTGGGCGACATGTCTAACGCTGGAGGTACTTCCAAAGTATGTCACAAACGTAAACTACGAGTCCTTGTCGTCGTTTTGTTGCCCATCGTGCTACATCGTCGTGCCCCCGCCCTTCTGTATAGGGGTGGAACATTTTTATTACTTGGGTGATTCGTCGGGGAAAAACAATGACGCAGGCTCCATTTGGAATTCTAGGTATTATACTTTTAAAGAAGTTACCAGAAAAAGTCAGAGTAGTTAATGCTACTGTATTTAAGAATGTTATCTCCTCTTGTCTGGTTTCCAACCCAGTCTATACTGTGGGAGAATGTTTAGAATTCGATTTTATTGACATATTATTTAGACTATGTCGCCGAGATTTATAATATGTATTTACACAATAAATTTAACAATTATGGAGAGTTTCCTTGTGTATTCAGTCTTTCGATTTCTGTAGTTTTTGCAAATTTAATTTGATCCATGTACGCAGGTATGTGCCATTGCCTTGGCGATATATATTGTGGCGTTGCCGTCTAATTATGAATAAATACTATTATTATAAATTTAACCTAGAGAATGCTGACAATGACTGTAATTAATCAAAATGCCAGTTCACAACCCATCACAGACATGTCTTTCTTGGTTACGACACATCGCCAGCATACGCTTTCACCCCCGCCTTTCTGCATAGGGGTAGAACATTTTAATTACTTGGGTGGTTCGTAAAAAAATCGGTAGGGCATTATAGACAATGAGATAAGACTAGCGCTGGAAAAAAAGTGGTTCATGATGTGAAGAAACTTAAGACTAATGGCCTCACATGTAAAAAAAAACTGAAGAAAAATCGAATATGGATTATATTAAAAAAAAGCTGCGGGCTTCCAACATGTGGGTATGGAGGAGCATGGAGAACGTCTAGGGGATGGAACCGAGGGAAAAAAAGATATTACTTGGATTGGTGTGCGAGGAGATAAAAATAACTGTGGAAACTAGGAGAAGGCAGAGCAGGTGGTGGGAAAATATATATAATGCGGGGCGACGGAATGCGGAAGGCCGTGATGAAGAGGGAGTTGGGTAAGAGGGACAGTGAAAGAAAATGTTTAATGACGGAATGAAAGGTACATGGAGAGAGTACACTTGCTATGCTGGCCAATTCTAGAAGCTGATGACAGTCCGCCATCTTCGTCGACCCTCATTTTCCTGTATCACTTGCGGGACAACGTACTAATTTTGCAATTTTACCATGTTTTACTATGTTACTACCAATTTTACTATGTTTTCTATCGATAACTTACTTAAAAATCAGCATGCACTTACTTCTTTAATGAGCATCCTCCTTGCCTTTGTTGTTTATTTATTTAACATACATATCAATCACGCCGTTCCCTTCTAGGATAGGCACAGTCACGAAGTTTCATTAATTAATACGTATTTGTACACCTAGATCTGCTTCAATAATTTCCTCCATACTGACCTATCCTTGCAAACCTATTTTGCTTCATTTATCCCCATACACTGCTTCATACACGCTCTCCTGTTTTAAGACTCCTATATTCCTCCTCCTAAGAATTTTCTCAACCACAATGAACCACAACTTTCTCGTCCTACGTCTACCTCTCGCACCATTCATTTCACTCTCATACTTCTGTTTCGTTATTCGACTCTCATCCATTCTCTCAACATGGCCAAACCAACGAAGCACACTCCTTTCATATATGCCTATTCCTGGAGCATCTAACCCACATTCATTTATTACCCACTCATGCATCCTACCTTTCCACCCACCCTATGCATCCTACTTTTACTAAAAAAATAAACAGAATTCCCACTGAAAACTAGAGAAAATTAGAGTAGAATCCATAGCACCAAGCAGCCAGTGTATGTTTGAAGTGTTACTCACCTTAAGGTAGTTTGAGCGAAATATCATGTTACTCAGAAATAAATGTACTTGGTCTCATTTTTAAGAAAAATATCTCACCTTTCTAATGTTACCAAAGCTTTAACCCCTTACCGCATTACTTTCGGAGATATTTGCCAAATATATCAGCCCTTTTACATAGGAAATGGTTAGTGTATGCACTACAGAGAGACTTAATTTACTAAATGAGGAATTTTTAACTCTTAGAAGTCGTAAAAAAAACTAACAGCGTGTAGTTTGTGTGTTTTCTCAACTATTTTTGAAAATTAATCATATTGTCACAGAAATAGGTTCTTGGGTATCACAAAAAACCTTCCGTTTGGAAGGTGTTTCAAACGCACCGCGCGAAATAATTGAGTCAAGTTACAGGCTTATTTAGATATTTTCATTTAATTACTTAAAATTTCTGTCATATAAAACTGTATTTTTGCACCATTAATAATGCAATATTTAATTCATGGGTCCTACAGCTGGTGAAATTAAAACGAATAATTCGAATATGGTCTCTATTATGACTAGGGAACTATCTCGCTCGGACTACCTTAAATTTCAAATATATGGGTGATATTCTTGATTTCCACTGGAAAAGTTGACCAGAAAAGACTAGAAGCCTTAGAAACCTGGTGCTGGAGGAGGATGCTGAAGATCAAATGGACGGAAAAAATAAGAAATGATGAAGTGCACAGAGGAGTAGAAGAGGAAAAGACCATATGGAACATCATAGAGAAAAGAAGAACCAGATGGATTGAACACACTCTGAGATACAATGCGTTTGTGGAGAACATAATTGAAGGCAAATTAGAGGGAAAAGTCTCCAGAGGAAGTTCCAGGAATAAGTTGATGGACCAAATAAGGAGAAAATTACATAGGAAGAGATACCAGGATGTAAGACAACTAGCATGAGACAGGGAAGAGTGGAGGGCTGCAGTCAACCAATCCATGTTGGATTGAACGACCAATGAATGAATTCTTGCTTTACATGCGATAATTCGTCCATTCCATCATGATATATGCAGGAAAGTAAGGAAAGAGCAGGGTAAAACAATATGATTGTTATTGCAGTTGTCGGGGTACAGTCTGATGACGTAGGGCCCTCTCATATACCTCAATGGGTAATTCATAAACAACTCAGAATTAGGTAACCTGTACCATGAACGGTGAGGCGCGCTGGTTAAGCCACACCTCGAAAATGCCGCGAGCATTTGGGACCCTTATCATAAAGATTTAATTAAATTAAGATAATTAAATAAAGATTAAATTAATTAAAATACAAAGATAAGCAGTAAGCTTCGTTAAAAACTTCGACGAGCGTACATATATTGTCTCATAACTTTTAGAGGGATTAAGGTGGGAGCCCCTCGTGATTCGCAAGCTATTCGTTAGGCTTAGGTTGCTTGAGAAATTCAGAATTGATGTGTTGCAGAGCGAACAGAGAATATTATCATGACGCCATACTACATCTCTAGGTCTGAAAGAAGCGATAAAATAAGAGAGATACATTGCCGAACAGATAGGTAAACAAAATCATTCTTTCCGCGCATAATAAGCGACCAGAATAATAACTGAGCTCCACTAAATACACTCCCATAATGCACGTCACCATTTCACTTCCCAAAACCTTATCCCTTATATCTTTAAATGGCTTGCGTCTTAGCACCCCCTACCCATGCGGCGGATCTCAGGGTAGTATGTATATGTAAAATCCTACCTTAAATCTCCACATACACTCGTTCAGCAAAGGGTACTTAACTCTTAAGGCAGTTTTACACGGGGCACGAAATTGCACAACTTAACACTGCAGTAATTCCGCAATCTGCCGTGCAATAATTATTACGAAAACGAATGCGTGACTGCTTTACACGGTGGTCTCTCTGTGAGAAAAATAATGGATCAGGAGGAGGCTGCATTGATTGTTGCAGAGCTAGCAGTAACGGGAATTATGATCGGGGCCGCAGAGCTCATAGAAAGGCGTAACCGCAGGAGAAGAGCCAGAAGAGCACTTTGGATGCGGGAGTGGATCCGTAGGCGAGAGGAGGGAACGGGCATTCTTAATATGGTCCAACAGGAGCTGGCTGTAGAAGACAGGAATGCCTACCGCAATTTTATGCGGATGACAGAGGAACAATTTAACGAGCTATAAAATATCTATCTAAATAAATAACAATGTAAGTAACTGTAAACATCCTACCACGAAGAATAACTGTAAACACCCATCGCTCAGGTTATCGAACCTTTTCGTCAGTCAACTTCCCGTGAACTTATATGTCAAATTTCCAAACATTGCATTTAACAAATTATGCGGTACGAAGTCACTCGCACGGGTGCATATACACCAGGGTTGAAATTCGCTAACATCGCTGAACATCTAGTTCGCATAAACCCCCCTCGAAATTCGCCTTGTAGGAAGATGGCTTGGTGGTGTAACTAATGTTATTTTCTCAAAATTATCGACTAACATTTTAGGGGGAGGAAATGAAGCCAGGCGGCCCCGTATTCGGCCAGGAGGCTCCTCCAATCCGCGTGGTCGGAGGCCAGTTTCAAAAGTATACATTTTAGGAGAGCTAGCCAGGAATGCCGAAAAATTACAGAATATTTACGAAGAGGGGAAACATTTGCAGTAAAGACGATCTACCGGAGGCTGATCGAGAGGGAGAAGACCCCCCCAACTACAATATTGAATCCATGGAGGAACTGGGCTGCTTGCGGGGCGGACGCGGGGGCGGCGAGCGCCATGTTTGACACTATTGTCCGACTCCTCCCTACACGAGAGGTTATGTCGAGTATGAGGCTTGCCGATTCTTCGACATGCCCTGCTTGCGGTCGGGTTGACTCCGCTCCCCACTACATTCTCGGCTGTGGCGATGGTGGGAGGGTGTGGGGGGCAATAAGAAAGACTTATCGTACCTGGGATGTCTTTGGTGGTGGTGCCATCACGGACGAAAAATTGTTAACATTAAACTTTAGGATCTTCCCTAATTTTAAAAATATAGTACTTTCGACACTAATATCAAAATTCGTATATCTGAACTTAAAACGCAAGACAGTAGGGAGAGGCCTCCTGTCCCTCATTGATAACATATCGGTACCAGGTGCACCAAACGCGGGGCGACCCTTCCTCACCTCCCTCTTCCGCCAGGCACTTATAGAAGACGGTGCAGATGCAGAAGGAGGAACGTCATCGCCAGTGTAGGGGGAGGGATCTGGTGGCACTTATTCCCCCCCCCCTTGGACGCTGGACTACTAATAATGGACTTAAGTTATAAATGAAACAAAATGACTATTATTGATAAAAATATGTATTTTGCATAACAAACTGAAATAAATATATATTGAACTAACTGGCTAACACACCTGACCGGCAATTTGGAGATCCAGGTTCGAATCCCGGTCAAGTCAAATGATTTTTTCATAGCGAGATTCAATCCTGGTGAACTTATATGTCGTTAATTCTGCGACCGCTGGATGGAGTGCTATTCGTACAAATTGAAAGAATGCGACCACCGAACTAGAGCAAGGGCTATTCTGACGTCTCGCATTCATGCATTCGTGCATGCGTTCCTGAATTTCGCCGCTTTACACGGTGCATTTGGAAATTCACGATTGCACATGGATTAGCTTGTACATTTACGTGCCCCGTGTAAAACGGCCTTTAGAGTAGGACACGTGCACTCATGGATGCAGGGCGAGTTACGAAGGATCCCACGCTCGCAGTGAATGCCAGATGACATTGGCCCTGAAAAAAATGGATCCTCATTGCTTCGTGACCGTCGCCAAGTGAGCCAGCTAGCCCGCCCCCCTCCCGTTTGTTTCTTCTGCCGTTCGTCAATGGGGGTGAGGGTGTGGCTCTAATTCTGTCGCCGCAACATTTCGCTGCAGCTGCACGGGAGGCTATCGTTGCGGAACTCAACGCTTCTTACTCCCAGTTCCAAAGCGATTCATTCACTGACGACCTCAATGGTTATTACAGAATTATGGGTTAATGAGTTATTTAAGGTAATTTTTAGGTTTACTTATTTTTTATTTTTTTAAATTGAAAGGTTTAAGGTTAATTAGGGAGGTAACCTCTGTCTGATCGAAGGGAAAAATATAGATTAAGCCTCTAAAGAAAGTTTGATGTAGTCATTTTTTTTTAACGAATTTTCAACATATTTTACTAGTAAAATTAATGGTTGAAGGTGTAACTTTGTGGAAGGTTACCGCAGACATGACGAAAAAGAAAAGTCTCTCAGTAAATTCCACGCTTACAATTTTTATTACCGACCTAAGTTCTGATTGCCTTGCAATCATTTTCAAAGGCATGAGCGTGGGAGTCTTTGTTAACTCGCCCTGCATCCATGAGTGCCCATACCCTACTCGAAGAGTTACCCTTTGCTGTACTATGATCCGAGTTTATGTGGAGGTTTAAGGTAGGATTTTACATCTACGCACCACCCTGCGAGCCGCCGCATGGGCGTGCGGCAGGGGGTGCTAGGACCTTTGAAAATGATTGCAAGGCAATCGAAACCTAGGTCGGGAGTCTAGGACTTATAAGTTTGTAATATACCAAGAGATTTTTATATTTTGATTAAGCCATGCTTTTACGGTAGAAACGATCACAACAGGCCTAAGATTAAGGAAATAGACTGCAGAAACAATATATTTAGAATGTAATTTTATCCACGTACAGTAAGAGTAGAATTGTTGCGATAGATCAGTTCTATAATACTTTGACCCTCACTAGGTAGAGCAGTAGTTGTACTTGTGCTTAATAACCTACCATCATTATTCACAACTAACCCCACGTGAAATTTCCCGGCTTGATATAATACCTTGCTTATTTATTCATATAGTACCTGGGGACCGAGCTTTGCTCGGTAGACAATATGTATCATTTTCTTTTGAATAATATGTACATCTATATCATGTAATATAATTTTTTATGTATTTCATCATAAATTTACAAAATATCATTAATATCGCCGACATAGGTTTGTTCAAAAACAAAACAGTAACAGAACGATTATTTATTTGTGAATGTTTGCTAATATAATGGTCGCGTCCATTCACAAGTCTTCCACGGATCATCTGAAGAAGCAAAATAAACGAATAAATAAATAAATAAATGCGGAGCCAAGCAAAAGTAATCGAGGTCTCTGTCTATGCGCTTCTCATGGGAAGTTGGGCTCTCACTTCTGCAAAAAACAGATTTTTTGGGTAATGTCAAGTGGGTCATGTCAGAGGATTTTCGCCTCCTGGCGAACGAGGAGATATTGGACATGGCTGAAGAGGAGAGGAAGCTCGTGGCGGAGGTGCGGAGGAGGCAGAGGAGTTGAATGGAGGACGTATTGAGAGGAGAGGGAATGCTGAGGAGGGTATTGGAAGGGAGAACATTGGGGAAGAGTGACAGAGGAGAAGAATTCTGTATTATATAAGAGGAGGAAGACGATACGAGGAATATAATAGCGGGCCATCCGTCGGAGTGAAAACGGAAGGATGTACCAAACATCAGAAAGTTAGGATAAGTACTGTGCAAAAACCTACCAATCAGCAGGCAGAATACTCAAATGAATGACAAACATTAGCAATTTTCGCCAATGCATCAATGGTTGTAGTCACATGAACTAAAACAGGATATAGAACAATACAGGTTGGTAATAATACATCCTCGCATTTATCCATCCATCACTATATGAGGACCCCAGAAGTCAAGGGGTCTAAGTAACAAAACCATTGTTTAGAGAAAACTTAAGTCAAAGTTGAAAATGTTTGGTACAACCCACTAAGTAGTTAAGAGGCATTACCCTAGATAGCAGCACCTGTCAAGAAAAACACTTGGATCCCTTTACCACCTAAAAGATTTATATTTTCACGTCCCATTCCTGTACCTAACTTATTTTTTTCAAAAATGTCACTTAGACCCCTTGACTTCTGGGGTCCACATATGTGCTCCGATTGCTTAGGTTAGCGGGAGAGAGGAAGAGAGAGAATGGGCTTTATGGATAGCTCAACGACTTATGCTGAGCCGTAGATATAAAAGCATGAGAGGAGATGGGTGCCTACAGAAGTCTCTCATCCATTCAAGTCTTACCTTAACCGGAAGATAACCATTATAAAATGAAAGATAATAGCTATGTATACATCGCACCTTCAAAAATAAAGACCATATTTCTGGGGACGGGGTTGGTACGGTAGTCAGAAGCACTCACTCGTCTCCTGATGGCGTCTCGTCATGGCGCCTAAATATGAATCATAACGGATATTTTCCAGTGAAGCGCCGATGCTTCGATCCACAGCACTTCGCTACGCATTCCTAGAGCAGCCCAGTGCCAAGTAGAGATCGGGAAACGCGGTGAATTGATATTGAATTCCCGATCGTATCTTGAGGAGCAATGCAAAAAGGATATGTAACCTAAATTGCAGAGCTCCTAAACTGTGTTTTTTTTGGCACTTTTCACTGAAGAGTAGACTAATGCTTGTTGAAGTATTTCGGAATTTTAGTGTATATTGATTATAAGTTAGTTTAAGCGAGATGTTTCTCTCATCATAATGGAGACCATATTCGAATTATACATATTTCAGTCGCAAGAAGCATTAATTAAATATTGCATTATTAACGGTGCAATAATGAAATTGTAAAATACTGGAATTCTAATTAAATAAAAATGTCTACATTAAGTATTTTATGTGACTTATTTTTAGAAAAAAACAAAGCGGTGACAATATGATTTATTTAAAAAAATAACCAAGAAAACATGAAACTACACACTATTAACTTTTTGACGCGATCCAGGGGTCAGAAATTCCTCATTTCTTAAATAACAGCCCTACGGAATGTATTAAACTACGATTTTCTATGCAATAGGGCTGGTATAATTCGTCAAAAATCTCGGGAATGTAGTTCGGTAAGGGGCTGATATTTTGATATCTTCGGAAGGATGAGGTAATTTTCTTTAAAATGAGACCAAATTCATTGATTTCTACGAGAAATAATATTTCGCTCATACTAACTCAATAACTGTCCCTATTAATGTTGCTTACAAGACACCATAAAAAATGCATTCTTGCATTCTTGTCGTTCTTGTCTTGGGAAACGGACGCTTCTTCTACTTAGAATTTTAAACTTTGTCACTTCTTTTAAAAGGATAGACACTAGTAGTGTGTTATTAAAGATACCACAACAATCCTGACGCCGGGTTTCTCTCCACTCTTCTCCTGTCATCAAGCAATCCTGCCGATACCATGAAGTTTAACGTTTCCGGAGAAATCATGTGGAAATTTAGTATTGTTATCACGATCTCTAAATGACAGTTACTTCGTTAAATTAACACAAGGTTTTATTTCTACATACCAATCCAAGTTTCGACACAACTCATGTAACTGTCAAGGTAAATGACCTTTTTGCCCCTTTAATTCCTGGTTAAAAGCATACAATAGCTCGCAAAGATTCTACTTGCGTACCTTGATAATGACACGAGTTGCGTCAAAACCTGGGTCGGTGTGTTGAATTTAAAATTACGAGAAAATTTCACATGAATCTTTCATTTTGAGATCAAGTGATCCTTATGAATATCAACCTACCTACCCACAATTAAGGTGGGTGGCAGGTGTATTGCGCAAGTAACTCGAAGCGATCGACTTTCGACGAGAATTGCAGGCGTAAAGGCACAGCAATTCAACTTTTAGAACTATTTTTAAGTTTCGGGAGGTCGCCGACGGAAGAGTACTGTTGCCAGCATAAAAAGTCAACCAATATTCACCCTAATGATGTTGGGGAAGAAACTTGCAATTCCTACTTAAAAGATTCATATGACCTCGGCTGTAGGAACCAACGAATCTTGAAACTAACGATATTACTTACTCAAGTTCGGTGTCATGATGTCTGGTTAAATATTTTATTGGTAAGAAAACCGATATTGTAGTATATTCCTATCGTTGAGGCTCACGTCAATCTACCGACAGCCTAATTTATTACACCAACTCTGTGTGAACATCTTTTTAACAAAAAAAAAAGCTCGAGCTCATTAGATTTTACCAGAGTTCTCATAACCGGGCCTTCGACTTCAAGATCCATGCCATATATAAAAGCTTTTATACCTGTGGTTATATTCGTCCGAATATAGTAGGATGGAAGACTTAACATTGAGTTTCCAGGTTGGATTGCTAAAAAATGTACCAACCAGACTGGATGGCGATTAATTTTTATTGGTGGATATTTCCGTATGAGAAGAGAAAATCACATCTGTAATTGTGTACCTCGACGGACAGGTGTAAAAACGCCCGGGACCAATGACGTAAATGAGTCTGTCCCGGAAGAATGAAAGTCTCGGGAAAAAACTGTCGAATTCATGTATAATCAATAAAATTGAAACCTCGCTCAAGTATGGCGCCCAAAACGATTGAAATACCGTTACTAGTCGTGTCAACTGGAGACGATGTCGCGTTAAACAACTTATTTATTTACAATTTTTTAAGACGTGAATAAAAAGTCTGCCTTCTCAGGAAGGGAAAACAACTCATAATACGGTCGATCCTATTTACGCCAATGAGGATACGCGATAGAAAGAAAAGACATACCCTATGCCCTAACCATTTTGAAGTCAACAGAGTGATACTGGCCTGGCAACGCAAAAATGCAGGCGCGAAATCCATTGGGGTGGATGAAGAGGGCATTACGTCATCAAACTGTAGCCTGACAACCGAAATGACAGCCATATTGGTCACCCCTGCTCTTTACTTACATTAATTTGGATATCATGACGGACTGGACGAGTTGACGGATGTCTAGCAAGACTATCCAACATCTGTTTGAAATTTTAGGCAGTAACTTTTGAAATTTACTTTGGATACTTATTGTTATGGATTCTTATCAACTTTACTATGATTTTCACAGGAAATACGGATTATTGGTAATTCTATATTTACATAATACCCTGCGAGCTGCCGCATGGGCGTAAGGCAGTGGGCGTTAGGACACCAGCCGTGTATAAATATAAGGGATAAGGTTTTGGGAGGAGAAATGGTGACTTGTATTACAGGAGTGTATATAGTGGAGCTCAGTTTTTATTGTGGTCGCTCATTATACTTGGAAGGAACTAGTTTTTGAGCCCATCTATTCGGCCATGTATCTCTCTTATTTGATCGCTTCTGTCAGACCTAGAGATGTGGTGAGGCGTCATGATAATATTCTCTGTGTTTCTCTAAAACACACCAGTTCTGAATTTCTCACGCCAACTTAGCCTGACGTGCAGCCTCCGAGTCTCTAGGGGCTCCCAGCCCACCTTAACCCCTCTAAAAGTTGTGAAACACTATATGTTCGGTCATAGCAGTCTTTAACGAAGCGTGTAGCTTTTCTTTGAACTTTATTAATGTTTTTGGTTAAATATTTCCGTCCAAGGTCCAAAATGCTCGTGTCGTATTCGAGGTGTGGCCTAACCAGAGCGAAGTAGCAAATCTTTGACTTTTTCAACCGATTATCATAAATTATAACATATTGACGTAAATATATGCTAATTTCTAGTATTAAAAATTTAAGATGACAGCTTTTACTAAAACCACTAGATCTATTAAAAAAAACGACCCAGGTTTCGATGTGCATTCACATCATCTTCAGGTTAATAAAATTTTTAATGATGGAATACCACCAAGTGAGACTGACTAAAGTGAGTAATTTCTAGTAAGTTGTCGATGGTAAATGCCGTAAAATTGCTAAGTTAGAACGTTTTCCCGTAAGCGCTAAAGGATAATCGGGGTAAACGAAGACGGCGGATCGGCCACGCACCCGTAACAGCTCTTAGCATTGGCCACCATGGCAAATGCCCTCTCCAACTACCTCGATGGTACGACCATATTAAATGCCAAATTGCTAGGGATCACCATCAATACAAAAGGGGTTCATAGTCACAACTGCACACAAAAATACGTCGAAAATAGTATAGGACGAGTTGGGAGACACATTTGCTTTGGTGACTGCATTTCAACAGCACACTTTTTGACTCGTGACAAAGGGGGGGAGGTAGTGTTTGAATCGCTAGAGATGGTCCCGATCACGTAACTAAGGAATCACGTGGTACTACAGCGAATGGTTCAAGATTCTGACGAATTTCAGCCACTCACGTCAGATGGATAACTTACATGTTTGAAGTATTGTTCATGGCATCTCTAATCGCGATGTTCATATTCGTCGATGATAATCCCGCGAGAAAAACTGGATTGGGGAGGCTGATTGAGAATTTTGCGAGCGTATTGAATAGACCCACAATCTCGAACCCTTCATTATTGTACCACGTGGTTCCTTTGAACACTAAGGACAATGCGATGACCACCTTGCTATATGGTAGTGAAACATGGGTATGTCAGGATAGACATAAGAGTAGATTAAACGCCGTGGGTATGGGTTATCTGAGGGGTATTTGCGGCAAAAGTAGGATGGATGGGGTCAGGAATGAGTGGGTCATGAATGAATGTGGGTTAAATGCTCCAGTAGTGGACGTGCATGAAAGGAGTGTGCTTCGTTGGTTTGGCCATGTTGAGAGAATGGATGATAGTCGAAGAGCGAAACAGATATATGAGAGTAGAATGAATGGTGTGAGAGGTAGAGGTAGGCCGAGAAAGTTGTGGTTGAATGTGGTTGAGGAAATTCTTAGGAGGAGGAATATTAGGAGTTTTAAAAATAGGAGGGCGCGTATGAAACAGTGTATGGGGGTAAACGAGGCAAAAGAGGTTTGCAAGGATAGGTCAGTATGGATGAAAGTATTGAAGCAGAGTAAGGTGTACAATTATGTATTAATGAGTGGACACTTTTGACTGTGCCTACCCCGGAAAGGACCGGCGTGATGGGTAAGTATGTATGTGATTCCTTAGTTAGGCGATCAAAATTACCTCGAGCGATTCAAACACAAGCCCCCAGAATGACAGCCAGACGGGACGATTTCTTCGTCTGAATCCGTGCCGCGGAGGGCAATCGAGCAATGGACCAGCTTCATTGACGGGCTGAATCAAGGAGCTCAAGTAAGCTTAAATGGAGAGATATACGAAGGGAAATGATCGCCGTAGCAGCTGCATCTACATCCATATATTACCCCTCAAGGATACTTGGCAGGACTTATCACTAACACGCACTACAGTGTCGAAATTAACTTTCATCAAAATGCACCACACCATACACAAGCTACAAATGATACAGAAACTTTTGAATGAATCTACAATGCAACTACGTAAACGCGTTACAAGAGGTGCACCACACAAATGTTATGGTACGAATTCTACATAAGCTGCAAAGTTAATCCGTAATGCAACTACGTAAACGTGATACAAGAATCATGCAGGGAGCACACAGAAGATGGTGTTAGCACTACGCGGCAGAATTATAAACATGCATTAGGAAGCACATCAATTAATCAGATACACTACCTGTCAACTAATCTAAAGCAAAGTTTTAACGTGGAGGGTATCTTATCGGGCAAAACGACATTTTAAACCTGTCTGTTCTGCAATATATTTCCCTAATTTTATTCTTACGATCTGATCTAACGCAGTATGTTGGAGTGCGTAAGATATTGATGACTTTGTCGGAAAATAAATTGTATTTGAATTTGCGTAATTCACTGAGTCTAATTTTCAATCGACGGTCTGACAGCGATTCCCATCCCAGTTGTTTCAAGAGATCAGTAAAGCATGCAAGCCGATGAATTGAAAAGAAAAATCTTTGAAAACTTACAGCCCTTGAGCGCAGGCCATTCCTCGAAGGAAAACCTCACGTCATCGTATTCGATTCCTCCGTAGGCGAACAGGAATCGAAGTGGCTCCCCGAGACCTCGGAGGTTGAAGTATTTCAACGTGTACTTGGGCGCCATTACAGCTCCGGATTCCGCTTCAGGCTGACGACTGAAAATGTGACGGAACTATGAGGGGGAGGTAAGGGTAACAAACGTAACCAACAAATGAGTGTGTCGTAGCAACGAAACAGTTGAATGATAGTAGAGCGCTACCGCTCTATTGAATTGTCGAGCGCGATTTCTTTTTCTAGAGCGCGTGACAGAAAACTCGCTCACCCACTCGTTGAAGACTCTCGAGGGATACGAGATAACAGAAGCGAGAGTTTTCGTTGTCGCCTCACTGCTAGCGTTCCCGCGTCTCTTTCCCTCTCTCTCTCTGAGTTGGTCTCCCCCAACGCGCTGCGTCACTGGTCGGCGGCGCCGTGGAAAGCGGGCGGGCTTATCCCTCGCCTGTGAATTGGCCCGAAGGTCGCGGAGGGGTTTTATTTATTTTTATTTTATTTTTCCCCCCCCTGGATGTTGGAGAGATTGCATCGTCCAGAGGGGAGGTGCCGCTCACTCACAGGGGCCTCGGCGCTGCCAATTTGACCGCTTCATTCCCCTTACTTCCGGTGACTTACCGTATTTATTTTTTAACACGTAGTTTTGGTAGCACGCACGTAAATAATGCCTCTGTCAGACTATCATCGTAGGGACCATTCTACATCTACATACTACCCGCGAGCCGCCACATCTACATCTACATAATATCCTCCGAGCCGCTGCATGGGCGTGTGGCAGGGGTGTTAGGTCACAAGCCGTGTAAAGGTGTAAGTTTTATGGAAATGAAGAGGTGACATATATTATAGGCGTGTATTTAGTGGAGCTCAATTTTTATTGTTGTCGCTATTGTTCACGGAAATAACGAGTTTTTGGACCTATCTGATCGGTAATGTATCTCTCATTTCATCGCATCTGTCAGACCTAGAGATTTAGTGAGGAGTCATGATAATATTCTCTGTGTCGCTCTGAAAAACATCAGTTCTGAATTTCTCAAGCAACCTAAGCTAAGTGTGTAACCTCCGAGTCTCTAGGGGCTCTCACCTTAATCCCTCTATAAGTTGTGAGGCACAGCATGTTCGCTCATAGCAGTTTTTATCGATACGCACTGCTTTTCATCGTATTTTATTAATGTTTTTAGTTAAATCTATTTTAACAGCCCAAATGCTCGCGGCGTATTCGAGATGTGGCCTAACCAGAGCGAAGTAGCATTTCTCTTTGACTTTTGCATACGAGGACCTTCATAATATACGTTTAGCAAAACATAGTTTCCTTAATGCTGTGCCATGTGCTATGTTTTGTATGTGTAATCCCCACGATATATCAGAAGTTAAGGTAATTACAAGATATTTTACTGTATGGGCGCGTAGCGGGGGGTGTTAGGACACCAGCAGTGTAAAGATGTAAGGGATAGGGTTTTGGGAGGTGAAATGGGGACGTGTGTTATGGGAGTATTCAGAGAAGCTCAGTTTTTATTGTGGTCGCTTATTGTGCACGGAAAGAACGAGTTTTTGTACCTATCTTGTAGGCAATGTGGCCGAGGTATGTGGAGAGGGCACTTGCTATGCATCTTGTCTCTCTCGCTCTCATGTCTCTCGCTCCTTGACCGGCGTCGACTTCACAACAAGGCTATTTGCATTTCCCCGGCCACCAAAAGGGACCTCACTGCTGACTCTCTCTCATCTCATCAATCTGACTTTGTTCTAGAATGCTTCTTACCTAATGCAGTATATACACTCTATTGTGGGAGAAGTTGTTCATTTCGAAGTCTGTGTTTGTCTTTATTTAATTTTTGTCGACCCTGACTCGCCTCAGTCTAGTCAGTTCAATTCAATTGCGACGAACGTCGCGGAAAAACGAGTTGACACAGTGGGAAAGGAGTCAAAAATGACCAATACGGAATGATTTCCAACAGTCACACTATATTTAATATACTAAATTACAATTGTGATGACACGACAATGAGGCCCGCAGGCTAGCTGCCGAAACTTGACGAACGATGACTGCTGACGAGGTACACACTTCGGTGGCTGGCAGTGCGGTGAAACGTCCAGTCAGCGCAGTCAAGGGGGGACGGTAGCTCTGGATCAGTGGAGAAGGGGGAAGTAGGGGAACTGTTCCTCCAGTCATTGGTTGAGACGGCGGCGTAGAGGAGCACTATTGCCACAAAGTTCCGAAAAGAGGACGCCAGATGCGAATTCACTATAAAAGTAGGGCACCTTGTTCTTGTCGCGCAATATCGCCGACAACGCGCAATATCGCCGACAGTGCGCACTTTGAAATCTCCCTACCGCACTTCGCATGTCCGCGAGCGAAAATGTCCGCGGCGAAATTATGGCCAAATTTGTGCCGAAAATTCGGCACACAATGACTATGAATTCAGTTTCGGGCGTCGCGAAATAAGATGATTCCTAACTCTATCCATCCTAATTGCACTGTGGATGATATGCAGATGAATCATACTCAGTGTGTTTATCCAACACTTAAGTTCATCCTGGCGTACCCAAGTTTTCCTAAAGGCAATGTAACTCCTCTATATCTCTACCATTGTATCTCCCTCTCCATCATGGTTCTCATATCCTGCCTGACCCTGATGATTGATGGCGTAGCACTAATAGTAGCGTCAAGAGAACATTTGAGAAGAGATGAAATAATGAAGATTCTTCCCGTTCGGAAAAAATAACCATTTTTTCTTAACGCAGCAAAACAAAAGTTTCGAGCTAGACGTAGAGTTAGCGATCGATCGTCGTGAAACGAAGAAAACAACTGCACATCTCAACAAATTACTGGGCCAAATACAATGCTAAATTGTTTCGTTCGTTTCACGTTGAAAATATTTTGAAATTTAAAAATGGCTGATTGATTGGGCGAATTGGAGTGTTAGCTCCATTTCAGTGATATCTTTTAAGGCTGCTCTACACGGTACATTTTATTGTACAAACGAATGTATCATAGAATGTATAAGAAACTGAATGGAAATAGAGCAGCTTCTCTTTCCCGTTAAGTCATTCACACAATCATACAATTTTCCGCTTCACACGGTGCAATTTTCCTCATGCAAGATTTCATACATTCGTCTGTACAATAAATTTTACCGTGTAAAGCTGCCTTTAATGATACGTCTTGAGTTCTGCATTGAAACGTCTCCAGAGTACGAGGAAACTCGAGGGCAAATCCGGGGAAGGGCAAGGACTAGGAAGGTCACAGTACAAAGAAGCCATTCATTTCACATGCGTTGAAGGGGAATGCGATTAGTTTTTTTGTTAGTCGTGGGCAGCGATTACGTCTACATTCCACACTGTGGGATGCCGCAGGCGTGTGGCAGAGGGTATTATACGTTTCTTATTGATGCAGACCATTGAGGTAGACGGAGATGGCGCGCGCTATTGTGGCCAATACTAGATGCTGTAACGTTGGGGTAGCCTGTCCCCTATTTTTCAAAACCCCGATTTTCGTTAGGCGCTTACATGTTGACGCACTAATTTTGCAATTTTACAATGTTTTATATATCAATAACTTACTAGAAATCAGAATGCACTTCTTTATTATGCTTTCTCCTCACGTATTTTGTTAATTAATTTATCCATCCATTCCCTATAATTTACCCATTCCATCCGCATTCCCAGTGAAAACTAATTTTACTATTTTTAATTAAAAATTTTACAATTGAATTGGATTTTTGGGGAGGCGACCGACAGCTAAGGTCATTTGAGCCATAGGAGATAGGTAAGGGAGGAAGGGTGGATGGAAACCCGGCGTCGGCATTAGCCTGCCTCTTAACGAGAGGCATCAAAGGGACCAGGGTTAAACGTCTCATCCGACAGGCGGAGTACTGTACTTGAAGTGCCCTCCACAAGACACTCAAGTAGGGATCGGGCATGAATATATATTATGGATTGGGATCTCGTTGCCAAAAAATGTTGTCCAGAATTCCGTAAACAAACAACTTTTTGGAAAGTGGTGCCGCCTAGTGATGAAAGACGGAAGCTCAAATGTAAATACCGTAAATACAGTCGACAGATTGTAAATAAACACGTCTTACCGGTTTTGCCATGAATATACATTGGTTTTTACTTACAAGTAATCATAATGTAGTGGATAAAAAATGAAGTAATACTCGCGGGATGTAATTATACACTTTTTTAGTATCGTCCGGTCTACAGATATATTTAATCTCTCCAAATCTAATTACACAAATGCACAATTAACTTCTTAGCACTTCGTGAATATCGATATACAGAAATTTAATAATAATTCGAGGTGAATTCATGAGTATTCCCAATGGTCATCATTGCAGTGTAGGTAAAAAGGAATGCACTTACCGAATCCTTGAACAGATTCTTATTTTTCAATCCAAGTTTCCTACTTTGGGTCCTCGTAGACGCATGCCCTGTTTTGCAGCCTGGTACGAAGCAAGTTCTGTTAAAACAAGGCATTCTAAATTCTTTATTAAATCGAACAGGCTTAATGCATTCAAATAAGAATCAAGAGTCTGGCAAACATCGTCGTCGGCACACGATGGACGTTGCATAAACCTCTTACACATTTTCTGTAATAGATATTTCCTCTCTAGCACTTACAAAGTAACTTTTAGAACAGAAAAATAGCAAGATATATTATAAATATCAATTAATTCATATCTTCTCGATCGTTATTGAATATTCCCCACAGTCTCACGTTAGCAACAATTAACTGCGTCTATTTAAAATAACAACAGAAAAGACTCTAATCGAAGAAGCGCCAAGGACTGGGAGAACTAAAAGGAGAAATTTAGGCAACACGTAGCCTAGGCAACAATGCCAAACATCCGAATCCATAATATATATTCATGGGATCGGTTTTCCTCGGAAAAAACTCCGCCTCTGCAGGGATTTTGAACCCTTGTGTTTTATTTATTTATTATTTGTGGAATAATTTCACTTGTGAAATATTTTCATTTGCGGAATATATGTGGGGCTACTGTTTGAACGATTTGAACGAGTATTTCTCATACTATGACAAAAGAAAGGCAAAATGCGTGTGGGCTGTCGTATTTGCTTTCACCAAGGAGTATAGAGCACTCTATACTCCTTGGCTTTTACATTGTCTTCATTTCTTATGCATTTAATGTAGTAGCATTTATGGGTAAAATGCCTTTTAACCATTTCTACTGCTAATGAATTTCCTATTAAATCCTCCATTTCCTATTCATTACATAAATTAAAAATTACGGTAGTTTTTTAAAACTATCGTATTTTTATCACCGTAATTTACCTCAAATGAAAATAATAGTAATTTACAAATCTCTACCCGCTCCACTCTTCACCAACCTTCGTATTAAGTACTTACACAGTGTCCCCGAAATCAGATCCCTTGCGCTTCTTTCGTTGGCAAAATTCATCTTCTAATATCCCGACTAAGTTGTCCATTTTTTTATTGATTCACTAATGTATGCTGTCAGCATATCCACGTAAAACTAAATCCATTCATTTAAGTACTCTACCAGCTGATTGATAGGTTTATGGATAGTACTTATCCCAAGATGTTTTCACTCCTACGGATGGCCCGCCATTAGATCCCTTTGGAATCCCTCATATCGCCTCCCTATTCTCATTTCGTCCAGAATTCCTAACCTCTTCCTTCTTCAACCGCGCATCCCCAGTGTTCTTCCCTATATTGCCCTCTTCAGCATTCTCTCTCCTATCAATACGTCCTCTATCCATCTCTTCTGCCTCCTCCGAAACTCCGCCACTAGCTTCCTCTCCTTTCCAATCATGTCCAATACCTCTTCGTTCGTCCTTCTCGACGCCCAGCTCACCCTCTCCATCCTTCTCCACTCCCACATCTCAAACGCCTCGAATCCTCTTTCTCATTTCCCATCCTCCTTCCGCATTGACCAAGTCACCGATCCATACAGCGCCACGCTCCATGTCATAGTTTTTACCCGCCTTTTCTTTACGTCTCTACTCTCACTCACCCTCATCAATTCCCTCCTCTTTGAAAATGCTTTTTTAGCCATGACAAGTCTACATCGTATGTCCTTACCACTAAATCCATTTGCCTCCAGAATACTACCCAGATGAGTAAACTGTTCGACTAGAAAAATTGAAAGGAGTCACAAAAGAAAGATTAAATAATTCACATCGTTTTCCATAATTTATTTTGATTATCCCAAATCGCTTCGTCGAAAGGCCGAAAGACGCGAAGCTTCGTCGCGATACTTGATAAGAGACGAAGGACGGGTACACAACTATCACTACTTAAGCTAATATTAGGTCGCGAAGTGTCTAATTTCTTCGAGTAAAAATTCCTTTAAAATGTAAGTTTCTATCTTTCATTGTGTATTTGAAGTGCAGATTTTTGTGATGAATAAAAAAGATAAATAAATGCTGCTCGAGAGAATAAAAACTACCACGAACAGATTGTATGTTATTTCATCATTCTTTCAGCATCATTTAAACGTCACCAGTAAGGTATCGTTTGTTTTTTTTTTCAATCTCTCAGGCAATTTTGCACTCTTTCCTCAGGTGCGAAAATGACTCGGCGCGGATCAGCCCGCTGTCATTCAATAAAGCTGCCACCTTCAGTCACCGAAAAAGGCGATAAAATCCCCAGCGCTGTTGAAATTGGCGATAGGGATCTTAACCAGGAATTTTTTCATTTGCAGTAAAAAATTGCCGAAGATAGCGTTTCAGCTCACGAGGGAAAAATGGAGGGTTTTTTTTAGCACTTAATTCCTGGACTCGTAAGACAGCGGAATTGGTTTTGGATGCGAGCGTACGCAGTGATCGAGAAATAGCTTCATTTTCATAGTTATCGGACGTCACTTAAGGGAATGAATTAATAAAATTGAATGATGCTAAAACCAATGAGAAGTTATGGTTTAAATCCATTGAGGTATATGGAGAAGGCACTTGCTATGCCGACCAATGCTGGAAGCTGATGCCAGTCCGCCATCTTCTTTGACCCTCGATTTCATGTAGTAATTGTGGGCTAACGCACTAATTTTGCAATATTACGGTGTTTTCCATCAATAGCTCACTAGAAATTAGCATGTACTTACTTCTTAATTGTGTATTCTCCTTGCATTTATTGTTTGTTTAATGAATTAAAGAATAATCAGCATTCCCGCTGAAAACTAGGATAAAACGAGTAGAACCCATGGTACTAAGTAACCAAACACTACGTTTACCAATCGAACTCAGATCGATATGAACTCGGACCGATCTGAACATTCTCCGCCAGACGACTCGGATCGCCTGGTTTACCGATGCGAAATCGTTTGAAATATCGATTTGAATCGGTTCATATCGATTGGAATCGGTTCATATCGAATTGAAATCTCAGACTGGCAGAGAAAGCGGGCCGAGTTAGCCCGCTTCTCATATCGATCCCACTAGCCCGTTACATTTACCTTACCGAGCTGACTCGGTTAAATCGATCTGAGTTCGATTGGTAAATGTAGTGTATGTATGCTTACTGAGTTACGCGCCTTAAATTTCAAACAGATGGTTGATATTCTTGCTTTACATCCACTTATTCGTCCATTCCGTCGCGCTATCCATAGGAAAGTAAGGAGAGAGCAAGGTTAAACAATGTAGTTGTTATTTCGGCTGTCAGGCTTCAGTTTGATGACGTAGTGCCCTCTCCCTATACCTACCTCGATGCTTGAATCTCTAAAGCAATGCTTTCAATTATGTGTTTGACGGAGAAAGTGCTGATAAAGCAGGATGAGTGGTTTTCTACCACTGATGCCAAAATAATGGACAAAATTATGAAGCTCTGTGTCGGAAGCTGTGACGCTGATCAGGATTTGAGGTATAAGGAGGAACATGTACTTCGAGGTGCTGTTTTTGTTAAGATCAACAAAATTTTCTGTAATGAGTAAATTTTTACTGGGTACAGACTTATATGTTTTTTACATTTCATGTAAATACTTCTTCAGCTGAAATCTTATAGGACAAAGCGTTAAACCGAAACTTTTACTACGTAAGGAAAACCAGTAATTATACTGACTTCAGCCTCCAGTGCTGATTCTGCTGGATTTCATATCATGATATTTAACGAACAGAAGAAAGGTTATCATTGTATTGAGGCTGAAAACATTTAGCAAAATATATTAAATGCCTAATTATGATATACATGGAAAAATAGATTTGATAAACAAGCTAAAAAGCCGAGGTTTCCTTTAGCAACGTTGCCACATTCATTACAAAATGTCGGCTATGTGCTCCGAGAAAAACCGAAAGTCTGTTATTTAAACCTAAATACTCGTGTTGTATTATGAATAACCTAATCTGAAACAATATAATAGGCGTCTCAGTTTGTAGGGCATGTTACACAAGTTTTTGAACGAAGAGATGCAATCGCTCTGCGTTACAGGTCATGCATCTCTGCGTTTAATCAACAATTTTTTCAACTTTACGTATTCGTTTAATGAACTATGACCAAGTAATATTTTTACACTATACTATAGTATATGCCATACTATATAATATATCTTAAAATTAAAAAAAAATGAAAAAAGAATTTTAAGCATGATTTTCTGAAAAAATTACTAAAAAATCTAAAAAAGGAAATATCTCAACATTGTACCAAAAAAAACAAAAAAATGTTTTTTCTCAAGTGAATGGATATTTAGCCCAACACTGTACATAATTGAATTCAATTTAAGGAAATTAGCCACACAATGATAAGAGCACAATGAAAAGCATGGGGCGCAACCTCATTTATATTTTGCACCTTAAGTTCATTTAAAGATATTATAGAAGTTGTATACTGAAGCTCTCTATTCCATTAAATACCAAAATCTTCATATTTAATGAATTTATGTTCGTTTCGAATATGAAAGAGCTCCCCACGCTTTTCGTTGTGGTCTTATAATTGTGTGGCTAATTTCCTTGGATTGAATTTAATTATTTCCAGTACTAGGCTAAATTTTCATTCATTTGAAAAAATACTACTTTTTTCTATTTTAGTACGATGCTAGATATTTCTTTTTTTAGATTTTTCAAAGAGTTTTTTTTAGAAAAGCATGATTAAAAATTATTTTTTCATTTTTTTAATATTTTAAAAATTTTTAGTCCTAGTCAATAAAATGTTTTTAAAACAACTTGCCGTTTTTTTAAACATTTTATTAAGTACTAGATTTTTATATATTAGTAAGGTGTAGGGAAAAATGGAGCGGTAACCATGGATCCATGGAAAAGCGAGTTATAGAAAAGCATGTAATAAAGGTACATAGATTATCGCCTATTTATAAAATGAAGGTTCCTCCTTAAAGATTATAGTGGGACAATGTAATTTTTGGGATTAATGATTTGTAATCCACTCATTGGTTGGCTATGAGGACGAGACGACCGAACAACTACGGTCATATGACAATAGAGCTTAGATTGTTGAGTTGGTGCATGTAGGAATATTCAGGAAATGTAGGTCGGGTGGAGAGGAACCGCGGCTATGCCATTGGCTTACCCTTAATTAGATGTGACGAGTAATTAATGACTTAACGCCCCATCGATGCCATCGATGTCCGGAATAATACACATTAAGGGACTTTCCACTTGACTCTTAAGCAGACAATGGGCACTGAAAACTCTCTGCCTCTGCTATGGGGCTCGAATAAGTCCAACAGGTTTGAAATGCCATTTTTCCCGCGTACGATTAGGAACTACATTGTATGAAAACTTGAATGTGTGACAATTTTTCGCTAGAAAAAGCCGTAAAGGCTCGCCAGTCAGTTGAGAATTTTTTTTCACGTATTTCCGGAAAAAGGTAGGTTTTGTTGAGAGAATTTCCTCCTAGTTTTCCAAACTTTTAGGGTCCTATCTACCACTTGTAATTCATTTTTCTCTTCAGCCAACGATCTATCCTCCTTCATTTCGTCCATGAAACCTATTCCCTTTCTTCCTCTTCCCCGCTTGCCCAACATCCTTCTCTCTATCACACTCATGAGCAACCCATCCACCCATTATTACATCCTCCAGCCACCTACTCTGCCTATCACGATTATCATTTAGTAGTTTCCTTTCCTCGCCCACCTTCTCAAGCACTTCCTCGTTCGTCTTCCTTTCCGTCCACCTCCCCCTCTCCATCCTTCTCCACACCCACATCTCAAATGCCTACGGTTAGCGCCAACCTGCGTTTACACGGCGAACTTTTACGAGGGTTTGAGATAACCTGGTTAAAAAGCTAGTAACGTAAACAGGGAATCAGCTGGCGCTATTCTTAAGATTTTAACTAAACTAAATTTTTCGACTCGGTGCGAGCTCTCGATGATTTCGTTGCAACAGAAACATGATATTACCATAAAAGGTCGGAGAGGCGGTATTCGTGCCTTCAACGACGAAAGGCGCGTAGGGAGCTGTACATGTCAAAATCTAGAGGATTTTTATTCATTTTTCATCTAAACCATTTCCCTTAATTCCTACATTACCTTAATAAAACTAGTATGTATTTGAATTGACAAGGCTCTAGAAGGATAGCCCTTTATTTATTTATTATTTCATTTTGATGAACTCTCGGCATGATTCTTATTAACTCTGATTCAATATTTTCTCGGCACGATATCCGATGCTCTTACGTTTCCTCATCGATAACCCTCGCGTCAAAAAACCGGCAGGCTGTTATAGTATAAAAACCCGAATTCTTTGTAAGTATAAGGTTACAAATGTACTGACTAACCTGCCACGCCCTCTTACGATAAACTTTAACTGTAGACGATAAAACCAGGTCGTATTGTAGTTGAAGCGGAGAAAATCAGCTGTGTGACGGCACGATTCTCATAAACAGAATGTTTGCTTTTGGTACTCTTATTATGCATACGATTCTCTATCCGACCCACAGGTAGCTATGAAACGTCTTTTAAGTGTTATGCAATGTATCTCATCAAAATGCAAAACACTCTCACCTAACGGTTAAGTATATCTGACACAGTTATGCGACCGGTCGTGTTAATTAACTAGTGGGGAAATTGCCAAGTTTTATTTTTCGTCATTACATAATGCAACAATTACATAAATCTCCCTTGCACTATCCGGTTATCACCCATTCTCTTGAGTTTGAGGATGTCAAAGGTCATGGGAGTCGCCGGATTCCTAGACAACACACCATGGTCCGCAGGCATGCTATAACTAACTTAAACTGAACTTCTCACAAATAACAATCTCCATGCCCTGAGCAAACATTTGTAACAGTCATATGTACATTTTCTTCACAGTCATCAAGTGAAGGAAAAGAATTATTCATGAAGTTATGGGAGCAATAAAATGACTAATTTTCGCAGGGGTTTCTGTGTCCCTATGCCTAAACCGAATTTAACCCTGTACAAAAGGAGTTTCTCGTACATGGGACCAAAATTGTACAACATCCTGACCAATGCAAACAAAGAAATCTATACAAAAGGTTGATTCATAAATTGATTGTAACTTTTGATAATATTGAAAATTTATTGTAAAAGGTCGGTGTATTGTGTATATTATGCTTCAAGTTATATTTGTTGTACATTCTATGTTGTAACGCCTATTTTCCAGCCACTATAGTAGCAATTTTCTTTACGCACTAAAATTCCTTTCAATGTTTGCTTTATGTAATTTTGGTTCTATTTATGTTCTTTTCCGCATCTTAGAATTTTGAAGTTAGCCTAATTACAGGCTTATTTTTTCCTAAGGGCATCCCATGTCCCTCGTTTTGAAATTTTGTAATCTTTACCTTCATGTGTATGTATTTATACGAGGAACAAATAAATACATAATAAAAACTAATACCGTTAGTGTGGTGCTTTTTGGTGAAAGAAAATTTCTTCACTGTAGTCAATGTTGGTGATTAGTCATCCACTGCCAAACACCCTTGTGGAGGCTTCCGGGGTAGTAATTAAATGTAGATTTTTTTCGTGTATTACTGGTTAAGGTAGGTTTCGCTGAATGTCAGAGAATCTCCTCCCGGTTTTCTATACTTACAGGGGCCTATCTTCCTATATCTTTTTTTGCCTCTGCATAAGATCTACCCTTCTTCATCCCGTCCTTGAAACCTATTCTCTTTCTTCCCCGCTTGCCCAACATCCTTCCCTCGATCACATTCTTCAGCAATCTATCGCCCTTTATTTCATCCATCACCCACCTACTCTGCCGATCTCGAAGTTCATTCAAAAGTTTCCTTTCCTCGCCTACCATCTCCAGCACTTCCTCGTCAGTCATCCTCACCTTCGCCATCCTTCTCACACCCACATCTCCAATGCATACTGCCAATTCTCATCCTCTTTTCTGAGAGTCCACGTTTCTGCCCCATACCACGCTACGATTCATGTCAAGCTCTTCACCCGCCTCTTCTTCACATCCTTACACCAAGGTCCCAGTCATCAGCACCCTTTCTATTACTAGACGCCTCCTTAGCTAGCGTTATTCTCTTCCGTGTGTCTTTGCTACTATGTCTGTTTTCTTCTAGCGTACTTCCTAAGTAATTAAATTGCTCTACTTGCTCGAGTTTGTGTCCTCCAACTTTATCCACAGGCTTCACTTTCTTTGTCCTAGAGTATCTCATTACTTTAATTTAATGTAGTTGTAAATGAAACCCGAGTGAGAAGAGGGAACGTTAGAGATCACAGGGAAAGAATGTCGCCTCACAGCCGCACACTCGACGAGTCGCGTTATCTATCAAACAGAGAAGAGGCGCGCTTCCCTTCCTCCTCAAATATTGACGCACAGCATCCGAAGGCGGGCTTGGGAGTGGGGGGAGGGTTTTTTTGTTGAAAAGTTCGCTTCGGGATTCGATCCTAATTAAACAATCCACTCAAGATTCCGTGCTATCTCTCGAGAACCACGTCCACTATTCAATAAGCGTCTGGCGGGGCGACGCCTAGCGGGGCCCTCTTATCCCACGAGCCGCCGAATTCCAGTCCTATCTTCACTCACGCGCACTCTGCTATCAACACACTCCTTCCGTGCCCCGGCGATGGTCACCATAGCAGCAGCAGTGGCACGGCTGAAATATCACGCGCGAGTCGCCAGACAACCACCAGTCACCACTCCTGCATTCCACCTTGTCACATGAAAAATTTGAAAAATGTCGCCTTCACTAGGGATGGCTTAAATGTATTCATGCACTGGTAATCGAGTACCCGAATGGATAACTCGGTACCAGGACGAGTACATGAGTACTCGGATGAATACTTGGGTACTCAAATGAGTACCTGGATACCAAGTATTAATTTGAGTACTCATATGAATACGTGAACACCCGGTAGAATGCCACGGCCGCTGGCGTGGTACTCGGTACTCGCCTGCGTATTCCATTTGGGTACTCGTATTTAGTGGTATTCACCCTGGTACTCGAGTCTTCATCGTGCCACTCATCCGAGGACTCATGTACTCGTCCGGGTACGCGGGCATTCATTCTGGTACTCGATCACCAGTGAATGATTACATTTAGAACTTCCTTAGTCTTCACCCATGACAAACCTTTACTATTCGTGAAAAGAATGCAATATTATAACTCTCTCCAGTCCAATGTCGAGTAATAGTAGAGTCCATTACCTTGCACTGCGTCCAGCGTCGAGTATCAATCGCCATGATTAGTTTGTACCTAGGTTTTTAATATAATAATTTTAAATATTAGTAAACGGATTACTGCTGAGCATTTACATTTATCACAGCAAGAATTGTGGTCAGTCAGTAACGTTGGACAATCAAGAAAGTAAATAACTATATTGCTGATGGTTAAATGTTACTTACTGACCACAAGTCAAGAATTTTGCTGCTATATTTATTTTATTGATGATTCATTGTAACTGATTGATCAAAATTTATGAATCTTGCCCGTAATATCGAATTGAATCGCATCGCAAAGCATCGATCGTAAATAAGAGCGTAGTTTAACGTTACTTGTGCAAAAAATTGCAGATTTATTTCATTTTTCCTGACAAACATGTCCAAATAGAACAAGGCTGAACCCTTTGAAAAGTTGTGAAATGGTTTGAACCAGACTGCATGGATTCGACGAAAATGAGGCGGACTTGAAAGGGATGAGGTAATCAGTGGGTAATCAAGATATGTTTGTTGACCACTATTCAAGAATATTTATCGTAACATCGAATTGAATAGTATCGTAATAGAATTGGACACAAATAAGAGTGCAATAAAATGCTACTTGTACAAAAATTACAGATGAATTTCATTTTTTCCAAAGCGCATGGTTTCGCGGTTCATGGTTAGGAGAAAATTTGTATATGTGTCAGAGAATTGTTTTGAAAAATATGTCAATAGCCACTAACTTGCGTGTTAAAATATTACATCAATAGGAAAACAAATCGGTAACATGTAGCTTTCTTTTTGCTTTTATCTTTACATATATTTCCAATAGTTACAATTAATTCATGTTTCACGCATATCTGTACATAATCGAAAATCGCTCCGATCATCTCATGTTCTCCTACCGCCATATTGTTATTTCGTGAGGGCATCTATTTTTCCAATGATGAATACATGTAAAATTCATGCTTTTGGAAGTCCAGATCTAAGGAAGTTCGCTGCTCTTCCATTCAACCAGCACGTCGTCTTTTGATCCCAGTTTATTTGTCATTCCTGGCAGAGTCAGCTAGAAGTGCGTGTTCAATTAATTATCATTCAAAAAATTTCAATATCATTGCGTTCAATATCATTGCTAAGAAACCGAATCGGTTACAAGCAACTATTTTGCTTTTAACTGTACGTATTACTACACGTGTTGTAACTTGTATGAGTTTGAATATCTATATATCGATGTTGCACCGTATATCGATCTCTTCATCTTAGCGTCGAGAGCTCGAAAGGACAGTCTCTCAAAGATGGAGAGCGCATTATTGTCGAAGCGATTTGGTGTGTAATTTATAACTCAAATAAATATGAGTTAACATTTACTACGAGTTCACAGATTCACTGTCAAATCAGAAACAAAACAACAGCATGGTAAGTTTCACGAAAATCTGTACGTAAACAATAATCGCTACCTACTAAGTCGCTACCTACAAAAATCCTACCAACTAAGCTCGTATTTCCGCATTCCGCAAACGAGGAAATGCATTATTTCGTCAACTGGCGTTGATACGTCTCCCAGCCTCATGATTTCTTCAGACAGCTGTCTTCAATGACAAGAATGTACACTAAATATTCTGGCTCGTACCTGGAACGTTCTGGGAATCGATTTTCTTTGAGAGGTCGATCATTAAACTTTAATGGGGGAGAAAAAAGGCCGAAGGAAAAGGAAAGTGCTTTCGTGATGGAAACGCATTATTCAGATTGGTTTATGAATGTGACAGGAAAGCGAATGAATAAAGATTTCCATTAATGATAACGTCCACGTTCTGCAGACTGTCAACAGAGTGTCACCTTCAGGTAAAAATAAGTCAGAGGACGTGTATGAACCATTCAATATGGCCGGCTTGCGCGTTTAATGACGACAATATTTCAAATTCAAAATCTAAAATTTCTAATGGCTCAATTTCTTCATTATTCTATCCCTCAGACGTGTATCGTCGGCCATAAAGGCGGGTTCAGACATGGAAGTCACTTTCATGACAGTAGCCTTGGAAGTCGTTTGCAAGCGACACTTCGATATGCAAGCACGCAACTCCATAGCAGTAGTGGTCGATAGTGGTAGTATTCGACCGCGGTTGTTACTTGCAAGTAAAAATAGACTGGTTTCTCTTTTGCCTGCAAGTACCATATCGATTGTGTGATAGAATCGCATCGCATCCGGTGGAATCTTGGTCACATGACAGCCAACGGAGATTGAAAACGTAAACAACGAATAACTTAGTGGGAGGAGGACTCATTGTTGCTTAGGAAAATATTAATGAGTACTTGAAAACATTATTAATGCTAAAGAACCACAAAGGTAAGCTTTAGGACTTGTCTTTTATTAGATAACTAGCAACGGTACCCGTTGAAATTCAACGGGGGATGAAAGAAAACAGGGCATATAGTTTTTAGGTTCGTGTTACTCATGAGGTGTATTTTTTTCTAGGCAAATCAGCTATAATTTTAGTTTTTAATTCAGCAGATGAAATCGCATAATATTATGCTTACTGAGTTTCAACATTCTTTTGCAGTAACATGTAGAAATTAAACTACAGGCCATTTGCATTCCAGAGGGTATCCGCATTAATATAACATAGTGGCATTCTCCTGTTTTACATGGGTCCAACTTAAAATTAGTCTACTTGAAATGAATTTTGCCAATTTTAGGAAAAAATATCCCTGAAAATATCGTAATCAGCAACATTTCAGTATACGGCCTAGATTTCCACTGTAATACATATCTCTAGATATAAAACCCAGCCGCCATTGTAAAGGTCCCATTTCCCTTCTAAAGCTAATGCTAATTCCACGGTATCATGGAAATATTCTATAATTGACAGAATTAAAATTCATGATTTTGACATTAAAAACGCGATTTCTAGGGAAATGTTATTCGGATAAGAAAATTGAATGAAAGAATAAGAAACTGAAATCTTTTATCCATCTAATGGCAAAAACTATAGCCTTCTATCTTTAGTAGAACTAATTAAAATATGCCAGAAGAGAAACCTCTGCACTTGAACCAAAATGTTTAGACTTGAGTTTTTCAAACGCATAAGACACCAGACGGCCCAATACGCTGCCCTTGGGGCCCAGGGGCCTTCCTTATGGTCTCAATCCCCTTAAAAAGCTTTACTGATCCCATGTGTGAAAAGTTCACTAAAATCGGTTCAATCGCTTAATACTTATGAGGCTTTCAAGAAAGCATTCTTTTGGAACCTTGGTCCCTCTGGGGCCCCAGCGTGACTTACGGCCCCATGATTGTTGTACGTTCAGTATAGGTATATTTTACGTGTTTCTAATACAGGCAAGAATTATCTTCCAGGGCCAATTTTTGGTGATAAAAGGGCCCACTTGAAGGCCTACTAGGACCCCAAGGCCCTTGTTCTATAGCCTATGCGTGAACCAAATATATCGAGTATCTTCCTGCCAAATTTTGTTTCAATCGATTCTGTGGTTTATGAGTGATTGAGTAACAGACAGACACCACTAGATTTTTATATATTAGTAAGATAATTATTACTGTCACAATTGGTACACGTGATTCGATGTAACTATGCATAATTATTGTAATTCGTTCAACTTTATAAATCACGAATACCTATGGGATTCAATCAGCGTTATACATACGACATTACTGCCAAATTTAGGTGATTTTCGTAATTGCGATATCCATGGTTTACTTCCGTCATGCATTTGTTTGGGAAAAGCCGGAAGTTATGTGTAAGCAAAACGATGCCCTGCAAGTGGCGACACGATTCGAGATATCACTACTTCCATAGAAGTCAACTTCCATGTGTAAACCCGCCTCAGGTTAATTCTTTTTCCCAGAAATAATCGATATATCTCATTGTTTTCTGTTCTCTTCTCCGCCTTTTCTAGCTTTTCCCGGAGCGTTTTTCGCATTTCAAGCAGTCTCAATATTTCTATAGTGAACGCTTCCTTCCGTCATTTAATGCCACCCACTCTCCGTCATCAGTTTGCCCTAGGCACTTAAATCGCCGCTTACGTCACTCTTCCTCTGCTCCCTGAGAGAAATCACGTATTATTGTAATCCAAGTATTCTACCGGTAAAAGGCAGGTTTTGTTGAATGCCAGAGAATCTCCTCTCGATTTTCTACACATTCAGGGTCCCATCTCCCTGTAGTATATCCTTTTCTGCCTTGGAACACGATCTGCCCTTCTTCATCCTGTCCATGAAACCTATTCTCCTCCTTCCTCTTCCCCGCTTGCCCAACATCCTTCCCTCTATCACACTCTTAAGTAACCCATCACCCTTTATTACATCCTTCAGCCATCTACCCTGCCTATCCCGGATTTCATTCAAAAGTTTCCTTTCCTCGCCCACTATGTCAAGCTCTTCCTCGTTAGTCTTCCTTTCTGACCACCTCACCTTCTCCATCGTTCTCCACACTCACATCTCGACTGTCTACAGCCTATTCTCGTCCTCCTTTCTGAGGGTCCACGTTTCTGCCCCATACACCGCTACACTCAATATCAAGATCTTCATGAGACTCTTCTTCACATCCTTTCCCAATGTCCCCGTCATCAGTTCCCTTCTATTACTAAATACCTTTGAGCACTTACTCACAGCTTCTCTCCTCCCACTCCACCGAGTTTCTATTATGCGCTTGGTACTTAGACTATTGAATGAAGTTAGAACTTCCCAGCCAAGCACTGATGAAGAAAAAAAGACAAAAAAATTCTCCACACATCCAAAAAAGATAACAGAATTCACACCAACAGAAGCTGCATGACCACCCGCCCATTTCAGCGAGTAATTTGAACAAGGATCAAATTCTGATTTTTGATTAATTTTCTTGATGCGTTTCTGAGCACCTGTATGCATCACCGCAGTTCTATCATAAGCTTGCCCACTACAATTTTGAATATCAATCCGCCTTTCTCAAAATTTTCCAAAATCGTCGTTGAAATATTCCCGGCAGTTTTACTCTTTGTTTTAATGAAATCGACTAATGATTCCACAACCTTCAATTCATCTCCATCCATCATTACATAGCGTAAAACTTGGCTCGTTTGATCCTCATGTGAAATATCAGGAGTGCTGTCACATATAATGGAAAAGAACTTGGCTTTTTTTACTTGCTTGATGATTTTTCTTCTTACGTTTTCCCTCAAAATGTCTATAAACTCGCTCTGAATAGTAGGAGACAGATAGGAAGAAGTAAACTTTTTCCCTACTGGATTCTTAGTAGATATTCACGTAGCACTGGATGATATTTCGCCAACAAATGCACTGACAATAAAAAGTTTCCTCTACTTTCTGTTTATTCAAGCTCAACATCAGACTCGTTTTTGTGTTACTCGTGCTTCTTATGATCTCTTATCGTTCGCGGGAAAAAAGAATTTTTTAAACCTGTACGTTCTGTTTATTTATTTGATTACCACTCATGATCTATCTACCGCAGTATGTCGGGTTTCTTAAAATGCTTCCAACGTCGTCAGATAATAGATCGTCTTGATATTGGCATCAAAGATAAAGTCTAAATTTTAACCAACGATCTGATGGCGTCTTGAATCTTAGTTCCTACAGAAGGCTCGTAACACTAATGGAACTATCTCAACGACTTCTAACATATCTTGCCGAAAACCAGCAACGTAGTTTAATCTAATACCAGAATCACTTTATTTAGCTCGCTTCATTTGAAAATAGGGAGATATTCTGTCAGAAATTCAAATTATTTGTTTTTTGAGAAAAAAAAATCATACAGCATGTTAAATAAGGAAAAAAATTTTGATGAAAGTGATGACTGATGAAGCTAAATATCACAAGACTTGTCACACAAGTGACGTGCCGCAGATTCTACACTTTTTTGACAAATAAAACATTAAGAAAAATACTCAGTGTAGCAAAATAATGCTTCCGTGAACTAAAAATGTAATTGTATTATAGCATACAACTGAACCCACAGTCCCGCCCCCTTAAAAGTGCTCCCGGGGCGGACCGCCTCCCTCGCTCCCGCCTAGCTACGCCACTGCCTCTGACGAAATATTCACTCTGCACGAGTTTACCTGAAGATGTCGTAACTGCCAAAACTAATTGTACATTCTGTAATAAAATTGCGGAAGTTGCAAATTTTGACTTTCTACAATGTAGACCTTTCACCAATTGAAACCTTTAACTTTTGAATCTATAAAGGCCGCGTTACGCGGTACATTTCATTGTACAAACGAATTTATGAACTCTTGCATGAGGAAAATTGTACCGTGTACAGCGGAAAATTGTGTGATTGTCTGAATGACCGAACGGGAAATAGCACCTGATCTAATGCCATTCATTTTCTTGTACATTCTATGATACATTCGTTTGTACAGTAAATTGTACCGTGTAAAGCGGCCTAAATATTTGAGGCACAGTAAGAACTTAATGGAGTGATTTCCATGCATACACATTTATTTTCATTCAGCCCAAATGTTCATTCTAATTCGATATTCTTGCCCTAGTTTCCACCCAAAACTAGAACTGCGATTGAATCTGTACAGCTATCCACTGTACTTGAACGGAAATAAGACCCTCAAGATGAATACGGACACTTTGCCACTCCCCGTTATTCTAGAACATGTCAAGTCACGGCTGACTCACGCCTCTTACAACCTCGCCATTTCATCGCTAAGTTTCGCAAGCGCGTTGAGATGCACGGAAATCACTCACATCATCACAACTAAGCGAAAAAGAGTCTCGTTCAGATAACCGCGCTAGGCGATCCGAAGATAATTATAACTGTGCGATAATGATGCGTGGATACGAGGAGGTCCACTCTGGGCAGAATGACACAACACTTTACGCTGCGATAGACACAATCTCCTCAAAGCTTTCTTATCGGTCGAGTACCACATATTGATTAACATTCCCATCGGAGACGAGACGGATTTTAAGATTTCGATTTAGAAACTGAATCAGATCGAACTGCACCGATAAGTTAAGGACAAGGAATCGAGAAAGGAATCCTTGTAGGAAATGACTATCACCATGCAACATATCAGGAAGAACATGAAATTAGCAAAAGGAAAAAATTGGCCTGGACCGGGAATAGAAAAATAATGATAATATAATATTATAATAATTTAATGCTCCCATAATTTACGTACATTTAAACAGCAACACATAATTTATGGAAGCTTAAAGGTTACCCCAAAGATCGGAACCTGTGTAGGGATAACCAAAATACCGTGGAAAATTTATATAACGATAGAGTGATAAGATTACAGTGTTCTACATGGTGCAATACAATAATTAACAGAATTTATTTACAATTTCTTGTCGCATGAAACAATTTTATGTACAATTTTAAAATAATAATTCAATACCAACGTAATCGAACAGTCATATCTTAACTTTCTTAAAAAAACGACGTTTTTCCCTTTTTAACATTCTCTGGTAGTAGGTTAAATATTTTTGGTGCTAAATAAACAAAACATACCTGAAATAAGGTTATATGAGGCCTAGGGGGATAAAGAACTGATGGCATGCACCTAACATCTAATTAACATCCTTTTAACATCTAGTTCATACGTATCCTTCTAAATTACCATAAGGTTTAGGAAGCCTGGGTAGCGTAGTGGTCCACGCATTGGCCCGGAAAGGCAAAAGGTCCGTGGTTCGATTCTGTATGCCATGCACCTAACATCTAATTAACATCCTTTTAACATCTAGTTCATACGTATCCTTCTAAATTACCATAAGGTTTAGGAAGCCTGGGCAGCGTAGTGGTCCACGCATTGACCCGGAAAGGCAAAAGGTCCGTGGTTCGATTCTGCATGCCATCAGTTGTTTATCACCCTAGGCCTCATATAACCTTATTTCAGGTATGTTTTGTTTATTTAGCACCAAAAATATTTAACCTACTGCCAGAGAATGTTAAAAAGGGAAAAACGTCGTTTTTTTTTAAGAAAGTTAAGATATGGCTGTTCGATTACGTTGGTATTGAATTATTATTTTAAAATTGTACATAAAATTGTTTCATGCGACAAGAAATTGTAAATAAATTCTGTTAATTATTGTATTGCACCATGTATAACACTGAAATCTTATCACTCTATCGTTATATACATTTTGCACGGCATTTTGGTTATCCCTATGGTACGTATGAACTAGATGTTAAACCTAACATCTAATTAACATCCTTTTAACATTTAGTTCATACGTGTCCTTCTAAATAGCGAAAATGTGCAAAAAATTGAAAACGTAAAAAAAAATATTAAGGATTAAGAAGCCTGGGTAGCGTAGTGGTCTGCGTATTGGCCCGGAAAGCCAAAAGGTCCTTGTTTCGATTCCCGGTTCAAGCCGATTTTTATCTCATGGAAATTTCATTGTATTTCACCGCCGTACTTGCGGAAGGTTTGAATACTTTGTATATGTATACCGGGAAGACTAAAAATACAGAATGTTGAGCTCAACAGAGTCTGTACCTCTTTGAGTTGTCACACGCTTTGGAATGGACCATTGAAAATTACTATGGTAATTTTCGTCAATCACCAAGGTATTTTCCGGAATTTACCGAACCGCCTGAAATGTACCGTATTTTTCGTTAATGTTCACCTCCATTCTCAGATATATTTCATACCGACATATCTCAAATATTCAAAACCAGGAGTAAATGTGATTTGATGTATGAAATGCAAAAAAAATAGGCTCACGAATGCTGCTCATAAGGAAAAAATTGTTCTTTCGTTACACTAACAGTTTAAGTGATGAAGATTGTGGTCATTATCGAATTCTTATGTAATGTGTTAGGCTAATAGGGCTGGTGAAGAGCTTGATATGGAGTGTAGCGTTGTATGGGGCAGAAACGTGGACCCTCAGACAGGAGGACGAGATAGGCTGCAGGCATTTGAGACGAGGGAGTGGAGAAGGATGGAGAAGGTTAGGACGACGGAAATGAAGACTAACGAGGAAGTGCTGGAGGTGGTGGGCGAGGAAAGGAAACTTCTGAGTGAAATCCGGGACAGGCATGGTAAATGGCTGTAGGATGTAATAAGGAGTGATGGAATGCTCAAGAGTATGATAGAGGGAAGGATGTTGGGCAAGCGGGGAAGAGGAAGGAAGAGAATAGGTTTCTAGGACGGAATGAAGAAGGGTAGATCTTACACTCAGGCGAAAAAGGATATACCAGAGGGAGATAGGCCCCTTAAAGCATAGACAACCGGGAGGAGATTCTCTTACTTTCATCAAAACCTACCTTCACAGGTAGAATACTTTTAAAAAAATAGTAATATGAAAGGTATGTTTTTGCTTCTAGAAGAAAATCTGCACACATGTCCTCAAATATTTCGAAATACGAGTCAAGTGCCATAAGGCTACGTGTTAAAATAGCATTAGGTAATTTTCTTAGTAACCAAATCGGTTACAGGCATTTTTTTTTCGATATTAAGTATACATTTTAGTAATAAGTATGCATATGAAAAGTTTCACTCACATTTGTACATACATTTAACCTCATCCAACCATCTTAAGGAGGGACCGTAATTTTAGGCATTCCCGATATCCTACCATAATTTTAACATATTTTATAAAGTAAGAATTCTGCTATCGAATAATGTAAAATCATTACAAAGTTATCGGTCATCTTACGAAGATATATCGGTTTAATAATTATGAATTTTTACGCATAAATAAACGGAAAGCACACATGTCTTAATGGCTGTGCGATTGGCATCTCTTGACATAAATGTTTTATCTCAATTTTCGCCCGGACAAAATTGTAGAAAAACTTGTATAACATGCACTAGATACTGACATCTAATATATTTTTTTCAACCCAGGTCATTTAGGTTTAAATGACAGACTTTCTGTTTTCTTCCGAGCACACAGTCGACATACTGCGATGAATATGGCAGCGTTGTCAAGGGAAACTTCTCTTGTTTACCTCCCCTACCAAATCTATTTTTCAATGTATATAAAAATTAGGCATTTAATATTGTAGCGGAGGAATCTTCGAGAGGATTCTGGAAACGACGGTTGAAATAGGGAAGCTTTTAGAGCCTTGTCAACGGGTGGTTGTTGACGAGAGAGAGGAATCAACAAGGCATGATTCGAAAGAAGAGTCTTTTAAGAGTTACTTTGAACGTTACGGTGTGTATACCTTTGGTAAAATAAATGTGTTAAGAGTTTTAACTATAAAGAACAGTTATTTTTGCACCCACGCACGTAGTAATACACATTGTGTAATGTTTTATGCCATAATAAAAGTATACCCTTCCTTTAGTACGTTAAAATATCATAATATCAAAACCTATCGAAAAGCAATGGCGGCTGGAGTCTGTGTAATTACAGATTTTCATGTCGAGGTTATAGTTTCGGCTCAACGCTTGTTCCTATGAGTTTTTTTCCCAAAAGGTTATTCACATGAAATTAAAAAATATACAAGTAGCACTAAGGCTTGAATTATTCATAACAGCAAAGTTTGTTGATCGTAAGGAAACAGTCATCAAAGCCTCATCCTTGAGTTAGCAAGGAAGGGAGAAGCGTGAGAGAGATGCAGTCCGTCGTTTAGATTGTGTGTACGACCGAACAGGTGCGTGGGAACTTAACATCCATTCAGAAGTGTTCGGTAAACTCCGTTCAAGAGTCGATATGGATTCCGAGTCGAGCCCGGAGGCGAGGAGGTGAGCAAGTTTTTCGACGGGCCAGGTGGAGGAATACTGGTCATGCATGAGGGGACATCCATGGGACATAGTGGCGGGAACCGTTACCGCTGACTTTGGCGTCGCTCACCATTGTCCCCCCGTTTCCGGTGAGTGAGAAATGACGTCCCACCGCCGCCGGCGCTAGGGCACGCCGCATTTTCCGAGCAATTCCGACGCAGATTCAGCGCAGGTTGACTCATTTGCGTTGCGTGGCATTCGAGGCGCCCAAGGACTTATGGTGTTATGAAACTGTAAACCTCACCCTTTCGCGTAAATACGTGGAAGTAAGCTCTGTCGAGAGAATGCGGAAAAACTGCTTCCTGTGTCATAAATACCGGTATCTACCTGTTCGACCAAACGATTGTTCGGTCCTGCCTTTAAAGAAGGATCCTTCATTTTAGACATCCCCGATGACCTACGTTGATTTTAAGGTAGTTTGAGAGACTGACAAGCTAATTATAGCTTAGCTGGATCGATAATGGAAAATATAAATATTGTCTGATTACATATGAATTGACTTTGTAATTAGGTATGTGATGCAAAAAATTTTCTGAGATGATTTCTATGTTAAATAATAAAATTTTTTCTTTGATCAAAAGATATTTTTTTTATTATATAAATGAATATGTTGTTGAATAGGGTGTTAATTTATGAATAATGAATATGAATAAAATGAATATGAATAAAAATAAATGAATATGTTGTTGAATAGGTAATTAATGATAGTTCCCAAGTCATAAAAGAGACAATAATAAAATTTTACGTTTTAATTTCAACAGCTGTAGAGAGCACGAAGTAAATATGGTAATATTATTGGGGTGCAATGATATTAATTTCAAAGACTGAAATTCTGAGTAATTAAATAAGAATATATATTTAAGTCTTTCACTTGACTAGTTTTTTTATCGCGGGAAGTTTAATATTCCACAACATATGGTTTTTTTTTCGGCGATGGAGATTCTGAAAAAACTACTACGGTGACACAGTTGGTGTTGTCGGCCGTTAATTGGTGGAAACGATTCATTATAATATCAATGAATACTTCTTGATTTTTCCACAATTTTTATTTTTCCTCCACTGCCTAGGTTTCGACAATCAGGTTAGGGTTTCGACGCAGCGGGTAAGGGTTTTTCCCTTACTTACACCAAAAAAAAAAACCCTAACCCACTCCTTCTTCTTGTGTGTGTATACGCACTGAGATAAAACTTTTCTGTAGTCACCTGATGATGAGTGTCGAAGCCTAGGTAGTGGAGGAAAAATGAAATATGAGGAAAAAGATCAAGTGTATTCATTGATATTTTTCTACGGTGACTGTACGATTAATTTTTTCAAACAGTTGAGGAATCATACGAACCACACACTGTTAATTTTTCGAAGAGATCTAAGAGTTATAAATTCCTCATTTTTTAAATTAGGCCTCCCTGTTGTGCATTCACGCACCATTTCCCACGCAAAATGGCTGATTTTTTTCGTCAAAAATCTCGAAGGGCAGTTCAGTAAGGGTCTGATATTTTGGTATCTTTGGTAGGGCGAGATACTCCTCTTTAAAATGAGACTAAAATCATTCAGTACCTTGTTTACCAATCTCCTTTTCTCTAGCCGTATATCCACGACTTGCGACTCGTCAGACAAAGGAAGACAATTCACCGTCGAGATATTCCTGTAATGCATTGCTAAATAATATTGATTAATCCATAGCACTTCATATACAACGGTACGTCATAGCCAATGCAGTCAAAAATAATTCATCACCAATATGCTTGACCAATAAACAAATGTATAATTACCTAGTTCATTTACCTAATACTTTCCGTTGGTCGACTAAGAAACGGATTTGGTCCTAATATTTGATTACATTAATATTTTTTACTAAAAAGCTTAATAGCTAAACTTTCTTATTTCAGTGGATTCGCTGCATAATTAGGGCTGTATTCATAGTCGTTACCTGGGTGTCCCCCTAGGTGTGGGGGAACCCTTTTATTCAGAAATGGTATTCATAGTCGTTACCCAGGGGACTCTTGTCCCCTAACCCTCCCCCAGGCCGTCGATTTCCTGGGTAAGGCATGAAGCTTACCCAAAGCTCCCCTAACGCAGCACTGCTGCCCACGCGTGGGACGAATGGGTACTACTGTACTGATGGCAGTACACGATAATATCAACATCTTTCCATAGTAACGTCATCTGTTTACAAACACGAGTACTTATTGAATCACCCCCGTATTCCTCATCATTCAAATTACATAAATATTTAAGTAATATTGAAATCATTCTCTCATATTCCTTCAATCATTTTTCATCAACATTTTGCAACAGTATACTCTATTTTTGTTTATAGCATGCTTGGTTACGGTGAGAAATGAGCATCGAAAACATCGAGAACCATTCAGCGAAACCGTTCATATGTATTTTTGCATGGGATTGTTGCCAAATCTCTTACCCAGGCGTCCCCTGGCTGGGTGTTACCCAGGTAAGGTTTATGAATCGCTCAGCGTAGGGGACCCCTAGGTGTTACCTGGCAAGGGGATACCCAGGCAACCCCTAGGAATACGACTATGAATACGGGCATTAAATTGTTGACTGTAATGTTAGTGACGCTGCGTCTTTGTTTGATATATTTTGAGCGGATCTTGGAACGGATCAGTCCGTGATCGACAACAATCACTCCTCCTAATTGGAGGAGGAGGAGACCGCAATGAGACCTCTCGATCGAAATGGCGTCATCCTTGGTGGAGGTCATCTTGGTGGTGGTGAGAGATTAGGAGGAGCCACTGACGATATGGGCCTTAGTCAAGCTTCGGTTTAACGTATTTTCCTCTAATTTTTCACCCAAAGAAATATTAATGTGAAATTTAAATAATACAGTAGGTAGCATAAAGCCTAAATGTATTCATTACATCAACTTTTGTGCATCTTAAGAACAGAAAATCAAAGCGCAGGTTCCTCCTTAAGGTGATAGGAGCGCTAATCGTGAGTCATTGTGAGCATATATTAAAATTTATTTCGAAAATTACTTCGGGAGGTGGTGATTATTTTTATATCATTCGGCAGATGAGATCGTTTTCTTCACAGAGAGGTCAAGATCAACAAATGTCTTTGTGATTCCTAGCCCAAACTGCCGTGATAACGTTAACGACTAGAGGTTTAATCTCTTTAATCTGAAGTGCTGCGAAACGGGCATGTCATTCTGTCAAGCCATCACACAAAAAGGGACGGCCTGTCTCGTTCGAGAAATTTAACTATACCCCACCCATCAAAGAAAGAGCCTGCCATCTCCTTATATCCCATTCGTCTCCAAGATACTAATTCACTTAAGCCACTGAGAATTATGAAAGGTTGTCACTGCAGCGTATCTTTCCACTGCCACAATATATACAAAAATCAATAAAAAGTGCTCTCGAAATCATTCTATCATGGAGAAAGGTACCATTCTTTTACCTTGATTATTTTCATTGTGAATGGCCCGAGTAAATATTCTTCCTCGTATATAAAACTCGACAACGGTTATCCTTTGACACGTTGAAGGACAGGTCATTTAGTAGGAGCAGAGCTCTAAAGAAGAAATATTTAAAAAAAGAAGAAGGATAATCTTTTTACGAATAAACTATTGCAGTATTATTGTGTACCGCGAAAACATTAGAATTAGGGGGAAACTATAAAAGCAAACAGTTTCAATAAAAATAAAAATTAACCGTGAGAAATTTATTATATAATCAATGAGGTATTTGAAAATATTTGGAAAAAACTACAAGTGATCAACAGATTTCTTCAAAAGTCTAACGTCATATCTTACCGACGCTAATATTTCTGAGAGTAATGGTATACCCAAACGACTGGTTACATTGCAGACCGTGGTTTGTCATTGTTTGATTATGAAAACAGAACACGTAAGGAATTCACTCGAATCATCGAAATTGAGCGAAAAACAGTCTCGTTCAGATAGCAGCGCATGGCCATTCTCAGGTAATTATAACTGAGCAATTACGATGCGTGGATGATACGGATATAAAGGTCACGTCGGTGAGGGAATAGGACATTTCTCTTTTTCTATACCAAACTATTTAGTAAGTAACCTACTCATAGGTAAATTACTCGTTTGATATTTATGGAAGTGTTCAAAGGACAATGAATTCAAGCGGCTTCCAGGTCCATATTGAAGAAAAAATTTGATATTTTTTATAAAGATTTGTGGAAAACTTCTCCTTGTATAGCATTATTCTCACCATTTAAGGCAGTTTGTGCGAAATATAATCTCACCTAAAAATCAATGAATTTGATCTCATTGTAACGAAAAATATCACGCCCTTCCAAAAAATAACCAAAATATCAGCACATTACCGAACTACTTTTGGCTACTAATGGCTGGTTAAAATACCAGCCATTTTACATGGGAAATGCTGCGTCTATGCACTCAAGAAAGACCTTAATTTAAAAAAAAATGAGTAATTTCTAACACCTAGATCTCATCAAAAAATTAAAATTATTTATTTTGTATGTTTTCTCGACTACTTTGGAAAATAAATAATATGGTCACCGCAGCAATTTTTTCAGGATCGCAAAAAAAAACCTACCGTTGTAAATTAGTTTTAAACTCACCGCGTGAAAAAATGAATCAAATGAAAGATTCATATAGATATTTTGCACTATTAACAATGCAATATTTAATTTATGCGTCATTGGTCTCTAATTCTTCCAGGGTCTCCATTATGACTAGAGCAACTATCTCGATCAAACTACCTTCAGGAAACCCACTTCATTTATCTCTACTTCATCATTTTCATCGAAGGGAATAAACCACCCAAGCTAGGTCTAAGCGGGGTTCGAAAGATATTTTTCTCATACTCAAACAAACACAGGAAATCAGAAAAAAACCACAACGAGTGTGGACCCTTTCTATAAGCTGTCGTCTCTTCAGGGTTCCAATAAGTCACTGGATTGTAATACACTGGTACGGGAAGATAACTGTCCTAACATCCGATCGAGTTCGGTGGAAAACGACACTCGGTTCGGTGGTTCGGGTGTTAAATTTTTATTATACTTCTTAATTTATCGTTATTTAAATGGTAGTAAATAAATTACATTCTATTCTAAAACACATGAAACTACCGCCAGGCCATCAAATTTATCAAAAACTAAAAATAACGAAACAACACAGATACAAATACATACTAAATGATAACACTTGGTGTATAACATATATATATAAATCATCATACGTGGAACAAGATATTAGTAGAACCTCCCATATCAAACTTTTACGCACAAATGAGTACATAATTGTGAGACGGACATTTAACCCTAGAATCATTGTCACAGCGAGTCTCTCCGGATATTATTGTCACATGCCAAGGTCTTAGGATTCTGCAAAAATTGCCACCATAATCGACCAAGTCTAAGCGACAATTTTCAAAATAGCCCATCTTTTGCTGAGGTGTAATATTAAAGGGTCAGAATGACGGTGACAATGTCTGACTCAGAATCGCTCGAGTGAGGAAAGCAATTTTTTTTACAATTTACGAAAAGACTGAAATTAAAAGTGGTTAAAATCCTACGGACCATTGAGGTGAGTGGAGAGGGCGCTTGCTATTGTGGCCGACGCTAATAGCTGTAACGTGGGCTTGGCCTGTTCGCCATATTTGTCAACCCTGATTTTCCTTTTTGAATTTACGGCCTGACGAACTAGTTTTGCAATTTTTCAATGTTTTCCATCGATAAACTACAAGAAATCAGCATAAGTTTAAATCTTTATTATGGGTTCTTCTTGAATATTTTTTTATTTATTTTACATACATACATACCAATCACGCCATTCCCTTCCGGGGTAGACGCAGTCACAAAGTTTCACTTACGAATACATAGTTGTACACCTAACTCTGCTTCAATAATTTCCTTCGTACTGACCTATCCTTGCAAACCTATTTTTCCTCATATACCCCCATACACTGCTTCATACACGCCCTCCTGTTTTTACGACTCCTAATATTCCTCCTCCTAAGAATTTCCTCAACCACATTCAACCACTACTTTCTCGGCCTACCTCTACACCTCACACCATTCATTCTACTCTCATATATCTGTTTCGTTATTCGACTCTCACCCATTCTCTCAACATGGCCAAACCAACGAAGCACACTCCTTTCATACACGTCCATTACAGGAGCACTTGACCCACATTCATTCATGACCCACTCATTCCTGACCCTATCCATCCTACATCTAGGATAAAATTTTATAAATTTGCTCCAGCGGTGGAAAATTAGATCAAACATTCAACAAACATCAACATCAAACATCAAACAAATGAAAAGATTTGAATTGTTCGAGATCAGATTTTATGTCGCTAAGGCTAAACAGTGGTTGTTTAAAAATTAAAATTTCAAACAGATGTCCTCATCAGTCTCCTTTGTTGAACGGCAATGCGTTTTCATCCTCAGAGGTCTGTGTGCGGCCTCTTTTCCACCCAAGACTTGATGGCGGGGAGGTTCAACACCTTATCATATAGTCCTTTCATATTGGTGTAGCCATTAACGAAGTCAGATTTTAGGAACCTCTGCAGGAACCCGAGAACTGCCACAATGTAAAGATCTGCCCAGGTGAGCTGGAAACAAAAATCAAGGCTCAGACAAACACTTGATCAGCATTATTAAAAGATAAATTTCAAATTCACACCGAACCTTCGCCTTTGAAATTTATATGCATCAGCAATTATAAGTAGGATAACATCATACATACATACCCATCACGCCGTTCCCCTCCGGGGTAGGCAGAGTCAAAATTTTTCACTCATTAATACATAATTGTACACCTAACTCTGCTTCAATAATTTCCTCCATGCTGACCTATCCTTGCAAACCTCCTTTGCCTCATTTACCCCCATACACTGTTTCATACACGCCCGCCTGTTTTTATGACTCCTCATATTCCTCCTCCTAAGAATTTCATCAACCACATTCAACCACTACTTTCTCGGCCTACCTCTACACCTCGCACCATTCATTTAACTCTTATATATCTGTTTCGTTATTCGACTCTCATCCATTCTCTCAACATGGCCAATCCAACGAAGCACACTCCTTTCATATATGTCCATTACTGGAGCACCTAACCCACATTCATGTATTACCCATTATTGTTTAGAGAAAACTTAAGTCAAAGTTGAAAATGTTTGGTACAACCTACAAAGTAGTTAAGAGGTATTACCCTAGATAGCAGCACCTGTCAAGAAAATCACTTGGATCCCTATACCACCTAAAAGGTTAATATTTTCACATCCCATTCCTAAATCTAACTTTTTTTTTCAAAAATCCCACTTAGACCCCTTGACTTTGGGGTCCACAAATAGTAAATGTAGTTTTTTTACTCATACTCAAAATTATAAAGAAATAAAGGAAATTCGCACTTCGAATCCAATGTTTTTTGTCTCCATCACAGATTTAGATACCTATTCAGTGCTACCACTTCCTGTCTCCGGAAACTTTTGCAAGACTGATGAAGAGGAATCTTTTAGGGCACAAATAAATTCATATGGCGCGAACAAAAATTTGAATGTTAGTGGAAATATTTGTATGTATAATAATGTTGAATCAAAATCACGCTTTAAATGAAATAAACGCCGAGAGTAGATAATACGATACAACTGCTCTCATTGAATTCAACTGCATAATAGGCGCCCAAAAATAACAGCTCAATGCAGCACATGTACAACATAAAGAACTGAAAAGGAGAAATGAACAGATTGGTCTATGCTATGCAATGGCACAAGGAAGCCATTTAAAAGGCCAATCGAATATATCGAATAGTCATTTATACCGTTGGTACGCCAAAAAACGTAGGTGATTACTAGCAACAGCATTGCCGCGGAGTCGCAATGCCATGCCAAGTAAAATGATTTCCAAAAAAAGCATTGTATTATTTGCAAATTTTTTCGGAAAAATGACACCCGAAGGTCATGACATATTGATCATCATTCGCGAAGAAAACAGGTTCCACGATCGTGCGTGAAAACGCCATTCACTCTCTCATTTAATCCATTAACTCCACCCCGCATATCGGCAAAAGAGGACCATATAACTAAATTCCAATATAAAAACCCTTTAAACCCTCTCTACACCGATATTTTGTCCACTGTGTGCAGTCATTTCAAAAATCAATCCACTCGTGAGAGAGTGAGGAATTAAATGTTACGACTGAGAGTCATTTTCGTTGCCAAGTTGTAAAATTTTGGTCACAAAGGCATATAGACGTAAAGAAACCTAATCATAGACAAAAAAATAACTCTTATTTATGTTGCCTCTAAGTTACTCAGCGTGAGAGAGGGTTAACCCTTCGGCTACCAAGGGGGGTAACTCCCCCAACGCCACATTTTTCCTGTTTTTATTTGCAATTATTTTATGATATTTTTATGCTTCCATGAGTTTGTTTTTAAAAATCTTACAATACGATTCCATATGAAATCTTCATTCATTGATTGTTTTTTTTTCTAATTTCTGAAAAACTCGTTGGGGTTACTGTGTTACCCCTTTTGGGATAGTTCGTCTCAGATTCACCATCCCGCTTTCTGAGGATCTGTGCACCGTTCACAGCACACACAGTTTACCGAGATTTAAAATAACAATTGGATTCTGTGTGTGCCTTCAGATGTATCAAACCGCGCCGTGGACGGCAATCGTGGTCATCACGGCGCCTTCAATCCGACGGGGCGCGGCGCTGCGCCGTCTGCGCCGTGAAACGTACATGACACCTGATTTACTTGTTCGAGTTCCTTGACTTCTGTGCATGAGTGGAAAGAGCAGCAAATGAAAAGCCTAATGTTGTGAAATATCAGGACATCCGATTAGACCTAGGCAGGACATCCGATTAGATAATTGTATGCTCCAATCGGAGCCTACAATTATATTTATGTGTTGACTGTTACTTTTTACGGGATTCATTCCGCGATGTATGTTTTTTAAACAACAATATTTCGCTGGTCCTCCTGCCAGCTTCATCAGGTTAACTGAACTGCTTTATTTGTCTCGCTCGTCTTTATATATAAGCTTATACTTATATATAAAGACGAGCGAGACAAATAAGATTCCTTTTGGCAATATATTTCATGTGGGAAACGACGATACACTTCCTCTCTGATCTCGTGCAATTCAATTATGCATTGACATTAGAGCGAGCACATTTTAATTAGATAGTAATAAGAGCAACCTTGTAGATAGTAAAATGATGGCTCGTGTTTTTATGGCACCCAATTGGTGCTAAGTTTTCACGAGAATATTTCGGCGATGGCCACTACACCTCGCAGTCATCACGCGAACTAACTTCTTTCGCAACGAAAACTCAACGCGTTGATTGTTGGTGTTTGTCAAATTGTCATGCGCCCTTTGTTCTCGAGAGGGTTCACAAACACTTTCAAGGCCTTTCGAAAAGAGCAAAGAGTAGTGATCTCCGAAATATCTCTTCCAAGAGCCGAAGGAATCGGACGGCTGAGGAGGCGTTCGTCGAAAGAGTCGAAGAAGAATGTACGCATGCAGCATGACCAAGCATTTTTTTTCCATTGGGCCGGGAACGGCGGGAGACTTGCGGCGTCGAAAGTAACAATGAATGAAAGAGAATGGCGCCTTCTCCGTATCTGCTTCTCACGGTGAGAAGCGGAGAGAACGCTCCTGACAAGAGTCAAGGACGGTCCAGGACGATGCTCTAGCGTTTTTCAAACGGTCGACAGATTGGACATTATCTTCTGCGGACGTGTCGTGCGTGTATGTCGGCAACGTTCCGTTTCATAACTACCCTATTTCTCATAGTAGGCGGCAAAGATGTAGCCTCGGACATAAAAATTGGGACCCTCTCCCCTGATGAGATGGGTGCTTGATGATGACATCAGTGCATTTAAACAAGTCGTACCACAATCAATCTTAGTGGAATTATACACTAAGTTTTTTCTTTATAGATTGAGCCCATAAATTGCAGTCAGAAGTCATCGAATCAAACAAAAATAATGAAAAGATTTATTATCATCTACATGCACTCCTTTTGAGGCCAAATACTTTGTAACATAAATACGTCGAAGATATGGTACGGATATGTTAGATGAATGATAAAGGGGTTGCAGTCGGAGGCAGGAAGATTGTATGCATCAGGTTTTCGGACGACATGATATTGTTTGCGGAAAATGGGGAAGAACTGAAGATCATGTTAGAACATCTCAATAAAATGAAAGACGAATATGGACTAACGGTACATAAAAACAAGACTAAAGTGATGAAAGTAGTTACAGAAGAAGAATTAAGAGTTACCATGGGAGGGGAAAGACTGGGACAAGTGACAAGATATAAGTATCTAGGGACGCTAGGGATGGAAATTACACAGGACTGGAAATGTGAGACAAGGAGATTAAAGGTAGATTTGCAATGGCCAGAGACGCTTTTATCAAAAAGAAAAAGTTGTTGTGTGGCAAAATGAATAATGGGCTTAGGAAAAGGCAAGCAAAGTGTTATGTTTGGAGCGTCTTACTGTATGATTGAGAGACATGGACGGCTTTGAAAAATGATATGAAGCAGATTGAGGCATTGGAGATGTGGATATGGAGAAGAATGTTGAATATTAGTTGGGCAGACAGAGTGAGAAATGAAGAGGTATTGACCAGAGCGGGGGAAGATAGAGGACTGACAAAGACAATTAAAACAATGAAGCATAACTGGCTGGAACTATATTAAGATTAGATAAGAAGATAAAAGATTGTTTGATGAAGGAGGTATTAGAAGGGATGGTGGAAGGAAAGGGTAAACGCGGAAGAAGAAGAAAGAAAATGACGGATGATTTAGTAGAGGAGACCGGCTGCGTGGGTACGATGAGGAAGGCACAAGACAGAGTTATCTGGAGGAGAGGCTACTGAGGACCTACAAAACAGCAGACTACCAATGATAATTACTTTATAACAAGCTGGAATTTGTCCCATTTTAGTGTATCAATTAAACTCATAGAAGTAAGTGCCGAATATTCCTGAAACTAGATGAAGAATTTTCACCCCGCAGATTCCTTTTGTGTTTCACCTAATCCATGTGGGCTTCCAAATCTAGCCATCCTTTGTTTGCAACCGAAACATATTTAACCTCCACTACACACTAGGCATTCTGCTTCTGAATCATTACGACCATTTCGAAAACAAGGAGATTTCTTTTCGAGTTCATCTGTGAACTTACATTTTCGTTTCCGCATTTTGGGATAATATTATAACCATATGCGATACCATGTAATTGAACACAACGCCACAGACTTAATAACAGAATTTTGACGTGTGTTCAATAGTCGTTTCCGCTTCCTACGATCGATGTATTTTTTTGGTGTTTAGAAATTGATATTTACTCGATCGACGCGTTTTTGATAGAGACAAAGATTATAGTGTTTGCAGAGTGCGTTCAGATTGTAATTAGTGGATACTGGAATGATTCTAACTTCGTTCATTTAAACATTTAACTTGAAATGGCTGGAAACCCGGACATTGTGAGAGAAAAGGCGCCCGGACGCTCATTTTGTTGTGAACACAAGGAGTGGTGCATCTGACATCTGTGAGTTGTGGGATGGAGGAGGCTCTGCAGTAGGAGAAGGGTTTATTGATGATTACTAGTTGTCTAGAAACCAGATGTTTGGAAACCTGTTGTTTGGATGGAGGGGATTGTTGGGGGAGTCGCCATTACAGAAAGGAGGGAGTTTGAGATTGTGGGAGTTGTTGGAGGTTTGAGAATTTGTGTAAGCTGTGCTTTGAGCAATGAAACCTGTTTTAAAGACTTAAGAAGAGTGCTCTTGTTCTCTGGTCGGCTGACAACCTGGCAAGAACCCCAAAATGTGCCGCTTCATGGAGTGACTCGTCGGTCCACGTCGCGTGCACACGACAATTTCACTATCACAAAAAAGAGGACATGTTAGGGTAAAAGAGGACGTATGGTAACCCTGGTTTTAGTTTTAGCAGCTGTAGGAAGTATGCATTAAATACTGCTTGATATCTGATGCAATGACATTTGTTTATATGACAGATATTCTAAGTAATTAAATAAAAATATCTATTTCGGTCTTTAACTCGACTCATTTTTTTTTGCGTGGGACATTTAAATCTATTTCACAACTGGTGGTTTACTTATGATTCTCAAAAATTACTGCGGTGACAATTTGATTTACCATAAAATATTGTAGAGAAAACATACAAACTACTCACTGTTAATTCTTTGGGGATATCTAGTTGTTAGAAGTTCCACATTTCTTGTATAAGGTCTCTCTGGAGTGCATACACGTACCATTTCCCATGCATAAAAGGGCTGGTATTTTTCGTCCAAAATCTCGGAAAGTAGTTCGGTAAGGGGCTGACATTTTGGTATTTTTTTTGGAAGAGTGAGATATTTTTCTTTAAATTGAGAGCAAAGTCATTGATTTCTGGGTGAAATGATATTTCGCTAAAACTACCTCGAGGAAGGGTATTTTCCCCCTTTTTTTTACCGAAAAAAGCTTATAGAGACAATTTTTAAAAAAAATTTTCAATCACACGTCCCCGTCTGTAATGAATTAGTAATTAGCAGTACTGAAAAAAATGTCCTGATGTCATTTCAAATAAAATACTTGAGTGGTAGCCAATAAGAGGACCTATTTATCTTATCATATGTAATGGACATCATCATGACCTTTCCGCAATCAGCGCACAAACGCAATTGGGGTATCCAAACACCCGTTATCTGGGATTTAAGGACTGCATGACTCCACAGAATGTCTATTTGTTGAGGAGGGCGGGTCGTAGCCGCTTCATACTGCTGTGATACCATCATTAGGCACATATCACCCTCATACATGCGCACGCATAGCATAGTTTGCGCTGGGATGAAAAATATATGTACTTGAACACGCAATGACACAAGTCAACACGATCAATGCCCGGAAGAATTTTTCCATGCCTGGATATTCATAGGCAGAGAGAATATGAAAAAATGTATAAAAAATTAATAGCACTGACTTTTTCCACATAATATTGGATTAAAGGTTTAATAATAACTTGAATGGATTCAAGCAGCGCCCTGAAGTGTTTAGGAATCCAAATAATTCATCTAGGAGAAAATGAAAAGGTATGTATGTATATAAATAATAAGAAGCTGGTTTTGGCTAGGTTAAAAAAATTCGGTTTAAGGCTGGTAAATAAACTACAAAATTAACGGTAAAAAATTGAGAAGCAACTGTTCCGGGGTATGTTTCCGTTCTTGCAGCGATATTATCTGTACCGAGCGTAGAGCAACTGCGCTGTAGTTATTCTGGCCTAGTGACACGCCTCGCGGTGGCCGACGGTTAGTTCGGGCAAGATCTCCACAAGAAAACGCCAAACTGCAACTAAGGAGGTGGAGAGTGAAATCTTGTAAAGGTTGGTCCTAAAAACCTTATCTGACTAGGCGCGACAATGGATTTCAGTCGTTCATTTTGGCTTCTGTTGCGATCGTGACCGAGTCGACTGGCTCCACTATCAAGAATAAAATGTGCCGCTAATTAAATGGCTAGCATTCGCAGATGAATATCCGGGGTCTCAGAAAGAACATCTTATCTCGTAAATATGGGAGCGATGGAGCAAAAGAATAGACGGACCGTAAGGAACGAAGGAGCGAAAGAACCTACGGACCGCGAGGAACGAAGGAGCGAAAGAACCTACGGACCGCGCGAGGAACGAAGGACCGACGGACCGAAAGGAACGAAGGACTGAAGCTGTGTCCCAATCCGCCATTTTGGCAGCTAAATCGGCAGATTTATGGAGGACGCCATCTTGGAGTGTGTCCCAATTCGTTAGGCATCATGGGGAAACGGATTTAGGTGTATTTCTCGGGGGTGAAATTTAGGGTAGATGGAGTTTATCCTAAATCCGCCTCCTTATTGAATTTCTCATCATGCAAAGCGCTGCATGCGTCGTGCAAGGAAACTCGTACACAAGGAAGTGGTTGAAAAGTGGCAAACATGGCCGGCAAGTATTTTGTCTGTAAGTGATAGAATTCTCTAATATTTCGCAACCCAAAAGCCGACTACAAAAGAAAAATTCTACTTAGTACACTTAAAAAAAACGAAATTAAATCCCAGAACACCTACACAAACTTAAATATCCTTAAAACTAAAAACGAACGAATCTCCAAACAACGAAATGGATGAAAAAATATTATTTCACTTTCCAAATCTCACAACGCATACGAAGGGAGCCAAAGGCGCCAAAAATGTCTTAATTTCAGGTTTCTTTTGTTTCATTCAGTCCTTTATTAATTACTCATATGTCTTTCATTCGTTTCCAGCTCGGTAGATGGCAACACTAGCGAAGGATGTACCAAATCAAGCTCCCTTAGCGAAAGGCCTCTAAATATTTAGTTAGCTAACCGCATCCTCACTAATGCCTAACGAATTGGGGCACGGCATGAAAGAACTCCCGGGAACGAAAGGCCGAAAGGACTGACGGACCGAGAGAAACGAAGGACCGAAAGGAACGACGGACCGAAAGAAACGAAGGACCGACGGACCGAAAGGAACGAAGGACTGAAGGGACTCACGGGCCGAGAGGAACGAAGGACCAAAAGGACCGACGGACCGAGGGAAATGAAGGATCAAACGGACTGACGGACCGAAAGGAACGAAGGACCTTAAGGACCGACGGGTCGAAAGGAATGGTCGCTCCATAGAGGTCGGTCCTCAGTCCTTCCGTTTAATCCATGGACCCGCTCCTTTGAGCCCATTCGTTCGCGAACGACACCTCCACAGTATAGAAAATCACGCGGAACCCCTTGAATTGGAAATGGTGTTCGTAATTTATGAATTTATATCCAAGGTCTCGGAAGCAGATCTGATTGCCATTTTTCATCAGATGTTTCAACCATTAACAAAAGACAATCTCAAACACCCGATCCGTAGGCGTTGAAATTTCCACCAAGGGATATGACAAGGACCGACGTACTTGAATATGTACGTGACCCTCGGATTGGCAGGCGATGCCTTTACTTCGTCGCCACCGGGGCTGACGGGTAATTATATACTCTAAGTCCTCGATTTACGTCGGAAATGCGTGTGGAAGAAGAGCGACGTAAGTCGAAACAACGTAAAACGGATCCATATACTCGTGACCACTTTAATCCCAAGATAAATCAAGGCGTTTATTTTAAAATTCGTTTTTTGCCTCTACCCCGGAAAAAATAGCCATTTCAGATCGGATGATTATGTCTCATTTATCAGAAAACGCAAGCATATGCACGTACGGTCCTTTTTATTAGCATTAAACAGGGAAAAATTTTCCAACGACCCTTGTCAGCATAGACGTAACGTCGAATCAGGCGTAAATCGAAACGATGCATACCGGGGACTTACTATAATTAGTGATAGAATGGTATAGACGTTGTGTGATGCCGTGACTGTTTTTTCCAATAAATTATTTGTATTACAAAGGACCAGACACCTTTTAAGCTCCAGACAATTTTTTATTTGAGACCCCGGTCATATTCCATCCTCTCTCTGCAGCCTTTTCACAACAATCCCCTTTCTTCCTTTCATCAACAACACCTTAACAACAACTACTTCCAAAAGTCAAACATTCAACAATTAACAAAACATAATGGATATTATAATTAATAAATAAAATGAAACAAAACAATCATCAGCATAATTAAGAACAACAAAAAAATAACGAACCCATGAATGTTAAACAAATCAATATATTCACTTTTTATTTAGGACAGAGCACGACGATACATTCCAGTCCCACTTAGTTAACATAGTAAATCAGGATAGGCATTAGGTAGAAGGAAATTCGATCGCAAATTCGGAGGCAAAAGTATATTGCAAGTAATATGGGAGCTAAGGGGCTAATAAGACTGCGATTGTTTAGTCGATGCCGGGTGAGAGAGGATTATGTAAGACAATAATCTTTTGTTGAAGCATAAGATACCGAGAAAGAGATTACACTTCCACGCCATTGACACAGTCTAAATAAACAGTCACCTCACTCCCATAAGCCCCATGGGAAATCGCTTTCCGCAGCCACGCTCCCCTCCAGCAGTGCTTCAGCGTTGCCAAATTTACCTTAGCATGGAAAGAAGCGTGGCAACTACGCTTAAGTATAATATTAAAAATTATCCCGCGTTTATAACTCGAGGAGGAGAAGCAAACGCTACTTTTTCCAACCAAAGAGTGTGTTTATTCGATATATTCAAGATTCCTCCTCATTGAAACTCAGAATAGGCTTCGTAAGGATAGAGTTAATGGTGATTTCACAAAATAAATATTTTTGTGAGATTTAAGTTGAATATTTCATTTATTTTTACTTAGGAAAAGTAATTACCTTTGTACATTTATGTTGATATGGTGTTAATCTAAACAATTTATCAAATTATTTCATAAACAGTATGCATTATCATTCAATATTTTGCAAAAAACTTATACATAAGTTATCATATGCATATCCATTAGACTTAAGAATGCCTTTCTCATGAATAATTGTGGAATCTAGGATGAGCAATCACAAGAAGTAACATTGATAATGCTCTTGTAAAAAATCAATAAATGACAAAGTCTGTAACATTTATTACACTTCACTGGATCGTGATGCAGAAAGTCCATTCTGCCGGCGCGCTCCAACCGCAGCCTCCCTCGTTGTTGATCGGATGGAATGCGATAAAATCGTAAGCTGTTCATCCAGGTCAAGTTTTTGCATCGCACTGCACAGTAAAAATTACCGCCGCCTTTTTTTTTGGCTTCTTTTCAAGCGAATCCAACGCCTTTATCTCATAAAACTCGAAACAGGAGCGGTGTTTAATTAGCTAATATGTTATATTTGGATGTAACTATGCTAAAGTTACTTGGTAGTTATGTACTTCACGCATAAACAATTCCCGTTACATACGAGTACCTCTCTCCTTGAGTTTCAAAATGGCAAACATATTAGTCAAACAAGAGTGTGTCTACTTATTTATTCGTGCTAATAACAATTAAATTAGCTTACTCATTTTTTTAAAATCAAAATAAATATACTTTCAAAGTAAATGTCTCTTTGACTGTCTTTCTATTCAAGGAAAATACTTATTTTGACTTGCGTCCTTTCGGCCTACTGATTTCCTTTTTTCGCCTAGTCGAGATGCCCGTCTATTTAGACTGTGCCACTGATAAGGAGAAACCAGGAGGGAGAAGATAAATGGGCATGTTACGTGGTGATGATTCGTGGAAGAATTTCCGTATAGGATAGAGCGACGACTTGGTAGATTTGGGAGCTTGTACAAAACTGCACAGATATCTTTCAACGCTTAAAGAGCACCTAGGTGTGAGCAATTATCGGCTTTTTATTAACTTGAATGCAAAAAAAAAACTTTTTCATACATTTCTCGTCGTACCTTCTCTTGATTTGTACCTTGATCGCAGCTAAGTAAAGGATGAAATATTAGCAAAGGATAAAATGTGTCAAAGAAATTGATTAAAAGTGTGGTACCTACTCTTAAACATTTTCTTGCTATACCTGACGCTCGAAAGTAATAATAGTGGCCTCAAAATTGGGAAGAAACTTAAATATTTTACATGGGATATTTGAGGCTTGGGAGCACTTCACTTAATGCGAGTTATTCTGTTAACTGGCGTTCAAAACCGTTAAGAAATTGTTCCTTAGAGACTAGTTATATCCCAGCTAATGGTTTAGTAATTAATTAGTAAAATAAGTGCTTGATCATGGTATGTTTAGGTGCAACGCGGAGAATTTTGAAAACGAACTCTGAACAGTAAGATGATGATTTCTGGTGTTATTCAGAGTTCAAGGTCGTTCAATATCGATTGTATTCTCCCTTCGATACAGGTATTCTCAACGCAAACAAGTCCGCCATTTATGTGCTAATTGTGGCGTATTCTCTATAAGCATCGTATGGTTTATTAGACGTATTTGTTGATTTGGTAGTGCATTTGCATTCGAAATGACAACTTGTGCCGCATATTCGCAGATTTCACATGGGTGTGTTCTGACAGTAAATGCTCAAATGGTATATTAACGGCGGACACGTGGTGGAAATGGTTGAGAAGACCAATATCGAAGGAAGAAAACAATCTATATCGATCGGTCTTGCTCAGAGTCCTCAACATTGCGCCAACTACACTACAAAGTGACAACTACACTACATTGCGACAACTATACTCAACTTCGTAGTGTAGTAGTCGCAGTCCTATACATTGAGCTAACTACATCACAAAGTGACAACTACAATGCACTGCAACAACTACACCCAACTTCGTAGTGTTGTTGTCACTATGTACAAGGCTCCGGCGTAACTTTGTGGAGGAGGGTCGGGTTTATACTTTGTATATTCTACGTAGTGGAATTTAAAATGTTTTTAAAATTTCCAACCATAGCTTTTTAACAGTTAAAATCAACTTCATCACTAATTGAAAATATTTTAACATATCAGGCTAAATACGATGAAATTGCCACAAGAAAATTTTTGTACTGACATTGTTGTAATGTCATCATTTTATTTCATCACTAATTCACGGGGTCAATGCCTACACAACGCACGGTGTGATACTCCAGGAAATTCTTACGTGCAGCACGACCGCCAATATGATAGACAACGTCCATGTTCACGATGATTTTCACTTTAATCTCACCCGCTTATCATGGGTGATGCAATCATCTCGAGGACTCTCGCGCGCGGCGAGATCACCGACGTGTGCCCCCCACCCTCAATGAGATATCCACTTAACCTTCCGAACGTCTGTTTCGGTCTAGCCTTTGGCGGAAGAAGGTTGGAAGGTAAACACGGTGTTCGTGCTCCGTTTTGTTCTACCAACTATTTATTGATTTTATTCATCCTTTCTAAGGTAAGTTTTAAAGGGCAATTCCTACGACCCCGCTTTCACGGTGAGCACCTGTATTCCCTTCGGGTACATACTTTATTTTGCAGCACAGTAAGTGCAGAGAAAGGTTTTCTGAGTGTTCCTCCGCGTTTATCTATTTTTAAGGACAATATTTCGCCAGCGTTCCAGCTGGCTTCTTCAGGTCCGCTGAAGTGTCGATGCAGCGTATAGTGGCTTGGTCCGACTTTTTATGTTGCCCCGTTTTCGCGCCTTGAAGTTGAGGTGGGTCGCGATTGGTCCATTCTGCTGAATAGCCGTTTCCACGCTTTGGCGAGAGTGCAGCCGTCCTCTCGGTTGAAAATTTTCGACATTTTCGCTATTTCTATTGCTTCGCGTATGACTCTAGGGAAATCGCGGGCTTCTTTTGTCAATAAAGGGGTGCTGTCGTAATGAATGCTATATCTGGGCTCACTCCACCGATGTTCTGCGACCGCTGACTGGCGGAGTTGTCTATTTTTCACGGCCCTTTCATGCTCATGGAGTCGGCATTTCACGGAAAGCACTGTATATGTCCTACTGACCCTCTTTCTACCCGTCGAGACCAATTATCTTTACAGTTGAGTGACTAACCTGCCATCTATTGCTCCTTTAAGTATTCTATTGCATCTCATCTCTTCCGTGAGCCTGTTCTGTCTCCTTCAAACTTTTTTTTATAGCTGTCTAACCTCCCCTTTCACACCAAAGACATCCTCTTCTTATATGCATTATTGTTTAGTTGCGCAACGGAATAGTTCCTCCACATCCGACGACGTTTCGATAACTGGCCGCCTATTATCTTCAGGGCTCCTGATGCTAACATATTCGTCCGGCCTGACCTGACCTATTCGTCCGTCGCACGCTGACTGACTGGCGAGTTGATTCCCTTCTTCCAAGTTGATTTTCCCGCGTTTCCTGGATTTTTTTTCATTTAGTACGGCAGTGCAACAGGGGACCCGAAGATGATGTGCGGCTTATTCTTCGAAACGTCGCACAGAACGTTGAAATCGAAAATACCCGGCCAAAATTCAAAATGTACTTTTCTCAGTCCATAAGTTGAAACTTTGCTTGGTCACTCCCAAGTGATTGTTGTGTATGGTGTCACATTTTATTCTTCATAGTTTTTCTTTGTTAACAATCTGCCATGTCACGGTCACAGAGTCCGCCATTTTGTTTTATAGGAATGTTAAAATATAATTCGAATGGCGTGCAGTTCACATTCAATTAATGACAATGAGTTATTTACCCGAATAAAGAAGATTTTATACGATATGTTGATTTAAAGATTATACGTATTACGGTATCAAAGATATTACGATGTGTTGAGAGTTATTGTTAAAATGTTAAAACGCGCAAATTGTCAAAACCTCCGGACTGAAAAAAGTTCATTCTGAATTTTAGCCAGCTTTTTTCGATTTCAGCCCACAGTGCGTCGGCGGAGATGGATATCCTGGATCGTCCGCCAAAACACGTGCGCTCGCGTTACCAATATTTTTCGACGGAGCTCATGACGTGATTCGTGATTCATTCATGATTCTTGAAAGAAAACGTGATTCAAATTCTTCAAATCCTGATCTTCAGGACTTCACAAACTTCAAATCATCAGTTGACGGGAGAATATTCTGATGACAACAAATGCGAGCATTTCCATTAGTGAGTTAATTTTCTATCAGCATAACTATATCGACATCGCTAATGAGGGGACCGAGTTCCCTCTCCTCTGATCCGGAGTGCAACCCGAAAACTGTTCATCTGTCAAATTTCGGTGGAAAAATATTGCAGCAAAATATTCGGTGGAAATTACTGCATCATCATTGGTTGTTCAATCCTAAGATCGGTTGACTGCAGCCATCCACCCTTCCCTGTCTAATGCTAGTTCCCTTAGCTCCTGGTATCTATTTCTATGTCATCATCATTAGTCGTCTGCTTTCGCAGGTCCTTGGTGACTCCATCTCTCTCTCTCTCTGTCCTCTGCTCCCCTCTTCAATTCTCTGTTGATTCTCAGCTGAATCCAATGTTGAGCACTTTCCTGCAAATCCACATTTCTAAACTCTACCCTTTTTCTATCCTATTCTGTCATCGTTCACGTTTCCCCACCATACAAAGACACACTCCAAACAAAACACTTGACGATTCTCTTCTTCAGTTCCAGCTATGTACTTCACTCTTTATTTGGTCCATGAACTTATTCCTGGGTCTTCCTCTGGGGACTTTTCCTTCTATTTTGCCTTCATTATTAGTACTCCATCACCACTAGGGCGTCGATTCATAGCCATATTATCTGACTTGGCACGAAAATCCATGCAGATGAAACACAAAGAAATCGTTAAAGTATTGCACTCCAAAATACATATATACTTCCTGAAACTCAGATGCAATATTTCAACGAAATATCACGAGGCTAGAGATAAATGAACGATGATACTCGCCGAACTATTCGCCGGTATTACGTATGTCTCGTACGGTAGGTGGCAGGTGTGACGTCACGCATATAACTTCCAAAATGGCGCGCAAAAAGCTGCGTTTGAAACGACAGCATCTTTTCAATTGACTGTAGTTCAATAAATATGGGTGGCTCAGATGAAAGGAATGGATATATAGGAAATTTTTTTGGTTATATATATATATATATATATATATATATATATATATATATACCTCTGTATCTGATTACCAAATGAACTTGTTCCAGAGTCACTTTCAATTTCACTTCAGTAAGTATCCGGTACCATTTCAGAACATAATATGTATTGTGTCTGCACCAGAGCTTCGAGAGCAAAGTGCAATATTTTATCAGCTTGCTCCTCATGACTGTGAACTAATTCAGATGAAACTCAAAACTTTCGGACTTTAAAGATAAATTTGCCGATAGCCAAAATTGTTTTGTATACAAATGAAATATGAACACTTACCAATCAAAAAGATAGTCACTGTCCAGTTTTTGCAATTTAAGGAAGATAACTTCAAATTTTTTTACACAACCTGTAGTATGACATCAGATGATGCAAAGCAAAAAAGTTGAACATTGGAGAAAAATATTTAAACATGAAGGAAGTGAGAAAACAAACTGAGTTTTGGAGTGAATAATTATAAGATACGTAAAAGTTTATAGAAAAAGTTTCATTGGTATATTTAATTTCCCACGTGGTGATTTTGCCAGTGGAATATCGGTGAAATAAATGATAAATGACCGGTATTCCGGTGTGTTTCCATTAATTTGGTCGAAGAGTATATTAATTTGGTGGTATTAAATGGATACCACTTATTTCTTCAATAATTTTATTGAGTGGATCTTACATTTTACATAAGAGCATTAATTTTCCGGACCGACCAGCATGCATGCGAACATAGTTTAATATTTCACAAGAGGGTTGCCTTCATACAAAGTACTCCCCACAACATGCACGAGGTATTCCTCAATTGAATAGAGCAGCTGTCGGTGTTTTCAATTTTAGTAAAAAAAAAGGCCAATTATTTTAGTGACTTTTGTGCGAACATAGTGTTGATAGACGCCATTTTCTGTCCTCGCGGACAGTGTTTGTGAACAACATCCAATATCTGACCCAATTACGTTTTTTTGGAGGTAATTCTCCCAGAATTGCAGATCACCGAATCATTCAAGTTTTCTAACACGTGATCATTGTAATTTCAGTTTCGTGTTGTATCGGAGAATAGACCATCGCCCCAAGCACCATGGCACCACAATACAAGCTCATATACTTCGACACGGAAGGGATGGCTGAACCAATCAGGTTTCTCTTCGCATACGCGGGAGTCGACTTCCAGGATGTCCGCATGAAGAGGGAGGATTGGCCCAAGCACAAAGACAGTAAGTGGAGATGGGCTGTATATACCCACATATGGGCCATTAAGGTGGCTCTAGATTGACAATGTGAATCAAGAACATTACCAAGTTACACATGTTTACCAACTCAGTTTTTAAAAATCCTGTTTTCGCTGATTAAATGGGTTACATATTGAAAAGCAAAATGAAGACACAAAATATGTAGATTATTCCACGAATATATATTTTTAATGACCACATTTGTTCAGTAATGGGAGCCGACGGCAGCGCCATTCGTATGAAACTACTGCATTTTGACTGTAATTACTTCAGTAATTTGCTAATAACTTTTAACCCTTTGAGTGCGGCATGACGTGATATCACGTCATGATTGTCTTTACGCTGGTGCGGATGACGTGATATCACGTCATGGGCACCGTGAGTGTTCTCTTGAGGGACCTAGTGAAAGTTCGCTAGTGAAAGCTGGAGCACCCACAGTACCCTTGACGTGATATCACGTCATCCGCACCAGCGTAGAGACGAACATGACGTGATATCACGTCATGCCGCACTCAGAGGGTTATAGATGCCTATATTTTATTTTTATAAATGTTTACCAGGACTTTTTGCTTCTTATAAACAGTTTTAAGCAAAAGCCTGAGTATGCGATCTGGTTTAAAACGACGTTTTTCTGCTGTAATCAGAGTAATCTCCATATGAGCCCATGTTAAATTCTTCCCTTTCAAGGTTGAATTACAGTAAAACTGGCTCTGAAACCGAATTTTGTTTCCGCCTCAATTAATCAAACGCACTTAAAAGATACTGTAGTCAATTTTTTTGCAAAATCTGAAATAATAATAATGGAATACAACATTTCTTTTCATACTTATCTCGTCATTCCTTCTCGTAACTTGTACCTTGATCGTATTGAGTTATCTATCAGCTGATGAATGCAGAACAAAATAAAGTATAATAATAGTATCCGAAGACAGCATTGAATGAATTTAGTAGGATTATTTATTGAAAATATTCTTTCATGCACCATACTCACGGCATCCATGGCGAAGGTCTCAGCTGTTTGTGAAAAACGTAAACATCGCTCGTCATTGGCTGCCTGCATTTCCAATTACTGTACCAGAAGGTTTTCATACCCAAAGGGGCGGGATTAATAATAGCATAACGGAAACGACGCCTTGGATAGCTGCATCGTATTCAGAATCGCTTCTGACGCTATTCTGGAGCAAGGAATAGCATTAGCCAGAAATAGCGTCGCTCGATTCAGAATAGCAGCCATAGTGTGGCGTATGAAATCTTAAACATCGTCTTGCAATCCGTGACATTCGAAAGTAATGGTAGTGGCCTCAAAATTCGGAAAAAATATTTGATAATTTTTTTAATGGAATTTATGAGGCTTGAGGAGCATTTCACAAATACTCCCGAACTTTTCTTCCTCTCTGTCCCTGAAATTTCATCACAGGATATACCCTGAGATTAGATTAATCCCTGATGTAATCAGACAAGGATAACACCTGATGAAATCTCCAACAGAGTAGAAGAAACTTTTGGTTTTCAACGAGGCCAGGAACAGGGAATTCCTATAATAAATGATTGACAGAAAAAGTTTTATTAATTTCATGATTAAATGTTCTCCATTCGCGGAACCATGAAAAAAAAAAAATATATATATATATATATGTGTATATATATATATATATATATATATATATATATATATATATATATATATATATATATATTTATACAGAAAGGATTGTCTTTGTAAATTTTATGTGCTCCTATCCACTTTCTTTCTACCTTTCTGTATAAATATTTATGTGAGTATTTGCCGCTGTGCGGTCTGAGTGAATGAGTGAACGATTATATATATATATATATATATATATATATATATATATATATATATATATATATATATATATATATTTTTTTTTTTTTTTTTTTCCCCCAAGATTGCTGCCAAGCATTCCGCAGCCAATGAGAACGTGCAAACTTCGTCGACTGTCGCGCCGCCACATTGTTATATCGATACAAGCATCTACTAAGTTACACTGAGATCTCCAAAACATGAGAGTGCCACGATGTTCCTTTCTCAAACCTCCTCTTCCTTGTTCCCTATCCTTCCCTTTGTCTCCCTGTGATGAAAAATAATGCTGGTATGATCATCTGATTAATACGCTCGCCGATCTGAGGGAATTGCCTACCCCGAAAGGGGATTCCTTATCCCTTGCCCTAATTCCCCCGTTTATTCCTTTCATCCTTTCCGAGCACGGGCGGAAACTTTGTTCCCCGTCATTTCCCGTACTGGCGTCCAAATGCCTTCCTCATCACGACCCACGACTATACCCGCGGCACTACTGTCACACACGCGTTGATGATGTCGGCAAAATTTGTCATCGTCAAAGTTTGCTCACGACACACATGCAAATTATCTCGCGGAAATTATAGAAAAAAGCGTAGCCTATACACCCGGGTCAAATACTCAAATCCGTAACGTACATTCATGAGGATTGGATTGGATATTGGGGAGGCGACCGACAGCTAAGGTCATTTGCGCCATAGGGGATAGGTAAGGGAGGAAGGGTGGATAGAAACCCGGCGTCGGCATTTGCCTGCTCTTAACGAAAGACGCCAAAGGGACCACGGCTTAACTTCTCATCCGACAGACGGAGTACTGTACTTGAAGTGCCCTTCACAAGACACTGAAGTAGGGATCGGGTTTCCTCCGAAAAGCATCCTCCTCTGCAGGGATTTGAACCCTGGCCTTCCGTATGGTTAACCAGTACTCTAGCCACCACACCAACCCGAACCCCTAATTCATGAGTTGAACGCTTCCAAGCAAGGGCTAACCTTTTGCTAATGGTAGGTTATGTTAAAATTCCACTTAAGCCTGCGACGTCAGCGGTTCAATATTCTACGATTTGATCTCCCAAATATAAAATTATGTATGCAATGAAATAATTTTCAGTAGATACAATTAAAGCAATTTGTGGAAAGTAATCATAGACTGTTGGTACAATAACATGATAGAATAATTTGATTACCAACTATTAAGTAAACATATATTTCTATTTTTTATTTATACCCGCTATATTTTTTTTGGGAATGAAGTTTACAACGGCATCATCTTTCTTTCAAATATATTATTTTATTTAAATGTTTGTGGTCATTGTTAATTGGCTACAGATTCAGTCTCTGTTTTCTGTATGGGGTAGAAACTGAGAGAGGAAGACAAGAATATACCGCAGTCGTTGGAGATGTATGTGTTTCAGGCGTGGCTTCGAGGACTTGATGGATACACTGCGTAGTAACATAACTTTGTGCCTCTCTCTAGTTTATTTATTCTTGTGATCAGATTCGCCATGATAAGGCATCTGTTTGTTAGAAATGAAGATAAAAGTAATGAGATTCTCTAGAAATAAGAAAGAGAGGTTTTGCATAAATGTTTGAGGACACAGCCTCGGGCAAGTAGTAAAATTTAATTACTTAGGTAGGACGCTATAGGAAAATGGGCATTGCAGCTTAAGATATGCAACAATACTGGTTCTGAAATAATGGTTGGTTCTGTTGTCATTCATTGCCAACTATTAAGTACAATTAAATATCTATTTTTTATTTATACCCGCTATATTTTTTGGAAATGAATTTTACAACGGCATCATTTTTCTTTCAAATACATTATTTAATTTAAATGTTTGTGGTCTTTGTTAATTGGCTTAAGACTCAGTCTCTGTTTTCTGTATGGGGTAGAAACTGAGATAGGAAGACAAGAATATGCTCCAGGCGTTAGAGATGTGAGTGAAGAGGACAATGGAGAAGAAACGGTGGACAGAATAAGGGGGTGCTTTGTTTGGTGGGGTAGGAAGGGAAACTAATGAATGAAATTTGGAGGAGGCAAAGTTGGTGGTTGAGGAGGTAAGGGACAAAGAAGATTGCGGAGGAGGGGAAGATATTGGGTAAGTGGGGAACGATAAGGCAGAAAATAGGTGTCGTGTACGTGAACCAGGGCCGTTTTCTGGGACCATCAATTATTAAGTAAAAGTTTTCCATATGATTGATGACAACATTTTAAAAAACAAATTAGAAATGTTAAAAGAACTGACATTTGAAAATACATTTAAATTTTTTTTCTGCATGGCATAAAAATTTCGATGCGATTGGTCGTTGAATTTACAGAATGTCAAGAAGCAAGCCAAAAAAACCGGCACGTTTTTGTTCACATCGTGATAAAAAACGGAAGATTAATTTTAAAAACAATTAGTAATCATGGATTTACGAAGAATTAAATAAGTCTAATGTTAATGTAACTTGTATTAATGCAAGCGTAATAGTTAATATTTAGTCAGTACCCAAATTCGATCCTGTATAATTGTGTAACGACGTAAGTACCGTATAAATAATGAAGTAAAGTAAGTGAGAGTATTGATCGCTTGTTATCGATTGATCAATTTTTCGATTGGTTGATTGGTCGATATTAATGTTTGTCAGCCAGCATATTTTCTTAGCATCACTTGATACTGTAAGGCTTTGATGCTTAGCGGACTTCCTCGAACTTTTGCCTGATCAAGTACCATTGGAATCGGTCCCCAGTTATAGATGACGCCGAAAAGAACTCGACAAACACGAGGGCACGATCTTTCTTGGGTGCTAATTTGAATTGGATATTGGATTCAGATGCGGAAAACCGGAGGTGACCGCCTGAATATAAGGGAAAGAAAATCATGAATTATTAAAGGTGAATTCATCGGCTTACACTCTCTATCTGCCCATTTGTGGCTGGCCTCGTTTGAATGAAAGAACGGAAAGTGTCGAAATCGATCAGGTGTACTCTTTGACAGTAATATCTGAATGAACTAGATCGAAAATTCCCTTAAAACTCGTCATTTTGAACGATCGATTAACTTTTTTCTTTCTCAATATATTGGTTTTAATTGTTGGTTATATTTTACGCAAGCCAGAACAGAGCGATGAACCAGTAACATAAAATCTGTCCAAAAACCGACCAATCAGATTGTAGAATACTCAAATGAATATGGTGTGAGAACGAAGATTGAGATCAATTTTGCCATAAATACTTTTGCTGCGAACTTGGAGTTCAAAGGCAATTCGACTGCCGGAATCACCAAATTGGACCCGAAGTGCTCTCTGTATTTCACCTAAACAGTTATCGAGATTCTACAGAAGAAATATCCGCCACTGTCGGGATTCGAACCTAGGCCATCGGGAACTACTTCCCACGGCTGGGTCACGCTCCTACAAGCATGCCAACTTGGCAACTATGCCTCATTAGAGGAATCTCTTTGATCAAATACTCAAACGGATTTCTCGGTCTACCCCATTGAAGTAGATGGCGTGGGCGCTTGTTTTGGTGGCCAATGCTAGAAGCTGTAACGAGGGCGTGGCCTGCCCACCATCTCTGTCAACCCCGGTTTTACTTTACAGCTTACGGCCTGGAACAATAATTTTTCAATTTACGATGTTTTCCGTTAATAATTTACTAGAAATCAGCATACGTTCACGTCTATAATGTTCATTCTATTTAAGGTAGTCCGAGCAAGATAGTTACCTAATCATGATGAAGACCATATTCGAATAATACGTTTTAATTTCACCAGCTGTAGGACACATGAATTAAATATTGCATTATTAATGGTGCAATAATATAGTTTTATATGACAGAGATGGTAAGTAATTAAATGAAAATATCTAAATATGTCTTTAACTTGACTTATTTTTTTCGCGAGGTGCGTTTGAAACTCCTGAAAAACGGATGATTTTTTGTGAAACCCAAGAACCTACTGCGGTGAAAATTTGATTTATTGTTAAAAATAGCCGAGAGAACACACAAACTACACACTCTTGATTTTTTTTACATCTAAGTGTTATAAATTCCTCATTTTGTAAATAATGTCTCTCTGGAGTGCATACACGTACCATTTCCCATGTAAAAGGGCTTGTATTTATTAGCAAATATCTCCGAAAGTAATGTGGCAAATGGTCAAATTTTTTGTGTCATTAGAAGGGTGAGATATTTTTCTTTAAAATGAGACCAAATTCATTGATTTTTAGGTAAAATGATAATTAGCTCAAACTACCTTAAATATATATGTTTTATTTATTAAAAATAATATTATCCACGTTCTCGGTGGAAACTATTGGAAAATCGAGTAGAATTCATAGCAATAAGTAGCAAATGTATGTTTCAAGAGTTAATGGCCCTAAATTTCGAACACATGGTTGATATTCTTGCTTTACACCCGCACAAGCGTCCATTCCGTCGTTATATCCATAAGAAAGTTAGGAAATAGCAGGGATAAGCAATATGATTGATATTTCGGTTATCAGGCAACAGTTTGATGACATAATGCCCTATCCATCTACCTCCACCATCGAGGTAGATGGATAGGGCGCCACTACATATCAAATGTTTACGATCTGCCCACTTTATCTTTAACTATGTCCTTAACACCCACATGTTGGTCAGGCCCTCTCTCATTTATATCATAGCATTTCTTTGCTTTCCTTTCAGACGGTCGATCAAAAATTAGACTCAATCTTTCATGACAATTTATTCGAGAATTTTCAATTCAAAACCAATTTATTGTCCGGCAAAGTTATCAATATTTTACGAGCTGTTGAGTGGGTGGTTTATTTTTTAAACAGTTGTCATGACTTAACAATAATATTTAATCATTATTCACAATACCTCACCGTCGCTGTGCGCGTCTGCACGCCATGTTGGTGGGGACACAAAAGACCACTTGAGAAATATGTTTACTCTGAGCTTGAGAAGCTATCCCAGGATCACCTTCATGGTCGAAGAGGAACACCCATCACAAAACACAATCGAAATTCAACCAAACATGTCGGACAAGCGTGAGCAACATGGCGATCAAACAATAGCAATGTAAAACACAAACACATCGTTTAATACGGGTACACAACAGGAGCTCCAACATGACACCATTGATCAGATCATGAGAATGAGGTTAGGGGAATAGACGGCAGAAAAGACAGGTTTGAAATGTCGTTTTTCCTGCGATCGATAAAAGACCACAATTAAAATAAGACTATTATATAAAAATAATTATATATAATGGCTGCCAATTTCACTTTGAGGTAGGAAAGTTCACAGGCAGTGAAACTGATTAGATGATTTGCTACCTAATGCTTGTTTCTTAATCTGCCACATGGTACAAACATCACGTTTCGCATGACCCTTGCTGCTTGATTTAGATTATTCAGATTCAGATTCATTATTATTATTATATATTCACTATATTCAGATTCAGATTGATGAGGGATTCAGAACTAGTGTGTTTCAGAGCGACCTAGAGAATACTATCATGACGCCTCACTACATCTCTAGGTCTGACGGAAACGATAAAATAAGAGAGATACATTTCCCAACAGATAAGTACAAAAAAATCGTTCATTCCGCGCACAATAAGCGACCACAATAAAAACTGAGCACCACTAAATGCACTCCCATAATACATGTCACCATTTCACCTCCCATAACCTTATCCCTTACATCTTTACTCGGCTGGTGTCCTAACACCCCCCGCCACACGCCCATGCGGCGGCTCGCAGGGTAGTATGTTGATGTAGACCCCCTTCATGACTCAAATCTAAGTGACGTAGTTGAAATATGGATCGATTCAAATAGTTTCTGTAGCATTGGCAGTAAACCTATAGTGGAGTTCATGTTGATAAAAGTCACTTATACACAATAGTGAATGTTGGTGATGACACCCCCCCCCCCTAGCAATCACCATTGAGATGGCTTGCAGACTAATATGAATGTGTAACAGATGCTTCTGCTGTTATTATGACATGTTTACTCTAATGAAAGCAATATTGCAAGTATAATAAGATAAACTTGCTATTACATGAGAAAATTTATGCATCCTGATAACAATTTTTGACGCGCACAATAAAAGCTTAAAAATAAATCGAATTTTCTCCGCTAAAGCCGAGGATTAAATTAAATCATCTTTTCCAGCCGGCTCTCTTAAAATGTCATCACTGCGGTTGGAAAAGAAATTTTGAACGAGTTTACTCTTCTTTTTAAGATTAAGTTCAATTCTTTTTTAATGAAACATGTACCCGTTTCATTCCAGAGATGCCTTTTGGCAAAGTTCCAATCCTGGAGGTTGACGGCAAGAGAGTGCATCAGTCTGTGTCCATTTGCCGATACTTGGCCAACCAGTTTAAGCTCAACGGAGCCAACGACTGGGAAGCTTTACAGTGTGATATGTTGATCGACTCGTTTGGTGACATGAAATCCGGTAAGTACTTACATATTGCCAGCGTCAATTGATTGATATGGAATTAAGGTTGACTACCAGTGAATTAATATATTCAGAAATTTCCAAGGACCTAAAAGTAAAAGTCGGGCATGTATTTATCAATTCAGTGGTCGTTCAAAACCAATATTAGTTGATAGCAACCCTCCATTCTTCCCTATCCAATGCGAGTTTCTTAACTCCCAGGTATATATCCGTAACTCCCTGGTATCTCTTCCTTTGTACTTTTCTCTTTATTTGGTCCATGAACATATTCCTGGGTGCTCCTCCGGGGACTTTTCCTCCTATTTCACCGTCAGTAATGGACATATATGGAAGGAGTGTGCTTCGTTGGTTGGGCCATGTTGAGAGAATGGATGAGAGTCGAATAACGAAACAGATATATAAGAGTGAAATGAATGGTGCGAGAGGTAGAGGTAGGCCGAGAAAGTTTTGGTTGAATGTGGTTAAGGATATTCTTTGGAGGAGGAATATTAGGAGTCTTAAAAACAGGAGGGCGTATATGAAGCAGTGCATGGGGTTAAATGAAGCAAAAGAGGTTTACAAGGATAGGTCAGTATGGAGGAATTTATTGAAGCAGAGTTATGAGTACAGATATGCATTTATGAGTGAAACTTTGTGACTGTGCCTATCCCCAGAAGGGAACGGCGTGATTGGTATGTAGGTATGTATGTAATTATGTTCTTCACACGCACGTTGTACCTCAGGGTGCGCCCAATCCATCTGGTTCCTCTTTCCTGCATGGTGTTCCATATGATCTATTCCGCTTATTCTCTTCTGTACACGACTTAAACTCTTATTTTATCCATCCACTTGATCTTCAGAATCCTCATACAGCACCAGATTTCGAAAGCTTGAGTGTTAATCTTTACTGAAGAGACAAGCCTAGGGATTGGAGAAGGCCTAACCAAATGAGTTAGTTAAACTATGCAGGAACAACGCACGGTCCGAGGGCTCAGTTTTGGCTCACTGCTTAATTTCGAAATCATCCGAGGGGTATATAAAAATTTTTTATAACTCTAACGGTTGTAACTACACCTATTATTCCAAATTGCTTTCTATTCCTCATACAAACATATACATGTATAAATAAATGTAAACCTTTATAATTTCTTTAAAGTTCAGTTTATTGTTTTATTTAATTAGAAATATTTGGTGTTATGAAATTAAAACTGCACAATCTGTTCCCCACACCACAAAAGGTTATACATAAAAATATTTGTACATTTTCACGGATTTATTAAATGTATGACCAATTCGTGAAATAGGTTATATCATTAACGGTGTCACCTCTGGGACTGAGACGTGCATTCTTTCAACTGATTACAGAAAATATGCATATTTTGTTTACTAATTTGGCATGAGTTTCACAAAACTGACCCAACAGTTTACAGACACAACAATTTACACAAAAAATATCTATATCAGGACCTATTCCCAAAAAAACGTTCCAATATGCCTAATTTATTCATTGAAAATTTGTAGTGACCCGGTGTGTCAGTACACCGCACATACCTCCTAACGAATGGTGTGAGAGGTAGAGGTAAGCCGAGAAAGTAGTGGTTGAATATGGTTGAGGAAATTCTTAGGAGGATGATTATGAAGAGTTTTAAAAACAGGAGGGCGTGTATGAAACAGTGTATGGGGGTAAACGAGGCAAAGGAGGTTTGCAAGGATAGGTCAGTACGGAGGAAATTATTGAAGCAGAGTTAGGCGTACAATTATATATTAACGAGTGAAATATTTTGACTGTGCCTACCCCGGAAGGGAACGGCGTGATGGGTATGTATGTATGTAAAATTTGTACATTCATATTGTCTTAATTTACGTTTAATTTTTTTACTAGATGAAACAAAATAAAAGTAGTTTTGAAAGACTTACTCGATCGACTATATTCTTCGACCTTTTCTTGCAAGCCATTTTTCATTAGGGTTAATTTTAATTTGAAAATACAGCCAGTTTTAGAGAAAGCAGATGGAAAGATATAACGATAAAGGCTTAATCGGAAATCCATGGCAGAGAAGTATTTAGCTTTGAGACAATAAAATTAAAACAATCATTTTCATAACCAGAACTAAGCTTCACATATGAATGAATTATGGCGCGCCTTCGTTCTGTAGATGTTACTGATTATTTCATATACCAGTACCTGACCTCTCTGGCTATACTTTGTTTTGCAGTTCTCAACCCCTATTTCTACGAACAAGATGAGAAGAAAAAGGCGGAAATTTTGAAAGAACTGATGAAAGAGTCCATTCCATATTACCTGAAGAAATTCGATGAAGTAGTCGCGAAGAACAACGGACATTTTGTCGCAGGAAAGGTGAGTCATCTCCATCGTTCTTAGTACAGTTGCAACCGGGGAAATAACATACTAGACAATTCATGCGTATTTTACATTTTGTTTTGTAAATTTGTAGCGGGAACCTTACGTTGTAAAGGAATTCTAAACGCGCCGCGTAAAAAAAATGAGTCAAGTTTAAGACTTATACTCACATTTTTTTAATTGATTATAATTTCAGTCAAATAATCGTACATTATTTCACTTTTAATAATGCAATATTTAATTCATGCTTCCCAGAGCTGCTAAAATTAAAACTCGTAATTCGAATACGGTCTCTATTATGACTAGGGGACTGTCTCGTTCAAACTACCCCAAGTGTTACCATTGATTATACGATTTAAAATACAAAAATTATTTAGTACTCAACTTCATAAGTGGCCTCCCACCTCTCTTGCAGCTTACGTGGTGTGACCTGTACATTGCGTGTATGCTCAAGGTGTGCGAAGATAGAATGAAGGTGAGCGTGTTTGGGAAGGACTACCCCAACTTGAAAAAGGTTCACGACACGGTGATGAACATCCCGGGGATCAAGTCATGGTTGGAGAAAAGACCGAAGCAAGCCTGAATGTGAATACAATGTATCGAATAATAATAAATTAAAAACCAATTCATTAGTGTGATATCACTTCCCAGACCCCTCGTTTCCACTCTAAAACCATGCTGAGCAATCTAATTGCCACTTGTGGGTGTCGGAATAAATACATGAGCAAAGACTTAATTGGAAAATTATTGATGGTCTGATATATTACAATGTGGCAACCATAGATTGGCAACTCTTGCAGTGGTGAAAAAAATCTGCTCATTTGTAAGAGGAGTTTATGGTAAAAATGGCATTCGTTCCACTGTAATCATTGCATTGGAGATTGTAGCTTCTACTGTAAGTCGAATGACACCTAAATTATCTCTTTTTCTTCCTATCTACATCTACATGCGACCCCGCGAGCCGCCGCATGGGCATGTGGCAGGGGGTGGTTGGTCATCAGCCGTGTAAAGACGTAAAATTCTTGGAGGTGTAATGGTGACATGTACTATGGGAGTGTATTTAGAGGAGCTCAGTTTTCACTGTGGTCGCTTAATGTGCGCGGAAAGAAATTTTGTTGCCTGTCTTGTCGGGAATGTATCTCTCTTATTTTATCGCTTCTGTCAGACCTAGAGATGTAGTGAGGAGTCTTGATAATATTATCTGTGTCGCTCTGAAACACACCAGTCCTGAATTTCTCAAGCCCAGTGTATATACTCGGAGTCTCTAGGGGTTCCCACCTTAATCCCTCCAGAACGTTTTTAGGTGGGGGTACCAAAAAATAACTGGAAAATTCATATTGTAAGGTATTTTTTTGTTAAAAAAAAACAAACAATTCCCTCAAAGTACTGTCCATTTGAGCTAATACACCTGTCTAATCTTTTTTTTCACATTGTTCAAAACGTTTTTCAAATTCACTAGTTGTGATGCTCTAAAGCGTCATGCAAGCCTTTTTTCGTCACCTCATTAACAGCGGCAACACATTTTCCATTGAAGTCCCTCTTCGTGCAGTGGAACAAAAAAATCACAGGGAGCCGAATCAGTAGAATAGGAGGGGTGGAGAAGGCAGTCATGACGTTTTTTGTCAAAAACTGTGGCACTGAGAGATATCAAGCCCACAATGAAATTCGTGGGATGTTATGGCGCTCAAAGTATTGATTATATTGAAAAATATGACCCAACACATTAATCGACGTCAACAAACTGTAGGCTCTTCCTAGTTGGGTAAACGGTCAGTTGAAAGTGCAGAAAATAGATTGAAAACGAAAAGAAGCTGTGGTTAATATAGTACACGTGCGGGATCAGACATCTGTCGCTGTTTCCGAATCATATTCGACAGAAAGTATATCACCAGCAGAGAGCCGTGAACCCTTGCCATGAAGATTGCGCAGCTTTGAGGCGAGCGCCCACGGCCACGGCACCTTCAGACCAATAGTGCGTAATGTAGAGTATTAGAATGGGACCAGATATTATAATGGCAATTTCTCACGAGCCCGGGACTTAGGGGCTGGAAACAGGGACACTTTTCCGGAATTTTTACTCCAGTTTCAAATAAAAATGGTTTCGCCTGTATCCTTAACATTCGTCACGCGATGTCTCATTGTTAGTAGTGCAGTTTGAGCGATATAGAGGACTCTGTGAGCTGCTGGCGCCTCAAGGAAAACGAGGAAGCACAGTATCTAATTGCAATGAACTGTTCACAGTAAGAATGATGTGAGTAAATAAATGTGCTCTTTGGAAAATTAGGCCTCAAGAGAAGTAAATAGAACATTCAACCATTATAGCTGCTCTCTCGTGGAAAAATACTGGAGGACGAGTCGCACCTTTGATAAAATAAACATAAATAACATTGAGGAATGCTACTTCACCCCTTGCAAAATGTTTGCAGGGAAGCACAGTTATATCACGTTAGCAACATCAAATCTGTTTTTTTTTTAAATTTTCATTAATTTTCCTGAGCGTATCGAGCGAAACTTGCGGGGATTAAAGTCCTATAGTTACATATAGCTTCGATGAGCATGGAGAAGCACTAAGTCATCAAAATAACGCCAAACGACTGAAATAACAACCAGATTGATACTGCTCTTTTATTACTTTCTCATGAATGGCATGACGGAATGGACAATTTGGAGGAATTAAAGAAAGAATATCAACCAACTGTTTGAAAATTAAGGCAAATAAAAAAAAAGAATTTTTAGCATGCTTTTCTTAAAAAAAATGCTAGAAATCTAAAAAAAATATCCTAACATCGTACTGAAAAATAAAAAATAACATTTTCTCAAGTGAATGAAAATTTAGCCCAGTACTGGAAATAAATTCAATTCAAGGAAATTGGCCACACAATGATAAGACCACAACGAAAAGCGTGGGGCGCTCTTCTATATTCGATATCAACGTGAATTCATTAAATATGAAGATTTTAGTATTCAATGGAATAGAGCGCTTCAATATACAAATTATAGAAATTTTTTAATGAACTTAAGGTGCAACATACAAATGAGGTCGCGCCCTGTGCTTTTCGTTGTGGTCTTATCATTATGTGGCTAATTTCCTTGAATTGAAATTAATTATTTTCAGTACTAGGCTAAATTTCCATTCACTTAAGAAAATTTTATTTTTTCTTTTTCAGTAGATGTTAATATATATTTTTTGAGATTTTTAATAGTTTTTTTAGAAAAGCATGCTTAAAATTCTTTTTCCATTTTTTAAAGTATTTAAAAAACTTTTTAGTCCTAGTTAATAAAATGTTTTTAAAACAACTAGTTGTTTTTTGAACATTTTATTAAGTACTAGATTTTTATATATTAGTAAGATGTAGGGAAAAATTGAGTGGTAACCATGGATCCATGAATCCATGGATAAGCGAGTTACAGAAAAGCATGTAATAAAGGTACATAGGTTATCGCCTATTTCTAAAATGAAGGTTCCTCCTTAAATATTTTGGTGGGATAATGTAATTTTTGGGATTAATGATTTGTAATCCACTCATTGGTTGGCTATGAGGACGAGACGACCGAACAACTACGGTCATATGACAATTGAGCTTAGGTTGTTGAGTAGGTGCATGCCGGAATATTCAGGAAATGTAGGTCGGGTGGAGAGGAACCGCGGCTATGCCATTGGCTTACTCTTAATTACATGCGACGAGTAATTAATGGCTTAACGCCCCTTCCATCGATCCATCTGACAATTTTTTTGAAAAGCATGCTAAAAAATTCTTTTCCATTTTTTTATTTGTTACTTTTTAGTTCTAGTTAATGAAATTTAATAAAAAAGCATGTTGTTTTATAAAAATTGTATTAACTAGGACTACAAAACTAGGACTTGCACTAGAAAATAAAATTCACCAGCTTGTAGACTCGATGCGACGACTACGAATGACATATGGAACGAGAGTCGGATGCTTCACCACTCTGCTACCTCCATTCGCATTTTTGGTGGAATGAAGTGGTAACTATGTATGGTACACTGAAGTGGTAACCCTGGAACCATGGATCCATGATCCATGGAAAAGCGAGCTAAAGAAATGCATATGAATGACTCATGAAACAGGAATTGGCAACTTTGTACAATGTACTCCACTAGATTTGACCCTATTTTTCATTGGGAATGCGGATTATTTTTTATTTAAATAAATAAACAATAAATACAAAGAGAATGTACATAAAAGAAGTGAGTGCATGATGGTTTCTAGTAGGTTATCTATGGAAAACGTGGTAAAATTGCAAAATTAGTGCATTATCCCGCAAGCGGTATAGGAAAACGAGGGTCAACGAAGATGGCGGACTGGCTTCAGCTTCTAGAATTGGTCAGCATAGCAAGTGCCTTCTCCACATACCTAAAAGGATTCAACAGGTTAAGGTGTAATATGTTCTGCTCAGCCAAAAGACAGTAACTGACAAAATTACACTCTTGGAAATTAGACTTGAATTAATTATTTTCAACCTTGAGTATTTCATAAAAACTAAATGAAAAACCTTATCTGTAGTAGTCTGCCAGATATCACGTCCAGCTTTCACTGTAAGTACAGCATGGATTTCAGTTTTATAAGCCAGATAACAGTGTAATTACATGTCTTTCTCACAGATAATCTCATCACTTTTGTTCCCTTATGATTTTTCTTCATTCCGCACTGACAATCTGAGCATCAACTAAATTGTAATCTCTTCGAAGATGGACTTGATGAAGAAACGAGGACTGGCAACAAATCAGAACCAACAATGATTCAGTTACTGTCTTTAATCTTAGCAGGCCAATGATGTAGTGGAATTCCGTCGCAATGAAAACAACAATCGCCCTTTCCCACTGGTTTCTAATGACAATGCGCCTCCTTTTAACTCAAAGCGTTTTTAATGCAATGTCTCCCTTTTCCGAAGTGACTAGTATCTGATGACGACTCTGAGTTGAGACACTTAGTATTATTATTAATATCCTGTGAAAAAGTTCGATTGTTGAGTTCATCATTCTTGTGTTATATCATTGATCACAATAATTTAGACAATTAAATGGAGTATCCGATAAAAATACACGTTTTGCATTTTTAGATTTTATTTAACTCACTTGGTGCAGAAAATCACAGTAACTCCTCCACATGTGAAATATACCTTTTCAGATATCCATGGAGGATATTCTGAAAACTCCACAAATGTAAATGTTTGAATTGTTCGAGATCAGATTTTATGTTGTTAAGGCTAAACAGTGATTGTTTAAAAATTAAAATTTCAAACGGATATGTCCTCATCAGTCTCCTTTGTTGAACGGCAAGGCGTTTTCATCCTCAGAGGTCTGTGTGCGGCCTCTTTTCCACCCAAGACTTGATGGCGGGGAGGTTCAACACCTTATCATATAGTCCTTTCATATTGGTGTAGCCATTTACGAAGTCAGATTTCAGGAACCTCTGCAGGAACCCGAGAACTGCCACAATGTAAAGATCTGCCCAGGTGAGCTGGAAACAAAAATCAAGGCTCAGATAAACACTTGATCAGCATTATTAAAAGATAAATTTCAAATTCACACCGAACCTTCGCCTTTGAAATTTATATGCATCAGCAATTATAAGTAGGATAACATCATACATACATACCCATCACGCCGTTCCCCTCCGGGGTAGGCAGAGTCAAAATTTTTCACTCATTAATACATAATTGTACACTTAACTCTGCTTCAATAATTTCCTCCATGCTGACCTATCCTTGCAAACCTCTTTTGCCTCATTTACCCCCATACACTGTTTCATACACGCCCTCCTGTTTTTAAGACTCCTAATATTCCTCCTCCTAAGAATTTCCTCAACCACATTCAACCACAACTTTCTCGGCCTACCTCTACCTCTCACACCATTCATTCTACTCTCATATATCTGTTTCGTTATTCGACTCTCACCCATTCTCTCAACATGGCCAAACCAACGAAGCACACTCCTTTCATACACGTCCATTACAGGAGCACTTGACCCACATTCATTCATGACCCACTCATTCCTGACCCTATCCATCCTACATCTAGGATAAAATTTTATAAATTTGCTCCAGCGGTGGAAAATTAGATCAAACATTTGAAGCCATCAGCTATTTGCAGATACGTTATGGAATTGGTTGATGTGTTCCCGCTACTCGACTATTTTATGAGGTCCATAACATAATGGACTTTATTACTATTGATTCCTTAGCTAAATGCTCTTGGAACCGGCCATCAGTCTAGTTCGTAAGATATGGAAAGAGTAAAGCAGAAGTAACCAGCAGAATCTTCCACACAAAAGGCGCTTTCATTAAAAAGGAGAAAATATTTACCTCAAACGTAACAGTCTTGACATTTAAAAAAAATCCTTAAAGCATACGTGTGGATTTACGCATTAAATACAAGTGAAACTAGGACTCTGGGGAGAGAGGGAGAAGAGAAAATGAATTCACCAGAGATAGAATACGATAGATAATTCACCGAAATATAAACAGACCGATTAGGTTAGCAAGTAGGGAGTGTTTTATAGAATGAACGAGAAAAGCAGTTCGTGGAAATTTATCGTAAACAGAAGACCTCAGTTTACATGAAATTCATTGAAACATAAGGGATATCCCAACACAAGCCTTGAGGGGCGTGCAAATAGTAAAAGGTCAAGGGAAAGAACACGACAACAGCTTTGGGAGCTGATCCTGAAAGATAAGGGATGCAGGAAATATTGCGTCACTGAAGTAGTGCTGGCGCGAGTAAACATTTCGACAATTTCATTGAGGTGTATAGATAGGGCATAGCGTCATCAACTTGAGGGCTAACAACCGAAATAGCAGCCATGTTAGCTAATCCCTCCTCTTTCCTAACTTTCCTATGGTTAGCACGACGGAATGGACGACTTAGTGGTTGTAAAGAAAGAACATCTTCTTCTGTTTAAAATTAAAGGGAAGTAACTCTAGAAACATAATTTGGCTGCTTAGTGCTCTGGATTCCACTCCATTTGATCCTAATTTGAACTAAGAATGCGGATTATTAATAATTGTATGTATAAACAATGTATTTTTCGGGTAATGCATATGAAGAAGTAAATGCATACTGATTACTAATAAGTTATCGATGGAAAAATTTCTAAAACTGCAAATTTAGTTCGTTATCCCGCAACCTCTATAGGAAAATGACGGTTAACGGAGATGGCGGACTGGCCAGCCAATGGCCAGCATAGCAAGTGCCCTCTCAATTCACCTCCATGGGCAAGTCGTAAACAACTCCGACTGAGGCAACCTGTATATTCAACGGACGTTGATGGAGGACATTTATCAATCAACCTTCAACTTGGTAGACGTGTCATCGTAATACTATGAAATCGTTCAGCCGAACTCACCTTTCCATTCACGAAATGGCCCGAATTCTTCTTCACTTCAGCGTCCAACCTGCTCATGTAGTACGGGATGGTCTCAGACTTGAGCTTCTGCATTATCTCTTCCTTCTTTTTCTCATCCTTCTCTTGGAAAAGGACGATCGCCTCTGAGAAAAAAAAAGAAATTTGACATTTTATTAAATCTATTTTAATGAATTTCTTCACCAGGTTTCAAAATATCAACGGTTATGATTGATGTCGCCCTCGAACAACCGGGATGACGAATGTTCTCGCTTGTCCTTTTTCCGAAATATGGCATGTTGTTACGAGTTCCTTAGGTAGCCAGTAGATGGCGGATGCGCAAGGAACCGCTTGGAGACTTAATTACAGGACAAAAGAATTGTTTTGAGACAAATGACTAGTTAATTTACTATTTCTGACTGATATTATGTGCATGAGCAATTACTCATAGGCTAAACTTTCACGAAATGTATCCGGCGTTAGAAGATTATATTGAATACTCGAAGCTATTAACTAATGGTAGGTAGATGTGTTCCTGCAACCTGAGTATTTTTACGAGATCTATAGTTTTATGGGTCTCATAACCATATATTCGATATTTTAAAAATTTCTTGCAACTGGCTATCAGTGACCCGGATAAAATCATAGGTAAATTTTCATTGGTCGAAAAAGGTATTTCCCTACGGTCAACCCCTCTTCCTAATATTCTTAATTCTCTGCCGATTCTTTTCTCCAGGGTACCCCACATTTAATAAATGCATCTAATTATTTGATTGTGTCTACATTACTATTAAATTGTTACAACTATGAGGATTTATCGATTTTTCTCCAGAATTTATTCCTTAATTGACTGTTAAGCAAAACTTTAGAAAAAGCCTAGCTAGGGAGAGAAAGTCATGAGCACTACCCATTGACAGTACAGAACTAGTTTATTTACCTGAAACTTAAACAGACCACAATATTTCAAACTTGATTACGACCAGGGTTTCAATGGTCGAGCATCATCTTCAGGTGATTATACAAGTATCTCATTCCCTTATATACTACCAGTATAGGGAAGGGGAGGGAGGAACATTTGTGTGAGAGGACAAATTGGGATGAAGGGGAAGGTGATACAATGGCTGATGGGATAGGGAAATTGTGAGGAAGAAAACATTCATTCACAAGATTAGCATCTGGGTCACCACATCTTTTCAAAATGTCGAGCCGTTCTAAAATCAGAACGCAGGTTAAAATTTAGGTTAAACCTTTTAAGTAAATTCGAAACAGAGTTGTTCACAGATGACGTTAGATATATATTGAGAACCCCTGCGTATTATTCTAGGTTTGATCATATTAACAAGATTAGAGAGATAGATTGTCGTACCGATAGATTTAAAATGTCATTTTTCCCTCGTACTATAAGAGAGAACAATAGGCAGCGTAGCTAAGGGATAGGTAGGTGAAATATAGTTAGAGTAGTCTGTAGTGCATGATGCATGTAATAACAACCAATAATCCCTTCCTCATTATGTAGATACTAACCATCTAGCTCCATGTGGCCCTATTATCTAGCATGTCTCCATTAAATATCCTAGTTGCATGTCAATAGTGCATGTTTGGTGATCTTCACCCCCTGCCACACACCCTCGTGGTGGCTCGCAGGGTATCACGTAGATGTAGATGTAAAGCTTCTAGCTTACGTCGATTATCTGCCAAATGCAGCACACATTTACTCTAACACACTACTGAGGTTACACGTTCAAAGATGTAGGGTAAGTTGCTCTTTCCGTCATGGTTGTTGTTAAATGCTCTGAGGTGTTCTTTTTGTCCTTTTCCGGAAGCTTCCCGAAGTCTATGCATTATTACGTCGAATCAAGAGCGTCCATTGTGACAGTTATAATTAGTATCAACTAAGAGATAAGTCATAAAGCTTTCCTTATGGGTTCTTAAGCATTTAAAATATTTTCAAATACAAATAAATATTAACATAAGCAACAAGGAGTCGTCCTCAATACGAATAAAAATTCACTACCAAATCAACAAAAACGACGAACCTCCTACATCATGCTCATGGAGAATCCAGAAAATATTTAAGCACAATAACGGCGGCTTTTTGTACGTTGCGAAGACCTATATCGAAGGAAGAAAACAATCGATGTTGAACGACCTTGGTGTCAACCACACTTTCTCGAATATCTTCTACATTCACATTTCAATTGCCTACATCCAACTCAATTGTCTTCCTTTCTCACAATATTTCAGGTTCATATTGATCGCAAGTCTACTATGCTAAGGCAGTTAGTATCGTCTCTATGTTATGGCCGTGAATATTCATAATGGATTCAAATATTTGAAATCGTAGCCTAGGCAACGTGTTACCTAAATTTCCACATTTAGTTCACCCAGTCCTTGGCGCTACTTAGAAAAGTCTTTTCAGTCGACTCGTAAATGGCCGTTGTTAATTGTTGTTAACGTGAGACTGTGGTGGATATTCATTAACGATCGAGGAGATACAAAGTACTTGATGCCGTGAATAATAGCTGGCTATTTTTGAGACCTAACAGTTACTTTGGAAATGCTAAAGAGGAAATATCTACTACGGGAAGTGTATAAGGGGCAAATGAATCTTCCATCGTGAGCAGACGCCGACGGTTGCCAGACTCTGATTCTAGTTTGAACGAATTAGGCCCGTTCGGCTTAATTAAAGAATTTAGAAGGTCTTGTTTAAACAGATCTTGCTTCGTACCAGGCTGTGAAACAGGGTATGCGTCTACGAGGACCCAAAATAGGAGACTTGGTTTGAAAAATAAAACTGATAAGTACAATCGGTAAGGCGTGTTTATTTACGATCTGCTGACTGTATTTACATTTGAACTTCCGTCTTTCATCACTAGGCAGCGCCACAATCGACAAAGTTCTTTGCGGAATTCTAGGCAACAGTTTTCGGCGACTTGTCAACAATTTATAATGTATATTCATGGTCATAGCTACTATTTGCTTGATCATCTGCCAACTTCGCAATAATTTCCTCATTGTGTTTTCCTTGATTTAACAAGTATACTTGAATATCTTGTGAAAATGCGCGTTTACACATGGAAGTTAACTTCTTTGGAAGTAGTGAATGTAGCGATATCTCGTATCGTATCGCCAGTAGCATGGCATCGTTCTGCATACCCGTAACTTCCGGCTTTTCCCAAAAAAACTGATAACGGAAGTAAACAATAAATATGGAATTTACGAAAGTAGCCTAAATTGGACAATAATGGCGTTCGTATATCGCTGTTTGAGTACCATAGCCATTCGTGGATTAAATAAATGAGTGTGAATCACAATAATTATGCATTATAACGTCGAATCAAATGTGTCAATTGTACCATAATATTATTATCTACTAATAGATAAGTCAAAGCGTACATTAGAGGATTTTTAGCATTTAAGATATTTTCAAGAACAAATAAATATTTACATAAGCAACAATGAGTCGTCACCCTATTAAGTTATTCGTTGGTTCCATTTAAAATCTCCGTTAACTGTCACGTGATTAAGATTCCACCTATTATGATGCAATTTTATGGCAGAATCGATATGCTACTTGCAGGCAAAATAGAAACCAGTCTATTTTCCTCGCAAATAATAAACTCGGTCGAATACCACCACTATCGAATATTGCTGCTACGGAAGTGCGTGCTTACACAACAAAGTGTCGCTTGCAAGCGACTTCCAAGGCTACTGTCATGGAATTGACTTTCATGTGTCAACCCGCCTAAACGGATCGAAGCATTATCGAATATTTTCTTCGATACATCGTAATGGATGTTGTTGATACCACTGTATTACCTATGCATCTCATGAATGGCGCATTTCTTGACGCATTGGACGCAGCCCTTTATCCCTCAATACTTGCACCATCTCAGCCATAAGTTTCCTCTCCTCGCCCAACACTCTTAAAATCTTCCCTATACGATTTTCTCGGAGCCCACGTATCAACTGCATGATTTCCATTCTCATGATGAGATGCCCAACCTCTTTCCTCATACTTCACTCTTTGATACTCTTCGCCAATCACTTCTTCACAATAATTAATATTAACTTCGTTTATTTTCTCCCATTTGCGATATTCTCCTTTACTTACGCCATTTTCCTCCGGAAAAACTACCCAGGTAGTCAAATCATCATTATTAACATTTCAAATCAATTGCAGTGGAATTTTAGAGCTTTCCATCAAGAAATATTTTCTGATGGAGAAAAATGTAGAAATTTAATTTAAAATATAAGCTCCAAAATCCATCTTCCACTAGAAAAATGCTGCATTTGAACCGTTACTGGGCCTCTGTTGCCAATGAATTTTTGGACGAAATTATCAAAATTCTTTCTAATCAGTTAGACGCTGTCTTGACGTTTTTTATGCTCGTCTCGAGTGGAACGTAGTCAATTGAAGGTCATATATAGTTGTCTCGCATTTGAAGTGCTTTGCAAGATAAGGTGATAAATTCAAGATAGATTACTTAGTAACCACTTCAGTGAGAAAGATAAGCATTGTTTAAAAACTAAACGTTGCGTGCTTGTGCGTAGCGTAGTAACTGGGGCTAGAGCTTCATACTTTTTGATAGTGTTCAATTCGATACTTATCAATGTAGATATTGCGTCAGTTTGCGATTAAAAAGGATCCTATCGGCCGAGAAAGATATGTGCGATGTTTGGTGGATTGTTTTGTTTGTTCCTAACTTGAGTTTTGGAGGAATGGAAATTTTTGAGAGGGCTTGATACGTTATCATTTGTATAGAAAATTTACTCCATCACCCATGCGTGGATCGATACAAGTTGATTGAATTGATAAGAACTCAGAGAGTTTGTCATGTGCTTTTCACTAAACAGTGAGTCTACCCTTGTACCCTGTCTACACTTGTAAGTCTACCCTCACGAAATATGGACTTTCGATTGGGGGTCAATGCTGATGTTTACTTTGATTTTATATTTGTTTTAAATTGTGAATGATTTAGTTTATCTCTATGGATTAATTTTTTGCCAAATTTGTAAATGGTTATTATAAATTTTATTGTTGGTTGTTTACATATTTATTTACTGTTTGGAGTTGTTATTTACTTTGTTGTTGTTCAATATTAAGCTCAACGGTTGGTAAATTTTCGATTCCTCAACTTTTTTACTAACATTTGTATAATTTCCTGGCTGTATGTCTCTTTGTTTTGTGTTGCAAAGCCCTGAGGATGTCAATATAGTCGGCGAAACGCTGGCTATGAGTTAAACACATGAATGACCAAATATTCAAGAATCTAATTATTATCCATGTTTAATTGGTCGAGAACATTATAATAGATTAATAAAAAAATGCCACGTATCATTTTTGATGGCGGGAATACAATAAGATAGAGGGTGTAACTTACGCATGCGAAAGTCGGTGATGGTGTCGACCACCATGTCGCACTGCAAATCCTCCCAGTCTGATCCCGCCGTTAGCTTAAACTGCTTGGCCAGGTATCGGCAAATGGCGACATTCTGGTGTAAAGCTTTCCCGTCGATCTCGAGGACAGGCACTTTCCCATAAGGCATGTCTGAGGGGGAAAGGAATACAAAAACGTGTTAGACATAGCTACTTAAAAGTTAGGATAATTCTCCTACATTAACACACTAGAAAGACAACCGATCATTTACCATCACATCTTACATCGGCGTACTAACTTCATAGAGGAGTATCCTCATTAGATATCAACATATTATGAATTAAAACTAGGAAATTATCGTCAAAATGTTATAATACAGTGATTGGTTTCATTTTAACAAACATTAACAGAGGTGAAAGTACTATGACACTGAAATATTTGAACGCCAAAGATGATGTGCTTAGGTCGGTTGCAAGAGCATTTAGTAATGGAATTAATAGTTATGAAATCTATGAAGTTATGTACTTCATATAAATATTCATGTTGTAGGAACACAGCAACTAGTTTCATAACTTATCTACCAATAATAAATTGCTTCAAATGTTTTATCTAATATTCTACCGCCGGATAAAATGCATAAAATTTCATTCCTCATAATTACGAATGCACATTATGATTTTTCAGTGAGAATAAGCAAACTGGTAATTCGTCTTAAAACAACCATTTTATCAAGTAATTACGTCTCCAAGCGGCTCATCGCGCCTTCGCCATCTTGGCTACATATGAAACTCATTACTCCATGCCATGAAACCAATAAATGTATCGAATATTTCAGAAACAGTTGTTGATTGGTTACCATGGCTTATGGGTTCCATACCTTTATTGAATACATATGAGAAAAACATAATGGAGGCACGACGGAATGGACGAATTAGTGAATGTAAAGCAAGAATATCCACCATTAGTTCAAAATTGCCACCGAGAGACATCAGGTATTCTTATTCTATTCGGGGCGCCCTGGCATTAGCCGATATTCTTGGTATATTGGTATAAAAAAATCGCAACATAGAGATACATAGTAGGAAAGGAGATACTGGTCAAAGTGGCTAAAACATCAGACCGGTGAAATCCACCAAAGCTATCCCTAAGGAAGACAAAGGAGTAAGGGCTTGATTTCGAGGAGCAGTAATGGAAACTTTCAGATGAGATTAGGAAGAGGGGAATAAATTGGTTGGAAGAGGTAATACTAGAAGAACGGCTATTTAAGACTGCGATAGTGAGAAGGATGTTGTATTAGAGAGGGTAATGGGAAGAAGGAGAATAGGTGCTTCTGACGAGATGAATATGGGTGGGCCAGCGTTGTATGGGGCAGAAAGGTGGACCCTCAGAAAGGAGGACAAGAATAGACTACAGTCATTTGAGATGTGGCTGTGGAGAAGGATGGAGAAGGTGGATGGAGAGGAGGACTAACGAGGAAGTGCTAGAGATGGCGGGCGAAGAAATGAAACTTATGAAAGAAATTCGAGATCGGCAGAGTAGGTGGCTGGAGGATGTAATAATGAGTTTCTCAAGAATGTGATAGAGGGAAGGATGTTGGGCAAGTAGGGAAGAGGAAGAAAGAGAATAGGCTCCATGGACGGGATGGAGAAGGGTAGATCGTATGCTGATGCGAAAAAGAATATACTAGAAGGAGATAGGCCCCTGAAAGTGTAGAAAACTGAGAGAAGATTCTCTGACATTAAAAATAACTACCTTGACCGGTAGCATACTTAAAAGAAATTTTGAGATAAGAAAATAAATTGTGTTTCTAGACACCGTCTCAAGCCATGCTTCCATTGATACCTACCTTAACCGGTTGAGAACCTTAATAGTAATTAACTTAGATAACATTCTAAAATACAGCAGAAGTGGGACAGTTATTAATGGCATATTAGGAAATAGGGGATCGATGCAATGGTGGACTTGCTTATAATCATGGTTGTAGGTGGCAATGTACTTACTGTTTTTCAAAGCGGGCCATTGTTCGTGGGTGAATCTGAAATCCTCGAATTTGGCTCCTCCATAAGACAGCATGAATCTTATGGGCTCGCCCAGCCCAGTGAGGTTGAAATAGGACAGCTTATAAGTGTGAGACATCGTGTATGTTTATGTATAGGGTTCCCCTCACGACACTGGAAATAAATATAACGTTAGTCAACACATCAACAATATCTCACATGCATTTTAAAACAAAGAGCTCTAAATTTACGTGCATTAAATTAGTTCATTCCCTCCATCTTGTTTCACAGAGAAATCATACGAGCAAAATGAGGATTTATCCTTTTAGTGTACCCGTTTAGGAAATTGGAAAGTAGTTCAAATCACGTATTACTTTGTGAATTTCACACTTGCTCATTCTCACTGACAACTATTTCGGCTTACATTCGTCAGTAACAAGGCAATCCCAAGGTAATCCACACCATTTATTTACTTTTTAAATCTTCGCTACCACGACTACAGCAAAATGGGCCAATTTTTCGTCGGGTGAATAACAGTAACAACAGACGAGGCACAAGCATCCATGTCCTGAGCAGAAAATATTTTACCCAGGCGGGACTCGAACCCGCGACCCTCGGGTTGGAAGGCGAGGACTTTACCCCGCCGCCACCGGGGCTCCCATTGTTTCATTACGCCGAGATAGAGGAGAGAAAAGAAGTGTAGAAATTACGAAGTGATAAATATTATATGTTATCTTCTTCCTCAAAGTAAAGCCGGATTATCAAACCTATATTCTAAGAACTTATTTTTTTAAATTTTTGTGTTTAGTAAGTTTGAGCGAAGCATCATTTCACCTATAAATCAACGAATTTGGGCTCGTTATAATGTAAAATATCTCACCCTTCCGAGGAAACGAAAATTTAAACCCCAAATTGAACCACTTTCCGAGATTCGGTACGAAAAATACTTGCCCTTTTACATGACAAATGGTACGTTTATGAACTCCACAGAGATATTAGTTAACAAGGAAGCATTTCTGACACTTAGATCTCATCTACAAATTAACAGCGTGTAGTTTAGTAAGAAAAATTGGAAGACGAACTGGATGGGACACGTCCTGATGAAAGATTGCCTGCTGAAAAGAATATTAGAAAAAAAGATCAAGGGAAAGAGTGAGAAGGAAGACGAGGAAATAATATGTTGACAGATACTATGAATGGCAGAAGTTACGAAAAGCTGAGCGAGGCAGCACAGGATAGACGAGCATGGAGGGAGCAGTTCAGTTGAAACCTATCTGAGATTCACTTTAGAAGAAGTTTGTATGTTTTCTCAACTATTTCTTTTTCAAATAAATTACATGGTTACCGCGGTATTTATTTCAAAATCCTAAAAAAATCATCCGTTGCGAAGGAGCTTTAAACGTTCCGCGAGAAAAAATGAGTCAAGTGAAAGATTCGTATAGATATTTATACTTCATTAGTGAGAACTTAAGTCATATAAATGCATATTATTGCATCATTAATATTACAATATATACTTCATGCTTCTTACGGTTGCAGAGTTAAAAACGTAAATTTTGAATATGGTTTCCACCATGACTAGGGAAGTATGTCGTTCAAACTACATCTATCAGGCTGAGTGACCCAGAGGTAACATGAAGAAAAGATTATTTTTTGTCTCTGATTACGTTTCTTTGCGTCTGTATGCCTTTGTGATATCAATTGTACCGCTTGACAACGAAAACATTTCTCATTCGTAACTTTTTGTTCCTAATTCTCCCACGAGTGGGGTAGCGTGTGAAATAACTGCACATGGTGGACGAATAAATCTGTGTATGGAGGGTTTAAGGGTAGGCACGGCTTAGTGATCTTAGCGTGAGTTTAGTTCAGTGGCGTGTACACTTTTTACGAGCGACTCGTATGGATCGGCGTTGTGCCGTCGCTATTAGGAAGGAGAATCAGGAGCTAATTAGCACTGATTCTAAAATAAATGGCTCACGCTCCCGAAGGTTTTCTTTCACCAAGGTACGAATTATCCTTCTCCCCAACGCTTCTGTGGAACTGTCGGCGGCGGTGACAGCTCCGACCTTGAGAGGAGCACTATGTAACACCGCGGCGTCATTTCGGTGCAAGCGATTGAACGTGCTGAAGTATGCCTGCGCGCCATTAAAAGTTCACATTGCCTGGAAGGCAAATTTCGTTTCACAAGTTTACTACAGAAAATTGCATGGTAACAACGACGCACTCCCTTACGATGGAACTGTGAAATAATATTGATTTTGAAATGGACTCGAGTGGCTCTTTGATTAGCGGCAATGGCTTTAAGGCAGTGGCATTCATGAGATAGCTAATTGAGGTGGTTTGAGGGAGATAGTTCCCAAATTATAATGGAGACCATATTCGAATTATACGTTTTAATTTCAGCCGCTATCAGGAGCAAAAATATTAAATATTATATTATTAATTGTGCAATAATATACTTTTATACGTAAGAAATTAATAGTAAATAAATAAAAATATCTATATTAGTCTTTAACTTGACTCATTTCTTTGTTTTGGATTTTGGAATTCTAAAATCCTTAGCAACACAAGGTTTTTTGTGGTATGAAATCGTTTCAGGCTTTACATAGTGGAAATGCGATATATCCATGATAAAATATAACACAACAATAGTAATATCCACACTTTAATATATTACTTCTACATCGACCATGGTTTCGACATACTATGTCATTTTCAAGGCCTTTATTTACCTTGAAAATGACATAGTATGTCGAAACCATGGTCGGTGTTGAAGTAATATATTAAAGTGTGGATATTACTATTGTTGTGTTATATTTTATCATGGTCTTTTGTGGTCATGAAAATATTACTGCAGTGGCAGAGAAATTTATTCTTAAAAACAGTTGAAAAAGCACACAACCTGTACACTGTTTAAATCTTTGACGAGATAAATGTGTTATAAATTCTTCATATTATAAATAAGGTGTTTCTGGGGTGATTACATGTACCATTCCCCATGTAAAGAAGGCTGTTAATTTTCATCAACAATCCTGGAAAGTAGTTTGGCAAGGGGCTAATGATTTGGTATATTTGGAATGGTGAGACATTTTTTATTGAAAATGAGACCAAACTCATTGATTTCTAGGTGAGGTGATCTTCTGCTCTTACTACCTTGAGTGAGCAAATCGTAAACGTTGGCCATGGGATTGACCAAGAAATTCATTGGAGACTTTGGTCGAAGACGCTTGGGTGAGGACAATATGGGAAAACAACGAAATTCTACTCTTGACAGGACGGAAAAGAATCACCTGAATGACAGAACGAAGACAGAATGGATAAGAATGACAGTATGAAGACAGAACAAAAAGACGGAAGAAATACAGAATGAAAAAGAAGAAAACGTGGATGATGTCAAAAGAAACTGTGCTGGTAGATAAGAGGCTTGAATAAGTAACAATACAGAGGTTATTTGCTCACTCCAATTTCAACCTAACCTGATTACCTAAATTGAAGAAAGATTACAAGGTGGAAGATTATCTAAATTGTAAAAATCTTAAAGAGTCACTGTCCGTAGAATTCAGGGTTGACCCAGAGAAAGCGCCAGGAAAAAGAACGGTGGAACTCGCCGCTGAATCGTTAATGAAGTCCCCCGTTGAAAATTTTATGAACTCCGCAGCAAAAAGAAAAACGCAAGAAAATATCAGTGAAGGTCATCGTTGAGCCCAGGTTCTGAGAAGGACAAGGAAAAAACACGCAAAAGGCAAAGCGCCGAGAGCGATAAAATATCAATGGGGGCAGTGAAAACGAAAATGCAATGAATATTCCAATGCCGGTTGTACCCGGTAAAACTATCCGCATAATTAGTTTTATTAAAAACTAGCGAAAAGCACCAGTTGAAATTCAACGGGTGCGTAAAGAAATGAATTTATTTTATAAAAAAATAAACAAAGCCTGAAGAAAACCGTTAGCGGGGTCATTTGAGGATCAAATCTCTGGTTGTCAAGGAAATATGTTTTTGTCGATTTTTAGAGAAAGATATGAGATTTTTCAACTATAAAACTTGATTTTCATACAGATACGAAGCGCAACAGAAAATCGATTGAAAGAATTAGACACTTCATTTATTCAGCCATCCGATAAGAAAAATTCCAGCCCTCTGTCTAGAGTGAAAGTACTTTTGAAAAGCAAAGAATGAAACCACTGCACCGAACCCAATGCTAAGCATGGACCACCAGACGGGACCTTCGAGGGTCCTAAGGGGTTATTAATATAGCCTAATTAAAAACCAGATATATTTTCTATCTACATGCCAAACTTCAGCTCAATCGGTGCTGCAGTTTTTGCGTGATGGAGCAACAGACAGACAGACACCATTACATTTTTATATATTAGTAAGCATTGATGATTTGAGCTTTGGTTAAGAATTTGATAAAAAGACGCACAGCACTAACCCATAAAGAGTTACATAAAACGAAGTTTCGACGCTGGAGACAGGTCAGAAAAAACAGCAGTTTTCATGAAACTGACTTGGTCCAACGTTTGCTTTTGTTTCTAAATTTAGTTCGAAATGTGACCCACGGAAATAGAACCAACCCCATGCAGATAAACCTTTCAGTAAATCAGGTTTTTACGCAGCCCTTTGTTGTATTTTTATTACGGATGCAGGACTGTGAAAACAGGCTATGTGACAAGGCAAAGATGGGAACAGCAAGAGTATCCAACTTAAGTCCTTAACATAATTCGACAAAAAAATCCCGACATCTTTCATCGAAATGGATTACGTTCCCAGGAAGGTTTGATCGCGGAAAACCTGTTTTTTTTAAACAAATAAGAATCCATTTTTAGTAATAGTGAGGAACATTAAAGCGTGATTTTCTGGACGACCGTTTCGCCGACATTACATACGGCTTCATTAGGTCCCAACCTGATGAAACCGCCTGTAATACCGGCGAAACGTTCGTCCAGAGAAATGGTGCAACGCGGGGAGAACCCGCAAAATACCAATAAGCAAGAACCGCGGAAGCATTCGTAAAAAAATTAGAGCGTGAATTTACCCAATGAAATGGAATTAACCATGATCCGTAAAATTTTACATTAAATCAGTCTCTCATCTCGTGATTTGAACTAGGAGAGAGCAATTTCTTATTTTTAAAAAGTTGGGCGTTCAATTTCAAATAAGGCTATGAAACTTACGGTCAGTTTTTACAGTGAACACGAAAAGCATTACATCGTACATATATACCAATCACGCCGGTCCCTTCCGGGGTAGGCACAGTCACAAAGTTTCACTCATAAATACATACTTGTATGTACACCTAACTCTGTTTCTATAATTTCATCCATGTTTACATGTAGAGTGAACAGAATGGTGGCTGAGGTCGAGGTAGGCCGAGACAGTTGTGGTTGAATGTGGTGGAGGAAATTCTTAGGAGGAATAGTAGGAGTCTTAAAAACAGGAGGGCGTGTATGAAGCAGTGAATGGGGGTAAATGAAGCAAAAGAGGTTTGCAATGATAGGTCTGTATGGCGGAAATTATTGAAGCAGAGTTAGGTGAACAAATACGTATTTATGAGTGAAACTTTGTGACTCTGCCTACCCCGGAAGGGAACGGCGTGATTGGTATGCTATTGTTAACAAGTATGGCATTGCCATTGTTAACAAGTATGGCATAGTACTTATCCTCGAAACATTAACGCACACAATTGTTTCTACTCTAAGTTTTTTTGGTCCCTCGTGATATACGCTCATATAATGTTTTTCCTATAAAAATTCCCTATAAAAAAGGGGTTTGTAAGGATGGGTCAGAATGAACAATCATTATCTCAAGGAATATAACGAACTATATGTATATATATATATATATATATATATATATATATATATATATATATATATATATATATATATATATATATATATATATATATATATATATATATATATATATCCATCAGTTTACCGGAGAAGACGCCCAAGTGGATTCTTCAGTGATATAAGGTGAGTGAATATATATATATATATATATATATATATATATATATATATATATATATATATATATATATATATATATATATATATATATATATATATATATATATATATATATATATATATATATATATATATATATATATATATATATATATATATATATATATATTCACTCACCTTATATCACTGAAGAATCCACTTGGGCGTCTTCTCCGGTAAACTGATGGAGATGTTGGCTCCTCGAGGTCTCGGACACAACAGGGCTCGGAGGAGGCGTTGCGTGCGATTGCAAGCCGCCAACCAAAGCTTCAGAGAGAGAGAGGGAGGGAGATAATTTTCCCAAGGTCACCCCGCAAGCACTCCTCTCCGGCGACCGCTTTGTCGGGGGGAGGGAGGAGGGCGTTTGCGCGGGACACGACGACGAGAGGAATACGTGTTATTGCGGCGTCTAAACTGCCGATGATGACACATAATGGGGCGGGAGGGAGAGGAATTTTGCCGGTCATTCTGATGAGGGGGAGAACTAAGGTGGATGACTTGCAGAATCGAGAAACGGTTGACGGAAGAAGGTGGGGGATGGGTGCACTTACTACTGTCCTCCACCTCGTGCGAATTGCACTGCACCCGACAAGCGAAAACCTATGAAAAAGTCATCATCAAAAGCAACACGTGAAATAAGGGAAAGGTGATGTCACAGAGGCAAGTCACGCCATGAAATATTCAAAGCTACCGCCGGAGACGTCTATTCCATATAAACCCTCCACCGGGAAATTCAACACGAGTTAAAATAACTCATTAGTGTAATTATATAAGCGAAATCTGAAAATAAAAGCGAAATGACGCCCGATTAAATAATCTCTTGCTAAATATTTTCTCGGTGTGAAAACCGGAGATAATTTGTTTTCCAAATTCATTGAGCTGATGTCAACTAACTTAAAACACGACGCAACTTTTAAAAATGCAAACAATCAGTTAATTTCAAGTTAAGAAATAGACTTTAAATATTCAAAATTACCACCGGAGACGTCTATTTCGCATAAAACCTCTCCCGGAAATTCACCACGAGTTAAAATAACTCATTAGTGTAATCATATGAGCTAAAGGTGAAAACAAAAGCGATATGAGGTTCGCTTTTTCTTAATCTCTCGCTAAATATTTCCTCTGCATGAAAACCGCAGTTGATACGTCAATTGACAGACTTACTTGTATTAATCAAGTCAACTGATTCAGTTGATGTCAGTTAACTAAAAACATGACGTAACACAAAAAAGTTAAACCATCAGTCAACTTCAAGTTAACAGATAGACTACGTCATCCCTCGGTAACGTTAAACTTGACATCATAGAAACGTGCCAGAGCGATAGCTCATAGCAATACCTCTCCGACCATCTCAGAAGATGGTAAGGGAGAAATGGGCTTTGACAGGAGAAATTGGCCACACCATATTCAATTCCCAGCTAAGTTGGAGAATAAATAAAATGGGAGATCTTGGCTCACTTGAATTTAGTCTGTATTTTTCGCGTAGGAGAGAATCATTTTTGGATCATTTCAAGAAAAAGTCGATGCCTTCTCCAGTTTTCTTATACTGAAGTTGAAGATTTATCGCAGTGTAGAACTTGTTCGCTCATCAGGTTTGGGAGAAGGAAGAGAATGATTGAAACATTACATCTATATCCACATACCACCATGCGAGCCACCGCATGGACGTGTGGCAGGGGGTGTTAGGACAACAACCGTGTAAAGATGTATAGGATAAGGTTTTGGGAGGTAAAATAGTGACGTGTATCATGGGAGACAATGGGGTGGAGCTGATGTTTTATTGTGGTCGCTAATTGTGCGCGGGAAGGACGAGTTTTTGTACCTATCTGTTCGGAAATGTATCTCCCTTATTTTATTGCATCTGTCAGACCAAGAGATGTAGTGAGGCGTCATGACAATATTCTCTGTGTCGCTCTGAAACACACCAGTTCTGAATTTCTCAAGCAAGCTAACCCTAGCGTGTAGCCTCCGAGTCTCTAGGGGCTCCCACTCTTTAACCTCTGTAAACCCTCCGACACCCACCCATTAACTTCTGCAAACGGACGCAAAACAAGCGGAGAGTGTAAAATACATTGAAAATAATTGTGGACCCCAGAAGTCAAGGGGTCTAAGTGACATTTTTGAAAAAAAAATAAGTTAGGTACAGGAATGGGAAGTGAAAATATTAATCTTTTAGGTGGTAAAGGGATCCAAGTGATTTTCGTGACAGGTGCTGCTATCTAGGGTAATGCCTCTTAACTACTTAGTGGGTTGTACTGAACATTTTCAACTTTGACTTAAGTTTTCTCTAAACAATGGTTTTGTTACTTAGACCCCTTGACTTCTGGGGTCCTCAATTAGCTTCACTTCTACACGACCGTTAAAGGAAGCCTATTTCACGTCGCCGTATGGCACAGATTGGGTAAAATTACCCATTTTACAACTTGCGAAATGAAAAAAAATTAGGGAAACATGACGTCAAGTCAGCCCTCTGTAATTTCAAAGCTATCAGCAGAAAAGTCTAGTTTGCATAAAACTCCCCACTTGTTTCCATGGGGATGAAATTACTCTGTAGGTTAGAACAGTAGGCAAAACATGGAAGTTTTATGAGCCAAGCGTGAAACCTTGTAAATTGGTCATCATTATCTTCGTAGTAGCGTAGCCTTGTCGTTTCAGCCATACGTCTCTGTCCATTGCTGTTCTTTTCGAATTCTTTTGCTCTGTCACTACAATAGTACTTCCTATGTCACCCAGTAACTTCTTTCTCGGCCTTCCTCTTCTTTTTATTTCCTAGTGCTTTTCCCTACATTATATTTCTTAGGAAGTTATTATGCCGTAGGACATGTCCAACAAATTTAATTTTTCTTCTCTTCATCTCTTTCATCGAATTCCTCTTCTCTTTAATTTATCTCAGAAATTCATGTTGCTATTCTAGTCTATCCATCTTGTTCTTGATATCCGTTTCCAAATCCTTATTTCCGTTGCTTCCAACGGAGATTTTTCCATCATTCTCGACGTCCAACTTTCACATCAATATAATAATGCTCTCATAAAAATTGGTGAGAAATTACGAAAAAAAGTATTTCCGAGACGTCAGGGAAATTGTTGGGATTCAAGATCGGGTAAAAATTAGGACTGAGCATGGATCGCAAAACATAGGTGTGGTAGGCGGAGTTGTCGTGGCAACGTATAGATTCATCAAGAAAAGTACGAAGCGGACATCATTTCCAAAACGAATAGCGTTAATTATTCAATGCACGCAGAAATGCGCGCGACAGCAATGTTACGTGAATCAGTCTTCTCGAACAAAAGCAGGTTACACCTTAGTGCGTCCAGACGCCACCACACACGCTTTATTCATATACACTGCAGTTTAACAGTGTAACATTCACTTGCGAATTGAAAGAATGGTCCAAATAGTGGTTAATTCATTCGATTATTTCGTCGTAAACTTCCTCGTTTTGATGTTTGGCCCATACAGTTAAAACTAGTGTCCGGTTTTATGTATCCTCAGATAACCTGGGTTATAATAAAAATACAATAAAATAAATAAATACGTACATGAATCAATCGGGGGGAAAAAACAACTGTTTAGGTTCTATTAAAGAAATACGAACATTTTCTTTTTTAGGGACACTAAAGGGTCAGAAATAAAATCAGCACCTTTATAATTATTCAAAAATTCATTAGCCGTGCGTATCATCCTTTTTAGCGGTTCATATTTACAGACATCCACCCGACTAAAGTGGCATCTGAAGAGTGGAGTGTGCATCGTCCTCCTTGGAGGCGCATTCAGGTTGATTAAGCTTTTTTTTTTAGATATTTTAGCTTTTTAAGATATTTTAGCTTTAAACAAGATGCTATAAAGACAACGAACACACTTGTAAGGATGATATTGTACGCTTCAACTTTGCATCTACATCCACATATTACGCTGGAAGCCACCATTAGGCTGTTTTGCAGGTAGTGATTGATCACCAGCAATAAACAACTTTCACTAACATGCACAACACTATAGGTATGCTACCAATGCTATAGTGGCAATTGAATAAATTTATAATTCAACTACATAAACCGTAAATAGGAGGTAAAAATAGATGATTCTGAGTAGAACGCCAAGTTTTTTCTCCGTTAAGTTCCCTATTCAGTGAGGACTTTTCAACGATCAAATGAAACACTTTACGTCCCCTAGTAACTCGACCGAGGTCTTAATTGTCCTCCTCGTGAATAAGACAAAGTAGAAGAACAGCAAAGTCATCGTGTTAACAATTTATAGCCACTAACCTCAAGTATCTAAGTATTGATTATTCCAGGAATTCGGTAGTCCATTAGTCTGAAAATTGATGGGTGCTAAGAAAGAGAAGAATAATGCATTAGACATTATTGAGTCCTTCCCACGGTTTATCCGAAATGATAAAGCAAAATCGACGGATTTTATTAGAACTAATAAACTCTTCTCGGGCTCTGCAGCAGGTGATTGGCTTCATGTTTGCCGACGTTTCGGAAAACGAATTGTTTTCCATTTTCAAGGCGCGTTACTCTGTCCGTGTCAGATTGTAAACTGAATTGAATTGATCGTTGGTCGGGCCCAACAATTGAGCTCAGGTGCCATCTGATTTCAATCGTGACTCTGGCTTTCATCTGAGCAATACAGGGACACCTGTAATAAATTGCATTAAAAACATAAGGAAAAATCTGAAAATAATTCAAGGGAAAAATCCAAACATCAGCCAATCAGATGGCACCTGAGCTCAATTGTTGGTACCAACGGTCAATTCAATTCAGTTTACAATCTGACACAGACAGAGTAACAAGCCTTGAAAATGGAAAACAACTCGCTTTCCGAAACGTCGGCAAACATGAAGCCAATCACCTGGTGCAGAGCCCGAGAAGAGTTTATTAATACTATTCACCAGGAGAAACTTAAATCTTTTATTAGAACTGTCTCCGAACAAGAAGATTTTTCGGTCATTCGGCAAGTCAGCCTACAATCAATACCTACAATCAATATTATTTTTTTGGCGCGGTACGTTTAAAAACGCCTACTCAACGGAAGGTTTTTTTGTGATCCTTCAAAATTAACGCGGTGGCAATACGATTAATATTCAAATATAGTTGAGAAAACACACAAACTACTCACCGTTTAATCTTCGACGAGATCTTTTGTCATAAATTCTTCATTTTTTTTTACATAAGGTCTCTCTGGAGTCCATACACGAACCATTTCCCATGCATAAGGGCTCGAATTTTCCGTCAAAAATCTCGAAAAGTAGTCCGTTAAGTTCGCTGACATTTTTGGATCTTTGGAAAGGGTAGAATATTTTTCTTTAAAATGAGACCAAAGTCATTGATTTCTAGGTGAAATGATATTGCGCTCAAACTATCGTTAGTTGACTGTCCATGTTTCTGCTCCATAAAGCAAAACACTCCAAATAAAACATTTGGCAAATCTTTTCCTTAGGCTTGTTTATTGATTTGGCTGAAACTAGTTGGTTGACTTACGACTGAAAGTAGTTGGTTGAACGCTGCCTTTCTCTGTGATATTCTACTTGTTTCCTCGGTACAGCTTCCATTCCATCCTACAATACTTCCAATGCATCGAAAGGATGGTGTTTGTACCAGCGTTTTTCCATCAAAGGTGACATTTGGAACTTCTTTCCCTTTTCCTGCCTTCATTACTTTAGTTTTCCCAATGTTAACGTTCATTCCAAAATGTTTTCGTTCCCCTTCCACCACATCCTGGAACCACCACATCCTGGAACTCCACCACATCCTGGAACTGTTTCTCACTCTCTGCCATTACCGCCTGATCATCTGCATAATTTTTTAATGGACAGTCCGGAGGAAAGAGGAGAAATATCTAGAGAGTTTTGAAATGCGGCCATCGAGAAGAACGAAAAGATTCAAACGTAGCGGTGAAGTGAAAAACGAGGAAGTTCTGGCAGGGATGAATGAAAGAAGGAATATTTTGAGACCAACAAGAATGAGGAAGGCGAGCTGGATGGGACACGTCCTGAGGAAAGATGGCCTGCTGAAACGAATATTTCAAGGAAAGATTGAGGGAAAGACAGGGAGAGGAAGACGAAGAAATAATGTGTTGACAGATATTGATAATATGGAAGAAGAAGTAACGAAGAGCTGATTGAGGCAGCACAGGATGGACGAGCATGGAGGGAGCAGTTCAATTGAAACCTGTCTGAGGACAGATTCACTTTAGAAGACCTTAAGTTGACAGTGAAAGTTTTAGACATTGGGATTCCGGGATGTCCAATGCGGAAACTTGCTTACTCCCCCGAGTGGAGCTAGCTTGTGCGATAGCGACAATCACTTTGGAGGGCTCACCGCGTGACTACCACCATGTTCCGCTGCATTCATACCGCTTTATCTCGAGGGAAAAAAATGCCTTCTCACATGAGTCACAACATTCTAGCGGCAATATTGACATTATATCATGGAGGATAACGCAGTTTCTCAGGATTGTCCCGTAAACTCGCTCACCCGCTCCAATCGATTTCAACATCCCATTGTGGTCATAGCACTATCTTTGTCGACGTTGAAATTGACCCTAGTAAAATAAAAAGGGGGCGTACTCGCGTAAGATTTTATTACCCAGAGCGGACGCCTTGAAAGTGTTGGGACATGCAAACAGTCGCCACCCACGGGTATCGATTCAGTGTTGCCACCGGAAGACGAGGAGACTCCGTGTCGGCATAGCAAGCACACCATCCCCTGGGCTAGTTTTCATAGGAGTCGGGCTGTTGTTACGTCCAAGGTAGCTTGAGCGAGAGAAAATTTCGCATAGAAATCAATGAATTTGGTCCCTTCATAGAAAAAAATCTCACCTTCACAAACATACTAAAATATCAACCATCCACTGCCATAATTTTCGATTTAATTGCTTATTAAAACAGTGAAACCTGCATTAAGCGACCACCGACAGTTCCGCTGAAAAATAATCGTTAAGAGGAGTGGTCGCTTGACAGGGGTTAAGCTTCTAGGAGTACATGCTATGCTAATGAACTGCTGATTTGAAAAAAAAATGGTAAAAATCTTGAAGCTATGGTTTGGTTAAAACCTAAACAGATGACTTTTCCATTCTGACAGTATCACCGCCTTGAATGATCGATAAACTAACGAGTGGTGGTCCACGAATCTAACCGACCATAGCGGTATGTCTCTTGCATTCGTTCCCACATTTAGCTCTTCCCATTCTAATCCAACCGTTTTAGCGGCATTAATGTTAAAAAGCAAAGGCGACAATTAAGAACCTTGCCTTACCCCGAGACCATTGAGGTAGATGGAGAGAGCTTACAGGCTGGAGTTGAATTTGCTCACGACGCGGGGAAAGAAATTTATTCATGAATCTACTGAGTAAAATGGTAATTTCATGTTTGCCAAGCGACCTGGGTGAGCAAGTATCGATATTTCGAATGTCAAAGGCCTGTCAGGGGTAGTGTGAAACCGTTGGAAATTCCACGAATAAAGACAATGATAGTGCAATTAATTTTTTATGACTTCGTCTAATCTCTGGAATGAGCAATAGACCGAGTTTAGAAATAGCCCTCTGACACCTCATTCAAATAATGCATCTATGATCATTCTATGTCCTCTGAGGGAATGGGGCGACGCGTACACCAATGTGCTATGAGGCGCAGTCATTACTCCATCCCGGGGACTACATCAACTTAAACTGCTTCTAGTACAGTTTCTTGGTCACGGAAGGAAGCATTTTTAGTGAGGAGGTAATCTATGAAGGGGGGAGTCTTAGTAGAGATGAAAATAAAAGGTTGGTGAAAACTCTCATATGGAGCGTGGCGCTGTATAGATCGGAGACTTAGTTATTGCGAAGGGATGATGCATATACGTAGACTTGAGGCGTTTGAGATGTGGGTGTGGAGAAGGATGGAGAGGGTGAGCTGGGTGGCGAGAAGGACGAACGAGGGGGTGTTGGATATAGTTGGAGAGGAGAGGAAGCCATTGACGGAGGTTCGGAGGAGGCAGAAGAGATGGATGGAGGATGTTTTGAAAAGAGAGGGAATGCTGAAGAGGGTAATGGAGGAGAGAATGCTGGGAAAGCGTGAAATAGAAAGGAAGAGGATAGGAATTCTGGACGAAATAAGAAGATGGAGACGATGTGAGTGATTAAAGAGGGATCTAATGATGGGTCATCAGTAGCAGTGAAAATGGAAAGATATGCCAGAAATAATGCTCGTTATGGTGAGCACTGTCAAAATCCTGCCGATCAGCTAGTAGAAAACCAACATGTGCACCTCTGTATATTTCTGTATACTTAAATTTCATACTTACATAGCAATCACGCAGTTTCCTTCCGGGGTAGGCACAGTCACAAAGTTTCACTCAACTCCTAACCACAATGCCAGACTACCGCCATCTAATGAAATAGCATCTCGCCCCTTACGCTTAGTTTCACATACACACAAAACATCCATTCGTCTCACTTTCATTTCATTCAGCACCTCATGCTCCTTTCCTTACACTCCTCTCACATTCCAAGTACCGAGAGTCCAGTTCGTTTCCAGTCCGTTTCTTGCTGGGCCAACCTTATTCAGCTTCCGCCGCCCATCGTGCCGAGGCAACATTTTGACGTTTAGCAGTAAGTTGTAATAGAGTATTCAAGGTTACTAGCCTTCGCAGTACCCGCACCACGTGCAGCTTTCCCTGCTAACGGTTACGGCGCTCTACCGGTCAGTTTTGGCACATTTTCGCCAGTATGCCACAAGAGAAACCAAAGCATAGTAATACCCTAGGCCCGCTTTCCCTATTCTGTTCAAGCTAGGATCCCTTCTGAAAGGACTACCTTGAGAGCCAGCATACAGTTGCCCGCGACCCACCACTAGGAGGTATATGCGGTGTACTCACACACCGGGTCACTACAAATTTTCAATGAATAAATTAGGCATATTGGAACTTTTTTATGGGAATAGGTCCTGATATAGATATTTTTTGTGTAAATTGTTGTGTCTGGCTCAGTTTTGTGAAACTCATGGCAAATTAGTAAATAAAATATGCATATTTTCTCTAATCAGTTGAAAAAATGCACGGCTCAGTCCCAGAGGTGACACAGTTAGTGATGTAACCTATTTGACGAATTGGTCATACATTTGATAAATCCGTGAAAATGTACAAGCATTTTTATTTATAACCTTTTGTGGTGCGGAGAATAGATTGTGCAGTTTTAATTTCATAACACCAAATACTTATAATTAAATAAAACAATAAACTGAACTTTAAAGAAATTATAAAGGTTTACATTTATTTATACATGTATATGTTTGTATGAGGTATAGAAAGCAATTTGGAATAATAGGTGTAGTTACAACCGTTAGAGTTATAAAAAATTTTTATATAGCCCTCGGATGATTTTGAAATTAAGTAGTGGGCCAAAACTGAGCCCACGGATCGTGCGCTGTTCCTGCATAGTTTAACTAATTCATTTAGTTAGGCCTTCTCCAATCCCTAGGCTTATCTCTTCAGTAAAGATTAACACTCAAGCTTTCGAAATCTGGTGCTGTATGAGGATTCTGAAGATCAAGTGGATGGATAAAATAAGAGTTTAAGTCGTGTACAGAAGAGAATAAGAGGAATAGATCATATGGAACACCATGCAGGAAAGAGGAACCAGATGGATTGGGCGCACCCTGAGGTACAACGTGCGTGTGAAGAACATAATAACATACATACATACATACCAATCGCGCCATTCCCTTCTGGGGATAGGCAAAGTCACAAAGTTTCACTCATAAATGCATATCTGTACTCAACTCTGCTTCAATAATTTCCTCCATACTGACCTATCCTTGCAAACCTCTTTTGCCTCATTTTCCCCCATACACTGCTTCATACAGGCCCTTCTGTTATTATGACTTCTAATATTCCTCTTCCTAAGAATGTCTTCAACCACAACTTTCTCGGCCAACCTTTTTGTAAATTTCATTATTATTTGAATACCTTCCTATTTATTATGCTTAATATTTCATTTTATAAAACATGATGCACAGTAATAAAGCACCTATTATAAAAATCTACTCCCTTTTTCATAGAGTTCTTCGGTGAAAATGCTCCAACAATAATATAGGCCTTTAGATGCCTGTCAATCGTTTACTCTATATCACTATCAGACGCTCGCGTTGTCTGCAGATAAAAAACGAAGATAATTTGCTAAGTTAAATCATTTCGCCATTCTCAATGATTGTCCATTAATTCCGCCTTGTGCATTATCATGTAAAATATGACTCTGACGCATTTACCTCTGTAAATAACACTTGTAAGTCGACGCAGTATCATCACATCAGTTGAAAAAGTAGTTCGAATTCCCATTTGCGAATGGCACTAATTTTAAATGCTTTAGCACAAAATTACCTCCTGAAAAATGACACAGCTAATATTGGATAATTCATATTCATTTGCACAGAATATAAACTCTTCTCTCTCTATAAATTAAGAAAATTACAAAGATATAACAGAACGAAAGTTTAAAAAATATTTCGCCGATGGTAAGTTTTTCAAATAGTTTATGGATGAAAATGATCGCTATTTAAATGGTTAAAACTAACCAATAAAAATGGTTAAAAATTAACCCTGGATGCAAGTTCAGACTTCCATTGCATGTACTAAATCTCAGGTGCTCCGTCAAATATTTGGACGGAAACTGAAAACTTACTAAACTACTTGTTATTAGGAAATGAAGAGGTTGAATTTTTGTTTTCTGTGAATACGTAAAAATAATTGCCAAAGGAAAAATATACAATTCTTTGTATAATTTTGTTAATTGTTTTGATTATGTTCAAGGTATATCGCCACATTTCCCTTTATTATCTATTATTAGTAATACCGCTATTTCCAGCAACTAAATGACGCAGGATGATATAACATATTGACCGAATTTTTAATAACTGTGAAGAGGCGGAAATTCCAAATCAGGACAGTTGTCCTAATGGGGTGCCCATATTCCTCAAATTCTTCTACATGGTGGTGTGCATTTGAAACTATGTATCTAGGAATAACATTATCATTATTATTATCTAAAACTTCCGACATAGCACATAAAGCCGTGAACTTCGTATAAATCCCATGATACTTCACGGTGGCGTTCCATTCAAACACCCCTCGTTCTTCTATCAATTGGATAGAGACATTAAGGAAAATTAAATATTGAAAGCTTATAGCTTTCGTCATGTCACTTCAGATTTTCCCTACGTCGAAAAGGCGTGCAATGCTTAAGCCATGTTTGAGAGAGGATGAGAGTATTTGAGGAAGGCCAAGGGAGGAGCAATTCCATACTACGGCCGGCTGTTCATCGAAATACCTCTCGTTATCGACGTCAGCGCACTTGATAGTAAAGGTAGCCTCATACAAGCTAACAATCCGCTAATACTTCAATTACGGCCACGGCAATTGTGAAGATAAAATGCGATAAAAACTAAATCTTCAAGTAAACACAGCTTTTTTTGTCGAGGCGTTGCCTGACAGCGTGCTTTTATTACTGCGACACGAAGAACAGAGAGCACCCGATGAGTCTTGGCGGAGACTCAAATCGGTTATCAGATAAGGAAGGGCGTCAGTGTTGTGCATCCATTGACACGAAATAGAATTTTTCAATGGGAGCTCTATTTTAGCTCAGCTCGGTGGAGAATGCATTCGCTGGATAATTCGTCGATTGATTCCGAAATCCGATTAAATTTTCCTCCGCATTCTCTCTTTCCAATGACAAGTATGTACTTACATTTTGTTTGCGTCATCGGGCAACAAAACGGAGCAAGTCTCATTTGGTTCTCCCTCCTGGTCAGATGTGGTAGTAGATGAACTTTAGTATTTAAAGGTTCATCGTAATGCAAACTTTTGATGGTTAAGCAGATAACTTTCCATCATATTTTGCCTAAGAGAAAGAAAAAAAGTAATTATTGGTGGTGCTATTTTACCAAGGAGTTAAACATAAAAGTAACACTATGTACTTTAAATAATATTTATAAAATTATAAATAATATAATTAAATAAAAATTAAAATAGTAATAAACTTTAAATGCGGTAAATGTTCGCGAGACAGGTTCATCGTTAAACATCTTTTCCACGCCTGAATATTGCTATTTTTCAACTATAATTAGATGAAGTAAGGTACACAAAATGCAAATTATTCCGGCAAATAAATGCCCAACCCATCTTAAAAATGACGGATATTAGGAGTTGAATTCCATAAACATGGTTTTCGGAGACGGACATATTGAATTTTCGCGTGGTTCATGGAGATGGGTCACAGATTGGGAGGGGGTGTGTCAATTTCAAATATAAGGGTTAAAGTTTTTTTATGAATAAAACCCCTCAAGAATATTGGTGAGTTAAAGGGTAAAAAATGTAACCGCAGACATGAAGATACGCATTTTCTTTATAGGATAAAATCCCTGGAGGAGGTTGGTGATCGGAAGGGTGAAATTTGTAGCCGCGGACATGTTCGTACTAAGCAGGGGTAACATTGCGCAAGTTGCGCCATTGAAATTGGAGGGGGGGGTTGAAAAGGTATTTTAATAACGAAGGCTGAAAAATAAAAAAATAATAATTTTAAAATTTTGACGATGAGAGTGACATACATAATCTGAGGCATTCAAAATAATATTTTTTTGGGCGGAGGGGGGGTATAAGTATAAGATTAGGTAAATTTGTTTCATGAAAGAAGGAAAAAAAATATTATACATAAAAAGATATAGGATAGGATTTTTAGGACAAAAATACATATTTTTGTTCTAGCTTATAATGTTCTTTTTATTTTAATACTTCCTTTTAATAGTACTATTACTTAATTTTATTTATTATCAATTGTAAAACAAGGTAGCTGGAAGGAATGACTGAATATTATGGCGAAAATAGGACTTTGGAGGGGTAGGGGGTTTGCGCTATAGCTTTCGAGGTGGATTGGCATCCATGGTCCGTCCGAATGTTTGTCTGTGTATCTATTAGAACGATTAGAACTGAAATTATGAGGTATTCCCCTGGTGGATAGTGTTGAAACTCGGCAATATGGCGTCGAAGAGCATCACGAATATCAGAAAACAAGTTGTCCGTAAAAAATGAATCAACGCGGAAAAAACCCGAATAATAGGAACTCATCAATTCACCATGGAAGCCACCGTACCAGGTTAATTAATAAGTCAGAGTAAGTGTTGATAAGTGAATCTCCAAAACGAAACGAGAAAAGGCGACGGCGGGCACTTGAGATGTGGATGCGAAGGAGAATGGAAAAAGGGGATAGGAATGAAAGAAAGACAGGCGAGAAAGTGCTCGCCTTGGTGGGTGAGGCATGAAATTTGTCAGGGGGCATTAGGAGAAGGCAGAGTAGGCGGTGGGAAGAGGCAACGAGAAGCGGAAGCCATGGTGGAGGGGAGGAAGCTGTGTATGCAGGGAAGCACGGCGTTTCTACTTCTAGACTTCTACTCATTGACCTGCAAGCCACCACAAGGGTGTTTGGCAGGGGGTCACTTGTCACCAACATGAACTACTGTGAAGAAATTAACCTTTATCAACATGCACAATACTATGGGTACGCTAGAAATGCTGCGTAAACTATTAAATCTATTATATGTAATCGTGACAAAACAGTCATGCAGGGAACATGCAAAATATGGTGTTAGCACTACTCGGCTAGGTTGGAAAGATGCATTAGGTAGCATACGAATACCTAAATCTGCTACACTACCTGTCAACTAACCTCCTTCAAAGTCTCAACGCAGCCATCGTGGTCTCTTATCGATCGCAGGAAAAACAACATTTTAATCCTTTCCTTTCTAGAATCTATTTCCCTTATTTTTTCTCATGATCTGCTCTACCGTAGTATTTTGGAGTTCGTAAGATATTGAAAACTTCAGCTGAAATGGTGCGAGCTACAATGGCAGGGGGATTGGCATCCTTGCTCCTAAGGTACCTACTGAATAATATGGGGGAAATAGGACTTTGGGGGGGTAGGGGTTTGCGCTATAGCTTTCGAGGGGGATTTCGAGGGGTAACGGTAAAAACTAATAACGGTAATGAATAAAAGACAATCATTAAGGTGAAGCAGATGATGTTACTTTAGTGAATAAACCAAAAATGTGTCTTCAGCGAGAAAATACAATCTTAAAAGCCTCAATACACCACTGCAATACTGCATTCCTTGCCAATTGAATACATCTTCCTCAAATAACGCTATCCTCTCCGACAAAGGGTTCCGCTTTTAGTGCTGCATGGGAAAATCAGGAGAGGGATAAAAGACAGAATTTGAATACGGTGGAAAGCTGTATTTGTAATGTGGATGCACGTCCGTACCATCGTAATCCATGATTCCTAACGTTGTCAGTTCACATCGGTAGCGCTGATATCACGAGCAGAAACAGGAACAAACTAATAACGGTAATGAAAGAAAGACAATCATTAAGGTGAAGCAGATGCTGTTACTTTCATGAATAAGCAAAAAAATGTGTCTTCAGCGAGAAAATACAATCTTAAAAGCCTCAATACACCACTGCAATACTGTACTCCTTATTTCTTCCGCTTGCTCTCATTCGTCGCGATGCCGCATGTTGATGAGGGGATACGGGTAACGAGGTAACGCCGTGCCCCGGTCATACTTCACTCGTACGTACATTGGTCCGTACCAGGGTAGTTAGGACGAGACATTATTGAATGAGGCCCCTGAACGGAATGTTTTTTTTCCCTACCCTGTGTTTCTCCCTGCTGCATTCACGTTATATCGAGTTTAGTTATCCAAGCAACGACTTATTCATGTTTACTACTCCCGTGGGTTTTTTTTTAATGTCAGCGGAAAAACCGTTGTTGCTGTCTGTGTATCCTATAACTGCTGAACCAAAGCATTGCCAAATGACATATTTCTACCTTTACGTTCAAGTTTTCTTTAAAAGTGACAAAACGACAGACTACTTCAAATTTTGAAGTTCCTGGAGAATCATCATCGATGACTGCTGTTTAGCAGGTCCTCATAGTAGCCTCTCCTCCAAATCCTTCCTCTTCATCCCGGCGTATCCTGTCCCCCCTTCGAAATCATCTGTCATTTTCTTTCTTCTGCGTTTAACCTTTCCTTCGTCTCTTAAAATATTGATAACAATGTAGGAAAATAAATTTGTTTTGAATTTACACAATTATGTGTAAATATTTTGAAGATTGAGGCTAATTTTCAATCGACGGTCTGGTTTGTATGACGTTATGGATGACATTAATGGATTTGTGACAATAATGTTGGACAATGACAGTCTGGGTGGTATTAATTCTGATTTTGTGAAAATATTGCTAAAAATTTTTCCGGAGCGCATCGAGCGAAACTTCCGAGGCCTAGGGCTTTTGAACCATTTCTTGGATCCAGATGATTGTAATAAAAACGTAGAGTCCAGAAAAGAAAATAATTAATAGATATTTATAGTTTTTCAACTCTGGGAGCAAGCAATGACAAAATTTCCCCACATATTTGAATTTTACCATGAATAAATCTTTGGAGTTCTTAATACTCCCGCAAATGGCGAAGTTTCCCCTGTTCGAGAACTATCAACGCCTATGTTGAGTAATCAACCAGTTGCTATGACGACGTGAAGAGGAATCTGTTTACACGTCCGTAGTTACCATTTAAATATATGGAGAGAGCACTTGCTATGCTGGCCAATGCCAGAAGATTATGCTAGTCTGCCATCTTATTTTTTCATCTTGTTCTTTTTCCACGCTCGATGGTTCATCGCTTATGGTTTCATATTTCAAATTCTAAAAGAAAAATAGATCGAGTCAGAATGTGTTACACATTCGTGCGGAGTCTCAGCAGATTCTAGTCGTGACATCTTTCTTCATGACAACTTCGGATTCCGTTCCGAACGAAAGTACAAATTAAAAAAAAACGCCTGGACTCAAAGTGAAGAGGTAAAGTTTCTGACCTTATCTCGAAATCACTCAGTATAGTAGCCAGATAATTTGCTCCCAAACGAGTCGAACTTAAGAGATTTCCCGATTAAAATTTCAATTTCGTGTCAGTGGACACACGCAACAGTTACTCGTCCTTATCTGACGGCGATGGAGTCACCTCCAAAGACTCACCAGTGCCTAGTACGCTGTTTTTTTGTGGCGTAAAGATTAGCGCCCGTTGCCAGGCCAACGCCTCGACAAAAAAAGCAGTGTTTACTTGAGGATAAAGTTTTATATTGCATGGTCACAATTGCCATGGCTATAATTGAAGTATTAACACAATGTGAGATTGTTATGCGGCTACCTTTGCTATCGAGTGCACTGCCGTAAATAGCGAGAGGTATTTCGGTGGATTCGGTAGTGGAGAATCGCTATTCTCACTTCATCTTCCTCAAATAACTCTATCCTCTCCGACAAAGGGTTCCGCTTTTAGTGCTGCATGGGAAAATCAGAAGAGGGATAAAAGACAGAAATTTCCTCTTTTTTTTGGTATTCTACCGGTTAAGAAAGATTTGGTTGAATGTCAGAGACTCCCTTCTCGGTTTTCTACACTTTCAGGGGCCTATCTACCTCTAGTACGCCCTTTTTCGCCTCGGCATTCGATCTACTCTTCTTCATCCCGTCCATGAAACCTATTCTCTTTCTTCCTTATTCCCCTCTTGCCCAACATTCTTCCCTTTATGACACTCTTGAGTGTCATAAAGGGAAGAATACCCATCGCCCCTTATTACATCCTCCAGCACACCTACTCTGGCTGTCTCGAAAGTCATTAAGAAGTTTGCTTTCCTCGCCCTCCATTTCAAACACTTCCTCGTTAGTCATCCTTTCCGTCTACCTCAACTTCTCCATCCTTCTCCTCACCCACATCTCAAATGTCTGGCAGCCTATCATCGTCTATCGGCAGGACTATAGCTATCGTAAACGTGGACAGAATTTCAATTTTACCTATTAAAGATGTTTGTTTCTTCTGCTCATATACTTTATTTTATGGTTGTCATTTGTATTCATGGGAAAGAGTGATTATTTTTTTATGCAAGAACGTTCTTATATATTTTCACTGTTTTGGAAATTTTTTGCATCCCTGATGTTTTCTTGTCACTACGGTTAAATTACCAAATCTACCTCAATTCAAATTCATCTACTTTTATGAAGTTATTATAAGTTAAGTGTGCCTTATATTATGGTTGTCATTTGTGTCTGTGAACCAGAATGATTATACATTTAAACAAGAATGTGCTTATAGTGCACGTACTTTTGGACTAATATCTTCACTTTCGTGCTCCTCATATTGATGCACTTATGCAATTTCTCATTGTTTTATAATAACTGTATTGGGTTTTCACCCTATCATGTGATAAATATGATACAATTATTGCTGTGTCACTTCATTAGGGGGTGCTGCTTTTCATACTTAACATTTAAATTTTCCTGTCATTTACAGAAAAAATTTTAACTTCCGGGGGAGTATTTCACCAACGTACAAGATATATTAGCAGATTGAAACATGCCTAAGCTCTAGTTTTGTATGATGAGGCCATTGGGAGGAAGATAGCACAATCACAGAGTGGCAAAATATTTTGACAAATAGATAGCCATCGTTTTAAATCCTCATAATGCTTGTGAGTGATTGATACAGAATAATGTCTCAAAGATATGATACTGCCACAATTATTGGTGCATACATGGAGAACTGCTCAATGAAAATATGACTGGATTCGAGATGTAGGAGACAGACTTATGGATAGGGTGGAGATAGCTGAAGATGAATCATGCTAAACAGTTAAATGTGGTGGTTTAAGGCAAGGTCGTGTGTATATGATAAAAGGAGGCAGCTTACCGATTAAGCTGGTCAGATTTTCGGACGATCAGGCGGTCAAAAGATCTTGTTTGCCATTTCTTCACAATTAAGTTAATGGTGTTTTTTCCATATAATATCAACCTATTGTAACAGTATTGTGACTATTTGAATGAGGTGAAAGGAGGCTATTTCTTATCTCGGACAAGAGATTTTTATTTATTTATTTACTTAATTTGTCCACGTACAGCATACTTGCCAATTTACAGTGACCCAATATAACAAACACAGAAGATAGACACAATTCAAAGAAAACTAAGATCAATAACGATTTATCATTTTTTTTTTAAGGGCCCAGCGGAGAGAAGCGATTACGTATTGCTAGCGGAATGAGAAAGAGCGCATTGTGTAAAAGTGTTGGATGAAAGCAAAAATGGATAAATGTTGGTAGGAAGAGAATTTATCAGGGAGGAGAGGTGGAAGTGGAGGGAGCTTTTGGTCAAGGATAACCTGGGAATGGGCAGGTGGAGTAGAGTGCGTGCGGGTGGGTCTAGATGGGATTCGAAAACTGATGCTAGAGATCAGTTCAGGGCAGTCTATAGTTGAGTTGGGAATGCTATGAATGAGCTTAAGGTCAGTTTTGAGCATTAGTTTCGGGAGATCAGGTAAGGAGACTGTAGACAAAATGAAATCAGTTGCCATATTGTGAAAATGGGGCACTCTGTATTTTACTATCTTGCAGAAAAAAACTAGTAACAATCTTAAGAGTTGAAATATTAGATGGAGCCGAGATGGACCATATGGGGGAGCAATAATTGATGAGTGGAAGGACAATAGTTGAAAAGTATGAGTGTAACGCAAGTGGATCTGTAATTTCTGTGTAGTGGTAGAGGCGGCCAAGGAGAGACATAGCTTTATTTTTAACTGCCAGAATATGGTCGCAGTAGTTGATTTTTTTGTCCATCAAAACACCTAGGTCTTTCACGGATGAGACACGATTGATAATCTGGGAGTTTAGACTGTAATTGAAGTTCTGGGGGAATTTTTGAAGGGAAATTGACATGGTATTGCATTAGCTTGAGTTTTATTTGAGTTTCCAGACTTTGCATCATTCAGCAATCATTTGTAAGACATCCTGGAGGTCACAACAGTCTGAGACATGTTGATTTGCATATATCTTACATATCTTACAATCATCTGTGTAAAGAAGTGCTTGAGCTTGTGGGGAATGAATAAGGGATGCTAAAACATCAATGAAAAGATTAAAAAGATATGGTCCGAGGACACTTCCCTGAGGAACCCCAGAAGTTACAGGTGACCAATGGGATGAGGAGCCAGAAAGTATGACCCGTTGGGCTCTATCACTGAGGAAAGAGTTAATTAGGTTTAGAAAATTACCATACAGGTTAAATCGAAGATAGTTTGTGAAGAAGGAGAGTATAATTGAGAGAGTCGAAGGCTTTAGAGAAATCTAGGAAGATAGCATCAAGTTGACTTTTGTTGGTAATGGAATTGACTGCATGGTGCTGAAAAACAGCTAAGTTGGTGAGGCAGGAGTGGCCCGGAAGGAAACCATGTTGATTCTGAGACAGAAAAGGAGATGTAAAGTAGTAGAGGCTATTGAGAATAATCCTTTCACAAACAGATGATAGTATCTGTAGTAAAGAGATCGGGCGGTAGTTAGAAACTTTGTCTTTTGGACCATTTTTATGTATAGGAATAATGTTAGCCACTTTCCATTGAGTAGGAAAAGTGCCGAGGGAAAAGCAACAGGTTAAAAGGAGGCTCAAGGGGAGAGAGAGGGAGGAGGCACAGTTTCTTATGAGGATGGGACTGAGGCTGTCAGGGCCAGGGGCACGATGAAGAGGGATTTTACAAAGGAACTCAAATACCTCTCGGGGATTAGTCAGCAAATTAGATAAACAACGATCACGGACTGGAGTGAGAGATTGATCGCGGTAAAAGGGGCAATTAGATAATGGGACCAGGCTTTATTTCGGAGATTACATTAACTCAAAAAAAATTTCAATAAAAATATAATAGATGAGGCGCTAATAAAAAATGATAGGCTTGTGACTCAGAAGGGTGGAAGTTGCTCACCACGTTGCTTGACGAGCCTGAAGTTACCCCAGGGCGGAGGCGTGGAGCGCAGTATTATTACAGATTTTGTGAAATTTTTTATAACAAAATTTTCCTGAGCGCATATTTTAATTTCTTAGGTAGTGCACTAGAGGAAAATGGACATTGTAGCAAATACCTACAGGAGAGAATAGCGCTAGTTAAGGAGGCGTTTAGTAATAGAAAGGAGCTGATAACAGGGACCTTGGGTATGGATGTGAAGAAGAGCCTGGTGAAGAGTTTGATATGTAGCGTAGCATTGTATATGGCAGAAACATGGACCCTCAGAAAAGAGGATAAGAAGAGGCTGCAGGCATTTGAGATGTGCGTGTGGAGAACGATGGAGAAGGTAAGGTGGACGGAAAGGAAGACTAACCCGGAAGTGCTTAGGATGGTGGGCGAGGAAAGGTAACTTACAAATGAAATTCGATATAGGCAGAGTAAGTGGCTGGAGGATGTAATAAGGAGTGATGGGTTGCTGAAGAGTGTGATAGAGGGAAGGATGTTAGGCAAGAGGGGAAGGGGAAGAAAGAGAATAGGTTTCATGGACAGGATGAAAAAGGATAGATTTTGTGCTGAGGCGAAAAAGGAAATACCAGAGATTTTCAGGACCCTGAAAGTGCAGAAACTGGGAGGGGATTCTCTAACAGTCAATAAAACCTACCCATACGACACAAAGTATGACCAAACTGTGGCCTAGCTGTGGCTAAGCAGTGTAGCCATTATGGGCCCATAATGGTTTTGGACCCTTGGCTAAAGATTGGCCACAATCAATATATGTAATTGATAATCACTTAAAATGTTACTCAGCTCAACATTACTTGTAAGGGATACTTTCTGTAAAACAATGTACCTTAAAATCTGGGTAGGCAGTAAATGAATGAAATCACAAATCCATATTAAATTCAAAAATATATAGTTATATACTTCAACTGAATATGGGAATACATGGCTTAAGGAGGTATTACTGTATTGAGCTTGCAATGATATCCTGCTATCCACTTCACAATCTACAACACATTGAAACCACCAGCTTCACCGCATCAAATATAAACTTATAGTATTGCTAATATTCGCGTGTTCGCCGTTAAGATTCGCCCAAATTCACTGCTCTATATAATTGAATGATTGAACTGCCAATTCCATGAACCCACATGTGCATCACAAACGTACACAGAAGCCTTACCACTAAGCTACTCAATAGTACTACATCGATGAATATTATTGTTGATTTTTAGCATTCGTTTTTCCTAAATAATAGCTGAAAAATCATTTTATTTGTGATATTTATGAATATGGGTAACAAATTATAATTGTTATCCTCCTCATATTGTGGTATACAGTTGATGCACATAGTATACGCATTATGGCCTACCTTGGAACGAAGAATTGTGGCCATACCTCTGCGGTGCTTCGGCCAACTGCGTTATGGCAAGCCAGACACTGGCCACAACAGGGCAACATGATGTGGCGAGCCGTAGCCATAACTGCCACAGACGAACCAAACCTCAGCCAAATACTGGCCGTATTTTCTGTGTCGACTGAGTACCTTAGCCGGTAGAATACTTGACAACATCGAGCAAAACTTCCAAGGCTTATAGTTCTATGACTATATCTTTGATCAAGGTGATTGAGATAAAAAAAGTTATATCCAGTAAAATAAATGTTTATAGATCTATAAAGTTCATTTATTTAACATTAGGTACAAACAATAACAGAACTTCACTCTTGAAATTAATCTTTTATATATCTTTGGTAGCTATCTTAAAGCGTCCCTGACTGGGGAATTTTTACTTCATTGAGATTGGATATAATTTTTTGAAGCTCTACGGCGAATCACTGATGGTTAAATGTTAGAGTCCTAGGAGAGATATCCCCCCTAATCAGTCTCCTCCTTGAATACTAATGCACTTTCATCATCATGGGTCATTCTCTGGCCTGTTCTCCACCCAAGACTTGATGGCAGGGATATTCAACACCTTATCATAAAGCCCTTTCAGATTGGTGAAACCATTCACAATCTCAGTTTTCAAAAACCTCTCTAGGACCTGGAGAACTGCCACAATGTAAATGTCGGCCCAGGTGAGCTGGAAACAAAATTTAAGGCTCAGACAATTACTTGATCAACATTATATGAAAGCTTTATCAAAGATTGACACCATATCCATGCCTAAGAAATTTAACTCTTCAGGAAAGGCCTTGACTTGGTCCATTGTAAATGTAATCAAGGTAAATGGTAAATGCAATAAATGATTTAATAAAGGGCGATGGGTTACTCAAGTGTGTGATCGATGGAGGGATGTTGGGAAAGCAGGGAAGGGGCAGAAAGAGACTGTATCATGGACAGGGTGAAGAAGGGTAGATCATATGCAGAGGCAAAAAAGGATATACTAGTGCCCCTTAAAGTGCAGAAAACTGGGAGGAGAGTCTCTGACATTCAATTAAACCTACCTTTACTTGCAGAATGCTTAAATAACAAAAAATACTGTAAAAGAATGGGAAGACTAACCTAACAGGATTATAGATACAGTGAAACCTCTCACTTACGGACAGTAACGGTCCTAGAAAATGTGTCCGTAAGTGAGAGGTGTCCGTAAGTTGGAGGTGACCCTAAGAAAACATAATTTTTACACTTTATTTTACCACGAAAATATTATACTGTAGGAATTTAAGGCAGCTGAAAGAAATCCTTTTATTTCGAATATCACTTCTGAATAATTAAAAATAATTTGGAAATAATAAAATAACGTAATGCATTTCCTCATATATATTTAAAATTCTCGAAGCATTTACACATTTTAATATGTATACATACAAACATGAAGCTCACTTAGGCGTAAAGAAATCATTGATTTTGGTTTGTTTATTTCTTTTTGTAACAAATTCTTTTTCAAAATTTAACTGTACATCAATAAGGCTACTTAATGCCTCGCTGTTGCCTTTTGAAATGCAACATTTTTTAACAGTTCAATTTGATGCAACGCACCGGCATACGATACCACAAGCATCTCTTCCACTAAAGGCTCAGGCTCACTGTCATCACTTTGACTGATTTCTCCTTCATCAAGAGTACTTTTAATAATTTCATCCATGTCAACCTCGTGGTCCACGGTTAACAAATTAGAATCAATGCTCACATATTCAGTACTTTCGCCAGCATCATTTAACAAAATGTCCAACTGCAAGCCATCTGTAACATTTCTTCCACCTCTGGTGATAATTCAATTTTAAAAAACCCCGATTTAACAAAACAATTACCGGTTGAACATTTTATGTTTTTGATCGCTCGATCAATCCAAAGTATTGCATCAAGAACAGTTATCGACTTCCCCACACGAGTGTGGGAATGCCCGTGGTCAACTTTAGAAATCATGCTTTTAAAAATGAACTGTCTGTAGAGGACTTTGAAATTTTTAATGATGCCTTGGTCCATTGGTTGTAATACACTTGTAGTGTTTGGAGGGAAAAAAATTAATTTGATATTTTTTAACTTTAAATCGGGATGGCAAGGAGCATTGTCAAGAAACAGCAAAATCTTTCTTTTTTCCTGTCCAATTTTTTTATCGAGTTTTTGCAACCACTCTGTCATTATCTCTGTAGTCATCCAAGCCTTCTTATTTGATTTCCACGTAATGGGTAGTTTACCTTTACTCACTCCTTTGAAGCACCTTGGATTTTCAGCTTTTCCTATCACCAGCGGTCTTAGAAAATCACCTTCCATGTTTGCGCCAAGTAAGACCGTCAGCCTCTCCTTAGACGCCTTCCCTCCAGAGCATTTTTCTGATTTAGGGCCAGGGTTTTGTTAGGTAAGGCTCTAAAAAACAATCCTGTTTCATCTGCATTGTAGATGTCCCTGGGTTCGAAGTTTTCAAGCAGCACAGGTAACCTTTCAATCCACTCCGTAGCACCTTCTTTGCACACCTCTGCAGCCTCCCCGCACACAGCTTTAAACACGATATTATGTCTTAAACGGAATTTTTCCAGCCACCCATTCGAGGCCTTAAAGTTCTCTATACCCAGTGCCTCTGCAACTTCAAGCGCTTTTTCCTGTAAAAGTGGTCCGGAGACTGGCAAATTATTTGCCCTCACTTTCGTGAACCTTTCGAAAAGAACAGCGTCCAATTTGTTTCTCGAAGGAATCACTTTTTTAACGGTTTCATTATGATTTTCCGTCCACAACTTCATGATGGTCTCCTTCTGCTTCAGAATATCAGCGATTTGAGTCTTACTCACACCAAAATGAACCGCTAATTTACGGACACCACTCTTTTCTTTATCCGCAAGTTCCAACACCTGCACTTTCTCTCGTAAGGAAAGACTTTTACCCTTCGGCATCGCGTAATAAAATCGAGATGCCCCCTAGTACCGTAAACAGTACAGTAACAGAACTGTCAAAACGCACAAGTGACGACAAGGTGGCACAATTGGAGAGGTTCGAAAGGTACTGAAAGTGCATGATCTGTAAGTTCTACATCCAACAGTAGAAGACGGCTGGTAATTGGCTGCGTATGAATCATAGGCAGCCGATTGCTCGAGGGCAGCGGTCACCGTACGCGCGTCTTACCGAGGCCTCCTTCGTGGCCGCGTCCCGCGACCCTCGGGGCCAAGGCCTCCGTGAAGTGCTCCTTCGTTTGGGATTAGCATTTCCAAGAATTCATTCCAAGACACCCTTTTGTTTATTACCCCTCTGCGAGTTGTGTTATCTGTAGACTGCTGCGTACGAATCATAGGCAACCGCTTGCTCGAGGGTCCTACGCGTGTCTGGGCGGGGTACTCTTCCGTTTGGGATTAGCATATCCAAGAATGCATTCCAGGACACCCTTTCGTTCATTCCCCCATATGCGCATTCTTGTATCTTCACAAGTTTGACCATTTTCCCTGTTCTCTTTCCCCCAGCTATTCATAAACGCTATTTTTCGAGGAAAAACTTTCCATTTTTGAGATATGGGTCAGAAAACCCATGGCGATGGTGTCCGCATAAGAGATAAATTTTGCCCAACAAGGTGTCCGTGTCCGTAAGTGGGAGTGTCCGTATACTAGAGGTTCGATCTTCATACAAATGCATATCCTTCTGCCGGGGAATTGAATACTGTCCCTAAGTCAGAGGTGTCCGTAAGTCAGAGGTGTCTGTGAACAGAGGTTTCACTGTATTTTATTTTGAACCCATGGTAGGACAAATTTTAGGTTGGTTGGTGAGGGTTATTTTTCTGATCTTTTAAATTTTTTTGCCTCTAACTTCTTCGTTTGGGGACCTAATAATATGCTTCAAATTAGAAAGTAGTTTGGTATCTGACTGGCCATTTGATACATGCCAGAACTTCCACCTCTGGTCATACAAGATGACCCATACTGTTTTTGGAATGGGAAGACTAACCTAACAGGATTAAAGATATTTTATTTTGAACCCATGGTAGGAAAAATTTCAAGTCTGGGATTCTTGCAAAAACAGTATGGGACATCTTGTATGAGCAGAGGTGGAAGTTCTGGCATGTATCAAATGGCCAGTCAGATACCAAACTACTTTCTAATTTGAAGCATATTATTAGGTCCCCAAACAAAGTAGTTAAGAGGCAAAAAAAATTTAAAAGATCAGAAAAATAACCCTCACCAACCAACCTAAGGTTCAGTCGAATAAATATGGTACCATTTAAAATTCCCGATGGCATTGGTAGTCTTCTGCTGGGGGCTTTTATTTGGATACAGGCAAGAATATTTTCCCTTTACAGGAACAAATATACCATGATCCTGGTATCTAATTAAGGAGCCCTAATCAAATCCACATATATTCTATTCTTCTCCACAGTTCCGAGGTTTGCCTGTGTGTTAGTTTTGCTGGGGGACTGATAAAAAATTAATTTAAATGTTTTTCCTGCCCCGGAACAATAGTGCATCTTTGCTGAAAACTGAAATGGCAAGGGATATGATAAGTGAGGAACATAGGGCAAAGTAGGAGACTTGACTATTAAAAGAAGTAGAAGCTCTTTCCATCCCATTTAGAGGTTGGATCCATGGTTCGCTTGCAGATCCCAGCAGATATTTCCCTGAAATATTGATTTTTATCCTCCTCACACTAAAATACATGCCACTTCTTGACCAAATTTTTACTGAAGTGAAATGTTGACTGACTGCCCCATATCTTTATATGTCAAACAAGGGTGCTAAATCTTGTAACTTGTCTGAAGAAAATATATTTGTTGGATGGTCACCTACATTACATAAAACATCCATATGAAAATGAGTGATCTTGAGACTTCCAAGCAAAGTTTTTCATAGGAGGCTTTAGAACATGTTAATTTTTGTTACCATTGGGCTAGGTACACATTTTATTCTGAGATGAAAATGATGATCATGGATGGCCTGTCTTCACTACTAAATTTAATTCATGGTCACTTAGTTACCTATTGGCTGTTGCCTAGATTCTATGTTCCATGTAATTAACACCTAGGAAGAATACTTCATGCTTTTACAGCAAAGAACTAGCTTAGACCCACAGCATGATTAGGGTGATCTCATGTATACATAATAGTAATTTATTGATTGAATATAACATGAATTCTATCCAATTACATTATATTGACAGAAAATTTTCTCAACAGTTAAATTTATCTTCTTTTTATTATTAATTATTGATTATTCCAAGATAGTCGTTTTCAAATACATATATACTTTGCATTGAGAATGTTAATTAGTCTCAGTAAAACTCATCAACCAAAAAGAGCAAAATTGAGGTCAAAATATGCAAATTAGGCTCACATTCTTGGCGTTTCCTTTTTCTTTGTGTCATCCCTCTTTTAAACATAATTTTGTCTTTGTTGACTTTTCTCATTTTAGCGAGATTCATTACAAAGCTGTGCCCAATCAAGTATCTATGTGAGTGTTTCCAGAGTGCAGCATTTTTCCTCTTTTTTCCCATTTGTGTGTGGCAAGGAATCCTATTCCCATGAACAATCGCAGAAAGAGTGATGGGTGATCCCAAGCGTTTTTCCTCTTTTTTTCCATTTGTGTGTGGCAAGTAATCCTATTCCCATGAACAATCGCAGAAAGAGTGATCGGTGATCACAATCCTGGCATCCTTTTTGGAGCCCATTGAGGTTGATGGAGAGGGCATTGTGTCATCAATCTATAGCCTTACAACCGATATAACAACCATATTGGTCATCCTGCTCTTTCCTAACATTCCTTAATGTGCACGAAGGAATGGAAAAAAATAGCGAATGTAAAGCAAGAATATCAAACATCTTTTCAAAATTAAAGGAAAATTACTCTTGAACGATAATGGTTAATAATGTTAGTGCTACTGATTCCACTCTAACCAAAGTAGTCCCTGCCCTAGTAGCAGAGGACATTATAACAACGTTACGTCAACGAGCACAATGTTACATGACAATGTGAACATTGCCAGAACGTTACATTAATGTCCACACACAATGTTATTTTACATTGAGGCAATGCGCGTGCAATGTTTACGTTTGCTACTTTTAAAATATATGCTTTAGATAGCACCAACATGGGATGGCAAACTGCAGCTCTTTTGATCCATGCACGGCAACATTTTCTTGGACCTAAAAATACTTTTCTGTTCAGAATAATGTATTTTGTTCAGGTTAGGAGGGTTAGGAGCCAGTTAACTGCCTGGAGGTACCCAGCTTAGTTTTTTTCCCCATCTCAAAATTTCCGATTCCCGATCTGTGCAAAATAAACAAGCAATAATATACAGAAAAATAAGGGCCTGCTTCATAATAGAAAACTAACTTTCCAACTAAAAGAGATACTTTCTGCACCTAACATGCCATTTTAAAGTAATCAAGAAGAAAAATATTGTGCTTTTGGGTTGAATGAAATGTAAAAATCTGTAGTCATCAAGTTCAGATGGACGGTAATATATTAATACGTAGTTATGAGAATTTCTTCGATTGCCAAAGCCTGCTACGCCAATTTTTTTTCAATGCTGCTTTGACAACTTTACTCAAACATTGTTTTATGGGAAATTCGGATGTCGAGGCAACGTGCATGCAACGTTATCACAACCAACATGAACATTGTGTGGACTTGTACCTTTTCCCATTGTAACGTTGCCTAAACGTTACATCAATGTCCTCTACTACTTTGGTGAGATAGCAGATAATTATTAATTCAAATAAATAAACAATATATGTTAGGACAATGCATATTAAAGAAGTGCGAGCTGACTTCAGATAAATTATCATTGGAAAACATAGTAAATTTGTAAATTTATTGTGTCAGCCCATTAGCCCTAAAGGAAAATCTGGAATAAGAAAGACTGCAGGCTTAATCTTTGGCTTGACCACTAAAGGGAATCAATGGTTGAGGTATATGGAGATGGCACTATGTCATCAAACTGACGACTAATAACTAATATGTATAACCAATTGTTTAATTCTGCTCTCTCCTGACTTTCTTATGGATAGTATGATGGAAGGGACAAGTTAGTGGATCTAAAGCAAGAATGTCAACCTCTGAAATTAAAGGCAAGTTACTCTTGAATTATATATGGGCTGCTGAGTGCAATGGATTCTACTTAATTTCACAATAGTTTTCATCAGGATTGTAGATGATTATTAATTAAAATAAGCAAAATATGCTAGAAGAATGCATATTAAAGAAGAAAGTGAATGTTGATATCTAATAAGCTATCAATGGCAAATATAGTAAAATGGCAAACTAAGTGAGTTAACCCAAAAATGGTAGAGGAAAAAGAAGGTTAACAAAGATGGCAGACTGGCTTCAGCTTTGAGTATTAGCTAGCATAGATGGCATGATCTCCATCTTCCTCTATGGAGTGAACTTGGAAGATGTTTCGTCATAATGCCATGAAACGGGCTCTTCTAATGGGCCGGAACTCACCTTTCCATTTACAAAATGACCCGAATTCTTCTTCACCTCAGCATCCATCCTGCTGAGGTAGAACGGGATGGTCTCAGACAGGAGCTTCTGCTTCATCTCTTCCTTCTTCTTCTCATTCTTCTCTTGGACAACGGGAACTGCCTCTGTGAAGGAAAGAAATTTGACGATTTATTAAATTCACCTTTGTTGTAATGTAATGATATGGCCACAAAAAATATGTAATTTATAATTATAATCTATTTGTCTTCTTATTTGGCTGGTAGCAGACTTTTCACAGCATTTTTCTTTTCATTGGACTTTTGTTTCACAACTCCTTTCCTGCACAGTTCATGTGATTGTTTATTTCAATTCGTCTGAAATGAACGTCATTAAAGTGAACTTGTGCAACTGAAAGGTTTGCCTCAGATGATTCTACCCAATGCCCCAACTAACAACAGATCATGGGTCCAGGTCACCAAATCAACTGATCAAACTTTAAATCATGAATTAAGTGAATGCTAATAATGGCAGACCAAATTGAATGAGGAGAAAACTATGGTGCCTTTGCTGTAGCCAGAAGGAAATATGTAGTTATCATGCTTTTTCAAAGCAAATGGGTGCAGTCTTGATGGACCATGACTGCTGGGAAGCAGTAGACCCAGACTACAGCTAATCCGATGAGGACCATTGTACTCCTGTGAAATCCACCAAAAACTGTAAGGCTTGTGCCATTATATTTCATGCGGTGCATGAGTCTTTTGGAGGAGTGCAGTAATGCCAAGGAATCATGGCACATACTGGGGGCTGTACAGCACATTCACTATCAGAGACATGGTACTGCTCCTAGAGGGAGTATGACTCATTTAACAGATTCATGGAAATGGGTGAAGGAATGGCTCTCAACCATGGTAAGTCCCAATAGCACCAATAAGAGAAGCATAGAGAAAGACCAAGTTCAAGAAACAAGATGAAGAGGAGGAGACCCAAGTGCTAGCTCATTTCAAGAAAGGGAGCAACAAACTCCACCACAAAGGAGGCCAAAACCAGAAAAACACTCAGCCACAGACCAAGTTTAGTTGAGTCAAGAGGCAACTCAAAACTTCAAACGAGGTGCATCTACAAATGCCATGCATGCAGGCAGCTGTATCACATATCAAGATACTGCCGTAATGCCTAGCCCACAAAGGAGTCTACTACCTTAGCACAGTAGACTTAATGTGTTAACCACAAACGAACTATTCTGAGGAAGGAAGATGAGAATAGGCTGTTGACAATTTAAAGGCAGATGTAAAAGAAAATGTAAAAAATGCAATAGACAGAAAGATGAGTGAGGAAGTATAAAAGAGGGGTGGGAAAGAAGATGAAACTTCATAGGAGAGACCAGAAGGACAGAGTTAATGGTTGGATCAGGTGATGAACTCAGGATCATGCAATCTTAATTGTATCTAATGCCTGAATCACACGATCATTTTTTCCATCCATTTTAAGGGATAGCTCCAATGATAGCTCAAATGATCACTCGAAAATGATCGTGTGATTCGAAAAAAGTCAGGGATGGCTCCAGCGATAGGGATCCCAATAGCTTTTTCCATCCCTGGGCACGTCGCTTTTTCCGTCCCTGGAGGCATCGCTGACTCCACCATTTAGCCAATCAGAGTGCTCGACCGCAAAGAGCAAACGCCATGTTCGACATTCAATGGAATGAGAGTAGTTAACATAGAAATGATGCGAAAAGGGATGGAAAAAATGATGGAAAAAGGGACAGCCAAAATGACCGTGTGATTCAGAAAATGATAGCTCGAGCTATCATTGTCACCGTCCCTGAACAGCTATCATTGGAGCTGTCCCTTAAAAGGGACGGAAAAAATGATTGTGTGATTCAGGCTTAAGGGATGCTGAAGAGTGTGATAGAGGGGAGGATGTTAGTTTAGTATCATATAAGGGAAAAAAAAGAAGAAGCCTTAAGGATGAGACGAAGAGAGGGAAGACATTTGCCAAGAAAAAGAGTGGCATAGTAGCTACATGAAGAAAAGGATGTAAAGCTTTAGATATTCTGCGTTGATATTACTGCTTACATTTCAATATAGTATACTGGTAGATCACCTCTATCAATAAAAATAATGCCATTAATCATTTGTTTGGGTGGCAAAAAGACAAGTTTTAGTGTGATTATGGGATGTAACTTACGTAGGCGTAAGTCAGTTATAGTGTCGACTACCATGTCACACTGCAAATCCTCCCAGTCTGATCCTCCCATGAGCTTAAACTGCTTGGCCAGGTATCGGCAAATGGCGACATTCTGGTGTGAAACTCTTCCATCAATCTCTAAGATAGGTGCTTTTCCATATGGCATGTCTGAAGGGGAGAGGAATACAAAAATGTGTTATACACAGCTAGTTTAAAGTTTGGAATAAACTCATAAATTAACACACTTGATTGACAGCTAAACATTCAGCGTAACAAGTTACACTGGCATATTAACTTGATAGAGGAGTATACTTGTTGGATATGAACATACAAATTGAAACTAGGTAATTATCCGTATAATGTTTTAAAGCAATGATTGGCTTCATTTTTTAGTGTTAGCGGAGACCAGTTTGTCTGCTGAGGGCATATGGCATTCCATGATTAAAGGTCAAGAGCAAGCATTGTTTGAAGACAAAATAAGGAGATGAAACATGTTAGGAATGACTAATCACAAGGTTTTAATAGTCAATGTACATCAATTTTGAGTAATACAGCAGAATGCTGATTACCCAAGTTAATGAAGGGGAATGCCCAATTGGATAATGAAAAGCAATGGGTAATCCCATCGCATTCAATTGTGTGGTAGTTGTGGCCTTGGTTTCAGCCCAATGCTACCTGAATGGCCTTTAAAGTACTAACCTAATTAAAATATCATTATACTTTCAAACACTGCCATCTATATTGTGACGGTCTTGGCCCGTCCCAACCCAGTTTGCAACCCCTCTTATCCCCACGACCTCTCCCCACCCCTCTCTCTCCCTCAACCCAAGGTTTCGGCGGCGACCAGTGTGCGTGAGAGAGTGAATGAGTGACTAATGTAAAATGTGCCTGCGAGCGCATTGAAAGTGCGTGTTGACTCAAAACTGACTTGAGAACCCACATATGCAGTGAGTGTCCCCTGTTGGTTCCCCCCCCTATGAATAGCAATTCCCCCCTCCACCTTGGCAGGTATAAAAACCGCCGAGCGGAGCAAGAAAGCTTCTTCTTCTTCTGTTCTTTGTCGTAACGAAGTGATATGAAAAGTGCCCACAAGGAAGCAGAGACGGGCGATATCCTGTGCTTGACGAGAGGCGAAAGGAAGCAGGGCAAGCCGGACATCAAAATCCCAGTTCCCGGAGTAGTGAAACTAGAGTTCGAGAGGCAGCCATTCCGCACGATTGCCGTCCTCCACGCAATAGGAGAGACTGCACCAAATAGACGAGCCGGAATCCAGCCCGAACTGCAGCACCAGGGAGCAGAAGGTTTCGGCGGTCCACCAGGTCCCGTAACGTTGTCATACCCCGACCACAGTGTGGTACCGCCCTCTTGAGTCCGAGCAAATAGTAATTTTCCCAGCCCACCTCATCGCACACCAGTCTCGGTGGCCTGCACATCGTCCCGATACCCCAGTGATTCGTTCTCTGCTTTCATGAATAGCTGTGCCTAAGATTTCCAAGAAGCAGGAATACGTTGGTTAACGGGATGGACTGTATTACCTCCCAATTGTCGTAAGGAGGACAAAGATCCTCAGTCGAATGTGTATACACGTCACAATTATTGAAATAAGCCCGCTTAACGGCCAGAATTTTTATCATTGTTTAAACATTTATCTTTAAAATTGTAAATGATCATTTTTTGTGGGTTCAATTTTCACCTTCGCATTACTAACACGCTTGAATCATCCTATTGTCACTCATCAGGGTCAAGTGAATTCTGTAAGGTATTTAATTTTTGCTAAATATATGTCATTGAATTGTTGAATGAAAGGAAATTGCCTGTGTTTTGTGTGGTATTGGTGTCCCGACGAAACCGTTCCTTTTGACCAATTCCCTACCCTCACCTTCCGCCAAGCCGTCATTCGCCCCAGCTCAACTCACAATCTCTTCACTCAGGTACGAACTGCAATCGGGGATTCCCCCCGCACTCAAAATAAAAAGTATTTTTTTGGTCATCTATCGTGGCAATTGGTCAGAGGTGTGATTTACCGTATGGATGGTTCTCGCGGCCTTCAGCCAGGTGACCGACGTTGAACCATTACAATATAGGCGGGGGAGGCTTGAGGGTGCAGCTGCTCCATCTGGGTGAGACATTTATTACTAAATCTGCTTTATGGAGCCAGAAAGGACAATGCCCTGCCCCCATAACATATTTCATCTACATCTACATACTACCCTGTGAGCTGCCACATGGGTGTTTGGCAGGGGTTGTTAGGATACCAGCCATGTAAAGATGTAAGGAATAAGGTTTTGGGAGGTGAAATGGTGATGTGTACTATGGGAGTGTATTTAATGGAGCTAATTTTTCACTGTGGTCATTTATTGTGCACAGAAACAATGAGTTTTTGTACCTATCTGTTTGGCAAAGTATCTCTCTTATGCTGTTTGGCATAGTATCCCTCTATTTCCTGGCTACACCCATGCTTTTCAATACCACCCAGCTGCAACACTAACTTATAAGCATGTATATTTATCTCTATCAAGATTAAAATCCCATGAAGAAAACAAAATGTCAACAGCACACAAAAAATAGAGGCTACATTTATCAAAACTACCTATTTCATTCATTAGGTATGTCATAACTTAGTAGCATCAAATTATGGATTTATGAGCATAATTTTCATGTATATCCCACTTAGAATGTAATATGCAGCAAGTATTAATTTAAACATAACATTTATAATATGCTGAATGTATAGATGACTTCAAAAAAGATATGGAAAAGAGTGGTGGCTATGCCGATGGCCAGACAGCAGCACTAAAGAAAATATCTGAGACATATGCTGACCTGGGAGAATTTTTCAAAAATTTAGGCGAGGAATATGGCATTAATTACTTATACAAGTATAAAATTTAATTATGCTACATTTTAAAACTTTTATTACTAACACATTCTACTGTTGAGTTTTGGTGTATTTGAAGAGAGAATGAAGGTGGCAATATCAATGCCTGACATACAAAAACAATTCCAAAAAAAAAAACCTTAACTTAGTAACTGCTGCTGTGTATTATTACTACTATATCATTGATTCAGTGGTAACCATTTCTGTAGAGAAATGCAGTCTCATCAATTTGTGGGGACTTTACTGCTTAGTAGGGGCCATCTACATATCCAATCACTCAAGAGGAAAATTAGACTGGTATTTAATTGCTTTCTATTTTCCGGCATTTTAGAGAGAAAATAAGTTTCTAATTTATGTTTTCCATTTATTTTCAGATAGGTTTATTAAGTTTCTACAGGGGCAATAATTTTTTTCCCCCTTAGAATGTTCAATGTATTTATGCATTGTGTTCTATTATATACATGCAATGCAATCTTTCTTTATCCATTAATATATAATCATTAATTGAATGTATAATATTTTATGTGAAAATAAATAAGAATGCTCCAACAATCTTAAAATGATACTCCTTTCCTTATTAGTTTGAGGGAAGTGTCATTTTGTTAGCTCCTGGGGGATATTTTTTTGGGAGTTACATCATTTACTTTTCAGGAAATCACTCTGTACTCTGGCATAGCTCCAGGGTGCAATCACCACCAAGACTTTTCTAGTAGCTTTCTGTGCATTTAAATGGACATACAACCAATGCATAAGGTCTTTGAACAGTTGAAATATGGGATGAAATCTACCAAAGTTATTTTATATGTTCCAAAGGAAAAAAATAAGCAAGGGTTTGATTTGGAGGAGTAAAGGAAACTTCCAGGTAAGATTAGGAAGAGGCGAAGTATTTGGTTGGAAGTGGTAATACGGGAAGAAAGTTTGATTGAGGCTGTGATGGTGGGAAGGATGTTGGATTAGAGAGGCAAATGGGAAGAAGGAGAATAGGTGCTTCTGACGAGATGAATATGGGTTGAACATTTGGATAAGGAAAGAAATTGTGTCTCTAGACATTGCCCTGAGCCATAATTACATTAAAACCTACCTTAATTGGCAGAGAACACTCAGAGCACTGTCTAAGATACAACATAAGTATGACAAATATTAGCAAATGGGGTATGGTTGAAATGGTGGGCTTCCTTAAAATCCACGGTTGCAGGTGGTCATGTACTTACCATTTTTCAAATCAGGCCATTGCTCGTGGGTGAATCTGAAATCCTCGAAGTTGACCCCTCCATAAGACAGCATGAATCTTATGGGCTCTGCCAGCCCAGTGATGTTGAAATAGGACAGCTTATACTGATGAGACATCATGTATGTGATCAAATTGGGTTTTCCTAATGAAGCTGGAAATAAATATCACGTTAGTCAACACATCAACAGTATCTCAAATACATTTTACAATAAATGCTCAAAATTTTGTGTAGTTTGTGTAGTAAAATTTTTGTATTTCTTTGTTTGCTCCATCTTCATGGAGTAATCCTCCACCAAAATTGGGAAAAATATCTAGAAATTTGGGCAGCGTCTATTCTCACCTTTTTCAGGGTGACACATAATTCTCCACATTGTGGCCAAGTTTCTCTGATCATCTACCTTTCACTATGCCATCCAAATTTCTCTCTCTTCAATGCCTCCCTAGCATTTCCCCTTTTCACCCTCAAAATCCTCACCTTCCAAAATGTAATCCATCCAAGTTTCACATGGTTATTTGAATCTCCCTCCCATTTTCTCCCTTTTATTAACTTCTTTATTAACTTCCGTCTACCACCATATCCTATGCCTTCTCATTTGTCTCTCTCAATACCCAGCTCACCCTCCCTATTCTTTTTCAAACCTACAGCTGAAACTCCCAAGTTCACTAACATCTCCCATCCCCTATGTCCATGTTTTCAACTTACCAAACAAGTTGATATTATAGTTATTATCAACCTTTTCTCTCTCTCTTCAGAGCCTCCGTTATCTATACTCCCTCTTTGAATATGCTTTTCCAAAAAATCACCAACACTGAGGCACATCTCGTCTACTGTACTCAGGCCTGTTTTTAACCCTCGTGGCGCTATGGGCAAATTAAACAGGTGAACCCCCGGGGCAGAGTGGCGATACAGGCGATTACAGTAGTACACGTGCGCCCTCTCAACAGCTCCAAGGTCAAACTCTGTAGTGGTGGCAACTCTGTTGACGTCGCTCTACAGTACAACCTTAATAAAAATAATACACTTTGGTTTGCTGTGTGTTAACCTCTCATCGGCATTTAATTTTTTTCTACCTCACTTTTGTCATCAGGTAATTAACTTGTTTGAGACCTATCTTCTCTTGCACCCCCTTTACGCCCCAAAACCCATGCGCCCCTGGGCAAGTGCCCATTTTGCCCAGTTATAGAATCGGGCTGGACTGTACTTCTCTCATGAACTGTTCCACCTATTCTAATTTATGCACTCCCCCCATTACATTATATCCTGAATTCTCTTCCAGCAAATCTCATTTAGTAATGCGATCCTCTCGGTCAAAGAAAGTGAGGCTGGTCATTAAAGCTGGATACAAACTCAAGCAGTTCGAGCATTTTAATTACTTAGACAGTAAGCTAGAAGCAAATGGACACTTTAGTAAAGACATTAGAAGGAGAATACTGTTAGCTAAGGAGGCGATTTATAATAGGATGGAGCTGATGACTGGGACCTTGGGGTAAGGATGTGAAGAGGAGGCTGGTGAAGAGGTTGATATGGAGTGTAGCATTGTATGGGCCAGAAATGTGAGCCCTCAGAAAGGAGGATGAGAGTAGGAGGCAGGCATTTATGATGTGGGAGTGGAGACGGATGGAGAAGCTTAGGTGGATCGAAAGGAAGACTAACAAGGAAGTGCTTGAGATGGTGGGTGAGGAAAGGAGACTTCTGGATGAAATCCGGGATAGGCAGGGTAGATGGCTTGAGGATGTAATAAGGAGTGATGGACTGCTCAAGAATGTGATAGAGGGAAGGATGTTGGGCAAGCGGGAAAGAGGAAGGAGGAGAATAGGTTTCATAGACAGGTTGAAGAAGGGTAGAGCATATGCAGAGGCAAAATATGAAATACCAGAGAGAGATAGGCCCCTAAAAGCATAGAACATCGGGAGGAGATTATCTGACATTCAACCAAACCTACCTTTACCAGTTGAATGCTAAAAATAGATCTAACTGCAGGCTCAACGTCTGAATTCTTTTTCCTGCACAACTTGTTTCCTTTCAAGAGGTTATTAAATTTACTCCCATACATTTCAAATTATATTTTACCGCATTCACCCACGACTAGGTACCCTTTTGTGGACAATGTAACTACTACAACAACGCTACGCTTGTATTTAAGTTTTCACTCGCCCAATAAGGAGGGTTTCATTTAATGTATCGGGTTTGGAAATTGATAAGTTGTTTAAATTAAGTATCACTTAGTGCATTGCAACCATTTCAACATCGGCCGGCATTGCGTTTCCTGAATGAGGAAACTCTGTGGGCAAAAGTAAGTTTGTCATCAAAAGTGTGTCAGCAGAAGTCTTCAACCTCAGAGGCAAAGACAAAGATAAACGGGAGAAACCCGCGCCTTCAAAGACACTAGGGAGATAAAGCTCTGGATGGTGAGAGAATCGCCGTCGATGCTGCGCGAGTGCTTGCAAATGAAGAATATTGTGTTTACAAAATCAGAGGGAAATGAATAAAAATTTATTACAGTGCTAGCAAAAGAGCACTACGCGACAAACGTGGAAGGGTTTTGCATACATCACGGGATGAATTTTAGTGAAGGACGCGTATTAATTAAAGTTTCACCCTCGCTTTCAGAAAAACACCTGATTCCTTCTGAATTACCTACCTACAATCTTGACTGCTCACTTCAATCAATATAAATACCAATTGATTTAAATTAAATGCGTGTATTTGACATCAGAAATGTTCAAGGTATACGGATTACAATGCGACCAAGAACGAAATGGCGTGACGCCCTATTTTTGAAATGCAATCATTTTACAAAATTAATAACAACAATTTTTCTGTTAAATATACAATGCTAAAACGGACAATATGTATAGGAAATATATCTATCTACCATTGACTTAAATACGGTAGTCGTAAAAGAACTTGCGATTGAGTTGCGAATTATCAAAGTCGTAGCTTTGCTCGAACACAGTAAAAAACTGGTACTTTTTACGTTACACCCGTAGTAAAAAATATTAAAATGCATTAAAAAAATTTAAGTTAACCATTAAATAACGTAGATTTAAATAAGAAAATTTACAACATAATTAGTTTTGTTTAGGTTTTCTCGTTATTTTTTTATTTGTTCCCAAACTCCAGTGCACAATTTCTGCGCTGACGGCACTTAACTACCTTATTCAACAAGTTCCTGGGCATGCCCCTGCAATAAAACTACTCTTTGTGCGGTGAAAAGCCTATGAGCGACCACTCCTAAGGCCACTTAAAGAGCTGGTTGGTAGCTCCACTGTTACAGAAGTTTGGAAAGAACTCTAAGTTCATCTTTCGCGCTACCCAGCACATCCTCTCCATTCTTCTCCACACCCACATCTCTACTACGTAATCTCTTCAATTCCCTCAATTCTACGAATATACATCCTCCCTTCGCATTGGCCAAGTCTCCGACCCACACAGCGCAACACTCCATACTAGATTTTTCCCCAGCCTCTCCTCTACGACTCTACCCAAGCACCCCCTCATCAAATCCCTCCTTGAAAAAGCCTCCTTAGCCTCAGCAACACTAAAACTTATGTCCCTACATGGGCGTAGCCAGGATTTCTGCAAGGGGGGGGGGGGGTAGGACATCAACCGGTCCGGCTCTGTACAGCAGATTTGGTATTAAATGTCTCGTCCAGGGTGGGAAGAGGGGCAGATGCTCCCCTACCTCCTCCTGGCTACGTCCATCTGTGTCCCAGCACTACACCCATTCTCCTCTAAAATACTACCCGGATACGCAAGTTGTTGGACTTACTCTATTTTGTGCCTTGCCACCTTTATATTCAGATCTGCTTTTTTGCTTCAAGAGTATTTCGTCACTTACGCTGTCATATGGTTTATCTTCATCTCAAACCCATCGCAATCCACCTCTAATGCATTCCTCATCGACTGTAACCTCTCAGGCGACAGACCAACCAATGCTTCAGCATCAGCAAATCTCACTGGCTTTATCAGTTCCCCTCCTGCCTTTATCCCTTCCCCTTTCTCCCCATACCTCCACATCCTTTTCTTTGGAATACATGTTGAAAAGCGACTGTGATAGCGAGCACCCCTGCCGCACTCCCCGTCCTGTCACGGCCCATTCCGACCCTCCATCGGCTACCCTAACGAGCACCCTCAGGTTCATAAGTAAAAAGATTCCGCATGAGACGCCTGTCCCTCCAATCGACCGCTAATTTCATCAGCACTTCCATTAATTTCGCCTAATCCATCCTATCAAACGCCCCCTCTTCTACAAAGCAAGCAAACACATCTTGCCCATATGCTAGGTTTCATTCTACTAGCGTCCTCATCGCTCCTACATTGCCCTACGCTCCCGTCCCTCTCTTAAATCCAAACAGGTCGTCACCCAGCTATTTGTTGTCCTTGTCCTTTTAGTAATACATACTAAGGATTACCTTCGCCGTGTGGGAAATTAATGTTATTGTCCTATAGCCCTGGCGAGCTTTTGCCTCGCTCCTCTTCGCCATCAGAATAATAATTGCTGTCTTCGAGAAATCCTCTGGCCACACTCCCTCCACATAAATCCAAGGAATTCGGGAAATAAGTCTCTCTTCCGTTCTTCCCCACATTCTTTAGAATCAGAAATGGTTTCTATCTATTCCCACTGCCTCATTTGTAGTAAAGTAAAAAGTGGAACGCGCAAGATTCCGTCGCTTCTGCAACGAGCTTTTACGAATGCTGTACTTAAGACCCTCTAATAAAGCACGGCAAAAGGCAACTTACCTGTGATAGCATCCGTGAGAGACCAAGCTATCCCGCTCGCGGCCGCTCCTAAAAACCTTTCCTCTGCAGGCAGTACAGTCCTCACGGGATGAAGGAATAGAGAGAAATGACGTGAGTCTGCTGTACGAATGTTCCGATGACTAGGTTGTTTAGGAGGAATTCTGGGGTATGCATGAAAGTTCGAGAACTAATCGAATGGCGGCGAGGTGAAAGTAGGCACAGTGTAGTTGGTGTGGTGGTGAGGAGTTTCGTGCAGTGCGAAACGATAAAATTGCGTCAAATACCATCGAAACCGTTCGGTGTAAGAGGTTAAAAATTTACCTCCGATGACCAGTTTGACTTCGAGACTTACGGCAGTTGTTCTCGTTTCGTAATGTAGGGTGGTTCATGGGATTACAAATAAGAGTGGTTCGTCAGACGATCTTCGTCCAGAGTTGGCATTTTTCTGTTTAAGAACAAGCAAACAAATTCAACACATACTTTCAATCCTAAAATAATTTCCAAAATACTTATTTTGTTTTTAAACTTTAGTGTTCAAATATAGTCTGCGTTTGGCATCCAACCAAGAAAATAAACGTGGCATTTTCAGGCTTATATCGGCGGAATTCCATTACGAAAAATGTTGAATACATCCTGCACTCAGAAAAAATGAATAATTGACAACAGTCATATATTATCGGAATACAAACATTTTAAAACGGTCCTTCTTGAATTGAGTAGTTAGGGAATGAAACGAATGGTCGCAGATATTTTTGAGATATTTCCTGAAAACGTGAAAATATTGAGAGATATGAAATTATCTGAGCGCTTTTTTCCTTTTCCAACTCATTTCTTATATTTTTATTTCCAATCTAGCTTGCCTGTCTTAATAGCTAGTTAGATGATTATAAGAAAGTTTTATTGACTACATAATTTGCTTGACTACTAAATCAAGGTATCTAAAGGACACTTAAGGGTACTCCTCTGCATTGTATGGCTCAGATACATGGACTCTGAGGAAAGAGGAGAAAAACAGGCTCGAGACATTTGAAACCCGAGGGTGGATAAGACTGGGCCAAGTGCAGATTAGAATGGTATAAGTGCGGTGATTGGAAACGAAGGACAGTGAGATGAGTGCGAGGAAGTGCTTTGGTTGGTGGGTGAGAGGAGACTTTTGGAGGAGATCAAGAGAAGATAGAATACGGGGCTAAAGGGGGTAACGAGGGGCAGCAGGTTGTAGAAGACCATGATGGAGGGGGGAGGATATTGGGTAAGTGAAAAAGGGATAGGAATGGGCTTTGTTGAGAGATGAAGAGAGGCAGAGCAAGCTGAAGTAAGAGATGGCAGTGGGAGGTATTGTGCTTCAGATGTGGCATATTTGCTAGGGAAATCTTATTTTCATCTAGACATAGGTAATGCGATAGGTTAACTACCGTTGTAGGAATGTATCACTTTAACCTGCTTGATGCTTATATAGGTACCTTATTTGATGTCTTGTTTCACACTTCCCTAACAACAATTGGAGGCAAACTAGATTTGTTACTACTTAATAGAGAAAATCTTGATTGTTAGTTGGGGGAGCCTACGACAGGATCTCTAGCACCTAGACCTTGATTGATCCATTGTGCCAACCCCATTATTAACCTGCCTACCACATGCATACAGGGGACAAGAGCACTAGAGTGAAGGTATGAATGGTCACCTATCCAACCCTTGTCCAGGCCCAACATTGTTTAACTTCAGTGATCTTACGGGAGCTGGTGTTTCAATGAGGCTAGGCCCTTGCCCTAATAACAGAGTATGCATGCATGAAAATTTGAAGGCAAGTTAATACAGAACATTTGTGCAATTGTTTTGCCCTTTTCTATAGAGTTTAAATCCCATCATGTTTACAAACCCATATAATTGACTTCTCCCTCATATTAATAAACAATGAGTCCAATGTTTTCAGGGGACCTACCAGTTAAGGTTGTTATCAATTGGTGTAAAATCCTCAAGGTTTTACATGTGCAGGGTCATACTTACCATAATGATTTTTTTCATTTCAGCCTTCATTCTGTCCTTTTTCGTCATGTCCATGAACCCTTATCTATTTCTTTCCACTCATCCTACATCTTCCCTCCATCACAGGCCTTACAGGGTTTCATATTTTCTCTTTCTACCCAGCTCCTTCATTTTATTTTCTTATTTATCCCACAAATTCTACCTCATCGGAAAACTTTACCATGGAAACATCTGTATTTTCCCATCAAGTTTCCATCCCAATTAAAGAGTGAATATTTCAGATGTCCAAGATTTACTGTGCTAAATTTTTTTAACTATAAGGACCTGTAATAAAATATATTCAGTGCATATAACTGGCCTGTACTTGGATACAGCCATGAATAAATAAAAATGAGCTATGAGATGCTGGAATTAGTGAGAGTATAAGTTAACCAAGTAATATTAGCCCAACATTGTATTTTGGGAGGCATGGTTGGCAAAATAATCAGTCTCTCTGCAAATACTAAATATGTTTGGCAACATTTTAGATTTCCATGCAGCTCATCACTTGCAAGCATTTTCATTGACTACCCACAATTCATCATGAGGAGGTGGTAGCATTTTGGGTTTCACTTGTTCCGAACACAACCTCCCCACCAAGATCCAGGCATTCTTAGTTTTGGTAAAAATTGTTCACATTGTAAAAACTTGGGACTTCTTCCTATAGAGAAGGATGGATATGAAGTTGGAGAATACGAACTAGACACGAGGAATGACCACTGTGAGAAGGCAGCTGAATTTTGTAGAAATACTAGACTTAAACATCACCTTTGGCATATGTATGCAAGGAAAATGAACTTGTATTTCTCCTTTAAAACTTTTGTCTGGGCCCCCTACTTTTTATAAGATTTAATAATAATACAATAATGATTCCAGAATGACCGTAAACTGTCAAACTAATTAAAATCAATGGCTTGATGAGCAAGGATGTACGAATAATTAAAGAGTAAATTAAATCCACCCTCAACAGTCACAGTTAGAGTAAAAATTTAGAGTAACAAATTTGCAAAAACCAGAATCAATGAATGCCAATAATGAAATACTGCTTAGGCTGATACAGCTTGTGTAGCATATCTGAAAGATAATTACTCATTACACAGTTTCAGGCCAACACAGTGGACAGCGAAATAGCAGTGTTCAGTAAACACTCAATTCTTACGTGCAGCTGGGTGCCAATTTTTGTTGCCTGAATAGTTTCTTTTACACCAAGGCAACAATATTGTTATGGGACAAAGGGCTTGGCTCGAGACAGATAGTAATTGTTGAAACTTAATGTCATACACTTTGGCACGCTAGTGATAACTAAAACACAAACCTACTTCATCAGAGGGCATCTTGTCATGTTTCTTAGGGCTGGGTGAATAAAAAAAATATCACCTGCCTTTTATGTCTCTAACGTGTTTCAACTTAGCATCACAAGTTGAAGAGTTGCTCAAGCGATCTTCCATCATGACCTGATAATTACTGCCTAATTTTCTGATTTTGATGCTAGACAACAAGTTTGGCTTTCCAAAAAGTCAAAAAGCACATCAACAGGAGACAATGGGAGATTTGCAGCATCATATTATAAGCAACACCGTTGATACCACGTTATTGCCTCAAATTAGCTTGGTGTATGATCTCCTTCACATAAAATAAAATGGCAGCAAATGGAGAGGTTGTAGCTGTAGAGGGAGGAAACATGGGAGGTACTAAGAACAGTCTTCTCAAGACAAAAGGGATAGTGGCCATCTTTATTTGCCAACAGTTCCTTGCAGGGGAAGTAGGTACATCTAAACAGACTTGCCCTTGTCAGGAGAGACTTCTTGTACCGGGGCAGTTGGCTTTCATACAAGCTCCATCAGCATTTCAGCTGATAAATACCAATGTTTCATAAAATTAGAGGAAATAAAAAATACAGATTGTTTTTCCTTTCCTCTTTATTAAAAGAAATTCCAACTAAATAATTAAATCACTTAACAAGATATTTTTTATCAAATAGCATTCTAACATTACAGGAATATAGAAGATGTAAATATCTGTCACTACATCCCAACCTTTATTTACAGATTCATAGAATCTATAACATTATATTATGCCTGAATATGCTATTAATGAATTCACGCAGTAACCCCACTGCTTTTATCTACATAGAAACTCATACACATTTAGAAACATACCAGGCTGTCTAAAAAATGTTCAAGCTACAGATATGTCATAATGTTGAACAATGAGCATGAGTAACTATCATTAACAAATTATTTTTATGTGCTCTTTGTATTTAACATATTCATGTCATTAATACCATCAAAAGAATGCGTTTTGGCTCATTTTTTAGTTCTCCTTATATGTCAGACTTCAATAAATAGCTGAATCAGTTAGACATCACTAATGCCTGCTCTTCCTTTCATTAGCCAAAGCAAAAGGCATTCAAGGAATGTTTGGCATAGTGTGTAATTCTAATATCTCAACTGATCTGAACTTAGTTCAATAACCTATTAGCACCATAAGTCAAGAATACATTTTCAACACATTAATTCACACCACGTCCATTCCTTTTTAAGAAAAGAAAAGAGTGGAAATAAAGAGTGAATGATTTTGTTTGAATATACCAGCAGAAGTCGTGATTGGTACCTACTTAGCATTCTTTTTAAAACTGCTCACCTTGAAATGCTACTGAAATCATGCTGCTAAAGGCCAGTAATGAGGGTTGCATTTTTAAGGCATCTCTTTTACCTTGATTAATTATCAGTCAAGATGAAAGTGACAAATGATACATGCCTCTCATTTAGGCATCAGCCTATAAATTCAATAGTTTGTACATATATGACTCATCAAAGTTCTTTCATTCAACAGATAACTTACACATCAATTTTAGGCACTTTTGCTTATTACTTTATTCATGTGACTTAGTTCATTCTTCTGGCCAAAAATTCTTCTTGCAACTGATCAAATACAGTTTACATTTATATTTGATCCAATATGTTTAACTCACTCCTTAGGCAACTAAATCTCTTTAAATAGTTCCAACACATTACATATTTAATCAGAAAACTCAGCCACTCAATACTGGGAAGTAAAAGCTTCAAAAGCTAATGTCTTTCTGATAATAAATTAAGAATAGCATTATTATAAAGTATAAAACAACTCAATTCTTATATATAATTAATTAAATAATTTAAAGTGGGAAACTTTTAAGACATCTTCAAATGCTGTACATAAAGCAGGAACATAAAGTTATGGCCCCATTCATATTACCATCCACATTGGTTACTAAGAAAAACAGACTCTAAAGTTTGAGTTTCTTAAAACCGTGAAAATGCATAATATGAATTAGGGTACTCCTTGTTTCACAAAGCTGTCTCCAAAGCCAACTTGGAGGGTGATTTAGCTTTAGAAACTTGAATGGCTTCCAAGATTGACTTCACTTTAGGACCCAGGGAGCTATCAGGACTGATTTGTCTCCTCTGCTTGCTTAACAGGGCACCCAAAGTCGGAGAAGGGGTATGCAATATGGTTTTCGTCACATGATTGTTCAAAAATTTGCTGTTCTGATCAACTGACTTGTTTGTAGAATACCCAATGGCCTTTCCTAGAATTTCTGAAGGAGACGAGAGCTCGGGAGACTTGGTGATACCATTGACCTGAGCTCTGCTGCTCTTAATTGCATTAGTGGAGGAATTTACCTGGACTTTACTACTCAAAGAAATTTTGCTGGGAATTGAGTAGGCATGACCGTTTTGTAAATGGGTGGGCACGGTGCTTTTCTTCGAACCACCTTTCTGATCATTCCCTATTTCCTCCCCGTCTTTATCTTCAGGAATCGGTGATGAAAGCACATCAGTTCTGGGCGAGGCAAAGCGACGAGCTGCCCCAATTCGATTCCTCGTAGTTACGACAGGGTTTATTGGCAAAAGGTTAAGGCATCTTGGGCTTCCATTCATGGGCACGGAAGGAGACGTCCCAGTGCTTGGTGTGTTCCCGATGGTTCCACCAAACTTGCCCACCTTCAATCTCTCTGCAGCGGAAACCCTGTTACCACCACCATGCCTTTGCTGGAGGAGCAAGCGCTTGAAGTCTGTTCGAGAGGTTGGGGGTGTGGAGGAACTGCCGTTGCCAGCCCAACTCAGTCTTGTCCCCGCTGCAGACCGCAGGCTGTTGTTGGCATTCGGTGGGCTGGAGGGCTTGGCATCAGGGGGAGACCAGCTGTGCCGGCTCCCCGAAACCGCAGATGGGGCAGTGGCGAGGGAAGATTCAGAGCTGCCAGGAGAGAGGCTAGAGTGAGACCCGGGAGAACCACTGCGAACCGGACTATCCAAATCGGTACGAATGTTCATCTTCTTCTTTGAACGATGGATAAGGGCAAAGAATTCATCGGTGGGCATTGTGGATTTAGTGGCAAAGAGGGGCATCTGCTCAATATCCTTTGCCATATCTTTCTTGGGAGGAGCACCTTTATTGGCTGCCCTGGAGCCATTGTGAGCTAAAAATGTACTCAGAGCAGGTCGAGGGGTATCATTAATTTTGCCAATATCATGACCAATCGGACTTAAGGCTCTAATGGGTGACATACCATCAAAGTGTCTGGGAAGATTACCAGCAGTTTTTGAAGTGGGGGTTGATGAAGTAGGTGCGGCAGTGTGCATAACATTGTGGTTTGAATCAATGAGCCACCTCTGGCTTGGGTTATTGCTTGGGCTAAGAGATTTGAAACAATAGAGATCAGCTGCTTGATGCTGCTGTTGGTTATCATGAACAGGAGATGAAGAGTTGTTATTGTTACCGATGGTGGGTGATTTGTTAAAGAAGTGATGAGACAAGGCATTAGTTTTTGTGGTAGATTGATACAAGGGGGTATGATTGAAGCCATGAGATTTGGGATTGTCGCTTGGATTAGGAGTAGAACTCCTAGGAGTTGAATTGTGGTCATTGTAATGACTACGTCTGGTAGGCAAGGTCCAATATGCTTTAGGTTGAAAAGATGATGGATTTAAACTTCCGTGATTTAGTGATGATGTGGGTGATAGATGATTCATTGTAGCAGGAAGTGCCATTTGACTGTTTTGCCAATGTTGCTGTGAGAGATGAGGTGATAACTGCTTCTGCATTGGATGCATGTGAGCAGGCTGAAGCCAACTTCCTCCTGAAAGATGAGGTGAGCTGTTAGTAAGCAGCAAAAAAAATATTAACAACTACTAAGATTCTAAAAGCTGGTATCAGCAGAGGCATTAGTTACAAAATACATACTTGAATTGGACACATTCCACCAAAAAAAGTTGGAAAATATATGCGATGCCATTTGAAAGCTGTCTGTTAAAAAATATTGAAAATATGTGAGAAAATTTTGACTGACGTTTGCTAAAGAGATAAAAGCTAATGTCTCTTCAAAAAGAGTAAGCTATAAGTTTATATCATCCTTCTGATTTTATTATGCAACAATATTTTAGTTTAATATGATAAAACAGTTATTTTATAAAGGCAAGACATTTTTTGGAAAGCTTTTTTTTTTTTGGGAAAGCACCTTCACCTTAAGGTGAGGCTTTAAACAATGGATACATAGTTTTAATTTAAAGCAGAGGAGTTCTTAAATAAAACTGGAAATTAACGGTTAATTGCAATTATATGTACACAAGTATTGGCTCTTCATTGTTAATACATTTACCAGCATGAGTCAGATAACACCAAATCATTAAAATGTAAATGCCAAATTATTGGTAGCTCCAAATTAAAAAATAATAGCCAGAATAGAAAGCCACATAACAATAACTGAAGGCTTCAAGTCAAAACAAGCTAGATTTTCACAGAAAAAATGTAAGCATAGTGAAATAAGACTAATGAAATGAGATTACATACCATATTTTTATCATTGGTGAGGTATAAAAATATCAATATGAAGTTGACAACATTTGGGCCTATGAAATCAAACTTTTTTTATGAGAAACTTCAACCAATGTTATGATCATCAGATTGGTAGGAAGAAACACTTTGATAGTTCTCATCCCTGATATATACCTGTACAGGCTAACAATCTCTCTGCATCACTCACCAAATGACTTTTTAGCAGAATCTAATATTCTCAGGGCCAAGGACATTTCAGCTCCAACTTGCAAACTTTGAGCTGTAGGTTAGCTCGCTAACATATTTCAATAAAAACAAAACACCTGTTTCTCTCCTCCTGGATCATGATTGACAGATTTTACAGATTGAAATTGATATGTTTGACTTTCTATCCATAGTGTACATCAGTCCAAGATCCCTCAAGAACATAGTAGTATTACATCTGATATAAACTGATGACCCAGATTGTTTTTCTGTCCAAGGGCTTATTTCTAAGTTTATAAGGTGCTTCTAAGCACCCTGAGGTATGGGAGGTAAGGAGTACCTCCTCGTGCATTGAATAAGCTGAGAAAGTTTTCAGTTTTGCTAGAAGCTCCAGAAAAGCAATGCACACTGGGTGGTCTGAAATTATGCCCTTCTTTGAACTGAACAATAATATGCAATTCCCATACATTTTATCCCTCTTGGACATACGTCCATCGCCACAGAATGATCATACTAGACATGGAATTCACACATGAAAGCATAGAGATATTTTAGTTTTTTGGAAACATATCATTGACTTTTTGACAGAGAAAGATAAATTACAACCCACAGAAATGGATTTTTGGAGGAAACCCACAAAAAATTGTTACGAATAAGAAAGATAGGCGAAATCATGGATGAGATGAAGAATATTATTGAAGTTTAGAAGAGAGAAGATTATGTTGGTCTCAAGAAGTTCATAAGTAGAGGGATGAAAGAATTACTTTGGCAAGTTTTAAATGAGAACCAGGTGGAAGAAGAAGAGGAAGAAGAATAAATTGCCAAGGATAAATGGAGTAGGAAAAGATATAGTCAAGAGGCCATCAAAGCTGGGGAGATATATTTGAAAGAGAAAACTGCAGTACAATTGAAATTCCTCAGATTGGGTAAACCGTACAGTTATTGGCCATTTGTTGTTTTGAAGAGCACAGTGGGATCAAATTTAAAGTAAGCACACTACATGCATGGACAGTCATTTATATTCCTGCAGCTTTCTTGAAATGACCACTATGTGTCAAGTAATAAAGTCACACGTGTCTTTTACAATCGGGTGATTTTATGGGGAAGTTTTTTTTTCACATTTTCTTAATGAAAGAAGAAATATTGAGGCATCACTGCAGCTCTCTCAGATACAAAACCTCTTTTATAATATTTTGAGAGCTAAGTTGGTAAGCACTGAAAGTATGAAGGTAAGAGGTAATCAAGTGTGACTACTTGCCTTAACCCTTTTGCACCTAGCATCGGCTATAGCCGACGTGAATCATCCTATGCAAACGAACGAATGTTGGCTATGGCTGACGGAGAAAAACCAACGCAAAAGACCAAATGTTGGCTATAGCTGACGCGAGGGAAGGGAAGTGACTGATATGGGAGCAGTAATCCTAGGTATGCAGTAAACCGTTGCGACCCAGCTTAGAGACAGCCCAGATCCTTTCCTCGGCAAGTGAGCTCGACCCTCCGCATCATTAGTAGCCCTCCTCACTGCATGAATCCACTGTTAATTTATTGTATTTGCAATGGTTTTTTGAGGATTCTTTTTCCACTGTACAAAATTTTTAACTTTATGAAGTCAATTATTTCTTTTTGGTGAGTCTTAGCAAATTTCTAATGAAATTCTAGCGTCGATAGTAACGGAGTTCTTGTGTGAAACTCTCAATAGTTTGAGCTCTAAATAGAACTCTAAATTTATCAATATTAATGCTAGAATTTCGTTTCCAATTGTAAAATGCTCAGAATAACATTATAAATTCATTTAAAGGTATAAGTTTTTTAAATATACAGCAAAGAATTATTAAAAAAAACAATGTTAGTGCAACAAACTTACAGTGGCCTCCTGCTGAGAGAGGGGCTCCTATGGGTTGGGGGGTCGAGCCGAGTGCCCGGAGGAAGGGCACGGTATCCCACAGAGTGAGGTTCCAAAATGGACAAAAGGCATACCTGAGAGATTCGTTGCCACGAGAGAGCTCCGTAGAGAGGAGTACATAAAATTCTCATGCTACTCGTAGCAAGGAAAGCATTTCCCTTCGAGAGACTTTGGCGCGAAAGGGTTAAAGCTGTGATAGAGGGGAGGACATTTGGTGAGCCAAGAAGGGGTTGAGATAGAATAGATTTCATAGAAGGGATGAAGAAAAGTAGGAGTTACCCTGAGATGAATATAGGAAAATTATTGGTAGAAAGGGCCCCGCACATGAATAAATCTACAGGATTTTTACTCCAATTTAAACCCAGTTAACCAGCAGATTACCTCAATTGTCTTAATGTAACAAATAGAAAATTCCCTGGTTATAGGTACTTAAGTTATAAAAAAACTCATTGGTGAATAAGCAGATAGATATGCAAAAAAACACATGCAGATATTTAAAATGTAGCTTCACCTAACTTCTTTTGACAATCAGCCATTCAGTTATTCACTGATTAAAGAGATATAAGGTTAACAAAATATTATGAGTCATTGACAACATACCTTGAGGGTTGGGAAGACACATTTTTCACAACTCTTTAAAGATAGAGCCCAGCCCGTTCTCCAACATAGTACTCCTAGTCCCCTCTGAATAAGGCAACGTGTCTGGACCTGTGATCCCGTATGTTAATGCCATTTTACCTTGAGTGTATGTGTTTCTTAAGTGTGTATTTACAAAAGGATTCAGAAGCTATTTCTCCAAAATATACAGAGTAGAATTTGGAAGAATGGAATGGATGAGGGTTGCGTTTGCTTACATGTGTGCATGTGAATATCTGCAGAGTAGAAGACACCCAAAGCACTAAAAGAGAAAAGCATTTTTCGAAGTATACACTAAGTTACTAATCTAGTAAACTGAAATCATTTACTAAGAGGACAACAACTAGTGTAGGTAATTAATTAGAATCAGCTACTGCAATTCCAAATCACAAGCTATTCAAATTCTCTGAAAATTCAATCATGTCATTAAATTCAAAACAAGCACCATATGCAGGCAAAATAATTAAACTTTAGAGGACCTATTAGAAACATTCCAGTTGACGATGGGATATAACAAGTGTGAAGTTTGTGCATCACCAATGCAAAATCTATGGACTGTGTCTAGAGGGTTTCAATGCTCACTATGAGTGCAACGCAATTATGTGTGTTCGATGCAGTTCATCTCCTGTGATGCTGTTTTCAAAGAGAGCATGCAATTAAAAAATCAAAAAAATCCATAATTCCAGAAGTAAATAAAACAAAGGAAAACAATTTTCCCACAGATAATTTTATATCAAAACAATTCTTTACAAAAGTAATAAAAATGCTCAATATATTGAACAAGAAATAATACAAAAATTGTATTCGATATGTAAATCATTCCATCTTTTTTTTCCTAATGATTAATCTCAAGTATTTTCAGTGGACCATTCAGTAGGGAAATTCTCTAAACAAATTTAACTATGTTGCAGCACAGCCTCGTCAATCTTTCATTGCTTGGGTTTATTTTCAAAACCAACAATTGATGACAATTAGCAAGGCTTGGAACCTTAAAAAATTAAGGAAATTATTGTCTTTATAGTAATATATGCATATTATTTTCTAAGACAAAGAGAAAAGCAAAACCTTGGTTAGTAGAATCCTGGATAAAAATGAATGACTGCCATATTTATAGGATACTATATATATATGCATATTTTCAAAACATTATTCTTATATTTCAGTGATTGGAAAAGTAAAAAAAATGACTAGTAAAATTGATGTTAAACATATGGCACACAGCTGAGGTCATTAATACACACACATTTAATTATGACTTCACATAATGCAAGAGGCACTTGATATTTTTGAGGGTAAGAAAAGTTATCTTATTAATTAACAGTAAAGCAGTTAGTCATTGGTTGAATGTGAGAAGAGAATAATATACACATTGCACAATTAGTAACGTAAGTTAGGTAATTTTCAGGATGATACAAAATGACTTTGATGGGATGAATGTCCATTGCAGTCACAGCTGGATGAAGAATATTTTTACAGGAGAACCTAAATTCTCATAAAATGTAAAGTCATCATTATGTCTTTCAATGGGATGCAAGGGAGATTTATAGATTAACTTTTTTTTCTTAATTGACTGGAGTTAATTAAGAAGCACTAGAGAGGTCTTAATATAATATTAGAGAGATAATCAGGGGTGAAAATGACCACCCTTGAATGTATTTTTTATTGCAGGCCTGAATGTCTTGGGATTCAATACCTATGTACAAATGTGCATTTACCTTAGGCATCACAATTTCATAGCAATTTTTAACTATTTAAAAATATATTACTTCAAACAGCCACCTTTAAGTAGCTCTAATCTTTCGCAGTGTGTCTTCATTGAATTAATCATGCACCACTGAAATTTCCCCTTGGGTTTTGGTGCTGGCACATAATACAGAGGTGGTAATATATCCACAAATGGGAGTCATTTAGTTTTGGCTTGATGCCTAGCATGTAGCTAACATTGATGATGGGTGCAGAAACAATGGATGTGCGATATTTTTTTTACAGAGTGATGATCGGGTGATATTTCTTTTTACACAGACTGGGCCATTGCCTTAGTTGCAGTAATGGTCAATGAAGCACCGAAAAGCAAATAGGTAACAGACAGTTAATAGCAATTACACAGAGTAATTTTAGTGATCAGTTCACTCCTTTGACATCCTTAGTCATTAGCTGAAACACAAGCGATAAAAGCAATGAAAAATTGGTGGACAACAACCTGATTCCAAATGCATGAGTGGCCACTGGATTTCCTATTTTCAAAATCGAGGAGAAATCAAGCTTTTCCTGGAAGATACTTATCATGTCTTCTAAGAGATTGTATTTTACTGCATGGGTCAGTTGATAGCACATCTGAACAATTCTCTTCTCCTTTTTTTTGCTTCCATGAAACATCCTGAGAAACACTTTACACATATCATGTAAGCTTAAGGCACGCGTCAACGACAACTTGATTTTGCCTTGTCACGATGAAGCAAGTTTGATTCAAGCTTGTATCATGCTTTGCACATGAATAACTTGCCAGACAAGCCCTCGATTAAGGCTTGATCTCAGCTTTGATCAGACAAAAATAAAAAGATAAGAAAATTAACCTTGCCAATGCAAGCTCATAGCAAGATTGACATCACAAGATGGAGACTAGTTACCTTGCTTGAAGCTAACTAGTCTCCAGCTTGAATGAGGTATTAAAAGACTGAGTAATACAGAAGGAATTATTGGAACCAGGTTTTTAGAGCTGGCATAGAGAATTAAGATCCTTTGGCTGTGCTTACCCTATTAGGAAATGACTCAATCAGTTTGGACACATGTATAGGCTTTAAGAAAAATATAAAGGGTAACTAGTGTATCTGTGCTTCAAGAAATCAAAAATAGTTTTTAGACTACTGATGACTTAGCGACAATACATTGGGTTGCCTCAAGTTAAGAATGCCTCTGAATCGAAAAATCTGCAAAGAAATTTGTTTGATGACGCAAGATGCTTTGATTCAAGCAGAGGCCAAAATAAATAAAACTGGAGCAACAGGAAATAGATATTTCCTAAGAAGATTGACCAACTATAAGTCAAAGTAATAATTTTGTAATTCAAATTGATACAGCATTTTTCCTTCAAGATTTTCAAAATGACCTGGTCGCGGTCAATACTAGCCAAGGAAAAGGATTTTTGAAACTACTATTCCCCAGAATTTTCAAGGAGCTAGAAATAAGTTTTCCTGGTTTTCAAAAATTTAACATAGTAGTAGCCACCCTGCAAATGCTATCTTGTTAAACTGACAACAAAGCATGGACGTGAGGTGCTTCCTACAGAATAACATCTGATGTTATTTGTTCATCTCGAGTAGATAGCTTAGTTAAAAGAATAATAGAAGCTGTAGATGGATAGAAGAATATTCTGTAAGAAATGCATGTCTTAAGAGTAATGCAGGACTTGGTGCATAGTACATACAACAATATTGAAAAATACAAATTTCGTTTCTTCCATTGTATTTATTTCAATGGGCTGATGCTATTAAGCCCAGAGTGACGCATGAATGAATGCCATGTTATTGAAATAAATATTGAGGAAATTGTGTTTGCTCTTCAGATAATGGATATTGTCTATTTAGGGTAGCCAATACCTACAAATTCCTCAGAATTCTTACATGATAAGTTCCATTAATTATCCAGCCCCAAAATTTTCTCCAGCATTTGTACTATACACATGAACATATGCATACCTAATATTTATTAAATTTAATCATGAATATAGATTCTAATTCCAAAAATATACCATCTGAGCTTTAATATGAGAATACTGGATGTTTAGGCAGTGTCTTGTGCACAAGGATGTTGCACTGCTATGGATTTAAAAGTATCCAAGTATTTCCTTAATGAACTGATGCCAAGGGATATTATATCGAATCTTGGCCACCCATTTGTTTAATTAAGCAATAGATTGGCTACCCAAACTTAGGTACCAAGGGAATTTGAGCGAGAATTATGTCATTTGATGCTCAAAAAGATAAAAAAAGCTAACTTCCTTTGATACGGATTCATTTCCTTTAGCACCTTCCTATACCAATGCTGACAAAGATATAAAATGATAAATCACAGCATGCCAATGTGTAATATAGGCCCTTTTGTGCATTCAACCAAAAAGTAAGCAAAGGATCATTAATAGCAGGAATCCACCATGTGACGATAGAAGGAGTTATGTATGAGTGAGAAAGTCAAGCAAACAGTAAAACCACTTTCTTCCACAGCTACTGTTCATGCCCCAGGACCAAAGTATGTGCATTATAAACATCCAAATACATATTATGTACAACACAACACAATATCAATGTGCACCTGAAATCAATACACACAAGTGACACTTCAAATTCATTCAACAATAGTACTGATAATACTTTTTGATGCCAAGCAATGAGTGGACAACTCTCACACATAACTTCATATAAGTGCTGTTCATTCAAGGAAATAATAATGGAATATAACAACGATAAAATTTTCAAACCAAACATAGAGTGCAAACTATCATTGCTCAAAATAATTATTAGGAATGTGCAGATTTCATTAATGGTGCAAAGAGCTCTAAGTAAACTAAAGAATGCATGAAATAAAGCAATTATTTACAGACTCACATTTAGCAGAAACACAAAAGGAACACACATACAACAAACCTATACAGAGCTTTATCTATTAGTATCACAAGACTATCAAGGTAATGCAGTAGCCACATTGCAGTAACCACAGACATGTCAAACATTCTTCACGTTCTACTACAACATAACAGTGATACTAAGGAAAGGTGAACAGGTATTTTCCAAATATGTTTGGTAATAGATTGACACAAGAATCAATCCATTTGTAAAAGGTGTTTTCAATCACTACCATATTTCTGTGTCATTACCCGTGTCAAGTACTCTTGCACGTTCTGTGTCTTTTGGCACCAGAGCCTTACTTTCCAGGACACTTTTACCTTTGCTTGCTTCACTACTGAAATTAGGGAGTCCATGATCTGTCCTTACCAACAGATCAGGGTCAACTTTTACACGTGCTTCATAAAATTTACGACTTTTAACATTTGTGTTGACACCCATCTTAGTTCCATCAAAGCCTTTCTCCAGTCCTTGACAACCATTGGTTATCCCACTTTTTTCCCCAGCCTTCACCCCATTATTTCTGTCACCAACAACCATGCTTTCCTTATCCCCAAACTTGGAAATAGAGAGTGGTGAATAGTTGGCCAACCTGTAACTCTCATTGCGAGTGAGCTTGCACAGTTCCCGACAGGGGTCGATGAGGTTGTAATCAACCATGGCCCTTGATGGAATAGGGCTCTTACCTGCTCTGGGGGACCTCGTCATGGATGGGGACCCACCCATCATCTGCTCTCGTCTCATCTGCATGTTCACGTAGGCTCCCTGGTGGGAGAGTTTCGGTGACACAGGGCCAGGAAGTGCAGTGACAGCAGCTTTAGTCGGCAGTGCTTCCACAACTGGTGACTGCTGCTGGTTCCCAGGTCGGATGATCAGACGGCGCCCAAGACGAGTTGGTGAAGTCACTGGAGATGGTTGGGTGGCAGCGACCGGCTTTGAGGGTGGGATGTTGTAGGAGGCAGTGGAGACTACTGGACGAATGTTGGTCTTGGGTATGCGGTTCGGAAGTGGAGATGCAGGAGTGGGACTGGAACACTTAACGTGGGGTCCCGGCTCAAAGGTGGATGTGGGAGCCTTACCATTCTTCCATCTCCTTGTCAAGCTATCCGAGGAGTACACTACTTTACCCTCAGAGTCTAATGTAACTCTAGCACCCTGTCGTCTCTTGTTCCTTTCCAAAGAACTAGCGGGAGAGGATGTGTTGCTTTGCAGAGAGGGTTGGTGCAGCACAGTTGGATTTGTAGTAAGTTCATTCAGGGACACATATTCCATCTCTCTGAAAGCAGGAAAAGTCTTGGCAGAGGTGATTGGGGGAATAGGGTATCCTCGGCGTTTCTCTACTTCAGCGATGGTTACATATTCTCCATCTCGATCAAAATCAACTGGATTAGGCTTATGGGTAATAGAGTCGGCATCTGTTCCTCCCGTCTTTACTGCAGCATGAGATTTCACAGCTCCAGCTGCAGTAGACAAAACACCTTTTACCATACCCATAATGTTAAATGGTTTCGTGAGAGGCCCTCTCTGGTTTGGCAATATCCCTGAAGATTTTGACGCTTCCATGGATTGTACAGGAGAAATTTCTTTAGCATTATTTTGAGAAATCTGGTTATCAGCATTTTCCGTACCGTTTTTATTTCTGGCATTAGTCTCCTCACTACCCTCAACCGTCTTCACCGTGGCATAGCCAGTGGAGCTTACATTAATCACTTGAAGTTTGGAGGAACCGGTTATAGATGAAACTACGACCCTGGATAAGTTATCCACGCTTCCACCGGATTTGACTGAAGCAGATTCGGTTAAGCTCTTGGACTCCAGGTCGAATCCTTTGCTCTTCTTGGAAGGAGATCGAGGGAGAGTGTTGTAAACGGGAGCAGGGGTTGTGGCTTTGCCGCTTCCGCCTTCGTCATCACTCTGAGGTGGGGTGATGACGCACATGGAAGGTATTCTGCTCGAGTTGATCGTGGTCTTAACTCTGATCCTTTCAATCCTTTCGACTCCTTCGAGGTCGGATTCTGAAAATTCGTAGTCGCATTCGCTCCAACCAGTTCCCCACTTTTCCCCGTTTTTTCTCACGGCACTGTTTTTCGTTATTTCAGTCTGGGCGTGCGATTTATCCTTGAGATCTGTCTCGCCCGGATTCGGCTCCACTGGGGAGCAGGTAGGGGAAGAGGAAGCTGAGGAAGATGAAGTCGTATTGTGACCGCTGTCGACGTCTTCGTTGTCGTCGTTGGGTATGGCGTGAACCACCGCTTTGGTGATGGTCGTCGTGTTGTCGAGATCGAAGGAGCTGACAGACCTACAGGGGCGTTGTCTCTGTTCGGTGTCCAGTGAGCTCTGCCTCGGTGGTACGGCTGGCCTGTCCCGGACCATTAGAGTTGTGCACACGGTTCCGGCCGAGCTCGTGGTGGTACTGGTGCTGCCTTTCCCGAAGAGCTCGTACTCGTTCTCCGCTATCGCCGAGGAGCTGTTGTTGGTCGTCTCCATTGGGGCGTCGTCACCTCCCACGCAACCTCCGAGGCCACCGTTGGCAATGAACGCCGCAACAGTTGCAGCTTCTTCTTCCCTAAGCGTCTTCAGGCCGCTGTCCATGTGGAACGAGGTGTAATATCCCTCCGTGTCGCAGGAATACACCGAACTCGTCTCTCCGTCGTCGGCGAAGGGTATCGTAACCAGGTCAGGCGTCAGGGTCCCCTCTGAAGACGTCGACATTGCTCTGGCGGTCGACGAAGAGTTCGGAACTGAAGATGAGGAAGACGCTGGTCCGGTCCTGGAATCGTGTCTCCTTCTGGGGTGTCCAGTCACGGAGGCGGTGGAAGTCGAATCTCTCCTACCCAGGGAATTGGTGGCTGAGGATCCACCGGAAGACGAAGCGGTGGAAGACGCCGAGGAGGTCGCGGCCGAACACGAAGTGGTGGTGGAAGGTGGGGCTGTGGACAGTGACGAAGCTGGAGGAGGCACCTTGATTGGCTGAGATTGCTGCTGTTGAGGCTGCTGTTGTTGTTGCTGTTGAGTGGTCGTTTCTTCCGATTCCAGAGACGCCCTGGCGCTTGAACTGCCGCTCCAGTTGCCGGACGAAGAGTTTATGTCGGCCGAGCCGGGGCCTTTTCCGGAGGACGACCTCGAGCTTCCGCTGGCCAGCCCCGCCCTCCTGGCTGCTCCCTGTCTCAGTTTCACAGCCATGCTCATCGCTCCCGAAAGGGTCGATATGGGCAGGGAAGTCGAGCCCCTCTCCCTCCGCCTCACGACTTCGTAAACGTTCTGGTCGGTGGGATCCTCGTGGGTACTGTCGCGTCCGGCGCTCCTGGCCCGCGTCACGGCCGCCATGGACCCTCGGAGCTTGCTCCTCGTCCACTGCCTTATGTTCTCGAAGTGCGACTTCTTGTCGAGGGCCCCGGAGGCGGGAGCCGACGATGCAGACGAAGACATTCCAATGCTGGTCGCCTCTGCGTCCGGAATGTCAGGCGACTCCGCGCGACCGCTGGTTCTGCAACGGAAATTTGAGAAAGTGTTCGAAGAAAGCCAATACAAGCGAAGAAGTTGAAACGATTAAAAGCATTATTTACTGCAGTATTCCACCATTCAATTGAAATCTTCCAGACAGAAATTGACCATACAGCGGAATGTGAGCAAGAACTGAGATCGGACCGGATATGAAAATTTATGCCTACGTGCGATTGACGAGGTAGTATTCTGTCCCGTCAATCGAGTGTATCGGCAATGAGTATAGAAGATACTTTCAACCAATCACGATTCGGAATGAATTTTTGGAACGCATATTCCATCTCCTCTCACCATTTATTTACACCAATTGAGTTAGACGGTCAGAACGTCATTTTCAGGGCGATCGATCCATGATAATAACACTGTAACAGTCCAAATTGATAGCTGTGATACATCAGTATTGGGACAAGTACAAAGTTGACTATTCGTCTTTAAAATATTAAACACGTAAAAAGTTGAAGATTTCACTTGGTGGAAGGTCGGCATTGTATTAAACCAAACTTTGTGTCTTTCACAGTTTTATTATTATGAGTACAACCAGTTTCGGCAATTACGCCATCATCAGGCACCCTAACGTACGTACAGATCAGGTATAGCAAGAGTACCTGATGATGGCATAACTGCTGAAACAGCTCGTACTGATAATAATAAAACCGTGGAACACACACAGAGATTGGTTTACTACATTATACACTTCCACAGATTACGCGAGAATTTGTCATGTCTACGGCATTCCCATGATTTCCAAGATTTAACGCCACCAATCGCAAGGCCGGATGTACAGTCACTTCTAAAAGTATCGCGACACGCTAGACTAGCGGATCGTATGGGTCGGCTGTCGAAGCTGTCGTTGTCTGTCTGTTGTACGTTGGCTATCCTGGGCCGTCTCTGGTGGCTAAGAGAATTTGCAGGTACACTTTTCATTTTCCATGAGACAAAGCGCCAGGTTAAGAGGGACTGCATTATGGAAGTTCTCTCGTTCAGAGGAGAGGACCGACTTGCTTCTAGAGTGGTCTTGAGGATGTATTCTGTTAAAGAAGTAAGAAGGGGAATGTGGTGAAAAGGCAATCTTGAATGGAGTTAAGTGATTATGCGAGTAAAATCGGAGGAAGGTAAAACGAAGAAGAGCCAAATGCACGTAAATACGAGCTCCAACCTATGCACGAAGAAGAATGGGCACTGCTATCGACTAGGCTATGCGAACTGGTGAGCCTTTCGTGCATTACAGGCTGATGTTTTAAGTTGCCCGCCTAATGGAAAATTTTGATATCTATTGACTCTAGACTCGGCGCCCGCCTCTCACCAAGCCCACCATCAGAGCGCGCTGGGTTGGGCTGGTTTCGGGAAGAGGAGCTCTTTCCATTTTCGTCTTCGTAAGAGAACTGCCGAGTATGATTACGATGCTTCTGGGTTGCGAATGCCCTTCCTTCCCGCAGTTTCTTCATTTCAAAGTCAGCTTTCCAACGCGGATGAAGTCGATAGCACTGTCAGTGTTAAGTCCCACTTGACTTAGAATATATATCGTAGTGTACCCGACGATTCTCATAGTCACCGAAGACGACCCAGGATGGCCAACGTACTTTGAGCTTCGACAGCCGAACTATACGAACTGCTGGCGTAGTGTGTCGCGATACTTTATGAAGTGACTGTACATCGGATTACAATTCTACCCAGAACATGGCAATGATTGCGGACGCGATCGGTTTCCAGCAACAGGACTGAAATTGAGCGGTGGAGTACAACCTTTTCTGCCGGCTGCTGAGAGTATAATTATCCGTTAATCGTTATTGATATAAATGAAACCATATAATGGAAAGTTGGCCCAACTCCATTTTATTGACCGTTATCAAATTATAAAAATATTTCAATCAAGTGCAAATTTTTTAAAACGCCAGTAGTTTTGCAATATCATTTGCAATAGTTTTAACAGGAAATTTAGCCGTTTGCTGCAGGAATCATCCAGAATGGTGAAGCTTTATGTTAGATACGCCATGTTGGTAATAAATGGTTAAACTCATGCAACAACTCAAGGCCAGGCCATAAAGCTGGACCAATGGATTCGAAAGCAGTCAGTTGAATGGGTTTCAGTCAACTTGGGAGTTCAGTTAGCAAGTCGAAAATATTGAAACTCATCGGTGAATACCCAACGATTGTTTAACCACGTGCGCAATTGAAAGAATAGCAAGATATCATTCATTGTTAAGGCTTTTTTGAGAGATATGTGTCCATAGTTATAATAAGGAGCATATTCCACTGTTATTTTACAATTAAAGCAGATAAAGGGTACATGAAGTAAATATTGTACTAAAAATCATGTGAATGCGCTGCCTGTATTTGACTAAACTTATCATTGAAGACATATACGTACAACCTTAAGTATTAGATTTGACGAGAGTGGACAATGTCAGCTAAATGTAGAACTCTCCATAGTCCATTCGGAAGGGAATCGATCGACTGCAGAGCAGAGCAGTATGATCTGTGAAAAAATGTTACGATAAACATCGAAATGAAATTGTTACTGAAATGTAGAGGGAATTAGGATGGGAACCTCTATCTGATCGAAGGGAGAAGTATAGATTAAATATTTTACGAAAGTTTGATGTAGACCGTTTTTCCGCACGTTCAACATATTTTGCTAGAGCAAAACTATTATGGTAGAAATGATCACAAGCATAGGATTATGAAAATAGACTGCAGAATAGATAGATAGAATGCCATTTTTTCCACGTACAACAAGGGACCATAACAGTTGCGATATATCAATTCTATGATTCTTTCACGCTCACTAGGTAAAGTAGGTTTTGCACGCGTGCTAGATGTCTTTATACAATCATTTAGAACTAAACCCCTCATGAAATTTTCGGCGCGATTTACATTTTGCATGATTTAGTGCATTGTAGGACTATTTATCAGTCGCATTAGTAAAACTAAGCAGTAGTGTCATCTTAACCCATTTTCCCCCACCGAAGCCATATGACGCGCTGAGTGTATGACGCTCAGTAGGTGGAACCGCGAACTTCATCGCAATCAACTTGTCAACACTTTTTCGTTCAAGTTCATGATCACCAAAATATTTTGAATGATTAATTTAAGTGACCATGAGTAAAATACCAAAAATTCATCAAAATTTAAAAGAAAAATTTTTCAGGGCGGTAATGAGTTGAATAGTGTACTACATGGCAGCATGTTCTTCTACGTATCATTCTCCTAGTTTCTGGTCTGATCACGCATTGTTACTCTGACTGCTCTTGGCCTGCGCCTAGCCGCAGGGGGAAGTGCGCGGTTCTGATTTGAACTGGGAAGAGTGCTGCATCAGCCTGGCGTGTAACGTGCCTCACACCGTAGTGGTGGCTTGCACGGTATTACATAGATGTAGTTGGATTACTCACCCAGACGTCTCCAATGCGGCCACGGCAGCGGCGGACGTCGAAGGACCGTCGTCCGTCCCGAGGGCCTCCCTCAACTCCTTGTCTCCCGTGCCGGCGATGGTGTTCCTCCTCTTCCTCCGGCGACCCCTCTTCCCTCCGCCCTTGACCCTCCTCTTGACCTTGCCGTCGTCTTCCGGGGGGCAGTTGACGTGCGTCAGGGAGCGGCGGAACAGGGCCATTCGGTCGAAGGCCCTGCCGGACACGTCCACGACCACCATCTCCGGCTGGAACCTCATGGCGACGGCGTTCACCTGTTCCTCGGGAGACGGCAGTCGGTGGTCCGGTAGGTCTTCTTCCTCCTCCCCTTCCGCCCTCGGCGGCCCCTCCCCGTTGGGTTGACCCTGAGAGTCGCCCGCAGGAGCCATGGTAATGGGCCGGTGGCGCTCGATCCTCGGGGCTCCGAGGGAAACGGTCGGGGACCCCAGTGCCTCCGTCGAGGTCCATCTCCGCAGTTGGGAAAGCGAAGCGGGCTGTCGGTTGTGGAGAAAATAAAAACAAGAAACAAATGGAATTACCCACTAAATCACTGAATAAAGTTTTTTGTAATTTTGCTATAACGGTAGCGGAACACACATGGAGGAACCTAGGATACCAAATAACCTTGGGGGCGAATGCTGAACATAAAATGGACACAATAAGAAATGATGAAGTTTCCAGAGGAAGAGGAGAGGAAGGGGCCATATGAAACACTAAACAGAAGACAAGAACCACATGGATTGGACAGACGCATGGAGGAACCTGGGATACCAAATAATCTTGGAGGCGAATGCTGAACATAAAATGGACGGACACAATAAGAAATGATGAAGTTTACACAAGAATAGAATAGGAAAGGACCAAATGAAACACCATTAAGAAAAGAAGAACCAGATAGATTGGACACCCTGAAGCACAACGGGTTTGTGAAGAACGTAGATGAAGATAAAATAGAGGGACATGTCTCCAGAGGAAGACTCAGGAATACGTTCATGGACCAAATGAATAGGGAAATACAGATTAAAAGCTAAGGGGAAGTAAGGGTACTAGTATTAGATAGGGAAGGAGACATTTCTTTGCCAGAGTAGCCGTTCCTGCACAACAATAACTCAGTAATTTTCATCACTGATTTATAAGTTCACGACCGGTTTTATCATCAAGGCGACGTCTCCAGATGTAGAATAAAAATTTCAATGGAATAACCCATTATCGTTTATTCTTCATCCAATAATGACAACCAAAAAAACTACCGGTGCACGTCTGTATGCAGTGAAATAGTCTGTGTTGGGTCCTAATTTGAGACATAGACCTAGAACTATCCCCTCACTTGATTTTAAGCCCAATTGGTGCGTCTCTCCAGTAGAAACGTTTTGTGGAGAAAAGGGAATAATTTGTGGCTGATGACCGAGCAGCGAGCTTTATAAAATTTAGCAAACCAGTATATTCAATCCCAGATAACTACTAGGTATATAATTTCCTTCTCTCAAAAAGTCTCACCTCCTAACTGTAACAGGTGAGATTAAAAAATATATATATATACTGGAGAACACTACCGTAATAAATCAGTGAAGAGAACAGATAGCTGACTAAGTTATAAACAAATAAATTAAGAAAAATAAAGTTAGATCAGCAATTGGCGAAAGAGTGCAATTAATTTATCTGCCGAAAGAGATAACCCTGGTATCTTCGAGTATAAGCCATCTCCAGGAGTAAAAACTCGCTAGGTGGAAACCCTTTATGTTTTGTAAGTTCTGTTAATCAGCAGATACAACTGACAGTAGTTGGACGAATCTGATGGTTATTGTACGGCAAATGGACCTCTTGCATTCTGCAGGAACGTCGAGAAAAACAGATGAATAGAAAACAGCGGATTGGATACATTAACAGCATACCTAAGGATGGGTATCATTTCCCAAAGATAGCTTATTTATTGATTTTATAAGGTGATCAATTCCAAAGTGGGCGTAAAAAAATCACCGTGGGCGTAAAATATCACCGTGGGCGCAATAAAAAAATAACTCGTGGATAACCAAATGATTGTAGTTCATTAGCCTATGGGATTATATTCCAAAATTTGAACAATAAATTTAAAAAACAGCAGCGATTCATTTTAGCAGAGGAAATCGTAAAATTCGGAAGATAAAACGTAAAACAGATCCAACCATGACACTTCTCAAGCACTAGAGTTATTTAGCGTTCGGCCGCACACCAATCCAATCCCGATGACATGTTTACCTATCCAATTATTTTCGCGGATATTTCCTCCCCCCCCTCCTGCCACGCTTACGTTAAGCGTAGGTATATATAAAAAAATGAGTTGTCTCATAATTTTTCTCTCAAGCGGCCTCAAAATTAGTAAAAACACCACACACTCAGAGCACGAGCCAAAACTCGCTCCATAAATAATGGGTTTAATGGAGAAAAATTCGGAGGGGTCACCAGCGGTACGGACGGACTAAGTACCAGTACAAGCGAGGCTCGCTCGCTTGAACAATGGAAAGGGCTCAGCGTAATTAATCAGCAGGAGGGGTTGACGGAGGCTGTAAAGGGGGGAGGGAGATCATACAGAAAAGCATCATGATCCCCAAAATGATAAATGAGTATGGAAAAAAGCGAGGATGAAGCCTCCCCTAGCGAACGTTAAATACTTGTACGGCCGGAAGAGAAATCGTGGACATGATATACGCCTGTTGAATTGCTGGAATTCTTTCTGTTCCATCGACACAAATATGCAGCCTTTGATAGCAAAAGTATGAAGTACATGTACAAAATACGATTTAGGGGCCTAGTGGGGTAAATCTGGTCGAAAAAAAAACAAAAAAGTCGAGCATCGGCATATTTTTGACTTTTCTACCAGTACTGCTTACATGCATGCCACAGACTCCTATCCTCGAAATCCCTGTCGTGTTAAACGAAAGTTAGATTCCACAAAACAATAATCTGCCCAGTATTGCTCAATGGATCCAAGACATGGAAACTGAATGAGAAATATGAGAAAAATTGATAGTATTTTAAAACAAGATGTTACGACAGATCTACAGGCCTACAAACGAAAAAGGAAGTTGGAGAAGATAGAACAATAAGGAAATAAGGAACCTTTACCAGAATATCGATATTATAAGTGAGATTAAATGCAGAAGAATGGGATGGGCAGGGCACTTGTTCAGAAAAGAGGTGTGTGATGAAGGAGGTTTTGAGAGGAAATCCAGAAGGAAGACGACCCCGGGGAAGACCACGACGGAGATGGTGGAACCAAGTCAAGATTGATTTGGAGAGGGTTGGAGCTGTTGAGGAGGATGCAATGGACCGAAAGAGATTTTTTGTGTTTCAATATTATAGAGGGCGTCAGAATATTTCGATGCTAACGAGCATATTGTTTGGGTTCTTTCCCTTGTTTTATCCCTATCACTATTCCCAGTCCATCCCATGCCAGGCTTGGTCATTTTCTTCAAAATGAAACGTATAAAAGCCAGAACGCAGAGTACATACAGAGGGGACCTAATTGATAATGGATGTAATCATTTTGCTCAACCCGCAACGTTCCTTGCAAGTTTCCAACCGGTCAGTCGATAGTTACATAGAGTGGCAGGCGGCAAAGAGTGAAAGAAAATGGAAACGGCTCCATGAATGGCGAGGAAGGCAAACGAGGTATTATGGGGAGCATTGGAAGCTGGTAACGGAGGGTCGGAGAAGGCAGAATATTGGAGGGCGGTAAGAGAGACGAGTGCATGTAGAAGAGAGTAAAAGAGGGGAGAAAGATGGGGAAGCTTGGAAGAGGAAGGAAGAGGTTAGGAATTCTGAAAAAAATCAGACTAGGTACACGATATGAGGAATTTAAGAGAGATCTGATGGCGAGCCATCTACATTTGAAATTTCATTTTTTTCCTCGTAAAATAAGGAACCATAATAGTTGCGATAGATAGATACTTTGACCCTGACTATGTAAAATCGGTTTTTCCACATGTGCTAGATATAACATCATTATTAGTTACTAACCTCGCATGCAATTTCCGGCATGGTAAACTTCTTGGATAATTCAATATAGAACTATTTATCTGTCGCAGTAATTATAACCAGTAGTCGTATCTTGAGTTGTGTATTGCATGGTAGCATTTTCGTTCATGTGGTACTCTCCTAGTTTCTGGTCTGACCGCCTATTGTCATCCTGAGTGATTTTGACCTGAGCATGGCATTCCGGGGGAACGTGCGTGGTTCGGATTTCAGCTGGTATGAGGGCTTCATGCCTGGTGTGGAATCACCCCGTGCCACACACCATTGTGGTGGCTTGCACGGTATTTCGTAGACGTAGATAGGAAAGTAAGTGATGTGCTGTCTAAGATCTTGGGGTTTCAGGTTACGAAAAAAAATGTCTAAAAACCCACCTACCAGCTGGAAGAACACCAAGATGAAGGGCACAATTTTATTTATTCTTGCCTCAGGTCCCAAAATGGTTCGGCACGGCTTTGGCTCTTCGCTTGACCACACGCTCAGTGATGAACTCACGACTGATGCGTTCGCCCTCGATGGGGAACCTACAGCCGCCGACCGGACAAGGAGGAAGCTTAGGGATTACGGCAAAACGATGGAGGCGAAGGAGGAGGAGACTGAGTGTCCCGCAGGGTCCACGCTTGGGGCCAGTTTGCTGCGATTGAGAGGGAGTGGTCGGAACGAGCAAGGCGGACGGGTAAATGAGCTTCACAGCGGGCGAGGGAACGGAATGGAGCCAGCCGATGAGTCAGGAGTCGCTTTTGTGGAACGGACGAGACGAAACACGCTGGAGAAAGGCGGACTCATCACGATTCAGTTATGAATTCTTGTCTCACCTCATTGTCTACCCCCGCCTCTGCCCACGGCGTTATTTAAGACGCTTGGAGCATTACCAAGTCATGAAAGGGGAGGGGCGTCAACTGGAGTCCGTGGGGTGTTGGCGGAGAGAAGTAACAGGTGGACTTCGCCCCTTCAGACAGGACAGGCCGTCAGGTAAGCCTTCAGATAAGACATCAAGCTTTCGTACACGAATTTGAATGCATTGTTAAGCAAGTTGATTTGCTGTACCATCGCTTTTAGATATTAGAATCATGAGATTCGAGTGATCGGAAGTCTTTTACTGGGCTCCATATTAAAACGTTTACGCACTTCCGTTTCAAAACACATGGCAGAGCATTCGGATGAAATTTAATTGACCATTGGGAAAGCTGACCAGAACGGATTATAAGCCTATGAAACCTGGTAATAGAGAAGGATGCTGAAGAGAAAATGGACGAACAAAATAAGAAATAATGAAGTTTACAGATAAGTAGAAGAGGGAAGGAAAATATGGAACACCATACGCAACAGAAAATCCAGATAGATAGGCCTCACAAGGTTTTTGAAAGCACAATAGGTTTGAGAAGAACATAATTGAAGTTAATAGAGGGAAAAGTTCCCAGAGGAAGACCTAGGATTAAGTTCTTGTACCAAATGAAGAGGAAAGTACGTAGGAAAAGCTACCACGAGGCAAGGGAACTAGCATTAGATAGGGAAGTGGGGGGAGCAGCAGTCAAACAACTCAAGATTGAAAGACCCATGATGATGATGAACTTACTGAAATAACATTCGCGAATATTGACCTATGTTTTGAGGAGTGAATGCGGAGTGAGTACATTCAAATGTAAAAATCAGGTATCCCATCATTAAAATGAATATAAATAATGAAACATTAAATAAAATTTGGGAGATCCATCCACCTTTTAGCCCATGACATTTTCAGACTCAAAATCGTGCAATTCCTCGCAGGAAGAACGCCATATGAACAAACACCCATGAAGTGACTTCGCAAGCTCAGACACGTCGACGTGATGACTTGATGAGAGACAGGGTGGAAGAATGGAAAGTAGCCCGGAAACCCGTGATTCATTCCTGGAAACCCCGGGAAAGAAAGTGTCTTCCCCTTACTCTTCCCATCTTTAGTCTAAAGTGAACCCCTTGGCGCATACAAGTCAGCTTCACGCTACATCTCATCGCCTTTGCCAGCCTCCTATTCTTACCCCCACGGGTTTTCGCCTCCTACTTCCTACACTCTACCAGCATGTCGCCTTCCCCTTGGCTCGTTAAAATTTATTCATCCTTCCCCAAAACCCGCATCTTTAAGGACTCCTTCCTCTTTATCACTCACCTCACTTGGAGTGCGCCGCTAGTACATGGAACCCTGACGAAGTAGGACTTGTTCCAGACATAGATCGAATACAGTGGAGAACAGCAAGATTTGTTTTAAATTGTTTCGATGAAACACAGCAAAGTCACTGAATTGTTGAGGAATTTAGGATTGGAACCCCTTTCTTATCGCAGGGAAAAATATAGATTAAATATTTTACGAAAGTTTGATGTAAACTATTTTATGCCGGACGCACAACTCACTTTGCTAGAGCTAAACGAAAATGGTAGAAACGATCACAGGCATAAGATGAAGGAAATAGACTACAAAACCAATTGATGTAGAATGTCCTTATTTCCACGCACGACAAGGGGCCTATGCCACATTACAGATCTACGCCAATAGTGGGTCTACGTCACATTTTCAAACCTTCGCTAATATTTTATGAATATTTATCCGTAAAGCCCGCCTTCTGTGAGTTCTGTAGGCTATTTACAATAAATCACCTACATTTTTTTACGCGAATAAACCTTTACCATGAGAACTTTTTCCTCACATCTTAACGATTTACCTACTTATAATCTATAGAATATATATGCATTCAATCACGGTCGTATTTCCTTGGTGACGAGAGTTCATTACCGCTGAATGATTATTAAACAGGCCTCAAAGAACGATGTCTCGCGAGAAAGAAATGACTTCCAATCCGGGAAACATGATGCAAGCAACGACGGTAAAACTGCCAAACACATTCTAACCTACGACATGGACCGTAAGATGGATCGTGACAATGTCGTGAAAGCAGTAAGATACGTGAAAGGCTGTTATGACGGTCTCGTTAGTGTTACTTATCTCTTGCAAAAAAATAGGATGGGAATCGCTTTCAAATCGTCGATTGAAAATTAGACTCAATCGTTTAAGTAAATTCAACACCGAATTATTTTCAGAAGAAGTTATCAATCTCCTACGAACTCCAACATACTACGGTTGATCAGATCATGAGAATGAAATAAGGGAAGCAGATTGTAGAACAGAAAGGTTTAAAATGTCGTTTTTGCTGCGATCGATAAGAGACTATAATGGCTGCATTTAGACTTTGAAGTAGGTTAGTTGACAGGTATTGTAGCTGATTATCTCATATGCACCCTAATTCATGTTTCAAAATCTGCCGAGTAGTGCTAACACCATGCTTTGCATGTTCTCTGCTATACTCTTGTATCATGTTTACATAAAGACATTATAGATTATTTTAGTAGTCTCTGCAGCACATGTAGCACACCGATAGTGAGCTGATTGTTGGTGAAAGTAAATTTCTCCACTGTAGTTAATGTTTGTGATAAGTCACCCCCAGCCCAACACCCTTGTAGGGTAATAAGTAGATGCAGATGTAGAATATAATTCTTAATGTACAACTGATCCGCATGACAGGATAAGCAAGCTTTTTGCATCAATATTATGCTATATAGTTACACACCGAATCACAAACCTTGCCGTGAATCATATCTTAGTATTGAAATGTTGAATTTGAATTGATTTTTTGATTGAATTGAATTGAATTGAAAAAAAAAATTGAAATTGAATGCATGATAGAAATCATTCTGGATAAAACAGTTGAATTATAAAAGTTTAATCATGTTTCAATTGACGGTTAACACAGAATTTAATTTTCTTAATACACTCCTTCCTCTTTAAACCCTCTTTTCAGATAAGGTCCGAGTTCAGGTTTGCAGCCCTTTGATTCTACGTCACATTTTTAAGCCTTCGCTAACCTTCTCTGAATATTCTTCCATAAGGACCGTTTTCTCTGAGTTCCCACCCCTTCTTAAATCCCTCCAAAATTAAGGTGAATCTTCAAATTATCACAGTAATACACCCATTTTTCGCCATCACACGCGCCGGTGCGCCGGGGTATAGCGATGAGAGGCACACCAGAAAGAAATGCAGAAATTAAATAGAAAATAAAATGACTGCAACGTATAAGTCCGAAAGTGGAAATATAACACAGTGTCATACAGAATATTATTTTATTTCAACGCTTCAAGTGCTTCAGAAGCCAAATACTTAACATGGAATCACAATAAATGAGAAAAAAAGAGCAGGTATAATAACTAAGAACGTCTACCTTCACCGTAGACTTCCCTTGCTATCAAGAGATCACACCATGAAGGCTTTAATTCGGTGGCTCGAGTCTACTTTCCTTACTTTTTCGCACAGGCCGAGTTTCACAACTTGAGAGCCATTTATCTCTCTTAATTAAAGCTCCTCCAATTAATCAAGCGGCCAAATTCCTGTGTCGGGCACTTTGTTCCGGCATTTTACGCGATAAATTTACCGGGAATTCCTTTTCTTCAGAAAAAAATCACAGGTATTTCCAAGACGTGGAATGGTTTGAAGCTCGCCATATTCAAAGTGAGAAGGGTGATACAGTTCACTGGCTGGAAACTAATCTTTGAAAAGAAATGAAGTGGCCTAAAATTTTACTTAAAAATACTCGTGGAGACTAAAGTCGATTTTCGGATTCCTTTCTTCAATTCCGGCGAAAAATTCGAGAACTCCCAAGTCAGTTGCATTTTAATGCTGGACGGGTATTTTTAGCTCCAATACATACTATGGTCGGAATATAGCTTTATAAAGGAACAAATTAAAAACTTTGAACAGTTTTCACACAGTTGAACCAAACCGATCAGTATAAGCAATACATAGTCGTTTTAATTCATTTGAATATGAATATAGCGAGTTTTTTTTAACAAAGTGAAGGCAGAAGTGATTCCCCATACAATTGGCTGTATCATCAATGGTAATGAGAAAGTATCGATTTTTTGGGTGAATTAGCAATATATTACTAACAACCTAATATTCACATTAATCAGTTGAAGCAAATTTCCATAGTTTTTAGTCGCTTATAAAAATCTTCATGTATATATTCATAGGCATTCAGCGAATAATACACTCTTCTTACTTATTACAGCCAAGGTGTAAATGCATGTTTAGGCTTATGAGTGGGAAGGAATATTTAGTATTTCTGTTCTTGCCAAAGCATTTTACCTTCTCAAATACTGAAATGCGGCAAGTCGCCAGCCTAAGTTAGTCTTGCGACAAGGGCCGTTATGACATTCATGTTATTTTTACTGACCTCTTGCAATAACTGGGATGGGAATCGCTCTCAGACCGTCGATATAAGACTCAATTTTTTACGCAAATTCAAAACCAATTTGTTTTCCGACCAAGTTATTTATATCTCACAAACTCCTACATGCTACGATAGATCAGATCATGAGAATAAAATTAGGAAAATAGACTGCAGGACAGACAGGTTTAAAATTTGTTTTTTTTTCTGCGATAGATAAAGAGACAATAATGGCTGCATTAAGACTTAAGTAGGGCAGTTGACAGGTAATGTGGCTGATTATTTGAGGTGATTCCTAATGTATGCTTCTAAATTTGCTGAGTCGTGCCGACACCATGTTTTGCGAGTTCCCTGCATGGCTCTTGTACCACGTTTACGTAGCTATATTATAGATTAGTTTTGTAGTTTCTGTAGCATCTGTAGCATACCTATAGTTTGGTTCATGTTAGTGAAAGTTAATCTTTACACTATAGAGTATGTTGATCATTAATCACACCCTACTAAACACCATTGAGATGGCTTGCAGGGTAGTTTGTAGACATAGATGCATGGGGCCATTAAAAAACTGTAGAACTGAATTAAGTGGATGCAATACAAATCCTTCGCCTACATTAATTCTCCCGTCTAATTTTGCTAATGATATTGGGTAAAGCGTAAAACTTCGATTGGAGTACATTTCTACCTCTCCATAGAACTTGGAACATTGAAGAACAATCGCGACGCATTCCAGTGCAAACTTCCTGAGTTCAAAAACGTGGACTTGAGCGAAGTTGATCCAATTAATAAAGCCCCCATTTACTCCGCGCAAATGAATGAGGAAGAGAGAGAGTTCAGTCGGTCAGCCGAGCTTCTCCGGTGCCTCCGCTTCTGTTTGCCGCCAAACATTGGAGAAGCAAAATTTCGGACCCGCGTCGTCAGCTGTTCCCAGCGTCCTAGAGGGACCCCTTAATCACATCCTTTCCAGAACGGAGATTATTTAGGGGTGGGAGTCCTGCCTCAATTAACGGAGGGGGTTGGAATCAGGCCCCGCCCATAAACCCGATCTTGTCTTATCCCCTCGCGTACCCTGACCGATTAACCTCTCTCCCTGCCGTCACTCCCAAAGTTTATATTTAATCACCCACGTGCCTCCATCCCAACCCATTCCCGATTTTGTTCACGATTTCCACCTCGTGGGATCTGGGACAGGCGAAGGGAAGGGTTGAAACAAATCGATTTTGTATCATGCCCCAGTGAAATCTTCATCACTAACTTGGGACCATACAATCTTCGGCTCAGAAACTTGGTCGAGGCGAAATGCGAATGAACGTACACCAGAGCCCTCATCATTATTCCCCATGGTATTTCACATTATCACTTGCGCGCGTCCCAGGATCATCGCGGTGCTAGGCTCCGAAACGTGGTTGATGGAAGGCAGACAACCATGTAGAGAGGGATTCTCAGATGCGTGGAAAGAATGGAAAGAGAACGTAGAGCTGAGAGGAAAACTTAGGCTCAGAAACTTGGTCGATGCGAAATGCGGATTTACGTTGACCATAGGCCTCAACATTATTCCCCGTGTCATCTTTGGTACTTTACATTGAACCTTGCGTGCGCCCCAGAAGCATGGAGCTGTTAGGCTCAGAAAAATGGTAGATCGAAGGAAGGCGACCATGTAGAGGGTGATTCTGAGATGCGAGGAAAATAATAGAAAGGGAACGTAGAGTTATGAGGAAACCTTCGGCTCATAAACTTGGTCGATGCGGAAGGCGGATAAAAGTATACCAGAGGCCTCTATATTACGCACCGTGACATCTTAGGTATTTTACATTATCACTTGCTTGCGCCTCAGGAGTATGGCGCTGTTAGGCTCAGAAATATAGTTGATGGAAGGAAGATGACCACGCAGACGGGGATTCTGAGACGAGTAGAAAAGAATTGAAAGAAAAAATGGAGTTAAGAGTAAAAAAATGAGGAAGGATTGAAATTTGTAATAGAGGAGAGAAGTGAGAAGAGCTAGACGCGGACAGAAAATGAGGAGGGAAGCTCATAAAGTCGTTCACATCCGCGGACGACTAGGCGTAGGTCACTCGACTATCTAAGGGATTACGTGCACAGGTAAAAACGTACATTAGATATCATTGCGTGAAAAATGGAAAGTAGATTAATCAAAGGAAAAAAGTAATAAAATTTTCTAGGACAAAACAATGAAAGCTGACCATAAAATTAGGATGTTGCAAGCTAGAGCATGTGGAACATTTAAATGACTTGGGAAGGATGATGATAAAAAATGGGAATGGTGGCAAAGACATTCGGTGGAGATGTATGACAGCGAAAAAAGCGTTTCGTAATAGAAGGGAGCAGATGATGGGATGAGAATGTAAAGAAAAGGACGTAGTTGGTGTCTTCAATTCAGTGTAGATTTTCTTCCAACGTACTGCTAAAGTTCATTGTCCTACTGGCACAAATTTGTTCCCTTCCTTTTACATGGCCAGCCTCGCTTTCTTTGCCCAAGAAAATCTCACCAAATTTGTTTTCATGCGACTCATCTTCATCCCATATTTCCTGCGTCACAATTCTAATGTATCTAACCAAAGCCCGGAATATTTTGCCACTTATTTAACAATAGAGATGAAAAAGAAATCTTTCCCATCAAAATTCATGCATCAAAATTTACATATACCCTATAAGCCACGTCAAGGATGTTTGGGATGGGTGTTTCTTATCATATTTCCTGCACATTTCTTTATACACCACAGCGTCGTCTGCAAATAGTCAGGGCTTACTATATACTACTTCAACAATGTCTTTAATATACAGAAGGAATAGAAGTGGACCTAAGACACTCCCCTGTGGGACATCCGAAGTAACTATAACTTCATTAGCTATTGAGTGTAATACTACATAGAGATTCTTCCGTGAGATTCACCGAGCTGTATCACCCTTCTTTCGCCAATCTGTTCCCCTCCATTCTCGGAGCGTGCACATCGTGGGAGGCCTGTCAATAATCGTTCCCTAATTCACTCTGCTCGTCTCCGCCACTTGAGACAGGACAAGGACGGAAGAGAGCCCTTGACCTACGAGAAACGCGTAGGAGGCGGCTTAAAAAATAACGGTGACAATCCCACGAAGGGATTCGTCATCTCTCATTCCATTTCGAATCCACGTGATGGAGGATTCTCAAGTTCTGTCGCCTATTAAAATGGCACATCGGTCGGAACTAAGCATTGCCATGGGAAATAAAATACTGCCATTTTTTTGGTGTGATTTTTATTTATTTATTGTGGGACATTATACAAGAATTTACGGAGAACAATACTCTGCGAGCCGCTGATAGGACATGTGACATGTGGTGAGGTGGTTCTTACAACACAAAGGATATCAAGTGCCCTTTCCATATACATTAATGATACGAAACTTTTAAAATATAGCAATAGTATAATAAATATGATTGCATGCAAGGTGACTTCACCCATAAAGACGAATGTACTTTTCTTCGCCCTAATCGCTCCAACTACCTTAAGACTTCAACTATAGTTCATTGAGGTTTAACAGTCACCAGACTCGGATTTCAATATTAAAAAAAGATTATACTGATCTGCAGTGAGCTTAGGCAATTAATATTCTTACATTTTTATTTTTTCCTAGAACTAAAGATATAGATTAGATAAAGATAAAAAGAAAAAAAATATATAAAAAAAGTGCCCCGAGAATAATTTTCGATAATGTTTTTAAATATAGGTGCTCACTTAATGACGCACAATTAACGCTTAAAAGAAAGTACCTTATTAAAAAAAATTTACGGACGCGAATAGAAGCACAGAATCGTATGGAATTGCTCAAACAACAACTCAAGAATTCATTAGACGAAAACTGAAACTTATTTAATTTAAACGGATATTTTAATAGAGTATATTCAGTTCAAATTCAAATTTAAGCTTGAATCTGAGCCACGCTTTCTGTTTTGAGGCCATATTGAACCCCTGCCTCATCGTTAACGTAATAAAGCATGCGGCACTAACATTCCTCTCTAATATCTAGCATCCACTTCCGAGTTGTGGAACTAATTGATGACGTTCATTGAGCATTAACAATTTGCGGGCATATACGATACAAATTTCCCTCGTTAGCCTGTGGATTAATAAAGACCACTGCATTAGACATTTCGGAATATAATTGGAAAATAAGCATCCGCTAGTGGAGCCAGCTTTTGTCATCGAAATCGTGAAATGGATGAAAACGGCATCTGTGCTCAATTTTGGATTCCATGAGATAATATTTAAAATTAGAGATCCTTCAAAAATGGAATGTGATGCAGAGTGAGGTCTTTAATTGGACTCGATTCGAAATTAATTTGAACGCACTGATTTGATTAAACTGCGGGGGTTTCATTAGCAGTCGAGAGAAATTAAAAACGGATTCATAGGCGACCATTCCACGCTGCGTTTAACAAATTTGTCTGCGCCCTCCATCGACAACTTCAAAACGATTCTGATTCTTTGTGGAACTTGGATCGGCTGTTAATTTTAATCTTTGAAATATATTGGAAAATATTGTCATCAGGAGGAAATGACCTCAAATATATGTACTAATAAAAGCACTTTAGTATTCAAGCAGCCGATTGGTAGGTTTATTGGCAGTACTTATCCTAACGTCCTAATGTCTGGCCTATCCTTCAGTTTTCACTCATTTTCGTGATCCGCCAATATATCCTCCTTATATTCCTCATCTCGTCTCACTCATTTTATCTCGTCCAGAATTCCCATCCTCTTTCTTCCTCTTCCACCTTTCTCAAATGTTCTCCCTTCTATTGCTCTCTTCAACATTCCCTCTCCTTTCAATACGTCCTCCATCCATCTCATCTGCCTCCTTCAAACTTCCGCCACCAGATTCCTCTCCTCTACAGACATATCCAATGCATCATCATATGACCCTCTATCCACACAGTTCCACAACGGTTAAGAAGACGTGTCATAGGAGTATTCTATCAGCTGACTGGTAGTTCCCTAGGGAGCACTAATTCTAACGTCCTAATTCTAGGCATTTCGTTCCGTTTTCTCTCTCAAAGGTGATCCACCATTACGCACCCTAAATTTTTTCATAGCGTCTATCTCTGCTAATTTCGTCCGGAATTCCTATCCTCTATCCTCCTCTTCCACACTTCCCAAGTGTTCTCCTCTCTATTACCCTCTTCAACATTCTCTCTCTTTTCACTATGTCCTCAATCCATCTCCTCTATCCCCTCCGAACCTCAGCCATTAGCTTCCTCTCCTCTGCAACCAAATCCAATACCTCCTCGTTTGTCCTTCTCGCCACCCAGCTCACCATCTCCATCCTTCTCCACAACCACGTCTCAAATGCCTCTAGTCTACGTGCATCCTCCATACGGAATGACCAAGTCTCCGACCTATATAGTGCCACTCTCTAAATCAGAGTGTTCACCATCCTTTTCTTTGGGTCCTGCATCCTTTTCTCTACTCAGACCCCCCTCATAAATTCCCTCCTCTTTGAAATGCTTCCTTATCCATGACAAGTCTAAATATTATGTCCTTACCATAAAACAAATTTTTTTCCTCTAAAATACTACCCAAATACGTATATAAGCTGCTGGACTTGCTCTATTTCGTACTCTTGCTTTGATATTCAGATCTGCATTCCTGCTTCTAGAGACTCCAATAACTTTCGTCTTCTTAGGGTTTATCGTCATCCCATACCTCTCACAATGCAACTGTAATGCATTGATCATTGACTTAAACCTCTTGTGTGACTGACACACCAATGCTCAATCATTTGGAAATCTCACTGACTTCATCAGTTCCCCTCCTACCTTTATTCCTACCTCCATCTCTCCCCATGCTTCCCTTACCATTTCTATACATAAAATAATAGAGCAATGAACATGTAATCAAAATAAATGCAATTAATTACTCGATGCATTGGATCACAACGAAATTTAAGTGAAGATATCATCCCAACATTAAGTGCAGTGGAACTATATAAGGAACCATTTTTTGTGGCGGAAAATGGACAGAAGCCGGGGACGAAACGCATGCCCGACGAAAAAAACTGATCACTCCAGCGATTAAACTCCTGGAAAGACATTCATACGGGAGGGAAGGAACTTGTCATTTCCTGCGTTTACGACTTCACAATCTTCCAAGTTGGTGGCCGAAGAAAAAATTACACCGGATACGAAATCCTGTAGAAGGTGGTTCGCTGCTACATCACTTCCGCCGTGAGATTCATTCGAGGGAGGGACGGCCATATTTCATTCACGCGCTGCCGGCGCCGGAGAAGCGCTTAGTCGACAGATTCTCCACAGAAAGGTTGGTTTCCACAAAAAAATAACGCAGAAGTGGCTAGAGATATTACGGTGAAATTAAAGCAACGAATTAAGAGCTCCAACTAAAAACAAGATGGCTAGTTGAACGCCATCGACTTTGAATGAAAGTGGAAAATTTCTAACACTTTGAGTGCTATGGACGTAATGGTACGTCCTCCTATATTTTCTGAGAGTGACGATATAAATACTAGGACGTCCATGAGCTATCATTATTGAACGGCAGATGGGCGTAATGGAAAGGCTGCAGTCTATCTGCATACGACCACAAAGTGCAAAAATAAATTTTAATAGTATATAAAAGTTCATTAAACTGAATTTAAGTGAGTCTTCTTTCACAATCAAGGTAACTGTATGAAATCCTCAGTTTTTCTCAAAGGACCTTCAATTGGCAGCCCAGCACGCAAAGTGATAAGCAAAGCTGGTCGTATATCGTCCCTTTGCCATATAAATTGGCCAGAGCCGCAAAGTAATAGGTAAAGAAATATTTTGATGTCCCCACTTTCCATTTGCATTCCAGAATGCGTTTGAATTACTGACAAAACGACAGAAAAAGGGATAGAAAACGAGACTCCATTATAAAACTATTCATTTGACTTCAAGCCAAGCCAAGGTTTCGAGGCTAAATTACAATATAACTAGCCTGGTGACCTTATTTTTCTTTCATCTCATTTAATAAAATGCACTTTAAAGATGCTACATTCAGGTTTTCCGTAAAGCTGGTATAAGTCACCCTGGGCCTAGAGACTCTTTAAAATGAGACCAAATTTATTGATTTCTCGGTGAAGTGATATTTCCTTCAAAGTGCTGAAGCTAAAACATTTATTTTATCAAACGAAATCATGCTTAAGATAAATAAGATAGTTTGAGCGAGATAGTTCCCCAGTCGTAATTGAGACATATTCGAAATAGGTACACGTTTTAATTTCAGAAGTTGTAGGAAGAATGAATAAAATATTCCATTATTAATAGAGCAATTAAATAAATGTATACTATTGAAATCATAAATAATGAAATAAAAACATCCACTTGACCCTTTTTTTCACGCTGTGCGTTTAAAACTCTTCGCAACGAAAGGTTTTTCAGCGATTCTGAAAAAATTACTGTTTTATGTATGATTTATTTTCAAAAATAGTTCAGAAAACACACAGGCTACACACGGTTTATGCTTTGACGAGATCTAGGAGTTAGAAATACCTTATTTCTATAATAAGGTCTCTCTGGAAGTCATGTACGTTCCATTTCCTACGTAAAAGGGCTAGTTTTTTTTCCGTGAATAATCTCGGTGAGAAGAGCAGTGAAGGGTTGATATTTTTGTACCTTTGAAAGGGTAAGATACTTTTCTTTAAAATGAGACCCAGTTTATTGATTTCTGGGCGAAATGATACATCGCTCAAACTGCCCTAAACGGTACATTTGCCCGAATCAAACGGAATCCAGGCTGAAGTTATTCCAAGAACACCCCATCCCCTTCCATCCCATTGTTGGAAGGGGTCTAGGAACTATCGTTGAGTCTACATTTACACTGATATGGCAGTATTCTCTTCTCCATAAAACGGCATTCACCATTCGACATGACCTCGTCCGCGACTCTTGAACGAACCAACTCTTCCCTAAGGCCATTGTATCGTTCATTCCCTTCCATTAGTTCCCACAGCGCAGTTCCGTCCCTTGAACATGAGAATATGAAAAGAAAGACGAGGGAATTACGTTTTTAGCCTGGTTATTTTAACGGTTACACCCCATTTAAAAGTCATCACTGGTTCTAAGGGGAGGATGACTACTACCGCCGTGTCCCATCGGCGTGAGTGGGCGAAGCGCTGGTTGTGTCGGTAGCAGCCCTCCTGTGATTTTTCATCTCGTGTTCCCTCCCATTCAATGGCTCCCTGCTCCCAGCCATATGGCGGCCGAGCATTAATATTCCTGTACCGTTCACGATGATCCTTCCTCATACCTCCCTCACTCTTCTCTTTCTCAATCTCCGAGAGGACTTCCGTGAAACTGGCACAAAAAAAGAAGACGAGCGCTCGGCGTGCTCACTTCATTGTGTCCCGGGAGGGGTTGACGCAAATGTATTCCGGTAAACGGTTAAAACCCCTCTCGCACGAGGTGCCTCATTGTGGCGGATATATCCTCTGCGATCCATTGTTTTTCCCTTATAAACCTTCCTCACTTCCTCGAGATGCTTTCATCGCGGGCCGCGGGAATGGACACGTTTTTCTCCGGGGATTAGGACAACAGTGACGCAGCAATGAACAAGCCTAGTACTACTCAAAAGCCAATTAATTTCTAAACACATTAAACAGGATTAAAATTATCCATCGTTAACATGCATCTACAATGGGTTTTCTACTAGCTGATAGGTCGATTTTTGAAGAATACAATACCCTAAACTTCCCATTCCCGGGACATCTTTTTACTTTTCAGCAATTTCCTAGCTCGTAAACACATCTTTCTTAAGTTCCTTACACCCCGAGCCTCTCCAAAGAGTGGGTTAATTGCCCCATTAACTTATCGGCTGGTCACCTCTTCAATTCTCTTTAACAGGAGCTTGGGAGGGAATTTAACTAGAACGAAATATTTGATAAAGTTAGTGCAGAGACACAGACACGTTGCTGTTTACCTTGGTATCAAAACGCTTTTTCAAGCGACTTGCCGAAACTTTTGAAAGTTCTGCAAGCAGAATTCACCTAACCCTACAGATTTACATTTCACGACATAATTTAAAACTTTTAGTACTCATCTGTTTGCTCACCGTCTGCCTCATAAATTTTCTCTTCCTTTCTCAAATGTCTCCTTAGCTAATGCAACTATGCCCATTTATGAGGTGAATTAATACAGCGACAGTATATGTCATCGCTGTTTGTGGGGGCCACAACTAGGAAAACAATGTTAAGCCTAACATTCCGTATCGTCATATGAAACGTGTGAAAGGATGGAAAGGGCCGGTTCTTACATAATAAGTCATTATTCTCAATTCGATGGTGACAGGCTTTACTTAGTGAATATCCATGTTAAGCCTCTGTTAAGCCTAACAATGTTAAACCTAACATTCCGTATCGTCATATGAAACGTATGAAAGGATGGAAAGGGCCGGTTCTTACATAATAAGTCATTATTCTACATTCGATGGTGACAGGCTTTACTTAGTGAATATCCATATTAAGCCTATGTTAAGCCTAACAATGTTAAGCCTATGTTAAGCCTAACAATGTTAAGCCTAACATTCCGTATCGTCATATGAAACGTGTGAAAGGATGGAAAAGGCCGGTTCTTACATAATAAGTCATTATTCTAAATTCGATGGTGACAGGCTTTACTTAGTGAATATCCATGTTAAGCCTCTGTTAAGCCTAACAATGTTAAACCTAACATTCCGTATCGTCATATGAAACGTATGAAAGGATGGAAAGGGCCGGTTCTTACATAATAAGTCATTATTCTAAATTCGATGGTGACAGGCTTTACTTAGTGAATATCCATGTTAAGCCTATGTTAAGCCTAACATTCCGTATCGTCATATGAAACGTATGAAAGGATGGAAAGGGCCGGTTCTTACATAATAAGTCATTATTCTAAATTCAATAGTGACAAGCTTTACTTAGTGAATATCCATTCTGATTAAATTTCAAAATTACTCGGTACTTTTTTTCAGTGTTTTATTCTTAGTCAATCGGTTTCGTTGCATAGGCGACATCATCAGGTCCCTCACCTCCATCACCAACTGATGATGTCACCTATTCGACGAAACCGGTCGACTAATAGCCAGTTGCAGGAACGTAACATATGTATTCCATAAAGTTATGGGACCCATAAGCCATGGCAACCATTCAATGAGTGTTGCACAAACATTCAATAAATTCATTGGCCTCATAACTTATGGCATGGAGTTATGAGTTCCATAAGTAGACAAGATGGCGGATACGCAATGAACCGCTTGGAGACTTAATTACTCGATAAAAGAGTTGTTGAGAGTTGTTGAGTCAGACAAGTGACCAGTTTCTTTACTCTTACTGACTAATTATAATGTGCATTATCAATTATTCATAGGCCAAACTTTCGTAACTTTTATCCGGCGGTGGAAGAATAGATCAAATATTCGAAGCTAGTAACTATTGGTAAATAAGTTAAGTAACTAATAGATGTGTTCCTACAAACCGGATATATTTATGAGTTCTATAACTTTATGGATCTCATAACTATTGATTCCATAACTAAATTTTCTTGCAACCGGCCATAAGAATAAAACACAGTGAAAAAAAACAAAGTAATTTTGAAATTTATTCAAGACACCTTTCTCCCACCTTCCCTGACCTTCCATCAACAACCCCTACTTCTCACGTAAGCTTAATCTTGAGGCAGTTCGAGGGGTATAGAGCTCCACATAAAATTCAATGAATTCGGCCTCAGTACAAATGAAAACATTCTTCACCTTCAAATTATATTAGCCACTAATCAATATTCTTTTAGATATATTTGATCCAAAAAAGAAGCAGTGCTCCAAGGGGTATGGTGCCGCGGTGAGATACAGTGATACATAATTACAAAAAAAAGGAGAAAGTTCGGACGCATACAAGACGTCAGAAATGTATCGTGGTTCATATGCCTCCACAACTAGTTTTAACAATAAATCCGTTTCTCACCGTGTTGATTTCTTCCACACAATCGATACAAAACTTCAATTGAGAAGGGGTTTATGGCGTGTATCGTCAAACAGGTGTAATACGTAAAAGTTAATGGGTATAATAAGGGACGATGCGTTGCTCAAGAGTGTGATAGAAGGAAGGATGTTGGGCAAGCAGAAAAGTGGAAGAAAGAGAATAGGTTTCATGTACGGGATGAAGAAGGGTAGATGGTATGCAGACGCGAAAAAAGAAATGCTGGAGCGAGATAGGACACTGAAAGCGTAGGAAACCGGGAGGAGATTCTCTGACATTCAACAAAACCTACCTTAACCGGTAGAATATTTTTTTTTAACTATAATAATCAAGAGCAGGAAATCTTTGCAGTAACATCAAGTCAGTGCTCCTTTATGGTGGTGGAACCTGGAAAGTCACGAAAGCCAACTCCAAAAAACTGCAAGTTTTCCTTTACAGATGCCTAAGAAAATTCCTGAACATTCATTGCCCAGAAGTAATGTCTAATGAAGATCATCTGCAGAGAGCGAAATAAGACAAGATCAAAATACAAATCAATAGGTACAATTGGAGATGGAATGGCTACACACTTTGGAAATACCCAGACGCAGTTGAGAGACAGACTTTGAATTGGAACACTTGAGGTCTACATATAAGAGGCCAACTTTCTTCAAAAAATAACTTTACCGAAAGAATACTTTTAAAAAATTGTTAGTATTTTTCGTAACTCACATTGTCAAGCGAGAGCCACCATAAAGACCCCTCTCCATTCTTTCTAACTTGAAATCCTCCTCTCCTCTCCCACTTGGACCAATTGTCGACCTCGTATCTTCAGGAGACGCCCGTCTACCTCCAAGAGCGAGAGTGCAGTCCGACCGCAGGTCCCGTCGAGACGACTGCACGCATCACTGACCGCTCGTCCGACTCCGACCACCCCTCTATACACCATAAACTGCCTCTTACCCACGTAATTTACACCAACCGGACTCCACATCGCCCCCTTAAGCCATCAGCCGTCGTAAACCGTATTCTTTTCCACCTATCTCTCGTTGACAATAAAGAAGAATGCCCGGTAGAATACAGACTGGAGCAAGTAGAACAATTGTGACTACTTCGATGGCACTTGTGAGGAAAACGGGAATACTCATCATCATTGGTCGTTAAATCCTGAGGTTGAATGACTGTAGTCCTCGAATCTTCCCTATCTAATGCTAGTCCCCTTACCTCCTCGTATCTCTTCCTATGTACCTTCCTATGTATTTGGTCCATGAACTTATTCCTGGGTCTTCCTATGGGAACTTTTCCCTCTTTTTTGCCTTCAATTATGTTCTTCACAAAACCATTGTGTCTCAAGGTGTGTCCTATCCATCTTGTTCTTCTTTTCTGTATGGTGTTCCATTTGGTCCTCTCCTCTTCTACTCTTCTGTACACTTCATCATTTCTTATTTTATCCGTCCCTTTTATCTTCAGCATCCTCCTCCAATGGGAATACTATAGCAAGAACATAATAAGAGAATATTGCGAGCAAAGGAGGCACTTGGCAATTGGAGGATTAAGCAATTCTTTACACCTTCCTAAAAATATTGAAACACCATTTTTTAAGGAATTTCTGACCAAATAATTTGATAAACATAAATTGAAGCAAAGGAGATGAAAAAGTAATTCCTTTGTCCTAATAAGATAGGACGACGAACGAAGAAACATTACGTAAAATCAATTGCGAGGAGTGTGACATTGAATGGATCGGAAACTTGGATCGTCGGAAAATCAGACCAGAAAAAATTAGAAGCATTCAAAACCTGTTGTTGGTGGAGGGTAATGAAGATCATATGGAGGGGAAAATGTAAAAAAAACAAGTGTAAGGAAGTTTAGAAGAGGAAAGGAACACTTTACAGAAAAGAAGAACCTGATGGATTGCGCTCACCCTTTGGCACTATGGGTTTATGAAGAATACAAATGAAGAAAAAAATAGAAGAAGAAGTACCAAGAGGCAGGGATAAACGCAGAGAGCATTGAACGACCAATGATGATGATTAAATTTGAGCAAAGAGTGCACTTGATTACTTGGATGGCTTGTTAGAAGACAATGGGATAAGTGGCGAAGACATTTGAAGGAATGTGTACGCGAAAGAAGCGTTAAGTAACAGACAGGATATGATTGGGACCTTGGGTAAGGATATAAGGAGAGACTGGTGGAGAGTTTCATAAGAATGGTAGCGTTTTATGGGACAGAAACGTGAACTATGAGAGAAAAAGAGGAGGATGGACGTCCAGGAGATGGATATTGGAAGCGAATGAAGTAGGTGCAGAGGAAGGAAAGGCAGAAAAACGAGAAAGTGTCGTTGGTGAACGTAGGTAGGAGACCTCTTGAGGAGACAAGATGGAGGCTAAGAAGGTGGATGGAGTATGTAATGAGGAATGAAGGGTTTCTAAAGACTCTTGTAAAGGGGAGGACGCTGTATAAACGTTAAAGAGGAATCAAGAGAATAAGTTTAATGGATAGGATGAAAAGAGGCAGGACGGATTCTGAGATGAAGAAAAAAATCGTTTAAGAGGGTAGGGGTATCCGCCTTTAAAAATCTGGACTTTTACTTTCTTCCATTTAAACATATCTTAATAATATTTATTATTATTCATTAATGACCGTGTGTGATGACCTCCACACCGGTTTTTATTCCTCCTATCCCAAAAAGCGCTATTCTTTGCGTAGCGTAAAGTTCCTGGTCGTGAAGACGAGTTGTTTCACGATTATTAATTTGAAGTGAGGATTATGGACCGATGAGGGAAACCCCTGAGTGGTCCTGAGTGATTAGAGATGCTGAGAATCACTCATAATTATAGTCTTCCTTAAAATATCAAAAACCCACAAGGAATTTCTACAAAACTCGAATACCTTCGGGGTAGTAATTTCTAATCGCATTCAGTAAAAGCATTCAGCAAATTCTTAAGATATTCATTAAAACGTTTGTCGTAACGATTTGAACTCAAGTTTTTGGTTAGAGTCAGTCGCTTCATTTCTGAATGCATGTAAAATAATGTTCATTGCTGTAAAAATATACAATATAAATAACATCTACACATGCAGCTCTTCTTAGACCACTCTGAAAGAAATATAACTCGCTTAAGCATGCCGGAAACATTGCCATAAATTTTTTGAGCTTCCTATATTCTCGACCGACACTACCTTTGGAAATGTTCTCAGAAAAGTAGCAAGTCTTAAGGAAACCGCGACATTTTCGCCAAATTCCTCATGTTCTACAAAAATCCCCATGAAATATTTTAGCAGCGGAGAAAAAAATTCAGAACAAGAAACAGCTTCTGAAACTGACGATCGAAAAAGAACGAGGATCTGTCCAGGAGGGTGAGTTATTTGTTGTTTTTTTCACGTAAAATTCGGAAAGCGAGGGAAAAAGAGAAAAATGGCGAAGGCCAAAGGCGTGATCGGTAAAAAAAAACTTTGAGAGGGGTTGGGGACGAACGCGATAATGAGGAACGGTTGGACTATAAAAATGGCCGCAGAACAAACTGCGAGGAAAACAAAGGGACAAACGAAAAATATCGCGGGTGGATACCCCGGAGTAAGGGCGATTTGTGGGGGGATGGGGATGAAAGAAATAAGAAAATTGAAACAGGTGGAGATTAACCAGAGTAGGGGGAGAGAGATAAAAGCGTTTAATTAGGCATTTCACGGTGCTCTTCCAAGGGATTATTTGTGCGCGCGCTCCTTTTTTCCCTTCACATTCCACCGAATGCGTTCTTTTCATTCACCCTTCTTTCAGCTCTTTTTTTTATCCTGCCACGTTCCAATTCGAATGGAGCCCCGCGGACATTACTCCGTCGGCGATGAAAACGATTAACAGAGAGCAAAAGAAGTGCGGGCGAGCGAAGCGTGGCCGACAATAGCGCTACCCCCTTTTTGTTTTTTGTTACTTGAAATATTTTTTGTTGGACTGACTGAAATTCCTGGAGCCAAGTCCTGTAGAGGTAGGGTTTTTTTTATCAACACCGACCGAAAGAATGAGCATACAGAAGTGTATCATGCCGGGAAGCTTTTCTGGCGGAAAAACATCAGAGATAGGGGATAAGGAAGAAATTCATTCAGTCACCAGGCAAGTCGATGAATTACCTGTAAGAGAAGGCGGCGATGGAATGAGTTTTCACTCTCTGGTGGATGAACGTTACTCATTGAGCACTTTTCTTAAGGAGAAGTCTTAATTTTAGACATGCCCGATAACCTACCATGAATTTACTCTTTGTGTACAGAATTATGAAACATCAGCATGAAAAAAATACTGCTACTATATCAGTTTTTGAAAAGTGCTATTAAAAGCATTAAAAAATTGCGATTGATTTGATAATAACATTTATTTTTAATGCGAACGTATTTGTATTGTATATATTTAATTTAAAGAAATACTTTACATTTTAACATGTACACAAGGTATACTTCAACATTACCTTCATATCGCACCTTTTTTAAACTTTCCTAATTTTTTCATCACATGACTGCTGAAACTATTTATTTCAGAGCTCCACCAGGCACACCATCGTCAGCGAATAGCGTTACACATTCATCTATTCAAATTGTTCGACAAACCGCCGAAAGAGATGCAATTTTCCACGCACTTAATCCGAAGCGTTACTATTTAGTCTATCGCAGCAACTAAATGGAAAAGCCTCTCAGAAAGCAGATATTTCAATGATTTTGAAACGTAGCAAATTTGACTCGCTCGTCCAAAGAAGGTTAAAAATATATTATAAAGTAAGATTTCTGTTACCGAAAGTGTAAAAATATTAGCAGGTCATTGGACTTTAAATGAAAATACGTGGGTCTAAAAATCATGAATTTTTACGTTGAAACGCACTGTCTTAACGACAGCGCGTTGGCATCACTTCACATAACTTTTTTATCTCAATTTATGCCCGAATAATATTGTTAGAATGGCAAGAAAGAAGTGAATTAAGAACAAAGAGAATTAAAGGTGAATTAAAAGTTGGAGTTCCACAGGGTTCGGTGCTAGGACCGACTCTCTTCAACCCAGACATGAAAGACTTTCCAAAAAACCAAAACTGACAGACAGACGTGGCTATACTGGCTCAAAGTAGAAGTCTAAAACTAGCAAAAACATACGCACAGGATGCACTTGACGAAGCAGTTAGGTGGTACAAAAAATGGAGACTGGAATTAAACATTTACAAAAATACAAGCTGTAATCTTTAATCGCCCAAGAACAGTAATTGAAAAACGGAGCTGCCTCAGAATAGGGCAGCAGCCAATAGAATGGGGGACATAAGGCAAATACCTGGGAGTAGCCTTTGATGAGGACATCACGATGAGGAACCACGTAGCAAAAGTAACAGGGAAGGCGTATGCCGTAAAGGCAACGCTTTCGCCAATTCTAAAAAAATCCGACGACCCCTTCAGAAATACGGGCTAAAATATACATTTTTATCAGAAATACTATACTTTACGGTGTACCCGCTTGGGAAAACCTACTAGAAAAGGGTATATCCACAAGAATGGTAATTATAGAAATAAAACGCCTCCGAACTATTTTGAAGACTAGAAAAAGGACAAGCAACATAGCTCTATACAAAATTGCAGGAATTGAATCAATGAGTGAAGTCATTAAAAATACCCAAAAATTACTATGACAAAGCAAAAGATAGTACCATAAAAGAAATCATTGAACTATCAAAAAATAAAAAGAAAGATAAAGATAAATATGAAAGACCAAACCCGGGCAACGGCATATAACATACGAATATTATATAAAAAAACTATATTGCAGGGGCGTAGGGAAAGACATAGGGTAAAAGCCAGCATGAAGGTTGCAGTCCCTGATAAGAATACCTGCTTTGCAGCGAGCGACACTGACTAATAATATAGTTCAAAACTTTGCACAACATGCAATACATACTGACCCACCTAAGATGTTTTTTTCAGCACAGGATATTATTTATTTATTTTTCTTTATTTATTTTCACTGCCCCGATCACAGCACACTAGGCCATTTTACGTCGGGTGAACAACAGTAACAACGGACGAGACACAGACACCCATATAATATTCCACCCAGGCGGGACTCGAACCCGCGAACCTCGGGTTAGCAGGCGAGGACTTTACCCCGCCGCCACCGGGGCCAACAATTATATGGGCCAAATGAAGTCATGCATAGATAATGCATACTATTACATAAAAGGGTGGAAAACACAGTTCATTGACTGTTCCAACCACAAATTCTACCCTCTCCCAAACAGTCGTGAAACGGAGAACGATTGATTCCGGTCATGTCTCCGGGGCAAAGAAGAGAATACGAGGTGGAAGAAAATAGGTTGGATGCTCACTAGGAAGGCTTGCTTGGCTGGAAGTAATGGGTTTCGTGCGTGCGAGAGGAAAGGTGGGAGGAAGTTGCACGGGCCGAGATGAAAGAGGAGCGGGAGGAGGCGAAGACAAAGGGGGCGTGGAGCGACCGAATTCGGTGAGGAAAACAATTTTGCCCCGGCCGACGGTCCCCACAACTCTCTCACTCTTCCCTAAAGTGTTAGCGCGGGCGGGGAGGCACTTTAAAGGGGTCACAGGACAGATAAGCGAAAACATGAGGCAAAACCACGGCGGCAGGGGAGATTTTAAAGGGTCGTGCCAAGATATGCGACCTCAGTCCAAACAATGCAGACCCTAGACCACCTAGACTGTATGAGGATAACTTAAGGCGGCCCTGGTTTGACTGAGTGAGTCAAGAAAAATACTAAGTTACGTATTTTCATTTATTCAGCATACAAAACCTTGCTTTCACTGATGAAAAAGGTCACTAATTTAAACAAAAATTAAGGTTCACAAAATTCTGATTATTCCAGAAAATTTTTTTTTCATGATCACATCTATCCAGCTATAGGAGCCGACTGCAGCGCCATTTGCATGGAAATACCGCATCTTGATTTTTTGCCGATTTTACAATTACGGCAGTAATTCGCTAATAACCTCAAGAAATGGGCAGTAAGATGCTTGTATTTTATTTTTATTCAAATTACCAGGACTTTTCCCTTCTTTTTAACAGTTTTAATTTAAAAGCTTGAATATAATTTTTCTTTCAAGCTGGCATTTTCTGCTGTACCAGAGCAATTTTCATCGGGGCCCATGTTAAAATATCGATTTTTGACGGCTGAATTACAGTAAACCTAGACAGAAAGCCCTATTTTATTTTCATCTCAGTTTATAAAGCGTACTTCTAAGATTCTATATTTAAGTTTTCAGAAAATCTGGAATACGTGACCGCTGACCAGAGCCACATTAAATTGGGTCATTCGACCATGTTATTGCAACAGTTTCTAACTTTAGGATAACATATTTTCCGTCTCTAAAGCCCTTGTTGGCAGTAACCATTAATTGAAATTATTATTACTTGCTTAACTGTAATTCAGCCTCGAAATTGGAGATTTTAACATCGGCTCTTATGAAGATTGCTCAGATTCCAGCAGAAAAACGTCAATTTGAATGAGAAAGCATATTAAAGCCTTTGATTGAAACTGTTTATAAGAAGCGAAAAGTTCTGGGAAATTGAATCAAAATTTCATATTGGCATCTTACGGAATATTAAAAAAAAAGTTATCAGCGAATTACTGCGTGTCAAAATGAGGTAGTTCCATGCAAATGGCGCTGCAGTCGGCTCCTAAGGCTGAACGAATGTGATCATAAAAAATATATTCGTGAAATAATCTCCATCTTAGGAAACAAAATTTCGCTTTCCGGTAGGCAACACATTTTATACGCATAAGCAGGATTTTTTAAAATAAGTAAATAAATAAATAAAAATGTATAACTTGGTTTATGACTTGACTCACACAGTGAAGTCATAGTCGCTTTAAGCATCAGTGTTTGACCCGAAAGAATTCATCAGATACCGCTCAGACGTGAACCTACTGGCCAACAAATTACGTTCGACACTTTCGCGAAAATCATTAAAAATAGGACGCGACCAGAATCAAGTATCCGGATCCAAAAAGGGTAGACATCGCGGTAAAGAAGCAATTTATTCAGCTTCACCCATAGCGGACGCTTCAAAACGTCCAGACACACTTATCCTAGACATGTGAAATCAAGTCGTAGTGTCAGCATTCAGTAATCCGAGTACATTCGGCGAACGCGTAATCCAAACGTCCAATTGAAACCAAGACGCGACTGTCCACTAAATTCCGAGAGAGAGATAATCCCCTACCCTTTTCATCCCAGAAACAAAACTCGAGCAGCCCATTCCGTCGACGGATCCCCCCCTCACCCCCTCTCAACTCAGCCTCCCTGGACCACTCTTCTCATCTCTGAAAAAGGAGGATGAGAGAGAATTTGCATTTGAATTACCAATTCAAAATACGAGGAAATCCGAGATCAGTCGAATACATCACGCGGACTTTTTCGGTGCCCTTGTTATGGGGCAGGGGGGTGTACTGAAAGTCTCGGCCATTGTATGCAGGGCACGCAGACACCGAAAGAGACTGGATTTATATATATGTACTGCTGCCCGAAGGCATAATGGCACAAACAGGGAATGGGTGAGCTCTGGTGCGGATGGAGTCGGTAGGGAAGAAGCTCGGGGGCCTCATCTAAATTTGTGAGAAGAAGCTTAGCGGAAAGAGACGAGGCCGAATGGAAAACTATAAAGTAGCAGTCGCGAAACAACACGAACATAAAGGCCTCTCTGAACACGATGCTCACTTCATTGGTGAAAATTGAGGTGAATTCCGTTGCTACAAACAAGAAATGAGCCCAAGCGCCAAAAAAAAAAGAATTTTGAGCCGGCGATCAATTTGAATGGTCGGATAAATCCGAAGCCAAAATGGGTTCATAAATAGTAAGTCTAACTTTATGTCTTTCATAGTTTTCTTATTACGAGTACAAAAGGTTTCGGCTGTTAAGCCATCATCAGATACGCTGATGATGGCATTCTTTGACAACCTTCTTATTCTTTGATCCAGGCTGCCATGAGTCTATATGCCTCACTTGTTTCAATGAGATTAAGAATTCATCAAGTGATGATTTTATTTTAGCCATTGAGATATATGGAGAGGGCACTTGCTATACTGGCCGTTGCTACGAGCTGAAGCCAGATCGCCATCTTCGTTGACTCTCATGACAGTGTACCTGATGATGGCGAAACAACCGAAACCGGTTGTGCTCATAATAATAAATCTGTGGAAGACATTAAGTTAAACTTACTACAATGTCGACCTTCCACCATGTGAAACCTCCAACTTTTTAATGAGTTCATAAACTTCTATGCCATGGTTAATGACAACATTCCTTTTCTTTGATCCATGCCATTCCTCACTTGTTTAAATGAGATTAGGAATTCATCAAGTGATGATTTTATTTTAGCCATTGAGGTATATGGAGAGAGTACTTTCTATGCTGGCCAATGCTGGCAGCTGAAGCCAGTCCGCCATCTTCGTTGACCCTCATTTTCCTGTTGCACTTGTGGGCAAATGAACAAATTTAGCAATTTTTCCATGTTTTTCATCGATAACTTTGGAAGTTTCCCATCGATAGAAATCAACACGCACTAGTTTCTTTAATATGCATTCTCTTATGCATATTATATTGTGTTTACATTAAGTTTATACATATACTATATTGTTTATACATTAAGATTTATAATACTCCGCATTATCGAAGAAAACTAGAGTAATATAGAGTAGAATCCATAGCACTAAGCTGCGAATATATGTTTCAAGGGTTACTTTCAAACTGATGGTTGATATTCTTGCTTTACATCCGCTAATTCGTCCATTCCGTCGCGCTATACATAGGAAAGTAAGGAGAGAGCAGGGTTAAACATTATGGTCGCTATTTCGGTTGTCAGGCTTCAGTTTGATGATTTGGTGCCCTCTTCATACACCTCAATGATTTTAACCATTATAGCCCGTGCACTTCACATAATTAAGAGGGCAATGATCATCGGAGCAGAGATAGGGAAAAGTTGAGATGATCAATTGCAAACATGGGGAATGTTTCATATTATTGACATATTTCCTAATCGACAGACCATGACTACCCTTTATTGTTCGACACCTTTTTCAAGATCTCCGCATCAAATAAATAACAGATAAACAGAATTTCGCCAAGCTTAATTCAAAGAGTAAAGAATACACCTACGCAAATAATGAAATGTCTAAATTATTTCGTCCTTCATTCTCTTTCCTTACAAAAATCACGACCGTTGGAAAAGTGCAAAAATGCACAGAAAAATACTTTTTTCGGGTACAGACATCTCTAAAAATGTACCAATTATGGTTGTGAAGGACCGACTCGAGTTTCTACATTGTTTACAATAGTTACGACGCATTCATGACCATATTTATTGGCTTACAAAGAATAGCGGCATACATCCAAGGAAACACTGCATGATAATTAATGATTATAAACATTTTTCATTATCCCCGCATGTAATTATCACCCAGGACTTGACGTGAGCCCTCTTCCAGATAAAATATGAACGTGGACTCGGAAATTGATTAATAGGTTTTTATGTCAGTACAGTATTTATTAAGGGGCGATTGGTTGCTCGAGAATGCGATAGACAGAAGGATATTGGGCAAGCGGGGAAGAGAAAAAAAAGAGAATATATTTCATGAACAGGATGAAGAAGAGCATGTCCTATACCGAGGCGAAAAAGGAAATACTAGAGCGAGATAGGCCCCTGAAAGTGAGGAAAACCGGGAGGAGATTCTCTGATATTCCACAAAACCTACCTAAACCGGTAGAATATTTTACAAAAATAAATTAAAAACGTGATGTAAAGGTACCAAGAAAAAAGTTTCCGATTTTATCATACCGACGGGAACACATTAGCCTCCCCAACAAAACGAAAGTATGCACGTAGACAGCAAGATACGAGCATCATTAGAATCCTCGTCACTAGCATGCAACAACAATGGGCAAAAGCATCCACTTCATACGAACTGCAAGCTTCAACCACTCCACTAACTAAGTCAAGCATTAGTAAGGAGGAAAGAGAAGAGGGAAACAGTGAACTGAGAGCAGTGTTTTTTTGTGCGCACTCTCTAAAAAGCACCGTCCGGGGGGAAGTTTTGGAGGCCGGGCGAGAGGCGTTGGCGGAGGAGGACTTTCTTTAAAAAATCCAGCCCTGAGGAAAGGGAGAGAGGCAATCATCCCTCTTGGCTTCTCGGAGGTGTGAGCTGAAGAATGCGCCAGATAGGAAATGCTTCACAGAGGAGGGGATCGGAGGAACGGGAAGGGAAGGCGGTGAAAGAGTGGAAGGAGGTGCTGGGGAAGTTACCCGCGAGGTATGTCGGGAAGGGGGCGGGTTAGGAGTAGGGGGATGGTGGCAAGAGAACAATTAAGAGCAAGAAAAAGGGAAGTGGGCAGGGGAGAAATAGGGTGAGGTACGGGTGAAGCGGGTGGATTAAATGTTAAAAAAACTCAAGGGGTTGCCCCGGGGACTTTTTTTTTCTTCAACCCCTCTCCAAGTGCTTTAAATCTTTCGAGTGACAAACGTTCGTACGCTACTTGAATGGGATTCGGTTGTCGCATAAATCGTGACCAAGAATGAAATAAAAAAACAAATAAACAACCTCATCACAAAAAATATATGCAGCGCATGGCTCTACATCTTTTCCCTCGAGCCACTGCAGAGGTGTGTTGCAGAGGGTGTTAGGACCGGGGATGTTAAACGAAACCCGAACCAATCATATAGTTTCACTCCGGAACGGAACTATAGGCTTTCTTTTTGACTATACTTTCGGTTCGGAATGAAACTTTATGCACGCCTTGACTTTAGTTTTGTTAACGGAACGAAAGCAGAATTTTGAACGAAATCAACGTTCTGGGAACCGTTCCTAATTTTGAATAGTTCCAGTTTAAGTCAAGTGGCGGATGGACTTTCGGTTCGCTCTCATTGTTCCGGACCCATGGTTCCAATCAGGACTAATCTCAGGGAATCGTCGTCGTTACTTGCACATCAACAGCATAAACAATGGGAATCCTTATGGTATACCTACAAAGTAGGCTTGGAAAGAGCGTAACAATGGAACTATCGGAATATCATAACAGCGAACACCTTATGCGTCTTAACAACATATAACTTACTAACCTCATCATCAGCATCGCGTAACAACCAGAAAAAATTTAATTTATAGTGATTTCAGAGATGGCAACGAGTGTATATTTTGAAATTAAAACTTTTTGGAACTTTTAATGCCCTAAGTTAGGACACCGGCTATGTGGGAGAGAGAGAATAGAGGTTTTTTATACAGCCGCTCATCGTTCATCAAAGGAAGGAATATCTGTATGAATATTTCTCCGATTACAAAGATTCCCAAAAGTTTTAATTTAAAATAGTACACTTGTTGCCATCTCTGAGAAAAGGGAACAGAAGAAGGGAGGATGTAAGTGTTCAGCATGTTCATATAGTATATTTGGGTCACATTCTGTTATTTTATATAGCAACCCATCGTGCGAGAAAGGACGACAAATCTGTATGAACGTTCCTATCAGACCGGCAGCAAATATCTCTTATTCTCAGATGAGCATTTCGAAAAAATTAATTAACTTCGCTGACATAGACTTGGCCTGACGTATCTTCATAAGCTCAGATCTGAAAAGAGTTTGTGAAGAAAGTAAGGTGAAATCTCAACCAGGTCGCTCTGTTAATTGAAAAAAAAACAATTTTCGCGGGCATTTATTTCCACAGCTTCAATGCGAATGTACTGAAAATGTCTCGCCAGAGGCCTTTTGTTTAGATTCTCAATTTCCGTTTAAAAATGACGTCAGTTAAACTATTCACTTACTATGGAATTGACATGAGAAAAAATTGTCCTAAACCGGGAATCGAACCAATACGCTACCCAAGCTTCCTAATTCACATGACAATTTAGAAAGATACGTATGAACTAGATGTTTAGCCCTTGCGGTTCATCAAATATGGCAACGCAAGGGAGAATGGACTTCAAGGAACAATGGACTTCAGCATGAGGACATCTGTATGTCACCGCCGTAATCGCGGCATGTCTGAATACTTTGTAATTTCATTTAAAATTTAAAAAATTTCATTCCTAGGAATAACATTCAACAATATGATTTTTTGACTCTTAGAAAAACATTTTTCCAAACGCAGAAAAACAGAATAAGTAGAGACGATGATTTCCCATGATGTGTGATTTTTCTGTCCATATGAAATTATTAAAGTCCGCTGCTAAGTACGTTGATATTGTCTTAGCGAAAAGAAAAAAATGTTTTAAGATTTAACTCCCTTCATGCTGGCCATATCACTCATCAAACATCTGTAGTTTTCATTATCCGTCACTACACATCATTACCTCAGGCAATTGTAATTATTTGCAAAACAGTCGGAAATTAAATTAAAGCAATAAAAATGATCCTTACGTTCAAGCTACTCGGTCTGACAATGAGCTTCTACATATCTCCTCACAACACTTACACTTTCCCTCGTTATCTCGTCATCGCAACGACCACTTCATGAGGAAATGGTTACAGAACAGCAACAGAAGATAAAGACGCCAGTAAGCAGTCCCATGGACGAGGAAGCTCATTTCCCCGACACGATCCCCCGCTCGTAAACGCATCCTCAAACTTTCGCAGAAAATCCACTTAAGGCACTGGATTACACCTCGGGTGAGATAATTGCCATTCGAGTTTTGACTTCAAGCCCAAGCTGCAGAGAAGATACACCGGATTGTTAATCTTCTCCACGATCAAAGAGCTACTCCCCTGGGAATGTTTTGGGCGACCGTTTTCGTGTGACGATAATGCTCAAGTCACGATACGCTGCTTGAATGACTTCGGCTAGCTCGATGGAGCCCATTTGTGGAAATACTCGGGAGAAAATAGCATCAAGATTCCTTCCCAAATGTAATAAAATGGAATCTGAACAAGATGAGCCAGCCTGGGGCTGAATATAAGGTTTCGGGACATAAAATGGAGAAGGGGGAATGTTTCCACTCAGTATTTCACAACTTCTAACTATAATCAAATACAATTCGGGCAGTGATCATTGGACTAAATTTCGCCAGATATTTTATTTTTCTAGCAATCGACTTAGACGGTTTCAACTTAATTTGTCGCCATGATTTCCGTATTTGGATGAAATATGGTACAGAAGTTAGGTGGTTGAAAATATAATACGGAGTGACCCTAAAGTCTGGGGGCACAGTCGAAATGCATGCTACATATAAACAAAATTTAGAGATTTGACTTCTAATAATTATAAATTAACATTTGCTGCGAAGGTAACATAGTTACCAAGATTTCCAAAGTGCCTTGATTTCAGGGACGTCGCGTATTAGTTCTCAGAAAAATCTCGACGGAAGCACAGAACAAAATACACTCGGTGAAACAGGAGCTTTCATGGTATAAACTTATGCTTAAGTTTCATTTAGGGATGTATAAGAAATGGTCTAAGTAGGTTTTTTAGGAACAAAATATAAAAAAGGGGAAAGATTACGTTCCTACATACTCCAGCGGATCAAGACGGTTTCAAAGGTCAGACCAGCATGTAGAAATGATCTAGCCAAGGAAGAATTTACGAAGAAAATGGAACTGATAGGGTGGTATCTGAGGAGAGAAAACATCAGTAAACATTGATGTGTTGTGGGGCACGGTATGGGGTGGAAACCTGGTCATCACGGAGAGAATGTGTACGTAGACTGGAGACATTTGAGATGTGTACTTGGAAAAGAATGAAGATGGTAAGCTAGGTGGAAAGGAAGGGTTCAATATGGTAGAGAGGAACAGAAGTTAGGGATGGATTTACGAAGAAGGCATAAAATTGAATAAAATATATTTAGAGAGGCGAGGTCATTATGGAGAGCGTGATAGAGGTGAGAACTCAGGGGAAGAGAGGGAGAGGGAGGAATTTTGGACAACATAATATAGTGAGGCCGACAATCGAGGAGGAAGTGGTATAGTAAAAGAGGAAAGGAAATGGGTAACCAAGATTTGGAGAAGGTAAAAAATAGATGGAGGGCATTCTGAGAGGTGGTGGAGCATATTTAAGAGGGTGATTGAGGATTGAACGCTGAGTAAACGCGGAAGAGGAAGGGATTTTAGACGACATGAGGTGAGGAAAAAAGTACGGTAAACATGAGAATTATCTGATGACAAGAAAGTTATGATCAGGTTAGTGAAAAAAGGCAATCGAAAAGTAGGAATAAGGACAGACCAAAAACCTACCAATCATATGGAATTCCATCCGATGAATGGAATTGAATAGGTAAACAACCGCATTAATTAAGAAATGCGAACGCTACACATTAGGCATTGCACATATTTTTTTAAATAGCAATATGTATTTCAAATAAATGAAGAACTTGCCACCAAATACTCTATATTTTAATTTTCTGCAGTAAGGTACATATCCATCAATCCTTGTCTTTTCTTGGTTGGTGAAATTGTTAAGCGTGATAATCTCTTTTAGGCCGAGGAAACTGTCAAGCCTCTACTACTTTAGTACAGAGTAATGTCAATTTTTGGTCCATTTCCTTGGCCTAGCATTTTCGCCTGATTCAAACTGCCTTTTTGATGCTGAGGCCGAATAATCTTATCATAATGCTTTAGAGTCTTCAATCACAACTCACTTGATTTTTTAAAAACTTTTTACTTTTAGGGATTTTTTCCAAAGGTAAACAGGGAACTCAAGTGATTTATTTCCAGCTATGTCGATTAATTCTGATCAGGAGACAGGCCTGCATAAAGATACCGGTGGATAAAAGGCTCGCTGATGAAAACATGGGATAAAGTTATAGCTTGAGTTAGTAGTTAAAATATACAAGAAAAATTCTGAGGATCTCTCGAAAGGTAAACATATTTCATCCAAACTGAATATCGATGATAATAAATAAGGCAAATGTGACCGACCGATGGAAATCTTAAGAAAACTGAATAAGGTATCGAGTGTCCGTTGTGGTAGCCTCATGCCACTGATTTTACCGGCCAGTCGAAATTCCATAATATTCGACGCCCCTATGGAAACAAGTGCAGTAACTCTTCTGTAAATGACATAGGTTTAGATGTGATTGATTGAAACTATTACATTATTATAGTAAACTTAAAGTTTCCTAATAAGGTTCATACTACATTTTTTATCTGAATCATTGTCAAAAACTGCCGATCGCTTTACTTAAATATTTCAATCCCAGTAATCAACTTTACCCTGCGAAGTAATCACGGTACACCGAACTGTTCCAATCAATAAGTTTAACCTCAGCCGAACAATATATTGACCTCACCCTCCCTCGGTGGCCACGATAAATATTCAATCCACGTCCTACGGCATCCCGAGGGTAGCCACCGTGAAGATTAAACTCTTAACGGTAAGGATAATCAGTTTACAAAGAACACAAGTTTTGGAAGAGAGCCGTGACGCTCTATACATTACCACGCTTGGCCCATTCACGGCGTCACTCGGACGGATAGAGAGGAAGCGTAGCGGTGGAAAAAAAGCAAATGGGCGCGATATTTACTGTTGTCCGACGCCGTAGGGGAGCCGATGGGCCAGAGAAAACAAAGAAGGCTACACACGAGTAAAGAGCGGACGCGGACAACGGTCACAGAGGAATAGCAAAGATGCTGCGACACACTGATTGGGGGTAGAAACGTGAAGAAGAACGTGAATGACTCCTCTTACCGGGGAAAAAGGTTGGCTCGAAGACTTGGAGGTCGACGAGGTCATCACTGTCGGTGCAAAGATTAAGTAGACTCGAGTTTGGACACTGATTAAAAATTAACCATAGTTCCAACATGTATGTCAGTTACGTCAAACTGTAGCTTATTTCATTTTGAGTTTAACCATGATTATCGATGAGACAAAAAGTTGTCGTTTTTTGTGTATTCGAACGGAACGCTCTCTTTGACATTTAATAATAGAGAAACGTGAAACATAATTGTGTTGAAATTTTTGAAACTATGCAGAAAAACATATTTTTATGAATTATTAAACGTTCAATTTATCATATTTTACCATAAAAAGTTGCTGCCAATTTTAATGAAACAACTTTTTCGTGGTTATGAAGAGTACTGGGAGCTCGATTTTGGTCGTGTTTTGAAGCTCTTTACAACAGTATTTAAAAACAAAGACCATCGCTAACTCATAAGGTAAAATCAATTTATAACGAGTTAGTAAACAACCGAGATGTTGGAGTCATTAAATGTCAAAGAGAGCTTTCCATTTGAAAACTAGCACTTTTTGTATTTTCACCGCGATAGAAAATCGGAAGTGCATTATCAAAATAATTGGCAACCAGGTAAAACGTAAAATAAAATAAGCTACTGTTTGATGTAACGGGCATTCTTGTAAGTACTATGGATCATTTGTACACAGTTTCCTAACTCGAGTCAACATAAATTTTGAGCCGACAGTACTCAGTTTCCATCCTGAGGGATCTGTTTTTTCTTCTCGTATTATTTTAAAAGTATTCCACCGGTAAAGGTAAGTTTTGATAAAAGTCAGAGAATCTCCTCCCGGTTTTCTACACTTTCTCCATCTACATTATACCCCGCGATCCTCCACATGGGAGTGTGGCAGGGGGTGTTCGGTCATCAGCCGAGTAAAGGTGTCTTGGCGTAAAGTTTTGTTTGGGCGTAAAGTAAAGTTTTTTGGCGATGAAATGGTAACATGTATTATAGGAGTGTATTTATTGGAGCTCAATTTTTTTTATGGTTGCTAATTGTTCGCGGAAAGAACGAGTTTTAGTACCTATCTGCTCGGCAGTGTATCTCTCTTATTTTATCGAATCTGTCAGATCTAAAGATATGGTGAGGCGTCATGATAATATTCTCTGTGTCGCTCTGAAAAACATCAGTTCTGAATTTATCAAGCAACCTAAGCCAAGTGTGTAGCCTCCGAGTCTCTAGAAGCTACCACCTTAATCCCTCTAAAAGTCGTGGGACACTATATGTACGCTCGTAGCAGTTTTTAACGAAGCGCGCTGCGTTACTTTGTATTTTATCAATTTTTTTGGTTAAATTTATTTGACCAGTGTCCCAAATACTCGCGGCGTATTCGAGGTGCGGCCTCAAATACGCCGCGAAGTAGTCAGAGCGAAGTAGCATCTCTTATTTACTTTTTAATCCGAGGACCTCTATTATACGTTTAACAAAACCTAGTTTCTTTAATGCTGCGCCACTTATGCTCTGTATGAGTAATCCCCACTATATATCAGATGTTAAGGTACTTTCAGGGGTCTATCTCGCTCTAGTATTTCCTTTTTCGCCTCGGAATACGATCTACCATTCTTCATCCTGTACATGAAACCTACTGCTAATCTCTTTCTTCCCCCTTCCCCATTTTCCCGCGGGGATATTATTTTAAGCCCGATTTATATCTCTGGATCTGATAGGAGCTACAAAATCAGGAAAATACACTGGAAACCTCAAAATTCCTTCGTCCTTAATACAATACAGTCTACACACACACACTCGTTTATTAACCAAACCACGCGCAAAATCAGCAAAACGGAGCGGAGAGTTTCAGGTTTGACTTGGATATGTGTACGATAATATCTACATCCTCTTTGGAGAGAACACAGTAGCATATCCACTGTACCACACTTTGGTCCTGTCTCCCCTACTTTTCCCTGCACCCTCTCCTTTATGTGGCTGAGTTATAAAAACCCCCGCAAAAGATCTCTACATCGGCTATCAGAGTGTGCGTCGATGTAGAGATGACTTCAGTTTTCGGTCGTTTCCCCATGAACGAGTGTGGCTACCAAGGATGGTCCGATATTTTTAAGGTGTGGGATGAACCCGAGGAGGGAAGAGGAAGACAAGAGCTGTAGGACCGCTCATAAACGGAGAAGCTCTCGGGTGATTAGGAGAAGGGATTGGGGAGAGTTGGACGGGGGGCGTGGGAGGTAGTCAGTGGGGAGGAAGAAGATTATAAAAGGGATAAGAAGGGAGGAACACCACGGCAAAGGGGGAGGTGGGTTGGGAGTAGAAAGCGAAGAGAAGAGGGTTGGGGATACAAGAATTCCGACGTCGCCACGTCTCCGAGGATGCACCAGAGTGAGAAGCCAGGAGATAGCCTTCCGCGACACCTTCCAACAGCGTGGCAACGCCGCTCACAGACCACCCCCCGAGAGCGCAGGAGGAAGGGGTGTGTTTTATTCAAGAGAGGAGGCCCCCGTCGCCCCAGTCCGTCGCGCCGCCCGCCCCCAACCCCCCCCCTCCCAGCCCCCAGGGGAGAGGGTGAGAGCACCTGTTCGATTCCCGCCCCGCCCCGGGGCCCAGATTCGCGAATCCGCGGCGGCGGGTCGCGACGAGGATCGAGGCGAACGTTACCCTCGATGGCTCGAGGCATAAAGGGTATTCTGGCCCTTGTGGGCCGCGGGGAAGTCGAGTTGGGGCCGCAGATGGAGAGGAGTAGCGGATAGGGTGACGGGAAAAGGGTGGCATAACGGTGTCTCTAGGGCTGGGAGTGCAGCGGTGTCCACACCCACGGTTGTCGCTGCAGCTCATTAGGGAGGGGAATCTTCCTCGGTTTGTTGGTTGGCTCTCAGTGGAAGGCAGGCGAACACGAAGGAAGAACTTGCACCACGAAGGACAGGTTGGTGGGTTGCTGAGGGAGGGAATATATGGGAAAAGGATGAAGAGAAAACCGGATTCAGAATTCAGAATCGGTATTATTATTTATTGACTGAATACTCGACAATGTGAAAGTATCCAGAGGAGGACCCAGGAATAAGTTCATGGACCAAATAAAGAAGAAAGAATATACATAATAAAAACACTAACAGGAAGTAAGTCACCTAGCATTCAAGAGGCTAGGGTGGAGGGCTGCATTCAACCACTCTTAGGATAGAGCGACCTATGATGATCCAAGTTAAACCTCCTCTACATTTTACCTATATTTTCGGGGGTTAGTAAATTAACTTAGTGTGTAGACTGTTTTCGCTAAGGTCAATAATGGTGCATGTAAAGAATAAATTTTGGTACCTATCAGGTTGACAGTGAATTTCCCTCATGTCGTTGCTTTTCTTTAGATTCAGAGATATAGAGTGGGGTTAATATAATATCCTCCGCATCGGGATAAACCTCGTCTTGGCTGAATTTGTCAAGTTATCGAGGCCAAGCAAGTAGGACGGCTACTGCCAACCAATATTAGGATAGAATGACCAATGAATGAGCTTGATTACGGTATGTCAGTAACACTAGTCTAAATCAAATGGAAGAGAGTAAATTGTGGAAATCCTCCAATGGTTGCAGGCGCAGACTCCATTCTCCCTTGCGCGAGTTCATCCTGCATCCCCGGCGTACTTCCTACTTTCCTTCATCCCGTCCGAGAAGTTTATTCATTTTCTTCCGCTTTCCCGCTGACCCGACACCCTCTCCACATTCATTTTTCATATTTTTTCAAATTTTTCATTGTTTCATTTTGCTTTGCCTGGATCCTCAATGAAAACTCTTAATGAAATCCGCGATAGGCAGAATAGGTTACTGAAGGATGTTATAAGGGGGGATAGGTTGCTCAAGACTGTGATAGAGGGAAGGATTTTGGACAAGCGGGTGAGAGAAAGAAGGAGAATAGGTTTCATGGATAGGATGAAGAAGGGTAGATCGTATGCTGAGGCGAAAAAGGATGTACGAGAGCGAGATAGGCCCCTGAAAGTGTAGAAAACCAGGAGGAAATTTTCTGACTTTCATCCAAAGCTACCTTAACCGGTAGAACACTTTAAAAAAAAGCTCCTCAATACCCCTTCCAATAACCTACTCTGCCTACTCCAATTCTCCAAGAGATTTTTTCTCCTTTTCTCCTTCTTTGCTACATGGAGGCCGTAACATGGGGAGGATAATAGGTAGGCGGGGAGGGAATATAATAGGTTTCACGGACCGGCTGAAGAAAGGAGGAATATGCGCTGAGATTAAGAAATAATTAAGTTGGCGGATAGAGGCTAACAACTGCAAAAATCTAGAGGATTTGTATTGTATTCGATTTAAATCTAAATTTTAATGGGTCGATTATTCCAATAATAATAAAAATACTAACTCAATGTAACCTCAAAAATATGAGGCATACTGACATCAGTTTCTTCATATCTTTCTCGCATGAATGAGCATTCTGATTCTTTTGAATTTCATTTCTACCAATTGATGCACACTGAAATATTCAACATTGAAGTAGAATCCTAACTAATTACCGATTAAAATTTTATCTAGTATATAATATCCATACTTCGGTGGACTCTTTACAAAGAGTATTCCAGATATTACATTTCAGAAGGCATGATCTCAATGTCCACTTTGACCGCAGAACTTGATCCGAGATCTACTCTTCGAAATGAGGAAAATGTCCTCGCCGCTGAGCATCTTGTGATAAAGTTTACAAAACGAAACAAAATAGAGTCGACACTGCGACAGACATTGATGAGGGTCACAGGGGACTGAGGGTGTGGCGTCGGGGATCTCGATATAATCAATTACGTACAGAGGATAGCCAAGGACACGAAAACAGTTGACGCGAAACACCGATGAGCATGAGACTACAACACCGAAGCGTCCGGACACGAAGCTTAGTGATCCACGGAGATCATTCATTAGCATGGAATGCGTGTCCATTCGAGATGATAAATGCCTCACGAATATATCTCACTCAAAATATGTCCTCCTAACTACTGTTTTAATTTTTTTGGGTAGAGAAACAAGAATCATGGCAATGTTTCCACTCCATACAGCAGTTTGAACCTAATTTCTCGTCATGATTTCCGTAATCGGATGAAAAATTGGATTGAAGTAAGGTGGATGAAAAATATTCATTCAACCTTTCCAACCATTAATAATTTATAAGGTAAGATAGTGATATTTCCTAAGTTTCCAAATACTCTGTGAAACAGGAGATTTCATGGTATTTATATTAGTCATACTTTCATTTCGGGATGTCAAAGTAATGTGACAACCAAAGGAAATTGAGTAAAGTAAAATTAAGGCATCTTATTACAAATTTTGAAAAACTTAGCGAATTATTGCCCTAATTGAGATTAAATAAAATAGTGTCATGCAAAGGGCGCTGCAGTCGGCTCCTGAAGCTGAACAAATGTGGCCTTTAAAAAAACATACGGCGAATTATCGGCATGATTCGTAATGTAATTTAGGGTTTTTAAATAGGTCATCCATTTAATATGCGAGAACAGAACTATTTAAATTGAATAAATAAAAATGTGTAACTTGGAAATTTGTCTTGGCAAACGCAATAAAAAAACGGACATAGTAGCAAAGACATACGGAAAGGAATAGCGCTGGCTAAGGAGTCGTTTAGTAAGAGAAGGGAGCTTATGACGGGACATTGGGTAAGGATGTGAAGAAGAGGCTGTGGAAGAGCTTGATTTGGAGCGTGGTGTTGTATAGGGCAGAAACGTGGACCCCCAGAAAGGAGGAAGAGAATAGGCTGCAGGTATTTGAGATGTGGGTGGGAAGAAGGATGGAGAAGGTTCGGTAGACGGAGAGGAAGGCTAATGAGGAAGTGCTTGAGATGGTGGGTGAAGAAAGGAAACTTTTAAATGAAATCCGGGATAGGCAGAGTAGGTGGCTGGAGGCTGTAATAATGGGCGAGGGGTTGCTGAAGAGTGTGATAGAGGGAAGGATGTTGGGCAAGCGGGGAAGGGGAAGACAGAGAATAGGTTTCATGGACGGAATGAAGAAGGGGAGATCGTATGCTTAGGCGAAAAAGGATATACTAGAGGTAATTAGGCCCCTTAAATTGTAGAAAATCGAGAGGAGATTCTCTGACATTCAACAAAACCCGCATTTACCGGTAGAATACTTGAATGAATGATCGCAGTCACGCCAGAGTTACCTTAATAATAGATTAAAATCAGTGACGGAAGGAGGATGGCTTGTGGGAGGGTGGCAAGAAAGAACTTGTGTTGAGGGGTGGGAGACCGGGTAATATGTCCGTGCAAGTTTGCGGCGGGTGTCGAACGATGTGGTTACGGCAGGTTGACCACCTCTTCACAACCACAAGTCGCCGATGGCATGCGGGAATTGTGTGCGAGTGTAACGCGGCGCGTCTCCGAGAGCCTGCGCGGGGACGAGGAAGGGACAAGGGCGGCGGGGACCCCGCGACCTGTCTGGGAGCTGGGGCGAAACGACGAAGAAGCGATGCTGCAAAATAAGCGAATCGAGATCGCTCACGCGGGTCACGCACGAGAATACGAGCGTCAGGCACCTTGAGGGAATGATCGATGCTTCCGTTTCATCGGACAGCGCTGGAAGGGACCGTTTGACGGACAATATTCTCGAAGAAAACCCGGAAGATTCATTTTTTTCAACGCAATTGGGATCGATTGATATATTTTGACTGCACGATTTACATAAAGGACACCGAGCATGATCATTGTCATATGGGCCTTTAAATGGCACGTTGTAGGGCATCCCTGCACATAATTTCATCATCTAGCCACTGCATATCATTTCAATCGTTATTGTCGTAATGAAGATCGATATGGTGCGTTGAGACAAGGACCCACGGATGTATTTGATTAGCGTCAGTATTCATACTTCCATCTTAACTCACCTTAACTGGTTGAGAACCACTAATGAAAACTATTGCTTCCATTCTCCCCGAGAGACCCGTAGGCCACACGCTAGGCTTAGTTTGCTTGAGGCACTCAGAAATGGTGTGCTTCGGAGTGGCACAGAGAACATTATCATGACGCCTCTTTACATCTCTGGGTCTGACAGTGGTGATAAAATAAGAAAGACACATTGCCGAACAGACAGGTGCAAAAATTCGTATTTTCCACGCACAATAAAAACTGAGCTCCTCTGAATACACTTCCATAATACACGTCACCATTTCACCACCCAAAAAACTAATCCCTTACAATTTTACACGGGTGGTGTCCTAATACCCCCTGCAACACGCCCATATGGCGGCTCGTAGGGTAGCGTGTAGATGTACTATTTCCATCCACCTACACGATCACCAAAAAGGATTGAACAGGATCGGTTGGATGGAAGAACCAGATGAATTGGAAATCCTGATACACGATAGGTTTGTGAAGAACATACTTGAAGGTAATATTGAGGGAAAAGTCACAGGATGAAGACCGTTAAGCAAGTTCATGTGCCAAATAAAGAGGAAATTACATAGAAAGACCTACTAGGAAGTAAGAGGCCTTGCATTTGACAGGGAAGGGTGGGGAGCCGCAGTCAATCAATCTTAGGATTGAACGACCACTGATGATTTCGATCAAAATTCTCATAATCTTGCTCCAAGCTCATTCAACGTTCTCCACTATATCATTCTTTTCAACACGCTCTCGCCTCGCAAAACGTCCTCTTTTCGCCTTTCCTACCTTCTTCGAAACTCCGACACCAATTTCGTCTCCTATTCTATTATTTCTTATTAACTGAATACTCGATAACGTGAAGGTGAAGTAGACGGGAAAGGATCCAGAGAAAGACACAGGAATAAGTTTCTGGAAAAAATAAAGAAGTAAGCACAAAAACTATCAAGAAGTAAGAAAGCTAGCATGAGATAGGCAAGGGTGGAGAGCTGCAGTCAACCAATCTTAGGACTGAACAACTAATGATGATGACATGCATACATCTCATAAGAATTCATTGCAAGCTCATTTTTCCTAGTTATTCTGACCTATACCGGGTTATGCTTAATATTAGGATTTTGACTAACGCTTCTCAATATGTGGGATCAAAGTCCCACTCGCAATTTCCCTTTTATGCATACTCAATTTCTTTGCTGATGGAATTCTCCACATTATACTCTCACGGTTAAAGTCGTTCACTTCCAAAATACACCGCATGTAGCTTTCATCAAGCATATACATTGCAGGGAAAGTACGACAATTTCGTTCCTTGGAAGTGAATCAAGATATAATCAATTATTTTCCAAAATCGTTGAAAAAGTAACATTTGGAGTGATCGGAGTCATTATTGACGTTTTAAACCACATAGATAAGCCTTAAAGTTTAACGTTCTCACATTTATGACGACGCAACAGCTAATAAATTCATAAAACTTCGTTCGAGAAAAACCTTTTTAAAACATAATTTATGAAATTCGCCCAAATTATTCACCCCACGTCTCTTCCCTCTCGATTCCACTCACGAATCAAACGTCCATTATAATTAAGGTGTCTGAGCGTTCGCAGTTAATTAATGCAACGCAAGAGATGTGAACGGGACGAATATTAATAAAACTTTTTTTCACGAAAGTATACGTCCAATCATGACATCAAAATCAACCATTCCATTCGCCCACTGATGAAGTCATAATATATATATGGAATTTGATATGACCCTAGCGCCCGTCAATTATAGTTCAGGACTGCGATATAGGGAATCAGGAAAATTTTGAACAAAATGTTCAGCTCCGTCTCCGGACTCCTAGTTGAAGCATGTAAATGGATAAACCACAGGCGAGTCATCAGTTTGGGCGGCCAGTCCATTGTCGACTTTTCTTTGAGAACAACAAAATATACATAAAACCCATTATCACACAACTTGAAATTTGAGTAAAGGAAAATAATTTTTCCTTTGACCACTGACTTGAAACAAGATATTACAAAAGAAATGCTATTATAATCATTATATTTCACAACATGCTCCATGGGTGTAGTAATAAATAATAAGAGAATTTGTTTCATCAGATTATGGACAAATGGACTAATTCAGGAGAGACAGAGGGTATGAGGAACTAAAAAACACTTGATGGTGAACAATTAAAGAGCAAGAAAGTAAAAAGTTCACAAGGGAACAGGGGAATCAGGGAGGGAACTCCTCTGCCAATCAACTAGAGGTACACTCTTTGAGAACCAATGACGATAGCCCTTAAAAGTACCCACCATTAATTTAGAAAAACAAAAGGATAAAGGATGACAGGCAGATGGAGAAGGACAAGGCCGAAAAGGTGACAAAAAGGCGTGCTGAAAGGCAAGGGCACATTAAGAAAGGTGACGCTTGGAAGAGGATGGGTAGTTGGGATGATATACGGAGAGGCATGGGGTTCGAAAAATTGAGGAGCCTTATGGTAATTAATGTCTAATGATGGAAAGTAAGTTCATGCATCAGAAACTGGAAATTTAGGATAAAGAAACTTTTATAGCCTACCAATCTTCTCGGTAAACAATCAGGTATGATAACCTCAGATTAAAAGAAGGAAAATTCTAATATTCCAAGAAATTATTTATTTTACGTGACCACTATGGTTACGTGGACCATACGAAGTTTTTTTCATGTAGGTAGGTAGGGTTTGAGATTAAGGGTACGTCGACAACAGGTGGTCATTCCGCACCACTTACACTTCTTGACCGGTCAGATAGATATACTTGTAGGTAACGATGCGTGCCATTTATATTATTTAAAACAAGAGCGGAAAAGTGTTCGGAGGTAAAGGATTTATATTCAAATGAATGAACACAGGTCAGTCTGTTACAGATATTTGGACTCGACTACGGCGGCCAGGGTCGTCGCCTAAAACGTATTCAAGGTTTAGGCTCAAGGCTTCATTTAATAAGGGATTACCATAATGTTACGCCTGAAAAAAATAAGTCTATCACCTAAGACCATGACCAATCGAAGTGGATAACGATGTAGAGGAGTGGGAGAGATAAAAAAACAAACTGATTAACAAATACCGTTCTCGTCTCGATGTCTAAGTTCCTCAGCCTCTTGGCGGCCCTCGCAAGGATCTTGGAGGCCGCCGCGGAGGACCACGAGGACTGGCTGAATGCCGTGGCGTTCCTCGTCGACTCGCCGGTCGTGTTGGTGGTGTGCAGCGAGCGGGAGGTGATGGCGAGGCAAGTGGTCTCGTCCCCTGCGAAGGTGACCGAGGTGAGGTCGCCGTTGGGGAGGGCATTGGCGGCGGCCCTGGCAACGGCCTCCGCAGCCGCAGCCGCCGCGGCCGCCGAAGCGAGCGCCGCCGCCTCGTAGAGCCTCTGGACGGCCGGAGGGCGTGACAGCGATGTGAAGAGGTCGGTGGTGATCTCTTTGGGGCTCACGAAATGGTCCTTCTTCTGGCTGAACTCGCTCAGGTCGCCCTCGGCTGAAAATTGAATGGAAAGAAAGCACACTCGTTTAGAACAGAAAAGAATAAGTTTCATTATTCTCTGGGTTTCCCCATAAGAACGAAACAGAAATTACATATCAAATTCTGCTTTTAACGAAACAAAAGAACAAAAAATATACCTCGCCAACGCTTTACAGTGATGAAAAAATAAAAATTTCACAACCACAGATAATTAACACTGAATACCAAATGGAAAACATAATATCAATCAGAAAGAGATGACAAACAAACAATACTTTCTCAGATCATTATGTAAAACATACAATTCTATAATAGGATACAATCTTTAGCTGCTACGGTAACTGATGGTTTAGTGAAGTGAGCTTACAGCCTCGCCTATAGAACAAAATCATTTTCCGCCAATCATTGTTATTAGTGACCAATGATACTCAAACGATATCGTACTGTCTACCAAATTTATTTCAAACTCTTACAACACGTGTTTCAACTGTCTAGCAGTCATCATCAGGTAAGACTGAGTCTTACCTGATGATGACTGTTAGACAGTTGAAACACGACGAAACGATATCGTTTGAGTATCATTGTTCAATATGCTGTTCTACCGCATCTCGCCGGAGAAAGTGGAGTTGTTATTAGTGCCAGAAAATTTCAGTCTCCCCAAAGAACTGTGGAATGTTTTTATTTTTAGCTTAAGTAGTTTGTAATACCATTTCATCGGAATGGCTGAGTATGTCGGCTTATCAATACTTGATCTGGTAACCATGTTTTTTGGTGCGTACTCGCTCATTTCAATGCATATGCGGCAACATTTTACCTCTATTCGTATGAGCATTCGAATTGTTGATGTTAATCGTAGAGAATTTACCCACTTCATATCTTTTCAGTATTTCTTACCCTAGCATAGCCTTTTAGCATCAGAACAACCAATCCATTAAACTATATATTATTTGAAATTCAATTTTTTTCACAGGAAAATGATGGCAATTCACAGTTGATGAGATCTACAAGATGGTCGCGTCTCTGTTTTATGCATGAAATGTCAAACGATTCATTGATCAGTGCACTTATGTGCGTTTAATTCATCCAAGTCTGATTAATTTCTGAAATTCTTAAGGCCTCCACATACCGGACCGGCCGCGGTGGTGGGCGCGATACGCGGCCAAACAACAATGGAGCATTAAGTGTGTGCACACACACCAGAGCGGCCAGGTGGCCACGTCCGCGGCCTGAGCAGCGGTGGCGGCCGAACGCGACCGGTCGAGTTTGCCCGCAAGCTTACACTAAGTAATTTTCAACTTCCTCAAGGGGTTGCACCGACGAAACTGGGCATTGTGAATACGAATGTGTCAAAATATTTTTGATTGTGATTTTTGATCAGGAACGCTATCTATTTCCATTGCACATATGCCTTCGTGAATCTACCGCATGAATAGTCAAGGTTTGTCGGTTTGTCGCTCACACCAACAATACAGCATTTCCCTGGCCGCGACCGCTTAGGTGTGTGCACAGCGGCGCTTGCGCGGCCTACGTCGCCACCACGCGGGCACGGCCATCACCGCGGCCGCTCAGGTGTGTGGAGGCCTTTAAATGAGTCTCCAAAAATTCTCTGATATTCATGTCTAATAGGCGGGGAGGAGAAAAAAGGAGAATGAAGAAGGTGTGATGGATGGAAAGGAAGGCGAAAGAGGAAGTGCTTGGTATGGTCAGTGAAGACAGAAAACCGATATAGGAGATTAGAAGAAGGCAAAGTAGATGGTTGGAAGAGGTAATAAGGGGCAACTGATTGCTGAAGACATTGATGGTGAGGAAGGCGTTGGGTAAGCAATGAAGAGGATGAAACAGAATAGGGTTTATGGACCGAATAAAGAGAGAGGCCGGACATTCCTAGAAATCAAGAAAGAAACTGTGTACCTGGAGTGGAGTTTGCGATAGTAAACATGCTTTTACTCTTCCAATTATACCTCTTTATTACCCTCATAATAATTCATATAACCCGATTGAAGATTACAACATTTAGAAATCGCTGACCAAGGAGTGCGCGAATCAAAAGTGGTTGGAAACAGGCTGAACTAGTTTAAGAAGGTTTGGAAACGAGGCACACATTTTAAGGTAGTCTGTGCACGAATAGCGAGTCCTTTTTGAATAATTAACATTTGAATAATTTGGCAAGTAAGTCGAAAAAAATTCTTGGACCATACTCATCTTAAGTAAAGCTATTTATACATGAGAAGCAATCATACTCGTTATAATATAACAATGACACTCAAACGATATCGTACTGTCTACCAAATTTATTTCAAACTCTTTCAACACGTGTTTCAACTGATCTTACCTGATCAGTTGATCTTACCTGATCTTACCTGACCAGTTACCTGATCAGTTACCTTATCAGGTAAGACTGATCTTACCTGATAAGTCTTACCAGATGATGACTGATAGACAGTTGAAACACGTGTTGTAAGAGTTTAAAATAAATTTGGCAGACAGTACGATGTCGTTTGAGAATCATTGTTAACTATGCTGTTCTACAATACCTCGCCGGAGAAAGTGAAGTTTATTCGTTATCATATAAATATTGGTATCCATTAGGACAAGAAAAATAGTATGAAACGTTTATTTTCGTATTTAAGAGATAATCTGTACATTTTTCATCGAACTGTATCGAACTATATGTAAATTACCATAAGCCTACGTGTTAAAATTGCATTAAATTGCCGAGAATAAATTAGCGATATACAATTTTTTTCGCTTTTTTATATGCCTATTACTTTGTTGAAAGGAGGGGGAATGTTGCAGAGAATACTAGAGGAGAGAACAATGGGGAAGAGGAGGAAAGAGGATAAGAAAACTTATTGACACACTACTTGAAAGTGGAATCCTGGACGAAATAAGAAAAGGGAGTCCATTTGAAGAATTGAAGAGGGATTTAAAGGCGGGTCATCCAAGAAACTTCTTGAGGAAATCCGAAGTAAGCGGAGTAGGTGGCTGGAGGATGTATTAAGGGGCGAGGGATTGCTCAAGAATGTGATAGAGGGAAGGATGTTGGGCAGGCGGGGAAGAGGAAGAAAGAGAATAGGTTTCATGGATGGTTGGATTGGATATTTGGGGAGGCGACCGACGGCTAAGGTCATTTGCGCCATAGGGGATAGGTAAGGGAGGAAGGGTGGATAGAAACCCGGCGTTGGCATTAGCCTGCTCTTAATGAAAGGCGCCAAGGGGACCACGGCTTAACGTCTCATCCGACATACGGAGTACTCTACTTGAAGTGCCCTCCACAAGACACTCAAGTAGGGATCCTTGTGGAGGGCACTTCAAGTAGAGTACTCCGTATGTCGGATGAGACGTTAATCCGTGGTCCCCTTGGCGCATTTCGTTAAGAGTAGGCTAATGCCGACGCCGAATTTCCATCCACCCTTCTTCCCTTACCTATCCCCTATGGCACAAATGACCTTAGCCGTCGGTTGCCTCCCCAAATATCCAGGTTTCATGGACAGGATGAAGGAGGGTAGACCATATGCTGAGGTAAAAAAGGATGTTCTAGACCAAGATAGGCCCCTAAAAGTGTAGAAATCCGGGAGGAGATTCTCTGACATTAAAAAAAACCTACCTTAACCAATAGAATACATTTTTTTAAATCCACAGGCGCCATAATAGAAACGATGCGCCAGTAGGATTAAAACTATCCGAAAACCTACCAATCATCTGGTAGAATACCCATATGAATTATTTGTAAGTACACTTATGAGAAGTTTTACGTAAATTGGTACATAAGCGAAAATCGCTCTCACCGCCTTTACGCGTTGGGAGTCATTCGCCGCTTTCTGAGCACACTTCGGAGGCGCTCAGCGGGGAGGTATTTCTCGATTAAAGAAGCATCTTCCGTTCGGTAACGAAACGGCCGACTCGTCGACCCGAAATCCAAAACCGAATCCTGTCTCACTGTACATCCAACCCCTCATCCACACAACCACCGATCGTGCTCCATCCTCATCAGAGGAAATGCCTTTTGGGGCTGCGGGTTTCGCTCCGGCGTGACGGTTCACTGGAGACTTCAACGCTCTAATCTTTCCCTGAGTTCCCTCCACCCCCAACCCACCCCCCGTCGCCGGTAAACCGAGACCCTCCCCGGCGGCCCTGCTCGCGCCGCGGTTGGTGGTGGTAGCAGCTGGACGTTCGTGAGTCGACTCGCGGCACGACCAACCCATTGGCCAGATTCCGTGACGGCCGGAGCGAATAAAATGGATTGGAGGGGGTAGTTGATTCGTGCGGGTGGAATTATGAGGAGAGAGAGAGGGAAGTGGAGGTTCGAGGTTGACTGAAGAAGGAGAGACAATGTTGGCACAAGGGTGAGTCTCAAAAGGACAATGTCACTCGTGGAAGAGAGGCTTATTGAAAAGGTGCTGGAGAGATTAGGTTGATTGAGACAGTAGGAGAAAGTGGAAGGCCAATTGACAGGACCCTAGATCACGACACTCTTGGCGTGATGTCATGCGAGGGATGGGAGATAGGCGAATCTCTCTTGACTGCAAGCCATTGTTACTAGCGATTATCTAGCGTTAAAGACATTAGAATAGATGGAGAGGACACTAGATCATCAAACTGTAGCCTGACAACCGATGTAACAACCGTATTGTTTAACCATTCTATCCGAAACTTTTTAGTTGTTTGTCACAAACAATTAAATCTACACAGGATGTCAAATCTTTTCTTAAATAGGATAAGCTTTGGCTGTTGACTTCAAACAATTAAGTAAGTAAAAATTTAAAAATTTCTATTCCAGCAGATAATGACCTCTACACTCAACTATCTATCGACAAAATGTATTCCCTCAACTCATCATATGCTCCGCCTCTCTTCTTCCCCTCCACGTGATCCGTTCTCTTTCTTCCCAAACTCCGCTTATCCAACATCCTCCCATTTTCCACGTCCTGCAGCATCCTTTGCCACTCATCATGCCTTCCAACCACCAACTCAGCCTCCTCATAATCTCCTCCAGAAGTTTCCTCTCCTTACCCACCATGCAGAGAGCACTTCCTCATCCTTCCTTTCCGTTTTTTCATTCTGCTTCAAACCGATATCCCAGTTACTTGCAGCCCTGTAAACCCATACATAGACGTAAAAAGGCCTAAGATTTTCCTTCAGAAATTTCATGGGGACGTTTAACATAGCGTTTACTTAATAAAAACCGTTATCCATACAACTAGCCAAGTAAGTTCCGCCGAATTTTCGAAGCTCACGATCACCTCTGGATCCTAGCAGGACTTAACGATTTCTACACACAAAAATTTCACACCATCATTACTAATGTATTAATCTGGCCAAAAATGTATCCGGGTCGATAAATGAAAATTAATTCCACAAGGATTAACGCAAATTTTTGCCAGGAGATATTTAAGAAAAAACGACCTTACGTATAATCAGCTTAAAAAACATGCCAAATCTCGTTTAGGAAAGTAGGCAATCTGAGAAGTAACTTCCATGTTCTGTATTACTAACCCCGGTAAACAAGTAAAATGAAGAGCAAACATAGAGGAGTTGTAGGCTATTCGAAGGACTAGTTGGAAGTCGCTAGAGACTAAAAGTCCTTGAACTATCGAGACCGAAAGCGGAACTTTCGGGAAATTAGAATATCCCATTGTGAGATGTACTGCGCCATAGAAATAATGTAAAATAAGAAAAAGATACAAATGAAAATGTGCATTCGATTATTTCCTGGGAGCGGAGTATTATTTTGCTTTTGAAGGAAACAAGTTTAGACTACCACAAAAGTAATACAAGCAAACAAACTCGCCCAGTGCCGACCGTCGTGAGATGTGAGCCTCGCGGTTAATGCGCAGGAAAAAGAATGCAGACGTTGAGTCTGCAGTCAGGAGATATAATTTTTTTTAGCATTTTACAGGTAACGGTGGTTTTCTTTGAACGCCAGAGAATCTCCTTCCGGTTTTCTACACTTTCAGTGGCCTATCCCGCTCTAGTATTTCCTTTTTTGTCTCAGCATACGATCTACCCTTCTTCACCTTGTCCATGAAACACATTGATTATCTCTCACCACAGAAAGTAGACCTTTTCCGCAAAGTTTTCCACAGTACCTTAAGGAGTCCGAAAAATTGCGCAGCAAATCTCATCACGGCATCAGGACATATTCTAAAATTCCTCGAATTCCGTTGTGATATTTCTCCGTCACTTAAACGTGCTTATCATAAACTTGTCATCATTCTGATTTCAAATATTAAAAAAAATAATAAATCAATGAATAATTCATCGACTATTCCCTATTCGCGGAGCTCAGTTTCCAAAATTTCTTCTCATTCATTCACGGGCTGAAAGAATCGTTTCCTGGTCGCATTAATATCCCCCAGGTTTACTTTCAATCTACCTTTCAAAAAACCTTCGTGGCGAGGAATGAGAATTACTTGTTTTTCGTTAAAACTAATGGTAACTTTAATAAGAATCGACAACAAAAATTCCCTCACTACCAAATATATCATCCTTTGTCTTCTCAGCTACCAACCAGGTCCTCTCCAATAATCGCCGCTCCCGGCTCTTTTGAGTATTCCACTCTACTGCCATCCTCTTTCCTCAAGGACCAAATTTCCGACTTATGTGACGCCACGCTCCGTGTTGAGGGTTAACTTTATTTTTTCGATGTATTTACCTTGAGGATTCCTTGTATATTACCCTTATGCGGAAATGATTCATCGGTCCCAGTAAATCTACATCTCATGTCCTTGCTACAATAACTATGCCACTCAAAAATACTAAATAGCAATCAAAAATACATGAACTAGTCCACCAGCCAACGGGGCCCCTCGAATAAATTCAGATTCGCCTTTCGATTTCTGAGTAACATCCTCACTTTCGTCCCGTAATTTTTAACTCTATCCCATACACTATGTATTTGTAACGATTTATTTTCTTTCCATACCTTTTCCCATGTAACTCAACATTTAATGCAACCCTAAGGATGACAGACTAAATAACGCTGGTTTATCTTCCGATGTTGGTGACTTAATCAGCTCCCCTCCCAACGCCAGCATGTCCCTTGCTATTCATTGAAAAAGGATACCCCTGCCTGAGTGCTCCATTTTGCGCTCCCACTAATTTCTTCCAGTGAAATCTATCAAACGTTTTCTCGATATAAAAGAAGAAAAGGAAGGTTTCTAGCAAGACAAGATAATTTGAGATGAGCTTAATTAGTCATCATCGGTTATTCAATCCAAAGATTGGTTGACTGCAGCACTTCACCCTTACCCAATCTAATGCTAGTTCCCTTACCTCCTGGTATCTCTTCCTATGTGCTTTCCTCTTTATTTGGTCCATGAACTAATTCCTGGGTCTTCCTCTGAGGACTTCTCCCTCTATTTTGCCTTCAATTATGTTATTCACAAATCAACTGTATCTCAGAGTGTGTCTAAACTCAATTATCTCCATAATAATCACCTTTCACTCAATGATCAATCACTCACTGACGAGCCACGCCAGAGGCTCAAAAGGGCACCCAAATGTATGTATTCAATTAATATTGCCTATTTTATATCCCGCTGCTATACTCTTACCGCTCTCTTGTTTTTGATAAGACGCAAATTAATAAATAACAAAAAGCTAGAGTAAAGAAAAAGTTTACAAACAAAAGGAGCAAACTGAAATAATAATCATAACATATGAGTCATGATTATGAACATATTTTATAAACGTATATGGAGTAACATGGCTTTTAAGTATGAGATAATTTTAATGAAAAAGGAACATGAGTAAATGTTGATTTGGCTGATAACCCACGTAAAACCTGGATACCAAATGCTGCAGTCTCCAAGTGGTAGGAATGGGTGAAATATGCTTTAGGTTAAGGCAGAAAGAAGACATATGGAGAGCGTAGTATGAAATGGGTTGATCGCGACCTACCTTTAGCTCGCTGCCCAATGGCCAATCAATCCACTCATTGTATCAAACAACTTGATAGCTCGCCACATATTTTCAAATTGGTGAAACAGGTATTTGGTTTTGCGAAGCTTGCGAATCATGCCAAAGGCATTAGGTAACTAAGAATTTATACGCATCTGATTCGTGCGTCCTCTTCTAATTCGCTCGTTCGCGTTCCGGCCTCGACCAATCATGGCTCCCCACGACCTACGCCAATTTCTTTTGCCGTGTGCTCCACGACAAAGAGTTCCGCCCCAACGAGATCGAAAACAAGGAGCAGGACGAAGAAGAAAGAGAAAAAAACGCTGGGAAGGACGAGGGTACAATGAAAGTCTCTCGTATCTCGTTACGCTACGCGAAACCGCCTTCAAGTTTTTTTTAATGCCGATTCGCGTCGCTTCCGTTGCCTACGAATTGCAACCGAACCCCACATCGGAACGTATGGCACCGGAACAGAATCGTGTCGATAAAAATACATTAAAACTCTCCCATGAAACGGCGAAAAGAAAGTAAAAAATTCCTTCCAGCCCCTAACCTTTCTCAAGCGAACCAATCGATAGCGTGGCCATTCGACTGTCTCGTAGAATCGGCAGTCGTATTTTCAGATAATAAAACCTACGAGTTTCAACGACCGTGGAAATAGATCGATAATTAATTCGCAGTAGAGAAAACACACACAAAATCACTGCCTCAAAAAAGAAAGTAAGGTCAATGAAAACGAAATGAGACGCAAATTTAAAATCAATGACTATCATCCGTCTGGTTGTGAAATATTGACCATTGATTCGCATCATTTGTTTGGGTCCACTAAATGGTTCACAAAAGATTTGGAAGCCGCACGCACGTGAAGTTTTTAAGTGACAAAAAGGAAAAATGATAAGATAATGACAATATGCAATGCATCTAAGAAAAATTGAAAAACTGATGGATGACATTATTGGGGAGGATACGCAGGTGAAATTAAATGACGTAATGAGATGAAATATAGTTACGACATATGAGAGCATTTCCAATAAGAGCGAAAAAGCTGGAAGATAGGATTTTATGGAAGTAGAGGAACAGGAAGTATGCAGAGGAGAAGCATTATAATGGGTTACACAGAGCATACGAGTTGAAGAAGTAGTGATACAATCCAAGACAAACCTTCCATAGTCAGATGGGTAACAAACATTTATGAGATATCTTCGGCTACACAGGCAAGTACTTCATTCCTTTCATATCTAAGTAAATTCCCTAAACCACTGTCTTAAAAAAAATCCTTCATTCAAGCTGCTGGAAATGGTGCGTATTTCATGAATCTGACTCTAATTTCACTCTAGTTTTACTATCATCAATATTAAAGTTTTTTATCATTTTGCCAACGAGGAAAACTCATGTAATACATAAAAAATGGGCTTGAAATTAAATACTAAGATTGGTTTCTTACAAATCTGAATCTAATTACCCTAATTTCAAATCTAACTCTAATTAAAAATCTAGCTCTAATCAATGTTTCACTGCTATCAATATCAAAGTTTCAAATCCTTTTCCCTCAGTGGTTACATTTATTTGAAAACTTGAAACAAAACGGGATCTAACACCAAAGGCATTGATTGTATATTATCAATGCATGATCATATAGTTTGAAATGATAGAAAACTGCAAGAGTACTTCAAGGCCTCACACCACGCCCACATTATCTTAGGTCCTCACATGGCAAAACGCTCAGCACAAATAAGTTTGAAAAATTATCGACTCGATCGAATCCATTCTGACGGTAACAGAGGCCGCAACTCAATGTGGCACCCTATTACTCGCTCACTTCAGATAAGCACGGTTGAACTCGTAATAGTCAAAGAATATTATCCGAGGACAATACGACAGTACGGTAGGTAGGGATTTACATAGAGAGTAGAATCAGTGGACGCGGAGAAAGACATCTCCTCTTAACTTTTAACGCAATCCTCACAAACGACCGTGACTCACAAGAGGCAACCAAACACTCCCAGCGTCACCACATCCAACCCTTTTCCCATTTTCCAAGCACGTATGGAGAGATGAGAGACATTCCAATTCACTCCCTCTCCTTTAAGCTCCTTTCCCTGTTTAAATCCGTTTTCTAAATGAAACACATGACGGTCGACTGGGCTTCGTGCCGTAAACAGATCCAACCAGAGGCAATGCACGCGTCCGTGGATAGCGGATATTATCTAGCATAGGTTCCCCCAGGGACTTCCACGGACGTTGTCTGATCTTGGCGGAAATTGTGACGCCCACGCTACACAGATTGAAAACTGAATGGCGACTCTTCCAGTGTTTCGACCTCGGGGAAGAAAGGTCATGAATTTCAAATTGGTTTCAGGAAGTGAGCAGCAGCGTTCATCCTAGCCGATAATTTGGGATTTCACAATTTACTCACGCAAGACGGCGCAGAACTTACCTCTCTACTTCAGGTGTGAATTATTATAGATTATTTTCAGCTTTTTGTAGATTATTTTAGATCAAAGAGTGGCTCCTACCATCAACGAAACATCCACATTCGCCATTTTATCGCACTGCTTCTCGAGATATAAGCAAAGAACTAGAATCCAATTTCAAGGGGAACGGCTGTGACATTTTCAAAAACTAGACCAGATAGAAAATTAAGAATAATTCGAGAGATGATTAACAAAATGAGGAAATCCCGATGCAACAATCGCGTCAGTAATGTGAATATGGACATTCGCAAGTCATTAAAAAAAAACAAAATATCAAGTATCGGAATTCTTATAATACAATCGCTATAAGACCGTCGGTTGCAATGGAGATTTTTGCAGACGGCTTGAACGCATAAATCAAGTTAAAGCCTCAAATATGAATATTTAGTTAGTTACTGAGAATTTTAGCCATGAAAACTGAATTTTGGCGAGGTTAGTGACACTATATTTACTTCAAACCACTCTCAAAAGCTAGAAAAGAAATGAAATTCGGATACTGTCTATATAATCCCCTTCTCTACATATAGGCACATGCCCCTATCGATTTTTCTCTTTTCTTCCGAACGATGATAAGAAAAATAGCTATAGCTCTTGAATGATTGGTAGAATGGGAGAAGATAAGAGGAAGGAGAAGGATACAAGGAGATCGAGGAACAGGCGAGGGACCTAAACGGAAGGAGAAAACGACGGTGGATGTGACTCGGCAGAACTAACTTTTCTAAATTATCTAGCGGTAAAGGTGGCTAAAAATGAAAGTCAGAGAGCCCCGTATTACATCCTCCATCCACCTGTTCTGCCCACGGAGTTGGATATATCCCACTCCATGACTCTACCTATCCCAGAATTCATTCAGAAGTTTCCTTTACTCGCCCACCATACTTAGGACTTCCCTGTTGGTCTTCACTTCCGTTCATCACACCTTAACTATCCTTCTCCAGACCCACATCTCTAATTCCTGCAGTCTATTCGTTACTGGAGAAATATTTCCCTTAAATTATACTATAAAAACAAATATCCCATTCGAACAAGGAACCATCAATCGCTAGAGGAGGCACCCATTCCAAATGGCTTAAAACTTCACAACTGGTCGTTCAATCCTGAGATTCGTCGACTGCAGCCCTCCACCCGAACCAGTCTAATGCTAGGTCCCTTACTCCTTGGCAGCTCTTCCTATTTACTTCCCTCTTTATTTGGTTCATGGTTTATTCCAGTGTCTAACTTAAAGGACTTTTCCCTCTATTTTACCTTCAATTATGTCATTCACAAACCCATTGTGCCTAAGAGTGTATCCAATCCTTCTGATTCTTCTTTTATCTTTTTTTCTTATGGTGTTCCATATGGTTCTATCCTCTTCTACTCTTCTTTAAACTTCATCATTTCAGATTTTGTCTGTCCATTTATTCTTCAGCATCCTCCATCAGCACTAGGTTTCGAAGACTTCTAGTCTGTTCTGGTCAGCTTTTCCAATGATTCATGCTTCCGGTCCACTGAGTGCCACGCCCCACCCGAATGTTTTCAATAGATTCCTAGTTTGTCGTCCTATCTAGTTCGAGCATAGAAGTTGTCTCTTTACCACGAACGCCTTCTTAACTCAGGCTATAGCCCCTCAGAGACACGGAATTCCGAGGTAAGGATCCAACTTACTTCAATTCCTCGGTCAGCCGCGGGGGAGAGGTGGAAGAGGAGGAGGTCGCCCAAAGGAGATACTAGGAGACCTCACCTCCATCCCCCTCCTCGTCTTGCGGTCGCCGATGGGAAGGTTCAAGGCCCGACAACGAGATGGAGGAGGGATCGGTTTACACCTCCCGCGTGCAAAAGTTCCAACACTCGACAACAACAACACATCCCCTCTCTCAAAAGGAGGAGGGAAGGGAAGGTAAGAAGAGGACGATGAGAGGACCGGACGGAATAGGGTTACCGTCGCGAGCGCACGCACTCACTGGAGGTAAATATTAAAAAAAAACGATCGGCTACGTGAGCGAGGAGTCTCGAGAGGTACTCGCGTATCATACGCGGAATTGCAACCGCATCGGAGAAAGAAACATTTCGCTCGAATTTTGCTCTTTCTTTTTTTTCTTAACTGTCCCACTCTTTCCGCTTTTCAACGATTATTTACATGCTCCCTTACGTGATAGCCTTACCACTCCCAGACATGCACCTCTCTCTATGTCTCCCTCAAGTTCCTTAAACTTGGAAAAGTTCCTTGACCGCAGAGAGTTACCTTTCAAAGTCTCCACGAGAGGGCATGACTCGATAGCAGGGAAAGAAATGTCCAATTCGAGCTTCTAATCATAAGAAACACGAGGGGTGGTTAGGGAGCTTTTCGTCTTTGAAGACATTACAATGAAACTTTGCATACGTGTTCTAACTAAAGATTTAAAAAAAGTATTCTGGCGGTGAATTTAAGTTTTGATGACAGTCAGGGAATTTCCACCCGGTTTTCTACACAGTCATGTGCCTAACTACCTCTAGTATTTCCATTTTTGCCCAAGGATTTCGTGAGATTAGATCCTCGAGGGCCTTGCCTCCCTTACTTCCAGGCCCGACAGCCGCGGCGGCGTCCGGTAGTTGCCAGGATTAATTTCTCTTTAAGCGACTTTCATATTTCTGGGTAGTTGATAGTTGTGAGGGGCTTCCACCCCCGCCTCTCAACAGAGATTTTCACGTAACACCATTACTGGACTACCTTTCGTCTGGCTCCTACCCTTCGACCCACCTAGCATAGGTGGCCCTGCCGGAAGCAATATTAATTGCTCTCGCCAGTCCAGCTCTTGGGGTCATTGGAACGCGCAAGCCCTTCCACCACGTCAAGTTTGTAGTCCGCGGGAAGAGTAACTAGTGATATCTATTGGTAAGTGTGAAAAATTTCTTCATCACCTATTAGGTTTTTTCTGTAATTCGATGCAATTTTAACACGTATCCATAAGGCACACGAGATACATTCCGTAATAATTCGATGAAATGTGCAAAGATTTTCTCCTAAACCAAAAATAATAGATCTTATAACACAACAAAAGTTCCTAGTATGAGGGTAAGTCAATAAATAACTCGCAAAACGGGATAGAGGCAATGATTATCAAAGTAACTTCCTGAAATTCGTTTCTGTATTCTACTTATTCACCCTGAACAAACTTATCCCATCTCTTTACAAGTCCTTAATAGCAGCAAGGAAGCTGCAGGCTATTTGCTGTCGCAGCCAACTAGTAACCTCTTGGACTACGGCAACATAATTTTCAAAACGACGGCCACCAAAATAATTTTTTAGGTGTCCGAAGAAGATGAAAATCACTGAGGGCTAATTTGGGACTACGGCGGATGTTCCAAGATCCCAGTGAAATGTTTACGACAGATGCTGATGTTTGCGACTCATTCATTGGCTTACCCTCGTAAATTTGAGGTTGTCACGGTACGTGAAAGGTTTGAACAAATATTTAAATATAGTTTTTGCTTGAAATCCGAATACCGCGACGAAAACTATCTATGATTAAAATCATAACATGCTCACACTCATGCAAAGAAAATTTCAATTAATTCTTGCATAGCTTCCATTACAACATGTATCTTAAGTCTCACTACATAGGCATATGTGCTGTTGTAGAATGAGATCCAGGTAGTTGCCAATGTACTTGGAAGAACATTAAAATGTGCACTCAACGACCCACCATTCCAACCACCTTAATTAGAATACACGAATAGGAGTAGTTCTTTAAGTTCTGGAGGTTGGATAGAATTCGATTCATCCATTCGAATTGCATCTCCTCACCTACGGAGCCGTGGAGTAGTATATAAAATAAGTTATGAAAAATAACGGTGATGTCCATCGGTTTCATTCTAGGAACACTAAGACGGAAGAGTTAGCCGTGGTCAACTTAGCGCCAACAGAATGAATGGACGTTAAACCTTCAGAATAAAAATTAACATTAAAGATTAAGTAGCGACCATCACGAGAGACTCTTTTGCAATTATTTGGAATCATCACAACATGAAACAGATCTGACACACGCAGAGTTGTAATAATGAACAACAGATGGGATCTTTGATTTACCTATTACTCATTACTTAATTTTGGGCCTCGTAACCTTTAATTACGATTTTAATATCTCCCATTTTACCTTCTCTTGAAAGACGATTTGAGACTCCCCGTTTAGACTAAAAAGGAGGGTTACTTCGAATCTTAAGGTTCGAAAAATAATTGTAATTGAAAAAGTTAAGTGCGGATGAATCAGAGTTCAATGCATTTTTCAAAATTTCAGCAAGTAAAACACTGCAACGAGGATGGTAAATTTTACGACCAACACAAAGAGATTGAAAATAGAACGCTCGAATTTATACCGAGCTATTCAATCCCCCCGAACCTGATATTCCTCAGCATTGATAGCATAATCGGATGCAGCAAATATTCCAGGAAACACAAGAAGCCGGTTGGTAAGCCGGCTAAGGGGGCGTGGGGATGGACATTCCATGTGTTCACTGCCATGCCATAATGCCAATCATTGCCGCTTCGATTCACTTGACGAGAAGTGACTCTGCAATATGGACTTCAACCTATTCCAGGGACCACAGGTTCGGATTCCTGTTGGAAATCAATTCTGCGACACCATAACATACATTGCAGTAAGTTGAAAAAATAATTAAGCCTGCATATCAGGGAAATCGAATCGCAAAGCTGTCATGAACACGCTTGAATAATTTTCTCGTCATTAGAGGGCAGAAAATAGAGCAAGTTCAGAAGGTTCTGTATCTGGGTATTATTTTGGAGGAGAGCGGGCAAATTGGTAGGGACATAAAACATAGAATTGCCATGACCAATGAATAATTAGGTTATTCCACCTTTCTCTCTTAATGGAATGGCGTGACAGATGTGAATTTTTAAGTATTCTACCAATAAAGGTAGGTTTCGATAAAAGTCAGAGAATCTCCTCCCAGTTTTCAACACTTTCAGGGGCCTATCTCCCTCTAGCATATCCTTTTTCGTCTCAACGTACGATCTATCCTTCTTCATGCTGTCCATGAAACCTAGACTCTTTCTTCCCCTTCCGCGCTTGCCCAACATCATTCTCTTTATCACACTCTCGAGCAACCCAACGCACATTTTGACCTCCTCCAGCTACCTACACTGCCTATCACGGATTTCACTCAGAAGTTTCTATGTATAAGTCCACCCCACCATCATGGATGTATAAATTTCCATGAAACTACTGGCTGTGCAAGTAAAGTTAAAGGGGTTCATATCGCAAAAAATGAATTCGTACGGCTCTTACGACTTGGGATTGGATAAGTTTTGTCCTTACCAAACAAATCAACTGTTCGTTTGTTCTTTCGTTCTGTTCTGTTATGAACAAGGCTGTTCGTTTAAAGACTGCGGGAGTTTGGTACTTAATGCATTGTAATTCTTCTTATAAGGTGAATCAGTCCTCAGACAGGTTCAACTGAACCGCTGCCTCCATGCTCTTCTATCCTGTGCTGCCTCCCTCACCTCTCCGTAACTCCTTCCATTCATAATATCAGTTTACCTCTTATTTCTTTGTTTTCCTCTTTATCTCTTTCTCTCCATCATTCCTTCTAATATTCTTTTCATCAGGCAATCTTTCCTCGGGGCGTATCCTATCGAGTTCGTCTTCCTCTTTCTTATTGATCTTAAAAGTTTCCTTTTCTTATTTATTCTAGGCAATACTTCCTCGTTTCTCACTTTATCACTTCAATTAAATCTTTCCATTCCCCTCCATAGCCACATTTCAAAACCCTCTAGATATTTCTCCTCCTTCCTCCGAACTGTTCATATTTCTGCTCCATAAAGCACAGCACTCCAAATAAAACATTTGGCAAATATTTCCTTTAAGGCTATGTTTATTGCTTCGGCTGAAATAAATTAGTTGACTTTACTGAAGGTTGCCTTTCCCTGTGATATTCTACATCTTATTTCCTCCGTACAGCTTTCATTCCATAACACTTCCGAGATATCTAAAGGATGGTATTTGTTCTATCCTTTATCCATCAATGACAACGTGATTACCACTGTCGTTAAACAACTTGAGGGCAGTAAATGCCCAAAATAAAGAAATGCGCATGAATTTAAATACTAAATGGCAGTATATAATCAAGAAAGATGAAAGACAGATCAGCGCAACTAAAAAAGGGTTGATACGGATAAAGTATGCACATCTTGGAACTCACAAAATAATTACATGAGCACAAAAAAGTACAAAGTGACGTGAGACGGAGATGCGCACATGCGAAAAGTGAATTGTTCTCGGGAGTGCACGCCTAAGGCAAGTACGTGTAAATATTCTCTTTGGAAATGATCGATTGGGAGATGCTAAAGACGACCACTTTAGGTCATAATAACCAAGGAATGTAGATTTATCAGAGAACTTAAATAAAATCATGTTCGACCAAATAGAGCAAGTAAGATTTCACTGGGGATCGGGTTGGTATGGTGGCAAGAGTACTGTCTAACTACACGGACGGCCAGAGTTCAAATCCATACAGAGGAGGATGTTTTTCAGAGGAAACCCGATCCCTACTACCCCGATTTTCAGTTACAGCTTGCGGGCTGGCTGACGCACTAATTTTGTAATTTTGCATTTAAAGTAAAAATTATCCACATTGGGGGATCGGGTTGGTGTGGTGGCTAGAGTACTGGCTAACCATACGGACGGCCTGGGTTCAAATCCCTGCAGAGGAGGATGTTTTTCAGAGGAAACCCGATCCCTAATTGAGTGCTCTGTGGAGGGCACTTCAAGTGCAGTGCTCCGTCTGTCGGATGAGACGTTAGACCGTGGTCCCCTTGGCGCCTTTCGTTAAGAGCAGGCTAATGCCGACACCGGGATTCTATCCACCCTTCCTCCCTTACCTATCCCCTATGGCGCAAATGACCTTAGCTGTCGGTTGCCTCCCAAAACATTCAATCCAAAACGTAAGATTACACGTCGACACTGATGATTAGATAGAAGTTAGATCTTCAAGGAAAAATTGGGAGTCGAAGTGAGAAGGGTTGCCAATACGCAAGGATAGTGGGCTTTGTATATGGATGGCCCACGAAAGAGCAAGGGAAGGTATTTACAAGCATAGGGATTAAAACGGAAACGGATTTTAAGAGAGTGGACACATTCGGCCACATTATACCCGAGGAGCGATTAAAGGAACAAATACATCGTACAGGAATAATCAAAGCCAGACTAGAAAAATGGCATCCTAAAACGAATACGTAACCGGATTTCAAATTTTCGTTAGGGCTAGGGTCGTTAGGCCTTTTAAAGAAAAGATAAGAGGACCATGACCATAAGTAAACCAACATGGAGCACCACATTTTTCTTCGCTATCATCTTCACTAACACACTTGCAATGTGCAGCGCAACTTGCATTGGGATCACTTGAAATTTTTTGAAGTGTGCTAAGTTTATAATCATTACAAACTATGTGAAAGTACTGCTGAAGACGCCACAATGAAGAGGCAACATGTCATCCACACATACTAGTATTTTGACGATGGCTGTGCGCAATCCTGAGATGTAGCGAATGAGTTTATGGTAATTTTTCTACAGATGTGTTAGTTTTGAGCCGTAGGGTGGACGATTTTTGGAATTTCACACACAAAATTGCAGGGGACCGAGATCTAGCAATACGCAACACCTGATATACGCGGAGAGAATAAGAAGTTGAGCAAGAGAGAGATGGCCAGAGCGTGGGAATTAGGCAACTTGCAATCAGGTTATTCAAAAGCGAAAAAGTAATGAATAGGGTAAAGAAAGCGAACCTTTATTTGAGAGTAAATACAAACGCGGGCTTAAGCTAGTAATTAATTATTTCAAACGAACTGGCTCAAAAACGAAAACCGGCTGTCTAGCTTAAAGACTCTAGCGTCCCCTGGACTTAAAGTCGCCGCCGCCATACTCACAACCCAAGAAGCAAAACTTTTTTTATTGTTAGGCCAAGGGAAACTCGGAAAGAAAAATATTGTGAACGGTAAAACTTCATTTCCGAATATGAGAGAGAGTGAGAGGGAGAAAGACATTGCTGACGAGTGTTTTTCTTGTATTTTACGACCTCAACCAGGGGATACTAAACCTTTCGGAGGCTCTTAAAGATGGGAAGGACAGATTTGGTCGCAACGCGCTCAGTGACATAGTTGGCTGGGATTCAAACGACTTGTGACTATCCGGAAAGCGTAGGGTTGACTGCAACGGTGGTCGAAGGCAGATGGGCGTGGTGGTTTGGACGAGAAGGGCAAAGAGGAAAGATCGTGCGGTGCACGCGGGGAACAGGGCACATTGCGGTCTTAGGTCTTGCGCGGTGGGCGAAGTACCGCTGACATCTCAATGCACGCTCGTAGGAGGAGCACCCCTCTCTCTCCCTCGACGTCGAAGCTGCCGCAAGAGTTTTAATAACCCCGGGAGCGAGCGGTAAAATGGGTGGAGTGCTGGCGTGTTTCCACGCGAAAATTGTCGGGTTTCTTTCCCTCTAGGACCTCCATAAAAACCCCTCTGGGTTTTCCGACCGCCACTCAATTATGGACAATGATTCAAGAATCCAGACTCGGCCTATAAATACGCCAGGAGACCATGCTTTTGTAGTCTCCTCGCACGTAGGCATGCCAACGAGCAAAAAATAGTAAAAACTTCACCGGTTGAACGCACTGAAATACTTCGTAAGCTGAGTAATACTGCAGCAACCCACACGACCCAAAGGGAAAGTACTCTCGCTCTCGTGTCCGGCCAGATGTCGGTATCCATCGTCAGCCCAATACAAGAACAGTAAACCTACACGAAATCTGAAAACTTTAAAGTCGACATTTACGCAATACCCTGCAAGCTACCTAAAGTTTGAGGCAGGGGGTGAATTATTGCCGGCATAAATTACCCTATACCCTGTGTTTACCCTATGTATATCTTTAAACTCTTTTACGAAAGCTTGATGTAGACTTTTTTTGCCGGACGTTCAATATATTCTGCTAGAGCCAAACTATTATGGTAGGAATGATCACACGCATAAAATCAAGGAAATAGATAGTAGAAGCAATAAATTTAAAATGTCATTTTTTCCACGCACAATAAGGGACCATAAAAATCCCTCTGACTGATGAATAATTAGGTTTTTCTACCTTTCTCTATTTCTTAATTTAATGGCGTCACAGTTATGAATTTTTAAGCATTTTATCAATAAAGATAGGTTTTGATAAAAGTCAGAGAATCTCCTACCGGTTTTCTACACTTTCTGGGGCCTACCTCCTTCTAGCATATCCTTTTTCGTCTCAGCATACGATCTACCCTTCTTCATCCTGTCCATGAAACATATTCTCCTTCTTTCCCTTCCCCGCTTGCCCAACATCCTTTCCTCTTTCACACTCTTGAGCAACCCATCGCCCCTTATTACATCCGCCAGCCACCTACTCTGCCGATCTCGAACCTACTCTGCCGATGGCTGGAGTATGTAATGAGGGGCGGCGTGTTTCTTAAGAAGGTGATTGAGGGAAGGATGTTGGGCATGCGTAGAAAACTTATAAGCCATAAACTTCATATTACGCATACTCGCAGAAAAGCGCTTCCATTGTTTTGTATAAACGACAAATTCATACCTTTGAAATAACTCCACTCAAACTGAAGCTGAACTCGAAAACGCAGGTCGTATAACGCAATAAGGGATTGAAAGTGGGAGAATTAATATTTTTCTATCGAGTAAAAATGTCTTCTTCGTGACAAACTATTTAAATATAGCTTAAATTCCAAGGGATTTGAATAAACATTAAACGTAAGTATCTTTTTATTTCATTATTTTAATTACTAAGGAACTACTGCAATAAGTGAATTTGCATTACTGTGATTCAAAACCAACGGAGCTACATTCGACTGAAAAAAGCGTTCATTAAACATACATTGGTCGAATAAACTGCAAGTATAGTAATTTTAATTGTAACAATAGCCGAGGCATGAGGTCAATGAGAGCAGAAATGTTTGAATATACACAAAAAAGGTTTATTTGATTTCTTGCTGTTACATACGCAGTCTCTAAGAAGCCTCATCATACGACTGTTCCGGTCAGCTATTGCGTTTAAGACGCCGACAAATAGTCAGCCAGCAAAGCATACTTACACACACAAAGGTGCACGCACTCAAAGGTGGTTTAACAATTTTGGGAGGCGATTGACAAGTAAAGTTAATACGCCACTCGGATCAGGGGGTGTCATTTAGAACGCAAAAGATAATTATCACATACGAAATGGTCTCATCGAATATAAGTTTCTGAGTTTTCAAACCCGTTCCCATGAGTTGGTCACTGCATGAAAAATTAAAACCAGCACGCGGAAAATGCAATATTTCAATGAAGTGGTCGATAATCCATTATTTTCTATTCCGATTACTATTACCCACTATGTTTCGTCAACTGACCCTACGTGGAAGAGACCGAAGAAGCATCACGGTAAAGAGAGATTCCACAGCGGACAGATTTCGCGCTGCATAAAAGCGATCGAGACGACACGGCGAATGCCACACGGTCATGCCGCTCCAGTGGGTGATCAGCTCAACTCCCGACGACACCCACTCTTCCACTCGAGCGCCTCTATCTCGGTGGTTGGCGCACTACCGAGCCTGTAAGGCACCCTCGCCCCGAGGACGGTGGCCTAATACGGTCCGATGAGAGACGCCCACCACTACCACCTCCGATCGTCTTACGCCCTCGGTGCAACGATAGGGCGAGTCCTCCGAAGGACGAAAAATACAAAGACCTTCGGTGCTCAAGGGAGCAATGTTTTCTACCCGTCGATGAACATGGAACTGCGACACACTGCCCTGATAACCACTATAACATTAGACAATATTCAAGTGTATGTATTGTGACAGCAATGGAAGGGGCAAGAGACATGTCATGAGTAGAGAAACCAAGCATTGCGATTAAAAAAAAGTGTTCTACTGGTTAAGGTAGGTTTTGTTAAATGTCAGAAAATCTCCTCCCGGTTTTCTATACTTTCAGGGGCCTAACTACCTCTAGTATATCCTTTTTTCCCTCAGCCTACGATGTAGTCTTCATCCCGTCCATGAAACCTATTCTCTTTCTTCCCCTTCCCCGCTTGCCCAACATCCTTCTCTCTATCACACTCTTCAGCAACACATCCTTATAACATCCTTCAGCCACCTACTCCGCCTATCTCAAATGTCATAAAGAAGTTTCCTTTCTTCGCCCACCATCTCAAGGACTTTCTCGTTTGTCTTCCTCTCCGTCCATTTCACTGTCTCCGTCCTTCTCCACACCCACATCTCAAATTCCTGCAGCCTATTCTCATTCTCCTGTCTGAGTATCAAAGTTTCTGCCCCATACAACACCACGCTCCGTATCAAGTTCTTCACCAGCCTCTTCTTCACATCCATACCCAATGGTTAGCGTTGTATGGCAGATAATTGGAAAAGCATTGGAACGAGATATGAAAATGCATAGAAGGTATGCTTTTTCATTTATCTAATATGTTGTACTCCATTGTTAACTTTTTCTAATTTTTAACAATTGTGAACAGAATAGCCCTTGTAAGGAAGATGTACCACATAAGGATGCTGCTAACAGCTCGTAATTCAAGCCTAGAAGTAAGGAAGTACTTCATTTAAACATGTACTTGGAGCATGGTCCTATGTAGCAGAAAAAGTTGCATAGCGAAAGATGTTCGATCCAATGGAGATGAAAGCAACCAAAGAATAGTGTAGATAAAAAAGACGGCGCGTCAAAACACAGGTAGACCAACTTTGTAGTGTTGGCGGGAGATAGGTAAATGTTTCTCGTCGAGAACGCCTGTCAAAAGACAAATTCTTTCCAAATTCGAGTAATAAAAATTAGGAACTCTGGAGCAAAACAAGTGTATATGGAACAAATCACAAATGAGACGAGTACCTATATTTCACTAATTTCGAATTACATACCACAATTAAAAATTATTGAAAAATTAACAAAGATCTACGATGAGTTTGAGAGAAAACAGCATAATGAAAACTCTTCGAAGTATAGGCCAACTTATAAATGTGTGTTATATTACGATACAGCCTACTATTGAAAACATATTTGAAGGAGAAATGAGTAAGAATAATTATAGAGGTACACCACAAATTGAATATATCTGGAAAAGTATGAAGTGCGTCAGAGTGAATAATTCTGCAGAATTCCAATGAAATGGTCCTGATTGTTATTTTTTGAGCTTAAATACATACATAAGCTAAGAAGTTATCTAGCGTCAGAGGCGTGGCTAGGGGAGCTGAGGGAACATCTGCCCACGGGCGTGGCATCTGGGTGCGTACAATTGACTTTGTTTTCTTAGGCAATGTTTCCAATGTAGTTGTTTTTTGCTAGGTGGGAGGTGATATTTTTTGATGCACCTATTTCCTTTGCCCTATCTCTATTTATCAGAGGGTGTTTGGATTTATAGGGTTCAATGTTGGCACTTAAAAGTATTTGGCAATATTCGTTCCACTAAGTGTAGATATTCGTTACTTTTGAGTTGTTACTAACTTGCCGTTGCTCATCTGTTCCCTTAAATGACGAGCAAAGCATTTATTTATTTTTTTTTGCTTGCCGGACGATCCTGTTGGCCCGTATGTCCCCAGATTCCCGATAGGCTGCTGAGCCTGTCATCAGGTTTTCCAGGGACCGGACCAACAGAACTTGACATACATTCGAAGGTAATTGGTGATATCTCGAAGGATTTATGTTTTCTCGTAAGTTACAAAACGCTTTAGAAGATGATTTCTCAGGTTTCCCAAAACTGTACGTGAGCACCTTCTGGATCTCAGTGCAAGCACCCCTGCCATTGAGCAAGGTACCGCTGACATCCACACAATTGGACTACTACAACGAAATCTCTTTGAATTACAACAAAAAGGACAAAGTACTCCCATATATCATTCTTTATGAAGATTCGCACCCGGGAACATCATCGAAACTAGCACACAAGCCATGAAAAAAAGTTGTCCTAATTCATGCGTAAAGGCACTTTGATTACCCTGTTTAAATGTCTCAACTATTTTCATCGTTGCGCTCCAAAATTTCACATTTTTTTTCTTCTTAATTACATGCTGCTCTAATTCTTCAAAAAATAATATTCTAAAGGTTTGATTGCAATTATCCCTTCAGGGAACCAGTGTTGGCAATTTTACTCTTAATTTGAAATTTTAATTCTCTGCTAGTGCCATCTACATTTCATATGTCTGACTGTCTCTGCGATGCTCTCTAATGCTAGAAGGTTGCAGTTTCATTATTTTCAATTTTTTTGTCCTTTGGAGACAATGTTAGTAACAGAAACGCCGCCAGCCCACGTACGATTATCTTTATCCCCAAGCTACATTTTTTTTCAAAGCATGTTCTTCTTCCCGGCTAATGGAATATTTCATTAACTTTCAATCGCCTCCTAGCCAATCCGTTTGAATGCACTAATCCTGCGATTCTCACCTTTTTTTTAACTTGCGCAACCCATCACTGCCCAGGCCCTTAAATTTGCCACCAATTCAGAGGAAGAGCTAGCAGATTTTTGTAGTTTTCCTTATATTTTAAACTTGCATCCGGCACTGCTCAATTTTTTTCGCGTGCCCGACTACCGTAAAGAGTACACTCTCAGCCAGGGCTACGCCCACTTCAAATAGGAAACGGCTGCACTATTATCGTGTTCTTAAACCGACAAGTGCATAAAAATACTGATCATTTTATATAGAATGCAATAATTCCTCCAATTGTTGGTTTGGAATTGGACTTTTTAGCGTAGAGATCAATAGATGAGAGTAATTCATTCATAAATCGCATGCACTTCATCATACTACAAAGATCATCTTGAATTGGAGAACTGTTGGCGCAATCATTCAATAACAGGCAGAGGAAATGATAATAAGGGCAGTCATAAACTATGTTTGCCTAGGTATACTCATTATTTCACCGTGATTCACGCGTGCAGCCTTATAAAATAATGTCTCCAATAATTACTCCACCGAAGAAGCAATAAAACTAGAAAGAGGTAAATATAATAGGAATCCTTGTTTCATTCATAATGATGTTGGGTAATATTTCTTCCCCAATATATCCTCATAGCTGTCTTCTTTGAGCATAAGTTTATTAGCATATGCCAGTTCTTCATTAAAATACAATCTAGGGTTGACACGAGGAAAATTTGAAATGGAATCAATTTATCTGAGACTTCGAAAGGAGTAATGGGAGAAAAATAGCTGATTTGATAGAATCCTTTGAAAAACTTTCATTTTTTCATTCCAAGAGTTGTGATTCACGAATCATTTATCGTCTTCGGCACATCCGAAGATGATATAAAAACTTCCGGAAGACATCCTAATTGAGAAAACTGAAGATTGTGAACGATTTAATGCGGTTATCACATATTAATCAGATTACTCACTTCTTCCTACTTCTACCTTCCTACCATCCCAAACAAACCCAATGGGTCCAACGAACCCAGTGAATAATTACTAGACTATCTACTTAAGTCAGTTCTTGAATTATGTGAGAACCACGTTGAATCCGGTTGAGAGAACCGAAGTAAAATGTCATGTGTAACAAGTAGATTTAAAAATCAGTAATCGTCTCTTCAAATCTGGGTGAGCAACACGTAAAAAAGTGCTCAAATGGGGTCTTAATCGCCCATAAATAGTATCAAATTGTTGGGAAAATAAGCTTTCCAGGAAAATAAAATTCCTAGGAAAGGAAAGGCATAAAAAATGTCACTTCCTGTTCAAAGTAAACATGGTTAAATCCAAGAAATGTTCGCGCCGTAACTTTAATGGAGATCAAACAAACGTGCGACTGTAAACAAGAAATAATTCACCTGGATAGGAATCTCAGTCTAGACGAATGATCATTTTCAATGTGAATTCACATAAATGTATAGTCCGTTTGCTAATGAGTTGATAAAGATACAAATACACATCATTTATAAATGTATATAAGTTCGAAGAATGATTGAAGTATCCAATACGATTGAAAGCAACGGAATATACGGGTACACTTGTGAAAGGTTATCAAGGCAAGTTCAAAAGCCATTCGCAATGAAAGATTGAAGATGAAAATAGGTAAGAAAACCCCGCCATATTCATCGTCCATAAATATTTGATCCGAAGCCACATTAACTACGCGATTCGACCTTGGCAGTTAGTTATGGCACGCGGCAGAGAGGGAGAGTAACGGGCTATTTACAGCCCTCAATCACCATCATTTCAGGTTGCACAAGTTAATAGTTCTTTGAAAAAAAAGAGTAAAACTAGTCTGGAACGACGAAAGAGCAGAGCACAGCCCTTTCCTTCGTCATTTCCTCCCATTACAGAGAGTGGAGGGAATAAAGCAGCCGTGAGGAGGAGAGGGAGGATATGGGAGAGGGGGCGGAGGGGGCGTGGCGGGGGATGAAGAAAGGAACCCCGGCGCCTCCGTCAGAGGGAGGAAAAGGAGGGATTTGAATGTTGAAGGGATTTGAACCGGGCCGGTGCGGTGCGGTGCACAATGGGACGTTAAAAAAAGCCAGCAGACCCCTCTTTCCTCTCTCTGCGGGGGAAAATTTGCCCACGTAGCCGGGAGGAATGGGAGGGGCAGACTAGCGAAAAAAAGGCGCGCACGGGAAAGCCATCAGCGAAGTCTAATGCGACTGCGGAAAAAACATAGGCAAGAACAACGTGCACTTTCCCGAGAAAAAAATTGCGACTTTAAAATTCTTTGGACGCCTCAATATTTATTTTTTATTCTTCACAACCAAAAACAGCACTATGGCTAGTTAAATTGGTCGAAGTAAAAATCAATAACAAAGAATAGCAAGAAGAATAAAAAATAAAATAATACAAATTTGACGCAAAGTCGGGGATCCATCACTCAAGTGCCATTTCAATAACACTAGAACGTCCAGACGGGTCATTTTCACCCAAATGTGATTTTAAAATTACAATTTTATCGCATATTTTTAAAGAAAGGAGACTTTCCTCTCAAAACTGTTATTCATTCTAATGACTATTAAAGTGTCAAAATTTCACTCTCCGGAAATAATCCATTCCTTATTTATTTTAGAATTTGCCTCAAACGACCATGTGGATCATTTTGACCCTAAGGTGGTTTTACATGTTATAATTGCACCAAAACTTTATTTTCATTTTTGATAGTTTTCACCGTGTCACAGGAAAATTCCTGTTTAGTTACAGAAACGAATATTGCAAGCCAGTTAATTTCGTCAAAATTTCAACAAATTAAGTAAATAAACTCTAATTAAGTTGGCGATCATTGTAGTTCATCAAGATTTGTAATGCCAACTGATAAAAATATAATTATAAAAAATATACTAATATGCGAATTTCCACAGAGAAAAAATCATCCGCCTTGATGATTTTTTCTCTGTGGAAATTTGCACATTTGTGCATTGCGGGTGACTCCGTAAAAGTGGAACTCCGTGGCTAGTCCTGGATAGCTTAAAATTTGTCAATATACTAATAGTTGATATCTCAATAAAGCATGATAATTAACAAAAGTTTGATGATAACAAGGTGAAAATATTAATAAAATTGAATAATCCAAGTGATGGTTCTTTGAAACATATACAAAATATTAACATATAAGAGCAAAGTGAGACAAATTATATAAATATTGTAGGTCAAAATGACGCCACTTGGACGTTGAATGATGTCAAGTTCGGGAGTCCCAGAGTTAAGGATATGTTGGGTGAGGTAAATATGTCTAGTGAGGGATATGAGGACAACAAAAGGTTGAATTCGGGGTGGGATACGGTAAAAAAGTGAACGTTGAGAAAATTGGGTCCATAGATAAAAATTGGGCCCAATCTATGATCATTTAATTGTTTGACAGTATCCCCGAAGAAATGCGTCATTTTTTCATGTTACTTAATGGTTCCCATTTAATATTATGTCGGAAAAGTTTTGCAGTTTCGAGCTAACTTTCATGTAATTTTGAGTTTGCATTGTATAAACAAGATATAAATCTGAGTCCAAACAACTTTGAACCAGCTGGTAGAGTACCCGATACTGATGACGGTGGTCATCGTAAAAAATGAGAGGAACGAACGATAAAACTAAATGCCTCTGTCGTATTCAGACGTCAATTCAATGAAATCACGCGGAATAAAAAACAGGAATGTGTTGGGTCTGGAGAAGATGATATTCTGCTGAATACATGCGTCAGAATGATAACTTTTCCAAAAATAATGTATTTTGGTAAGTTATGAAAATGCTTCCCGATTAGAGCTTTTATGTCAAACAAATCCTTCTAGTCACAAAATCGCCTAATACCGTCTTCAGAAAATGCGAATGCACGTGAATTGAAAAAAAAATAATTTCCCTGAATATGTTTCGATAAAATAGAGGTTCGTCTTACATAACCGTGTATCTTAAAATTAATTCCGTCAACTATGGTAATTTGATGTGCGGGGAGCGTTACAAATGCATTTACATGGCTATCTGATGGTACTCAAACCTAATAAGCCAATACAGTCACAATTTTCAACTAGATTACAGCCGGACCAGCTGTCTATCTTTTCACTTCTTTCCAAATATCCAGGTAGAGGCTACACCGAAACCTTAAAAGTTGGCTGAAACTTTTCAGAAGTTATACACTCCTACAAAATATATTAAATAATTTAAAGATTTTCTTTATATTTTCTCATATCTATCTATGACCATAGATATCATCCAACGACAATTCCTTAATGCCAGAGACGCTACTCCTCAATGAGCGAAGAAAGGCAAAGAGGGACAGAAGTAAACCATCACGAAGGAGAAGGGGAATTAATGCGGACGAAAGATGCTCATTACGTTAAATACCACATGATAGATGAGTAGGGAGCGTATGGAAAAGTGTAACGCCGGACGTGTATGAGTCCCCAACAGACTCAGGTGGGCGTAAATCGTCATAAAATTGTTTCACTGATCGAATTTACCACCCTTTGATCTAAAAGAGTCTATCCGGCAATTAGATCCATCTAAATTTTTCATCGGGGGTAAAAAATATCAATTCCTCACGCTCAAGATTAGAAGACCCTGCACTTTGCGCACAAACCCATAAAATGAGGATATTTCTTCATTCGAGAAAATTTCCTTATTGCTGTAATAATGAATGAATTATTTTAAGATTTATGCCACTGTGAGGTACTCCAACGCTTAAAAACAGCACGCATACATGGATAGGAGCAATCGAGCATGGAGCATAAAAAAACCAAAACATAAAACATCAAAGGCCGCAAAGCGCCTTTGAATACAGTACACGCTCCCAAATAAAAATTGAATGCAGAAACTTTACAATGACGACAGCATTTCCCCATAAAACTGCTCATGAAAGGTTAAAATGTCACAAGACTTCGTGATAAATCTAAAATAATGAAATTCATGAATGAATACATCATTCCCGTGCAAAAATGAAACTATAAGGAAGAGATAAAGAGCATTGCGACAAAAATAAGTTTGGTACCTGATCGAGACTGATAAGCATGCACGACAAGGAATGCATGGATATCTAAATAACGAATCGGATGCTTATCTATCTTTGAGAGTAAATTTGCCTTCGTGAGCGCAAAAAGTGTAAGATAACACAGGGCACGAACCGCACCTGTTAAAATTAAAAAACAATTTAATTGAAAAAATTTAACAATTTATACATCTTTCATGTGCTTTATGTTCATCTAACCATAAAAGTAGAGGGCAAGTTATCTATTTTATAAACTACGTAAAGAATTCAATCAATTATAAATTTATCAACTAACATAATATAGATAATAATTGAGATTCTTGATATTTGGTCATTCATGCATTTAGCTCACAGACAACATTTCGCCAATATATATTGGCATCCTCAGGGCTTTGCAATAGGAAAAAAAGACACAGACAGGCAATTATACAAATATTAGTGCAAAAGTTGAGGAATCGAAAGTTGAGGACCTTTGAGCTTTTATAGAATATTTTAATTAACTTAATATTGAGCTTAATTTACTAAATATTGAATTAGTAATTTTATCTCTATTTATTAATTATATATTTTTTGCTATATTGGTAAATTGTTTATATAAATTTAATTGTTGGTTGTTTACATATGTCTTTACTGTTTGGAGTTGTTATTTACTTCGTTATTGTTCAACGTTAAGCTCAATGGTGGGTAAATTTTCGGTTCCTCAAATCTTGTACCAATATTTGTATAAATACCTGACTGTATGGCTCTTTGCTTTGTTTCGCAATGAGGATGCCAATATATTTGGCTAAACGTTGGCTGTGAGTTATATACATAAATTACCAAATATTCCAGAATCTTTTTATTGTCTAAATAATTTAATGCACAGACACAGGACCACATACTAATTAGCAAAATTTTGCTCTAACTTGAAATAGGTCTCGTAGACTACAATATTTGTTGAAGGAAGCAAAGATTCTATTTAAAACTTAATTCTTAGCGTTGCTGTTATTAAAATGTCTCAGAAAAAATGAACATTTTTGTCTGAAACAAACATTAGAGTAAAAAATTAACTCCATTGAGAAAAACTGAATTTCACAATTATCATTAAGAAAATAAAAAAAAGAAAAAAGATAATGTCGAAGTGATGAATAAGGTTCCCACGCACACTTTATTTAGGGGCACGCAACATCCTCGTCCCCTCGAGACCTTAAAGAGACCTCTCCCTTGCGGTGAATTCCGGCTCAGGAAAGGGTACGAATAGCGTACGGTCACGATTTTCATTAAAAAGACGGACATTGCGGAGGCCCAAGGGGAAAGGCAGTACAACACTTTATGATCCCAATATCCTTTAAAAATATGCGATTCGAACGGGCAGCTTGAAAAGAGAAGAAGGAGCATAATGATTCGTTCACTTGATTGCCCTCCATAAACTGTTGGGATTGGGGTTTTGTCATTATCGGTACCGTCAGTCAATACTCGTTTAGTCAGGGGCGAGTAATAAACCAATATAGCAAGTGAGCGAAGACTGCCATTCCAGATTTTCAACCCACTAAACTCTCGCTAACTATGCCAATCATTTCCAGGGAGCTAAAAAATACCGAGGAGGTAACTAGAAACAAGATTCTTATTCCAGAGGGGATGTACTTAACACTAGGAAGACGGAGGGGGACATTTTTTACCCTTTTCGATTTTCGCCGTTCGCCATTTCTTAAGTTCTGCACGAATCTCACTATGAATTAGTGACTTTTATTCATTAAAGGTGCTCTTTAATATCCAATTATTTCGTTGGATTGCTCACGAAACTTTGGCAACTGTGCGCCATTTAACCTAGAAGGACAGAAGGGGTCATTTTTGACCCCATCACTTTTTTTGCAGAATATCACTGAGACTGTGGCGTTCTCTCTTTCTGAATCCCTCGGCAGTTCATAACAAAGGGTCATTTTTGACCCCCTACCGTCCTTAGGTAGTGAGCAAAGTCCCGTCCTTCTAGTGTTAAAGCATTCGAGATAACTTCGATTACGTAACTATAGGCGGGTATACACATGGAAGTCACTTCAATGACAGTAGCCTTGCAAACAATCGACACTTTGTTTTGAAAGCACGGACTTCCATGGCATTAGAAGTCGATAGTGGTGATAATAGACCGATCTTCGCACTTGCAAGGAAAACAGACTGGCTTCTATTTTGCCTGCAGGTAACATATCGATTCTACGATTAAATCGCAGCGTATCCGGTGAATTCTTGGTGACATAACTACGAACGAATATTTAAAATGGAAACGATGAATAACTTAGTAGGAAGAGAGCTCATTGCTGCTTGTGTAAATATTTATTTTTAATCGAAAATGTTTTATATACCATAGAACCCATGAGATAAATTTTATGAGTTATCTCTTATTAGATAATAATATTATTTCCATTGTTAACACACTTGATTCGACGTAGTGATGCATAATTATTGTAATTCATACAAATTGTTAAACCCGAGAACACCAATGGGGCTTAAACAGTTATATACCTAACGCCATTATTGCCAAATTTAAGCGATTTTCGTGATTACGATATTCATTGCTTACTTCCGTCATCCATTTGTTTGGGAAATGCCGGAGGTAATGAGTAAGCAGAACGATTAGAGCAGTAAGAGTAAGCAGGACGATGCGCAGCAAGTGGCGATATGATTCGAGATATCGTTACACTCGCTACTTTCATAGAAGTCAACTTACATGTATAAAGCCGCCTTAAGGACTCACGTGGAACAATCACGAAGGGTTCGAGATTCTAATGCATTAAAAACATTCATAAAAATCTGGAGCAACCTTCTCGATCGATTTTTTTCGTGGGATTATTATTGACTGAGATGGATATCGTGATTAGAGATGCAATGAAGGATATATCAGACGCTTAATTTGTATATGTGTGATTAAAGCTACGCAAAATATTCAACGGTTTGTTGTTTTACCACGTAACTCCTTAGTTACGTGTTTGTTTTAAACGCTTTATTCAACGCTTTTCGAATTCGATGCGATAGTACCACCAATGCGTAGACAGAAATATTTTTAAATCGAATCTTCGTATTCGATTAGCGTATACAAGAATACAATAGCATATATTCAATAGATTCAATATTAAAGAATCCAACAATTCAATAGATATAATTCGATCCCCAATCAAAAATTGGGGAAATTCGATTCGAATGTTTCGCTCACATCGACTTCGAGCTTTCCACCAACATCACTCATCAAGATAAATCCCTCCCGCTTGTGGTCACTTTTTCGTTCATCTCCCAGTCTCTCACGTAACATTTCGGCGTGATTAAGGAAACATTTCCCTCCCCAAGCCTGACTCGGCCCACCACGGCGTCTGTCGCTCCCGTAGAAATAAAAGAGAGAAACGTGCCTTATCTCTCCGCGGTCGGATACGACTTCATGGGCCATTTTTCTCCCCAGGAGGTGGGGAGGAGTGCCCCATCCCTCCCCCACGCCCAGATTTCTCCGCCGATAAATGGAGAGCGGCGGTCCTTTTGGTCGGCCCCCGACGACTTGGCCCGCGAGGACGCAAACACCGGAGGGAAGACCGTCACGCATGCTTGGGATCGGAGATCTGGGCGCTCGGATGTGTCAACCGAGACCACACCTCATCTCATACCATCGGCGACCCGGAAGACGATAATCCGTTCCCTTGGAAGAGGGCAAAAGGCCGTGGAACACCCGTGTACGGAAGATTATATCACTCGCCTCAAGTATTTTTTTTTGCGAGCCCTACGTGCTCGTCGCTTGCATCGGATTCATTCTTTCATTTGAGCAACCTACCAGGTGATTAGTAGGTTTTTGTAAATTACTTATCCTAACGTCCTATTTTCTGGCATATCGTTTCCTTTTCCCTCCTGGGGATGACCTATCATTAGATTCCTCTCGAATTCCTCATATCGTATTGCTTTCATTTTTTCGTCCAGAATTCCAATTCTCGTTCACGCTTCCTCAGTGTCCTCCCCTCTATTTCGCTCTTCAGTATTCCCTCAACTATCTAAACGTCCTCTGTCCATCTCTTTTTTCTCCTCCTAACCTTAACCACCAGCTTCCTCTCCTCTCCAACCATAACAAATGCCTCCTGGTTCGTCCTTCTCCACACCCAGCTCACCCTCTCCATCCTTCTCCACACCCAAATCTCAAACGCATCAAGTCTACGTATCTCTTACCTTCTTAATAACCAAGTCTCCGACTCACAAAGCGTTCATTCCCTCCTCTCAGTACATAATGCTTCAGCGATGGCAATTCTTCATCTCATGTCTTTTCCAACTTTGTCAAAATCTTCTGGATGGATATCGCTCCAATCAATGTGAATTAAAATTTTTTTTTCCTAAAGATATGACATTAATTGTTGAGTACTAATGTTTTCATATGACACTAAAAGGGTTGAGTAAAAATTTATTTTATTTTCGTAATCGTTTATGAAAGCCGAAGGAGAAATACCGATGATGATTAAAATGTCAAGTTTGCTATAAAACGCAATTGAAGGATATATTTCGACGCTGCGCTGAAAAGTGCTCGCCGCCATGTCTGAAACGATTTTAACTTCACTACCCAGAAAACACTGGATCACTAAAAATATCGAAATTCTACCTAATGTATAAGCGTATGGGTATGTGGAATTATTATGCATATCCTGATTCTTTGCCCACATTTATCCTCCAAGGGTATTTCATCCAGGCTGACTACTTACCCTCAAGACTTCGAGCGGAAGTCGGACGCGCCCCTGACAACGAAATCGACCTACGGATGTCAACAATGTTACGACCCTAAAGTGTAGAGAACACTTCTTGCCAGCGACTTCGACCTCAAATTTGATCATGACCTTCGCCACGCCAGGTCAGCTATGGCTTACATTGTGCCAGCGACAGTGACAGAAAGGCTATCCCCGTGTGGCCCCGTATCCCGCGGAGGGAAACAGAATCCGATTCCTGACACTCCAATTTTAGCAGTTTTATGTTTTACCAGACAAAATATTTTAGCACAAATTAACTGGCTAAATGATTCTGAATAGTATACACGAATTATTTAACAACAAGCACAAGCAAATAATGGTTCAGCTGTTATCGATTGACATTTGAGCATAAATACCTTCCATTTAAATTAATCATCAATGCATCTGCTGCAACAATGCAAAAAATAATTTGGCCTACAGAATTTCGTTCGAAAAATTTCCTAAGCTCCGCAAGTCTAATTAAAAATATTTAAATAATTCTTGTACTATGTCAATTACATCATATACATTGAAGCACCAGTAAGGGAAAACATCGGAGATAAGCGTTTATGTAAGGTGAATGGCTTCGGGACACTTACAGAACTTTGACAATATAATTCATTGCTACTAGCATCAGTAAGGTCTTGAAACGCTATTTTGATACTTTTCCAACTCAGCGGAATAAAAGCTTAAAAGACTACACAGCCAGCAACTATCTGTAAGTCACACTGAGAAGAAGGCTCAAGTTATTTCCATTATTTCATTCCAGACCACAAGCAAGTACTCACAGTTGGCAAACGAGCTCCGAAGGTAGGCGTAACGTTATCGTTTCATGAAATATGATGCAGCATTGACTTCATAATTGCAGTCGAAAAGCATAAATAACGAAGGTTTACCGACGCCGAAGCGTTGTGAATTCAATCGCAGAGGTCGTGGATTTTCAGGTATAAGTGTTGCGATTAACAGTTGGCAATTCATTTACCTGTCCAACCAATGCGAGGATAGATAAGGTCTATACGGTACTCAAGGCGTTCATGTGACAGGGAAACACACCTTTCTTGCGAGCGAATCGGACGGGCGTGAGGAGAATGAATGGCATTGGCGGAAAGGGCGAAGTGCAATGGCGATTCCTCAAAACAAAAGGGGAGTCACAAGGGCGTGACTCATTTCTCGCGTTGAATCCATCTCCCGCAGCCTCCCGTTAGATCCTCCGCTCTCCCCTTTCTTATCGCTACCTGCACTGTAATTCCTCGCTAGATCCACGGAAGAGTCATTTCTAACGCTTCCATTGCATCAGTATGAACTAAAAATTGAAAATGAACGTTTGAATCCGCTAGCTGTAAGGCTGAGCCCGCGGAGGTTAGCGATAAAAGCATTGAAACGTTTTACAAAATTATAATAAGCGTGTTTCTGAATTTCCATGGAAAATTCCTTAAATAAAAAAGTATTTCCATGAAAAATTAGTTGGGCATGAATAAATTATAAAAATAAAGTGTTGACCGGTTAATAGACATGGCCGAGTATTTGAAAAACGTTAATTAACAATTTTTTTAAACTTTAAAATTATGCAACGCAAGCCACTGAAACTTGACGTCGCGATTGAATTGACTGCGATTGGTGGGCGGAAACGAGAGAAAAATGACATCAACCTTAGCCAGTTAGTTTAATTTCAAGTAACACCATTTATATAAGCACAATTATTACAATAGAAAACAAGCCCGTAGGCTAAATACCGTTAACTTGGTCTATACAAGACGAACACAAGTCACAACTGGAACCAAGCAGATACGTCCTTCCCCGGTGATAGGTTCAAAGAGGGCGAGCGCCGCGCTGTGTCGATGCGGCTGGCAATTGAGGGGAGTCAGCTGACCGATGCAGGAGTTGGGGGTAGTAGGGGAAATCCTTGTTGATTGGTGGAGGTAATGGCGCTAGCGTTGAGTCGCTCGATATAGAGTGCACCACTCCATATTTCAGTACAAAAGTGAGTTGATCGTCTGATCGCGAACAGCGAACGCGAAACAGCGATACGCGAGACATCAATTCGCGGGAGGATATTCGCGTCGGCGTTTGCGAGTTTTTGGTGTTTGCGAGTTTTTGGCGTTCGCGAGTTTTTTGGCGATGAGTGGTTTTTCTGGCAGAGTGGCAACATAAGGAAATTCAATGAAATCACGATAAAATGGTATAACTATCTTTGTTTAAGGAACAGGCTTTAAAATTAAGTATTTTCCTTGGTCTGAGAGGTATAGAAGCCGCGATGCAAGTAATAAAATGATTTAGGATATGCATTTTAAGCAAAAATGTGAAACGTTTTATCACGCACAAATCCCACAAAAATTACATTTTCGAAAAAACGGGTTCAGATTACTTCGTTTGAGGTCACATGCAACCCATATACCGAGATTGTGAATCTGAGACCTTAAGGGATATCGTTGGTTGAACTGAGGTGGAAGGACTCAATACATATTCATATGCATTTAGTAACACTGAATGACTTCAGTCTGGAGCCTCTGAACATTTTTCTATGAAATTTGCCACCTATCTCGGAACCAAAATATAAACAAAAAAATATTTATTCAAACTTGCAATTTTAAATCCTGTTAGACTTAATACTAAATTATTATTTTTTTTTGTAAAAATCGAACAGCATTCGTATGTAAAAAAATCGAACATTAATGGCGTGAGCCAATGTAAGAGTGTATTGCCGATGTAACATTGAGGGGGAAAACAATATCTCGAATGTATTCATCATTAGCAGTCATTAATCCGAAGATTTTCAATCCCAATGATATTTAAATTTATTATTATAAGTTGGTATCTCCCATTTACGGATAACTTTTGTGTTGATACATTTATCATCAGTAGAAGCCATCAATTCTAAGATTAGTGGGCTGTAGCTCTGCACTCCGCCCTCAAACTAACCAAACGCTTCATCACTACATGACGATTCAATTTAAAATCCTTCATAATTTGTTTGAAGTATTCCACTTAATTCATCATGTTTTTCATTTCCAACTATAGATGATTGAAATTGCAATTAGAAGTTATTCCTTGCAAGAAACTTCTCAAAATAGACGATAATGTGCCAAGTTCCATGTGATTTTTCATTCCCTCAATCCTCGGAGGCAGAAAAAAACAAATCCTGCATCTTTACGCTCGTTTTATTCCACCGGGTGAAACGGTCCCTCTTAAATAGATATCTCGAACGTGCCAAAGGAGAAGACGCGGTTGCTTTGGAAGTGCCCCATCCCTTTTCGGCAGCGCCTGCTCACTTATTTATTTAGTCGTAAAACCCTTAAGGGTTCAGATCGGGAAGGGGTTGAGTGCAATCGACGTCTCCGCGTCTACGGAGATCCCTCGGGGAAAGTCCCTCACTTTCATTTGTTTCCGGAGGCAATATAAGACTCCCCCTCTGGTGCGGGGCTCGAAGGAAATGAGCGCCAGGAGATTAGTCTGCGTTCCACGTTTTCACTTTATTGCAGCGCTTTCGGGCTACAGCGTTGATAGGTCTGCTACTAGGGGGAAGGGTGGGGGCGTGTCGGTCTGGCTTGGTTGCTGGGGTTCCGGCTTCATATCCCGAAGACCCGAATTCGAATTCCAAAAATGGCATACATTGTTAGTCAAATACCGACGCATTAATTGGGGCTAGGAGGAACTTCTGTCGCTGTATGGATCGGAGACTTGGTCATTGCGAGGACAGGATGTATACGTGGACTCGAAGCGTTTGAGATGTGGGTGTGGAGAAGGATGAAGAGGGTGAGCTGGGTGGGGAGAAGGACAACAAGGAGGTACTGCATATAGCCAGAGAGAGGAGAGGAAGCTGGTGTCAGAGGTTGCGGAGGAGGCAGAAGAGATGGACGGAGGACGTTTTGAAAATTAACAGAACGCTGAAGATGGGAGAACACTGGCGAAGAGAGGTAGAGGAAGGAAGAGAACAGGAATTCTGGACAAATTCAGAAGAGGGAAACGTATGAAGGATTTAACTGGGATATAATGGTGGATCACTTTTATGAGGGAAAACTGAGCGACATTCCAGGAATTAGGACGAAGGAGAAATGGAGCACATTAAATTCCAAGAAAAAAGACTTAACTATCGGACAAATCACGCTACGCAGCAGCCCATGGAAAATAATAGAGGAGACATGAATAGGAATAATTAAAGAGAATCATTTAAAATGGTATTCATCAGAGTAAATATTAAAAGAAAAACTAAAAAATAAAAGTAATGTCATCCTCCGGTTAAAGGTAGGCTTTTAAATGCTGGGAAAATTATAAAAGTGTAGATATAGATAAATATTCATCGTCCTCCATTACCTCTACTTTTTAAAAAAATCGGCAAGTTCTCCATTATTTACAAAATAGAAAAAAGGCCTCTGGTTTGACTCGAGAAAATCTCGCTTGAGCCACCTTCAGAGTTAATGGTGAATAGAAATCGTATAATACACCATGTGCGACTAGAACCAAGGACTTTTTTTGGGGAGAACGGGTGACAGTGGGCTAGGGGGAAGCACCATTGAGGTAGATAGAGAGGGCATTACGTCATCAAACTGTAGCCTGAAAAGTGAAAAAACAACCATATTGCTTATCCCTGCTCTTTCTGAGGAATATTTATTTCTGAAGATAATTATTTTCTGAGGAATAGCACGAGGGAATGGATGACTTAGCGGATGTTAAGCAAGAATACCCACCGTCTGCATGCAAAGTATTTAAGCCTGCCGCGATTTAGCATCTAGTTCATAAGTATCCTTCTATATTGTCATGAGAAGCCTGAGTAGCGTAGTGGTCTTCGCATTATCCCGTGAAAGCCAAAGGTCCTTAGTTCGATTCCCGATTCAGGATGTTTATTTTTTCTCATGGCAATTCCTTTGTACCCGCCAACATTTGAAATTAGCTACTCTTGAAACATACATTACTTACAGGGCTTGGTTTTTACTCAATTTAACCGTAGTTTTCACCAGGAATGTGGATCATTGGATTGGATTTTTTGGGGAGGCGACCGACAGCTAAGGTCATTTACGCCTTAGGGGATAGGTAAGGGAGGAAGGGTGGATAGAAACCCGGTGTTGGCATTAGCCTGCCCTCAACGAAAGGCGCCAAGGGGACCACGGTTTAACGTCTCATCCGACACACGGAGCACTGCACTTGAAGTGCCCTCCACAGAGCACTCAAGTAGGGATCGGGTTTCCTCTGAAAAACATCCTCCTCTGCAGGGATTTGAACCCTGGCCGTCCGTATGGTTAGCCAGTACTCTAGCCACCACACCAACCCGATCCCCCAATGTGGATAATTTTTACTTTAAATACCTAAACATACATAAATATGTAAAGAGAAAGCACATTAAAGAAGTAAATGCACGCTGATTTACGCCTTAGGGGATAGGTAAGGGAGGAAGGGTGGATAGAAACCCGGTGTCGGCATTAGCCTGCCCTCAACGAAAGGCGCCAAGGGGACCACGGTTTAACGTCTCATCCGACAGACGAAGCACTGCACTTGAAAGGCCCTCCACAGAGCAGTGATCGATGGAAAACATCGCAAAATTGCAATATTAGTGCGTCAGCCAGCTCGCAAGCTGTAACTGAAAATCGGGGGAAAAAACACGCCCACCTTACAGCTTCTAGTATTGGCCGCAATAGCAAGCGCCCTCTCCATCTATCTAAATGGGAAGGACATGCATTCGGGGATTACCCTAGCTGTTCCGTCTTCCAGGAGCAGCGTCGCACAACCATGTGCGTCTACGAGGAGAATTGTTGGGAGGGTAAGGTTGGAAAGAATGTTTTTACGACGAAATGGGGGAGGAGGGCGAGCGGTTAAGAGCGGCGAGTAGGAAGCGATGCGTTAAGCAGAGATAAGCGCGGACGAAAATAGAGAGAGAGTTGGGGGGATGACTCCGCTTCGTAAGGGAGGCTTTTCCATCCCCTCTTTCCCCCAAAAACAGTCGTGTCGGATAGCGAGAACGAGAGAGAGGGAGGGAACGAGACGAAAAAAAGCAAGCGTTCCTTCGGAAAGGGTGTCCGTGGGAAGTTGGATGGGGAGGGGAGTCAATGATATCTCTATATATAAATTTTTTTCCTCAATGCAGCCGCGTTTCTGCTCTTTTCCGTCGGAAGGGTGGACATGGGCGTCTGGCCCCGCGTTGAGCGTCTCCCTCCCTATCCCGCCCCTTCCCCCCCTTTTCACCTCCCACTCGGCCGGCCATGTGTGCTTGCGCGCGTGTATCTGTACGTGTTTGTTTCGTGCGCGGGTGATTTATTCCCCGGCTGATATCGACGCGCCCGGGGGACGGCTGCGCGCCTTTCGAAATTTCTCGGCGTGTTCAAGGGAGAGATTGGGGGTCGTATAAAAGAGAGGGCCGAAGAGAACTTAAGAGTGTTTGCGTCGCGTTGTTTTCGAGGTGCATCCAGCGCCGTCAGGTCGAAACGTTGTTTACTTCTCGGCTCCCGTATTTCGCGACTTCCCAATCGGCGTTATCTCTTCTCGATGGTGTGTCAATTTAACGGTGCCAATACGTCCTATTTATTACAAAGGGTAGCACTTTATATCAACGTCCTGTGCTCTTTTTAAAAGTATTCTACACGTCAAGGTATGTTTTGATGAAAGTCAGAGAATCTCTTCCCTGTTTTCTACATTTTCAGGGGCCTAACTACCACTAGTATTTCCTTTTTCACCTCGGCATACGATCCACTCTTCTTCATCTACATCTACACAATACCCTGCGTGCCGCCGCATGGGCGTGTGGAAGGGGGTGTTAGGTCGCCAGCCGTGTAAAGATGTAAGTTTTTGGGAGATGAAATGTTGACATATATTATAAAGGCGTATTTAGCGGAGATCAATTTTTATTGTGGTCCCTTATTTTGTGCGGAAAAAACGAGTTTTTGTACCTATGTGTTCGGCAGTGTATCTCTCTTACTTTGTCGCATCTGTCAGACCTAGAGACTTAGAGAGGAGTCATGATAATATTCTCTGTGTCACACTGAAAAATATCAGTTCTGAATCTCTCAAGTAGCCTAAGCCTAGCGTGTAGCCTCCGAGTCTCTAGAGGCTCCCACCTTAATCCCTCTAATCATCCCGTTCATGAAACTTATTCTCTTTATTCCCCTTCCCCGCTTGCCCAACATCCTTCCCTCGATCACATTCTTGAGAAACCCATCGCCCCTTATTATATCCTCCAGCCACCAACACTGCCTATCCCGGATTTCAATCAGAAGTTTCTTTTATCTGGAATCCTATCCGAAGTCCGTGTATGTGGCTGGAGGATGTAGAGTTAGATACATTTATTTATCGTCATCATATTTTTCTAATTGAAAGAAATTATCGAAAGATAGCAATTGTGTCGCTTTAAAAGTGTACTGCACTTGTAACAAAAACTATATATGAGACGTGCTTTATAAATAACCAGTGAGGGAGGAAATAACACTAGGAATAATAAAGAGAAGTACACGGCAAATTATTTACGGCAAGATATATCTTGGCCAAGTAGGTTAGGTTATTAGAGGACAAAGAAAGAGATCGAAATCAACAGAGATTGTATTAATTGTAAGGAGACTTAGAGGAAGAAGAATATAGAACGTTATTGGATGTTGAACGAGAGATTATCTGACAGCGGGCGAGTGGAATTATCAGACTGCTCGGGGGAGAAGAGAGGTCCTTCTGAAGACAAAAGAATGAACTTAATACATATTTAATATTAAATTTACGGCTGTTTGAAATGAGATATTTTCAATGCTAAAAACTGCTTTTCTTGGTTAAATTAGTTTTATTCAAATATTCTACTGCATTGTTTCTCAACCTCTGAGATTCCCTTTCACATTAAAATATGTAACTTAAAATATTCTGATTAAAATCATTATAACAAAATCATTTTATTCAGATATTCAAATATTTAAAAAAATATTATAATTTACCGGAAAAAATTTTTTTCAAGGGCTTTCAATTATAAAGCTATACGTTACTTAAAATTTGTATAAAAGGTTTCTACGTTTCATTTTATGCGCGCAGTTGTCGAATCTCCATGTGTAAATTAAAATGAAATAAATAGAATGTTAATGATGGCCATACAAATTTTAGTATTTACCTTTATTTTTGAGCGACACACGATTGACATATTGTGACGACATCTGATGACGATTTTCGACTCGTACATCGAAACGTCGTCAGAGGTGGAGAGTTTGATCCGGTGAGAAACCCGTTAAACCGTGAATATCACTTCAAAATAACATTTTAAAGACTAAACCGGCTGAAGTAAATAAATGGTGGAGACAATCACAAAGTAACTACTTCCCATAATTACGGATAATGTCCGCAAATTTATCTCATCAACGATTAATCTTAAAATTTTCCCCAGAGCTTTAAAAGTGTACTGCACTCGAAGCAAAAACAAAGCATGAGACGTATTACGTAAATCGTTCTTCCGAAAGCAATCGTATCCGCAGAAGGAGGCCAAGGTTGGATGCCTGTTACAAAGTGTTTTGTGGTGATGAAGCATACAATAGTCTAAGTGTCCAGTTAGAGAAGCCGAATTATTATGGTCGTCATGACCATCAGTACAAGGTGAGAGCAATTTTCTCTGACTCCAACAGAACAAGATACTCATTAAGGGAGGCAATATTTGTGACTGGAACAATTTGCCTCATAAATTGTTCAATGAAGTTCCTATAAATCTTAATGTGTTTCAAGAGAGGACTTGCGCCATATGAAGACATAAAACTAGTTATACGTAATAATTCAGTTCAATTACTGATTACGTGATTTATTTTTCCTGTCGTCTTGTTTGCATGATTTTTATGTACCTTGATCAGCTTCCTTTGCCACCGGCAAAGTAAATTCCTGTTGCAAATGTACAATAAAATTCTATTGCTTCGTCAATTGAGCTAAAAAAGGGAAAAACATATTTTAAAAAAATTTTGCTAGCACGTAACCGAGGCGATGAACAATCCAAGGGTCTGAAAAATCTCTTATAGGTGTAGCCTCCACTGCCCCTCCGTAAGACATATTTCATCAAAGAAAGGAGAGTTGACGGAGAAAAATGTCTTTTTTCCACGAATTCAGTTCATAGAATCAACGATATCCTTCAGATTCTAAATGGACGGAAGACGTTGGCGCCCACCCAGAAACCAATAATACTCCCTTCGACGCCGTGGAATTGAGAAAGAGATACATTCCCTTGGAGAGAGATGACGAAGGAAAAAAAGCCACGGCACGTTAGTTCACCTCTCTCCGCTCTTTCATCTCCCGGAAGCAATCGAAGGGAAAGAAAGAAAGAATCTCGAACGATATGCCTCGCCGATGTCTTTTATCTTCAATATACTAGACGGGAAAGATTGGATCTCAGGCAACAACTGCTTACATCCCGGCTTCTGAGATTCAAGCCATCCATTGACGTTTATGAACGGGAAAAGAAAAGATTAGAGGTCGAATGCCGGAGACAGGGAAACAGACGATCTTAGATTGACATCAAAGGAAAAGAGAAAAAGTTCAAAAATCTCCTCGGATTGCGACCTACCACATTTAATAGATTTTTCTATCCCTACTAACAGATGATCTCCCATTAGGAATTATAAAGATTTTCATTGGAGACACTAACAGCTAAAAGACAACTAATTTAACTGACATTCATTATTCAGACGCACTGGCCCATAATATACAGTTAGATGGTTTAGCCACGTGCTCTCTAATATCCCCATTATTAGCAGATATCTTTATGGATAGTTTCGAGAGAAAAATATTTTATTCGGGAAATAACCTACCAAAATCTGTTCTGTATTGGTGTAGATATGTGGATGATACAGTTGTGTTGTGAAACGGCTCGGATCGTCAATTTTAAAAAAATTTTAAAAAATTTCCTTAATAATATCCATCCAAAAATTACTCTCACTACTGAGTTGTATTACGACCATTGTTTTAATTACTTGGACTGGTCAATTTCTTAAAAAAAATAGATATGCATTTTGTATGTATAGAAAACCGAGCTACATAGACCATGTCATTCTACTCGTTGTATCACCATGTAGCTACCTCTATGGAAAGAAGAATACACTAAAGAAATACATCTCATTAAACAGATTGCCGTTAAAAACGGGTACACAAATAACTTGATTGACAAACTTTTAGCTAAAAAACAAAGGAGGCTGGCGATCAGTTTAATGTGCCCACCAGAGCGTGTATCATATATAATGAAACAATGGACGTGTATCACATATCTAGGGTAGTGTTCGAAAAAACTCTAAAAAATGTGTAAAAGACGATTTCCGAGTGACTTTCAAACCCCAAGTGACCCAAAAAAATAATTTGTGGACTGTAAAGACCCGCTGTCTGAAAGTGGTATATATAGCATCAAGTGTGGGGACTGCAACGGAATCTAGGTTGGGCAGAGAGCGAGAAAATTTTATACAAGAACCAAGTAACATTTAGTCTTTTTCTATAAATATGACAATAAAAGTAATTTGGCTGAGCATTTGATAGACCTTGACCATAAGAGTGATTTCGATATTGATATTTTACATGTGTGTGACGAAAGACGAGAGCTCAACTCTCGTGAACAGTTACAGATTTAAAAGAGAACGTTTGACCCTGAGGTCGGTCTTATAAATGAATATCTGGTCCCTGCCTCCTCCCCAATTTTAACCGCAGTTGCTTCCCTTTCCCTTCGCCAAATCCCCTCCCTCTTACCTTCACGTAATTACTCACCCGTGGTCGTTGAATGACAACCCTCTCTTCTGCTTCTTCGAAAAAGAAGTGTGGAATTTACTAAGAGATTTTTCTTTTTCGTCATTTCTGCGGTAACCTTCCACAAAGTTCCGCCTTCAACCATTAATTTTACCCCTCTTCTTCCTTCGTTCAAAATCTTCAACCTTCTCAAACCCCCCTCTATGCATTTATAGAGAAGGACGTTTTTACAAAGTATCACCTGATGATGACCATCATTCGTCAAAACTCGGGTCGTGTCTGTTTTAATTATTTACGTAGTACTTAAAAGTTTTGTGAACAATGCAAATAAGTATAAAGTGTCAAAATCAACTAGCCATAAATTTATTCTTTAATTATGTTAAAGACATCAGTTGCAAAACCAGCATAAAGAAAATTAACCGACTGATAAAATATTTTGGTCGAATAAAATCATGGAATTTTCGGCCTCGTGGCATCGGTCTGCTGTATTAAATCCCATCCGTCCGTAAACTCCCGGATCCTCACTCCGAATGGCACACCTGTTCCTTTTGGAGCCCTCATCCCGCACCCTTTAACCGCTCTGCACCCACTTGGCTCCTAAAAAAACTCAAGAGGGTCGAACACCAATCTCCTGCATTCCTCGCAAGAGTTCGGCGCCGATACTCCTATAAAAAAATACATTTTCCCCTTCCTACTTAGATTTCCCTCTTTCCAGTGCCTCCAAACCTACCCGTCTACCAACTAAATCCTCCGGCTTCTTTTAGCTTCCCTTCCATACGTATCGGAAACCACCACCCAACTCATCCCATCCGTGTCCACCTCATTACATCTCCCTTTAAATCTTCCAAAACCACCCCTCGGTTCTCTCCAGCGCCAGTAGTATTTCTTCCTTTCCCTTCCGCTTTCTAGGATAGAATGGAAGAGGGGGAAACGGGGAATTGATGAGGATCGGGCGAGTGCGGCCTGGGAAACCTGGTGCCCGAGGAAGATGTTGAAGATCAAATAGAAGGACAAAATAAGAAATGATGAAGTGCACTGAAGAGTAGATGAGGAAAGGACCATATGGAACACCATACGGATAAGAAGAACGAGATGCATTGGACGCACCCTGAGACACAATGAGTTTGTGAAGAACATAATTGAAGGCAAAATAGAGGGATAAGCCCCCAGAGGAAGACTCAGGAATAAGTTCATAGACCAAAAAAAGAGGAAAGTAAATAGGAAGTGATACCAGGAGATAAGGGAACTAGCATTTGATAGGGAATGGTAAAGGGCTGCAGAAAACCAATCTTAGGATTGAACGGCCGATGATGATGATCAATGCCGCAGTGCAGTTGTCTGTCCGTCAGAAAAGTTTCAGAACTGTGGCCTCTCGTTATTAAGTACGCTACCAGTGGATTTCTTGCGACCTTTCCTCCAATACAATTGACGATATCAGGCGTCACGTCATAGAAGAACTTAGCATTAGCATCGATATTCCAAAGAATACTTGGTACTTATCGAAAATTATTTAATTTTTACGACGCGTTACACAGCTTTACTGCATCGCCAAGTACAATTGTTGGGTACAATGTTTATTTTATAATTGTTTTTCTGGTAACGTGGTGGGTGGTTTGTGGAGAAATAAACTAATTTTTGGGACCATAGATTAAAGGCTTGTCAGGTGAACTTTCCTCAATTTCCATTAGCCTTTCCTTAATAACTCATCTCATTAACGACGCAACTGACCTGAGTCGCGAGCCAAAATCAATATACTATGTTGGAATAACCCATGAGAGTTAAAAACTATTACCACCATTATGACTACATCTACATACTACCCCGCGAGCCGCCGCATGGTAAACTAGGTAAATATGTCGCCCAAACTACCTTAAAATTCACGTGATTCTTCCAACTCGACAAACCCTTTGAAGCTCACCCCTAACGCTATCACCTTCTCTTCAACTCGTCAATCATCCCCCTCTTAATTGAATGGCTCACGGAAGCCAATCGATCGTCGAAATTAACCTCAGTTTATGGGGCGGATGGCGATAAATAAAATCTTAGAACGCTCGTGCGAGGCCATGCTGATCACATGGGGCTAATTCAAAGAATCGGTTGCTGTCTCTTGAATACAACGATTCAAAGAGCCTATAGAGGGAAAGGTCTCTTAAACGACATAAAGTGTCGAAACCGTGGTTTGTTTGCGTAAAAAGACTGTGGAAATCACAACCGAGTCATTTTATTCTTGCCATCAGAGATATGTATCAGACTGAATAACAAGGACTTTGAGCCGTAGGCGAAACACCAAACTATATAAACTAAATTTTACACATAAATCATCGCATTTTCCTCCACAAATCTCGAATGCGAGAAAATAATTGATTTCTTTACTCCACGCGTTAAGGAAATATTCAGTCACCCAACGCGTCATCCAATGGGCACTAAAACAACCGATAGGCAGAATTTTGATAAGTCCCTACGTATCCTCCTACCCATTCTCGTAGTAATATTTTTGAACAGAGCAAAAACCGAGTGAGAACATTCAAATAACGTGCAGATTGAAAAATGTCTCATGTTATACATTAAAGTCAAGGAATGCATGTAATATGAATTAGAAACGAGTTAAATTTTCATCTGCTGCGGAAAATTATGAGAAAATATATTAAATGATTTCAGGCCTCAGTTGAGGGGATTCTTCATTATAATGATACAGTAACATATCTCAAGACTCCATGGCTAAAATAAGGCGCATCAAACCAATTTTCAGGCACAACTACTCATTGCCAAGTTAGAAAATGAATTTTTAATATTTAATACTAAGTTATCTAGAAAAATTAACGGGAATAATATGCATTAACCTTAACGACCCAGAAAATTGTAAGAAACATGAAAAAAACACGTTCTTTGCACTTCCTGACTACAGGATGAGTTCATGCACACAAGGAAGAGACCGGGACTACTCGAGCATCTTCCAAAAAATCGCTAACACGCCCCTGCTCGAATAACGAAAGCCTTAGGAGAAGGAAGAGAACTCCAATCTTAAGTCTTCGTCGGAACCGTCGTCCTCTTCCCGCTAGTGCCTGTTTCCCATTCCGTACTACTTCAGAACCCGGCTCCGCCCCCCCCTCTCACAGGTCCTCCCTCCCATACGAATACTGAGGGTTCGCCGACGGCAGGAAAACCCCTTCAACCGACCCTCAAAATACCCTCCGCTAAAGTGGAGTGTCCTTCAAAAATCTTCTCCTCCATTGGCTCTGATTTAAGCACCCACAGTCGCCGGCCCCCTCCACCCCACCGCATAAACGACCTCCTCCACATTACCGAAGAGGACCCTTTCCATCCTCCCCAGGAAAACCGCAATCTTACCCTTGCTCCTGACGTCCCCGGAGCAGTGTTGAGGGCAGAAGTTTTCCGGGAAGGTGGGGCTACGAGGGGTTGGACGAAGGGCACCTCGCGAAATGATTGCCCACCGCTAGCATTGGGACTTTGAATTGGAAGTGCCGCCACGAATGGATCGATCGTTTAGCAAATACCTTTGACAGAATCAGGAACTTCATAGAAGAATTTAAGTATGTGTACATTGAAAAGAAAACTGGTTACTTATCGGAAAATATTTAATTTGTACGACGCGTTTCACGGCTTAACTACAGCTTGGGGTGTAATTGTTGGTATAAAAATCCTTCCCATTAGATTACCAGTTCTAAATACAAGGTCTACACCCTAAAATAATCCATCAGACTCTCTCAACATACAAAGAACTCATTCGTTTAATCTCGAATTCTGTCCATCAAAACGTATCCAATCTTTCTCTCTCTCAATTCTAAAACGACTGCGATCTCTTCTCCTCTATCATAAATAAGTCCATGTATCATATTCATACACATAACTCTCACGCTTCATACAAATTTATTACTAAATCTTTTCTTAACAACTTCGCCCAGATTTCTGGTCATGAAATACTATCGGTTAGCACTGAAGTTTCTTTTCAGGAGTCTATACCAGTTTCTATACCGGGGTTATACTTCACCAAAAGTATATCAATTCTTAGGAAAACTATTGGAGAAATTGAATGAAATAAATTGTGAAACTAGGAGTTTTAAAGCAGTGATGTAATGGATATGACTAAAGGATGGAATGGGGAAAAATATTAGTAAAGCTTAGTGGAGGGTCATGAGGGTAAAGTTAGCATTTCAGATGTAATAACGATAGTTAGACTATATGAGCAGCAGAACTATGAAATATGTATGATCATGGGGAGAATAGGGGATTTAGAAATACGTTAAATACCATAGAAACCTCCCCAATGAAATTGGTGGGTCACTCATAACAATCATTACTAAATAAGTGGCTATCGATCATATTTCAATGCACATCACCCCTCATTCAACGATCATTTGAAATGAGAGAGAGAAAAAACCCTTCAATCAGCACATTCATTTATATTTATGCGTGAAATCTGCGAAACCCAACGCGAAATGGGGGACAACAATCCATTTGAGCAGAGTTATCCTTGGGGGAATGCCACCCGCGGTGCATGTACCTGTACGAGCAAGCCGAAGCAGCGGGCGAAACGTTGATGGGAGATATTTCTTTCCTCCCGTTCTGAATTTACCCCTCTCCCCATTCTCTCTCCCTCTTTCTCCCTAACCAACACACCCATTCATCTCCGGCGGTGATTTTACGCCGTACAACCACCACCGCCGCCACCACCACCGTGAAATTGCGGCGGTTCAAATATCAACTAATGAGACCGCCTCCCCCCGCCCTCTTTCCCTCCTCCCCCCGCCCTCTTTCCCTCCTCCCCCCGCCCTCTTTCCCTCCTCCCTCCGACTCCGAATGGCAAAAGAGGGGAGGAATGTGTGGGGAAGGTAATTGTGGGGGGAAGGGCGGATGGACCAACGAAATGTCCCTTTCCCTCCCCCTCCTCCTCCTCCCTACAGCTCATTTGAATGGACGCCCTCGCGTGCGCTTGACGTGGGGGAGCATTCACGCCACTCACAGTGCGATGGAGAGAACGGGCGAGTAGTGAGACGGTACTGCCTAAAGGGAGGGGTGGAAGTAACCGGCTGGCTCGTGTAAACGTACTCGCGGGACGATCCCGGAAATTCCGACGCGTTCCGCCGCGCGCGCACGAAAAACATAACCGAAAATTTAACAATTGACGATCAAGTTGCGCGCTCCGCCGGATTTAATAAAAAAAACGAGACGTGCAGTTCGCAAATTCTCGCGCTGAGAGATGGAGAGTTTTGTAAAGGGTGTCATAGCCTGCATGGCCACGAGCAGTCGATAACATCAGGTTTGTTAACATCCACATTTTTTCCAAAATACGATCTAAATCTACAAATCGTTTACCCCCCGTTCAAAGCGTTAAAATTATTCCATAGACAATGGCATATCACTAACGCTTTTCCATCCTACTCCAAAAAGCTTCCAGGGATACATATTTTTTTCAAATCACGGTACGATTACTAAGAACAAAATCCAATTTTTATAAAAAATTACTCACTAAAATTGCAATCATCTAGCACTAGTGTGTCTTTTATTCGGGCCAGAAAAATTAAATCTCTTTACACTTATTCAAAGACTGATGACAGAGAATTAATTTTTTAAGGCAGTTTGAACGAATTCACTTCAAATAGAAATCAATGAGTCAGGTCTCATTTTAAAGAAAATTATCTCACTCTTCCAAGGATACCAAAATATCAGCCCCGTGCTGAACTACTTTCTGAGATTTTTGAAGAAAAATACCTGCCCTCGTACATGAGAAATGGAACATGTATGCACTTATGAGAGATCTTATTTAAAAAATGAGAAATTTTCGGCACCTAGATCTCGTCAACAACTTAACAGTGTGTAAGTATTTATGTACAAGCTTGTATATTTTATGGACTATTTTTGAAAATATATTTTCTTGTCAACGTAGTATTTTATCTAAATCACAAAAAAAAACTTCCGTTGTGGAGTTTTAAAGGCGTACCGCGTGAAAAAAATGGGTCAAATTAAAGACTTGTATAGATGTTTTTATTTAATTAACTAGAATTCAACTCAAATAAAAGTATTATTGCGCCATTAACAATTCAATATTTGATGCATGTTTCCCACAGCTACCGAAATCGAAACGCAAAATTCGAATATGGTCTCCATTATGACTAGAGAACTATCTCGCTCAAACTGCCTTAAGCCAACCAATAAAAGCCACTAAAACTTTTACATCGGTAATAATCAAATTATTAAATTAGTCAAAACAAACTATGCATAACAAAATGTGGAGAAAACAAAATTAACAAAGTTCACTGCATATAGTTAGTTAACTATTCTTGTAATGAATTCAATCGGTAGCAGTTTAGGTAGGAGACAAATGCGTGGTAGGATTTGGTTCTTTCCCGGATAATGCTGTCAATGAAGCTTGGCTCTTCCAACGGATCAGGTATTTGTATGCCGAAGTTTCGATGACTACATCCAGACTGTCTTCATAATTATGAATACGATGATGAAAGCAGTCACTGAATCGTCGGCATCCAAATATCTGATCTGGTGGAAGAGCCAAGAAAGCTTCAGAGACAGGGAAAGGGGTTGTACGGTGAAAAGAGGTCTAGATAAGGATAGGAGAAAATTGGTATCAGGATTCGCTGCAAAAGGTATCTTAAACAAATAGAAAGGCAGAGCAGTAAAGTGACAAAAACTCTTGGTTCCATCCCAATTTCCTATTACTCTGATCATATTCGTACACAATACAGACCATATTCGTACATATAGTGATCCAATTTTTGATATGTGCATTGAAAAAAATGTTTGCCACAGGCAAAATGTACAATATTTTGTATAATTTTGTTAACTTGGTTTAATTTTTCAATTATGTTCAAGGTATGTCGAAAAATTTTCCTTTCTTTTATTTTTTAAAAATCTTTATTTCCAGCAATAAATTGACCCAGGATAATGTAACATATTGAACGAATTGTGTATTAACTGTGAAGAGTCAGCAACCCCAAAGCTGGACAGCTGTCCGAATGGGGTGTCTATATTCCTTATATTCTTGTACACGGTTGTTAGTATTTGAAGCAATGTATCTAGATATATAATTATTATATTAGAGAATAACCCAGTTTATTCTAAATTACGCCCTCATACAGTTATAATCGAACATGTATTTGATTGCTTCGACAATATTATCTGCCACCCTCGTCGTGTTATTAATCATAACTTATGATATAACCGTAATCCACAACTTTCACACTGAAAACTTCAATGGGTACAGTTAAACCTGCCATTTCTCAGCCTGACTAGATAATTAAAGCTTGAGAAGGGTCCGGGAGAGGGGAAAAATATGCTAAAAACGACGAGCATTAATGAAAAGAAGAGGTTATATAATACACTCAATTCGGAAATTGATGAAAAAAGAGGGTTTCTAGTTTCTACCGTTGCATTTCCGGTGGCGCGTGAATAAATACGTACAGTATATCACGAGAATGTATATGCTCACGGAGAGGTTGGAGGAAATGTCAACAGACTACTCGCAATTAAAATTCATTCCTTTATTTTTCTCTCGTGAAATGTTTACGATCTGGTTCATCGATCCTTTACACCCTTCTCTTTTATTTACATTTTCCGGATATCCACGCGAGTTCGCGAGAAGGTGGTGTACGCGATTGATGCAAGGGGGAGGGAAAGTATAAAAATATTAATGCCCAACCACCCCTTTTTCCTCCCTTTAAACTAACCCCCACGAGGGCGATTCGCATGTGCCGTGAAATATTTCGATAACTGCCCGAGACATATTTCAACCGGAGCCACCGCTGTCGCGTCGCGAGCCTACAGAGTCAAGCAAAGCGAAATTTTTAACTCGAGTGGCGGACGGTGATGGCGTTGCTGCTGGTTTCCGCGATGTTGGATGAGTCAGTCGGAAGCGGACGAAAACTTTTAAATCAAACGAACAAGGGCGTCCCGTTATTCAATGACGAGAAAATTTGAATTGCTTCAGAATGCGATACATATTCGTATTTCATTTCCTACAACGTCCGTCAGAGGAACGAACGACGCAACGCGTACACATTTAACCGCTATTCGATTCGCGATATAAAAATTTCAAAGTGACCGAAAAATTGTAGGTTTCCATATTTATGTCACGTGATTTAGTTGCCATTGGAATAAAAAATATTGCTAGCGGGTTCCCGTTGACATCAACATCAGCCTTCAAAGGGAGATGTATCAGGGGGATGTGGTGGAGTTTCGATCGCTTCCAATTTTGAAGGATTCACTTATGCATCGCTTTCAATAATTTTGAATTTGGAATAATTATGCTCCTCATTGAAGGTTGACGAAGAACATAAAATAATAGCCACCTGACAAGTGCATTTGATTCGACTATGGTTTCTATGAACACCATCATCGTTAGGTGCAAAATATGAGACTAGTCGGGGTCTCGGGTAATATAAGGCTTGTAAAGAGATTTGAAAAATAATCAAAATGGATCAAAAGGAGGAAATATAATGAATTAATTTCAGAAAAAAATTTAAAGCAACGATAACATAAAAATCGTCATTCATGAGAAAAATATAAGATCTTAATGAAATAATTGTCAGAAAGGGCGGGCCAACTAGCAAGGAAAATAATATCTACCAATATAGCGCTTTTAGGCCTTTTTGCTTTTAAATTCGATTGATGCTGGCAGGAGCTAAGGACTAAAAATAACGAATCTAACGCTACTGGGAACATTGTGATAGGATCCACGCGATGTAATAAAATGTGTCGATTTGTAACTAACAGGAACCACAGCTATACTTGGGAATCGATCCCTTTTTTTGGGAGAAAATTTAGTTCCTCGCCCTAACGCGTGGTTTGTTTAACGTTTATGTGTAACTTTTATGTAACGTGTAACATTTAACGTCTGTGTAACGTTTATGGTATCGCATACTGATTTTATAACTTCGAACCTATCGTGGGGGACACATATAAGAAATATTTGTGGCAGAGCCCTGAAGAAGTTAGGATTTGTCAAGCGTGTTGTGGGAAGATTATCGGATGATAAAGTGAAAGAGAGGTGCTATTTCGCACTCGTCCGGCCACACCTTGAATATGCAGCGAGCATATGGGATCCGGCGGAGAAAGACCTAGTCCATGAACTTGATAAAATACAAAGGAAAGCTGCGCGATTCGTGAAAAACTGCTACGGCCGTACAGAAAGCGTTACACAGATTTTGAAAGATTTAGGGTGGGAGCCGCTAGAGACTCGGAGGCTACGCGCTAGGCTTAGATTGCTTGAGCAATTGAGAATGAATATCTTTCAGAGCGACACGGAGAACATCATATTAGAACCACATTATATTTCCAGGTCCGACAGAATCGATAAATTAAGGGAGATATTTTGCCGAACGGATAGGTATGGGAATTCGTTTTTCCCCCGAACAATTAAGGACTTTAATAAATGCTAGGCGGAACTTTGATTTTTTTTTTGTTGACGGCTGGTGTCCTAACACCCCCCGCCACACGCCTTTTGAGGCGGCTTGCGGGGTAGTATGTACATGTAGATGTAGATGAAATATTTCATTAACCTTTTATTGGAAAGAAGAGAAAATAATAAATTTGATTTGAAATGTTTACTGCATTCACTGTCATAGGCTTTTCGTAGCGTCGAAGGAATGTTCAGGAGAACCGTCGATGCTTCATTTCACCTTTTCAACCATTGCAATGGCATTTCTTGCATTATAAGGGTTCGAGTTCTCCCTTCACTTCTCCCTGAGATTCGAGAGAGCCAGCCCCGTGTATGGAATAGGCAATTCACATCTGATGACTCACGGTCGTGACTTGAGGTTACGTTCGGTACGCAGACTCCCAATGCCCAACTCTGCCGTCCAGTCACGACTCGTGTGCGGAGATAACCGCACGAAAATAAATACAAATGGAAGTATTCATTCCCGAGTGCCAGAATAAATCTTCCTGGATAAGGTATAGGAATTTTCTTAAAGGAGAAGAAGCGCTCTGTATTCAGCATCACGCTCGGCATAATCATTGGGGAAGTTGAAAGGCAGGGTACTGAATGATATACGCGACTATTGACTTTAAAGACCTGCCGAATGCTTCCTCATGTTTCGGTGGCGTAAATGTTTCTAAAAGGAAAACTTAGAAAGCTGATGGAGATCGATTCCGATTTTAGCGGCAGAACTGGTAGGAATCGGCAAAACATTCATCTCGAAGATGGATAGTAGGTACTTCGTTACTTCACTTCATTTAAAAATAAGTATTTATATGAAGTACGACAAATTTCAAATTGTTTATTTATTCTTTCGATAAGAAAGGCTATGGATACTTCAATTGATAGATTGAGCCCTTTGAGTTAAAGAAAATGAAAATATGAAATTTTCTTTTTAATTATGACCCATTCAAGGGAAAGATATTCAAAGGGAGCATAATTACAATTAAACTAAATGAGAGTAGATATTTTTAATTTAAATTGAATAATCTCCAAAGTGAAGTCAAAATGTACGTGCAGATAATGTAGCATCTTCAATTAGAGCAAAACTCTTGATACATGGACCAAATAAAGATGAGAGCACATAGGAAGAGTTACCAGGAGGTAAGGGAACAAGCATTAGATAGGGAAGGGTGGAGGGCTGCAGTCAACCAATCTTAGGATTGAATGACCAATCATTTAATTCATTCATTGGTCGTTCAATTCTAAGATTGGTTGACTGCAGCCCTCCACCCTTCCCTATCTAATACTAGTTCCCTTACCTCCTGGTATCTCTTCCTATGTGCTCTCCTCTTCATTTGGTCAATGAACTTATTCCTGTGTCTTCTTCTGGGGACTTTTCCCTCAATTTTCCTCTCCATTTTGCCTTTATTTGAACGACCAATGAATAAAATTAACCCGAGTAAACGTCTTCATAAAATTTAATCATCAGAATTGGATATTGGGAAAATGAATACAAGATTACCGTATAAACGCGTATAAGAGGCGCACCCCTCTTTTTAAGCGTCGAAGTTGAAAATAACATTTTGGGGCTTTTTTTCCTCCTATCGCGAGGTTTTGCGGACCTAACTTTGAACTTTCGGCCATTATCAAAGCCTTCCGGACAGTCACACCTTTTTTAAAATGCCGTTCTCCCCCACCATTTTCCTTATGCACAAGTCGTAGTTGCTGTGAGTATGGGTCTTTTAACTGTATTTAACTTTTACATATTACACTTTACTGTAAGCGATGACGAGCGGGAATTCGTGTAAGTAATAAAGGAGTTAAAAAATTACCGATTCGTGACCAAATTCCATTCCTAGGGTTAACACAATTTCACATTCACTAGCAACACTTGGAGACGCGAGAGAACGACAAATGAACACCATACGCCGCATGAAACTACGAAGACCACATTCATAATTCTCACAATGCTAACTCGATGTTATATGCCTGGGTATGCAGAAACTTTTCATCATCCGCCCCTGAATAATTTACTTATAAATCTCTTTCAATTTTCTCAGTATTTAAACATGTAATTACTGACGGGAAATTAAATACTCTGTGACACAAGGCAAAAATCTAACATAATAATCTTCAAAGAAATAAACCATTGCAATCATTTATAGCACCAATTAACTCAATTTATTTTTTTACATACTTTTATCCTTCATATCCAGTTAATTCATCTCATGACAGCTTCATTTAATATCAGATATCTAATTAATAAGTGAACGTCCGACGAATCGCAATATGCAAGAAAATGATATTCCTTTTTGATAGCCAGCGCTGCAATAGATTGGAATTTGAAAATTTAATGAACCTTGATGAAATGAAAGATTAATTATGGCCACGACAATTATTTTATCAATTCCACGAATTTAAATCACTCGCTCGAATACTTGGAGAGGTGAAATTAAGAGATGGAAAACAGTACCATATTGCTTGAGTACTCACGATATTTAGATCACTCAATTAGTTTTAAATTTGTAAATTTTTCACTAGTATTCAATCATCACTGCAATAAGTTTTCTAGCAAAAAAGCGGAAGGTCCATGGAGAGCTTTGAGTACAGTTTACGCGAAGATCGGGAGTATTCTCTAACTTTTTCTTTCGTAAAACTACGTGTTTTCTCGACATATAATCCCTCTACGCTTATTACGCCGCCCGTCTTACCACCCATTATACGTACCCTCTAATTTTTATTAAACATTTACCATTAATATATATCAAATAGAAATTCTTGCAAACGTTTACTTATCATTTACACATAGGTGTTTTGAGATGTGGGCGAGGAGGAGGATGGAGAAAGTGCGGTGAGCGGTGAGGAACACGAAAAAGGAAGTATTTTCAATGATAGTGAAGGGGAAGAAACATCTGGAGGAATGGAGGAGGAAGGTTAGAGGTTGATTGAAAGAGGTAATGAGGGGATGATGCTGCAGGCTGAAGGGATGTGATAAAGGAGAGGTTATTAGTGTAAGCGGGAAAGGGTCAGAAAAAGATTATGCTTAATGTGCGCAATGAAAAGAGGTAAGACGTTGGCTCAGGCGATAAATGACATTCTGTAAGGATAAAAAGGCAAATACCTGAATAAACCTGGAGGATTTTCACTCCTGTACATGACACAGCGGAATGCTACGCTCCATACTGGACTGTTCACCAGCCTTTTGTTGAAATATTCGCACCATGTACCCGCCATCAGGTTCATTCTGCTATGGAAAGCAGGCGATATGTATGTGACAGAGGACGAAATGAAGACCGCACCGAAAAATAAAGTAGAGCTTGGCTACGTCAAGAACAGGGGGTCGGGGTTTTCCGTGAATTCATCAGCGCTAAGCGGATAATATTTAGCAGCCATCGCAGAAATTGGCGAGGAAAGTCGAGAAAATGGGGTTGATGATCGGAGGAAAACAAATGTCAGTGCGGAATTCCTAAAAAAATAAGTAGCACGTAGGCATAATTTTAGTCGCCGTGAGTTACATCAATGCTTGCAGACATGTTATTACCGCCCCTCTCGTGCAACTAAAAAGCGTAGAGAGACCAGTTTTCCACCTCCTGTCTTATCCTAGTCTTCGCGGACACCTCGAGAGAAATGAATAACGGACCCGTTGCGTGTAAGCGGCACTTTCTCCCTCAAGTCATCGTCGCTTAAACAATCTATCCCCCTCCGTTCAGCTCATCGTACCCTCTACGATTCTGAGGGATTTAGATGTCTGCCCCCCCCCCCACCCCACCTGGGGCGCAGGGGGGGGAGATTCCTCGGCGCGCAGCGAGGCACGTCCTGACTCCGACGCCCCACGGCTAAACATCTGTCACGTGACTCGCGTCTCGCAGGATACGCGAATTCCTCCCGCGAAACCCCTCCCACCTCTACCATCACAGATTGTCGTCCTCCTCCTCTCAAGGTTTGTACCTCCTTGCTCAGCTGCGGAATATTTCACTGGAATAACTACACGAGGGACATCAGTGGAATAGATTATGACCTAGCCATCATCTTACCAGTTACACAACCCAACCAAATGAGAAAGCATGTAAGGCAGTAATGAGTAAGTCCCGGGACTTCTTTCTGCTCTACGTTGAATAGCAAGAAACGGAAGGCACGTGGGGATCGGGTTGGTGGGGTGGCTAGAGTACTAGCTAACCATACGGGCGGCCAGGGTTCCAATTCCTGCAGAGGAGGAATTTTTTCAAAGGAAAATCCTGATCCCTACTTGAGCCTCTTATGGAGTGTACTTCAAGTACAGTACTCTGTCTATTGGATGAGACGTTAAACCGTGGTCCTCTTGGCGCCTTTCGTTAAGAGCAGACTAATGCCGACGCCGGGTTTCTATCCACCCTTCCTCTATTACCTGTCCCCTATAGCGCAAATTATCTTAACTGTCTGTCGCCTCCCAAACATCCAGTCCAATACGGTAGGCATATCTTTAAGAGGAATTGTTTTCCTGAGGGTTAGGTAAAACCGAACACAAAATCCCTCCAGTCGTACTCCCATTCCACCCGGCTGAGGTTCTCCAATAGCCGATCTGCATATCCATCTGATGATTTGAATAAGATGGAAATGTTTGTTACATACGAACCCATGCTCCCCTCTCTTTTGCCGAAAGCCTTTGTCCAACTGTTCCGACTTAGTCCAACAACGTAGTCCAAACTCGGTGCATTGGATACTTACCTGAAAGAGAAAAAAAGAGTGTTAATATATTTATGGAACAGTTACATATTTAAAAAAGCAATCTGATTTCGAAAAAAACTGATGCACATAGAAAAGGCCATAAACTGGTCGCGATGCTCAATATAACGGGTACAACTTATATGCAAAGCAGAGCGTACACAAATTTAAAGACGTGCGGGATTAGCATTTGCGGTAGCTTTACCCGCTGTATTTTTTACAGACACATTGCGTTGTATGGGGCAGAAACGTCGACCCTCAGAAAGGAGGTCGAGAATAGGCTGTAGGTATTTGAGATGTGGGTGTGGAGAAGACTGGAGAAGGCGAGGTGGACGGAGAGGAAGACTAACGAGGAAGTGCTTGAGATGGTGGGCGAGGGAAGGAAACTTATAAATGAAAGCCAGGATAGGCAGGGTAGGTGGCTGGAGGATGTAATATGGAGGCGATGGGTTGCTCAAGATTGTGATTGAGGGAAGGATGTTGAGCAAGCGGGGTAAGGGAAGAAAGAGAATAGGTTTCATGGACGGAATGAAGAAGGGTAGATCTTACACTCAGACGAAAAAGGATATTCTAGAGCGAGATAGGCCCCTGAAAAAGTAGAAAACCGGGAGGAGATTTTCTGACTTTCAGCAAAACCTACCTGTACCCGTATAATACTTTAAAAAAATAGAATACATATATATGTTTATCAAGGTGTCCAATCCTAAGGATTGGATGCAATCCAGGCGTATTCCACCACAGTCCACAGACTTAGAGCCACAATTGGCGTTCACCTTAGACAAACTGAAAGCAGCAGGAGCAAAAACTCCTCCCGAATCGAAGAACTCTCTCCTTAGGAGAACAAAAGTTAATTTTAAATTTTCTTTCGGCCCAAGTTCGGGAAAAATACATAATTATACACGAATTTCGCCCGAAAAGTTTGAAAGGGAAAGTGGTTCCAAATGCGAGCTTTACATCGGGACCTCATTTCCCCTCCCCCTCTCCATCCAATCGACGGGGATTGGATCGGGTTTTGGGAATCGATATCATTAGTCTATCGACCACTCAACGGAGCGGAAACTTTGCCGGGGAACAAGGCGAGGTACACGGGGGTGGGTGTGGAGGGATGAGAGGACAATTGAGGAGAGATTCAAGTGCGCACTCCTCGGTTCAAGGCGAACGCACTTCTCCCCGGAAAACCAATTCCCAACCAGACGGGGATGAGAACTCCCTTTCCACCGCCGTCTCCACTCATTTCACCCCTCGCCGCAAACACGTAATATCCAGACCCGAACACGCAACCCTCCTTCGTCGTGGCACTTGAAGGGGCTCGTACACAAATATATTCTTACTCTCAATTCGGATAGTTTTAGTAGTGACAACGTGAACACTCCTCTATGCGTCTGTCAGTCATCTAGTACCCAATTTAAAAAAAAAAGTATTTTACCGGTTAAGGCAGGCTTTAGTGAATGTCAGCGAATCTCCTCCCGGTTCTCTTCACTTCATGGTTCTATCTCGTCCTAGTATATCCTTCTTCGCCTCAGCATGCGATCTACCCTTCTTCATTCCGTCCATGACACCTATTCTCTTTCTTCCTCGTCCCTGCTTGCCCAACATCCTTCCCTCTATCTCACTCTTGAGCAGCCCATCGTCCGTAATTACTTATTCCAGCCATTTACTCTGCCGATCTCGAATTTTATTCAGAAGTTTCCTCCCCTCGCCCACCATCTCAAGTCCTTTCTCGTTAGTCTTCCACTCCGTCCACCTCACCTTCCCCGTCCCCGTCATCAGCTCCCTTCTATTTCTAAACGCCTCCTTAGCAAGCGCTAAATGGACGAAATTAGCGCTCAATAGATGAAATTAGGAGTGTAAAAACTGAAATAGGTAGAACAATATTAATTACCGTACAGAATCGAGCACCCCGCGCACCTTTTTCCTGGAAACCCATACGGGACCTGGTAGAAACTCAAAATCGGAGCTCGGTGCCACTAACCATTATCGCCAACTAAACATTGTTGAGCTATTTTTTTAGGAATGAGAGGCGATTACTATTTTCAATTAATCGCTGGAGAAACAAACGTTAGAAAGCTGACGGAAAACTTAGGTTTTTAGTCGCAAAGCTTAATATTACTCGAAAAGATACCTGTATAAATATTATTTTTAAATTTTCAATGAAATTATGGGGCATAGAAGAAAAATATATCTCCAAAATTTATTTCTAAACTTCTTACGCCCTCATGAATAAGCTAGTGATTTTAGGCTGAATAAAAGTTCCTATTCGCCACCATATGGACAGTAAAATTCTCCACCGCCACCCCATTTTCTATTCTACTCACTCCAACCAGACGCGAAAAACCCATCACAACCTACCTCGCACGCACGACCATCCCCCTTCTTCACGCAACTCGCATTTCCCCGAACCACAGACAGACCCGCGTGTCTGGGCGGGCCTCCAGGTTATCACACGCACGTGCCTTCGTGGTTCGTCCACGCAACGCGACCAATGTAGGCAGAGGCGCTAGCGTCGACTGTTAGCACGCGACGAAGTTCGGATGAATTTTGGGAGGGTACTGACACTGCACGCGTTCCTTCCCGCCAAGTCACTCTCTTAACATTCAACCCTGCAGAGTTGAAGAAAATGTAAGGGAATATGTAAATGTAAATATGTAAAAATGTAAATATGTAAGTATGTAAACACACAAAGACCAAGAAACCGAAGGGAATCAACAACGAAGGGTTAGGGAAGGTTAAAATGGAAGTGAGAAGGCAAACCCTCTAGATTTTTACGACTGCAAGTCGTAACGACTCTATTCGTCTCAGCATACGTCCAATCCTTCTCAACCAGTCCAAAAAACCTATTCTCTTTCTCCCTCTTCCCCAATCACCCAGCATACCTCTCTCTATCACAGCGTTAAACAATCCTTCGCCCCTCTTTGCCTCATCCGACTAATTACGTTCTCTCTACCTAATTTCATCGAAAAGTATCCTTTCCTCATCAACCATACCAAGAAATTTTTCATTTGTCAATGGAGAACTTTCTAGGTATTTTATTTGGGTATTCTATCAATTGATTTGTTGGTCTTGGACCATCCTTTCGTCCTCGGTCCTTCATCCTAGCGTACTAAAATCTGTGACATCATCTCACTTTCTCTCCTAGAGATGCCTAGCCATCAGACCCCTGTTAAAGTTCGCATATCCCACGCCTCTTCTAAATTCGTCCAGAATTCGTATTCTCCTCTTTCCTTTTCCGCGCTTTTCCACTGTTCTCCCCTCTACCACCCACTTGAATATGCCCTATCCTCTCAAAGCGTCCTCCTTCCATCTCTTCTGCCTTCTCGGAACAACCTAAACCAGCATACTCTCCTCTAACTATATACAATTCCTCCTCTCTCGTTTGCGTGAATAGCCATCTTACCCTCCCCATTCTTCATTCTCTATTCTCCCTCTCCAAACTCATATCTCAAATACTTCAAGTCTTTGTACACACTTCACAAAGATCAGATGTCCGACCTATAAACCACTAAATAAAAATTCCATAATTTATTAAATGAATTTTATAAATAAAATGTTGCTACGAGCTATATCATCTTCAGGAACATGTACTGTTCAATAATTTCAGCCTTAACTTTAAAACCCTCCCATAAGTTTTACGACGGAAGTTCAAAAGGAAAGTTTTACGACGAATATTATCAGAAGACCTGTTTCGTCGAGTAGTCGACACCATCAGGTTAATGTCGACTATTCGACGTCGGGGTTTGACGTCGATATCGCATTGAAATTCTGATGATGTCAAATATTCGATAAATTGGTCGTCCCATAAATATTCTTCGTAAAACTATCACGGTATTGTAAATTTAGTACTGTTTGTAGCATTATAACTAGTTGCCTTTATTCTTCTTTTAGTAAAAATAAAAGTACATCGACAACAGTTTTCAGTTTCATCCAGTTGATGAAAAGTGAACATTTTCGGTGAGCCAAAAAAAAAATCCGACATCCAATGCCATCGAGAAGCATCATCCTCCTCCGTAACTTGCGCGGCCAAGGATGCATTTTTTTTATCCACGACCAGAAGGGGACTTGGCGCGAACGATTTTGCAAAGAGCGATTCGCCCCCGGGGAAGAGGCAAACATATACGCATATATATGTATAACAGTAGAATGCGCCGTGTACGAGGGCACGGTGGTAGGAGAGGAGAAGTCGAATGGAGCCGAGTTCTAATGGGGACTCGAAACGATAATGGTGGAAGAGGGGAGTGTAGTCGGGGGCGTTTAAATGGGAGGAACGTGTCTTCGGCGTCATTACGGGGAAGTATAAATTATTCCCCTCCCCCCTCCACATCAGTCTCCTCCTCCTCTCCCTTCCAATGAAGGGGACCGCATTCGACGCGTCGCACCATTTTTTTTGTTATTTCCCGCGGTAAAAATGGAATAAATGAAGGTTGTCTCGCGAGCGAGCTGGAAATTGGAATGAACAAGATAGGCCCCTGCTGGTTTCTTATAAATGGGACAGGAGCAGAACAAGGAATAGTGAGTGCTAGGGGTGGTAAGGTCACGCCCACCTCGATCAAAACAATGAAATTCCACTAGGTTTCAACTCAATTTCGGGTGAAATATTAGAAACCGACCGCAAATTAATCTTTTAAAAATTAAAGTAATTCTATGCATGTATCATATTTTTTCAAGGTAACATGACACCCTGCTGGATGTTTTAACTGATACGAAAAGAAGACAAAAATCACTGATTATCACGGTATTTTCTGAGAGGTTTCCAGCGTGGTAAAGTCTATTAAAAACACTAAATTTTGTATGTCTCGCTAGGAGTTGATTCAACTATAGTCATTGCATATAATGTAACATTCAAGATTGTGTTTTCACAAAGGAAGGCTACTTCAATGAGCCTAAAGTATGGCTATTCAGAGAACGCTGCCCTACTCTAATTCACTCTTTAATCATGAGTGGTCCCTTTCCTCTTTTAATTCCTGAAAAATGCCATCATATAAATCCATGATTTCGAGAAAGCCAATACATCCACAACATCATCAATACTTATCGCAGTTCCTAAACTTAAAGTAGTTTGAGCAAAATAAGATATCAACTAGAAATCGATAAATGTAGTATCATTTTAAAGAAAAATATCTCATTCTTTCAAATATACCAAAATATCAGCCCCTTACCGAACTACTCTCTCTCACCAAAACATACCAGGAATTTAACATGGGAAATATTGTGCACGTATATGCACTACGGAGATACGTTATTTTAAAAAAATGGGGAATTTATAACACCTAGATCTCGTCAAAAATTAACAAAGAGTAGCTTGTATGTTTACTCAACTATTTTTATCACATTTTTATCGCATTATCATCGCAGTAATTTTTTAGTTTAAGTAAGAGTTATCAACATCTAAATACTACCTTGCGAGCCGCCACATAGGCGTGTGACAGGGGATATTAGGACACTAGCCGGGTAAAGATGTGAGAGATAAGGCTTGAGGAGATGCAATGGTGCGTTGTATTATGGAAGTGTATTGCGTGGAGCTCAGTTTTTACTGAGGTCGCTTATTGTGCGCGTTTTAAACTTCCCGCGAGAAACAAATGAGTCAAGTTAAAAACTTGTTCAGATGTTCTAATTTAATTAATGACGATTCCAAACTTGAAAAAGTGTATTATTGCACCATTTTTTTTTACAACGGTTCATGCGTCCTAGGGGTGCCGAAATGGAAAGGTAACATGGAACATGATCTATATTGTGACTAGGGATGTATCTCGCCTAAACTACCTTAAAGCAATACACAGAGATATTCCGTGACCATAAGAAATTACAGTCGATACATCGCACAGCCCATGGCGGAGGGGGGGGGGGGTCGTGTCGTCTCAACCCCATTCCCATTCGGGAAATGAGGAAGGGGAGTGCGGAGATGAGAGGGCAAAGGGGGGAATCGGGTGACTGGGAATTATGGGCGCAAGAGGGAAGGTGGAAAGAGTTGGGGGAGAGAGGGGGGGGGGCGAGAAAGTGAGAGAGTGGGAGAAAGATGGCGGAATCATCGAGGTTCTAGGGAACGAAGGGGCATCAATTAGCGAAATTAGGTGGGCAGGGTCGAAGGAAATCAGGTTCGCGAAGGAGTGAAATCGATTCACTTGCGGGAAAAGGACGCTCACCTTGGATCAGATGCTGAAATTTTTGTTCCCAGCAATGAAAAAAAGATTAGATACGCGATAGATTTAATCACCATCGTTGATCCGAAGATTGGTTTGCTGAAGCTCTTCACCGCAGTCTTCCATCAGCTAGTTGCTTCATTACTAAGACTAATGAACTCTTTCTTTTGCAGGTTAATTGTTACTATCTCAGGAGTAAGCCTATGAGATTACCCCATTTTCTTAGAAACATGTCATTTTTATAAAACTGAAAATTTTTCTAAAAATAATATTAAAATTTATCTAAAAACTACTAATGTTTTTTATTTAAATCAGGAAATTTATACAAATGCATTAATCTATAACTCTCCTTCCTAATTTAACAAAATTACCTATTTTCCACCGATTATCTCTTAAAACTAATTTTTTTTATTGTGCGGTCTACCTGCATTACTTTGGTGTCCTCCATAATTTGTCTGATATTTTGCATACTTGGCCTTCTCATATAATTTATCTAATTTATTTCAACTCTCATCTTTGTTTTTAGTGTGCTGTCCTGCCACATAATCTATCAAATCTGTTCGTTAATCTTAAATTATTGCCATTAAGATACATGTTTGTTTATAAAACTTTAAAGTTATTTTTTTTGCGAAGTGGTAGTTTTCCAGCAATTTCTGGAACCGAGCATGGTTATAAGTTACGTAGGAACTGTAACTTTTTCATTCCTAAGCCTAATCTTTCTTTATTTAAAAGATAATTTCTTTATTTAGGGCCTAAAATCTTCAATAATTTACCTTGTTCAATTACACAGATAAAGAGTATAAATAATTTTTGTAAAAAGGCTAAAGATTGGTTGTTATCCCATCATGATATAAATGTTCTAAGGTAAAAGTCATTCTTTGTCTATAAGTCTTAGGTAAAAGTCATTTTTTGTCTATAAGTTATACTTTGTACTATGTTTACTTCGTTTATTGTCAGTCTGAAACGAGCAGTAAAAAAAAATCTTGCTTGCTCTTTGTATTTATCTCTTCTTATTTGTTTTCACAAGATATGTTTTTTGCCACGTGTCATATTCAATGATGCATATTTATAATAAAAAAAGTTAAATTTTTTGATAACTAGCCTCGCATTAAATTTAAGGATGGTAGCTTCCACACTGTTTTTTTTTAACCATTGAAGCTACCTAAAGCTCCTTTCATTGTTTTGTAACAAAATTTGTACACTGAAGTATTTGGAGTAATAAATTCATTCAATTCATACAAATTAAAAAAAAAAAGTTTGTCCCATAACATTCTTAGGATTCCCATTGCTTTCGTAGGGTTCGAATTCTCATCTTTGCTCACTAACTCTTTGGAGGATTTCTTCATTGTTGATTCTTTCAGCCCTTTCATCTTTTCAGTTCTTTAATCTTCGTCATTCTTCGATATAAACATATTTCCATTTTTTCCCATCTCTATTAGGCAGCTGATGTTTTCCACGTATCAATGCTATGCAAGAATATATATAGTTCGAATTACTTCTACAATGTGCACTTCAAATACATACATGTCTAAATGACGACCTTCCCCACTTCGAACGTTATTTTCCTACCGGTTATAAAACTAATTTTCTTGTAAAATCCATTATCGGCTGAATTGTAAATCTAAGGTCAAAACAATAGCAGAGAGATTTTTTTGCTTCAGTTAAGCCTCGTTTCAAGCTATCTGGGCAAGTCACAGACATATGCAACCCGGGTACATCAAGGAAGTACAAAGGAGAGACGCACGGTTCGTTAAAAACTGCTACGGGCGAGCTGAAAGTGTCACACCGACACTCGGAATACTGGGTTACGAGCCCCTTGAAACTCCACAAGACTGAAGGTCACTTGAGAATTTTGCATCACGTCAGTTCCACGAAAGAGTGACAAAAAAATCATCGGAAATCCCGTCATGACATACTAGAAACTCAGTTACTAGAATAAGGGTAACAGAAAAATTCAGATCACACCGATTTCAGCTCAGCACTGTGGATGTAATTTCTTTTATTTAGGGCATAAAAATTTGTCAAATAAGAAAGACACAATCGAGCTCAAAGTAAGTTGTCACTTAAAAAAACACACAAAATGTGGGCGTGACGGATAGACTTGCATTCCGTTCGGAGTTGCAGGGTTCGAATCACGGAGGCAACGCTCTGTCACGATGGAAGTTTGAACTATCTTCCTGAGTCAAAGGCAAAGTATTTGCTATTTTCTCCCGCACACACTCAAGAGTAAACCACATTTTTAAGAGAAGCTCCAGATTTGGCGTCACAATAGTGGTATCAGGCGAGTCACAAATAAAAGTGAATAATTGCTATGGTTTTACTAGGCTATTATACTTAGGCTTGTGCGATGAACGAACACCGAGGCTCGATGGAAAAAAATCATCAAGATGATTCGGGTTCGATGATTGTCATCGATGACGTTGAGTCGATGAATTCATCGCCGTCGATGAGTCGATGAATTCACCGACCTCGATAAGTCGATGAATTCATCCATCGCCGACGGAAAGGTAGGTATAGGCACGGGCGGGCGACGTAACACAAATATTTATCATCTAATGGGGATGGATTCATTGACTCATCTACATCGGTGAATTCATCGACTCATTGACGTCAGTTCATTTATCAACTCATCGACATCAGTTAATTCATCGACGTCGGTGAATTCATGGACTAATCGACGTCGATGATCGATGATATTCATTGTCATCGACGAGGTTCATCGCAACGCGATGACTAAAATCATCGTCGATGAATTCAATGAATCGACTCATCGCACAAGCCTAATTTTACTCATCATCATCCAATGTTCTACCAGATGATTGATAGGTTTTTGGACAACACTTTTTATAACGTCCTAATTTCTGGCATATTGTTCCGTTTACCCTCTCATACGTGATCCGCCATCATTCGTTCCGCCCTCTTAAAATACTCATATCGTCTTCCACTTCTTATTTCGTCCAGAAAACCTATTCTCTTCCTTACTATTACACGCCTCCCTAGATCTCTCCCCACTATTACCCTCTTTAGCATTCTCTCTCTTTTCAATACGTCCTCCACCCACACTCCTCTACGTTATACGAACCTCCGACAACAGTTTCCTCTCCTCTCCAACCATATCAAATGCCTCCTCGTTCGTCCTTCTCTCCACCCCAGCTAACCCTCTCCATCCTTCTCCACACCCACATCTCAAACGCCTTAAGTCTACGTACATCCTCCCTTCGCAATGACCAAGTCTCCGACCCGTACAGCGCCACGCTCCAAATTTTCATATCGGCACTTTTACACTCAAGGACCCTTTTTTCAGAAGTGAAAATGGACAGGCCAAATAGCAACGACGATCTGGGGTGGAATTCAAAGAGAGGAGGAAATAAAAAAAATAGGATCAAAAGAAAAGCAGCCATGTGTTACAACAAAGGATATCCCCTAAATCGGTAGTGTTTATCAGCTTATGCCACACACCCTTGAGGCGGTTCTTAAGGAGATTTGTAGATGTATAGTGAGATCCGAGCGTGAGTGGAGAGTGAACGGGAGAAAAGCGGATGCGGCGTGGTTCTCTCATTAACCGTGCGGAGGCGGGAAAAGCGACGCGATGCTCTTGAAGAGATTCGAGATCAGAGCGTCTCTCTTCTCCTTGATTACTCTTCACCCGAAAACTGCGAGTTTGAGTGGGAGACAGAGAGAGAGATAGAGAGAGAGATAGAGAGAGAGATAGAGAGAGAGAGAGAGAGCTCAGCGAAACTGATTTCAATTTGGAAACAGCAGGGAAAAATAGGGTTGTAGGTGGAACTATTTTTTTTTTTAATTTGTAAAAATCGACATGCGACATTTTCTAAGTCGTGAAAAAATACATTCATTCGTCAAAAAAACCAGAGAAGTACAGCTGATTAAATTAAGTTAATATGTGGAAAATACTTAGTTACAGTTGTTATAAAAAATACATTAGTTTCGCATATATAGACTTGTATCAGTCTCTTGTATTCATAGAAATTTCGTTGAGCAGCATCATATTTTATTCATATCGGATATATTTTCAATCTAAAGTTGCCAGGGAGTTTTCTCTGAAAGGGGATTACAGGGTGGATCAGCAAATCTGCATATTATTTTTGATAGACGAATCAACCTCTTGCATTTGGCTTTGAGCCATCGTCCTATATCTCAGATGGCTCTGTTGTAAATGAAAGTTAGTTTCGTATCCTCCAATGGTACTCTTTAATGATTTAGGGATTTATGGTCCTATAAAAAATCTAATTACTGAAAAGTTGTCGCCCTTTATTCTCATATATTAATTTAGGATCTCATTTATGTTGGATTTAAGAAAAATTCTGCCATGACCGTATGCAAAATAATTAGGAGGAATAAGAATTTGATTTTATGAAAAAAATGAGTGAAAATAAGACGGAAATAAATCGTTTTCATTATTTTTTTGCGTCCTTCCATTAGATTAATTCTATTTCTGATTTCGAACTAAGCACGGCACTGTGATATCCTTAATATCTTGTCGCAGAGTAATTTGGAAAACGTACGCACACTGTAGGAAACTTTTATGTGTTTCCCAGCATATTTTTTTTCTAACTTGGAGGGTATTTTAACTGTATTTATGCCCAAAAGAATCTACAGATAAAAATTAGCTAGTGATCGCGACTGATGTCTTGTACATAATTCCGAAGAATTCAGATATTAACACATTCTTTACGCGACTCGTTACATGCTTTTTAACGCGGAAAAATTCTGCTACGTATTCCATTACGTATATTCTGTTACCCTTGGTAAGGAAATAGATAAATATCACTTCATAAAACGCTAAAAAAAACGAGGGCGGGACAGAGGAGGAGAAGCAACAACCTCGATGGGAAGTGAATCCCAGAAAATGAATCAACTTCCAGAATTGGATGTGGGTACTCGCAAACTCGCACGATCTTGGCAAATCGCGACCGTAAATAGATAAGACGTTGAGAGCGCGGCATCTGGCGCTCGAGAAGTCGTCGGAATCTTCGGAACGTCACTCACCCTCGAATCCATTAAAATTCCTCCCTTATGGAAGCCGCCGCGAGAGCCGCGAATGATAAGTGTACCCGCTCGACGTGAGAGACATCTGACACATATGACTTCGGGGAAGGGAGAGCTGAGAAACGCTCGTGCCCCCCCTCCCGTCCGGATTTCCACCCACTCGACATTAAACTTGAGCTTTTCAACTGATTATCAGAGACGGCGAGATATTGCGGGAAATGAATTGAGGACGAGATGTCTAAAGCCCTGTCTGCACGTTCGCTCGAGCATTTTACTCGAACGCCGATTCCGGAAACAACAACCAAATGGATCTTTCGAGGCACACATTTATTCTGGGAACCCCTCATGCGAACTTCCTTTCAATAGGAGGAGATTCGACTTCCTCGATACATTGACGTCTAAGCATACCTGATTTGAAAGATGATGGTAGTTCCGACCTTAAGGTAGTCTGAGCGAAATATCATTTTACCTATAAATCAATGAATTTTGTCTCATTTTAAAGAAAAAGTATCTTACTCTTCCAAAAAAACCAAAATATCATCCCCTTACCGGAACACTCTCCGAGATTTTGAACAAATAATACCAGCCCTTTCACTCGGAGAATGGTAGATGTACATACCTGAGAGATACCACATTTAAAATATGAGGCATTTCTAACACCTAGATGCTGTAAAAAATAATAACAGTGTGTATTTGACATGGTTTCTCGACTATTTTTCTAAATAAATCATTTTGTCACCGCAGTAATTGTTTCAGAATCGTTAACGTTAACGAAACGCGTGAAAAAATTAGTCAAATCAATGGCATATGTAGATATTTGTTTGATGAACTAGCATTTCAGACATATAAAAGTATATTACTGCAAAATTGATGATTCACTATTTTATTTATGCTTCCTACAGCTGCTTACATTTAAACGTATCATTCGAATATGGTCTCCGTTATGACTAGGGAACTATCTCGCTCAAACAACCTTATAGGGAGCGTAATCTGAGGAAAAAAACACTGAGCAAAAGACGGGACTTGAAAGGCATTTAACAAACCAAACATTTAGCTACGTAAAATCTAGGATAAATAATATTTGTATAAAATTTATTAGCTTTTGATTTCTCAAATTCCACGGCAATGATTAAAATATAGTTTAAAGAAATGAGATAAAAATTTTACGGAAGAGAATATTTTTTAAAACCTAAAATGAAAGGTGGGAAATACGTCACTATAAGTAGTCCTCTGCCCTCAAAAATTAACGGTAAGAATTTTGAAATAGATTTACATTAAAACTTAAATGATATGGGATTCAAAATTTATGTAAATCACGATCGCAGGTCTCGTTTAAAGCTTCATTTGGTACGAATTTCCTTGATGACGTTTCGATAGCATTGCAGCTAGCATATTCAGGTCGATTCCGTAAGTGCCTCAGTCGGATGAGTGAGCCTGTTTGTAAATGCAGGCAAGTTCGAGGATGTTACCGCGCAATCACTTTTTGGCAACCAATGTCACTCCACTCTTTTCCCGGATAAAGGCCATTTCCTAGCAGTTTCAAGAGGGTATCCAACGTCCCAATTCAATTTTGTAGATTACCTAATTTGTGAAATACATCCCGGTATCCATCTTCTCAATTGAATCTTTTTGATTACTTAATTAGTGAAATATATACCCATAAATTTCTTTCAAAATACAAATAAACCCTCATGTGATTAAATACCGTCTTAAAAAAGTCTATGTTTTTGACAGGTCGGTTTCGTATTCAAAGATAGGGTTAAACTTCCGTTACGAACACACAAAATGTCTGTTTTTAATAAATAAGGTTTTAGATTTGACTTTCCGGCATTAACCTTAGCGGTTAGGGGTTCCAAATGGTACTCCCTAAAACCGTCGCACAAATAACGGGGGACAACTACATGGCCTTGTATAGGAGTAATACTGATGCCCTTGTTGATTAATTATCTCCGTCCCAAGAGGGGTGAATTTTGATTTCGGTAAGTGCAATGATAGGGTTCCCTTCGATTCGGATACATTCGTCTCCGTCATCCTCGTACATACTTCATGAGAGTAACGCGTGCCGCCTACACTTAGTCAAACGTCGACAGCGAGGGGCGGGTTTAGGGTAGTGGTGCGCCATTGAAACGAATGCTACCGTCGACAGTAGACTTAAAAGATAACACGAATTTCCGCTCCTCTCGACGATTATCTACGACATAAGTATCCAGAGAGGCCGCTACTGCTTAGCTTTGCTTTAATCATTATTATAATAGCAGCAAGATTATTGAGTTGCCGTCACTGTATACTTCAATACCGATGTTTTTTGGCATCTCCAGGCCATTAAAATCCACTAAAATTGAACCAAAGAACAAATAAAATGTCAACTCTAAGCAGTAAATAAATGGAGCAATATATTTATTGACCACAAATAAAGACTCTTGCTGTTTTATATATAAATTTGAGAAAGTCAATATTGGTTATTATTATCATCGCTGAAGGTGACCTATTGGTAAAGGTAGATTTAGATAGAATCATGATTATAGCACGCTAATCTTTTCTAGCTTATGGTCCTTGCCTCCAAACAATTTTTCTTTCTTAAGCTTGACATACGTTTTATTTCTCTTCATCCCGTCCATGTATACCTACTATTCTCTTTCGTCCCCTTTCCCGATTATCCAATATCCCCTTCACGATCACGGCCTCCATATTTCCATCGTCCCACATGATCTCTTCCAGCTACCAAATCCTCAAGCATTTTTCTACTCTATACCAACCGTGCCTAGCACTTCGGAGTTCGTCTTCCCTTTCTTTCAACACACATTCTTCATTCACCTCCGTATCAAATTCTAAAACGCCTACAAATTATTCCCATTCTCTTTTCTACGTCTATATTCCGGCAACATTCAAAGCCACTCTCCAAATTAAAGTCTTCGCCAGTCACATGTCGCATTTCTTTACACAGAGTTCCCGTCACTCATTATTTCCTTTTATTAAATGCGTCCTTCGCTACCGCTTTACTCCTATTAATAGTTCAACTACTGAATCCATTCCTCTCCCGCTTGTTACTCATTTATTTAAAGCACTCTACAGGCTATAGCTTTTCTTACCTTGAGCCTCAGTTTTTTAGCGAAGGATATTCTCAATATTTAAGTTATCTAATGACTGATCATCAATGCTCATATTTTGCACTGATTTTCTGATGCATCTACCAATTCTTGCGCTCTTCTTGATGACTGATAAACGATTAAACCAACTCCTAGTCGTCAGAAAATTTAACCGAAGTATTTTGTAGACATTCTACCTTTTAAATCCACATCTAATCAGCCCTTACGATGCCTATTTTATTATTTTAAAGGCACACACTTTAAAAACAACAAATGCGACAAGTAACAATCTTATCTTACCCCACGACCTGTAGGAATAATCATTTATCCATTTAATTTAAACTTAGAACCTGGTAGAACTTGTCAATCCGGAAGGCGGGAGATTAAAAAAAAATAGTTGTCCACTTCCGGGAATCACCCGGAGAGTCCGGGAGAGTTGGCAACCGTACGTATGTGCGGGGATTATGTAGGAGGGGAGCATCTGCTGCCGCCTGTCTTCCACGACACCTCTACCCCGACATGGAACTCATCGCCGACCACTCTCCCCTCTGAAAAGCCTTTTTCCATTCGAGGACTCCGGTTACCTGAAGACGACAACTGCACTCCAATTCAACCCTCGAGAGTCCGTTTCCACGGTGAATGGCTTCTTTCAGCGAGGAAGGGGCACGCGACCACCCCTGCCCCGACGGCCTCCCACGCGTAACGCTGGGAAGGGGGGGGGGAGCAGGGGGTCCGAGTGGGTTATTTTTTCACCAACCCTCACCCCTCGCTTGAAATATGGAGCTCTCGGGGTTGAACACACCCCAAAACCTACCTGCCACACGCCCATGCGGCGGCTTGCAGGGTAGTACACAGAAGTAGATAAATTTAATGCTGTAGTTCAAATTTGCGACACTTCGAAAAAATTTAAATTATGTTCCCAGCGTATAACGCTAGAGGAAAATGGGAATAGCACACAAGACATAACGAGGAGAATATAGTCGGCGAAAGAAGCGTTAAGAATAGGAATAGAGGTGTTAAGGGGGACATTGGATAGGGATATAATGAAGAGGCTAGTGAAGAGCTTGATATGGAATGTAGCAATTTATGGGGTAGAAACGTGGACCCTGAGAAACGAAGACGAGAATAAACAGCAGGCTTTCGAGATGTGGATGTGAAAGGGGATGGAGAAGGTGAGATGGATGGAAAGGAATACTAACGGAGAAGTGCTTGAGATGGTGGGTGAGGAAAGGAAACTTCTGGATGACATCAGGGAGAGGGAGAGTATGTGGATGGAGGATGTGATAAGGGTCGATGGTTGCTCAAGGTTGTGATAGAGGGGAGAATATTGGGCAAGCTGGGAATGGGAAGAAAGAGGATAGGTTTCATGGACAGGATCAAGAAGAGTAGATCGTATGCTCGTATGGTCGTATCGTAGGGGAAAAGGATACACTATGGAGAGATAGGGTCCTACGCGAATAAAAAACTGGACAGTTATCTCTGAATTATACCAAATCTACTTTCAGCCGGTGCCTTACTTGAATGTAATCAAAATTACTTGAAGACCCTTCCATTTAATCAATATCATTAATATTTCCGTATTCAAACAGCTGATTGGTAGACTTTGGACAGTCCGATTTTTTAAATACCTATTTCTGGGACGTCATCTTGCTTTCTTTTCATAAAGATAGATCGTTATCAGGTGTCCCTTAAATTCCTCACATCCCTTCCCTCTGCTATTATTTTTGATACTATTTTGTGTTCCCGCTCGCTATCTAGTCTTTCAGTTGCACTCATTGTATCGACTGATTCTGCTCAGAACAGTGAAGCGAAACGACCGAAGGTGCGTTGACGCATTACAGCGGTTGATCCAGGGAAACGGAAAGAAACTCAGGGAACGAAATACGTAAGAGCATACGGACCAAAAGACAATTCCTAGTCGAAAGTGTAAATCGCTAGGAGGTATGATGTTCCAGAAATAATTAACCTACATTCTCGAAAGTACAACACCATCCAAACAAATAAGGCAATCGAGCTTTCGCATATTAAATGAAAAATAAATGATAAGGGAGAAAAAATGAATTTAATTTTCACCACCAATTGAAATACGAAATGAAAATACTTTGAACCAATTATATTTAAAACTGTTAAATCGTTTTTTCCCGTTGGTTTTAATTAATCCTTCTTTGGAATCCTTCTTAGGAAAAACTTCCGCGAATGACTTAGCACGACCATGACGTAGTAAAATTACTTAAATAGTGCGAATTTTACATTATTTATACGACATTGCTTTTACATGAGTGTGCTTTTATATTTTAGGCATTGAATGTGTACATTTTTGTAAAGTTGGTGTTTAAATAAATTGTTAAAAACAGAACACAACTTTGAATTAATGAACACAACCAAGTACAAGATGTGTTAAAAAAATAGATGCGTTCAACTAGATTAATAACTTCCTTCGAAAAAGGAGTCGCCCTCTTTAATTACACTTTGCCCTGGTAAACTTCCCTTTAAAACTGATGTACAATCAAATCCTTGCAAGGGGTCGAAATAATGAGTGGCTTGGACTGCCATGCTCCTCTTTGCTCCTTTACTGAACTCTTACACACTAGACTTCCATTCCTAAGCGCCAAGCTTCGTGCAGGTGACTGCCACCATGTTCTGCCAACACGATACTGTTAAGCTATACCTGATTAACAAAGCCTTATTGAACAAGTTAATTGCCAGGAAAAATATCTGTCGGAAATAAATAATAAGCTTCGTGCAGGCGACTGCCATCATATTCCACCAACACGATACTGTAGGGGTACACCTGATTAGCAAACTCTCATTGCACGAGTTAATCGCCAGGAAAAATATTTATCGGAAAGAAATGTTAACGTGCAAATCCGACATTGTTGCCCACTCGATCATTTACTACCAATGCCTTCCCAAAAGCCTTCGCTTCTCAACATCCCGGCGAAAGCCATTGCCACCACGCTTCCCGTTCTAATCGCCGCCGAAGCAAGAAGGGGATGCATGCGAAACCGCTCATGAATCATTCCCCTCTCAGCTGCGGCCGGTTAATATCGCCTCGAGGGGAATCCATTAAACCAACCCACCCACCCACTGCAAAGGCATCCGACCTCTTCCCATTTTCCTAACCCCTTCGGGAGGAGAGCAAGCGAAGCAGTCTTTAATTTTCTCGCGGCCTTAACTACCTGAACAGGCGCGAGGAAGCTCCCTTTCATTGAGGGATAGGGAAACGGGGGCGTTTTGAACGGGCCGCTCTTCTCATCCGCGGGGATAAGTCGGTAAGAAGCTGCCACTTAAATCCTTAATATTTTTTTTAAGTATCCGAACCTCGTTTGCACCTACCTCTTGAAATAACGAGGACTTGCCTACTTACGCAAGCCGATTTGCCGGCGATCGAAAACAAATTGCGAAAGCGTGCAATTCGCATTTTACCGTAAGTATTCGCGAACGATGATCAATGGCGAGTGACACAAAGTTGCTACTTTAGAACCGAGTTACCTTCAATCACTTACAAAGGTTATTTTTCAAAGACACGAAAGAAAAACAAATGCGCACACCATAAATTTTTGAATAAAATGTTTTCGTAGCAAGTGTTTTATACGGTATTAGCATTGTTACAAACCAATTTTTCGTTAAAACATCGTCAAAAATTTCATTCATAGAAACTGCTAGTCATCTACGGGATACTCAACTAAACATATTAAAATAAATCCTTTCCCCACACCTTTCAAAATGGTAAGCATCACATTCAGGTCCTTAAAATTGTAAAACCATGTGTGAATCATGAATTTTCGCATGTGAATACGTAATTTCATTATCTGTATCATTTCACATAATGGCATGCATACTTGTTAACTGTTTTTACACGTACTTACACTGCATTGAACTTACAGACAATATTATTTGCGAAAATCATGCGTTAAAATGAGTTTTTTTACTCGGTATGACCCCTTGAGTTTCGTTACCTACCATTATTGTAATATGAAACGTATTAGATTGCGTATAGGTAAACTATGTACATATTTAATCGAATATTTCGAAATATACCTCAAGTGGCATAAGGCTACGTGTTAAAATAGCATAAAACTGTCATGAAACCAAATCAATAACTTGCAAATTATTTCGCTATCATCTATAATTTCAGTTAATTCATCTAAACTATATAACTTATAAATGCACTTATGAAAAGTCTCGCGCAAATCTATATATACTCGAGGGGAACAGGCATACAAAACATATGAGGTACAGAATTAAAGAAACTAGGATTTATCAAGCGTATAATACGAAGGTCCTCGGATGAAAAAGTAAAAGAGAGATCTTACTTCGCTCCGATTAAGCCACACCTCGAATACGCCGCGAGGATTTGGGACCCTGCTCATAAGGATTTAATAAAAAAAATAAAATACTAAGCAAACCTGCATGCTTCGTTGAAAACTGCTACCAGCGAGCATATACTGTTTCACAACTTTTAGAGGGTTTAAGGTGGGAGCCCCTAGAGACTCGAAGGCTACACGCGAGGCTTAGTTTGTTTGAGAAATTCAGAACTGATGTGTCAAGAAGCGACGCAGAGAATATTATCATGACGCCTCACTACATCTTTAGGTCTGACAGAAGCGCTATAATAAGAGAGATATATTGCCGAACAGAGAGGTACATAAACTCGTTCTTTCCGCACCAAATAAGCGACCACAATAAAAACTGAGCTCCACTAAATACACTCCAATAATACACGTCACCATTTCTCCTCCCAAAACCTTATCCCTACATTTTTACACGGCTGGTGTCCCAACACCCCCATCCACACGCCCATACGACGGCTCGTAGGATAGTATGTAGATGTAGATATACATGAAAGAAAATAGCTCCAGGCACATTAATTAACAACGCGTAACTTTTCCGTCAAGATGCAAAGTATGTACCGCCACTTTACGGGACCGTTTATTCGCGTTCAGTTCTCTCCACCGTCTCGACGAACCCGGAGCCAGAAGGTAAAAACGTAATCTCCGCTGCCTTTTTGTTCCTCTATCGTTTTAAAGACTCCGCGGAGAACTCGGCGCCGGGTTATTAGTTATTTAAGGGCTCCCGCGTTAAATATTTGCAAAGGATCGTCGACGTAGATAGGTATTCCCTTCGGAGGCTGAGCGCTAAACGAGCGAGTAATTTTCCACGGCTCACTCCCTCGGGACGCCGTAATAGATTGGTCCCGCCGTCTCACGCACAGGTCTGAAAGCTGTTGTATACAAGGGGGAAAGCTGCCGAGCGACGCTTCGGCACAACGCTCGCACCACGGGCCTGCGGTTCTGCATTCGGAGAGTAGGCGTACTCGGCCCACTCCCTTATAATCTCAGGGGGCCACCAATATTTCAGAGTAACTCGTCATCTGTTATTTCAACCCCCCGCTCCCCTCCCCAATCTCCTTGCATGCGTGGACTTCGGAATGGCGCTGAGCGTAGCACGCGAGGGAGACCAGAGGTTCTCGCAGGGCCCATGATTGGAAACATTCGCAGTCCACCAAACTGGGAAATACTCATAAAATATATACCTCAGAGCTCAGTTGCCCACATGAGAGCAAAATTAACATCGACAGGGTGTTCACTAACAAGTAAAAATAATGTTAAATTCAAGCATAATTCCAGGTTTCAAGGTTAAATTTATACAAAATTCGAAGTTATAATATGGCGGGTTATATATGAGCCAAAATGACGTTTTGTTTGCGAGTGAAGTCAAGTTTTATGTAAAATATGTATTTTTCTAGCTGAACCCACAAGTAAGAATAAAGTACCGCAACCCAAAAATAATTATAAATAATTATAATTAATAAAATTAGAAGTAAAATAAAGTAATCAAATATTTGGTTCTATTGGTAGTAAGATTTATATTGTTTTAATAAATGAGCGTGGGTTAGATGCTCCAGTAATGGAGATATATGAAAGTAGTGTGCTTCGTTGGTTTGGCCATGTTGAGAGAATGGATGAGAGTCGAATAACGTAACAGATAGATAAATGAGAGTGAAATGAATGGCGTGGAATGGAAATGAATGAAAGGGAGAGGTAGAGGTAGGCCGAGAAAGTTGTCGTTGAATGTGGCCGAGGAAATTCTTAGGAGGAGGAATATTAGGAGTCTTAAAAACAGGAGGGCGTGTATGAAGCAGTGTAGGGGGTGAATGAGGCAAAGAGGTTTGCAAGGATAGGTCAGTATGGAGGAAATTATTGAAGCAGAGTTAGGTGTACAGATATGTATTTATGAGTAATACTTTGTGACTCTGCCTACCCCGCCTGCCTACCCGGAAGGGAACGGCGTGAATGGTATGGATGTATTTAAGAAGACTAAACCATAAGTAGGATTACTCTAAATTTTTCTACTTTCTTTTTTTTACTTTACTTTCTCTCCGTCTTTGATTTATTTATTTATTCATACCAACGGTAAAATCATTACATCATGCAATCATTTATCAAATGAGAGATAAATTTAAGTCATCATTGTTGATTTTATTGGTAAAAATTAGGATTTTTTTGTCTTAAAATGATAATTGTTAAATTTCCCGACTCAAAACAGAAATTCACGAATAATCCACGAACATTTCCCGGTGCAGAAAATTTACGAATAATTTCCGATTTTCCCGGTTTTCTCGGTCAGTGAACACCTTGATTGATCCACATGTACCTACGTATATGCATTAACCGAAGGCACGAGTGATGAGAGTTGCCTTCGAGAAGTTCATCAAACGATTGGATTGGATTTCGGGGAGGCGACCGATAGCTAATGTCATTTGCGCCATAGACAACAGGTAAGGGAAGAAGGGTTGATAGAAACCCGGCGTCGCTATTAGCCTGCACTTAACGAAAGGCGCCAAGGGGACCACTGTTTAAGGTCTCATCCGACAGACAACGCACTAATTAATTCATACAAATTATTATTAAGTATGACAAAGAATATCAGGGCGTCACTCCTCGTCAAATATTTATAAAAAAATATTTTCAAATGGGTATTAATTTCGCAATTAAGTTTTATTAGTGCACCTAAAAGTTCTAGCCATTGTATACTTTAATATCGCTAGGATTTTCCTATATAATTTTGGCATAGTTCCCATTACTGAGGCGATGATAAGTTCTGCCTTTTTAACAAATACACTTCAGAGAAATTTTTTCGACTTACTTTAAAAAAATTATAAAGAATATGCCCTCAATTATTCGCGATTATAGCTTCTGCAACCTATAAGAAGACTTCCTCCAGAAAGAGGGCAGAATGTTTCGAGGCATCCCTTCTCCTTCCGTCGCTATCCACCCACCCCCAGGACGCTCAGACGCATTCCACTGCCAGTCTCGTATCTTTCCTTCCCAACTCCCATTACGAAAACAAAAGCGATGCGGAGAGCGTCGCGGAAGGAGGAAAGAAATCCGTGTTTGCGGGCGTGGAGGCCAGATGAAATTGAGAGCTGGAGAAACAGCGCCACCCTCTCCATTTCACGGTCATTGGTATCTCACGTATCTCACCCTCATACGGGTACTCTTTCGTCCGAGTCGAGATGCTACGATCCCTCCGAAATCGTCTCTTAAAACGCAAAACGGTATGCAATCTCGGATAATGGCAAAACAACAATAACCACAGGAAACTTTTCGGGTTCCTTCGCTTATTCCCTTTTATTGCACACTTGAGGGTGTTTTATCCAGTTTCACTTGAGTTTCAAAGATTCAAGAAAATAATATATACAATCCCATGCGTAAAAACAAACACACAAATGACGCCGATCTATTTCAGGGTAGTCAAATAGTGAAGTCCGATTGGAGCCAAAAATGTATAGGACTTGAAGAAAAGCCCAAGGGTAAAACACGTATAGCTAATAAATATTGGTCAGTATTTGTGCCAGTTTTAACTATATTTACCAGCTCTTTTAAGAAAAAGAGCTAGAAAAAGTATTCGTTATTCTCAGCATTTATTCACACTATGTTGGCTGAAACACCTTCTAACCAAAATTAAAAAAAAGACGAAAAATGTTCCAGTGATTTCGACTATTAGAAATATTTTCAATGGTCGAAAATTGTTCTCAATTTTTTATTTGTGAAAGAATTATGTGAAAGGCAACAATAGCAGAATTCTGGGTTGATTTTACTGCTAAAGTAATCCAAAAGAATAATTCGCGTATCAGCGTAAATGATAACTTTTTTTGGATAAAAAACACTTCAGAAGAAAAACTTTGCATGCAAGAGGAAAAAAGTCATCGTTACTGAGCGAGCTCTAAATTATGTCTGAATGTTTTATGAGCAAAATAAAACAGCGTTATGAATTACATTTGACTTCATGTCATAAAAATTAAATTTCTTATTTTAAATTGTCGAACAATTGTGATACGCCGAGCGGAGCTCAATGCCTGTGGAATATGACACTGGATCTGGGAGAATTTTTTTCCACTGGCTGATATGACCAGAAAAATTCTATTTTTAGGATTAAAAGCGGAATCCGATGGAAAGAGTTAAAAGAATGGATTGAAAGTATTGCAAAAGTTTGTATTTACGTGCTAAATAAACATATTAAACCTCACGGATAAAAAAGAATACCTCCCGTTAAATATTGAACGATAATGTTTGGATATAATATTATGCAAACACGTGCATACAATCAAATATTTTCAGTGTGCATTGGCACCAATATTGCGTCAAGGAGAAAGCGTTGATTTCCACGCTGCCGTGAATAATCTGCAACATTAGGTAAACATGAGTTCGTGTGATAGCCAACACTCAAAGGTTAATTTGCAGTTCAAATGTGTTTGTCAATCTACCGAGAGTTATTACGGAGGAAGTGAGATATTCGCAGTAAAAGAATGGCTTAAAATATAATGGTGTTTCAAGAGCTTTGGTATTTAGTGTTATGACGACCGCAGAGGTTCCTCGGCTGTTGGGAACGACACCCACCCTTGTAGGCCGACTTCTGTATGGGTTAGGGCCAGGGTTTTTTCCACGCAAGGCATCAATTTCTCTACGCAAGGATTAGGCACTAAGTTAGTTTCCCGCGGCTTTCCTCAAAATCATTTTTTCATGGATATACTAAAGAGGTCGGCTCTCTGGGATCAGAAGTTTACTGTCTATTTTGGGCCCTTGAACTGAATCTTTCTCAACCATATCACACAATATCTACGGCTCTAAGCTGTATATATTTGGCTAACAGCTTAGTCTCAACAGTCTAGATTTATGAACTCTAGTAGTAAACAGTTATAAAGTATAAGAATTGCCCAACTAGCTTTCGATAATTCAAACGCTATTCCCTAACGCAACTGGCTTACATCTAGCGTGGGGCTGGAAATATTTGCCCACGTGGCCAGAAATTGAGCACATGAAGCGTAAGTTTGGCGACATCGTTCTTTATTTCGCCCAGATAGACAACTATACGAGGGACGCTCAATAGTTACAGCCCTCGCCTTCTCCCTCATGCATCAGCCATTCCGTGTAAAAGAGGCATTGAGGAAAAATAAAAGATATTTAAGCATTGTAAGATCATTACGATTGGCTTGAAGATAGCTCAATAATGAAACCCTCATTACATAAATAAAAATAGTACATATGACCCAGATATGATTTTGTAACAACCCTAGTTTGAAATCCGTAATCAAAATGTTTCAGTAGGTAGAAAAATCTTGAAAATCCAGAAAAAAGAAAAAAGTTTTAGTGTGATTTCTTTGTGGACAACATGTATGTTATGTGGATTTATTGCGATGGAATACTTTTTTAGCGCATAAATGAAGCATAACGTAGTTGATTGATTAAATCTATAAACAATTTGTAGAGTTGTATATGAAGGATAAAAAATTTGTAAAATCCGTTTCAAAAATCAGCGTAGCACCCGTTACAAAATTGAATCAAATTTTCAGAGTCACTTCTTATAATGTAAATTTAAATAATTGACCAGAAATAAGATTAATTTCCCGGGTGGCAGAAACCGTTTTTACTTTTTAGATAAATATTTTTGAGGAAAAGAGGTTTATTTTATTGCTCTGTAACCACCTCAGCATGTTCAAAGTTTTCTGACGTCCGCTCCCCATAATAATTGTTTACTGTACTTTTATGAATTCAAAAATATGGCCCACAAACTTCCCATGCTTGCTTAGCCCTTTCATTTCATTCCTGATGTTAATGGGGATGTAAAAATATTTGAAAGAAAATAAAAATTTCATGGAGTACAAATGTAACATGCGTTGCATATGGATTGGCTGACATGCCCTCAATTTTTCGCCAGACCTTCCACTATTGTTGTAGAAGGACAAGTGTGGAAGAAACCGATGGAACAGAAGGAACTCTTCAGAGATAAACTCGGTAGGGCAATGGGAAAAACTCGAGCTTTCGTTCGAGATAATGGTGATAGTTTCACGAGAATCGTATGACGCAGATAGGAGAACTTCTCGGAAGTTCAAGGTGTTCCCAAATTTTTCGGAAACTTTCCAACAAACAGGAGTCAAACGTCCTCTAGATGACGTCTCGTACGTGAACAGCATCGGAAGAATCAAGATCTTTACTTTGGGAGGTGACAGCTGTTGCCAAAAGCCCAGAGGTGTGTGGGACACGTTTGAGGTGAGAGCAAGGACCAACAGCTTCGATGATAGTCAAACTATTCATGGTAGTTTTTGAGTGTTTAACATTTTGTAACATTCTGGGATAAAAATGACTCAAGTGCATTTATTTTCTGAGATGTATAACATGAAACTACTGGGGACAGTAATCTCATATTTTCTAGATGACAGAAAAGATCAGCAATTTCTATGACCATGGAACTTTTCAAAATTATGTATGTTTGTTGATTATTGACAGTTAGATAAGTTATGGGACAAAAATTCCTCTACTGCAATTGCAATTTTAGCCATGGTAACACTGTTGAGCGACAGTTGTTTAATTTTTTATAGTTAGATCTTTGAACATCCAGTTACGTTCATAATTTTTGAGAGCATTGAAAATAGCAAAGACATCCCTCCGTCTACCAACTGAATCCGAACCACAAACTAGTTTTGCTATATTTTTACTGGGCAGTTTTTCTTAAATAAGTCATTATCAAAGTTAATGGAATTAACAAGTGCCCGAATATGGGATGGAAGATTCACACAATATTTCGACGTATTCACATATCCATATAGAGAAATAATGTATTAGCTGTTTATAAAATTAAGTACTCAAAAACATGGTAGTAAATGAGATAACACGAAAGTGGTTATACATTTTCAGTCTGGATAGTATTTATCGAAGGCTGACACCAAAACATTGCAGTGATGTGTAAGAGGATGCATCTCCCATTCGGAAAGGACGAAATGGGTAGAAAAATCCACTAGATGGCGACACTCGCACCCGTTCGAGGTGTTTTGACGTCAGGATCCTCTCACTATAGGGTAATTCTCGCTCAAGACAACAGTCACCAGCAAGTTGTGGCAAAGTCTCCAGGGCGTAAATACAGGTAGCGCGGTTCGAATGTCAGTGACGAAAAGTTGAACTAATTGCGTCTTCATCCGAACACATCATTGCCTAAAACCTCTCAGGTAGCTTGTCGAAACGAACCAATTACAGATGTTACCTTGCACCTATGATGGCAGAACTTCGCATGCTAATAGAAGAAGGATTGACACATCTCTCTACGTTTAAGACTTTTTATAGATATTATTTTATAGATATTATTAGTTTTTATAAAAAGATACTCTATATCTTGCCGATTTCCCGGTGGTTTATCTATGCACCGAGATTAAATTGTCATATTTGAGATACTAGTATTCCTTGGCAAAGGTCTGTTATTTATGTTATGAAAATTTCAAGTTGATGACATGAGCCTTTAACAAAAAATCTGGGGTCAGAAATTATGACAAATTCGACCGGTCGAACGGGTGTGATGAGTCGCCTAAGGAGAATACTCAGCATCAAATTAGAGAAAGACCTCTTACTGCATCACACGGGTCAGATACGGCATTGCATGCACTGGGCTTTGATTCCATAGATAGAGCAAAATACTCTACGTAATCAGAGTTATCTACACCACACCAACTACATTACTATATATAAACTTTGTCTTGTAGTTGGCGCAACGTAGAGGACTTGGTACGTAATGAGAAATACACAGCTTTCAGGCAGGTTTGCTCCAAAAACTGAATAGGAGTCCCACAATAATACATCAAATTGAATCTTCTTTGGCTATCTCTGCGCCATCACTTATTTTTCATGGAATATTATAACTGTCCGAAGTGATGCCGAGTTAATCATTGCCAGGGAGAGTCAGTAAGACTGTAATATGAAATTAGCTCGTAGGCTTCCGCGGATGCAGTGTTGACTGTTCCTTTTTTCGGGATTCATTCCGCGATGTATGCTTTAAGAAAACAACAATATTTCGCTGGTCCTCCTGCCAGCTTCATCAGGCTAACTGAACTGAAGCTGGCAGGAGAACCAGCGAAATATTGTTGTTTTCTTAAAACATACATCGCGGAATGAATCCCGAAAAAAGGAACAATCAGACTGTAAGATGAATTTCACTAAATGTAGTTCATAAAAATATGATGGGATAACTTCAAAAGTTGGATTCGAAATAAGGATTCACTTTCCAAATTTTAAGCTATAGCAGCGAATATATATTAGTCTATCATGATGCCACGCGCATAAGTGAAGCACTTTCTTTAAAACATTTCCGAAAAGGGATGAAAAGTATCCGGACTCAACGGTACTCCACCCCATGAAATAGAAGTGAACCTTATGACACGGCAGGCTACGAAGTCGAAAACGTGCGGAGGCAAGAAAAATGCAAACTTTCGACCTTTCCCCTCCCTCCCCCACCCTCAACCTCGAACCCTTCACAGGTGGAAGGGATTCCACGACCCCTCCGAAAAAATAAAGAGGAGAGAGAGGGTGGTAGGAATGAAAGAAATCTCGAATATTTACGCGAGGAACGTGGTGGGGCTGAACACGAAAAAAAATAAGAGTAGATCCACACACTCACGCCCGAACGCACCAGAAATGGCAGGAGGAGGAGAAGAACAGAGGGGTTGGGGAGGAAGCCGAGGATTCTTATCGGAGCCGGAATAAATTCTTTCATTTTTTTTCCACACACCCTGTCGGATGTGAGAGAGGTGTAAGTTCAGGAGGGGTTCCTCTGCGGAAGCGCATTGTGGTGGATGGAGGGTTGAGGGGGAGAAGACAAAGATGAAGGTACATACGTGCGACCATTGAGGTATACGGAGAGGCTTGCTATGCTGGCCAATGCTAGAAGCTGAACCCAGCCCGCCATCTTCATTAACCCTCATTTCCTATAGCGCTTGCGGGATAACGCGCTAATTTTGCAATTTAACGATGTTTTCCATCGTTAACTTACTAAAAATCTGCATGCACTTCCTTATTTAACGTGGATTATACCTCCGAACGCCTAAAACGTCCCAAGCCAGCTTAGTGCCGCCTCAATAATAGAGCTAGGAGGGGTACTTTGGGTAATTTTATTATTCAGGGCGTCCGGTAATTTTGGAAAGATGACCACCACACCACAAGTTGACAGGACACTAAGGATGAAGATAAAAAGACCATTAAACTCGACGAAAAGATCCAACAATAACCTCGCATTTCTCCAAAATTCTCACGGAATCAAAATAAGTCTTATCAGGACAAAGACGACAATTATCAACAGCCGTTCCTAAAGTGATAAAACCCAGCCAAGGCCTTCACAATTTTCATTTGATAAATTAAATGCAAAATAAAAATGTAACATAAATTGTTACAGGATTCTTCCGGCATATTTTTTCTATTTATTTAAATTAATAATGATCCCTATTTCCGATGAAAACTAACGTAAAATCGAGTAGAATCCATGGCACTAGGCAGCCAATGCATGTTTCAAGAGTTGCTTGCCTTAAATTTCGAACAGATGGTGAATATTCATACTTTACACCCGCTAATTCCTCCATTCCGTCGTTCTATCCAAAAGGAAAGTAAGGAGGGAGCAGGATTAAACAATATGGCTGGTATTTTGGTTGTCAGCACGGTTGTCGGGCATCAGTTTGACGACGAAAAGCCCTCTCTGTATACTTCAATGCGTGCGACACCAGAGGTGAAGGATGTGGAGAACGACAAAGAAGTGTTTTCGGGTGATAATTGCGCATAATATAATGAAAAAGGGGCTCTATCTGGACGTATGTATGCATCGTCCCTATATTGCGAATTTTGGATCTACTGTGGGTTTCGTCACGGACATATCCTAAGTTTTTCAAAGTGTCCGAAGTTTTTTAAGATATAATCATTAGATTCTTCTTTGAGCCGGCCACTAGAGAGATGAAGTAGACAAAATACAAAGAGAAGCCACAGGATTCGTTAAACACTCTCACGGGCGAACAGAAAGTTTTAAGCAGTTGATGAAATGCCTAAGATGGAAGACACTAGAGACTCGGATGCAACGCCCATGGCTTCAATTATCTATGTCAGCAAGAGAGAATTTCAGTATCACATGGAGGATATTATTTTGAATCCCGCATTTCATCACTAGAACTGATACAAAAAACAAAGTCAAAGAGATACAATGCCGGACTGGTAGGCAAGTACATAAATTCCTTTCTTCAATTAGTGGCTACGACCAAGGCAATCCAAGAGAAAATATAACACTCCTTTGACGTAAATTTCACTTATCTTCTTTCCCTCATCCAATTCTTTAAACTTTTTACTCCATTTTCAAGTCCGGTGTCCTAAAACCCGCTGCCCCACGCCCGAGTCCAGGCTATCAGATTAGGGAGTTGACGTGGTCCGTGTCCGTAATGACAACAATCGGCTTACTAGCGAGTCGTAATAAAGGAAAGACTCGAGATTTTTGAGCCCTCTTTTAAAATAAGCGAGTAGAAAAGTGTCGAAGATGTGAAATCACAGGCTCGTCAAATCGAAAGATATTAACGGTATTTTTTTTAATTTTCGCGATTATTGCTCCATAATCTCGTCATTTTTGAGGATTAAAATTTCCGGGGCCTTCCCGAATAGGAGAAAATGATGGACTAGGATGGAGTACAAACCCTACAGAACAAACATGAAAAATGCGAGTAGATTCATCAGGTAATAATGGGGAAGACATAATAGGCGTCATGGAGAAGTATGAGAGGTAAGACCTACGCCGAACTGAAGAACGTAATTGTGTGCGGATAGAAGGACTTCCAATGGTGAAACACTAGCGTATGTTAGAAAAGAAAGACTATGCAAATTCCACTTAGAGAAAATATTAATTTTTCTCTAAGTTGAAATTTTCTCTAAGTGGAATTTGCATGGTTTTTTTTCTATCATGGAAAAATTTCACATCATTCACCCGGAATTGGTACGGTTTGTTACTAGCATATGTGTTCCTAACCCCAATTAATCCTACCCTGAGCAGGTAGGATATCCAGTTAGTAGCGCGATTCCACGCAAACTCAACCCAATTGCCATACACTCGTGGCTTGACCATCTCCAATTTTCGGGATATTGCGCACAAAGGAAGAACACAATAAGGAAAGATAGTGTGCCAAAAATTAGATCTCAGTAATTATAAATGTCAAAGCTATGACACTTCGAATATCACAAGTTAGCTCAAAATGGCGCGCCGCAGCTCCGTACATTAACTCACACAAATGTCGACCTAGAGGTATATTATAAATGCAAAGATATTTTCGTCATAAAAAAGAAGGCTATCTACCTACTTTTGGCTTAAAAGACAAATATTCTGAAATCCAAGATGACTTTGATCTCTTTCTATTGTTTGAATTTTGGTCCATATTTAGGGCTTAATAACTCCTAAACTAATTCTTAGAAAGGGTGGAGCTTAATTTTTTCAAACAGAAATGACACAGGACTGTAAGTAGACAACATAAAACTTAATTTATTTTAAGAAGCTTCGTTTATTTAACAATAAACTAATAATAACTATAAACCAAATAGTAATAAACCAATCGCCCCACCAAACTATAATTGTGAAAATATCTTCAGTCGTCGTTCGCTTGAGCAAGTAACCAGCCAGCCAAACAACGATGGTCTTCACGCAGAGAAAAATGCAGGGGGAAAAAACGTGGCGTGTGAAGCCCGCTTAAGCGATGACGGCAAGAGGGGAAGTGTGGGGGGGCTTCCACCCCGTATAAGGAGGCGCGGCACCGAACGCGCAGATCGGTGTCGTCGTCTGTTACCCTTGAATCGAAATGGGGAAGTTATCCCACGCGGCGCTTGGGGCTCAGGGTAAACCCATATGGATTCGGAAACCGCAGGCTTTGCCGCTCAGTTTCCCCTCCCCTAACTACTCTATCCATTCTCCCCACGCGCCCTATTGGCAGAGTCGGGGGAAGAGGAAAAAAAACACGACCTTATCCCGCACGCGAAGTCACTACCGCTGGTGCAATTGGCATCGGGACCAAAGAATCCCAAAGACTGTGATCTTTCCACAAAAGGTATTGAAGTCCGCTCAGATTGGAACACAGCATCACACTTAAGCTCACAGGAACGACTATGTATGGAACTATGAGCGCAGGTGAAACATTCGATAACCAAAGGGTGGGTATTACCGGCGTACCCTACATGTAAGAGTTCAATTGCCGCGGCCGAATTGTCTGTAATAGTTCCATCAGCGAATTTCGCGCACATATGACTATTTTAAGGATTTTTCAATCACCAAGGGCATATCATACAGTATAGCCAAAGTTTTTACTTAACGTACACAAAATCAGAGACTGAAGCAGCATTCGAACCGGCTGGGTTTCGCAAGGCCGCACCGCAAACCAATCACCAAAAAATACACTCGGTTCACCCAAAAAATATGGTCTGCACTTCGCCAAACAGTTCGACTTAATCGTAATAATATGAAAATAAATACATTTTGGCATTCTTCCGGCTGCTTTGCATGCTTTGAACAGCTCACACACCAACATTCCCACTTATGGGATATCATTTCATTAACCTGCTCATTAGTTGTTCTCCACTGGGTTCATAAACCTTTAAAAACTTTGTCTCTCCCTATTTCGTGCAATGGACATGAATTGGAGAATAGCGTTCCTATCCTAAGAAGGCGTTTATGGGAAAAAGACTACTGCTGTGTCCAAAGGAGATGGGACTACAAACCAGGAGAGAGTATGTGAAAACCTTCATGTGGAGCGTAGCACTCTATGGATCGGAAGCATGGACTATTGGAAAATCTGACCCGATAAGATGATAGAGGGAAGTACATAGGAAGAGATACCATGATATAAGGGAACTAGCATAATATAGGGAATAGTGGAGCGGTGCAGTCAACCAATCTTAGGATTGGACGACCAAAGATTATTCCAAGCAAAATTCCTACCAGCTTCCTCCTTCCTCCTGGTTCCCTCGGCGTTCTCCACTCTTTCATCCTTTTCAACATGCTCTCGCCTCGCAAAACCTTTTTCACCCTTCCTAGGTTCTTCGAACCTCTACCACCAACTTCGTCTCCTCACCCACCTTATTCAATGCCTCCTTGTTCTTCTTCCTCGCCACCTAAGACTTCCCTCACAAGAAATTTCACTTGCATATTCTACCCATCTGATTGATAGGTGTTTGGACAGTACTTATCCTAACGTCCTTATTCCTGACATATCTCCCCATTTTCCCTTCTGTACGTGATCCGCAATTAGATCCCCCTTGAATTCCTTACACTATTTCTCTTTTTATTTTGTCCAGAATTTCTGCCCTCTTCCACGCTTCCCCAGTGTTCTCCCTTTTATTACCCTCTTCAACATTCCCTCTCCTTTCAATACGTCCTCCATTCATCTCCTCTGTCTCATCCGAACCTCCAGCACTAGCATCCTCTCCTTTCGTATCATATACAATTTCTCCTCATTCGTCCTTCCCACCATTCTTCTCCAAATCCATACCTCAAACGTTTCAAGTCTACGCACATTCTCCCTTCACAATGACCAAGTCTCCGACCCATATTGCGCCACGCTTAATAAAAATACAACCCAGCAAAATATTTGGAGAACAATAGCACAATTGGCTATGAAATGAAAGAGTTGCCGGATTGCTATCCAATATACAGGTTACTGCTATATTTCATGCACGAATCCTTTGACAAATTAAATGTTAAGGATTCCGAGAAAGGCACCGTCCCGTGGGGAAACTTATTGGGTTGAAGAAAAAATTCGATACTAAGCACCCGAGGTCGCAAAAGGATGTCACTTGTTCGAAGAGGCGGAAGTGTGCCCTATAAAAGATTTCATTGAGTATTCCCGTAGAGCACGGGGGGCTGTTGTCTCGACTAGGCGATAGCGGCGCCTGAGCGAGGATGTCCCGCGCCTGGCGACATTTCACACCCGTTTAAAGGGGCCTTACCCTTGCTCGCTGAACGGATGCGATGAATTCATAACTCTCCGAGTCGTAAAAGAGAAGGAGACTTAAACTGAATACATCACTCACGACCGATTTGAATGAAGGTGAGCAGCGTGATTTTCCACGCTATGCAAATCATCCGCGCCTATGCAACACATGCTTCTGTCGCCATATATTGAAATGATGCGAAGAGCAGAGGTTATCCTTGCGTATCGTTATCAGATGGAAACACTGCTCAGAGAAATGTTTATTTGCAACCAAGAGGCCGAGCCATGCACATATATCAACGGCGTGAGAAGGCCAACCAAATCTCAATACAAAACAATCAATGCTACATGACTCGATGGTGAAACGCAGAACGGGATGCGTAACAGCGCGATTGTTGAAAGTTAAATAATTTAGGTTTAGCACTTCTGCTAGATATCTGAACATCATTATTAGTTACTAACTCCGCATGAAATATACGGCAAGATATAGCTCCAGCATGACTTGGCGCCTTTTATTACTATTCATCAGTTGCATTAATAATACTAACCAGTAAATGTATCTTAAATAGTATACAGCATGGAATGCTCGTCTACGTAGCACTCTCCTATTTTCTGGTCTGAACGCTTGTTGTCCTTCTGAATGCTTTTGGCTTGCGCTTGGCACCCGGGCGAGCATGTGCGGTTCTGTTCTCAGCTTGGATGAGTATTACATGCCTGGTGTGGTATCACCCGTGCCACACATGGTATTTCGTAGATGTAGACGGGTATAGCATCAATCACAACTATCTCATCGAATTCAGGGAAAAATTCTTCCATCTCGAGGTTAAACTATGGAGGCGCAATGCATGCGAAATAAAGAAAAATACTAGAACTAATATGGAATGAGATAAATTTAATATGTGAAGATTGTGTTTTAATCGTTATAGTCATTGGTCGCTCAATATACAATGGCAACTTCTCCTTTTGAAGGGCACTGCCATCGTCAAGGTAAGATGGTTTTAGACTCATCAACCGTCGCCTCTTTCCACCTCGTTGAAGGATTTAACTGCCATACCATCACACTGGAGCGATGGTACCCTTTTGAATCCGCGGTTATGGACTAATGGTTGACCATTTGGGTTCCATCTTCCTTCATCGAGCACTGACGATTTTCCAGGGTAATCGTTAGAGGCAGATGAGCAGCAAACGGCGTGCTCAGCGAGGGATTCAAGCGGAGGAAGAGTCATGAGGCGGATGCTCAGCGGCCCTCGAACTCCGATATCACGGCGGTTGGTACGGGGAAAGTGGGAGGGAAATGCTGGATAATCCTTCTCGGGGAGGAAACTCGAGAGAAACTTCCATTAAATCATGTTTTCTGCTCAACTGGGAACTTAAAATTTTCAATGTTGACATACTGAACGGAGAGGGAATGCTGATGAGGGTAATAGAGGGGAGAACACTGGGGAAGCGTGGAAGAGGAAGAAAGACGATAAGAATTCTGGACGAAATAAGAATAGAGAGATGCCATGAGGAATTCAAGAGGGATCTGATGGCGGAACATTCATATAAGTGAAAAAGTATTGGCATAAGTACTGTCCAAAAACGTTCCAAACAGCTTGTAGAATACAAAAATGAACGAGAGAATAACTTATTCAGCGCTTAAATACCCTTATCATTACAGCTAGACCCGCCGTAAATTTTAAGACGCATTAGAGCACACCCAAAGTAATAAAGCAGTTGAAATATACTTATTTGGCTTAGTGAGAAATGAAAAGTAAACAATTTTTACGATCATGAGGTTTAAACAAAGGCCACCATCACGAATTCTTCGGTCATGTAATTCCCTTTCAAAAACTGCATTGAACGTCTTTACAAATTGGACGAATTTCTATGAAATTTACCAATATCTTGGACGCACAATACATGAAGCAATAACTCAACCGTTAGATCATCTAAGCTTAATAATAAATCTTTATTGCAATTTCTTTTAACGCCTGAACGAGTGCCAAGAGACCTTTCGCAAATTTGGCGATATTTACTGTTCCCAACTAAAATTATAAGAATAGGATAAGTAAAATAGCGTCCGTGTCTTATGGTTAACTGACTTCCTGCGTCATTAATCCTATTTTGTAGATCGTATGCTGAGGCGAAAAAGTAAATACAAGAGGCAAAGATTTTCTAGTACGATACGAAAACGATTACAAAGCAAATTCCCTCGAGTTGGATGTAAGCTCCTGCTGAAGTAATCAAGTTCCCTTATAATAATGGAATTTTAGGCGGAAATCGATCCTGCCCTAAATTCCTCGTCGCGTAAGAGTTCTCGCAAGGTCTAGTGCGATACAAATAGAAACAACCTTATTGTTCTGGTAACAGAGTCCCTTAGGACGTAAATTCAAAGTACAGTCACTTAAAAAATATCGCGACACACAACGCTTGCGGTTCGTATAGGTCGGTTGTTGAAGCCAGAAGTAGGTTGGCTATTCTGGGTCGTCATTGGTTACTGTGAGAAATGTCTGGTACACTACGATATATATTCTAAGCCAAGTGGGACTAAACTCCGACAGTGCTATGGACTTCGTTCGCTTTGGAAGGCTAACACTGAAATGAATTCAGAGAGGGGAGCTAGAGTATCCGCAACTCAGAGGCATCTTAATCATACTCGGCAGTTCTCTTACGAAGAGGAAAGTGAAAAGAGCGTGAATGAGTCAGTATTTGCCTCAGTGATGGATTCTCCTTTGACGGTTGGTTGCATACCAACTCTTAAAAGGGATTTAAGACTCGAGTGTAGTTAAAAAAAACAGTGCTTAATATAATTCACGAAGCAGGCCTGCGACACTATCGTCCAGCCTGGAAGCCCAAATTGATCGAGGACCAGAGGGCCGCCCGTTTGGATTCTATCACAAAAAATATCACCAATGATTAATCCTTTCGGGACCTCACCATGTTCAGCGATGAAAGGTTTATCCAGAGTAATGGAGACGGAAAAATTAGCCTGTAGCGTCCAATAGGAACTCGATAACTAAAATCACTGATAATTTTAATCACCTTTTTACTTGTGGTTGTTTCACATATGCACTGTCGCGTTTCTTTTTTTTTAACAATTACGCTATTACTTATTTGTGACTTAATAGCGATATGTGTTCAACAGGTGAGCTGCTGGTAATTAAAGGAGTGAAAACGGCACTTTATCCTTTACAATTCTCCACCTCAAAATTGTTATTATATTGCATTGTTTATAAATAATCACGAAAATGATTTCACAACTTTAGGATACTATACCCTGAAACAATATTACTGTCCAATGGCTTTAGTCAATATATCTCATAATTGTCCATTAGGCGGTCAACTTAAAATATCAGCTTTTGATGCCCAAAAGGCCCTCTGGTTCGCTGAGCTTAGACGAAAGCAGTCTCCATTCTCCTTCATACATAGGTTGGAGCTCGTTTTCCCATGCATTCGTCTCTTCTTCGATTTACCTCCGTGCGACTTCACTCGTGTAATCACTCAATCGTTTACTCCATTCAATATTGCCTTTTCACAACATTTCCCTTCTTACTTTTTTCACCGAATACGTCCTCAACGTCAAGTCAAGGAGGAACTCTGTCCTCTCCTCTGAACAAGAGCACTCCCATAATGCAGTCCAACTTAAGAGGGTACCTGCAAATTCTCATTGCTACGGGAGACGACCCAGGATAGCCAACGTACTTCGAGCATCGACAGCCGACCTTTACGAGCCGCTAGTCTAGCGTGTCGCGATACTTTTTGAGGTGACTGTACAATGTACAGTGTACATGCCACCATGGGGAAAATGATACAAAACATAAATACAAAAAAATTACGCAAAACTATGGTAACTAAATCAGCGAGAGGGAAAAGACAGTTAGAAACAATCACGTTTGCAACACCGAAATGTAATGGTTAATCATCCAGGACACTGAAGGATGCAAAAATCAGAAAATAAAAATAAAAATTATAACAATTTACAAATATATTTCAATATGCTTAAATGAGAATGTGATGTAGAAGACACTGAAGGAAACAAATTATCAGCGCGGACTCAGAGGAAACAATTAATTAAAAGATTAATCTTAAATAAATTAAAAATTAATTAAAAGATTAAATAAAAGATTAAGAAAAAAGAAATAGCTATTAATCCAAATCACAGATACAGATAACAAATACAAGTAACAGTACAAATAAAAAATATAATTCGATTATTTCGAGTAAAATAATGTGGTATTCAGTACACTGAGGGAAACAACAACGAAAATCAGCTGCGCTCCTTTCGAACTTTGAGACATTCCTTGGATAATTTGACGTGATTTGGCAAGGAGTCTATAATATCCAAGAGGATATATAGAATGATTTTTCGCATTTTACTGTGAGGCATTTGCGATAGAAATAGAAACAGCTCATATTGTTCTGGGAACAAACTTAGGAACATAATTTCAAAATAAAAAAATACAAATAAGAAAAAGGCAAACACAAATAATAAATATCGCTCAATTTGTGCCAGTGAAAAATATGGTTCTCAGGTAACTGAGGGAAAAAAATAATCAGTCATACTCCTTTTGAACTGTGAGACATTCCAAGATATTTTGATGTAATTATGCCGTACAATGTCCCTTACAAGAACTTGTTCAAATATTCATAATAGTTCTCGTTCAATAACTCAAATGCAATTTCAATGCAAGTTCCCCCATAAGAGTCTTGGAATAATCAGTCATACTTCTTTTGAACTGTGAGATGTTCCAGGATAATTTGATGTGATTAGGCCGTGCAATGTCCCTTGCAAGAACTTGTTCAAATATTCACAATAGTTCTCGTTCAATAACTATAATGCAATTTCAAAGCAAGTTCCCCAGAAGTTTCTTGGAAGCTCGAATCGTCTCTAATTGCATTTAGGGTGTACGCTGAAAGATTCACCCCTATGGAAACACACGCTGGAGAGTGAAGTGTAAGCAGACTGCACATTGGGAGTTCATCTCTCCAGGCGTGGGTCTTGAGTCAATGAGTAGGAGGAGAAAAGAGAGGTGGGTGTAGTTCTTGAAGGCTTGGTGCGTGGATTAATGGGCTGGGAGTTTTATTTTTTTATCGTTTTTTTTACTACTCAAGGGTCGGTCTCCATACACTTTTGCGAGGACCGGTTAACTCGGGCGTGATGCATTGCTATACCAACCGCGTGCGTTCTCTCCATTCTTTCTCCCCATTCTCTTTTCATTGCCCCTTTAGTTCTCAATCCTCCTTCCCCAAGTCCTCCTCCTCCACCGTTCTCATCTCCCGCTCAATCCATTGGGAATGCGGATTTTGCCTTTCATTTTTTTTACATTTTTCGCTGTTTTCCGTTCATTTTTTTTCATCCTACCCCTGTTTCCGCGGCCGAATGACCGTTCCATTCCATCTCGTCGTCGTCCGGTATACTTTTTTTTTGTTCCCTCAATGTCTTTCTCTTATTTTTTTCAAAATACTTTTTAAACATTTTTTTTGGAAGGGGACGATGGGAAAATTGACGTAGAGGAAGGGCAGAGTTCTCTTTTTTTTATTATTTCACAAAGGAGGATTTCGGTCGGGATGAAATGGGAATTGGTGCATTTTTTTCTGTGTGGGGGCCGCCAAAAACGCTCGCAGACAATAATAAAATATGTCGTCGAGATCGTATTAGATTTTCGGAGGATGGGGGATTGAAAATTGGAAAGTTGCATGCGTGTAATTTTTTTTCTTTTGTCCCCAGGCTGCTCTTTTTCCTTGTTCGCCGCTCGAAGTGTCCCTCTGCGCAATTTTCAGTCGGTAACGATTGGTTACCGAGGTGTCGCGCAACTGAATGTTTCGAGCATCCCTTTATACAGCTTCGTGAGGGTGTTTACTGAATAATTCTTCTGAACATGCTGTGGTTATCTTAGAAAAGACATTTAAAAAAAGTATTCTACCAGTTAAGGTAGGTTTTGTTGAATGTCAGAGAATCTCCTCCCGGTTTTCTACACTTTCAAGGGCCCATTTTACTCTAGCATATCCTTTTTCGCCTCAGCATACGATCTTCCCTTCTTCATCCCGTCCATGAAACCTGTTCTCTTTCTTCCCCTTCCCCTCTTGCCCAGCCCTCTATCACACTCTTCAACAACCCGCCGCCCTTAATTATATCCTTCAGCCATCTACCCTTCCTATCCCGGATTTCATTCAAAATTTTCCGCTTAATGAAACCCGGGGTAGGCAGTGTAGGTGGCTGTAGGATGTAGTACTAGACATTTATATTATATTATATTACATTACATTACATTACATTACATTACAGTACATTACATTACATTACATTATATTATATTATATTATATTATATTATATCGCTTCCTTTCCTCGCCCACCATCTTAAGCACTTCCTCGTTAGTCCTCCTCTCCGTCCACCTCACCTTCTCCACCCTCATCCACACCCACATCTTAAATGTATGCAGCCTATTCTCGTCCTCCTTTCTCAGGGTGCACGTTTCGGCACCATACAACTACGCTTCATACGATACGCTTCATATCAAGTTCTTCAACAGCCTCTTATTCACATCCTTTCCATTCCGATGTCCCTGTCATCAGCTCCCTTCTATTGCTAAACGCCTCCTTAGCTAGCACTATGTCTCTTCCGTATGTCTTTGCTCTTGCCGAGACATACAATAAAATGCCCTCACAGCTTTCCGAGATGCATGTGAATAGGTATACATTTTTAGGATTCTCCAAAAGGAAATAGTCATTTAACTTTAGCGTATCTTATGTGAAATCTCTCTCCATTACTGTTATGATACAATATTTTAATCTAAGTGTAAAATTTGCAAAATATTCCTACTGTGAATGATGATTTCTCTTAAGCAATTCACCTGATGAACAGAAATAAACTGAGGTTGTAAAGAAATCGACGATTTAGCAATGGTTAATCGATTCACCTGAAAGGTAAATGAACATCAATTGCGTACATTCCACTGCAATTTTTTTATTCATTACGATGTAGGTTTAATCACCTTGTGTAATCCAAAGGCTTACAGAATTAATAATACGGAAATTATTCACGCCGAGTCTTTTAAGTACTTAGGGGTCACAATTACTCACGAACTATCTTGGGGAAAACATATTAGGGAAATATGCGGTCAAGCATACAGGAAGCTAGGCTTTATCAAGAGAGTACTCGGAAAATGTGATGAGAAAGTGAAAGAACGTTGTTATTTTTCAATCGTTAGGCCTCATCTGGAATATGCTGTTAGTGTATGAGATCCATACGAAACGGGGTTGATATCAGAGTTAGATCGCGTACAGCGAAGAGGAGCTAGGTTTGTGAAACGATGCTACGATAAGTTGGCTAGTGTGTCTGGACTGTTAGAAGAATTAGGATGGGAATCGCTATCACAGCGTAGATTAAATTATAGGCTTAACCTCCTAAATAAATTTCAGGAAAATCATTTCACTGACGACGTAAAAAACATACTATTAACCCCCTCGTACTACGGCAGATTAGATCGCGCCAATAAATTTAGAGAGCTAGATTGTAGAACCGAAAGATATAAAATGTCATTTTTTCCGCGTACCATTCGGGACCATAACAGCTGTGAACGTCGTCATGAATAGTTCGAGTAGTGACAATAGGCAACATTTAATCTTTCTCATTATATTCTCTACTCTCTTATTTATGCATGAAGTAAATATTGATGTTTTCATTTTTGCATGATATTTTGAATCTGTAGTAGTAGTCTTTGTATCCCTTGCATGTTGGAACGATTGAAGATAGAATGTTTCTCGGGTATTAGATTTTTAATTGGCGCTTTGAATGTGTGGTACGCGGGTTTCAATGTAATTTCGGTCTTCTACCATATCATTCATGCATGCCTGGTGTGGAAGAACCCCCTGCCACACACCCTTTGGGTGGCTTGCAGGGTATGACGTAGATGTAGATGTAAGGTAAATCTCTTTCATTTCTTGCAATACATACCTCATTTAGTGTTATTAAACCTTAGTTTTTATATGTTAACATATTTATGCTGGAACAACTGGTTTTTATATAACCCTATATTTCTAACTAGCTGTGCCCGGCATACGCTGCAATGCCTCTTTTTCTCTCTAAGTAGGCTCACATACACAAAGGGACGCATTTACATGTACAAAATAAATTAAAGGCAATGATTTTTCGTGAATTAAATTAAATTTAAAAAGAAATTATTCAAGTGCTTTCGGATATACAGAATTTTTGGTCTTACCGCCCTCTGCAAACGAAATAAATTTTTCGGCTGTCCCACTCGTGAGCGTTCAACATATAATTGACCATGTGAAAAGCATGGATATTCCAGATTTCATCGACACACTTGAAGCGATTGACCTTGTGCCTTGCGAAGCGTATGCAAAAATTGAATGCAATAATTAAAAAAAAGCAAACAAAGAGAACACTGCATCAAATCTTATTCTATGTATGTACAAATTAATCACGTACCTTTTAACACAAATGATGTCTCACTGATATGATTCTGATGCACGCGACAGTACGTCTCACTGACAAGATTCTGATGCACGTGATTGATCAACTCGTAGACGATCATATTCCTTGCTTGCTTGTCATTCCTCGCTTGTTTGAGAAGCTCGCGTGCCAGCACTCATTTGATGAGGCGACTCGCGCTCCACCAATTGTACATACAATGAATTTAATAATTCAGAAACTTTCGCGGGCACGCGAACAACAACAACTCACCAAAGTTTCATCGTAATCTGATGAACACTATTTGAACGCATAGAAGACGTACAAACGAACATTCATTTTTATATATTAGATATACTGAGGCTTTGATATGGTTCTTGTCTTATTTTTGCGCTTCATTTTGCATAATCCCAATGGAAAATCGCGGCGAGCACCTGTACTGTGCTTGATTTTAATATCAAGCTTACCGCTGTTGCCTTTATCATCCGCCGAATCCCTCGAATTGTTCGGGATCAACCAACCGCTTTCCCAAGTTACAAACTGTATCAGAATACAGTCTCCCCCAACCCGCTGTCCCCTTTTCACCTTATATGTTTTATATGTTTTATCTGGGAAATATTCCAGCTGCGGTGCTATGAAAGGCGATCCTTTGTTGCGCATATGCTTATTTTTATTTTCGTCGCCCATTCACGAGTTTGTATCGCATGGTGCACGTTTGGAAGGTAAGAGTTTTTAGCTTTGCCTTCCGAGCGCGCAAGCTGCCTCTATCGAAAAAGTAATAAAAAGAAAAGAAAACCTTTTATTCATCCCCCCTCGCCCCCCCTAAGGTTCACTCGCTCAAAGATTACGCGCCCCCGTGAGCGCTTTCGGTAAAGCTTTTCCTCTCTTCCGCCCAGAGTGTTCCTCTAGTCGCTGTAACGTCTCTCTCTCTCTCTCTCTCTCTCTCTCTCTCTCTCTCTCTCTCTCCCTCTCTCTCTCTCTCTCTCCCACGCTAAAGTTTCCGATGAAAAAGAAAATATAGTATACGCAGAAGCGCGGAGTGAACGGCTTCATCGCCATCTGCCGTGGAGAATCCCAAACTACTACGACGGATTAAGGAGGGAGAAGATGTACAGGATACATAGAATAATGGGGGGATAAAAGTTTCCTCCTTGTCAACCCCCCAATCTCCCACCACCCCCCACTGGAGAAGCTGCTAGCTTCCAGAGGCAAAAGTTTTCAAATCAAAAGGAACGAAGACCCCATTTGACTGCTCTTTTTGTCGTATCTTTGTACAGACTGCGCATCGCAAATTCGGGTCGATTGCTATCTTCCGTTTTTATCCTTTATTCTCGATGTCGATTGCTGTCCTCTGTTTCGTCATTTTTCTGTCTCTCTGCCTTTGATATTTCTCCAAGGAAGAGATCATCTCCGCATTTTATTATCGAGGCCACTGACGTTTCGGTGGGCGGGATAAAGGAAAGAATGGCCGTACAAGGGGCAATTCAAACGCTGCGATCGTCGAACTTTATTATTATGTTTTCTTGGGCATTTCCTTCCCCGAGAACTATTTTTCCCTGCTCCTTTCCTTCCTTGGAAATGCTTTGCCGAAAGGCTTGCGGAAGTCTACTCATGATCTCCTCCGGGTAAAATCATATTCCGTCACTACCAACGTTTTAAATTGTCTAGATGCTGATGATGATGGACGACACGGTAAATTTCCTCGGAATTCAAACTCGAAGCCCAGGAGTTGGTGTCCAATCTGATACATTTTTAGAACACAAAATGGGATTGTTTTAAGAACCCTACCGGTACAGATAAATTTTAATGAAAGTCAGAGTTTCTCATCTCGGATTTCCACACTTTGGAAAGTGTGGCAAATACTAGAAGCAAAGATTTAGCGCAATATTTTACGGTAGATTACTCAAGGGCCTTCAAGAAATTTATTCACCCTCATAGATCGGAAAAGGGTTCACAAATTCGTACTTTTACCAAGAGGCTGAGGAGACAACAGAGAAAGCATTGTTAAAGTTTCCAACGCTAGGCGCTCCGGACGAAAGCGATAAGGCACACTTGAAGTCGGGTTCATCGCCTTTCACTTCCTGCAGAGGGCGTCACTGTGCACACAGCTCATTCTGTGCGATGGAGGGAAATGGTTACGGGGACTTGTGGAGGAGAACTGCATTAGCGATAGAGGTGCCAAGAAACCGGAGGAGGGCGATGAAAGGGGACCCTGTGTACGAAAGTAAAGAAGTGATTGGCGAAAATATTAATATAGAATTACGAAAAGTTCAACATGGAGCGTTGTATGGTACAGACACGAGGATTCGTAGAAAAGCGGACGAGGATAGGTTGCAGAAGTTTGACAAGTGGGAATAGAGGAGCATGGGGAGATACTGCGATAGACGGAAAAGAAGACAAAGGGAAATGCTTGAAATGGTGGTTGAGGAGAGGAGACTTCTGGTAGACATTAGGAGGCAGAATAGGAGGTTGGAAGAAGTAATGAGGAGAAAAAGGCTACTCGAAACTTTGATGGCCGCTCGTCACGGCACATTTTATTGTACAAATAAGGTTTAAGTCTTTCATGGGGAAAATCGTATCGCGTAAAATTGTATGATTGTCTGAATGACTGAATGGGAAATAGAACCTGCTCTATTTTCCATTCATTTTTTGTACATTCTTTGATATATTCGTTGGTGCAATTAAAAGTACCACGGATAGCAGCCTTAAGAGATATGTATCGGGTAAGCACTAAAGGGGAAGAAATAGACTGGGGTTCATGTAAGGGATGAAGAGAGATCAGACATACGCTCGGATGAAGAAAAAAATTCCTGCGCATGGAAATGGGTGAATGATTGATATAGTGTGTTGCGGTAACCAAATGCCTTGAGTGGAGTCACCCTCTACCGCCGAGCGTTGGTGGCCCGAGTGGTGGTATGACACAACACGGCTCCGATTTGCTTATGCGGTTCGGCTAACGGGACCACTCACTTCGATCGGTATAAACATCAATCGATTTAAATTAAACGCGCACATTTATGTATTGGACAAAATAAATGTCGGAAATGTTCAAGGCATATGGATTGCAACGCGACCAAGAATGAAATCGTATGACCCCAAGTATTGAAATGAAATCACTTTTCAAAATTAATATAAAACATTTTCCAGTTAAATACACAACGTTGATACTAACAATATACAGAGCAAACATATATATCTACCATTGACTGAAATGCAGTTGTCATAAAAGTACTTGTGTTTGGTTACGAATTATCAAAGCCGGTGATTTTGCTCGTGCACCGTTAAAAAAACGGTACTTTTTACGTTACTCCCGTAATAAAAATATGAAAATGCATTTTAAAAAATTTAAATTTTCCATTAAATAATGTAAAATTAAATTTTGAAAAATATAATGTGATTAGTATTTCTGTAGGTCTTCCCCTTATGTTTTTATTTGTTCCCAAATCCTCGAGTTCCTCGTGGGCACATAATTTCTGCGCTGACAATAGATAAAATCGCGTGAGGTGGCCTGCACGACACCACGTAGATGTTGACGCAGATGAAAAGCTACGACGACACCACGAGGGCGCGCCGCAGCGGGTCATTGGCGTGGGAAACGTTCACCGTAAACTCCGAGTGTGCGCATAATTGCGGATCACGGGGGTAACTGCATTTGCAAACCGGAGCGGAGCAGTGACCTGCTTCTAATTGTAATTTGCAGTTTTATTAGATTAAACATTTTCTCTATTTGTCCTTCCTTTTGCCATTTTTCGTCTTTTCCTCCCTTCCTGGTTTTGGTTTGTAAGTCTCCAATTCTATTTCTCATCACCATAACTCTCTATCCCCGATTCCCTGAGACCCTATAAGCTGAAGACCTAGAGAGTCATCACCTTCCACTGCTCTAAAGGCCCTATATACATTAGCTACTCATACTAAATCACGATTTCCTTTAAAGAAGTTTAAGCGAAATCTCGTTTCATCAACAAATCAATGAATTAAGACTTATTTTAAATAAAAATACCTCACACCTCCGAAAATACAACAATATCAGGACCTTTTTTTGACGAATCATACCATTCTTTTCACATGGGAAATGGTAAAATTATACTTTCCAGAGATAGGCCTTACTTAAACATGAGGAATTTCTAACACAATCTCGTCAAAAATTAACAGAATGTAGTTTTTATGTTTTCGCCACTATTTTTGAAGGTAAACCATTTTGTCAACGCAGTCATTTTTCAGGATCATAAATAACCTTCCATTGTGAAGGAAATTTAAATGTACTGCACGAAGTGAAGTTAAAGACTAATGTAGATACGTTCCATGGTCAGAGGCTCAACTATGCGGAAGTTGATTTTCACGAATGAGAAAATAACTTGGGTTCTCTTCCACTGATTTATTTTCTTGGTACAACATTTTTCGACACAACGGAAAACCAAGTTATTTCTTCTTTTGTACCTGTGCCTGATGATGACACCATTGTGCCGAAACATGTCGTACCAAGAAGATAAATCAGTGGAAGAAAACCAAGTTATTATTCCACTAATTTATACATTTTATTTAATTACTAAGAGTTTCAGTCTCATGAAAGTATATCATTGGTTCATTATGAATACATTTTTTTATTCTTGCTTTCCACAGTCACTGACATTAAAATGTATTTATCAAATATGGTCTCCATTATGACTTTGGAACTATCACACTCGAATTACCTCAACGACACGAAAATTCCTACAGGATTCACAGCATCCACATCGCTACCCTGAACTGCACCTCTCGCCACCACCGAACGCAAAGCGCGTCTCTAGGAAGAAAAGCGATTCGGCGAGAGCTTCTGAAATACGCGCACCCACGTCGGGCAGGCCCACCCCGCAGTGCAATGGCGCCCCTTTTACCCCACCGCCCCCTCGGTCGCATTTTGGAAGTGTGGGGGACCAAGCCATGGAGTGGGAAGGATTTCAGGGGAGATGGGCACGTAGGAACGTGTCATGATTCGTTCAATAATTCATACGGGGCGGGGGGGTGGGGGGGGAGGGGGCGACCAGTGGACGCAGAGGAACGCAAACTCGCCCTCGGGAGAGGAAGAGATTTTATATTCGGTCAACAGTTTTATTACGAGTGCGCAATGTACCGAGTACGGAGGGCCAGAGAAAGACCCCTTATCCACCCTGCTCACCAGCGGAATCGGCACGGCAGCTTCCAGCCGTAACTCTGAGAAAGGATAAATTCTCGGGCGAGCACGAAATAATGATTGGAATCAAATCTTAGGTAGACACTCAGCAAGTTTACCTTGAAACTTCTACTTCTCTCTATCTCCATGATTGAATGGTTTTATAGAACTGCGTGACTGCGTAACTGCGTGGGTTAATTGTATCTTATAGTACAACTTTACCCACTATGGGCGGAGTTATGAATCGTCAGCATGAAAAAAATACTGCTACTAAATTAGTTTTTCAAAGTGCTATTTCAGCATTTTTTAAAAATTCATTTTTTTATTATAAGATAAATTTTGGAATGTGACGCATTTGCATTGGACACATTTAATTTAAAAAATACTTTACATAATAATATTAACACTAGGTATTCTTCAACACTAACTTCATAACGTACCTTTTTTACAATTTCCCAATTTTTCCTACATATGACAGTGAAACTATTTATTTCAGAGCTCCACCCCGCACGTCATTATCAGTGAATAGCGTCACACATTCATCTATTCAAATTGTTTGACAAACCGCCGATAGAGGCGCAACTTTCCACACACTTAATCCGAATCGTTGCAATGCTGTCTAGCGGAGCAACTAAATGGAAAAGTCTCTTAAAAAGGAGAGAGTTCACTGATTTTGAAACGTAACAAATTCGACTCGCTCGTCCATAGGGGGTTAAACAACATTTGCAATTTTGACTTGTTTATTTAAAACATTTCCAAAATATGGTTGTAAGATTGTTACGCAATTAATAGCTCACATTATCACACCCATTGTAAGACATTCTTCTAGCGTAAAAACATAGATAGCTAAAATTCTTCCATCTACGGAATACCATTCATAAATCTCTAAAAAAGTAGAAAATGAAGAGTAAACAACGGTAACAAAGTAAAGCTGATTGTAAATTTTGATTTTCTACACTCATGACATTCTTCTACCGCAGGGGACGATATATTTAAGTCACACGAGATATAACTTAGTATACGATACCCGTGACCGTAAAAAGTATATGATTAGCTACCGATATAGTAATTGTTATACGTTACGAATGCGAGTTATTGCCCGAGCGAAAGCTAACTTCACGCCGTGAAATAATGAGCACCTTAAGTCACTAGTGTCGTAATGTGCTATAAGATAATTCTTCCTCCCGGCATATAGAAGTGGAGGTTTTTACAGGTTGGCAAGTGCATTCGCAAGGAAAGGTAGACAAACGAGGAAGTGCTTTGTACGGTTGATCAAAAAAAGGGAACATCTGGATGAGATCAGGAGGAGGCAGAGTAGGTGGTCGGAGGAGGTAATGAGAGGCTATGGGTTGCTTAAGGCTATTATAGAGACGAGAAAGTTGACTAAGCCGGGTAGAGGAAAAAGAGAATAGGTTTCATGGACGGAATGAAGAAGGGTCGGACGTATGCTAAGATGGAGAAAGAAATTTTGAGAGTAGATAGGGCCCTGCACACTTGAATGCATTCATTCAAGTATTCTACCGGTTAAAGGTGCCAAGTGAATTTTATACACTTTAATTTTAGCCTGCCTGAACCGTTAGGGTACACAAAGATGATAACCGATCCCCCTACGGATCCAAAATTCCGCCAAGGACCTCAGTTGTTCGTCGCCTTTTAATCCTTTCAATTGGATATACTTATTTCACACGCACTGCAGCCATCGTAAGCTACAAGTGGAGAGGCTGGGGTTAAAAGTAGTCATAAGTAAAATATCGCTTAAATTATCACATTAATAAATTATAAGTAGCTAAGAGGTCCTCCTGAATAAATTCCGATTTCAATTCCATGCAGAAGTAGACAAGAATTAAAAATACTCTATTTTTTAAATATTGAAATAATTTACAAATTTGGAAACAAGGACGCAGTTGTTCAGGAAACATGTACAGGTAAAACGAATGCGAGAATTCAATACTATTTAAACGATATTAATAGTGAAAATTTCAACCAGTCCAAATAATTTTTTAAGGCAAAAAAGAAACCTCTGAATTGAATTTAATACTTTTCCAACTGGGGTCAAATTTAATTAATATGGAGTAAAAACAATCCCATTAACATATAATTCACAGCTTACACTTATTTTCAGGACAGTTTTCGTTGACGATCTCCATGTCTGTCGATTTTCAACTTCCCAAATCACCAGGAAGTCTCTTAAACAGCTGCGACTGATAGACAATAATACAGCAAGTTGTGAATTGGTAGATAGTAAATATACTGTATACATTGAGATGCATAAATTGAGTAAAAGTTGTTTGCGGGTCTTCGATTTGATTTTCGACTCTAGCGGGTGTTTTCCACAGTGGAACTTTTGGAAAGAAGATGGGCTTCATATTTTCGGGCGAAGTTTGTTTCGGGAGGACTTCGCCCCGCGTGTGCGGAGAGGCAGAAGGTCCCACCGCCCCTCTTGAAATTCAACGGCGCGGGCGGAGGGAGGGGGTGTAGAGTTCAGCTCGCACCGTGCGAGGGTTGATGGTCTCGTTTCGCGTCAAAGATAAAGGGGGCAGCGAAAAGTTGCCCTGCCTACCCCCCCCCACGCAAATCCTGGAGATGTATGCAAAAGAGAGTGGTGGACACTGGTCGCGCCGAATCTCTCTCTCTCTCCGTCATTCTTTTCTCTTCCCATCCACGACCGGTCCCCCGTCGGAGATGTCGAAGAATGCTTTCGAGAGCGTCAGACGCATCCGAAAAAAGGGGATGGGCTGCGGGGTCAAAAAATCACGATGGGAAGGCAGAATTGCTGCTCCGGGGGATCGGTGACACAGCATCGCACTCATTCATCTCATTGAAAGGGAAGTAAAGCTGAAGCACGCGACATAAATATATCCATTCACAGGTTTTTGCTCATCGATAAAAGGAACTTGATGCACGCGACACATGCTGCCATTTGCTAGCACTCCGCTTTGATTAACTGCATGCATGCAACGCGCCCTCATCTTCCCACTTAATAACAATCATAATATTTTTGGCCCCGGGAGTATATTGTGCAAGTATAACACAGGCCAATTTACAAGTGAATCTAAAAGTCAATTAACACTTAAGTCAATCGTCATATTGTACAGTGGCGGAAAAAATTAACGCAAAACTCATTGGCGTCTGAATGCGGCGTCCACGGGAACTAATTGAAATCGCTTTTCCTTCGACAACTTGACAACATTGAGACAGCATATGGAAACCGGGAATATTCAAACTCTCTATGAATTGATATCGATTTTACCCGTCATGTAAATAGTCATACTAATAAGATTTACCTTCGCGAGATCGTCTGGGAGTTATAAACGTGATGAGCTTGCTTCGACCCGCACCCAGTCGAGGTTCCGAATTCGTAGTTGATTATATAGAGATACTTACCATATTTTTACCGTTTAAACAAATTTCTTGGTTGAAACTTAAGAAACAATACGATGAAAGCATAATTTGTTAGGACAAAAAATTTTTTTCCTCGAGATCAAATTCTCTAACAATAAAATGTATTTCCGCGTGCAGGGAATAGCTGTGGATGAACACCGTTTTAATAGGCCTCAAACTACTTCCGAGAAATATGATGCATTACAATTAACATTTTGGCGTAATATCCTGTGAATTTCAAGTTAAAGTATGGGAAATCTGGTAGAATAGAATGGTTTCCATGAGGAGAAAATTTTTCTTTACAAGCATTTCCAATACCTTAAAACCCTACGTAAGTTTCCGCCCTTGTGCATTCAGGTCATCCCAAACACCTAAATTTCTTAATTCCTCCAAACTTAATAGTATTTACTTTCTGAAAACTACTTTTAAAACTCCAGAGCATTTTATTTGGCCCAGTTTTTAAGGAAACATTAGAGTTCCCATTTTACGTTGTATAGTAAGAACCACTGGCCGCTGTTTTCTCTTGATCGATGAAGTAGCCTAGAGGGAGAGCGTTCGTCTGCGGTTAAGAATGCCTGGGGTTCAAATCCTGGCGTGGCCTCTTTTAGTGCCTTTATAATTAATCTACGTGATGTGACTTTATTGCAGCCAAAACTTCGCAGGAATCCGCGGAAGGCCCAGGGAATGGATATTGACCTCAACCATGAGTGTGTGATTTTACGCATATTCGGGCTTTGTAAAAGAATCAGAGCGGTCTCCTTGGGCGTCGAATGAGAAGTTTACTTCCCATTCTCGGGTACTCGACCCCACTTGATTTCTACGTCCTGCCTGTCGTATGGTGCTCATATCCACTCATTTCCCAATTTACCACTCAATGAAAAGCTATTCATGAAGGAGGGAACAGACCGGATCGCTGATTGTGTCAGTTACTCGATTTAGTGATCTTACCTGATGCTACATTCATCTTTAAATTAATTTGAAATGAATGAGTAAAGAGGGAAATTATTTTTATTAGGAATTAGAGTTTGTTTCTAACTGCCGAACTTGTAAATACCGATTACTTATTTGAGTGAGAGACCAAACAAGTGTGGAATTCATTTCAAAATATCTTTAAAACGGTTTTTGAAGCTTTCCCAGCATTGTTTTCTAGGTTTTCTATGAACAATATATTAGCCGTGTAGTTCAACAGTTCAACTTATAGGATGGAGGATAATACTTAGAGGATAAGTTAAATTAATGAATCACTTATATACCTTTTGACATATTCGCAGTGAAAAATGTTTGGCTAAAATTACGCAGTTAAATTTTATGAGGAGCATTTTTATACCCACGCGTAAGTAATACTCTGACAAAAATGCATCGCGTATGAAAGTGATAAAATACTAAAAATAATCTTTTTCCATGTAGCGACTAAGCAGTAATTACATATTTTCCCTATGGTAATTTGTATACTCCTCATAAATCCGCAGAGTAGTCAATGGAGTACAAATTAGGAATGTGCACCATCAAAGATTATACGATTGCTACGTCCCTAAAGAATCTATTTCTCTTCAAATGTGTCGTAATATTACTGCTTCAATGGAAGTTAAAGTTGTGAGTACCGCCACATGAAGATATTAAAAGACTTTTTACAGGGTCATAAATTTCATCTCTTAGTAGTAATGTATTTTAACGGATGTTGAAAAGGGACACTATAATGCAACGAGTGGAAAAGGGTAAAATGTATGTGTAATTCTCTAAATTTGAGTTATGTGTGCACATGATCACAGCAATTGATCATCAAGAAATATGCTGGTATTTACATAAAGAATGTGGATGTTTATTAGCCTTATAATCAATCCATCCCCCTCCATTCTCGATTTCCTAACCAAGTCTTTGTGACATGGAGTTGTCCACATTTTGGTATCCTCTTACTGGCTTCATTTCCCATTCTTCCTCCACGATTTTCCTCATTGCATCTTAATTGTGGGTTGTTTCGTTTGAGGGGGTCGAAAAACGTTTGTTTCTCGCGTTATCCTCATAATAAACGCTGCGCTCCATCTATGTTACATGATTTGTTTTGAACCATCTCCTAAAATTTTGACATTTGTGAACTCGCAAGTATTCCTAGTTGCGGACGAAAAATGAATATTGATAAACATTTGAATAAACATAGTTATTATTATAGCGGACATAAATTTAATGATTTTCGTTTGATAGTAGTGAGAAATAGGTTTTTTTACTTTTAAACACCAAATAAAAGTTAAGTAGGTGAAAGTCGAAGGCGCAACACCTCTTCGGGTAATTTTTCGACGGATGTTTTTGCCTTTTACAAACCTACTATCCGATTCCTCCACCTGGGAGAAAAATGAGGCATACTTGAAGGCTAATAAGATCTTTTTCCCCCAAGAATTTAGGGAGAAGCCGCTAAAACTTTGAACAATATCTCTGCTTGCGCTGTCCTCTCTGCTTGTTCGTCTATCGACGCTTGTCTCCGTGAAGCAGTCATCAGTAAACCTTAGCCAAGTTCCGGGTGGTGATGGTCGGGGTGGTTTGTTGTTGTGAATAAAGCACAGGTTTCAACTTCTCGCTGCACCTGAAAGAAAAGGCTCGTCGCGCTTCGAAAACATCGGAAGCACTCGTCAAATATTGTGAAGGGCGTAAGAGAAGTCAAATACCACTTCTTTCCTGTGAGTTAAACGACTGGCGTCCGAAACATTATCTATGGCAGAAAAGGTATCGCCCGCAACACAAGGGGAAAGTAAACTCTTATTAAAGGCATACTATTTCCCAAATCAATATAATACGGCCTTCATACATTCCAATTTTGAATGCATTAGTATTGGTGGCGCTTTGTATCGACGCAGGGGAACCTCTAGGGATCCTCAAAAGTCCTCCAAGATTGCTCTTTGCTTTAACTCAGACTTATGGTAGTTGGCCTCCAAACCAATGCATGAGGGGAACTAATGGCGTTTGATTGGAATGGTCTGGGCTGATGAGGTGTAATCCGAGAACTACTTCTTTCTGTTTGTATTCCCGGGAGATTAGTATGCTTTTTCCTATCCTTGTAGTTATTTTAAACGTTCGTATACAATACCACCACTCATTTCAAAAGTAACTTAGTTCACAGTATACGCATACGGACGCAAATAAATTCATCGCAAGGATACGGAATAACATCTTAAATTCACCTTGACATAAGAAAGTTCAGTAGTTGTTACTGGGTTGCAAACCTGAATCACTATCATGGTTCTTCATGATAATATTGTTCGAGTACGCTCATGATTTCGAAAACGTGATCGTCATCAAGAAAGATCGGGTGCTACATAGCAGTGGAGTGCGCTCCAAGGACGTTGAGCATTGCCCTACCAATGCGGCTTGCCTTTTGGATGACGATAACGACCATAAAAAGAAAAGAACCGTGACCCCACCCCTGGTCGAGACATTGTTGAGTTTTTCATTCAATTTCTGGTCAAGTAAATTGATTTTTATTAGGCAAATTTTATCTCTTTTGTATTTAAAAAAAATAATATTATCTGCCAGTCATTGCAGCTACACATTACATTCAGTCATATCGCCAATATGAGAAAATGTATATAAAAACTCATTTGTGTTCATTAAAAATCGAACACGGACCACTCTTTAGCTAGCCAAATACATCTTACAGCTACAACATTAACCGTTACCTATTAATTTATTTCATTAATGACATTTTACTTCAAACTGAAGTCTTTTAAAAGGCTTTTCTGTTAATTTTAAATGTGCGGCGAATTTATAGCTAAGCGTGTAAGATATTATGCAGTCAGACGTAATAGAGTTGTTTATCCATAACTGCACCTAACTTCGGTAAACTTTTCGGAATGTTTATTCGTATATCCTGCAGTTACTAGATAAAGCTTAACAGAGGATAGCTCGTCCTGTGATAAAATGAAAGAAATATCGGGAAAATATGCCTAGATTATTCGGTATCGATGCGAGCACATTTATTTTTATTTTTTGGGTTATATATATTTACGTGTGTTTTCATAGTTTAATCCCATTCTGACGAACTAAAAACGGATTTATATTGGGTCAAGAACGATTCATTATTAATATCCGTTTTGAATTTAATAAATATCCGTCTAAGGAACTTCGTCAATCTACAAATGGAAAATCGTGAAAAATTTCATCTCGTAGACTATACTTATTTTAATTAAATCTTTTTTGTATCGACATTTGGTGCGGATAAATCTCGATTTATATCATTTCGGTGAAAAAGACACAGTACACGTCATTCAAAAAGATCCTCGGAAAGTCGACCACAATAAATATCCCTTGGAGGTAGAAGATGAAGATTTCAGCATATATACCGAATTGGGTGGGATAGTGAATATTTTTTATGATCAGTCTTTCTCTATAAATGATATCATTCGACGTAAGAACTATGCTGAAATAAACACAGCGATACACCGCGACTGAATGTGCGAATAAAATGAGAAGAAAGTTCGAAAATGAGGCGATTGATGACTAAGTTTCACGCTCCAGCAAATGTGAGTTCCATTGCGGATTTCAAATATTTGCGGTAGGCGATGTTTTCCTCAGTGTTGCCAGTCTTTCGAGTGTGTACTGCTCCTAGAAGTTCCCAAAAATGCCGCATTCTGGCGCGCGAAAAATTTTGCGTTAATTTCTTCCGCCACTGTACATACAAGTAATAAAAAATACATGTTACAATTAAAAATTTACAATATACACCTAAAATCCAAAACACTATCTATCAAAATACTCGTTCACAGAGTAAATGGCTCTGACAATTCCCTCAACCCTTCCTCCAATCTCTTAATAATTATTTCATTTCTAATACACCCAACCAGCTCTGACTGTGCAAATTACGTCTCCAATGAACCAGTAAAGCTACCACCAAATTAAGGTAAATTGAGCAAAATATCATTTTACTTAGAAATCAATGAATTTGGTCTCACTTTCAAGAAAAATATCTCACCCTTCTAATGACACGCAAAATTCAACTCCTTGCCACATTACTTTCGGAGATATTTGCCAAAAAATACCAGGCCTTTTACATGGGAAATGGTACGTTTATGCACTCCAGAGAGACATAATTTAAAAAATGAGGTATTCATAACACTTAGATGTCTTAAAAAAACTAACAGCGTGTAGTTTGCATGTTTTCTCAACTATATTTGAAAATAAATCATATTGTCACCGCAGTAGGTTCTTGGGTATCACAAAAAAACCTTCCCTTTTAGAGGAGTTTCAAACGCACCGCACGAAAAAATGGGTCAAGTTAAAGACTTATTTAGATATTTTCATTTAATTACTAACAATTTTTGTCACATAAAACTATATTATTGCACCATTAAAAATGTAATATTTAATTGATGTGTTCTACACCTGGTGAAATTAAAACTCGAATATGGTCACTATTATGACTAGGGAACTATCACGCTCGAACTAATTTAAGGTAGTCTGATTCGCACGCCGAAACGATGAAATTTGTCGTGAAAAAATATGTCATTTGACCGCTGATTGCGAACCGACTCTTACCACCGCCTATCAAGCAGGGAGGGATAAAGGCGCGATATAGGGGGAAGGGGTGGACCTCCCCCTGTGGTACCAAGGAAAATACAAAAAAATGGTAATCATAAGATATTCCATACCTCCAAGACCTCCGGAAAGTAGCAATCTGCCCCACTCCTCCAAAATCAACGTCCTCTATCCGCCCCTGCCGTCCAGCGTGTTTGCAGGTAACACATTCAAACCATTTTTGTCCAAGGCGAATTTCTTCCGAGCGCATCTTTGCGATCGCGTGCGAGACAGCGTGCCGAATCACTAATGTATTCCGCATTGAATATTTGCTCAAAGCTGCCTGACATGGATCGCTAACCCAAAAATTCTTCCTACCGACCGAATCAAAGCATAAATTAGCTACCAAAAAAATTATAGGTTGCCGAAACGGTGGACGCAATCAGGAACCATAATGAGACTCACGCCGCATTCGCTCACGGACGGAAGATTACTGTCCAACGCGCCGAGAATGGCCATGCAGTGGAGCCGACACCTCTGAGGCGGCCTTGCGAAGGTGTCGGCGCCAAAAAACCTCGCAGCCGCGTATCGCCTGGGCCTTTTGCGTGGCCCACCAACACTGTCGGCCCACGCCCCTCGGTGCGCATTAGCATACGAATCATTCCCTCCCCGATCCGGAAAAGTGTGACGTAAAAAACGCGGTTTACACAACGGAAAAAAATGCATCGTTTTCAGTTCGCTGAAAGTGGCGTCAACGGCGTTACAATACGCATGCTGATGTTTAAGAACTGCGTCACCTGCCTCTAGCCAAGCGAGGCATCCGTATTAGTTGAGAAGCAGTTTTTGTCGAGGATAAAAATCAAGCAAATCAATAGCATGAAAAAAGAAAACACTGTAGATTTCTGTATCTGGCAGACTCATCCGTAACTAAGCAGTAGCAATGGACTGATGTCGGACTGGGTGGATAGCAAAGCAGTAAGTACGGGTGCACTTTGCGCGCTAGGCTACCGCATAGGGATCAGAGTCTCCTTGAGAATCGGGCCTGCGCCCACCGAACGACATTGAGTATGTCCGAGCATACCGAAGTCTGATAGGTGATGTATGAACTTCCGTTCAAGATACGCGAGCTTACCTACCGAGCTTGTAAATTCGCGCAGGTCGGATCGGTAGGCAGGAGACTTATTTGGTTCCAGCGAGCGCACTCAATACGAAATAACAAAAGCGGCCTTGGAATTCAATACTCGATTTGACGCACGGCAGTCTCGAATCGGTGAGAACGCCTTATGTCGAACTCTAGAAGTAGGTACGGTTAATAGGAAAATACTTCCAAAAATAGCACCGCTTTTGGATGGCAGTATTTCACTATCATACACAGGAAAACATTTACAAAAATTTATGGTTTACAGTGAGAAATTCGTACTCCTTTCAAAGTGATTTTTTTACGTGCTGTGAAGTGCATAAAAAATCGCATTCCAAGTGTTGAGCGTGTGGCTGAAAATTTTGTAATAATCCAGAAATCACCAGGTGATGCCACGGATGTGATCATACCTCTCACTAGCAACAAATAGAGTTCATGATTACTCATGAATATTATATCCTTCTACACTCTTTCACCGAATAAAATTCACACTCAAGGAATCCAATACCGAAGGTTGGCAGTACCAAGATTTAAAGAACAACTGTCAATCATTACACAGATACAATTCCCACACATCCATCTTTTAAATGTGACAAAAATTAACAAAGACACCAATCTTAAACAATGTTAAAGAGCATCTCAATGTCAGCTTATAACTGAATTGAATGCGAGTAAAACTCTCCTAAACCACCAGAAAAAAAAAGAGTACGTCAGCAGAACATTTGCATCCGTGGCAATAGTTTCTTTTTTGGAAATTGACTTCTTTTTCCCTTTCCTCAGAAATCTGGACAGGCTCATCATTAAAGTTAACGATTTAACAGCATAATACTTTACACCTGAAGTCGTAATATTTTAATCGGTGGAAAACTTTCCGTTTTTTAATTTCAAAACTCGTTGGAAGATGCTTTCCGAGAAAGATCTCTCCAGATAACTCGAAAAATTGATGGAGCCCTTCTAGGAAACGCAGAAACAAATGCTTCACCTCGCTCCACCCTATCGCCCTCCACCAGCTCGGCGAAATAAAGGGACAAATTTCCTCACAGGAAACTTCGTTAGGAAGCAAGAGAGGAGGGAAGAGAAAACGAGAAAGGTGTCCTTCAGCAATACACGGACAATAATTGTTGGCGGCATTCCACTGTCTCTATCGTGACTAATTTACTGCAGTAACTTCATTCCTTACACGCAAATTATTACCATTTAATAAACGGTGGTGAGCAAATAGAGGGAAGGATATAGGAAGCGGGGAAGAGGAAGAAAGAGAATAGGTTTATGGACGGGATGAAGAATACTATATCGTATGCTGAGGAGAAAAAACAATTTCTAGAGGCAGATAGGTCCTTGAAAGTGGTGAAAACCGAGAGGAGTTTCTCCGACTTTAAACAAAATCTACCTTTGACCGGTAGAACACTTTAAGAAAGGTTATCTAGCATTGACTATTGTTCGGGTTTCCCACTGAGTCAAACTCTCCATCTTGGCCGACGTTTCGATGAACGACTCGCCCATCGCCACCAGGGCATGATAATGATGGATGAATCGTTCGATGGTTCGATCGGATGGATGGATGAAACATCGACCAAGATGGAGAGTTTGACTCGGTGGGAAATCAGAGGAACCTTTAACATCTTTCTTCAAAGTAATCTAAAGGTGAGGGAAGGTTTAAATAAATTAAAGTATTAGATTTTGAATAGTGCACAGGCCAATCTACTTGAAATATTTCTTTCTTAGTCTCAGAATTCGACCTGCTCTTCCTCAAGGGTCAGTCATAGGATATTATTCTCTTTCTTCTCTTTCCCTGCATACAGAAAAACATCATCCCCTCCATTAAAGACTTAAGTGACTCTTTGCCCCTCAATACCTCTTTCAATGATCCACTTTTCCTTCTCCTCATCTCATTTCATCCAGAGGTTTCTTCTCCTCTTCCAACATACCAACCGCTTCCTCCTTCGTCTTCCTTTCCTTCCACCGCTTCTATTTTCTCTTCCACACCCTCATCTCGTTCGCCTGCAGCCAATTCTCATATTCCTTTCTCAGAGTTCACGTTTCTGCCCCACATTACGCAACACTTCATGCTAAACTCTTTACCAGCTCCTTCTTCAAGCGTTTGGCAAAAAGTTTCCGGTCATCAGCTAGCGCTCACCTATCACTGAACGCTAGTTTCGCTAGCGCTATTCTCCTCTATCTCTACTACTACGCACATTTTGTACTAGTATACTACCCAAGCAATTAAATTATTCTACTTGCTCCAATTGGCGCCCTTCAAATTTAATTGATACAGCAGTAAGTACTGTAATAGAAGTGAGTGAAAGTGAGAAAACATTAGCACTCAAAGTTTTCGCACAGTCAATTTTACAAAGTTAACGTTAGGTTCGGAATTTTAAGTTCCGATTACATCTCCCTCTTTGAGTTTCCCTGCTTCGTTCCCGTCGGCATGACTTCCACATGCGTCTCTTACAATGCCAACAAGTCTGTAGAAACTTTAAGATAAACCTAGGCGGAGAGTAGTGCTGTAAATGCCATCAAGAGGAATCTGTCACAAGACCACCCACAAAAGGTGGGAGCCCCTAGAGACTCGGAGGCTACACGCTAGGCTTAGATTGCTTGAGAAATTCAGAACTGGGGTGTTTCAGAGCGACTCAGAGAATATTATCATGACGCCTCACGATATCTCTGGGTCAAACAGAAGCGATAAAATAAGAGAGATACATTGCCGAACAGACAAGTACAAAAACTCGTTCTTTCCGCGCACAATAAGCGATCAGAATAAAAAATGAGCTCCACTAAATACACTTACACGACACGTGTCACCATTTCACCTCCCAAAACCTTACATCTTCACACGGTTGGTGACCTAACACTCCCTGCCACATGCCCATGCAGCAGCTCGCAATGCATAATGTAGATGTACATGTTGATGCAGAAAGTTCCCGGCTGGAGGATCGAACAAACTAAAACAAAGAACAATAAAAATGAGCAGTGGAACTCACATAAATGCGTTGTCTTCCAATCTGATTCGCAACATATATAATATATATTCCTCCCTGCCGGACGGTGGAGAAAACGGAGTAGAGATAAAATTCATGGTCTCGCAAGCAAGAGTCGAACGGCATTGAGGAATGGGGGAACATACTATGAATATCATGCATATCCCGGGGTCGCGAGTAAAAAATAGCCAGCGCTCCGTCACTCGCATCATTGTCCACCACCTCCTTTCTCCTCTCCCTTCCCGGGAGAAGGTTATCGAGGTGGAAAGAAACGCAGAGGCTATTGGAAGAGGGGAAGAAAAGGAGTGGAAGCATAAAGGAGAATAAAGATGACAGAGGGAGGACGGGCGAGGGGGTGAAGAGAATGCCGAGGAGATGGAGAATATCTCGAAAGGGGTCATCTACTAGTAGGGCGTTGGTAGACAGGGGTCACGGCGATCATTCAGTCGACGTAGACAGGAAGTGAACGAGAGTTTGGGCCGGGCTGCGGGGCGGACTACACAGACTTGAGATGATAATCTAAAAGGAAACCATCACAATTTGACATTAGAATACCATCGAAACTAAAAAAAAATGACGTATGGAAAATATCGATCTTTAATAACCTATAGTTCCTTTACGTGCCAATATACTGTTACCGCTTGTATAAGTTGTCAACACTTGGGTCACATGGAAACGATACAAGGTCTCCATTCTAGCGATAGATGATGGACCTATAAGTAATTCTGAGCCTTGTGATTAATGTCCTTGCGTGCTACTCTAAGCTCCCGGGTTCGAGTCACCCGGAGGGAAATTTTAAAGACTTGGAAGTAGGTTAGTTGACAGGTAGTGTTGCTGACTAGTTGATTTGCTCCCTAATGCTTGTTTCTTAATCTGTCACGTAGCAATAGCATCATGTTTGCATTATCCCTGATTACTCTTGTATTCTGTTTACGTAGCTGCATAGTACACTAATTTCATAGCTTTTGTAGAATTGGTGGCATACCTATAATGTAGTGCATGTCGCTAAAAGTCACTTCTACACTATTATAAATGTCAGTGACAACTCACCCCCAGCCAAATACCCTAGAAATGGCTTGCAGAATAATATGTAGAGAAAGGGGTAGACCTTTAGTAAGGGTATAAAGAAGAGGCTGGTGAGGAGTTCGAGAGGACTGAGTGTCGCGCTCCATCGAGCGAGAAAGCAGAATTTGTCGAAAGAAGACGAGAATTAGCTGCAAGCGTTCGAGATGTGGGTGTGGAGAAGGATGGAAGAAGAGGTTAGGTGGACGGAAAGGAAGACGTACGTAGATGCGCTTCTAATGGTTAGTGAGGAGAGGAAACTTCTTGATGAGATAAGGACGAGGTCATAGAGGTCGGAGGAGGTAATGAGGACGATAGCTTACTTAAGCCAGCGATAAAGGGGAGGTCTCAAAGTAGGAGTAGGCGGGAAAGGGAAAGAAAGTGAATACATATAATGGACAGGATGAAGCAGGGAAGGACATATACTACGATAAATAAAGATATATTAAAGGAGGATAAGGTACATTTAGAAAATCTCGAGGAATTTCACTCATTTCCGTTAAAACCTGCCCAAACCGAAAGATTTCCAAACAAATAATAAGGGATCGGGTTGGTGTGGTAGCTAGAGTACTGACCAACCAAACAGACGGCGAGGGTTCAAATTCTTCCTACAGGGATGAATATTTTTCAGAGGAAACTCGATCGCTACTTGAGTGTCTTCTGGAGGGTAGAAAGGAAGTACTCCATCTGTCGGATGAGACGTTAAACCGTGGTCCCCTTGGAGCCTTTCGTTAAGAGCAGGCTAATGCCGACGCCGGGTTTCTCTCCTCCTTCCTCCCATACCTGTCCCCTGCGGCGCAAAAGACGTTAGTTGTCGGTCGCCTCCTCAAATATCCGATCCAAAAAACGACAATGACATCAATATTTCACATTTCCATGGGACATAAGGAATTTGCTATATTTCTTAAACTGCGGCAAATAAAATAAATGGAAAGATGGACCAGGGACCACTTTCATGCGTGAATTTTCCAAGTCTGCCTCAATTTGAACCAGGGAGCTGTTATTTCAGCAGAGCCTACCACTTGAGTTCGTCATAACTGGAGAGAAATAAAAAAAAAGGACTGCTCTCACATTCTCCAATTAGTTATGCGTCATAAAACGCGCCATAACTTTCCCCCTCTTTCTCTCTCTCTCCCTCGCCTCTTAATCACATAACCGACCAGCAGAGCCCGGACGTCCTCCACCATTGGTCAGGAATTCCCTCTCCGCTCGCCCCCCAATTCCACGGGGCCCAGCGTCGCTGACCGCGGGACTCGGCGAACCAAAACGGTACCAGCGCCCGGTCGCCCACGCACACGTCTTCCCCTCCCCACACACGCCACAAATCTCAAATCAAATAAAAAAGGGAGCCAATGTAAGGCAAAGCCACGTATTAACTTCAACGTCGCAATGCCATTTTATGAGAGATGAGTATTGATCTACATGTACATACTACCCTGCGAGGGGGGGGGGCGGTGTTAGGACACCAGCCGTGTAATGATGTAAGGTTTTGGGAAGTGAGAAGGTGAAGTGTACTATGGAAGTGTAGTGAGAAGAGTTCAGTTTTTATTGTGGTCACTAACTCTACGTGAAGAGAGCGAGTTTTTGTACCTATCTGTTCGGCTCTGTATCTCTCTATTTTTCACGCTTCTATCAGACCTAGAGATGTAGTGCGGCGTCAAGATAATATTCTGCGTGTCACTCTGAAACACACCTGCTCTGAATTTCTCAAGCAAATTAACCGTTAACTGCTATCGTCGGGTCTTTGTTGACCCGACGATCAGACGACCGGTCGAATAGGCTTTTTTGAATTTGTTCCCTTTTTGTAATGGTAAAACGGCCGCTCGCAGCAACCTTGGCTACAGTGTAATCCTATGGGAGAGGGGGAGCAGGCCAGTTGAACTTGAGACAGTGCTGGTGGCGGTTGTTGTGAACGAGCAATTCGAAAAATCGGGTCAAAAAAGACCCGAGGATAGTGTGTACGTGGCCAAAAACAACGATAGTAGTTAAGGGTTAAGTCCAATGCCCAGACTCCGAATCTATAGGGGCTCCCAACTTCATCCCTGTAAAAGCTGTAAAACACTATTGGATCGCTCGCAGCAGTTTTAAACGGAACGCACAGCTTTGCTTTATATTTTATTTTTGGAGTAAAATAAATAACTATCATTCATATCACCTAACGCTAACCTTGACGCAGAGGGTTCAAATGCAACCACTCACAAATGGCCAAAGTAACGACGTCATATTTTGACATGAAACCATATGATGGTCTTGAAAATTTAGCCCTCTATTTCGCGTTCCAATGACCCCTAGAGCTGGACTGGGTGGAGCATAAATAGAGAAGGAGAGAACAGCCTTCGCCTCTGAAAATCTAGAGGATTTTTAATCTTTTCCATTTGTACCCGCTTCAGCCAAAATATTCTTCTTATAATCATTCATTATTTAATGGGTGATCAAGCAGCCAAGCAAGGTTTAGAGATAGCAATAGGAATACCTCTACCAACTGATCATTCACAGCGGATGGCCTTTGTCTACACATACCTATAACGCTTATTCGGCCCGGCTTACGTCCGAATGCTCTCCATCCCATCTAAAAATACCATTCTCTTTTTTCCCTTCCCCATCACTTATTTTCCCCCTATCATAGATATAAGCATCCTTTCGCCCCACATTACCTGCTCTAAGCACCTACTCTACATCCTCCTAATTTATTCCAGACATTTCCCCAACACGACGCTCACTTCCCGCTAGTCATCCTTTCCGCCCATTCACGGCAAACTAATCTTAAAAGGAGTTTAACATTAAGATAACGTTTTAATTAGCTTGTAAAACTATTTCGAATGTTGCAAACAGTATCACGGATGCGGAAATACAAATTTCGTTTGAAATTAACACCTTGCTTTTGACTCGTTTGCTGCAACTCATGGAGGGGGTAGCTCAGAGGAAACACTGGTAATGCCAATGCAGTGAGAGTGCATGGATAGTTGTCACGGTTGTTACGCCGCGGCAGTAATTATGTAGGGACTGACGCACCATTACACATAGCAGTGAGTAGTGAAAACGGGGCAATAGCCGCGGTGATCAGGGTCGCACAAATCTACGTCACATAGTATTCGATACATGGCAGTATTCCTGAACTGTCGCGGACACATTTATAGTGCCGCACAGCGATGGATTGGATATGTTGACCCTTCAGCCGATGAAGGGCTTCCAGAAGTTCCTTTTTCTTCACTATCGCAAGAGTGAATCGACGGAATTTGGACGGAAACCTTGGGAAAAAAATCGCTCAATGCGTTTTTCCTTTTTTTCCTGCTTGCTCTCTCTCTCTCTCTCTCTGACGGCGCGCGCGCGCGTGCGAGTTTCGTTCCTCTTTTATTTTCTCTCCTCTCCTTTGAGGCGGGAGTACACTCGCCCCCAGCGACGCTCATCCACGCCCATAAACTTGTCGTCCGGAACGGAATCCTGAACTGGCGGAAAACGAGATTTCGAATTAAAAAAAAAACAGAAAAAAAGGAAGAATGTGCACTTAGAATTTTTTCGGGTACGAAGCGATGAGGAATGGCTAGTTCGCCTGTTCCCCTAGTCTGCCTTTAACTCCTCGCGCGTCGCCAGAGGGCAGACGGTCGTTGGTGCAGCACCTGTGGTCCCCTACCCACGCCCGGCGAGCCCCAAATGTGCCTGGAATAGCACGTCGCCTGACCATCGGATCCTCTGCTGCCATCCGACATTATTCTTTTTACCAAGACTCGCAATCCGGAAGTGGAAAATTGGGTGTATGAAGAAATTTAAAATTATATAAAAATTTTTACATGGTCGGACTCGAAGACTCGAAATAATTCTATGACATATGTACACATTTTCTCCTAAACACGTAAACATTGTTTTATATTATTATAATGGTTCGTCTCATATTCGTTTCGTATTGCTATAATAGGAAATCTTTCATGTTTGCAATGAATGGTGAGCGCAACACACCTCTATTAGCACCAGCTATTGTATTGCCGAAAGCCATAATTCCACAATGACATACCTACATTCCCAGGCGATGGCTTGTGGTAACGCAACATTGCCAGGTCGTCGACGCCGAACTCCGATCGTCAACGGCAGAATAATTAGAGGAATTGAAGCGCAGCTCTTGTTTCTAGAATCGTATGAACATTTTGAAAATTATTTTCGCGATGTGCGGATAATGTGGAGCTCTCAAATAACCATCCCTCAATTGTCAAGACAAATAGAAAATGCCAATCTAATATTTTAAAAGACCAATACGTAATAGAATTGTGGGCAATTCAACTTATGCGGTGGTCACTAATAAAAGGAATTCGCAATGAAAATTCAATCACCCGGACTGGAATCCAAACCAAACTTCTTGAATTTGCAAAGGGTGCTATAGCCAAATGATGTTGAATCTGGGTTCGAATCCCAGTCCGGTAGAACGATGTTTTTATAACGATCTCTAATAGTCTTTAATATTCGAGCATCTACCCAGCGAGTGAATACTATATAACTTACTGACGCGAATTAAGCCAATTTTAAACGTCATCAGGCCTAAAAATGGCTTTGACCACGAATAAGTTTTCTTGAAAGATTTCATTGACTAGTACCATAGAGTGCTAGTACTTAGTAGATGCTTCATTTTTTATGCACGCAAGGAAATGACACGTCAAGCCAAAACATCAGAATGAGAACATTTTATCGATACCCTCACAAAACCTTGACTCATCTTTTATCACAACAAATTAGCCACTACCATAAGTAGCTTCATTAGATATAAAAATGCCTCTCGATATTTCGTGCTAAATACATGGGCAGATTAGAAAGATTAAATATGAAAAAGTGCTCAACATACAGCATCGTTACCAACAGACCCCTAAAAACCCTTAAGAGAAAGAAAATAGATGCATTTTAGTTTTGAATGAGAAGCAGTAACTTTGTGATTCCACATTTATTTATTGTAAACGACCCGGGTTTCGACGTAGCACGTCATCATCAGGTACAAATATCCCAGAACACTCAGCATATATAGTCACAAACATAAGGGGGGGGGGATTTTAGTTGCAGGAACGGTGCTAGGAGTGCCGCATGGCGGGCGTTCTTTTAACAATAAGTCTTCCTACCTCGCCGCCATGCCCACCAATCCCGATTCAAGTATCACATTTGGAGTAGATACAGTTTATGTCCACCGAAGTTCATGCCAGCGAAGATGAATGCCCGTCATATTTCAGGCCAGAACCACTTAGGATTTTCAAACCCTGTTCCACGCCTAATCTCTACCCACTCCGCCACGGTTCTGCCCCGCCATTCATGCGATCTGGCCTGTGGCGACCCCTCTCAACTGCCTATCTGGCGCCGTGCCTGCATACTTGATGTAGGGGTTCGGTACAGGGCTCCCCCGACAGTTTCCTGCTCATTTCTCAGCACAAATGTTCGATTACCTTTTCAAAGATTGAGAGGATAATGAAATCGGATATGAATCCTCGAGCACTTGTTGGTTATTTGAGGCGGAGTCCGACAGCTGATGTAATTGGCGCCGTTGAGGACGGGTGGGTGCGCCCAAGGAAAAATTACTCTGAGAAACGGGGAAAGGGTGGAGACAAATCCGGTGGAGGCACTTGACTGATCTTAATGGAATGCACGAAACTGGCTCATAGTTTAGGCGGTTGGAGCGCGAATCGTGAGTCGCTGAGTGTATATTTCAATAGCATTGCAAGTAAGTCGAAAAAAATTCTTGGACCACACTTCACTTAAATACATCAATTTATACATTGGAATTAACCAGACATGTTGCAATATAAATGACGAAAAAAATGATATTTTAAAATTTTTGTCTCCATTAAAGCATTGTAGTGACGAGTTTACGGCGCAAAATCCGAAATTTAAGCGAAAACCGCACATAAATACGTATTTTTTATTCGGCATGATACCTTGATGAAATGTACTGAAGAGAAGAAGAGGAAAGGGCCATATTGAACACCATATAGAAAAAAAAGAACCAGATGGGTTGGACACTGCCTGAGGCACAATGGGTTTGTGAAGAACATAACTGAAGGTAAAATAGGGGGAGAAGTCCCCAGAGGAAGACCCAGGGAGAAGATCATGAACCAAATAAAGAGGAAAGTATATATGATTAGGAGATAAGAGAACTAGCATTAGATAGGGAAGTGTGGAGGACTGCAGTCAACCACTCTTAGGATTGAACGACCAATGATGATGAGGATACCTTGATATTCATATGGAACCATTATAGTGATATGAAACGTGTGTTTTGTTGTTAAGGATAAAATACGTACTAAAAAGATGTACGCATTTCAGCGACTTAATTCAAGATATATGGCAAATGCCATAAGGCTACGAGATTAAATAGCATTATATTGCCAAGAAACCCAATCCGTAACAAGCAATTAATTTCGCTTTATCAACGCATATTACTAGTGAGTAAGCGTATGCAAAGTTTTACGCAAATCTGTAAATACATAAATGAAAAGCGCTCCGACCGCCTTAATGTCCCATCCGACAGACGGAGTACTACCGAAGAAGAAAATATAAAATTCATAATCAATCTCTTCAGAGCCCAGTGACAGTTGGAGAGAATCCGCCGCCTAAAAATTCCTGTGAGCAGAGAAAAAGTTATAGACACACGAAACTAATAGACACATTTTAGCTCATGTTTACCGGTAAGTTTCGGAAAAGATCGTATAAAATATGTTCTCATTTTTTCCATCCTGAGATATATAACTGGCTATCTACCTCATGGGCAAAATCGAGAAAAACATTACTTTAGAACTAAAGAGAAGCAATTATCGCAGGTGATTAATATTCTAGGAGAGAAAATATCTACATTTTACTCCATGCTTTCGTTTTTCACCAACTTTACCCTTTGAGTAACCCTTTCCAGTCAGATCCGAAGTTTTGAAACCCAAAAATAAACAAAATAACTTTTAAAAGAGGTTAAATCTTCGAATGAGGGCGGTAGCTTTGGTCTGGGCGGAGCTGGGATTCTTCTAATCCTTTATCCGATATCTTCTCCTAGTGAGAAGCTTTCAGAACGTGAAACTTCTGCGCGAACCCCACGGACTTTGATACTTACGGATCCGACGATGAATATTTACTTTTCTCTCTTTCTCTCTCTCTCCGCGTCGTTTCTGAAAGACTTTTCAACGGATTATCTTCCGGGAATCAAAGGCGCCTCCTCAAACAACTCCGAACGGAAGAGTGGAGCGGCGGATGTGTTCTCACACGAATTTGTTCAATCTAATTAACGCGAGAGGTTGGAGCGATGAATGTTTCCCTCCCCCTCTTACCACCCATTATGATGTTGGATCTCTCTCATCCGAGGGCTCAAAATCTTCGTAATCAGATTTGTCGGAGACGAGACGGACGGGACAATGGAATTACGGAGATGCACTCTGCGCATCCGATAAGTAAATTAATGCGTTCATCACAACTTGGAGGACTGGGAAAGGGAGAACAGGACATTTGCGCGAAATATTAGATTAATAATCCACGGGAGAGATTGAAAATAATTATATTAGCCGAGAAATACTGTTCGGGGCAGTTTTGTGCAGGCGAATCAAATAGATTTTGCAGCAGGGGCACAGGGATTTTCGTGCGAAGTCGAGAGATGTCAGGAAAACCAGAGGGGGATTTATGACAATGACAATAACAGAAAATGATAAGAATCGGGTAGATTTGTCTAATGTAGTTAATAATTTAACTATTGATAAATGAAATATGCCTAAAGACGCTATAAAGGTCGCGTTTCAGAATGGAAAATGTATGTGAACTATTTCTATCAAAGATTATGTCCTGATGAAATAATTAGAATTTCATTAATAATACCAACACTAATCATAAACCATAAAAGCATGATTACCAGCCGAATGGTAACCGAAACGTCCCTGCGCCCTCAAGTCCCGACTCCAAAACGGCTCGCGCCCAAACAAGTGCGTCCAATCGGCTGCGCCCAAACGACCGCGTCGAAATGTCCGATTCCTAATGACAAGATATCCCAACAAAAAAGGTGATGAAAAGTTTGGCAACGACTTATTCTTTACAAGAATGCGAGAAGTGGCAGTAGTACAAATTGTTTGCCTTGCCCTATAACTTGCCCATTGGACACATCCGCACAAGTAATTTCAATTCAATGACAAAGTTATACATACCTGGAGATTTTGATTATCTATATTTAAAGTGCCCTTAAAATTTTCATATGCTGATGCAAAAAAGGATATACTAGAGCGAGATAGGCCCCTAAGAGAGTAAGAAACCGGGAAAAGATACTCTGACATTCAATAACACGTAACATAACCGGTAGAATTTTATTTATTTTTTCAATTTCATGGAAAGAACTATGTATCACCAATAAAACCGATGTGTTTAAAAATAAAGCAACGCAACTGACATAGCCAGGATTGTCGCCAAGAACTGGGTCTCAGTTCCGTACAAAATTCAGCCTATTACGCAGTTCTCGTCGGTACCTTCCACACTCAGCCAAGGTGCGTCGGATACCAACTGAGAGGCAATTTGGAATCATCACACCGAGATGGAATTCTGTCTTCCATGGATGAATTCGAATTCGGTCTCGGAGGAGAAAAAGAAGAAAGATTGGATACGGAAATTGATAAAGAAAGGTCGAAGAAAACAAAAGAGTAAATATACACTACGTTTATCAATCGATCGATTCAGATATATCTGACCGGATCATCTCGGTACGGTAAACGCAACGGGCTAGTGAGACAAAATATATTCCCCATTTTTCAAGGCGTCTTTTATAACAAGAATGCAGTAATGGCGAATGATGCGAAGGAAATGATATCGTAGCACATCGAAATTATAAGTCCATTCGACAATTTGGAAAGTCGTTCACTCAGAATGCGACTGAAAATTTCTGACTCTGTACTCGTTTACTCACCGGGTCAACCGTGCTTCAACTGATAGATTCAATTGTTCACTATCGATATTTTCAGTCCATTTTGGTAATCCAGGCGATCTGAGTCGGCTTACTTGGAATTTTCAGATCGGTTTGAGTTCAGATCGATCTGAGATCGTTAGGTAAACGTAGCGATAGTTGGATGGGGGAATTTGGAGGAGGCATCTGAAGCGAGCGGAAAGTGCTTCGACAGGCAAGGGTCTTTCGAAGGGGACGATCAATGGGGGGAATTCTGGACTAGAAGAGATAAGAGAAGGAAAGAGGAGGAACTTCAGGCATAAGCGAATGAATTCTGGGAGTAAAGTAAGACAAAGAATAAGTGGGATGAACTGTGGAATGAACAGGAATGAACTGTGACCACGGAAATGTGCCTCAAATTGATATATAAGAGCGAAATTAAATTCTCAGTTAAAGTTTGAACGAAACAGGCTGGAGCCTCATGATTACTTTTACATTATTTTTTTATACCCTTATTTTATTACCACAATTTCTCACAAAAAAACTTAATAGATCTTGTGCCGAAAATAATTCTCTTGAAATTATAAAGTGACACGTGTGATACACAAGAGAATTAATACTCCTGCCATTTAGTCTCCTCTCATTAAAATCTCATCGCGTGATGCACCACCAAAATACTTTGCTTAATGGACCGTATGCGTTCATAATCTCTAAAAGTTCTGAAACGCGTTTTTAAAACAAGCGAACCCCCTGAGAGAAAACTAGACTTACCCGAGCCTACGAGAAAAAAGGTGGGGGCGTTCGAATCACATCCATGCGACACCATTAGCGCTGAGGGGAAACCCATTAAACTTTCCCCGGCTATTAAAGTGGCACGTGCCATAGACACATAAAGACGTGAAATGGCATACTAAAACTCTCAAATACGGTCACAAGGGGCCATCGCGTATGGAGACGAAGGCCAGCATTGCTCACGTTACGAGCTCTCGAACAAGGGAGAACTAAAAAAGGTCACGACGCCCATGTTACGACTGAGAAACATTTGTCTCTCTTTCACATTGACCTTAGCCATCTTAGAACTCAAAGCGTGGTACTGGGTGTTTTTCATTCATGCATTTCTGCTAACCTACGCATGTTCCATTCGCTTCTTGCTATCGTAAACAGCACTGCATTCAATACTGCCGCACAACACAGGGCTAGTCTCGTCAGCGTTAATTTTCACGAAAACACTTTCGCGCCGAGTTCGTAATGATTATATGTAACGACGGTCACAACTACAACTTGCAAAATCAATTGTTATCGATTCGCAGCCTAAGGGGAGATAAAGAAAATATATTTATTTAGCAGAATTAACATCAATTAAACCTTGTATTAAATTTGCCGGCAAAATTGAGATATTTTTCTAAAAAATCTAAAAAAAATAATTATGTCAACGGTGAGATTGTACTTTATCAACCTAATTTTCTGAATTTTTCAGCGTTCTTCGAAAACTCTTGGCACAGTTTCATCCCATTGATATTCGTTGGTCTGCACTGGAGAAAGGAAAAAATTGACCATTAAAACTGACTCTCCGGTAATTAATTTTATTGTGTAAGTGATGTGGTAATCAGAAAAACACAGAGAGAGAGAGGGAGAGAGAGAACTGTTTCTTAAAAATGTATAAGAAAAATGGTGATAGGTGTGATGAGCACGAATATTAATGGAAAACCACGGCTTGTGAGCGCAACACCACCTTGAAAAAATCGCAAAATTGACTCGGAATGCCAAATTCTTCTGGTGTAATTTATAGAGCAAAACTATTACATAACTGATAGAAATACGCTAGAAACAGAAGATGAGCTGACAGAGTATGTCAATTATTTGATTTTAAAGTCGTGTTAATTTACAAAGAATGGCTTGAGTAAATAAATTCAGGGTTCACCAACCTCAAATATTTTAATGAATATGGGCATTACTATTTTTTCATTAATTATGGTTTACTACACTTATTGTAATGCTGAATAGCGTAACATACATTGCATTCAAAACGTATATACAAAGGCATCTGCTTTCTTGAGTTTCTCACGGAGAGTTGCCACGGCGATAGGAATAAGCTCAACTTCAATTTTATTTTGGACCAGTAGAGGTGAGAGAAAAATATCATGCATCATTATTCAACGTTGGTAAGCGTCAGGTATGTACCTAATAGGTAAAGGAGCAGGATTTTGATGTTTAAGGAACTCCGCCGCCCGCGACCATATGGAGACAGAAAAGCTATCTGTTATCGCTTAATCTCGTAAGTGGATATTATGTATGGCGTAAGCTGAATGCGCATTTTACGATACATTCCCAGATGCAATGAAGCTGAGCGCGAGTGGACCTTTAGTACCTCTTTGCGTGAATTGAAACGAGGAAACAATTTTAAAAACTCAATATCGCGACCGTAAAACCGATAAAATGAAAAAAACAGAGGCGCCGGCGACGATCGCGCGCTGAAGGCAGGAAGTGAGCCGACCCTGATAGAAAAATCCGACGAGGGAGGAAATTTTTATGGGTAGAAGGATATGGAGGGATGTCTTTCAAAAAGATACGAGAGGAGACAAAGGGAGGAGTGGGTACGAGGGGATGTACGCACGCCGAAGACCTACCCCTACCGAAACAGACCTCACTCTCTCCCCTCGTCCCCCATGAATCCGGAAAACGCTACCTCCTCCACTCTCAACACCAACCCCCTCTCTTTTTCCCTTATCCAACCACCCCACCGCTATCTTTTTCCAACAACCCCCCTCCGCCATGAAAACCTCAACCCTCCGCTCTTCCCTCTTTCACCATCCAAAAACTCTCTACCCTCACAAAAAAAATTTGAAGGATGCGGAAGAAAAAAAAGCGATGCAGACGCCTCCCCCTCACACGATAGGAAATGGGAAGTCCCGGATCCCACCACATCCGGCCAGCCTTGCGGGCGGCCGGCTTACACCTTCTCTCTCTTTCTGGCTGCCCAAGGGTCTCCATGATGCAGATTTAGCCTTATACAGTGAAACCAGTATTAAGCGACCACTGACGGTTCCGCTGAAAAATAGTCGTAAAGAGGGGTGGTAGTTTGACAGAGGTTCAGTATCTAGGAGTACATATTTTGCAAATGAACGGGCGGCTGATTTGAAAAAATTGAAAAAATCTTGAAGCAACGGCTTTTATAAACCCTAAACAGACAGAGTTTATTTTCTCATGATTTAGTTGCTCCTGAGGAATTTCAATGCATTTTTATTTGATGTGCGCATACAGTGAAACCTGAATTAGGCTAACATAGACGGTTCTACTGAAAAAAAGGTCATTGAGAGGTGTGGTCGCTTGATAGGAGAGGTCGTTAAGAGGAGTTTTATTGTACTTGACAGTCTCAGGGGTAACTAAAATATATAATTCAAGGTGGGAGTGAAAGTTGAACTAAGAACAATGCAAATCGCACAATTTACATTTTTGTACAAGACCATGGTTTCGTCGAAGGGTTGGTGATCAGATGATGTTACTTTGCACCTTACACCTCAGAACCGTGCCTTGTACATCAGTAATCTTGTTTGTGAACTCTAAAATTCCTGGTAAAAGCTGCATAACTTAATTATGACACTTAGCATCGAAAATATTGGTAGTCAAAAATGTGGAATTTGCATCACAAGACTACGTTGCTTTGCGACAAAACCGTGAAAGGTGAAATAAACATTAAAAATTGCAGTAGATACAATAAGTTCACCTTTTATTCCCATGGTCGTCATGTTTTAAAATGCGTAAAAGACTAACGAAAAATAAATTATAAAAATATTTGAGCATGGATCTGTCTGGGATAAGGCAGAAGGTTTAACGTGAATGCCCCATGATACGCGAAGTTGTGTTTTCTCCGGGCTTTCCAGAGAGTACGGGAAAATTGAAATTTTTTATTTAAAAATCATCTATTTTGGATTTTGAACCCACCAATGTAGCGAATAAGTCAGATGCATGGCTTTGATACACGGTATGTAGGGGAGTTCTTATGATTGGCATGGAAATTAATGCTCCAGCACATCGTAGAGCCGTGATACGCAGCGTATTTTCACCCTCATTCAAAAGTAACTGCCAGTCGCCGCGGGCCTGTACTAATTCCCGATGCATGCGTGGTCTGTCTTTGGCTGTAGTCATATGGTAAACCAATCGAGACCACATTAATTTCAATAGCGTCATTAATCAAGAACTTTTGGAGTCGGTATTGATCACCCTGCAAACGCCTATGAGTTGGTCAAAATAACAATATATTTCCTGTCTCCTCCGACACCTGTGAAAGTACTACGTGCGCTATTTTTCCGAATAAAGTCATGCGCAATATAATTAAATAATCAACAAACAGTAAAAAATAAATTTAAAAGGCGAAATGCATAAGACAAACATATGTATATTAGAAAATAATTTTTAGTAAATACTCAAAAACAAAAAAAAACCTTCAAAGTGCTTTAAATATGTCTTTTTTATCGCCAAATATTACCATCTTAGACGCAACTTCGGTTCCTTCCCTAAGGAAATTTGAGTCGTCACGTACATCATTTTCCCCCTGAGTAGCAAGCACTCATGGCCATGAAAAAACCGGAAGCCCGGAGATGCCGGAAAAAAATAACCAAAGGGAACGGCAAAAAAAGGCCAAAACAGCGTGTCGACTAACGAGATGCCAATAAGTAACCCAGCAATGGTCTCGGACGCGGAAAAGTGGGGCCCTAACACTAGATGAAGACAAAGATTAATGTTCTCCAACCACGCATAGAAACAAAAGAAAAATGAACAAAGCTCCGTATTGCCTTATACATATTGAAGGAGAATTAATCTATTGAACAGGAATGTATTCAACTTTATATTTGTAATTATTACTGTTATCATAAATTACCTTTTTCCTCACGGTTTATATGCTTAATCATGTATTTAAATGTTATCCTAGTAGTGCTCTCTGCAGTAATATGTACGGCTGTATTACGAATTCCAAGCTTACAATGAGTTTTTTTCAAATTTTTTGTTTTGCCTGTCATCAATTTATAATTAATTCGATTTTGTATATTGAGTTTCATCACTGTATTATTAATCTAATTTTTGAATTTCAAAATTGTATTAATTTGAAAAATTGTACTTCATTATCTCAGGGGCTAAGAGTACCCCACGATAATAAACGTTGTTATTATTATTATTATTCAACACTGCAAATTGATGTGCAGGGACGAAATGATAGCAAATGTGATAGAAGTACTAAACAGACTTAACAGACTTAGGAATTATCAAATTCCGAGTTGGTCTAAAGTTTGCCCACATCTCGAATGTCTGCAGCATATTCTCTTCGTCCTTCCCTAAAATACCCGTTTTTGCCCCATACAATGCTACACTCCATACCAAGCTCTTCACCAGCCTGTTCATTATATCCTTATTCAGGGTCCCTGCCATCAGTTCCCTATTGGAGAACACTTCTTTCGATAGCGCAAGTCTCTCGACAATTCATTTCCTGCCATGACCGTTTTCTTCTTACGTGCTACCTAAATAATTGAGCTGTTCTACTTGGACTAGTTTGTCGCTATCAATAGATGGGATGGAAATTAAAATTACAGACATCAAACCAAATATTGAACCTCCAGCTAGGAGATATCAGGCTAGAGGATCCCATTGCATAAAGAGAGAAGAAAGGTGAATTATTTTCTTCTTTAGATTTTTATGCGGCCATTGAGAAAAACTTCGACTAAAACCCTATGAGGTGGGTGACAGTAAAATAAAAAGTTTGAGAAACCCTGCGGCATAAACCCACCTTCCCACCTATCATAATGGCGTACAAATGACTGGAGTTGTCGGTCGCCTCCCAAAACAGCCGAAACAGGCTGGTTCGTTGTCACCTCCCAACCGATCTTTACGGCGGATGAATGCTGGGAGAGCGGAATTCATCCCGGGGATCGGGGATCAGGGCTAAGGAAATTACGGCTCCCGTGGGCTTCATTCGGCAGGCAGAGCACGGCAGGCGCGCACATCTGATGGCAATAAGCCCCCGCACTCTTCCCCACGATGGAAGAAGTGGTGTACGGACTGCCTACTATTCCTACTCCCCAGCCATTCCGAAGGACCAAACTTTTTCCCTAATTTTTCCCCAAATATACAGCAAGCTCCAAAAGAATCAAAAAACCATACCCCATATCCTTGCTCGATAGGCTTGCAAAACGTATAAGCTCTTTACAGTGGAAGTGAAGGTGGAGTGATTACATGATAAGTTTGTTGATGTTAACAGCAAGCTACAGCCAGCAACCACTAGGATCTAACCGTCGGTTTAATTTTAGGTAGAATTTTTAAAGCAATTTCTCTTCAATCATAGGCCTAAATACTTCAAAAATGTATCTTAAATTCTATGCATCACGAAGTTAGGACAAGTTATCTCTGAAAATATAAAAATCAGCCAATAAAATGTTGATATTGAAGATCCAATTAGATAGTACCTTGGGAGTAAGCATATAAACAGAAATAAGTAGTATTTTTTCCGCAAAAAATATAATTTTCTGCCCGAAAATTTCGTAAATAGGTGTACTACATGAGTTGTAATAAGTTAATTGATTAGCTCAATAAAGCTATTTTATTAATAAGCTACCCATTACTAACAGCGCGTTTGTATTGCTTGCTAATGTTGGTTTTTTGTTTGATAGTGTGGTAAACGAAAATTGACATAATTTGCGCCATTTGAGTAGGTGCGTCGGTAAGAGAAAATTTCTATAGGAAATGGAGAAAGTTCAGCTAAAAACCCAGCTTCTGAATTAGTCTATTCTTAATGGCAAGTACCGAGGGCACCACCATTAAACTTCCCATCTCACACACAGAGTATTACGCTTAAAGTGTTCCCCTTAATACGCCCATCGTGATGCCACGGAAAAAATCTACTTCTGCCGGGATTCAAATCGTGGAAATTTGAATGGAAAGCCATAAAAACATTGGATTAGTACCGTAAAGTGGGGTTACTTTAGTAAGTAGGGGTAAAATTGTTACAACCTCATTTTCATACATTTAGCATTTGATAATTTGCATAAGCATTTGTAAATTAATCGTATTAAAGGAAAGATGAAGAGATACAAGAGAACAGGGTTAAATTTATTCCCACTTAAAAGTTTTCTCAGCATTTTTGTTCTTACTTTATGATAAAATTTGATATCTATTTTGGTGTTGTTTCAATTATTTTTTGGTGACCTAACACAGAGACGATCGTGAAGTTGGAAATTGACAAATTATTCTTAAAAATCTTAAAACATGTTGAAAATATATTTTTTAATCAGAAATTGGTCTTGCTACTTCTTGAGAATCTGAGGAAACGTTTGTGATGGGGTGAGAATAGTACACAAGTCTCTGCTATGTCATTTAAAGATATACGCTCATACTAAATTGACCCCAATTAATTGGGTAACATTAGAACATTTTAAAAATGTTTTTATAACCATTGTAATGCACATAGAACCTTAAGCAATAGCTGATTTTGGCCATGAGGATTGAAGCTTTCCCAATAAAAATTAAATTGGACTGTGAAAAAAACATAGCTTGCTGCAGGTTCTAAAATATGTCAAAAATGTACTGAAATTGCACGGTAGAGGGCATGATAAACTCATGAAAGACCAGATGGCGACCAATTTATTAAGGGGAAAGTGAACAGATATGGGAGAATTTACCGAGTAAGGACAAGTTATGTCTAAAGACCTACAGATCAGCTGAAACGATGATAAAGATTGAAGAATGAAGAAGAAGATGGTGAGATAAGAAGGAGCTAATAGAAGTCGATGATGATGATACTGTGAATGAAAGGATGCTTTTTATGTGGAATTCGCCTCCTTCTAAGCACCATGAGAGATGGATTTAAGGGGTTATACGTAGATGATCCAAACCTATTATGCCTATTTCCTTATTTACACCATCCTCCTGCGTGACCGAAGAAAACCGAAGATCAGGACGCGATCGAAGGAAAAAAATGTGCTTAGCAGGACGAGCTTGGGAGGAGGGAGAGAACAGGATGACTAGCAGACATTCGGAATACTCTGAACCCCCCATCTCCACCAAGAGCCATCCGCCTCACCCCACACCAGCAAAGCAGCCATCCCCCACAACCCTATTCCAGAAGAGGGAAGAAAAGTTCCTCCAAAAATAAAATTACTTCCCCAACCCCGCATGCGTTAAGGGAGGGAGACGGGAGGCTCCTTAAAGAGGGTTCAGGGTGGAGAAGGGTTTTTAGTCTTCCCTCGAGTGGCATACTAAGGAGTTTCCGTGTTGTCAATATGGTAAGGGTGCGTGGGGTGGAGGAACGGTGCTGGTATAAGGAGCCAGCATGTGCTTTTTCTGAGGGTGGCTGCGTATGAGGAGGGAGACGAGGAGGGAAAGATAAGGAGAAGGAATGGGAAGGAACACATGTGACGCGTGCATCAGGGACCCATCCCTGCACCCTCCACCTCCAAACATACACATAGGGCATCCCTCTCCCCACCCATAGTCCTTAAGATTTTCTTACGACTTGCGTCCAGCCACGGCCATTTGGTGGTGCGCTACCGGGTGAGGGGTTGGGGGCCCACCCAGACTTAAACAGCCGGCCTGTCGGCTAATATAACCCGAGACTGATCGACAACTTCGTCAGCTTGAGACGGCAGAATGGGCTTAGATTCTATGGAAAGATAATCACAAATTGTTAAGGCTTCCGCAAAATTGAGACATAAGGAGAAAGCCTCCATTTCCCAGACATCACTATTTGGTATTCTAGCAACAGGTTAGTTGGTTTTTAGATAATCCTACCATTCCAATCCATTTCCAATTAAAATGAAATACTTGAGGTAGTTAGGCCCGTGAAAGAGTATAAAACCGGGAGGAGATTATCTGACTTTCATTAAAACCTACCTTCACCGGTAGAATACTTTTAATAATCATTCCAATTTCAGGAAATTGGCTAATGAAAATCGCTCGGTATCAGGGGTGGGAATATCGTCATCTGGCCTCCACTATAGGCTCTAATGCTAATAGGTTCATTTGTCCTCCACTTGTCAAAGTAAAGACATAAAAATTAGTAAAAACTCAAAAGAAAATCGACGAAAAAGACAGCCAGAGTCTTATAAACACCAGAAAGGTTATCCAAGAGTGAAAACACGACGCCTATCACAATGCACCAAAATTAGACGGGAAGGATTACTAAGCGTAACAAAATCCATGCCATGGAACTTCTGATGACCTGAAAGTCGGAAAAATACGTATATTCTAACGAGCATAGAATATAGTGGAAATAAAAACCTCAATCGCCAATTTCTTTAAAACATCAACCTCTAGTCGTTTTGCTTGGACTAAAATTAACTTATTGACACCTTAATGGGTTCTCTGACGATTCTCGCGTGCAGGCACCTGAACATTGTCCGCATACAAACTAGGTTTGGAAAAACAGTTCAAGATTATAATCGAAAATCGATTATAAAACACCGAGTTATAGATTTTAAAGTACATTAGTAGACCTACCACTGAGTGAGGGATCATGGATTAGATAGGAAATGATGGCGGGCTACAGTCAACCAATCATAGACACGAATGGCTCATGAGATGAGGAGTAATCAAAAAATTATCAATATCGATATTTGTGGTTGGTGATACATGTTTTATTAATACTGAGAATAAATATCTAGGCCTTTTCACGAAGTGAAAAAAACACTTGAAGCCTAGAAGAAAAAACGAAGACACGCTAGAACAGAGGAAAAACGGGCTAAGAAGTCGAAGAGAAGAACCAGAGGCAAAGCAAAGTACAAGGAAAGTAAAACGGCGAAAAAAAGAGAGCAAAGGGAAATGAAAGTAGGAAGAAAAAGGACCGACAGTTTCACACGTCCTTCTTGCTTTCCATGGGCGGATAATTGCCAAATTAACTCGGAGATTCATGCTTGAAGACGGCTGATTAAGGTGCCGTGCACGCGCCCTGTTTCAGACGGTGGGACAAAAAAGAGAGGGAGGATACGCAGAAAAAAAGGTAGTATTTGCTAAAAACAAAAAGGAAATGGACCGGGTCGGTGTGGTGGCTAATGTGCAGGTTTTCCATCCAGGTGTCACTGTTTCTAATACCGGCATTGACGAAGATGTTACAGTGGAACACCGACCCCTGACTGGGTGTACTGTGAATCATGTATTCTACTTTCCGCAAGTCTTACTTTGGTCAATCTACGGAATTTCTTTCCCAAAGTTCTTGAAATGAACCCTTATATTGAGGAAATTACATAGGAAAGTACATTTTTAAAGGGGAAAGTACATAGTAAGAGATACCAGGAGGTAAGGGAACTAGGATTAGATAGGGAGGGGTTGAGGGTTGCAGTCAACCAATCCTAGGATTGAACGACCAATGAATGAATTCTTTGAATACTGTCTGTATTGACGGACGTGACGTTTTCATCTTCATAAGTCACGTAATAATTTTTATCGTGAGTGATCTTCCGATAGAGGACGGTTAAAATGGGAGAAAGTAAAGATGTTCTCTACTTTTACAGGGACAAACCCCTATCTTAGCCTTAGCTCGAATTTTAACTTCCCCTCACATTAATCATTCCCGCCACCTCTCGTTTCCATCCATAAATTCTATTCTCTTTCTCGCTTTCCCACCATACTACACTCAGACATGGCATTCAGCATCCTCGCCCTGTATAATCTATTCAATCCATCTACTCTGCCTCCTTCGAGTCTCCTCCCTTCACTCGCCACTCCGAGTAATTCATCGTTCGTTTTCCTCTTCAGACAACGCAACTTCTCCGTTCCCATCCTCACTACCATGTAAAACGCCTTCAACATACTTTCATAATAAATTCTTCTCGGGTTTCCGTCCGGGTGAGATGCTCCATCTGCTCCACTGCCGACGTTTCGATGGAAGACTTTTCCATCGTCATCAGTGTCAAAAAGTTAAATCCTACATACTTTCATACCTTCTTCTCGGTGTCCAGGCATATTTTTACGATTCGGGATCTGGGTGATATATTGTATATTATAACAGAATCAACAATTTCACTTTTCCGCAGGATATTTTAATAAGCACGACCCGTTTCAGCTCACAGGTACAAGATGATGGCTCTGTGAGCTGAAACGCGTCGTACTCATTGAAATATCCAGTGGAAAAGTGCAATTGTTGTTACTGTTATAACATGACCAACTTCCACGATATCACGGCTGAATCTGTTGAAATCATTCAATATATTGTATGTTTGCCGATTATTTGGTGTGTGTGGGTATCGAGTCGGTCACGTGGATAGAATACTGACTTGCCTTCCACGGCTAGAACCTTGATAGTGTTAAGGATTTTACGCTGGATTCCCGATCCCTATATAATCAAATTCAATCATTTAAAGAAAAAAAAATGAGGTGAATTGTTTCGACTGCAGGAATTAATTCATAAGGGATTTTCTTCTTCTGGACACCCATACTCCGTGGAAAACATCTTCATCCCCAATTAGTTTCGGTAAGAAAATTTAACCACTAGAATATCACTAAGTTTCCGGGCAAGGCTTGAAACTTGAGTACGTCGTACCCAAATCTATCCGCTACCATTGGCCCTCTCCAGCATTCGCCGCTGGCATTAGCCGTTGATGTGGCAACACGCAACAGTCATGTTTCCATCCCCGCTTCATGGGACAACTTCCCCAGCAAGCGTAGCAGTGTCAACCGGAGTGGAACTTGATTGGTGGAAGGTTCGGAGCGTTTAGCCCCGCCTTCACTTGCAGAGATAAATCTAACAGATTATAGAAGGTAAAAAAAACCTGACTCGAAGACCATCCCTTTCCCCATTTTCGCAGACTTTGCTGGATTCGCCCAGTTTGTTTTTTTGTGCCACAAGCCCTGTAACCCTTGCACACGTTTTCCCAACCCTTTTTCTCCCTCTTTATTTTTTTACGCAGAGGTCGAATTCATCAAGTTAATTTCGCTTTTCTACCTTCGAGAAAAAAAACCCTCCACCTACCCTACTCCACCGATTAGACATCCTTTCACGGCGGATAATAAGGGGATGACCGACCCGGAATACGCACGACCTCTCTTAGCAAACGGCCTCAGCTTGCTTCTCCTCTTCCATCAGCTCTTTCGCAAAATTGACGATGCCATACGCATTTTCAACTGAGAATCGAATTAATCGACGGGCCGTCCTTTGCTCGCATAAATGAGCCATTAATTGACGCGATTTGCGTGAAAAACGTCGTAACCAGATGAACTCTTCGCGAGGGGTGATGAGTGAACGTAATTTTCCAACGAAAATAAAAAAAAAGAAAACAATTGAAAGGGCAAGGCGTGTGATAAAAAAAAGAGGTATAGTCACTGAAGCGTTATCGCTTCGTAAGGTGGGGAGTTGAGATGAACACCTTGAAAACAAATGTGAGACGTCTTAAACACTAAATTGAAAAGATTATTTTTTCGCTTGTATTAAAAAACAGAAAAATGTTTTTTTCGTCAATTAGCCATTGCGTCCATTGCGTCCATTCTTTGCACTATTGAGGTTGCTCAGTTTTGTAAAGTCCTTTTTCTGGCACTTAATGGTTTTCTGGGATCCATGGCAACTACTTTTTACTTGCTTTGCCGTAAATATTAAATAGATTACAAACAATTAATTTGTACCTAAATTCTTGGATCAGATAAATGTCAACCAGAGTTGATGAGGGGAGCGTTTTCATCAGTTACGCAGAAACACACGCTCCCAGAGGACATCGAGGTAGCCTAAGATCGCCATTAGTATTAAATGGATTAATTTCATGTTTTTTGGGGTGTGTTTTTTGAGGAAACTCGTCATCCACATTGAGAAATCTTCCATTAAATTTTGAAAGTTTATATAGAAAGAATTTGAAAAGAAATAAATTGCTATATTTTACAAACGCACTCAATCATTTGAGTAAACAAACCTTTCTTCCATCGCAAATCCGACTCTTAAGTTCGCGGGTAAAGAAACAAGGCCAGATAAATGTGTTTTCTCCAACAGGTAAATAAAAAACAAAAGATTCCCGAAGTTTAACTAGAAAAAATAAAAAAACGATGTGCGCCTACATCAATTAGCCAAAGAAACTGTTAAAGGGCGCCATGTAAGGCAGCGTAAGGCTTCCATTCCTAATTTTTTTAGACGAATGAAAATAATAAATTATAATTCATTTATCTCAACGCCTGTAAGCAGTGAAGATATTCAATATGTCAAATGAACAAAAGACTAAGAATGTATGAAAATTTCGGATTGATGATTTATCAAAGTAAGACAGATTGGAGAAAAAATAGCAATGATGATATGACTTTTTTAATTCTCAAACTTTACGACGCGTGTTTCGGCACTTTGTTTGGCCATCTTCAGGTACAGAGTTGAATTTTCCAGTTTCGTTTGTTTTTTACACTGTACCTAAAGATGGCCAAATAAAGTGCCGAAACACGTGTCGTAAAGTATGAGAATTATAAAAGTGGACAGTACAACACAGAGTATTTTTCATCTTTGATAATTCAGTTCCACAAGATCTCGCCCGAAATTGTCGACTTCATTAAACAGACGGACTTTCCACTTGCTTACTTGTGGGCTTCCGCCAACAATGTCTACAGTACGCTGTCTGCACTACTATTCCTTGCCTCTTTTCTGAAAACCTAAATTTTTCTTTCCGGTAAAACATCCAAATTCCATTCATTTTTGCTCTCTCATTCCTCTACCAGTCATTTTCACAGTAATAAATTAATTATTATGAGCTATCTCACAAATTAAGGTTTAGCGTCAAATTCCATTTCTTTTCCCTTATTTGAATTATAAAAAATTATCCTCTACAACCAACGTGAGAGTACATACAAGGGTCAAGGCTTGTTTGAGGATTCGAAACTACTACGGACAGACCAGCCGTTTCCTCTCTGAAGGCAGACCTATTTTAATAACCGTAAATTACAAAGGAATAGGATCGGTACCTCCGACCGCTTCGTTTTCCTCACGGTTACGAAAATAAGAGCTATCCAATGAGCATGTTATCAGCCGCTGCCTGGTTTAATGACAGTTGTTGAACGTGTTTTCGACAAATTTATATCGAGACACGGATATTTTCTCCTTTGAGCTAATGTAAGCCAATAGGAACGCGAAGGAGGAGCCCAAAATTAACATCCCATACACTAATTTCGATTAACGATAAGGTTTCGCGACATGGCTTCGGTAGTAAAATTGATAATTTCCACTCATTCGATTAGTGGCCCTGAGATGTTATCTCCTTTCCACAGTTTCATTAGGTTTTCCCCTTAATTGCAATTTATTGCCTATCTTCTAATTGAACTGAATGGAATTGTCCTTCTAAAGGTTTTACTACCTTTTTTTTTAAATGAGAAGATAATGGAGGCGGAACCCTACATAAGCGCATTTTCCTTACACATGGTTCGTTACTGAGACCCGGCATGATTTTTAAATTTGAAAATTACACGAAGTAATTACATTTGGCAAGGGATGGTTTTCGCTTGCTTTACACCCTTGCTAGAGAGATCCACTGAACTTGAAGAAAATGCCTCCATGTTATATGACAGCAGCTTCTATTGACGGGCATTGTCGGGGTCTCAAATAACCTTCCTTTACATCATTTTCCAGTACATTAGCATCATTTACTTCGTATTTCGTTAGGGAAATAAAATATTGGTAATCATTTGTTCGTGATGTTATTCTTTCAACAGTCCATTCCGTAGCCGTAATGGTCCCTAGGTTCCTTGACTTGCATACATGCCGATTACGCTGATCCCTTTTGGGATTAGCTAATCCAAAAACGTTTAATTCTAGGCGATAGGCCTATGAAGATGACCTAAAAAATATCCACCATTCCGCTCAATCCTCCCCATATATATTTTGCTTTAGTTACCCCATTATAAACACTTTGAGAGAGACCTAATATTTTTTCCATTGAGATTACGTACCTTCCACCATGCTCACCTACAATTTTCTCTGTCTAACACTCTCACGCCATTCATTCCTTTATCATAAATCTGCTTAGTCATACGATTTTCATCTACCTTTAGTGTTATTTTTTATTATTAATAGCTAAAAACACATGAAATTTAGCCAATACATATGTGCTTACATGAATGGCACACACTCCTATCTTCGAAATACCTGTCGTATACAAAAAATTAGATTATACTAAACAATAATTGGCCCAGTGTTGCTTTATGGATCTGAGACATAGAAACTAAATAAGGAGGAGGAGAAAAAATTGATATAGTTTGAAAATAAGATGTTACGTAAGATCAACGGGCCTAAAAACGATCAAGGAAGGTGTAGAAGAAAGTGCAATAAGGAAATCAGGGACCTTTACTAGAATACCGACATCATACGTGAGATTAAACAAGAGATAAATAATGATATGGGCAGGACACTTGTTAAGAAAATAGGATAGATGTGTGGTGAAGGAGTTTATGAGAGGAAATCCAGATGGAAGACGACCCCGGGGAAGACCACGATTGAGGTGGTGGAACCAAGTAAATATAATTTTGGTGAGGGTTGGAGCTGCGGAGGAGGATGCAATGGACCGAAAGAGATGGATGGGATATGTTGGTGCGACTAAATATCGTCTGGGATATAAATGGCCCTGAGATTAAGTTAGATTATCAGTAATAGCTGAAAACAGTTTGACATTTTTTGACGGTTCTAGCATGCCTGGTTTGGTGGCACCAGTGTGACAAGCCCTTCGAGGTATCTCATACGATAATATTTAGTTGTAGAAGTAAATAAGAGGGAGAGTCCTTCGGAGAGAGGAAAGAAGACCTTTTAATGCTCACTGGGTGCAGTAATGGAAAAGTTTCCGCGAAGAGAAGTAAGTAGACTAAGGGGTGAGAGGGGGAGGAACAGGGTTGGTTTAGAGGGAAGAGGAAATGGAATCGATAAAAGAGAGGGTGGAAGCTTGGAAAGGGCGGAGGAGAAAGGGGTGGGAGAGAGGAAGGGTTGCAAATGAGAAGAAAGAGGAGGGCGAGGGTGGAGACGGAGAGGAGCGGAGAAGAGGATTAGGGAAACTAGAGACAATAGCAGGGGAAGGAAGGGGGACATTGCGCTCAGTTAGGAGGGGGGGGCAGAGAAGCACTCGCTGAAGACCCTGGGAGACGCCAAAAGGGAGGGTAACGGAAATTTGAGCTTGAGAAAGAGTGCAGGGTGTAGGGTGAACTAGGTAGGACACATGGTGTAGAGGGGGCGAGGTTAGAGTCCGAGAGGAAAAGTCAACGGTAAACAAGTGCGTGAATTCAGTTCAAAGATATTTGTTCGTCACGACATGCGAAAGAATTACGAAGACGGGCGTTTGCGGATACTATATTTCCCAATTGCTTCTATTAAGTTTCTCCTGAATGAATGGTTACGTTACCATGGGAATAGATGGAGAAAAGAATCATTCCTGACGCTAGTGATATGGGTAATGTATTCAAATAATATTTTGAAACAAAACTGAGCAGCCATTATTTAAATTTTATCTCCGTTAGAAAAGTTTCACAAGTCACAGAAAAACACAAACTTCACTAATACTATTTCAATCACCAGATGATGATGCATGTGTATTAAAACCCGCGGCTTGGGGAATGGAGTTTTTCCTGAGGCTTGTTAAAGTACCCTCACGTCAATAAAATTAAGTGATGGAATTACACAAAGTTTGTTAAGATTGTTTTTTTTATTTTTACATAGTTTATAACCTGAAGGACAAATGTATTGAAAAGAAAATTGAATACAAAGGTTTGTAAACAATATAATAGCTATTGTTTGATTGTTTCTTCGATTTTGGAATTTTTGGAATGTTCTGCAATTGTTTTTAAACATTTGAAACGTTACGCGCTTTAGATGTTACGCTTAAATGACTAACTGGTGGCCAAATATCTATTTGAGCCTATAATTTCCAGCAAATTGATAACTGGTTCACAACTTCATTTGAATTTCCAGTTAACCGCAGTGTGGAAACTGTTTGAGTGTGGGTAATTTAGGAACCACGCGCAACGGAATTCGAGAACAAGATTTTCACGCCAGATGCGTCGATATCTGGCGAAAGAGCAGATAACGCTTCACAGAGTAAATTAACGGAGGAAAAAGAGCGATAAGTTCACCGTTATCCGCACTTTGAACTTTCCTCTCAAAAGCTGACCCTCAGCAAAGAGATACAGGGATCGAAGCGCTAAGTCCCAAAATTGGCGTATTAAAGAGCGCACATTCATCTACATCTACATAATACCCTGCGAGCACTGTGTGGCAGGGGATGTTAGGATACTATCCGTGTAAAGATGTTAGGTTTTGCGAGGACGAATGGTGTCATGTATTATGGGAGTGTATTTAGTGGGCTCAGTTTTTATTGCGATCGCTTATTGTGCGCGGAGAGAACTAGTTTTTGTAACCGTCTGTTCGGCAATGTATCTCTCTTATTTTCTCGCTTCTTTCAGACCTAGAGATGTAGTGAAGCGTTATGATAATATTCTCTGTCACGCACTGAAACTCACCAGTTCTGAATTCCACAAGCAAGCTAAGTCCAGCGTGTAGCCTCCAATTCTCTAGGGGCTCCCACCTAATGTGGGTACAAAGTTCAAAGGATCAGGAATAAAATCAGGCCTCTTTAATATGATACACTTTTGCAGAAGCATATTGGGAAAACCTTACACCAGTTTTTTTCGGGAATTGTAAACACAAATGAAAAATTATGACTATTTCTAGTTATCTACAGCTTTGGGAGGTATAAATATGAGAGAGATACTTAAATCCTCTGGATTTTTACATGCGCCGACATCTCTCAGCACAATTTTTTCCTTCATCTCAGCATGCGGTCCACCTCTCCTCATCCCATTCACAAAACATATTAGTATTCTTCTCCTTCCCGTCTTATTCAATATCCTCCCCTCCATCACAGCCTTAAGTATCCCTTGACCTCTCATATTCTGTTCCGACCGCCCACTTTGCCTCCTTCTAATCTCCTTCAGAAAGTTCCTCAAAAGCTGAGTGTAGGTTTGGACGGATGTAGAAGCGCTACTCTTCGTCTTAGATTTTAGGAAAATAGATAAATATAAGGCTCTGAAAAAGGGGAGAATGTTGGGAAAAAGATACGGGAAAAACTTTTCATGAACGTGATTAAGAAGAGTAGGACGTGGACTGAGATGAAAAAGAAAAATACTTTTTGTAGAGAAGACACTACACGAGTAAAATATTGAGAGATTTTATTTTGTCCCTTTGAAACCTACCATAATCGGTAGATTAACTACTAGTATTAATAAAAGACGATAAACACAAACGTTTAGGTAAAATATGGAATTATTTCATAAACGCTTTACCGCTTAACTGCCTTGATCGCGACTGGATTGAGTCCTCCGAGGAAAGAGACTCCCGAATGTATGAATAGGAAAATGTAACCTGGTCTATATGAATCAGGAATTCGTACAGGAACATCTACATGAACTCATACGAGTTAATGTGTCGTGTAACAAGGCCTTAATAACAAGTATTTCGGGTCATCACATTTTATCGTACCTCATTCTTGAAACAAATGTGAAAAACAGTCTATTAACTGAATCAAAACGCACACAAAAACAACCTGTTCGTGAAATTAAGCTATCCAGAGATTCTTAGATCAATTCCGGCCCAACTAATTTTTTCGCCAGAATCTGGAAGCGTGCTGTTTTTTATTTTTTTATTTTTTTATGGCTGGACTGTTTGCATATACTGCTTCTGAGCCAAATGAAAATACCAAGAATGCGCGACAACGAATTTTGTGAGAAGGAGGTGTGCTACACGAGCCGGAGCGAAAAATTAATGGAATTATTTCACCCAGTAGAGCGAGTGGTGGACATTGGGAAGCGGAGGCCGTGCAGAAAACAACGTGAAGGTAGTTGGAGTGAAATATCACTTCACCTAGAAATCAATGAATTCGGTCTCATTTTAATAAAAAATATCTCACCCTTCCAAAAATACCAAAATATCAGCCCCTTACCGGATTACTTTCCGAGATTTTTGAGGAAAAATACCTTCACTTTTGCATCGGAAATGGTACGAGTATGCACTTCAGAGATTTCTCAATTTAAAAATGAAGAACTTATATCACTTAGATCTTGTCAAAATATGAAAAGTGTGAAGTTTGTAAGTTTTCCTATTTCTGAAAGGAAATCATGCTGTTAACTCAGTAATGTTTTCAGAATCACAAAAAACCTGCCTTTGTTTAGTAGTTGAAAACGTACAGCGCGATAAAAATGAGTCAGTTAAAGACTTATGCAGATATTTTTTTAATTACTTAAAATTTCGCCATTTCTAAGGTAGCAAAATATCAGCATATTACTAAACTAATTTCAGAGATTTTTGACAAATACTACCAGCCTTTTTACAAGGGAAATGGAACGCGTATGCACTCCAGAGAGATCCTGTTAAAAATGATGAATTAATAACACCTATGTCTCGTAAAAGTGTCAACTATTTTTGGAATTAATTTATGACGACACCGCAGTAATTTTTTCAGGATCGCAAAACGCCTTCCGTTGTAAATGAGTTTCAAACATACTGCGTGAAAAAAATGAGTCAAATTAAAGACTTAAGTTAACATTTTTCGTAATTACTTAGAATTTCAGTCGCATAAAAGTGGAGCGCAATTAAAAATGGAGTATTTAATTTATGCTTCCTACAGGTGCTGAAATTCAAAACGCATATTTCGAAAATGGTCTCCATTATGACTAGGGAACTATCTCTCTCAAACTGCCTTAAAAGGTCGACACCCGAGAATAAAGAATGAGACGGGTAAGAGAGCTTCGAGGAGGACTTCTATATATAAATGCCGTCCTGAGGTAATGAACCGGGTTGGTGGGCATGCGCGGGGGAGGCAAAGGAAGGCGTGGGCGGTGGACGGGGGTGCTTGAACTTGAGGGTACGAGGTCAAGAGACTTTCGAGGTGGAAGATTCTGGGAGAGGTTTGTAAAAAAAATGGACGGTTACGGAAATGAACTTTTAGAGTTCCACCAGTGGGAGCGGAATTTTTTCTTCTTGAGACGGCGACTATTAATTTAATTCTACAACACAGTTGTCAGCAAGACATTCGCGATCATACGCAGATATTTACGCAAACATGTAGGAAATTAACACAATTTACCATTATTTTCCGTATTATTTTTTTCTTATCTTGACTTTGTACGTCAAGAGGACCGCGTGATATATCCAGAATCATTCATTTTCGTTTCTCATTTTCCACTTCTTTCCTTGATCTTCTTTAGCTCTCTCTCCAGTCGCTAAGTTATCCTTTCATCTCTCGAGGTGTTACTTCGTTTCTTTTTCTCCTTCTGATAACCCTTGATTTTTCAAATCAATCTTTTGAGTATTGTTTTTTTAAAATCTTTTATGGCATTGTCGTACATATTTTAACCATCTTATTCCACAACGAAAGTGAATGAACTCATTTCACTCAAAATGAAAATATGCGCCAGAAGATGATACCCTTAGTCGAAACTGGTCGCCGCAAAATATTTTTGACTGTAGAACAGAAATGTTTTCATTGAATTATCATAAGACAGTTCCACCCAGTGATGCCTGAAACCATTAGATTTGTCTTTTTTCTATTTTGTGACCGCGAAACAACCAGAATATCAGCCAGGCATTTCAATTCTTATTTAACGTCCATAAATCGTGGAAAATAAGGAGTTTATTTCCCAATGAAAGCGATCGACGTTGACATTCATTAGTTTTAAATGCTTTCCGAGAAAATGTATAAGCATGGGAATCAAATAATGGTATAATTCCGGATGATTAATAATTAAATGTCCGCGATTAAGTGCAATTTCTTTAATCGAAAGTAAAATGGTTCATTTTTACGACCGCAAAACTTCCAACACACATTCACCATAAAACTCACTTAATTACACAACCCACTGTGATGTCATAAAATGGATAAGATTTTTGGAACACCACGCTATTAAATTATGTGTTACCATATAGTTAATCACAGCATACATGCAAAGTTTTTGACATACCCTTCTAACATCCCTTTCAACAATAAATGCTGTGGTAGTTCGACATGGAGCAGACTAAGTTTCGTTATTGCTGGCCCCGGTGGCGACGGGTTAAAGTTCTCGACTGCTGACCGGATGGTCGCGGGCTCGAATCCCGCCTGGTTGAAATTATTACCACTCAGAGCATGGGTGTTTGTGTTCGTCTATTGCTGCTGTTATTTGCCCAACATAAATTGGCGAATTGCCCTGTATCAGGGGTAGTTCAAATAAAATACAAAAAAAGGGATTGTATTCCAAACGCAATATTACGGAGCTAAGCTAAGCAAGAGTTTCAGGGAAAACGTTTCCTATAACCTTAAAAAAAATTATTATTCAGCTAATTGAAGAAACTTGCACTCATAACAATAGGGTTAATTTTACTTACGAAATCATTTCGCAAGCTCTTCATTCCAACCTTGTCGTTTAGTCACGCGCGGGAAAACATTCACAGAATACTTACCTGAAAAAGAAAAAGAAACATTAACACATATTCGATAGGAATTTGGATAAGTGTATAATGCATACATAGAGCAGTCTTCGAGTTAATTTGAGGTACAGCCACATCTACATCTGCATATTACCCTGCGAGCCGCCGAATGGGTGTGTGATAGGGGTTGTGAGGACACCAGCCGCGGAAATATGTAAGGGATAAGGTTTTTGGAGGAGAAATGGTGACGTGTATTACGGGAGTATATTTAGTGTAGCTCAGTTTTTATTGTGATCGCTTCTTGTGCGCGGAAAAAAGAGTTGATGTACCTATCTGTTCGGCTATGTATCTCTCTTATTTTATCGCTTCTGTCAGACCTAGAGATGTTGCGAGGCGTCATGATAATATTATCTGTGTCGCCCAAAAAACCCGTTCTGAATTTCTCAAGCAAGCTAAGCCTAGCGTGTTGCCTACGAGTCTTTAGGGGCCTACACCTTAAAGCCTCTAAAAGTTGTGAGGCACTAAATGTATACTATACGCAAGATAGGTAATGTGTACAAGAGGAACCTTGAATAATAAGGAAACTTGTGAGCTTACATAAACTAACAAAAAAGAGACATTTCCATATCATGCCGCATGTTAGTTCGTACCTTCATAATGGTTAACTTGTTCTGTGAATCCATACATAAATTGTCGAATCCATTGCCAGATTCACGCGTTCATGAGCCAGAGATAAACTGTTTGTGCTTTTTGAAAAAATACTACTTTCATTGAGGACAAGCAATGGTTATTATAAAACAATATTTTTTAAAAAGAATTCTACCAGTAAAGGTAGATTTTGCTGAGTGTCAGAGAATCTCCTCCGGGTTTTCTACACCCTCAGGGGCCTATCTCCCTCTAGCATTTCCTATGTCACCTCTGCATACGATCTACCCTTTTTTATCCCGTCCATGAACCCTATTCTCCTTCTTCCTCTCTTCTCTCCGCTTGCTCAACGTCCTTCCCTCTATCATGTGGTATAAAAATACGCAGAATATCCGACGATCATAGTTTTAGAAGTTTTCTAAACTTAATATCGCTGATAACACATAATGTTCCCCCCCAATATTTCTAATTATGTGATTCACCCTCTTTCGAAAGCTCGAATCCGTCCTCTCTTTTCGACACAAAAATTTGAGGGAACGAATCTGCGTCTGGAATGAAATGAGAAAGAATCCATGTCATTTAAAAACCACTGTGTACATGGCTTTCCTCACGAATGAATTTCCTCTACGCTCATTTCCTTCCTCACAAAAACTTCCTGAAAAGAGTAAACAATTCTGCCTCTTTACATGACCACTATACAAACCTGAAGTTTGCAAACCCTTTCATATATCCTAATGCATTCGTCTTCAAATTATTTACCAACATCCCATATCGGTCAAGTTTATCTTGTGATACCATTGCAAATCCTTGGCCGAACGTCATATTTAAGCATTATCTTCCACAAATACAAACGGCTGAATCAGCTCCAATGCGTCCAGTTTCCCATGTCTCTCTCACGATCTCTTGGGCGAGTATGGCACAAACACTCTGGGTTATGAAAACACGGCCCTTCTAATCCAACGATCACCACCCCTAATCCGATTCTCCATCCTAAACCCTTATATGCGCAGCCTGCGGCTTTAACAAGTTCAAAGAGGCCAAAATTGATTGAAATGGAAATTTTCCCCTCCGCTTCTCGTCTTAAAAATAGAACATTAAGGAAAGAACAACAAAGACAATCCAAAGATTCTACGAAAACGCAAACCTGAGATAAGTGTAGCCACTCAACAGAGAAGGCAGAGAGCTAAAAATAAATTAAAGTAATTGATGGAGACACAAAAAATTGACGGTGGAGGATGATAGGTAAATAACTTTTGAAACAAAAGCAACAAAGCTTATCCAAAGAGAAGAGAGAAAAAAACAAGAAGAAACAAGAAATTAAGTTAAAGCGGGTTGCGGAACGCTGCAGTCAGGATTATTCCAGTAGCTCATTGAATTAAAGATTTAGAAAGGAAGGAAGAGAATGAGAGATAATGAAGGCTAAAATGAAATATTTCTTCATAATCTCTGATGTATTCATATCACTGTATCAGATCACAATTCTTCCTTCCCAAGTTCACTTCCCAAGTATACAGTTGATGATTACAGGCGTAACTTTATGGAAACTGTTAACATAATAACGATAACTGGTAACTTTTCGATTCCATCTTTACCTGAAGATGACGTTGAACGTCGAGACCCGGGTCATTTCAAATAAATATACGTGGAATCACGAAGCTACCAATTATCATTATCCTTTGATAAACATTTTTTATAGCTACATATTTAATTTTCCCGTTAATATCAACTACTACAGCTAAGTTCATCGAAAAAAGAGAGAATTTCGTCTGGCTTAATATCTTTCCCGCTATACACGTGTTCATATATTTCTCTTATGTATCTCCCAACGACCACATGAATATACAAGCGTAACTGCCGCGTTAAAAAAAACCACCACGCTAATGCGAAAGTTAAAAAATTTAATTAAATTAAATGGCCACTTAGTAGAGATTTTTCGCAACGATTATAAAAAGAGAGCCTTTCGGCATTCCCATTCAGCGATGGCGCGGGTACGTATACATATATAAATGAATGGAACGCGATGAAAACTCGGGGGGAGGGATTGTATACATACAATCGGGGTGGAGGTTTTATTTTTTTAATCTCCGCTTCGCCGGCTGGTATCAACACTCCATTCGCATCGCGAGCACCAAAAACAACCAGCAGAGTGAAGGAAGGGGGAAGCGGATTGTAACACGATTGCAAGGCTGGCGGAGAGAAAGAGAAAATCAGACTGCGGACGAGGAAGGAAGAGGAAGAGGAGGAGGGAGAGGCAGGGGGGCATTAGAGAGAATGGGGTATAAAAAATGGGGAAGATGGTGCGAAAAGAGGAAGGAAGATAAGGGAAACAAAGGGTCAAAAAAGAGGATGGGAGAAATACATAGATACACAGAGTGTGAGAGAGATAATAGGGACAAAGAGAGAAAAGGAGGCGTGGACTTCAACCCCATCACCGCATCATGTGGTCGGGAGGGAACGGACTCATTTTCGGTCAATGTCTCTCTTACTTTTGCGTTGCATGGTGGCCAATTTTCACCAAATTTGATGTGTCTGTTTCCTTGGTTGATGAAAATGTATTTGAATTAAATGGAATTAGCAAATTTGGTGGTTTCCGGCGATACTCTATGGAATTTACTAAACATTTTTAAAGAATAAACTTTGTTTTTCCACAGTGAATTTAATAACTTGCGACCATGGTCTCGACGATTAACCAGATGATGACGTAACGTTGACCTGACCTGATAACGACCTGATGATGACGTTAATCGTCGGAACCATGGTCGCAAGTTATTAAATTCATTGTGGAAAAACAAAGTTTACACTATTCTTTCCAAATGGAATTAGCAAGTTTCATGACTTCTTCATCATGACCGACAATGGTTTCGATGTACTTAAAACCCAATTCAAACAGCGATAGCTTGGGGCATATTTACATATCCACATTTGCAAATTTCGTAGCTTCTTTATCATCCATTATTATTACTTTCTCGACCAATATAACATAGATAACAATAATATTTTTAAATATTTGGTCATTCATGTATTTTAATCACAGCCAACGTTACGCCAAAATATATTGGCACCCTGAGGGCTTTGCGACAGAAAACAAAATGACATACAGCCAGGTAATTATACAAATGTTTGTAAAAAAGTTGAGGAATCGAAAATTTTTGGCATAAACCATTCACAAACATTGCAAAAAACATGAACATTATCAAATAAAGATAAAATTAATAATTCACAATATTCAACGCATAAAATATATATAAAATCCAAGTTAACGTTAATATTGATTACATACAGGTACAAATTTTAATAAAAACAAAAATCGTTGGCTGTAAATTAAATACATGAATGATAAAATATTCTAGAATCTAATTATTACCTTCTTTATTATGACCGACCACAGTGCGGATCTTAAAAAATGCCGCTCAAATATTTTGTGTTACGTGCCACGTAGGAGAGACAGGGAAAGCAGAATTTTCTTGGCTCGTCGCCCTGAGAGAGGTTCCCTGGTGACCTCGGGGCGGGGTTTACCCTCTGACTCAGGTTGGACTTGAGTTTTTTGCTGCATGTTATAAGTTGTGAGTGTATGGACTTCTTAAACAAGTGTTACCCAGAGTCACCACTTCAACTTCACATATCTATGAATGAATCCATTTGTTCCTATTGTAATTTACATGGCTACAAAGGGAAGTGATCAAAACTCTGCCATTGAAAGTTGCTTGCAGAGATAGAAGGATACACACTTCAATTCCACATGGTATTAGATTAATTGACACGCCCGGTTTCGCCGCAGAGCAGCATCATCAGGAGCAGAGTTGCAGTCGTAGAGCATCATGATGGGGCTACTAAGCGGCGAATCGAGTTGTGTCAATAAATCTAATATCATGTAGAATAGCAGTGTTTATTATTCTATTCCTGATATCAAGGAATTCCACCAAGTAAGGTCCCAAACTATCATCTAGAAAAAATTGCTTAGTTATTTCGCGGCAAGTTTCGCATGGTTTCCATGTTGCTACAATGCCATTCAAAAAGTCATAGCTCAGAGCATAACTATCCAGCCACAGTTCTAATTTGATTCCTATCATCGTAGCTATTAAACATTTTTAAGGAGACCCTAGGACAAAATCTAACATTCTACCATAAATTAGATCATGATAATAAAATTTGAAATAAATAGATTGCAGAACGGATATGTTTAAAATATCATTTTCCCCGCAAACGAGGCCATAATGGCTGCCAAATAGTCTTTTGATAGGTTTGTTGTTAGGTAAAGTAGCTAAAGCTAAAGCTGATTTGCCTCCAAATGCTTATCTCCAATCTGCAACGAAAAACAAACAGAACCTCTTGCACCATTCCTGTACGAGTCCTGGATTTCGTATCATTTTCGTAGATGGTAAATAGATTAATAAATACAATTAGCTTCTCTCACATAGGGTAGCATAGGAGAGAGTAGTGCATGCCCGTTAAGATTAACCTCGTGGTAAGTATTTGCAAGTTTCTGCTGATGCATTAATGTTGGCGTTTCATTAGCGTTACTAGTATAGAGTAATTTGGTGATGACGCAACGCCGCCACGCACAACCCTTGAGGTGGCTTTTAGGATCTGATGCCGATGTAAAATCCAATGCTATTCTCATAAAAGTAAAAATTGGTCGAAAAACTGTCCCGCTTCAAGACTCTTGGTTAGTATGTACATTGCACGTACACTATATGTACATTTTATGTATTTACACTGTAGATACTATAACCCTAACAATAAATAAAGTCCGAGTAGGCCCTAAGGAATATGAATGCCTATAATTTGCTAGAATCCGTCGACGGGTTGGGAAGTCTATAGCGGTCGAACAGACAGAATTTTAGTTTTATAAATATAGATGAGAGATGAAAGAGACAAGGAGAAGAGAGGTAGACAGAGGATGACAGAGAGAGAGAGGCAAAGAGGGAAGTGCATTGGACGTTTTTCCGCATAGCCAGTCGATTTTACCCTTCCTCTGCGACCTCCCGAAAAAAATCCACACGCACTCACGACCCCGGCCGTACGAAAAAGGCACGAGGAGACAGCGATTTTCCCGCCACCCCTCAATTCTGCAGGGGCGGGGAGAAGGGGGAGAAAGGGACGGAGGGAGGGATAATGAAACGCTAAGGACGGCCGACGGGGGGATAAAAATCTTGCGGGGAAGAAAATAATTTTTCGGGAGGGAGAGGAGGCACCCATTCCCACACCCCCTCAACCTCACTATAAGAAAAAAACAGGAACCACAACCCTCTTCACCCTAATACGCGCCGAAGAGGAGGAGGAGGAAAGACAGGGCGGCGAGCAAACAAGATTACGTCCATCGGAACCAATTCGGCAAATCTGCGCGTGTGCTGGCTCAAAGATGCGACGAAAGGGACGAGAGAGGAAAAAGATAGGAGGAAGAAGACGCAAAGGAGGAAGATAGATGGAGAGTGGGAGGTAGGAGGGGGAGAAAAGAAGAGGAGACAGTGAATACGGGGATGTCTCGCCCACTCATGCCCTCCGCCCCCTCCGCCGGGAATCGATTGCCATCGTAAATACGAGGAGGGCTCGAATACGGATGGTGCCCTCGGAGTAAAATGAAAATACAAGGGCTTGAGATGCCCGGGGGTATTAACTTAAAGGGAGAGAAATTGCGGGTCACCGTGAAATTAAAAGTGCAAACGCCTTTGATCCAAAAACACTTACATTAAACAGGTTAACATGACTGCAGTCGTCCCCAAACTCATTTGCCATAGGATCCACCTTAACAGTCTGAAAAGCTTCTCACGACCAACCTAATATGCGAATATCACTAGATGTAGTGCCGACGGGCTGATCATATAACAGCTGTATACATGATAGTTTCGGACCTTACTTGGTGGAATTCCTTGATATCAGAGATTGAAGAATTAACTCTGCAATTCCACATGGTATACCTATATCACATAAATATAATAAAGTAAAGGAATATGTAAATATAATAAAACACCATGTTGAATTGCAGTGTGAATTTTTCTATCCCTAACATATGTATAGTATAATATCAGTCACTATGTAAATATAATACACCACTGTTCATGCATATCTTTTGGTTGCTTTTTTCATATAGAGGGGCCCACCGGACTCTCTCATCTAAGCTACTTATCGTGTGAAACGCAATCTCAGGGAGATAATTCATTAGAAAATCGGGAGTGGTATTTTAGCAAAATGCTAACGATTACTAAATTCAACTGTGCTGTTCAGGATAAGTGGCTAATCCCTTAAATGTACTCTGGAGAAAAGATTGAGTTATTAAATTTCAATTGGATAGGAAAAGATTGGCCTGATCATAATGTCTATTCAATACAGAACCTAAGGCAAATCGGTGTAAAAACCATTTCAAATAGTTATTGGCTTGGTTGAATGGAGAAAGTAAGCTGGGTGGCGAGGAAGACGAAAGAGGCGGTGCAGGATATCGTTGGAGAGAAGAGGAGGGTGGTGATGGAGGTTTGTAGAAGGTAGAAAGGAAGTATGGAGAACGTTTTTAAAGCCAATTTGAAGAGGGTAATAGATGGAAAATTTGGGGGAAACGTGGAGGAGGAAGGAAGAGGATAGGAATTCTGGACGAAATAAGAAGAGGTAGACGGTAAGAGGAACCCAAGAGGGATCTAATGGTGAGCCATTTGTAGGAGGAAAAGTGAGATAATATCCTAGAATTTTGAAAATTGGATAACTGTCCAAAATCTACCAATCAGCTGGTTGAATACCCAAATGGACGTCTTCCTCATCATAGCATTGGTCTTTACAACACACCCATTGGGGAACAGCCCTTGGGCATTGAGAACAGACAGCCAGCTCATTCGATAGCCGTAGATATTTCCAGTAGTGGACGGTCGATGGAAGAGACCATGCTGAGAGATGTACCATTGTTTGGCAAGTGAATACTGTGAAAAGCCTGCAAGCGTTAGAAATGTGCGCTTCAGTGGCAGTTAAGCCCGCGTTTGTATTTTACTCTCGCAAAAGCTGTCCCAAACACTCGCAGTTCACATTCTAAGACACTTTTAATTTTAAGACATTTTCTATCTAAGAAAATCTAAGACATTTTTAAAGCAAATCGAAAGTTAAAACAAAGTATTTAAACCGCTAATTGCATTTCTTTAAATAAATAGTTTGTAAAGAGTCGAATTTTCTCGTTTTAACGCCTAATAATTGAATACAATAAGACTTCTAAATCTACTCACAATGCACAATATTTAGTTCTGAAATACTAAAAAAAAACAGGCTAAACCCATATCCTAAACCTCGAGGGTCAAAAGCAATCGGGCGGGGATCGAACCCTCGACGCACAGGCTCCAGGGCAAACACGCTAACCACTCCACCGCCCACGCTCTGGCCATCTCACTCTTGCTCAACTTCTAATTCTCATATATGCATAAATCAGGTGTTGCTAGATCTCGGTCACCTAAAGCTTTGTATGACAAATTTCAAAAATCGTCCACCCTATGGCTCAAAACAAACTGACCTATCAAAAAAAAAAAACTGTAAACATTGACTCACTCGCCACATCTCAAGTCTGCCCACAGCCAACGCCCAAATACTATTATGAATGATGATTTGAAGCGAAGAAGATGAGAAGATACTGAAGGTTATGAAAGAGGTAAGGATGCTAAGTGAGCTTGGGAAAGGAATAAAGAGAATTAAGTTTTATGAACGGCACGAGAGTAGGTTGAACGTATACTTGGGACTGAGGAGGCAACGAAGGAGTGGTAACCCTGTGTCCACCTTCCTATATACCTTTGCCTCTATTCGATCCATGAACTCATTCCTGGGTCTTCCTCAGGGGACGATGATGATGAGTAAAGAACAGGAGAACAGGATAACCATCTAAGGAGTGGCAACCCCGGGTCCGTGGGAGAAAAAAATACTATAAAATAAGTACTTTATCCCCCTCAGAACACATAAATTCCTCCAGTCACACCCTGCATGGTCATTCTTCCACCATACAGCAACATTCAAAGGACCACTTCGAAAATGCTTCGTTACAATCACGCGATGCACTCCTATTAAAGGGGAACTTTCATCTCCTTTAAAACTCGTCCCGTCCAATTTGTGCCCTTGATCAAAGGTTCACGGTAGAGCGGCGGAGAAAGTCGGGCGTGAACCTTCACGCCTGGGTCACGAGCTGAAGTTGGCCTTATAATTGCGTGCCCTTGGCCGCAACCTTTCTCGCTCCACGCCCTCCTCTCTTGACTATTGATGTTAGGAGATGGGCGCAGCAGATGAGATTTTAGATGGCACCTAGCTTTAATCGACAACTCTGACACGTTTTATGGCTGCAAGGGATAGGCTCAAAACTTCGAGACATTAAAAGATAGAAATACAGGTCCGTCATAAAGTATTTACCATGAAACTGAGAATTCCAGTCCTTCGCGAAGAACAGAAAGTTTCAACTTATCTAGTCATATTTTCTTCCTTTAACTAATGCATTATTTTATCATTATCATAAACCCTTTCGGTCAGGGTAGTTTGTTTGTACCAAACAAAGCATTTTACAACTGATTCTCCTCTTCTGAGTATACTTCTTCCAGCAATGGGCTATTCATAAATTTTAATCTCCTTATATGGACCTCTGTTATTTATTAATAATTATTTTTTTATTTCGAGGGTTTATGTCGAATAAGAGCATTAATTTTTCTTTGCCGACATTTTGGAATCTATCTATATACTGTTATCATTGTCATTTTTCTTACAATTCATACATACGTGTTTAAAGAGTGCTGTACATGTGAAACGCATTTTTCTTGAATGAGGCCACAAGACTATGTGCCCTTCGGAATTAAATTTGCAAATTTCTGTTTCCGAGGTAATCGGTGTGAGGATATATGTCATGTATTATTGGTGTATAAATGTATATTGCCGAGAATGACATTCATGTCCAGTATGTTGACATTCTAGCCCTAAGAATGGAATAAAGTATATTTCGAAACGCCGGCAAGGAAAAACAAATGTTTCAATTTGACCTAAACCTTCTAAATAAGCTGATAATTATTCATTAACTCGTTCAGACAACATTGCTAAAGTCACCCCAATTCTTCATTTTTCTCACACAGTGACACAGAACCCAGCCACTCAAAAAAAACTAATGTTTTTACTTTATCGTCGACCTGATGAGCCCATAGCTTGCTTAATCAGAAATGTCATTTTATGTAACGCCGCGCTCCTGATTATTTTGCTCCTGTAAATTATTATTTGTGTGTCCTTTTCATGTGCCTGAAAACATATTTATTTTTTTATTGGATTAACATAAAATGTTTCATTGTTTCAATTATTTTCATGAGGTTATGGTTTTTATTTATTCGTTTCGACGATGTTAAGGATTTGCTTAAGTTTTTGTTTTGGTGGAGATTGACTGTTAAAGAAGAGGGAATGACGTGTAACGAGTCCGAACGTGCATACTGAAATTCCTTCTCCTCTGTCTGGAAATAAGAAAATTGCGTACCAATTATCTTAATATATAGCGCTACCACGCACCAAGGCGTTTCATTTTGCAGCTTCGACTCCATTTTTCCGGCGTGTTGTTTGAGTTCAGATTTCGAAGGCGTACATCAATAGAGGAACTGCCATCACTTACAGAATTTAACGACCCTTTGCTATCCAAGTTCCATTCGTATTGTAATTTCGTTTTGACAAAATCAAGCTGAAAGTATTAGTTTTTACAAAAATCTCCTCCTTTTGGAAATCACAATTAAAATGCTGTCAATTGCTGATCGACGTAAAGAAAGACGAACGAAGACGTGCTTGTAATTACACATGTGTAACTTCCGTTGTAATTAAAGCATTATTATGACTTCGAGATTTAAGCTGAAATCATATGCAAAAATTGCTTTTTTGCACGCCATGATACCTTGATATGCGCAGGTAATCAATAAAATAACATGAAACGCCAATTTCGCGTTTATAGGGATACCGGTGCATAATAAAACAGATAATTTTGAAATATATGTAAATTGCCCTTAGACCTCGTGTAAAAATAGCGTTACATTCCCAAGAAACCTAATCGGTGACATGCAATTTTGTTACTATTTCCAAACATAAAACTAATTTACAAAACATATGCGGCAAAGCATTAAAGAAACTAGGTTTAATAAATCGTATAATACGTGGGTCCTCGTATTCAAAAGTAAAAGAGAGAATCTACTTCATTCTGGGCCACACCTCGAATACGCCGCGAGCATTTAGAACTCTGGTCATAGAGATTTAACCAAAAGCATTTATAGAATGCAAAGAAAACCTGCGCGCTTTCTTAAATACTGCTACGAGCGAACATATAGTGTTCCACAACTTTTAAAGGGATTAAATTGGGAGCCCCTAAAGACTCGGAGGTTATACGCTAGATTTAGCTTGCTTGAGAAATTCAGAACTGGTGTGTTTCAGAGTGACACAGAGAATATTTTCATGACTCCTCCCTACATATCTAGGTCTGACAGAAGCGATAAAATAAGAGAGATACATTGCCGAACAGATACGTACAAACACTCGTTCTTTCCGCGCACAATAAGCGACCACAATAAAAACTGCACTCCACTACCATAATACATGTCACCACTACACTGCCATAATACATGTCACCATTTCACCTCCCAAAAACGTACATTTTTACACGGTTGTTGTCCTAACACCCCCTGCCGCACGCCCATCCGCTGACTAGCAGGGTAGAATGTAGATATGGATGTATGCGTATGCGAAATTTCATCTGTGCACAAGCAAAAATCTTACCAACAATCTTAAGCAGGCCTAATCCAAGAAAAGTAAATGTTAACCGCCGAGGCCGAAGATTGGTCGAGCCCTTACCAACGTTAGGTAACTAAAGGTGACTGATTGGGGGAAGGGACCAGCTTCCGCCCAACCATTTCTTCGGAAGCCCTTCAGAAAGGCCCTGCTACTACATTTACGCTCAACCCTTCTCCTATATTTCCCCAAAAACTTCCGCCTTGGGTCAACAAAGGGGGACCATCGATAAAGGCAGAGGCTGTGACCAAAGGGGGCGCCATCTCTTGAGGGATGAGACGATGAGTTAAAGGGGCGGTCGGTAAAAGAGGGGCGTCGGAAAAGGAAGCGTAAAACGAGGTGGGGAAGAGGAAAAAGGTATATTATACTTCTATTTTTCCTCCCTTCCGGAGGAGAAAAACCTATCAGGACGCACTGGGACACGTGATGAAGTCACCGAGGGTCGCTAAAAATTCATCGCGGGTATTTCTCTGTTAGATGCGTCTGGAGGAGGGTGTAAAATTAAAGTCAGCGTCACCTAGGACTGTTTTCCCGGAGATTTTGATTTGCTTAGAGCGGTCCTAGACGCGTTCCATTCAACGGGAAATGCGTCTACAAGATACTATCCCTTCTCGAAATAGGCGCTGTTTTACTTCGACATTATTATAATTAGAGCGATCGACCGGTAAAAGTAGGTTTCAATGTAGAGAGTAAAATCATAGACTTAAACAGGTGAGTCCAATATAAAAAAAATATTCTCAAGCCATAACTTGATGGTCCCGAGCTTTACAATGTGAAAATCTATCCTGAAAAATCAAACTGACTTTGTAATTTTTTTACACAGTTTATATTCAACGGCCAGTTCCATCGTAAAGGCCACATGAACATAGAACCTACGCGGTGAAACCATTCGTTAAAAAATAAAGTAGTGAGAACAATTAGCAAGTCAATTTCATTTTTCATAATCAAGCCTAAATTTTACCTATATTTTTGCACCTACAACATGCTACACTGAAGATAAGAAATGTTAAATTATATTATCGTTTCATTTCCATCACTGCCGTAATGCTGAGTTCCACCGCACTAATAAGAGTGCTTTAAGGAAATGTGGTCCTAGAACTTACTGTTGTTCCCTATAGTCCTTTCGTCTTACTAGAAAAAAATGTTTAATAATCTCTATCATCTCAGGCTTAACTTTGTGGAAGTTCATTTCGTGAATGAAAATGAAAAAACTTTGTAATATTCCACCAATTTATTTTATGGTACAACTAGTTTCGTCGCAGCGGCGACGCGCAGCGAAGGTACCTGAAGATGTCGCCGCTGCGACGAAACTAGTTGTACCATAAAATAAATTGGTGGAATATTACAAAGTTTTTTCATTTTCATTTACAAAATGTTTAATTGTAATAAATGACCCACGATGACCACTCCATCCACCTTAAATTATGAGGCATCCATTTACAGAGTACCTTTGACTGGACCATGAGTCTCCGGCGCAGACAAAAATTATATCATCGACATAATGCACAACGGCTAAGGAAATATTTTAAGTGAGGAGAGAATCGATAAGGGGCGTCTGGGTTGATACGTACAAGAAAAGACTGACGAAAACTTTAATTTGGAGCGTGGCGTTGTATCGGTAAGAGACTTTGTCATTGGGAATGGAGGACGTGCATAGACTTGAGATATTTGGTGTAAAGGTGTAGAGAAGGATGGAGAAGGTGAGCTGGGTGAGGTGAAGAACAAACGAGGAGGTGTTGGATATGGTTGGAGAGGAGAGGAAGCTAGTGGCAGAGATTCGGAGTTGGCAGAAGAGATGGATGGACGACTTTTTGAAAATAGAGGAAATTATGCGAAATTCCACAGAAGAAAAACCATCCGCCTCGACCGGGATTTGAATCCGGATCCCTCGAATACCGACCGAGTGCTTTAGCCAGTTAAATTACCGATGCGTAGATAATCGTGCATTGCGGGTGACTCCGTAAGATTTAACCCGTGGCTAGTCCCGGGTGACTCAAAATCATCAGTCAAGACAGGGAATGCTGAAGAGAGAAATAGAGGGGAGAACACTTGAGAAGCACGGAACAGGAAGGGAAGATGATAGAAGTTCTCGACGAAATAAGAGGAGACAGGTAATATGAGGATTTTAAGAGGGACGTAGTGGCAGATCATGTATAAGAGGGAAAACGGAACTATTTGCCAAAAATCAGAGCGTTTGATTATCGCCCTAAAACCTACCAATCAGCATACTCGAAACATACTCGAATGAATGAACCCCCTGCATTTTGGAGAAAAGTAGAATTGCCTCGCGATTAAAAAAAACCACAGGAGATCGCAAGGAAACACGCTATGAGCAAAGCACGAAGAGAGGCAATGGAAAACGTGCCGCCTTGACGCCGAGAGGCAGGTCGAAATAGAGGGAGCGCGACTAACTTCTATGGGTGCCTAATTTTGGTGATTGGGGTAGGGTGAGAACGGACGGTTTCTGTTTATGCCCGGACAGCTGAAGAGGAAATAATTAAGACTCGCCTTTTAATTAATCCCGAGGGAATAACCCCTCCCGTTTAGAAACGCTTGGATATTTTATTTTTCATCTTCGGGGAGCCCGTAGGTACGCCGTTCCGGGTCGTGTGGCTCCCAGGTGAGTTCCCGAAAATATTCCACATCAACTATTCCCGAAATTACGTTCTCAGCAAAGTCCGGACGACTCCCCTCCTCAGTTTACATTCCGCTGTGTAGGCAAGCGGAAGCGGTAATTAACGATTTTCCTGCCCTTTCGGCCGGGGCGCCTCATCGGCGAGCAAATCGCCGATAATATCCCGCTTCCATTCCTCTTACGACCAGAAATGACTGCTTTAACGATCCTTTGCCAAGGAAAGGGTACGGAGACGGTTGAATATTCAAAGGTCTTAATTATCTTATGACTTACTATGAAATAGGTGTCAGTAAAAATAAAAAATAATAACTACTGGTGGTTAATATTCCTAAAAACCATTTACTTGTATTTCTTAAAGGTATTCTACCGGTTAAGGTAGGCTTTGTTGAATGTCAGAGAATCTCCTCCCGGTTTTCTACACGTTCACGGGCCGAACTATCGCCAATATTTCCTTTTCCACCTCGGCACAAAGCCCAATCTTCTTCATCCTGTCCATGAAAACAATTCTCTTTCTAGCTCTTCCCCGCTTGCCCAACATCCTTCCCTCCATCGCACTCTTGAGTAACACATCGCCCCTTATTACATCCTCCAGTCACCTACTCTGTCGACCTCGAATTTCATTAAGAAGTTTCCTTTCCTTGCCCACCATCTCAAGCACTTCCTCGTTATTCTTCCTCTCCGTCCACCTCACCTTCACCACCGTTCACCACACCCACATCTCAAATGCCTGCACCCTATTCTCGTCCTCCTTTCTCAGGGTCCGCGTTTCTGCCCCATGCAACGCTACCCTCCATATCAAACTTGTTGCTATAAAACCCAAAATATTTTCAAGTGTGAGTTTGAAGGGAACATTTCGAGACCGCAGTTTGTTCGGTCATTGCACTTACATGGTAATGGTAGGTACACGCAGTTGAAAATAGAGTTCACCTAAAGAGCACATTCCTCAGATAGGTATTGAAAATTGATTATTCGGAGATATCATTAAAATACATCATGAAAAGTATAAAAAAAACCTTCCGCTACACTTCCTAAAAGAATTAGGAAGGAATTATTATGCCGTCTGTGGATGCATTGCGGAAATTTAGAATTCTGCATTTCACAATTTTATCGAAGATTTAATATCTATTCCTCTCCGGAGGAATTATCATTTTCCCTCCGGTAGAATTGTGCAGACACAGTCTTTCTTCGACCCATCGAGCGTCCAACCTTCATCTCGTCCATAAAAGCTATTCTTTTTCTTCCCCTTTCCCACTCACCAAACCCTCAACCTATAACGGTCTTAAGTAATCCTTCTCCCCTCATCAATTATCATCCGTAAAAAAATGACCACTTTCAGCCACGCATAAACGCGTCCGACTTTCATCTCATCCATAAAAGCTATTCTTGTTCTTCCCCTTTCCCACTCACCAAACCCTCCCCCTATCATGGTCTTAAGTAATCCTTCTCCCTTCATGAATTATCTTTTTTTTTTAAATTGACCACTTTTAGCCACGCATAAACAGTTTTATGCCACCGCAATAAAGGATCAGCTAAAAACCCTACTAATTGAAGGGAGGGAAAGAAGAATGAAAAGGAACAAACAAAAGGGTTAAATACGGAAAAACTCGCCATCTAATCCTCTCAAGTGTTTCTTCTCCCGGAAGGAGAAGACGGAAGGCTGAGTGCTTGTCTAGCCTAGCTCCGGGGGGGCGGTAGGGGGAGTGGTGCCGGAAAACCGCGCTCGGGGAAAACAAAACGCCTGTCGGAGGAGAAAAAGAAGGGAAGTCTTGCCTGGACGCAGAAAACGAGGGAGCGAGCCGGGAGAGGAATACATAGAGGCGGTGGATGGAGAACAAGGTGAGGGCGCTGTTTGAAAGGGGAGACAAACTTTGGGAATGAGAAAAGAAGACGCGACGAAAAAAGAGGGGAGTGGCCGAGAAGACTTTTGAGAAGCCTTTCAAACATGGCGACGGTCGTGAGATATCGAAGAAACGAAACTCAGCGTTGCGTAACTTTCCGAACAAAGTAGCCATCGATTGGTTTCTCCCGAAGGACCAGCTACTTTACGGTTCACGTTACATTTGTTAACGAACACCGAGTTTTTCGGACCAAAGGGCGTTGAGTTCCCTCTGGATGAGGGGGAAGAAGAATACGTAACAAGTTTAGGACGGAAGATTCACGGGAAAAAAATACAAATTTATCCCTAAAAAGAAACATTTGCGTGTCAAGGTTTCTAAACTTAAAGAAATAATTTGACTTTCCAAAACAACTCGAATATATTTGAGCACCCCGAATATCCTTTAAAGTATCATCGGAATTTTTGAAGAATTTTGACCAATGCACAATTAAGAGATAGTGCGATTAAAATTTGTATATTTAATAGTCAATATATATAAAATATATTCAACCAGTTAAGGTAGGTTTTCTTGAATCGCAGAGAATCTCTTCCCGGTCTTCTACATTTTCAGGGTTCTAACTACCTCTAGTATATCCTTTTCCGCCTCTGCATAAGATCTACCCTTCTTCATCACGTCCATGAAACCTCTTTCTTCCCCATCCCCGCTTGCCCATCATCCTTCCCTCTATCACATTCTTCAGCAACCCATCACCCTTTATTACATCCTTCAGCCATCTACCCTACCTATTTCCCGCTGTTGACGTCCATGCTTCGGATGGGTTCCCGTCGTCCATGTTCCTTACTTACTTTTTAAAATTTCGGGAGATAGCTCCGTTGTCGTACCCGTTAAGGCAAATAATGGCTTTCAATTGCTCTTTCTCTGCAGGGAAATTCTTGATGCCGCTCAGCCGAATAGATCGCTCAATCAAAGTGTTCATGGCAGCGTTTATCTGGGCAGGGTGGTGATGAGAGCTAGCATGGAGATACCGGTTCGTCGAGGTAGGCTTTCTATAAACGGCGTGTCCCAAGGTTCCATTGTCATTTTTCTCAACTAGAACGTCGAGAAATGGAAGCTTCATGTCTGTATCTACTTCCATGGTGAATTTTATGTGGCAATTTATGCTATTCAAGTAATGATAAAACTCTTCTAGCTTCTGGCGACCATACCGGGAACCCGCCATGGACGTCGACAGCCAGAAGAAAGCATTCCTCCCCTACATTACAGGCACCACCGACAAGATAAGCAATGTCCTTCGAAAATTTGCGATCAAAGCAATCTTTCAACCACATGTTCAAGTAAAACACCTAATTGCAAATGTGAATGACAGGACACCGCTGCAAGTCGACGGGGTTTACGAAATTCCCTGCGGGAACATGTGGCAGAAAATACATTGGCGAGACCGGACGCTCAGTCAAAACAAGACTGGAAGAACACAGACATTCGACTGGGGAAAACAACTAAGTCTGCAGTAGCTGAACACGAATCCTTGGGACACGCGATCGATTTTGAAAAATCCAAAGTCATCGCCAAAGTCGAAAGATTTAAGCCACGACTCATCCGGGAGGCCATTGAGATAAGGAAAAATAAGCAGAACTTCAATGGAGATGGTGGCTCAAAAATCAGCAGCACCTGGAACCCAATCATCCATCAAAATCCTCCAGCTCCGCCTTCCTCCCCCTGTCCTAACCTCCATCCCCCTTCCACCTCTTCCACTTAATATAAAAAGACAAGCAGCAATAGGAAATCCATTCCCATGAATAAGTGACCAGCAGTGGGTCACGAAACGTCGGGTCAAAAACCTGATTTCATACGCGGCATATACCCGAACAATTATTGCATTCATGAACATGAGCCGCGAAAGCTTTAGTCAAGAGAAGTTGTAATAAGGTTAGGATAGGAAACTCAGGACAAAAAAATCAAGAAAACTTTTCAGTCTAGTTTTCTCAAATGCACATCAATGTACATCTTTTCCAAAAGTATCAATCAAAATTGAGATATAATTAGGTAAGTACAGCAAAAGCGTCTCCATTTAAAGATGATGCAACTAGATCTGTTGAGTAATTTTACTATTTTATTTAGTTATTGGAGAAAAAGATAACATACAGCATGAAGCCATTTTATAGTGAACGTTTAACAAACAAAAAGGACACAAATGTAAAGGCACCTACATCTACATAATACCCTACGAGCCTCCACATGGGCGTGTGGCAGGGTAGGACACTAGCCGTGTAACGGTGTAGGTTTTTTCGAGATGAAATGGTGACTTGTATTCTAGGAGTATATTTATTGGAGTTCAATTTTTATTGTGGTCGCCTATTGTTCGCGGAAAGAGCTTATCGCATCTGTCAGACCTAGAGATGAAGTGAGGAATCGTGATAATATTCTCTGTGTCGCTCTGAAAAATATCAGTTCTAAATTTATCAAGCAGCCTAAGCCTAGCGTGTAGCCTCCGAGTATCTAGGGGCTCCCACCTTAAAGCCTCTAAAATTTGTGAGACACTGTATGTTCGGTCTTAGCAGTTTTTAACGAAGCGCGCTGCTTTCCTTTGAGTTTGATTAATTTTTTTGGATAAATCTATTTGGCCAGGGTCCAAAATGCTCGCGGCGTATTCGAGGTGTGGCTTAGCCAGAGCGAAGTAGCATCTCTCTTTTACTTTTTCATCCGAGGACCTTCCTATTATGTGTTTAACAAAACCTAGTTTCTTAAACGCTGCATAAGATAAAAAGTAGATTATAACAATTAATAATCCTACATGGAGAGGTAGTCAAAACAACTTTTTTTGGGAATGATATATGGCTAGATTAACGAAGACTCTGGAAGATACGGTGAAGGGGTCGATGTTCTCAAGAAAGGGATTTACAAGAGATAAGAGGCGAAAGTGAGGGTTGGTGAGTGGGGATATGGAGCAATGAGTGAGTTCTTGTGTGTCGGGTGGGTATCCTGAAATTCATCAAGGGCAGGCAATGGTTTAGTTCAGTGCGCTATGGATAAGTTCAAGATCAGTTTTAAGGAAGATATTATCAAGTTTATTAACGAAAATTGAGGACAAGACAGCATCAGAGGGTAGGTTGAGGAGATTTGGCACTATATTTTTAATAATATGTGTGAAGAAGTTAGTATTACGTTGCAGAGATTTTACATTAGTTGGGGCTGACATCGACGATTTAGGGGAACAGTAGGAGATAATAGGGTGAAAAATAGATGTAAATCTGTGGGGTAATAGGGAATTCCACATAAAGGAGCAGCTTCCTCTAATGATGAACTCCACACAATTCAAAAGACGAACGATGGCCTTGGATGACTGAAAACTTCCACTTCGTAAAAGAAACACAGCGAGACTAGGAACTAATAACCATTGTCCTTCAACTCAGCTGACACAGTCAAATGCTGCGCATGTAAATGTACGCCCCGACTAGGGAATAATGCTGCCATTGGAATTTCAAAATTAAATTAATAACAAATATCTATAAAAGATTTAAGCTCTAAGAAATTTAAAATAGGAATATACTCGCGGGGAATAGGTCAGCTTTCCTCATATGCTTTTCTTTCTGCGAGTAGTCCGCTTTCTTTTTGGGTGAAACTTTAACATCCTTTGTCATGTAAGTGTATATAAGAAATTAATGAAATTGCAGGAAAAACTACTTTATATAACTAGAAGTCTCCGAGTAAAACTTGAGATAGATTAACTGTATGGTTGGAGAGGTACAGCTCATTAAAATCGACCGTTTTTACACTATTTTTTATGGAAAACAAGTAGAACACTTTAAGTACTCATACAGTACGCTGGAAGATAATTGGCAAAGTAACAAAGACATAAGAAGGAGAAAAGCGTTAGCTAAGGAGGCGTTTAGCAATAAAAGGGATCTAATGATGGGGATCTTGGGTAAGGATGTGAAGAAAAGGCTGGTGAAGAGCTTGAGATGGAGCGTCGAATTGTACGGACTCTCAGAAAGGAGAACGAGAATAGGCTGCAGGAATTTGACATTTGGGTGTGGAGAGGGATGGAGAAGGTGAGGTGGACCGAGAGGATGACTAGCGAGGAAGTGATTGAGATGGTGGACGAGGAAAGGAAACTTCTCAATGAAATTCGAGATAGGCAGAGTACGTAGCCGGAGGATGTAATAAGTGGCGAAGTGTTGCTTAAGAATGTGATAGGGGGAATATCGGACACCGAAGTGAAAAGGGAAATACTAAAGGTAGATAAGCCCCTGAAGGTGTTGAAAATCGGGAGGAGATTCTCTGACTTTCATAAAAATATACCTTTACCGGTAGAATACTAAAAAAGGGGGGTGTGATACCTTTTGTCCACTCTAGTTTAGGGTCGTACTATTATGTCCTATACCGTACTGTTCCTAACTAGCATCCCAGCACGCGGGAATTTCGTACCCACTTCTCACAATCAGATACACCACGAACGGTTGCTTCCGCCACGCAGGTGGTTGAGGGCGGTGTGGGAGGAGCGTCAGTTCATGTACGCGTCCGTGAATACACATCAGGGTGCGGTGCTCCGGTCGAATCGGCCCGTTTTTCCTCCGACTCCGCATGTAAATCCAATGGACACGCGCGCAATCACCGCCAGGCTGATGCGGAGAGCAACGTTCGCGTCCCAGACACACCGATGTATATCCGACCGCAATCATCGGCGCCTCGTCGCGAGCATCTCCCATGGCGCCGCCTCGTTGAAACTGATTTGCATCGACGGAGCCTGAAAACGACGCGTGCCCGGTGGGAATGAATGGAAAGACCATCCGTCGCCCACCACGAACGAGCAGTGTGCCGCGTCACCTCCCAAACATCCCTCTCCGATACCTTTGTATACCATTGAGGTATATGGAGAGGGCACTACGTCATCAGTCTGTGGCCTCACGACCGAAATAACATCCATATTGGTTATCCGTGCCCTTTCCTTACTTTTCTCTGGATAGTAACACGGAATGGACGAATTAGCGGATGTATAGCAAGAATATCCACCAACTGTTCGAAATTTAAGGCAAGTGGCTATCGAAATATTTACATCCATACGCGTAGTAATACTCCAATTTTCGCCATCATGTACTGGACTAGAGGATGGGAAATATATTAGAAAGTATTACACAAAATTAGCTACAAATACCTCTCTTCCTCTCCGCCACGGCCTTATTTTATGTTTAATTTTACAATAATGTATAAGTTACCTTTTTCTTTGTTTCATGCATATTATGCATTATTTTTATTAGATCTACCTAGCTTTATCTGTCTCTAGGTTTTCACAGGTTTTTCACATATTCCCTCATGTGTGCATGTTTATCTGCAGAGGCATTTTTCGTCAAGGATATCACCTCCTTATTTCCTTACGTTTTTCCGACATGTACTTTTTATATGTATTCTACCGATTAAGGTAGATTTTTCTTAATGCCATAAAATCTCCTCCCGGTTTTCTACACTTTCAGGGGCCCTCCAGTATATTCTTCTTCGCCTCAGTATACGATCTGCCCTTCTTCATCCCGTCCATGAAACCTATTCTCTTTCTTCTCCTTCCCCGCTTGCCAAGCATTCTTCCCTCTATCACATTCTTGAACAACCCTTATTACATCCTCCAGCCAACTATTTAGCTGATCTCGGCTTTCATTCAGAAGTTTCCTTTCCTCGTCCACCATCTCAAGCACTTCCTCGTTAGTCTTCCTTTCCGTCCACCCTATCTTCTCCACCCCCTTCCACATCCACATCTCAAATGCCTCACATATGTATACATCTTTCTGTAACTTATTTCATCAATTAATTTGAAGAGGGGTTAGATTGGAATTGGGACCGCCTCATTATCTATCTCGTACCAATAAAGACGTATTATTTTTATTATATTTTTTATCATTAAACATCCCTTTAACTCCTAATACAAGTTCAGATCACATACTCTACCTAGCTTTAATATGGAAATCCATCACGAATTTGCTGTGTTGGATTGCTGGGAAAACCGTTGAAGTGACGCGTTACCTTCGGGTCACTGAAGAGGGCTACTTTGTAGCTGAAATACGCGTATTCGACCCCCACCCTCGTCCTGTTGTGTTGATTTGACCACGCTCTTTTTGAGCTGATTCTCCCAGAAGTTGGGCCCATTTGTGTGTGTGAGTGAGTGATTTTGTGTGCTTGTGAGTGAGATTGCGTAAATAACCGGGCATCCTTAGCGGGGTCTCATTAGCCCTTGCAAAGGATCCTATTTTGTTGTGTGTGTGCGTCTGTGATTGGTCCCTGGCGAGGAAGTAACATTCCCGTAAACCAACACAGGGGGGGGGTATTCTTGGTTGAGAGGCTGTGGTTGGTCCCTGCTGTGGTTTTCCCAGCAATCCAACAAAGTAAATTTGGTTTTTGTTGACGAAGGGTGCCATTTTTTTACGGCTTTTGGAGATTTTCTCGCTATTATTTCATAGCTTTAATACGTTCAAGCATTGGGTTTCATTCCATATGTTATAATTCCATTGGTTTTAGTAGAGAGTGGGATATTCAGGGTTTTCAATAGATTTTTTCCATAGAGGCGCGGTGACCGTTTGTACGAGAACCGGGAGAAAAGGAAGCTCGCCACGGGTATGTGTCTCACGCGTGAAACTCTTTTCCCACGGTTTAGCGCGATGAAAAGTGGGAGGTTGTAGAGGAAATGGTGAGAGGGTTATAGAGAGCGAGAGAGAGGCAGGGGAAAGAAAAAAAAAGTTGGCTAAAAAAAATGAAAGGGCGGGGCTGCCAGGGGGTGAGAGGAGGGAAAAAGAGGAGAAAGGAATGGGATTCCATCCTCCAGTCTACTCAGGCAGCGTCGCTTGGATGAGAAAAAAAGCATAAGAAGTAAATGAAAAAGAGAGGGTGGCATGCTCCTTCCACAAGTTTTCCTTCCATCCTTTTTTTGAGTGAATTCTCCACATAGGAGGAAGAAAGGAAGGAAGAAGCGACCATCGGACGAAGTTGAGTTCAGGGACGCGGAGGGAAGTCGTGGAGGTGAGAATGGAGCCTTGTCGCTTTGAGGCATAAAAGTCTAGCACTGTACGATTCAACTGCAAGAAAGAATCACCGGAGTCGGTGGTACATCACTGTCATCACTTTAACATAACCCACCTTTTATAGTTGTCAAAATTAAGTGGGCTATATAGATGCAGTGCGGGATATTTGGAATGAAGATAAACCATTGTAAAACAAAAGTAATGAGATTCTCTAGGACAAAGAAAGTGAGGCTGGTAATTAAAGTTGGAGGTCACAAACTCGAGCAAAGAGAGCATTTAAATTACTTAGGTAGTATGCTAGAAGAGAACGGACATAGTAGCAAAGACATACGGTAGGGAACAGCACTAGCTAAGGAGGCGTTTAGTAATAGAAGGGAGCTGATGATGGGAACACTGGGTAAGGATGTGAAGAAGAGGCTGGTAAAGAGCTTGATATGGAGCGTAGCGCTGAATGGGGCAGAAAAAAGGACCCTCAGAAGGGAGAACGGGAATAGGCTGCAGGCATTTGAGATGTGGGTGTGGAGAAGGATGGATAGGGTTAGGTGGACGGAGAGGAAGACTAACGAGGAAGCACTGGAGATGGTGGGCTAGGAAAGGAAACTTCTCAATGAAATTCGAGATCGGCAGAGTAGGTGGATGGAGGATGTAAAAACGGTTGCTCAAGAATGTGATAGAAGGGAGAATGTTGGTCAAGCGGGGAAAAGAAAGAAAGAGAATAGGTTTCACGGACTGGACCAAGAAGGGTAGATCGTATGCAGAGGCGAAAAAGGATATACTAAAGCGAGATAGACCCCTGAAAGTGTAAAGAACCGGGATGAGATTCTCTTATATTCAACAAAATCTACCTTAACCGGTATAATATTTAAAAAATCTTTTTTAGCCTTTTTCATGTTTTTTACACCTTATAAAATATGACGCAATTCTCTCATTCCAGGTGAGAAAATTAATATTTTTTCGGAGCTCGTTCCTACCGCAGTGAAAGGATTATAAAAAAAGAAACTTGCCCTTGTTGTGTTCGCCAAACCACAGTTCTGGGCACTTATGGTTCGAGATTTGCCCATCGCCTGAGTCGGCCAGTTGGAAATTTTCATGGCTTAATCCGTGCTTCCAACGGTTCTTCTTCTGTATTTTTTTTAGGTTGGGGCATTCGGATGGGTCCTCTCCATATGGGCTTATATTGATACGTTGCCAATGATAGGTCTTTTGTTTGCTAATTTCGGAGGCGATACCCGCGAAGAAAAATTATCGTTTGTTCGTAATCTATTGGGAGTTGGTGATCATGGAGCTCTCTGCCCCAATTCTAATGCCATATTTAAAGAATCATTAAAGATTTGCAAGAAGAAGGGTAGATCGCATACTGAGGCGAATATGGATATACTAGAGATAGATAGGCCCCGGAAAGTGTAGAAAATCGAGAGGAGATTCTCTGCCATTCAGCAAAGTCTACCTTAACCTGTAGAATTCCTAAAAAAATACCTCAGCCGAAAACGCTCTTTTAATTCTGGCACTCTTCGCAGCCTAGGAGAGATTTTCGCCTTTATCTTCATTACCCGCCCCAAGGTCGTTCAATGTCGATTGTATTCTTTCTCCAATACAGGTCTTCGCAAAGTGAACATATCCGCCAATAATGTGCTTATTTTAATTGTTATCTCTATAAGCATAGAATATGTTCCATGAACGTTTTTGTCGTTGCGGTAGTGCATTAATATTAGAAATTGACGACTTGCGCCCCTTTGTCGCCCATTTCCTCAAGTCTACCACGGGAGACAATGCACAGTAAGCACATTAATGGCGGCGGCGGCGTGGTGGAAATGATTGCAAAGGCTCACATCGATAGAACTTCAGATATATCGAATCGAACGACCCTGACCCACCCCGGATAACAGCGCCACTGATAGCACAGAGGAATATGCGATGCTTGAATTTCCGAGAATGCTCACTGTGACGTTATAATACACAATTTTTCGACAGTCCTGCATAGAGATGAAGGATTCTGAATTACAATGACCGCAGAGGTTTAAAAAAATACACGTCGTGCGCGTCATGGCGATCACCCGATTTTCGACAAATTCACGTTTGTACCGTGGTTGAAATAGCCAAGTAGGAATTAAATAGCGCAAAGTTACGACACTTATTGTACATATAAATTCTTACTCCAGAGGCCAGCACAAACGTATTTTATTAGTAAAGCAGAGTCGTTAAATTATAGCGTGAAAATATTTTCGGAAGCGTTTTCGGTCGTGGTACACATCCCAATAAACAGCAAGCGCTAGAATATAAACAAAATGGTCGACGTCTTCACTGAAATCAATTAATCAGTCAATACAGATGCCAGATAAACCACAGATCAATATGCTATCCCTCAATAATTTTTCCTTTCATCGGGAGTTTTCATTAGCGTTTCCTTCGCAATTCAACCCTATATAAAGTCCCTCATGAATACTTCGTCTTTGAAAGTCTATCAAAAAGAGGACTACGCGATTCAGTGAACATTTATTCTTACCATGTCACTGCACTGTAACGGCCATTGTAAAAGCTTTTAGTTGGCGTGACGTACAACCCAATGTTTTGAAATACAAAAAACTGGCGCATGTGTTCACAAAACCATTGTTATAATGCATTTATCCCAGTGAAAGTCCTATAAAATAGTCAGATTACGAAATAAAAATTGTAAAAATTATCATAACTACAACATAGTAACAATAATAATAGGATTTTTCGCCATAGAGTGAAATTGATTGATATTGTCCAGGGATTAAAGTACATGGCGGCTCTTGCCATGAGTTTTGAAATTAGTTAGAAATTAGTCAATTAGCAAAACGATTACATCAACTGAGGCATGAAACCTTGTATTGCATAATAAAATTCAATAAGTAAAAAACAATATTTGTTATTTTTAATTAACGTTCTTCCAATAGTCCTCGAGACCGATCATTATGCATCTACCGCTGTCAATAGTGGTAATACCACTCTATCGACAACTTCGCGGATTCATGACCTAGGGTTTTATTAAGGCAGAGGGAAGGAGATGAGCATGGGCGAAATTCGCACAGCAGCACATTCGAAATCACGAGTACGTGGACAATTCAATTAAAGATTGGATAGGAGACATATCAAAGGCATGTGGAAGAAGTCGGAGGGAGGTGGCAGAAGAGACCCCTGCCCGTGTGCGCACAAGGCTTGCGTACACAAGAACGCTCGGGCTCGGGAGTGGGCTTGCTTGCCGTGACTCAAAGGAGTGGGTTGGGTTATGGGAAAATGCAAAGAACGCCTCTTCCTACGGCGCGAGGTCCGCTCAAGAAAAGCGCGTGTAACGCTCTCAAAAACACACATTCCTCACGCTGGGGACGCTCCACCACGCCTAAACTTGACGTTTTCTGCTCAAGTATAGGGCGGAACACCCATTTGGTCCATGTCTCGAACCTTCGTGTGGACGAGCTTGGCTTAGAAAGCGGATGGTCTTATCACAGGTTTAAGGTGGTTGATGCGATTTTCATTTACGTATAAATTTGCGTGAAACTTCACATACGCGCAATCACTATTAATGTGAGCTGATAAAATCGGAAAAAATTACACGTAACCGATTTGGTTTCTTGGCAATTTATTTGCTTTTTTAGCATACATCTATGACACTTGGGATATATTTCGACATGATTTGAAGACATATGTACCATTTTCAATGGGAGCTAAAGTGAATGGTGTTTTCATGACAAACACGGAATATTTCCAGAAGTTAGGAAGATTCGGAAAATACAAGGTGAAATGTCGTTTTGACCTCCTCATTGTTTCCCAGCTGTTTCCAGACACGCTTTAAGGGAAACCTGAAACGAGCTCCTGCATTGAGTGGAGATTTCACTCACGAAACACTTTTCACATTTACCCTTCATACAATTCTGTATCTAATCATCCAATTTTTTGCCAGGATATTGGTATATATGCTTCAACATATAACGAATTGCATTTAAACAGTGAAAACGTCAAGCATTGCAGCGAAAAATGTAATTGACAAATTGGCACGAAAAATTGCTAATTTTCGCAATAATTTCAATTTCACTCACACAACAGTCGTCCGATTAATTATGTAGGTATAGAGAGAGAGAGAGAGAAGCAAAAAAGAGACGAAAATGAATGAATAAATTTAAATTTCGAATGATGTCTTTCGACGGAAATTCGTTCTGATGCATTTAATTAATTTTGTTTGCCAAACATTAAGCGGACGCAAAGGTAAACAGTTAAGGGGGATATTCCATCACAGTAATGACAGGATGATTTACCTTCAATTACGACTAATGCCGTGGTTCACTCATCAACCAACCATCCGGGCTCGAACTTCTATCAGGTGATCGCGGCGCAGCCACTTAAAAATGACAAATCGGCCAGCGGATAGAGAGACAAGGGAGAGGTAGGGGGGAAGGAGGGAGTAGAACGTTAAGAAACCATAGTTTCTCCCCGGTCATCCAATTACTAAAAACCTCTTTGTGTAACACATTTATTTAACCACACACACGGCGGCGAGCGGGAGGTGTTGATGTGCTTGAGAGAACGAATGAGAAAACATCGGGAGAAGATAAAAGGAAAAATGAACGAAAAAAAAACCTCCTGATCCCCATTTTTTGGACCCTAGAGCGCGGGAAGGAGACCGAGTACGTAAAAACGAAAAATAAAAAACGATTGCACACAAAAACGAAATAACCATCATTTGATGCTTCAATGACACGCCGCAATACTCTCCGGGAAGGTATTGGGGAAAAAACAATGGGAGGAATGAAAGCCGACGATTCGCGAAATTAAAAAAAAAACACGTGAAGGGCGCGCATTCCCTTTGAAAAGCTCGGGACGCGTGCGGAAGTGGCAGAAAAGGGGTTTCGGGCGTGGAAATTTGTCCCGGAGGCGGGGAAGGGGAGGATTTTGGCTTCTCCCGCGCGAGAGAGGAGAGAAATGACAATGTGAGAGTGACGCGGAAAGGGTAAAGAGTGCCGAGAGAAGAAAGAGGGGAAATAACAGACGAAAAGGAAACAAATTGGTGCGTTAGCAGGGATGCTGATTCTGCATCCCTCGGGGGCCGTGTTCAAATCCCAGCTGGGGTGGAGATGTACCATTTTTTGCGGTGAGAATGGGGTTGTCAGAAATTGCGATCACATTCACCGACCGCGGGTAGAACTGAGGAAGCGTTTTTGAAGAGATTAGAATTGGCGAGGGAGGATCAGAGAAGAGCCGTGAAGAAATGACGGGAAAACCTCGAATGCGGATTATAGCCTGCTCTCACCATACCTTCCTATGGTTAGCACGACGGAATGGACGAATTAGTGAATTTAAAGCAAGACTATCAACCATCTGTTCGAAATTTAAGGCAAGTAACTCTTGAAACAAAGATGAGGGTGTACAGAACCATTTTCCAGCGAGTTATGTTGTACGGAACAGAGAGTCTAACCCTACTAGACAAGCACAGGAGTAGATTCCAAAGCTGTGAGATGAGATACCTAACACGAGCTGCAGGACGCACCAGAAGAGATTGAGTGAGAAACACTACAATCTGAGCTCAATTCCAGCAAGAGCCGATAGTAAAGTCGATGGAAAGAAATAGAGGTGGATCGTTCGCAAACGAACGGGACCGAAGGAACGGTTCATGGATTGAACGGAAGGACCGAGAACCGACTACTTCGGATCGACCAGTCCTTTCGGTCCATTGCTCCTTTCGATCACTCGTTCCTCTCGGTCCCTCGTTCTTTCCGGTCACACGTTCCTTTAATATTTTAAATCCGCTCCGTAACTTTATTTTTGTTATTACTTATTCAGTATTGCAGATTATTACAGCATACAAATTATTTCTAGTTTCTTATATTATTTTTAAAATGCTAAATACATATTGAAAATGAAATAAATGATCATTAATAAAAAAGGAACAGAGAACGAGGAAAAAGAAACGGTTCCCAAAAAGAACCGGTCCACAGTGAACGAGTTCCCAAAAATGAACGATTTTGCCCATCTCTAGAAAGAAAAACTTAGATCTCTAGAAAGAAAAAAAGATTATATGGACATGTGGTTAGGATGAATGAGGAAAGGAAGCCAAGAGCGGTGATGGATGCCAAACCGGAAGGAAGACGAGGAAGATGACGACCAAGGGTTCAATGGGAGGAATATGTGGAGAGATTAGCGGCCCAACGCGGAAAGAGCATGAATGAAGTGAAGCGCCTCGCTCGCAGAACAGGACCGAATTTAGAAAGTGGCCGAGGGACCCCGACGCCTAACAGCAAAAGGGGAAATGATAATGAAGAAGAACTCTTGAAACATATATTGACTGCTTAAAGCTGTGTAATCTACTCGATTTTACCCTAGTTTTCAGCGGGAATACAAATTGTTAATAATTTCATTTTATTTTACTTGATCTCGACTACCCCGAATACAGCACCTCGGGCCGAATTATATCAAGGGAATAACTGTAACATCAGACGAACACAAACACCCATGCCCTAAGTGGTGATAATTCCACCCAGGTGGGACTCGAGTGCGCTAGCCCACAAGCGCAATGGGGAAATGAGGGCCAACGAGACGGCGTACTGGCTTTAGCTTCTAGCATTGGCCAGCATCGCAAGCGCCCTCTTCATATACTCCAATGGCTTGAACTTATAAGGTCGTGGTGGAACCAACCTAACGGTGCGTGAGAGAAAAATGGAAAGTTACGAAGGAACCTCACAAAGGGAAGCTTGAAGGTGAACAGGAAGAGGGGAAGAGAGAGATAGAGGGAAAGAGTGAGGCGAAACACGATGAAAGATGAAGCCTGAGGAATGACGGGGGGGAGCGAAAGAGAGGTAACCAGCATAAAAACACACATTTCTGAACCCTTTCATCCACGCTGGATGACGTAGAAAGAGGGACCAATGCGACGAACGTACTGTGTAGACACGCCAACAAAAGCCGGTAAAAATGTATGGAAACGCGACGGCGACGACAGGGGGATTATTTCACCAAACTCCGCCACAAAATTCGAGAGGAAAAACTGAAAGTGAGTTCGATTCATTCATATCTCTCTATTGATGTAGAGAAAAGAGAAAGGATGAAGAGACTCCAATATAAGCCGATAGGCTCGGAGGCTTCAAAAACGGGCCGCAAATAAGTGCCACACATGCAGGACAGATTTCATTGACATCTCAGGCATCTCAAGGACGTGAGAAATGTATAAAATATTGTACGAACGAAAATAGGTGCGTAAAAAAATGTGGAATCTTTTCTTGAGTCACTTGTTCAAATATTACGATACTCATGATGAAATAAATGTAAAACTGTGTCCTGTTTCACACTATGCGCGTGTGAATGTCTCACACGACGGTGAGAATGTGGTATTAAATCTGTAACTTATCAAAACAAAACTCCGCGGAAGCCTTCACGGAAACTTTGTAACTTATTTCATGATGCACATACAGGTGGTGAGAGGAGAGAAATTAGAGCAGGTGGATTCATTTACCTATCTCATAAGTTCTACCATGAGGAAAGGAATAAGTACAGTGGGTATCAAGCAAAGAATAGCCCAAGCTAAGAAAGTGTTCGTAGTAACAAGACAAATTCCGTGTTAAAGGAAGATAGGACTACAAATTAAGACAGAGTATGTAAAAACAGTGGTGAAGAGCGGGGCATTCAATGGATCGGAAGCATGGACCATTGGAAAAGCAGACCAGAACAGACTAGGAGCCTTCGAAACCTGATGCTGGATGAGGATGCTGAAGATAAAATGGATGGACAAAGTAAGAAATGATAAAGTTTGCAGAATGGTCGATACACGAAAAAATCATTTCCAACACTGAGGAGAAAAAAACTCGATGGATTGGACACACCCTGAGGTATGCTGGATTTTCGAAGATCATAAATGAAGGAATAATAGAGGGAAACGCCCCAAATTGAAAACCCGAGCATACATTCATGGACCAAATAAAGAGGAAAGTATAAAGGAGGAGTTAACAGGAAGTACGGGAATTGTATTAGATAGGGAAGGGTAAATGGATGCAGTCAACCAATCTTAGGGCTTAAATGACCAATGATGATGATATAGGGCCTGAAAATTAGCAATTCTTCCCAGCATCAGAAGTACCATCAATAATCGTAGAGAAAGCAGGTTAAAAAAATTTGAATAGTTCAAAACGGATTTGCAGGAATTGTAGTATAGTTCTAAAACGAGCAAAGACGTATTCCCTCTAAGCAAAGAGAATGGACGAAAAATTGATGCCTTAAGGATGCAGGAGACCCTGGTATAGGTAGATGTAGAATCCAATTTCCTCTCTGTAAATACCTAGTTCCAGAATAATACATCGCATCACACTGAAGTCTCGACTAATATACTCTCCACCACTTTTAGGTCCCCGTCATCAATATCATCCTCAATTTAATTGCCTATCAGTTCTTCCACAAATGCGACCCATCGGCATTAAAGTTGCGTCAAAGCTGATCAACTCATGGTGCTCGATTCTCGAGCACATTCCACTTTAATGAGATCAAACTTTGAACTACGAGGGGTGGGTTCTAAAAGCATTAAACCATACAATTTCCTTAAAAGTTTTGGTAAACCAAATATTCGGATGGTTACTTTTTCGGCATAATTTCACTAGTGGTTTAAAGGAATTCGACCGGGTGATGACTTTGGAGTAAATTGGAATGATGAAGTTAAATTTGGATTCAGGAACTAGACCGATGAGGGAGTTCTCCAGTCGTGGAAGACAGAAGGGGTGGAATAATAATTAATTAATTTCACAGAAGAGAGCCGAGGGGAGGTAACCTAGTGGTTAGAGAAATGAAGCAGTCAAGGAAGCGATTTTTAAGCCAGAATCAAGTCTCTAGGAAATAGAACACTATAGGAAAATAGGACACAATAAAACATTGCCCACAAATAGCCATAGACATGAGGCCTCATAGGCTGCCGCCATTTAAAACTATGTTTTTACTACCTTTTTCTTTATTTCCAAAAATAGTTGAGAAAATATACAAAGTACACCAAACAAACATAGAACTATGCCCTTAATAATGAAAACTCGAACCTCCCCCCCACCCCGCCACAGTGGAGTTTTCTTTCTAAATTTTTAGCAATCCTCATTTTCTAGCTGCGCCCCCAGCGCTGCAAATGGCGGAACTGAAACGACCTGCGAGAGATTCTATTGCTTGGATTTGATGTGATTGGAGTAATTGCTTGGATTGGATGAGATTCATATGATCAAATTTCTCATTTTCTATGAATTCATTTAATCCAACTGCACTAAATATTGTGATTCGTATAATCCTGAAAATTTGTAGTAGGTCTGATGAACTTCGACGTTTTCTAGTCCGAAAAAATAATTCTAAACATTTTACCCGAATTGATCGTAGTTTTGTCACCAAGGAATAATCAATTTTTCGCTAATTTAACCACAGCTCTGCCCTGCTAAGCCAAAAGACAGTAACTTAAAAAATTATACATTTTGAGAATAGAGTTGATTTTGTTATTTTTAATCCTGAATATTAAAAAACAACTGAACAAAAACCGTATCTGTAGCAGGTTGCCAGATATCAATTCCTACTTTCACTGGATATACAGTATAAATTTCAGTTTTCTAGGCCAGATATCAGTAACTACATGTCTTTCTCACCGAGAATCTCATTACTTACATTGTTCCCTTGTGATTTGTCTTCATTCCGTACTGACGATCTGCGTGACAGCTAAATTGTAATATCTTCGAAGATAGACTAGATGAAGAGTCGAAGGCTCTGAAGTGAAAAATTTAGCATTCAATTACTCAGAACCAACAATGACGCAGTTACTGTCATTTGGCTTATCAGGGTGGAGCTCTTCTATGACCTTTATTGTTGATCATCTTCCCAGATTACAACCAAAAATGAGGGTTACATGGGAGAAAAAATTTACGAAGAAGAAACGAGATATTAAGCACTGAAGAAATAGATAATTTGAGAAGAAAATTTCGTCGAGTACTAACCCAACCACTCAAGAGCGAGGCTAGTCTTAAGAACTGCTTAAATTAGAGGCGACGATGGAAATGAAATATCTGAAGAAGCGACTTCGGAAAGGTCCTGTCGGGGACAAGAGCTTGAAAAAGTGAGCAGATGGATGATAGACATCGAAAGAAGGAACACGAAGGAGAGTGGGAGTTATTCGTGCGAAGGAAGAGCAGGGTAGGGGGAAAGAGAAGAGGCGGAAAGACTGCGAAATATCCCTCAAAATGAAATCTGTTGTTTTTATTAAAGATCAAAATCCCGTGAACGACAGGGATACACGCGAAAGAAGATTATTTGAATAGGAATTTTAAAAAAAGAAGAAACGTTACGCCACCTAGATAAAAATAAAAGGGGACCAAATTGGATACGAGAAAGAGAGATTTATATATATATATATATATATATATATATATATATATATATGTATATATGTATTAATTTCGTTTCATTTTTCTCGTACACATCAACCGAAGCGGTAGAGATGGAAACGATCTTGCGATATAAAAAAATAACGCGAGGCGTAGAGAGACGGGTGTCGGGGGAACGAGGAAAGGGGGTGAATCTACGTTGAAAAGGAAGTGATGGGTGGGGGGATACAGAGCGATTCTCGCCCCCCACCACCTGCCTCCCCCGCCTCCTTCCTCACTACGCCGCGACCCCGTAACTGCTTTGCTCCTTTCACCGCCCCCTCGCCTGCGGGCTCGCCCATTCAAAAGCGGCGAGCGAACCTCCCCCGAGTTATCATTTTCCTTTGTGCGTGCGACGTTTGAATTTCACGGGGAGACGCAGGGTGGGGGTGGGAGCGAGAAAGAGATTCTGTGTCGCAGTCTGATCTCGGCTCGAGGCGGAGGAAATATTGCGCTCTCGGCGGAGGCTGACGGAGCAGCTAGGCTTGATGTTGAATGGCTACAGGCAGTGATGGTAAGGCGGAATTGGAAGCACCAATGTATCTACTAGCTAGGTAATGGGAAGGTCCTCAAATGAAAAAGTAAGAGAGAGACGTTACTTCGCTCTGGTTAGGCCACACCTCGAATAAGCCGCGAGCATTTGGGACTCTGGTCATAAAGATTTAACCAAAAAATGTGTAAAATACATTTTTTGGTTAAATCTTTAATTTAATCTTTGGTCAAATTTGGTTAAAATACATACAATAAATATAAAGAATAGCTCCACGCTTCATTAAAAACAGCCACAAGCGATCATATAGTGTTTCATAACTTTTAGAGGGATAAGGGTGGGAGCCCCTAGAGACTCGGACCCTACACACTTGGCTTAGCCTGCTTGATAAATTAAGATCTGGTGTGTTTCAGAGCGAAACAGAGAATATTATCACGGCGCCTCACTACATCTCTAGGTCGGATAGAATCGATAAAATTAGACATACATTTCCGAACAGATGGGTACAAAATCTCGTTCTTTCCGCACACAATAAGCGGCCACAATAAAAACCGAGCTCCACTAAATACTCTCCCATAATACACGTCACCATTTCACCTTCCACAACCTTATCCGTTACATATTTACACGGCTGGTGTACTAACACCCCCTGTCACACGCCCATGCGGCAGCTCGCCGGGTAGTACGTAGATGTAGATACAATACGATTGGGCCATGCCAATTAGAAAAACGACTGGCCGCGCACCTTCAAGCGATTGCACTTTATGGTTATTAAGGTAATCTACCGGTCATGATAGGTTCAGATGAAAGATTAAAAGCCGTCTAGATTTTGACATATGCACGCCCCTATCGTTCTCAAATATTATATTTTTTAACTTCAGAGTCCATGGATTAGACACACCCTGAGACACAATGGGTTTGTGAAGAGCATATTTGAAGGTAAAGTAGAGGAAAAAGTCCCCAAAGGAAGACCCAGGAATAAGTTCATGGATCAAATAAAGAGGAAAGTACATAGGAGGAGATATCAGGAAGTGAGGGAACTAGCATTAGATAGGGAAGGGTGGAGGGCTGCAGTCAACCAATGTTAGGATTGAACGACCTATAATGATGAAAGGAAGAAAGTATATATCCGCTTGATTTTTACAGGAGAATGTATCTTTCCTCATACGCCATTTCTCTCTTCATCTAATCATATGCACTGCCTCTCTCCTACATGGAGAAGGGTGGAGGGCTGCAGTCAACCAATCTTAGGATTAAATGACCATGGATGATGATTTCAACACACGTCAAACTTTCTTCATCCCATGTATATTATAATACTCTTAAATTTCTGCAAGTTATCATGCGATATGCGACACTCCTCGACTTGCAATGCCACTACATAATTTCGACATCATATTCTATCACTCCATATTCTTTCTTAATCTCAGCGTACGTCCTTCCCTTCTTCACCCCGTCTATAAAACCTATTCTCTTTCTTTCCGTTCCCCGCTCGTCCAACCTCCGTCGCTCTATCATGTCCTTGAGCTACCCTTCGCCAACTTCACCTATTTGCCTCCCCCTAGTCTCATCCAGAAGTGTCCTTCCCTAACCAACTTTATCAAACACTTCCTCGTAAGTTTTCCTCTCCGTCCACCTCACATTCTCCATCCTCCCCCAAACCCACTTCTCGAACGCCTGTTGCCCATTCTTCATCTTCTATTCAATGAGTCCACGTTCGTACCCCATCCAACGCTACACTTCGAATTAAATTCTTTACCATCCTTTTCTTTTCATCCTGACCCAAAGTCCACTTCATCAGATCTCTGCTATCGATAAACACTTCCTTCGCCAGCGGCATTCTCCTCCTAACGTCTTCGCCGGTGATATTCGTGCTACACTGCGTCTCGATATTAAACCGCCAGAATATGGCGCGAAATGCTGAGAAATATGCGGAAATTGGCGATATCAATCGATATTGGACAATGAGCAATTCGCGACATCATACGATAAGTAACATACGCTCGACTTGCGATGTCACTACATACATTCGACATCAAGCGCCACCACTCTATGCGATAAATTCAACTTATACCTTACAACCTAAGCAATCTGCGACGTATCGTGTTATTTGCGATGAAAAATTTGTATCGCAATTCGATGTAGGCATTCAAGTATCGCACAGTCCTTGTTAGGGGTATGGAGGAGGGCGGGGGATAGACTGGAGCCTCGGGAGAAGCTCGAGTGCCTCCGGCTGTGTATTAGCACGTCTAACGCATCGTTGAAACAAACGGCCGCGTTGATTAGCGCGAAATGGCAATGTAGCCCACGCCCCCGAAATATAACCGCTGCCATCCACAGGCGCTCGGCGGTGCGCCATTCTGCTCTTCTGCCGCAGCGAACGACGCGGCAGTAGTAAACTTAACACAGACGCACACCTACTCCAGTACGTACGTTTCGTGACTGAGTGAGTGTTTCCTCCAAAGCTCGATTTTTTGAAGGCAGAATGACACTATTTTTGTCTATGTATCCGTCGAATATGACTTCTTTTCTTTTCTTTTAAGTTTCCGTCATGCATATTTCCTCTTCCACCCTTTGTACGAATTCCTATGGCCGGTTGCAAGAACATTTAATGATAGAATCAATAGTTAAGATATCCATGAAGTTATGGGCCTCATTAAAATATTCGGGTTACAGGAACACGTATAATTGTTATATAACTTATTTACCAATAGTTAATTACTTATATTTGGTCTAATATTCTACCGCCGGATAAAATTTACGAAATTTTAGCCGATGAATAATTGCTAATACCCATAATAATTAATCAGTAAGAGTGAACAAAATGGCCATTTGTCTCAAAACAACTATTTTATCAATTAATTAAGTCTCCAAGCGGATCATTACACATCCGCCAACTTGGTTACTTATGGATCTCATAACTCCATACCAAAAGTTATGAAACCAATAAATCTATCGAATGTTTCTACAGCATATATTGAATGGTTGCCACGGCTTATGGGTCACATAACTTTTAAGAATACGATTGTGCCGCTACTGCAACTAGCCATTAATGAATGGTACTCTCGTTTAGTCTTCATAATTCTTTGGCAAATTTGTATTACCATTGCCTCCGACCTCTTTTAAATTGCAGTTATTAGTGGTAATGCTTCACTGCCTTATAACAGCATGCTCCAAATACGAGATTCTTTCCTGACAGGCTTGTGTATGATGACAGTGTTCCTCTTATGGAAACATGCATTTTCTGTTTTTGCATTTACCAGTGACGGAGCCAGGGTGTAGTCGAATGTGGTCCATATCCTACGCACCCTTTGTTAATATTCAAATCGATTTTGAATTTATGCAAATTAATGTATAATTTTTTTTAACAGCAACTGGTTATTTCATCATTACTTGTTTAAAACAACTATTTAAATTAAAAATATGTTTGTTGTGATAAACAATAACCTGTGGGTATTGTATTCTTTCATAAATTTGCATAGCGAAAATCATCAAAAAATTGGCTGTTACACTGCCATAGCAATTGTCTCTCTTAGCTGCCGGAACACACAATTTTCTCCTGATTAAAGAAAACAAATCTCACCCCCACTAATACGTAATATGAACCCCTCAGAAACGATATCCTGGCAACTTCAATGACTATTTCGCTTCATAATTGATGGATTATCTATGTGATCCATAAATTCACGGCGGTCATACACGGCCGAACGGATGCAGACGTGAGTCCAGACGACGGGAATCGATTTGAGTACCGCGTCTCTGCGGCAATGGGTTTTCGCGGCCAGGATTTCACTCTGGGCGGAGAAAGGGGCGAGAGAGGGAGGGAGGAGAGAAAATAGACGAGGCGGAGGGAGTGTGCGCCCTTCGCGGTGCATTCGAGTTCAAGTTGAATAGAGAGGTAACAGGTGAGGGAGAATGTCGGGAGGGTGGATGCATAGGAGGAAGGAACGCGATGGAAGGAGACCTCCCGCCGGCAATGCGCCGATATGACGGGCCCGCCGCGTGCAAACGATGCTGCCGAAATTATTAGGCCCCGCCGCGCCGTCCCGACATAACTCAATCTTAAATGGAGGTTCTATAACTGGAATCCCGTTCCATCCGTTTCCCTTTACGCTAATGGCTAATTTACCGTGATAACTGAATACCTGCAGTATTTTTTCCTCAATAGATGAAGAATCATTTTTCGCTGAAAGAGCAATAATTTGGTTAAAGCGTTTTAAATTTGAAAAGTTAAAAAATTCTCATTTAATTTGTTATGGTGCGAAGGTTAGAATCTGGAATGAGGATTTTTAAATACACGTATAACAGCAGTAATAGTTATAAGATATTGGCGCAGGTTTATCCTCAAAATTTGCAAAGGGTTGGCCAGTAAGAAGATGACCTCTTCATTGAGGTGATTGAATGAAGGCAAATATGTCCGGAAATTTATAGTTAAGGGATGAACTGCATGAATATTTGCATAAAAACTTAAGTTTGCCTAGGTTCAAACCTGCGAAAGACAAAGCTGAACAACATTTTAGATGCCCAACCAGTTTTACGAACAATGCTAAAAGGTTGTGCGTATGATCTCGGCTGTCAGTCATCCTGAACATGAAATACGTCGACAATCCCATAATTCTTCAAGTCTCAGGTGTAAGGAAAGGTAGAGTTACACGCTGTATCTCGTTCAAAATATTTATAATGGATATGATTCCAAACTTACAGATGATCACGGTAATTCTCAACCCCACGAATAAGATATGTCGGCCTAAACTAATGAGATGAGTTGAACTCATTACCACCACTGCGCTAAAGATATTGGGAGAAATTAAGAGACGAAAAAATTTGGGTACAGATTTCTTGCACACTATTTAGGAACCCAACAACACCGAGAAAAGTCACAGATCAAAATACGATGGAAAAAGAAGTAATACTCAGCTGGTTAGGATGACATTGTAAGTGAAACTTCTGAGTGAACTGAGACCATGGCTGGGCTGAGCCATTCCATTAGATTTATCTGCTAATTTTCTCCCCAAGGAAGGAATGACATGAGGTCATTTAGATTAGTGAAATGAGCTCAGTGGGTTCCTCGGGCCATGGTGTGGGTGTTCATCTATGGAGGCTGTAATCTAGTTTTTAATATTGCTGAGCTCACAGGGCTTCATTTAGATAGGGGTCTTGGAGCCTTTGGCAATATGCAGTTGGTGACCAATGAGACGGACACAGGATGGTCACATGGGGACGCCAAGCCATGGTTTCTGGGTCACGAGGAAGACGAAGAAGCGGATGAGAGGCATTCTGGAGGAGGCGAGTTGGAGATGCGGTTGTGAAGGTGGTAATTGTGAATAAGGGATGAATAAACGCCTTTTTTCCGAAGAAGTTTCGTTCCCTTAATTGAATGTAAATTAAATATCTAATTATGATATGCATTAAAAACAGATTCGGTAAACAAGTTAAACAGCAGAAGTTTCCTTGGCAATGTTGACACGCTCATCACAATATGTGGGCTGTAAGCTTCGACCTGAACTGGAAGGCAGTTATTTAAACCTAAATACTCGTGTTATATTATTGTAGATGAACTAAGGTGAAAAATATATTAGGTGCCTCATTATATAATGCAAGTTATTTAAGTTCTTGAAGAATTTTCGTCGGGCGGATGTATAGATAAAAAAGTTATGTGAAGAGATGCCATTGCACTGTCAGTACGGCAATGCATTTCAGCTTTAAAATTCATCATTTTAAAACTAACATATCTTCATTTAGTGACCCATAAGCACTTCATTTTTTTTAGACTATACGATAGTAGACGTTTTACTTTATAATATATGTTAAAATTAAGGTAGATATCCCTAAATGTTTGCCTAAATCCTAAATCTTAAATCCTAAAAATCCGGGTTTGCCTTAAATGAAGGTTCCTCTACTACTGTTGAGTAGTGTCTCTCACTCACCGTGCGATTTTGGGGGATCTCTGGAGTTTCAACTCCAGCCCATGCGGATAATTTTTTCACAGCAAACTCCCCACATTGACATTGTTCACTTATCTACACCGTAAACAGCTGGTAATGAAAAGGCATGATCAATTCGGAGAACGGTTTACGAGCATATTCTCAAGGCCCCGTGGTGCCAGAAGTCCACCGCCGATTGCAGCAATTCCACGAAGTCATCGACTCGCCCGAAGAAACGCCCGAACCATAATGCGAGTCTCGTTTTTCAAATATCGACGCGGCGTCAATGAAACACCAACGTAGATCTTCCTTGTTCTTCCGCCAGATGGCAAATGGAACAGAAGAATCAAATCGGGAGATGTAACCCTCTAAATACCATCTTTTGTTAGTGGCACTATTGAGAAATGCCGAGTGTTACTACAACAAACTCTGACCACGTTATTATATAAAATCGTTGTACCAATATTTCATGCAATAAACCTACTTTTATTTTACCACAAAGTGTATATCTGATGATGACGCATAAGCGTTGAGAGACCTTTCAGAATTGTTCTCTGAAATAGCAAGTGGACAGTAAAAAGTCTGTTTTCATTACTTAAATCACCTCCGCCATAGCAAAAGGCCTAATAAGGCATACGTATGTTTCATGCACGTGATATTGAATAAAAATGTTGCCATTTATCACAGGAAGATAAACAAGGAACACCTATCCAATAAGATATAAAATTCATGAGTTCATACATCTGTCCACAACACTTTTCCCCCCGAGATGCTGATTCCGGTACATCGGTTAAGGGCAGTGTAAGGAATGTAGTGGCAGAAAAACATGGTGCTGATTGTTAATAATAAAAAAATAAAACCATTTTCCGTAAAGGAGTCTATTCCCTGCGAACTGATAGGGGAGTACGGTTGCTCTCAAGCTTAACTACCATGGTTAACAAATTCTGAAACCTCCATTGCTCACTTGAAAATGCTCAACCTGTTGTTTCAACGGAATTGCTGGCTCTCAACGGCTATGAAACCAATTGATTTAACGAGCTTCTCCGAGGCATTGATGACACAATCAACGTATTTTGATCCAAATTTGTTCAGATCGTAAACATTGTCGTCAAACGCGATACTGACACTTTCTCACACTGTTAACACGGTCCAATAAAGCAAAAAAATGCAGTAATTTATTGGTTGCAGTTAAGTTAGCAGCGTTGCATACCTTTCCTCTCCGTTACCCCTTACAGACCAGCTTTCCCCTCCTTGAAGTCACGTTTCTCGCGGACGACTGCCACCATCTTACGCTACCACTGTGGGAGAGGCCGCGATTTCCGCCGGCATCGGTGATCTATGTTATTTTCTTCATTCGTCAGCGAGTTTTCGCTGCCGATTTCATGTAATTTCAAATAATCAGCATCGAAGAGCTTTTCCCTCCTTGAAGTCACGATTCGCGCAGGCGACTGCCACCACCTTACGCTACCACTGTGGGAGAGGCCGCGACGTCGGTGATTTATGTCATTTTCATCATTCGTCAGCGATTTTTCGCTGCCGCTTTCATGAAATTTCGAATAATCAGCCTTGACAGACAGCTCGAGACGAACTCGGAAAAAAATCCTCGAGGGACCATTTTACGGCCCGGAAATTATCCCGAACCCGGGAGGAGAGGAAAGGAAGAGGGAGGGGGCGATTGAGTATGTGCGTGGGAGGGGCAGCGGGATGAATACTGTCGCGACAAGGGGACCTATACGATGGGGGAATGTGACAGCTTTCCCGGGGCGATTGGAGGGGACTAAATGCGGAGGAAGTGGGATCCGCCCGCCTCCCTCGCATACATGCATGCCCTTGACGAATTTCAGACAGCAGTTGAGGTCGAGTCACAGAGACAGATTTGGATCGGCTACGACGTGGGAAGCGGTGGGTTTAGGCCAAAGTTGATATGCTGCTCCATAAATTTCATCCATCGTGATATCATTAGGAAAAAACATCCCCCAAGAAGATGCCTACGCATTGTTGATGCGGTTTCTACACGAAGAACACGTGAAAACTTCGAAAAACGTCGTGTTTCATTCAATAAAGCAGGTTGGAAAATTTCGAATGAGACAGATTGATTATAAACATGGACAGCCACGAGAATATCATCATTGGTTGTTTCATCCTAGGATTGATTGACTGCAGCCCTCCACCCTCCCCCATCTAATACTTGTTTCCTTACCTCCTGGTATCTCTTCCTATGTACTTTCCTCTGTATTTGGCCCATGAACTTATTCCTGGGTCTTCCTCTGGGGACTTTTTCCTATATTTTACCTATAGTTATGTTTTTTTACAAACCCATTGTGTCTCAATGTGTGTACAACGCATCTTGTTTCTCTTTCCTGCATGGTGTTCCAAATGGTTCTTTCCTCTTCTACTCTCATTCGGACTTCATCATTTCTTATTTTGTCCTTCCAATTGATCTTCAGCATCCTCTTCCAGCACCAAGTTTCGAAGGCTTTTAGTCTTATCTGGTCCACTTTTCCAATGGTCCATGCTTCCCATCCATAGTGTGCTACGCTCTGCACGAATGTTTTCACATACTGTTTCCTGGTTTGTAGTCCTATCTTCTTCGAGCACTGCAGTTATCTTTTTACCATGAACGTCTTCTTAGCTTCACGATAATAAATCGCCTGAAAATGTCGATTTCAATATTAATTCTACAATGATGATGAAAAGTAGGTGGTTGGAACAGGAAATGAGTGGCGAAGGGTTGTTTGAGACCGCGAAAGAGGGAAGGCGAAGAAATAGAAGAAAGATAATAGGTTGCATAGACGGGATGATGAAGATTTAGACTCGTACCTGGATAAAGAATGTATTATTATACTACTATACATGGAAATATCTAGAAGGTTTCACTATTTTTCCTTTAAAACTATTTTAAACGGTAGATTACCGTAATAATATTTACCCCTCACAGCGTCCTCCGACCGTTTTTGCTGCCTACTCCGAATTTCTCTCGCCGATACATTTTTCTACTTTAAGAACTTTTCGACCGCTTTGCGAAATAAGTTCAATGTTTTTCACACCCGTTGAATTTCCACGGGTACCTTCCGCTAGTACACAATAAAATGCCAACGAGAGTAACGGCAGTTCGCTCTCCTCATCCTCCCACACGAACCCCTCACCCTCTTCTCGTAACATAAAATTTTCCCCCGACACTTCCCAATTTCGCTCCCCTCCAGAGAATTTCCCCCGAGGCTGGTGCCTTGCCGTGTACCACTCTTACATCTCCTCCAGACCCGCCACTATATCCGAAGCATTCCCTCTCACGATCCCCGGCCACTCCCAGAGCGCTGCCAGTCGAAGCCAACCGCCATCCCTCATCCCAGCCACGCGATAACTACTACGCCCCCCCAATCGCACGAATACCCTTTCCGGAAACTAACGTGGTGAGCCTTCCTAACCAGATATGTCGGAATGTATGTAACGATCACAGGTTTATGTTACTTCGCTAGTGATAGCGACGAAAATGGGCCAAGTCACTAGGAGGCGAGGATGGCAGTGCGAGACGATATAATTTCGGCTAAAAACAGAATTTAATTCATGCTTTCGGCTACCAATTTAGTTAACAACATCTTCTTGGGCATGGGTACGGTAAGAAATGCTTCAAGTTTCGAACGTGTAAATAAATATTTTACTATTTTGACTCAACTATACCAAGAGTAAATGATGAGTTAAAAACACAATTACAAGTTATCTTAAGGCCGCTTTACGCGGTACATTTTATTGCACAAACGAATTTATCATAGAATGTAAAAGAAAATTAATGGAATTAGAACAGGTTCTATTTCCCTTTCAGCCATTCAGACAACCATACAATTTTCCGCTTCACACAGTAAACTTTCCTTATGAAAGAGTTCATAAATTCGTTTGTTCAATAAAATGCTCTGTGTGAAGCAGCCTAATGCTCCATACAGAATTTTACTATGTTTACGGGGAAAACTTTTCATTTGTCCTTCAAAACGTCGGTCCCGGTGGCGGCGGGGTAAAGTCCACGCCTGCTAACCCGAGGGTCGCGGGTTCGAGTCCTGCCTGGGTATAATATTATCTGCCCAGGACATGGGTGTTTGTGTTCGTCTATTGTTAATCATCCGTTGTAAGAGGCTTTAGTTGTGATGTTTTCGGGAGTGTGAGTACTAATTAAAAAAAATAGATATATATCTTTCCTGGAGGTGATACAGCGTACACTAATACATTATCTTTTCCGTTTCCTTTCCCAATTTTCATATTAAAAGTATAACATAAAAGATAATTATGATATCAATGAATACACTTGATTTTTACACAATTAAAACAAATAATTATCATAATATAACATTTTCCCTTGACATTTTTGCAACATTCAAACCAGTCACACCATCAAAAACTGAGAAGGTGAAAGTAACGGTGCTCCGTATCTCATTTTTATTCCAGTCTTTTCAATATCGAAGTATGGTGAAGGTCATGCCACCTCAAAGTGTTTTCCAGCCCCTAGGAGTCACTTTATATTTGACTCGGACTTCGGCAGTAGTTTTCCGTAATAGGAAGAAGTCAGGGTACTTTTTTTTTAGTCCCAGCCCGGCGCGACGCTTCCATTAAGAGCATGAAGCGTTCAGCTTCCACGGCACGTAATATAATCTATACGCATGTCACGATACATGATGGTCTAATGACCAGTTTTTAAAAGCGTTCAGTTTATATAATGACTTCATATTTAGAAATTGTCACTTAAAATATCAGTAGTAAATAACCGTACGATACCCATCCTTGCTAGAACGATGCGGAAACTAGTTTAAGGTATGCTATTATGATGGGATTTTTAACCCATAAAAGATTTTTAAAAATTCAAGCCCCGCGTTAGCTGCAGAAAGTGTGTGCAGATTTAAGACCTAGAAATGAAGTAGGAGGGTCTTCATATTTCAGAGAATATTCGTCAAATTTGAACAGACAATACCGTTAAACTGAAAAATGATAACCAAAGGATAGTTATTCTTAATTGGCCTCGTCGCGACAGTGAAGAAGTCTCTGAATAAAGTAGATATCTTGTGAATGTATCTCGCTCAAACTACATTTAAAGAAAATTTTTAATCGCTTGAGTAAAAAGGCCTTCATGGTTAGCGTGAGTGTAGATTCACAACAAAAAAATCAACTCGTCAAGACCACGTCGACAGTGCAATAATCTCTCACCCCTTTTTCATCCCTTCCCACTTCACATCGTTCGACGATGCATTGTTACTCGAGTCACGTAACGCAATCGCAACCTCCCCGCTCCACCTTTCCTCCTCCTCCCCACCCTGTTCCACACATCCTCCGCCAACTCCCAAGATGCCGTCTTTGCGACATTTTCCGGAAGAGGTCCCCTTGTCCTTCCCTCCGGTCCAAGGGACAAGGGGACTTACCACGGTCCACGATTTAACGGACATAACCGACATCTACGAAATGGAATAACTTCCGTTTCCTCGGCTCGTAAATTTCGGGCGAAATTTCACGGGAAATTATATTTCGCGAGCTATTTCTGAATTTACAGAGCGAGAATAGAAACGGCTCGGCTTTAATTCGATGCCACCGAATCAGTGTCATTATTTGGCATATTGCGGTAGGTACGAGCCATATCAGTGCTCGCCTCTTTGCAAAATATGCTGTGGTAACGCAGACGTGATATATTTTCTCCTCTATTTTTTTTGAGAATGTAAGAAAGAAGGGTATCATTTATACGTAGTATATCAAGTACGAAGTATATCAAGGAATAAATGTTTTTCTGAGGAAGCTAAAATTGCAGTTTACGAATGTGTACTTGTTCTTCCTTCACAAATTCTGAAGATTTAGGCGATTTGCGTGGAAACGAAGCATCACTGATAAATCACTGTGTAATTCGCTCACTTATGTAATTTATCGGTGATGTTCCGCTTGTTACAGCATAATTATCACCTGATGATGCTGTAACAAGCTAAACTTAAGTCGTAATTAACAATAAACTCGCGGAATTCGCCTCATTTTGTTATTTTTCGGTGGTTCTCACCTTAAAAAAGGGTTGGGAAATATGCTACACCAGAATTAGCACAAGGGTAAGCTCAATGCATTTAATTAGGGGTGCTTAAGTAGTGTTTGTCACAAAAGCAGAAAGTATAGTGGGGAAAGAGTGGGCGATGATAGAATGTGGAATGGACACCGCTGTGTTCGACTAGTACGAAATGAACGAGATCCTTTGGTTTGGCATATCAAGAGAATTAATGAGAGTAGAATACCCAACTAGATATATAATGAAGGAGTGGGTGGCGTGAGAAGCACGGTTGGACCGAGACAGCCATTGAATGAGGTGGAAGAGACTTTGAAGAGAAGGAATATTGCAAATAGTGGGTAGCTGATAGATGTTTGCGGTATCTTTCCAGATAATCGACCAAAATCCTTTTTTTTTTAAGGCTGAACAGCAAGAAGCTGGTCACATGGAATAGTATGGGCGGAAGAGACAACAGTGGACAATTTACCTGCCGCGATAAGTAGGAATATGCAGAACCAAAGCAATAAACTACGTGCGGGCATGTACAATACCAATTGATACTAAGTCCGTGTTAGTGGTATGATGATTGTATTATTACAATACATTATTTAATTAATCATGTATCGTAATACTATCCAAAAGTTGACTTCAGCGCCTTGAAAAGATGGGTCCCCATGATTATTCGTTTTCAGTTCACAAAACACAGAACCCACTGTCTCCATCCTGATGTATGCATCAGAAACATTATTAATGGTGAGAAAGGAAGTGAGTAGATTGCAGGAGTGTGAAATGAAATTCCACAGAACAAGAGCAGAAAAAAACCAAAATGGACAGGATAAGGAATGAAAGAATTAGGGAGATAAACCAGGAGGAACCGCTTCAGGATAGGATGGAGACATCTTGGCTGATATAGTTTGGGCACATAAAGAGAAGAGAAACTGAAAGAATTCCGAGGAAGATACACGAAATGGAAATTCAAGGAAAGCGGCCTCGAGGAGGACCACGGAATAGGTGGCTGAAAGGCGAGGAAGAGAGCGCGGAGAAACGATGTATATGATGCAGACACGACAAGTGGCTGGGGAATGTAAGAGATGATGATGATGATGACAGTTCATATATTCACCAATTCAAGCAATAGAATAGCTCAGATATCCAAAATTGTCACTGGATTGCATCTAACGCAGCAACGAAGGCTCTAATAAGCACAGAGAAAGTGTTCCGTTCCAGCCACCGAGGGAGAATACGAGGACATTCATCTTACTAGTGGTGACGACGAAAAGAAATTCATTGTTTCCAATTTTTTATTCCTCAAAGGTAATTGATGTCCGGAGGAGATAGGGAGAAGATTTTGATTCTGAATAGGAGGAGAGAATTCAGTAGTCTCAGGAGTGACTTCGTGGAATTAATTTAACATTGTAATTGAAAGGAAACTTTGTTATTACACATAAAATTTTATTTAAAGATGACCCGGGCTTCGACGTGGCACGACATCATTCATCATCTCCTGATGATGACGTGCATCACACCCACATCACAACCCTAAAATAAATAATGAATTTGAGCTTTTAATAAAAGTCTTTGAATATCACAGTCTTTAAGTAAAATTTCATGAGGAATAAAAAAGTTAACTTTCAATTACAGGGGGAGAAAAGATGAAATCTACATAAGTTTTTTTTTGGGACCAAAAACTTTCACTTTTCCTCAGTGTTAACCGATCCAAGTGACATAGAGGCTTCTCGGAGGCAATAATTCCGTCCCTTGAATCACAGTGGTTGTAATCTATGGACGGGCATTTCCGAATTAATTGCGATCTCCCACACCGTGAAAAATCTCTCGGGACCTCGCCGAGCATTACAAAATGCTTTCACTGATAAACTACCATGGATAAACTCTTTCTCCTTGATATAGCGGCGGTAAATTTTATTCTAGGCCGTCTAAAACGTTAAATTTAGGCCTAATGAATAAAAATCGGCGTACAAAGATTTAGAAAATACCACGAAAAAATTATAATATTGAGAAGTATTACCGATATATTGGGTTAAAGGAAATGAATGGACGCCATGGACTTAAAGAGATATTTTACTAAAACTCCCAATGGTATCTATGAAACTGAAATGTGGGAAGCAGAAAATGGTGAAAATAATATAAAACGGCGTTAAAAGATTTAGAAAATACGACAAAAACAAGTAGGATACTGAGCAGCACTACCGAAATATTGGGTTCAAGAAAATGATTGGACGTTATCGACGTCAAGAGATATTTTAATAGAATTCCCCCAAAAATGTATGGTATTTATAATAAAGAGATTCGGGAGGCTCAAAATGGCGAAAATATGACAACATTATAAATATCAAACATAATTCTAGTTCGAAAGTAGCCAAGATCATGTTAAATGCTTAAAATACAAATTTTACTTTCCAGAGTAACGAGCGGTCTGAAAAACAAGTGCGCGAACATACTAGGTAGAGCAGGTAGAACTATTCAACTCCAGCAAGAAGGCTTCAAATATCACACTGAGGCCTCGGTAAAAATTAATGGCCTCCAGTTCACTGTTCTATTGATGAAAAATATTCACAGTAAGCCAGAATAATCCTCTCATCATGAGAACTACACCCCTATAAATAATAAATGAGCGCCTAGTTAATGACCAACAGATCGAGTTCCGATCGTTTCATAGAGATATAGAGAGACTGGCCTCATTATTTCCCCCTTCGCGAGTGTCTCCGACTCAAATGGACCACCGTGGGAGGGCCCACTCACTCAAACAATTTAAAGCGGTCACTTCTGCATGGGACGTACGATAAAGAAATCGTTCATTTCTCGGCGGAGCCGGAACGACAGCGGGTGTTGAGCGGAAGAGACGCGCAAACAAATGGAGGTGGAGGAAACCAGAGTCCCACCGTAACATGAACAACGGACGGCATGGATTCGGAGATGGAGAAAAAAATCCAAAAATAAAAAAGCACGGAGATATGAATACGTATAGTGAAAATCCTTACTACACTGCGCCCCAACATTTTGATTTTGATACGGCGAAAAAATGAATACTTGACTCATTTCCGACCAGTTGTAGGAACTACATTTAGGATTATAATAGAGTCATGGGACACATAGGCCATGGCAATCATTCAATAAGCGAATTTGGAGATGAAAAAATCCGTAAAATAAAAAAAAATTTGCAGTTATGAATGCATTGATTGAAATTGCTTACTACCCTACACCCGAAATTTTTGATTTTGATGCGGCGAAAAAATGGATACTTGGCATATTTACGGCCAGGTTTAGGAAGTACATATATGTATTCAATAGAGTTACAGGACACAGAAGCCATGGCAACCATTCAATAAGTGGATTCGCATAAGAAAAAAATCCATAAAATGAAAAGTTTAGGAGATATGAAATCATAGAGTAAACATGCTTACTACCCTACATCCCAACCATTTGATTTTGATACGGCGAAAAAATGAATACTTGGCACATTTATGGCCAGTTATAGGAACTAAAAACACTTATTAAATTGAGTTATGGGATCCATAATCTATGGAAACCATTCAATAACTGCTGCAGAAACATTCGATAAATTTATTTGTTTTATAAATGATCTTATAACTTGCGGATTGGAGCCATAAGTTTCGTAAGCAGGCAAGATGGCGGACGCGCGATGAACCGCTTGGAGAATTAATTACTTGATAAAAATGTTATTCGTGACAAATTACGCGGTTTTTACTCTAGCTGACCGATTATTATATGCATTAGCAATTATATACCCCCGTGTCCCTACTTCCAGATAGTCACTATCCAAGCGCTCCCTTATTTTTTTTCTCTCTTCTCTTCTAAATATCCCTTACGGTAAACATTGACCCTTTCACCTTATCTTCCAGCGTCTTCGCTAATCAAACCATGCATTATTACATAACAAAGTATTTTTTACTGTCTCACCATGTTACACTTACCATCAGAATTTTTTACCATCTTCTTGTAATGTTTAGGAGGGCATTGGGATAAGTACTGAGCAAAATATGATTTTCTGTAGATGATGAAAAAATTCTACAAAAGATTATTTTATTTTAACCTATTCTGTGGCGTTCAATGGACTTAATTGAGTTCCAAAGATTGAAAGCACTATTCTTAAATACGCACTACCTTTTCTCAATTAGATCATTATTGAATAATTTTAACTGGGAAGGGGTTGAATTTCCGAACAGCGGAGAAAGGGAGGAATTGATTTAAAAAGAAAGGTTGAGAATCACTGATTTAGGAGCTCCGCCGACCATAGCGACATCGAGACCTCCTCCTATCACCCCTCCCCTTCATGCTCAAATTCTCTGACCCCTCCCACCTGTTCAAAACATCTATTCAGCATCCGCTCACCTATATGTCGTCTCGCATGCCGCCGAGAAGAGAGAGAGAGGAAAAGAGGGCGTGACCGTTCCGAGCCATCGCTCGCCGTAAACACTTCAGGAGGGGGGGGGGCGCGAGTTTTACGACGACGAACCAATATTGGGTTGGGGGAGCGTGGTGAGGGGCAGGGGGGCGGAGGCGGGTGGCGGCTGTTGTGTGGTTGGGAGCGGCGGAGTAAGTAACAGAGGGATATGGGGAAGCATCGAAGTTTCCTTCGCGGCTCGCCGTGAACATCCATTGGATTGGATCCAAACGGGCGGCGGGCAGGCGCGGGCACGAATCGGTCGTGACGACTCGGTACGCGTGGGAGGCTGAGTTATAACCATCGGATAGGCACGCCCGGGGAAGGAGATGGGGATATCGTTGGGTGGTCGCCGGTGCAACCTCTCTCCCTTCCCTTGCATCCGAGCGCGCATCTTGCATTCCTGCTGGGAATCAAACGATACTGACCAGTGATTTGTTGGTTATTTGTGGTGTGGCGACCGACAGTTGAGATCATTTGCGTCATACTGAGGAGAGGCGGGCGGGTTGGCTAGGGAATTGTAGGAGGTGGGGAGAAAACTCTCCGGCGCGGGCTTAATACCGCTTTCAACGGAAGGCGCCAAAGAGACCAGAGATTAAAGCCCCCACGGACGGAATTCTGTACTTGAAGCGCTCTCCACATGGCATCCAAGTAGGGATCGGGCTACTGACCAGTTATCGAAGTGATTCAAGACAAACTTCAAGAATGTGTAGAGCCAACTACTTTTACAAGTTGCTCCGACTCAGCTTTCAACCACCATACAGCAATCATGGCCGTTCAAGGGACATACAAATAAGATTCTTGCTGTTGCTTGGAGTATTTTTTGTTTGTCCTAATTTACTCGCAAATTGTCCAAAAACCAGATCAACAGCATAAATGTTCGATCGATTCGGGAACAAGGGCTATGGCACGGATTCTTTCGCAGGTGGAGATAAGCAAACACAGGTAGGAATTAAATCTGTGACCCAGGGATCAGTAGTCGAGTTCTTGAGCTCACAGCCGCCAAAGCTGGCAAACCAAACTGTAGATTTCGAACTAAAGAGCATTGCAGAGACAAGATGACTTCTGAAGTCATTTTTATGGGAATCTCCAAGTGAATTGTAAAGGCCGCTTTACCCGGTACATTTTATTGTACAAACGAACGCATGAACTCTTTCATGAGGAAAATTGTTCCGTGTAAATCGGTGAATTCTATAATTGTCTGAAAGACTGGACGGGAAATAGAACCTGCTCTCATTCCATCATTTCATTATACAATCGTTTGTGCAATCTGATGCATTCGTTTGTGCAATAAAATGCACCGTGTAAAGCGGCCTTAAGGCATTGTCTCTATCCCTTGGCTATTATGAGAAATTGCAGTTGGACACTTGATGAGCTAAACAGCTTTATATCAAAAGTTCCACAGAATAACCATAGGGAAACTCACGTATTATTGCTAGAGGAGGAAATAATCCAGAGTCGGGATTGAACATCGTGCAACGAATACAACTATATTCACCCAGTGTACGGTTCAATATTGGTGTATAAGGAGGCACGGAAACGGGCGTAGAGCTTCCTCAAGCAAAACGAAATCACGATCAGAGCAATATTCTACTAAGATATCGGAGGAAAGAGGAGAGCAAGGTGGATTATCTTTAAACAAGTGAGATTTTTTTCAAGAGTCGCAAACGTAAGGAGGATTGTGGGTGATTTTGGAACGCCTCAATAAAATCCATACAATGCTGTATTCACGCCAGCGACATCGTCCACTTCTCCAAAGGCGTACCTCCTTAGTATGGATGATAGGATGGCAAACATATTTAAGCAGCACTTGAAAAACTTTTTCCTCTGGACATGAAATCTTTGATATTTCTCAGAACTTGTAAAAATTCCCAAGCGGTCGGAAGTGGCAATTTTTTTCGGACCTTCATTCCCCAGCGATCGTTGGCCCCTTTAGGCAAAGGGCATCAATCCCTTACGACCACCATCCCTGCATTCGAGGAGCAGATCGCCGTTCTTAAAGATGGTCTCAGGCCCCGTCTCAATTTATACCCGACCACGTGCGATGCGAGAGGGACTCGCTCCCGCGACTGCTAAGGACGCCACAAACAGGTTGCCTTGATCCTAACGCTTTACATCCCGCGACGGGGTGGAAGAGAAAAAAAAAGAAGGACGCGAACTTTATAAGGGCTTCCTTGCCTCTCGATGAGCCTTTTATTTTTACTCTCTTCCATCTCTCCTCCCTCACTCTCTATCTCTCTTTTGTCTTCCAAAAAGGGAAATGGTCGAGGGTTGCTTTCCAATATAACGAGTGCCCCCTTGGTCGCCGCGGCCCCTAAGACGCAGCTCCCTTTCCTAATTCAACGGATAAGGGATGTTGCTCGCCGGGAAAGGGCAAGGATCTCCAGCGGAGGACGTGAAACCAAACGTCCTTTGCTCCCTACTGCCACATTACCCTTGAACTGCAGGACGAGAGCAAGACGAGAAGTTTGAACGAGTGCCTTCCATTCGCTGAAACACCTTTTCCACTATTTTTTTCCAGCAGAAGCTGATATTTTACTCAGTCATTTGATAAGTCATATACGTTAACATATTTTATTCATAAAACTTTTACAATACCACGTAAATAAGTATAACTTTTTTATTCGCTGAAATCTGCGGCAGAACCCAACGCCATACATTGTGAGCAATCAGGTTCCACTTTTGACACTAAAGTGGTATTTATATACATGGCAGTGTATCCATCCGCTTAAAGCTACATTCGTTTACGCCGTATTGTAAAAGTTTAATAAATAAAATTTGTAAGCCATAGAATACCACCAAAGTGACAAAAGACAGAGTTTTATTTAGTCATATCCGTTATATGATTCACGGTACGTAAATATGAAAAGCATTTTCACTTTCATGTTTAAAACAGAATCTGCAAAACTGTTGTAGGGTTAGGATACACCATTTTGAGCTTTTATTTGGTTTGAAGGACATGGATATTAAACTCCTTACCAGCGGAGCTAAGACAGATTTTGTGTAGGTAGATTACGGCTTGCTTCTTTAACATTCTAGGGGATTTTTACTCTCTGACTAACTCCCTTAACCTGTAGATTAATCTGAGAATCTGTAAAATGAGTAACCATAAGCATAAAATACATCTATTGATGGAGCAATACGTGTTTCATGCATCATAGAGAAAAGTATCAGACCTCTTCATCATCCTCAAGATCGTCCAATATCGATTGTGTTCTCCCATCTATATAGGTCTTCGCAATGTACATAAATCCGCCATTAATGTGCATATTTTTCTTAATTCTCCATGAGCATGGTATAGGTTTCCCCACGTTTTTGTTGATTTGGTAGTGTTTTGAAATTTGAAATGACAGCTTGTGCCGCATGCTCGCAGATTACCTTGTGTGAGTTATGGCAGTATATGGCAGTATATGCTCAAATAGCATAGATATTAATGGCGGATATGTGGTGGAAATGGTTGCGAGGACTTATATCGAAGGACAAATACAATTGATATCGAAAGACCTTGGTACAGTTCACCATTTTGCGCCATCTTTACGAATTTCGAAACGTGCTGGATAAATTCTTTGCGATGCCACAGCTCCGTAAGGGAAGATTTGCCACTCTTTGTCCACTAAACATAAAGAGAATGAAATCATACTCTCAGTCACCTCATGAAATCATGCAGGTTCCTCCTGAAACAATCCGTCCATAGCGAGACTGAAGTTTCGCCTTTGTGGAATGTAAATACTCATCCGACAAAAGTATGAACCATTGGACTCTATTCTCTTTCATTTTTTTATAAACCTGTCAACGTGCATTTTCTAGGTCCCGTGGTATTGATGTATCATTATTTTACCACGAGAACCTGGAGGAGACGCAAGAGTTTAAATATGACCTCATAAATTAAAGGCATTTTATGCCCATCCACCTGTTCGTTCCAACCTTCCCTCTCGAGCGTGACTCATAGCTTCCCGCGAAATGAGCGGGCCGTTCTCGTACACACCCGACCACAAAACCACGTCTTATTCCCCCGTCTCCCTCCTCAAACCCCCGGACAATGGAGGACTGTGATGACATTAACTGGGAGCGTCCCTCCTCCTCTTATACTCGAGAATCATCTTAAAGCGGACGGATACACTGCCGTGTATATAAATATCAGTTCAGTGTCAAAAGTGGAACCTGAGTGCACGAAATGTATGGCGTTGGGTTCCGCCGCAGATTACGGCGAATAAAAAAGTTAAAACAGTTACATAAAGAAACTCACCTGGACTAGAAAAATGAATCATCGACTATGCTGTAACTCCTAGAAGAATGGAAGTAATAGTGATTGTAAAAAAAGTCATTCAATTAGAAGAGCTCACCTTCACAGATATCGCATTGAATCAGAATCACGATTCAATTTTTAAGGTAGTTTGAGTGAAATATCGCTTCACTTAGAAATCAATGAATTTGGTCTCATTTTAAAGGTAAACATCTCACCATCCAAATTCACCAAAAATTCAACCCCTTAACGCACTACTTTTCGAGATTTTTGGCGAAAAATACCACCCCTTTTACATGGAAAATGGTACTTACGTGTATGCACTCCAGGGAGACATTGTTTACCAAATGAGGAATTTCTAACCCCTAAGTCTCGTCAAAAAATTAACAGTGAGTAGTCTGTTTGTTTTCTCGACTTTTTTTGAAAATTAATCATATTGTCAACGGAGTAAATTTTCCATTATTGCAAATATCCTTCCGTTTTGGAGGAGTTGCAGACGTAGAGGATCTTCGGGTATTATGGAATACAGTTTACTTTTGTAGTTGTATATCCAAATTTAACTCATTCTTAGCTCTCTTTTACATTTTACCATAAGCTTCAACTATTTAGTATTATGTATTTGTGTTTATCTCAGTAAAATTTAAGACATTTGCCACTGAGAAAAAGTTTAAATAAAAAGTTGCACTTGGAGGGTAATATGGGATAGTCGGAAAATATGGAATAGGGTTGTAAAAATGTAGATAATCATATATGTTTGAAACAAAACATTATTGCATACAAAACGCAATTATAGGATTGCTTTAAACTTGAGATCTCAAAAGAATTGCTTGAGATATCAAAAGAATAAGAGAATAATGCATTTATCTATTTGCACAAGTCACAAATATAATCCTCCTCAGCACCGGCACGGTCAAGTTGGGCCCACATTTTACAAACAACGCATCTAACCCACACTTCTCCTCTTCTATCGTCTGAAAACTTTCCTTCACAGAACAAACATTCTGCATCATCATCTGATGGTACAGAAGATGGTTGTACATAGTCCAATTGTGATGAAACGTCTGAGTGAGAAGGTTCGTCACTGCCACTGGAAGCGTCCTTCGAAACAAACTCTAATTTCTGGCAAAGTTTTTTTTTCCGTGGCTTGAAGCTCTCTTGTTCTTGCCTTGAGTTACCAGGACCACTGTTGTTGCTTTTCTTCTTTCCTTTTTTATTAATGTGCTGTTGCTTACCGTTTTTGTGTCGGGCAATATGGAATACCTAGTATTCCAAAATGCTCGACACACTATCTTGGATTTCAAAACATCACAACAGAACCAATTGTAGCCATAACCATAAACCGAGCAATATATAACAATCTACAACTCTTTAACTTAATAAATTGCTAGTTTTAATCACTAGTGTATATTTTCAATAATTAGTACATATTTTCGAAAACTTACCAGCAAAAATGTTGTGAAACTACGAAAACAATTTTTCTGCGCCGTAACTCACACGGTGCCTCGAGACGAGCTGGACTCGCTACAGAGCATTATGGGAACATGTTGAAGTAGTTCATGCGTCTCCCGCTTGTTTGCGCCAATTGAAGAATGAGAAATCACGGTGTTCCATATTGCCCGACTATTCCATAATACCCGAAGTTCCTCTACCGCGCGAAAAAATGATTCAAGTTTAAGAATTGTATACATATTTTTATTTTATCACAAACAATTTATGTCATGTAAAACTATATTATTACACCATTAATAATGCAATATTTAATTCATGTGTCCTACAGCTGATGATATCAAAACGTATAATTCGAATGTGGTCTCCATTATGACTAAGGAACTATCTCGCTCAAATAACCTTAAAATACAAAAGTCAGCTAGTTTGGAGCAGCGAAATGAATCTTTCTGAATTCAGTTCCGGATCATCGATAGAGAAGGAAAGGAATAAAATTTAGACCAATTCTTTTTAACTCCGCATTCTCTTGCGTTGCACTTTGGTAGTTTGTAAATGAATTCCTCTCTTCCTCTCTTCGTACATTCATCAATTCTAATGTAAGACACATGAACTCATAATTTCAATTAGATAAGTGACGACCATCACATCGGAAAAATTGGCTGTTGACAAAATAAGAAAAGATGAAGTGAACGGAAGAGTAGATAAGGATCGGATCACGTGGAACACCATACAGAAAAGAAGAACCAGATGGGTTAAACACACCCTGAGACACAATGGGTTTGTGAAGAACACAATTTAAGGTAAAATAGAGGGAAGAGTCCCCAAAGGAAGACCCAGGTATAAGTTCATGGGCCTATTGAAAAGGAAAGTACATAGGAAGAGATACCAGGAGGTAAGAGAACTTGGATTAGATAGGGAAAGAAGGATGAAAGGCTGCAGTTAACCAATCTTAGGATTGAACAACCAATGAATGATCGGGAACCAATCTCAAATCTATCTTGTACTCAACTTTATCTCAAGCGTGAGAGATGATGTTACATGTCTCTATCAAAATTCGAAGCTATTTACCAGTGTTTCGTTCCTTTTCACTATCTTCCGAACGAGTTCAGGGCACCCTTGAAAATTATCATTTACAGGAAGCAGAGGCGCACTTTGACCTCGTCAAACAAAAAAAAAACAGCCATTAGAAGTTCTGTGGTTAAAAATCACTCCCATTCATGCCACCACTGCGATGGAAAATGAAAATAATACGGATCCCTTGACTCGCGGTCAAAAAGAAAATAACGAATATCCAATTCAGTAACAAAAGCCCTCCTTTGAATTCCGCGGACGGTTTCGAAATGAAGGAACGCCTCGTGGAGAGGTTAGATCCAAGATCAAGCGATGACTCCATACGAGGACGGCAGGCGTTTAATGATCGCAAGCAGTGGACCATGAGAGATAGATCACGAAAGAGTTAGGGCTTGTATATTGAACACACATGAGTCTCTGTATGGATTACCATAAGAAAAATGTACCGGTTAAGGTGAGTTCAAAATGGAAGTGATTGAAAATCCTCTAAAGGTTCACATATACAAGGCTTCATGCGCGAAAATATTACTTTTTTCATCCCAGCATACTTCCTGCGCCCTTCTTCATCCCATCCATTTAACAAATTGGTTTTCCTCTACTTCCCCGCTTACCCAACACCCTCCCCAGATCACAGGTTTAAGCAATCCTTTGCCCCTCATTAGCTCTTTCGGCCACCTGCTCTGCCGACTCATAATCTCCTCCTAACGGATTTGCTAATATCCTAACCTCCTAAACCTCTCCCCAATCTCAACATCCACTCTCACAATAGTCATAAGATCCTCATCTCAATATCTATGCTACTCAGAATACCGCACGAAGCCGTAACCTTCCCAAAGTCATTCCAAGTTGCCGATGCAAATCTTAGGAACTCCCTACCTGAAGAATTAAAGAAACTGCAGTCTCTGAACCAATTTAAAAACCGTATTTATAATATATTTTCCCTTCTCCTCTTCATGTACATAAATGTATCACCCACATTTTATATAGCAGCTTGTATGTTTTCTCTTGCTAAAAATCGTATATTCTATTGTTGTTACATTGGAACCATGAAAAACTGTTTGTAGTATTTTTGTTGTACTCAATGGACATGATCCCAGTGCAAAATAAATTATATATCTAATCTCCTCAAGAAGTTTTCTCCCATCACCCACGATACAAAGCCTGGTTCGTCTTCTGTTATGTCTACCGGGCTTTCTACATTTTCCTCCACACTCTCATCGCAAATGCCCGCCGTATATTCTCGTCCTCTTTCCTCAGAGCCAACGTTCATAGGACATATAACACTACACTCCATGCTAAACTCTTCCAATAGGGAATCTAGCAATTTGTCGTCGTTTTCAGCCTCACGGAGTCATCATGCGGGACTTGAAACCGAAGCTTGCCCCTCAAACAAATGAGGATGGGTGATTATCGAAAACAGTGATATATAATGAAGATTAAGTAAGATTTCGATATTATTATCAAATGATATTATATAAGTATAGGTAATAACTATTGAAATCAGCTCTAGGGATATAATCTCCTTCATTACTTAAGCCTTACATGAATTTACAGCGATATAATCACACATCACTTAATCACACCATTATTGAGCTGATTTTCACTCCTATGCTCAAATTCAGAAAACCTGACTACGTAATGGAAATATTTTGATTCACCACTGACGTCCGACAAAGAACCTCCCGGACATTCTTCATATTCCTACTCACAGAACTACTACACTCCATAACTCCTCTTCGGTTGATGCGGTAAGACTATGGAATTCCTTCCCTCAACATACTCGTCATCCATAAATTCGTTCCGATCAAAATGAATTCAATATCTCAACTCAATATGCTCAAATTGATAATATCTGATCCTAATGCAGTTTAATATTGTAGCATAATATGTATACCAATACGTATTATATTCAAGCTCTGATATTGTCACGTGTTATATTTCATGTTGAATTATATTTGGTTGATATGTAATATAATTTTTGAGAAAGGCAATGTTTAGTTAATCCAGCTCTGTATTTTTTTGGTGTTATTATTTATCAAGGTGCCTCTAAATCCTAAATCATGGAATTCACAATGTAATGTGAATGTATCTATTTACATATTTTTTGAATTGCCTACTTGAACCTAGGGAACATGAGATTCCACGTTCTACATAAAGTTATCATTATAATAATAAAAATTATTATATTTCTCTCCTTTTCATTCCTCAGTCGTGCTGGGTTATTCTGAGGTACGGTTAATATACCAAGTACTCCCAGAAAAAATTCATTCAGTTGTTCTACCAAAATTTAAGAATTTTCTTTCTATATGGCACGTTGCTATAATGACAGCCTTCTGAATTTGGAAGTATATGTTGTAATGTAATTTTAGTTTTTCCAGGCTTTTTCGAAGTTGCTTTGGTATTATTCACTATACCAAATATACGTGGCTGATACTATACTATGGGTACAATCTCCACCTTGTTCGTTTTCTGTATCCATAATACCTCAGCTGCTAAGTCCTGATACTTGCTGTTTTTCACCAGTTTGGTCCTTTCCATATTATCCGTCAAAGGATCTGCTATATCTATGAAGTACACAGTTAAATATAATTTGTCGACTAATGTGATATCAGGTCTATTGTGTTGTATCCTTTTGTCGGCAATGATAGCACGGTCAAAATTATTATTATTTTTAAGAAGGCATGTTTTGGATTTGGTCAAAGGTCGATATAAGTTGGGTAACCATCATGTAAAACTTTGAGCAAGTTTTGCAACTTTCATTAAGCTTACTCGAGTGACTTTTTACTCGCCGTCTCGAAACTCTTATCGCTCGATCGCTCTCGATGCTGAACTCAAATAGGAGTAAGTGCGATACACGTTAAAGTATATCTTTCAAAAAGGCTTGTAGGGCAGTCCTCTCCTGCGTGTAATCGCCGCTTTATGACACGGGGGATGGTTAAGAGGGTATCTGGGCAATCAACGGAAGGGCGAGCGAAGAAAAGCGGCAAAGAGGGAACTACAAAGCTCATTCCTTCCGCTGATTCAGAGTTTGGGGAAGAAGTCGTGCGTGTTATTAACCGAAGGATACGAACGTTCCAAGCGAGTCAAAGGGCAGGAAGGTTCTCTACTTTTCCTCTGCCCTGCGCGTTTCCTTCCGAGTGCCCACGAAGCAAAAATTCTCTCTCTCTCTCGCGTATTTTTTCCCGTGCTTCCTCATCATTCGGATAAACTGCTGAGCCGAACACATAATTCAAGCTACGCGGATGAAAAAAAAATAACACAACTGTTCACCTTGAACTTCCGGACGCAGCACAGGGGTGCTAAAGGGAAAAAAAAACCTGTCGGGTGACCTCGGGGTCACGAATTCGACTCCTCGTGAGAGTTTTGCCGATGATTCGTACTCGGTTAAATCGAAACAAAATAAAAGCGCTTCGTAGTGGCAGGAGCACATGGTATCGGTCGGATGCGCGAAATATTTCGTCGGGCGGGGTGGAGGAGTTGAGGGGAGAGGGCAGCACATGATAAGCAATGCTGTCAACATGACTAAAGTTAACTCGGCATGGGGAGAATATTCCAGCAATGCGATTCACGACGAGTGTTCACGATAAATTGAATGGTTTGCGGCGTGACTTCGTGAAATTGCTTCATGTTGAAATGAATAACAGTAAATTTCACAGAGGTGACTTTAATACGACCAGTTTCGTCGCTGTGCGACATCATCAGGTGGTGCTGACAGCATTACTTTTCATGTGCTGCCCTCTCCCCTCCGCTCCTCCGTCCAACCCTTGCCACAAGCACCACCTGAGCGCCCGACGAAACGTTTCGTGCATCCGACCGACACCATGTGTTGCTGCCACTACGCACCTGCTGATGTCGCACAGCGACGAAACTGGTCGTATTTTAGTCACTTATGTGAAATTTACAAAGTTAATCATTTCAACTAAGTGTTCACGATCCAAACGTAGAAGGATGAAAATACGCCCATAAGGTTCGCAGCTAAGAGCAAAAGATAGCACTTAAAGTGGATGATGGACAAGCGCCGGGAAATTAAGCTTTGCTCTTTACACTGTGTATTAATTAATTTTAAGTAAATGTTAACTAAAATTTACGTCAATACATTTTTTTTACTTTTTATTCTTCTAATCATAAATTAAAAATCTCATAAAAATGGCCTCAACAGGTTTTCTCTGAAATAAAAATGCATAAAATTCTCGTTTTATTGTGATGGTTCTTACAATAATGACGGCGTCGTTTCTGAAGTCTTCCACGAGGCACGTAATTAAATAAAATGAATGAATAAATGGTTTACGCGTTGATGCGGAGGCAAACAAAAGTCAGCGAAGTCTATGCATTCCTTATGAGAGTTTTGGCCCTTTTATTTATGCATAGGAACTAATTTTTTTACGGAAATATGACCTGCACCAATCGTTTCCTCTTATCGCAACACCCTTAAAAAGCTAACATTCGGGTATGACTAGTAGTAGATAAATTATTTGCATAGAGCATACATACGCGCAAATACTTCACACTGTGTAATTACGTAAAATAAAAAAATGAACACTTCCGATAATTTTTTTACCCCACAAAATCTTTAAAAATAATTTCCTCATTCCCGATACGCATTTCCGATAAACTGGCTTGCTTTTATAAACTTAGCTCTGTGTGACGGGCAAAAATAGCTTTCCGGCGATTAATCATTTTCCGCATAAAAATCAAAGACGTCCGAAATGATGATAACAACTAACGCAACGCAACGATATTCCATAACCGATTACTCATGTTTTGTTCACCAATCCAAGCGAGGGAGATTATCATCGAAATGAACTAAAACAGATTCTTCTTTGAAATATTACGAACCTTCATGTTTCAGCATTCAAAATATAAAGCTCAGGCTGGAGGTGAAAGACACGTTCCAATATCACGAGTAATTGGAGTGCTTCCAATAGTAAATGAATTTATTCCCGACTAGCATCGTCGCGCTACTCCGAGCCCAGGAAAACTTTTGAGCGGAAGACTTCACTCGATTCATCGCTCGCCTCCTTTTATTTTCAATTTCCTAAACAACTGCGTTAGGCATGGACAGCCCATATCACGCATTCCCGGGCCACTGAAATTACGAAATTGGCCCAGGCTGCCCGGAGTGCCTCTGATTATTTCAAAACTTGCTAAAAGCCCATATCTGTTCCATTACACAGAGCTGTAGTTTCTCATTTTACTGAAGCATTCCGCGAACGAGGACTCATTTCCATTTGCCAGCCATGCGATTTTCCCACTGGACAGCGGACAGTGGTATGCATGCATCAAGGCATGAAATGGATCTTCGCATATGGAGTGAAAGGCGACACAATTACTCGGCATTTGCACGAGTCTAATTCGCGCCAGCGAATCCCAGATTGACAATTATTTCTTCGTTTTCTACGAATGACACACGTCCATTCACGTCCATTCACCTGTACTCATTAAATTCGACATCGTTGGACCTTCCAATCCCTTATTCACTATCAAACATGTCTACAATAGTTTTCCGTTCTCCATTAAAATAAAAGTAAATAAAGTAATGAACATCTCATAACTAAACCGGACATTTTCCAGTTAATGCATCACCTAATCCAATACCCCAGTGTCATAATTTTTGACAAAAAATTGACTTATGGCCAGTTGTAGAAACGACACAATTGTATTCTATGAAGTTATGGGACCCATAAGCCATGGCAACCAATCAATAAATACTGCAGAAACATTCGAAAAATTTATTGGTTTCATAACTTTTGGCATGGAGTTATGAGATCCATAAGTAGCCAAGGTGATGGATGCGCAATGAACCACTTGAAGACTTAATTACTTGATTATCTGAATTAGCAATTATTCATAGGCTAAACTTTCAAACATTTTATCCGGCAGTAGAAGATAAGATCAAATATTCGAACCAATTAAGTATTGGTAACTAAGTTATGTAACAAGTAGATGTGATCCTGCGACCCGAATATTTTTATGAGATCTATAACTTCGTGGACCTCATAACTATTGATTCCATTACTAAATGCTCTTGCATTACCGAGCTAGATTATCGCTCGGCGAGCATAAATTTGAGGAAATTATGATTCGAATCAAAGAATTCACTTAGTCACTCAATTGTAAATATTGGCATAATTCTTCAAATTCTGCCTTACGTGCAATACTCAAGTCCATCGGGCCAACTTTTTCGACCAAATTTCTTTTCCATTTCCATTGAATCTCACATGGTTAGTGGGTTATCCTGAAGGGTTACCAAAAATGGAGGCCGTTGCCCAAGATGGGCACGCTGATAACGGAGATACTGTGTAATAAGAGTGAATAGAAACCCGGCGCCGGACTTATCCCGCTCTCAGCGAAACAAGTCCAAAATTTAATGTCCAGTCCACCAGTTTTCGCTACTCAGTAAAAAAAAAGAATAATGAATATCCCATTACTAAACCGGAAAATCTCAAAATGAGGCAATATTTAAGCCAATATCCTGCTGTAATAAATTTTGAAATATAAAATGACTTACCGATCAAGAGTACCGCTTGACAATCATGCATTTGTGGAATATTTGATTCTTTTCCAAGCATTTATTTAATTATTCCATTAGACATCATAATTAGTCCACCAGTTTTCGCTACTCAGTAAAAAAAAGAATAATGAATATCCCATTACTAAACCGGAAAATCTCAAAATGAGGCAATATTTAAGCCAATATCCTGCTGTAATAAATTTTGAAATATAAAATGACTTACCGATCAAGAGTATCGCTTGACAATCATGCATTTGTGGAATATTTGATTCTTTTCCAAGCATTTATTTAATTATTCCATTACAATTTTACAAATATTCATACAATTCTGCCTTCAATGCATTACTCACGTCCATCTGAATACTTTTTGCTGTGAAATATCATTTCTTTACCAGTTCATTCTAGAATAAAAGGGAGTCATCCCGAGAGGCTACCAAAAACTGAGGTCATCGCGCAAAGACGAGCAGTCTGATAGCGGTGGTACCATTTCTCTTCTGATGGAGGCTCTATACGAAAGGGCTCCAAACCGTCCCACCCGATGGACTGCGAACTACTTATGTAGGCTTGGAACTTTTTTTGTCTCCGCGTTCCACTCACTTAGGCACCGCACCTGCCCTTAGGCCACAACTTCTCTCTTCACGCTCCCTCAACCTAACTGTCATAATACCCTTCGCCCGCATCCTCAGCAATCAGTTCTATTTCACCGCTCACTCCGTCCAATCGGTGGAATGATTCGAAATACGAGTTGTCCTTGAGTTAAATAATTCGGTGAACGCCAGAAATGTGAAGAGAACTGCTGACGGTGGGTGATCCCTAATCACGATCTCAACATAATTTACTATGGTTGCGTTGACTGAGGATTAAAATTGAATGAATAAATAACTCATAATAAAACGATGTACAGTTCCACTATGTTTTTATGATTTCTACCGGTTTCGACGTCTTTAGCGTCATTTTCATGACAAACATGCTTGCCTTGAAAATGACGCTACAGACGTCGAAACCGGTGGAAATCATTAAAACATAGTGGAACTGTACATCGTTCTTATTTGGAGTTATTCCTTCTAGTCGTACCTCAACGCAATGCCACAATCAACTGATTATATACAGTAGAATGTTTTCGGCTGCAATGAACATTACAAGTTAAGGCAATAAAAGATATCGATAGAAAACGGTCGATCGCGAAATCTTGTTAAATAACACGCGCCCTTAGGGACACTAGGTTTTCACTCTTCCCTTATGACTGTTGTACTCATCATAGAATTCATATCTCATTCCTGAACATCAAGGTAATTGTTTCCAAAATATTTTACAAATAATCTGATTTATATCTGACAATTTTATGAACAACTTCTCGGTCATGATGAAGACCTTGTCGTATAATCTGCTTATTCCACATGGGTTACGGGAGAGAACTGGTGAAAAACAACCAAGGAATCTAAAACCCAATACTACTATGACAGGGCATTCCTATTACTTCCCTTATCAAAACGAATATATTCAAATATAATCATTGACAAAAGGCATATTAAAACCCTACAGATACCAAAAATGTTTAAGGGAGGTATCTTACACCGGTCTCTAATTTTATATGCGAGAGTAGGCTTGTGTAAACTTAGAAGCTAGATACCTTAGAAAGCTTTTTCTCTTGTGTAGAGGATATCCTCAATTGATCAACATGCATTGCAAGAATACAAGTATGTATGGGTATGAACAACATGAGATAGATATTTTCATGAAATATTCGTGCGTAAGGGAAATAAAGTGTTGGTGGTAACAGAGAAAGATTACACTGAACATCCATCCTAACTGTCTGTGAAAGCAGTAGAAATTTTGACAACAATGCATACATTTTAGACATCCATAGGACCATCGGCAGGTGACAGGGAGAGTTTACATCTTCTAAATATGTTCGAGTCGTCCGCGGTTCAGTCGGGCTTTGGAATTAGGACAACACGCAAATGTTTACGAGATTCTAACTTTCCCCGTCTAAGGTCATCAGGACGGCTGAAATGCATGCGTAGGAGTCAAAGTTCCTAGTGTCTTCATTAACAACTGGAGGTTAATCCTCGACGAAAAATTAGAAATTGACTGCTATCTTCTTGAATTAGCGACATTAGCTAAACGAATTAGCCAGAAGACAGAAAAATCTGCGTATAAGTGAATACTTGAACCCCAAAACGCCCTACATCTCGCATTCAACCACACCTCTCCAACAACACCCCAAACAATCATTCGTATCTTGGGCTCCATTTCACCAGTTCCTATCGCGGAGAAGGGGGTATCAATTGCCCTTGAGGTGACCGGGGACACGGAGGGGGGGGGGGAGCGGGGAGGAGGGAGTGAGGGGACAACGGTTTGAAAAGGGCGGCTGCCCCACGAATCCACGGAGAAGGAGAAAGGACGCGGGGAAAGGGAAGGGCAATGAATGCCGCCTTTTTACCTGAATGTGCGACGCCACCTGACTTCCACATCCCGCATACGGGCGGGAGGCGGTGCCGCACGTGAGCAACATGGGAAACGAATGAAAAGAGTTCAATTGCCCTGATAACCTTCCGAGGGATATAGAGGACTGAGAACACAACCAGTTGTAAAGTGCCTTCTCCTTCCCTTAAGGGAACAAGCTGCCCGGTGAATACGTGAGTAGAAACAAAGGCAGAAATTCTATCCATCTATTAATCACCATTGAAACTTTCTTCGGGAATTATATAATACGTCAGACCCACCGAAATATTGAAGTTAGACCCATATGGAGACTAATAATAATAATAATAAACTCGTTTATTGTTCTAGGAGTGAACTACTTTGGAACATAGAAATGAAATACAGTGGTGTGCAAGACAATTAATATGTGAATAAGCCAATCAGGAAACAAAAAAGGGAAGTCATATCATATAAATTGCTAACAATAGACATATACAACATTATCATTTAGCAATGTAGAAAAAGAACTGAATTTCTTCTTCTAACAGAAAAACGAACATTAAACATATCAATAAACAAATAACACAACTTTTAAAAAGGAAATTTAGCTTAACAAATGAGAAGAAAAAAAGGAACTGGATTGCTTCTTCTTACGCAACAATGGACATTAATCACATCAATGAACTGATAAATGAGTTACATAGTCAGCATTCATGGTCAGCATTCCAGAAAGTAAGTGTGTGATAATGTTTCTCTTAAATATTACCAGTGATGCACTGTCTTTTACAAGTTTAGGCAAGTCATTCCACAGCTTTGAGGCAACAACTGTAAACGATTTCTGGACTGTAGCTGTCCGGAACTGGGGTGGATACAAAAAAGACTAAGAGAAACGTCAACGACTTTTAGAGATACCTTGAAGGTAAAATTAAGTTTTCTAATGAGTTCATGAGTATAAAAAAGGCTCAAATCATATCCATCAGGAAGTAACCGACGAAAGAAACAATAATATATTACATTTCAGAAAGCCCGTGAAGGCTACATTCAGGTTTATCAAAGGAAATTTAAGACAGACAGAAAAAAATTAAGAGAAAAGACATTCTCGATGTAATGCAAAATTGATAGCTGAAATGGAGACCAAAGTGAGTTATCGAGGAGGGGGAAAAGGATGGGGTAGGGAATTTTGTACGCGAGAGAGGTAAAAAGCATGAGATACAGAGGTAATAAAATATATAGATAAAAACTTCGAAAGGTGAGTATTTTTATTTGAGGCACAATTTTTTTATTTGAGGGCAAACTACGGATTTTTACCCTTTTCGTAAAAAAAATCTAAAATATCTAAATACCCTTCGCTATCTCGTATGCCGTAAATTGCACAAAGGGAATTAAAAGTCACTTTAAAAATCACGAAAAAACCAGATGAATATTTGATATCAATGGGGTGGGAATAAAAGCGGAAAGAAAAGGAACATAACTGTAATGTAATGAAGTAGAAATGACGCTCTTTCAGTTTGTTGCGAACATATTCACATATACTAATATGTAAAAGCAAACCAGCGACATTGTTTTGATTTGCATTTCGTTTGTCTATTGTTTGTATCTCGTTTTTACACTCCCAATAGTCATATCTTGTCCAGTCCAGTTGTTTTCATGTCTTTTTATGATAAAGAATTAAGTTAACTCTCTGCACGCTGAATTGATTATACCACAGTTGAGCGAAAAACAGTCTCAAATACACCCCGAAGTCTATAAAGGTAAGCTCGAAGGAACTTTGCACAAAATACATTATACAAACTAAAGACAGTGGTAGTATTAATGAAATCAAAAGAATGAAAACAGGTAATTGGCAATCACATGCAGGCATCCATTGACAAGAGCTTAACAAACATCTTCAAAAACATTTGGGAAAAGATGTGTACGACTAGTTGGATTCGAGGAGCTCGCCAAAGATTTAAGAAGAAACAGCATAAAAACACGAATCGATATAAAGAGAGATTTTTAGAGAGGAAATGATAAAAGTAGAAGGGAACAAAACATTCAGGTAGATAGAGAGGGTATTACATCATCAAACTGTTACATGGTAACCGAAACAAAAACCACCAGGGTGTCAATTACGGTTCTTTTTTCGTTACGAGCTATCGTTCGTTACCACCGCTTACGCGTAACGTACGATACGTTCTCAAGGAATTATGGTTCTTCGCCACATACCGATCGTTAAGCTTCGGCAATCTTCGGAAAGATATAAGCTTTTAATGACGTCATGCTAGAAGAAGACGATAAACAAACAGCTGTTTCCACGGCTTGAAACATATAATCTTTGGCTTGAAACGACGGCGCTACGACAGTTGACACTCGAAAAGGAATTAGCGGAAGAAATAAACAGGGAGAAGGAAGGCAATTGAAAGGTTAGTCGTCCCGTTGATCCCAATACTTAACTTTAACGGTGATTGAACACTATTGAACACAACACAAACAAAGCTATCGTTATATCTTAACGATTGGAATAGATTATGATTAATAAAAAAGTGAAAATTTATAGCTCAACAAATATCATAAGTTTCAGTGGATAGTATTCCTGTTAAAAAAAAAACTCTTTTCACCCAATTATCTCCGGTTGTTCTCATAGTACATATTTGGCATACATTTCTCGTAGCTGGAGTGACAAAACTACGTCGCCGGCCATCAACGGGGCAGCCTATCTTTCAAACTGATTTTATGTTGGATTATACCGATTTTGCATCCGTCTGTCTTCCAAATTTTGCACAAAAATTGCAAATACTGAGCTATGATAGCAGTTGGCATATCAATCGAATGCTTCGCATTCCAGATAAACAAGGGTTTGAGCATAAGAAGGTGAGTGTTGATAAGTTAAGAGTACTGAATGAAAAACTAATGATAATCCACATGTCTATGGCTTAGAATAATTTATCCAGGAAGCATGCAGTTACTTCTGAAGATTCTTACAAAATAAATGTGCTTCCTTGCCAATTTTTATAATTTATTCGTGGGTATATTGATCATTATGTCAACATAAGACATTTTCAATTACTAAAAAAAATATTAATTTATGTTGACCTAAAAGACATTAGCATGAAGAATTATATTTTGAAAGCCATTTTCTTAAGAATTTAAAAATATCTGGCCCTGTTGTTTAATATTTGCAGGTTTGGCTATCTCCAATGAAGCATTAGAAGCTGGCTCTTACAAGGAAAATGGATTATGGCAAAAAATGACAGTAGGTGCAAGAAATCACAGGTAATGAATCAAGCCATGGTCTACCAGCAGCATTATTATAGTTCAACAGAATAATTAGGTAATATAAAATATATTAGACTTTTGCCTTTAACATTTAACTCATTCATAAGTTAAAATACACCACCAATATTTTGCAACCCTCAATGAACTTGAGAAATAATTAGCACACTTGGGACAATAAACTTTCTGAATCCTCCCACATAGTTTTATGATAGAAAAAACTTTTAAATCATTTAGTTACCATGCAACTGTTCAAATGAGCTGTAAGATAATATCGGCAAAATTAATTTAATAAAATTATGTTATACTCAAATGCCTTTTCACTATTATGAAGGTAGTAATAGTAATAGTAATAGTAATAGTGGCAGTCCTTGAGCTGATAAAATTCATTGAAAAATCAAATCAATCACTGAGAAGAGTACAATATGGAAGCTTCATCAATGATCAGTGTTGTTTAATTACCTAAGCTATATTCTGTATGGCTAGGGTATAATCATTCATGAAAATGATGACAGTCATTGGGATTCAACTGATCACCCATCCACCTATACCCAGCAGACTTTATAATGGAAGAACTGAACTAAATAATCACCTGCACATATGTACAACCATCCCTATGACCTCATCCACATCAACCCAGCCTCTTTGTGTTACCTTCCTCCTCTCCATGCTCAACAACCAAGGCTCTCAACGATATGTTACGATGGGCATGTATTGAATTTCACCTTGGAATCACCACAATGAATTCATATTTGTCATACAAATAAGAAACATGTTTTGTAATTTGTAAATACTTTTATTTCTATCACTCATGAATTTTTTATATTTTTTATTTGAGCAGCAAGCTGCAGCAGCAGCAGGAAGGTGCAAGCTGGCCACAGCAACATCTAGGTTGGCAAGTGAAGAAGACGCTTTTTCGATGAATACTTGACTATCCAAAACAGGGATTATAAAATAAATTTCCAAAAAGTTATTAACTTGGTTCTTATTTTTAGTCGCCAAAATTCCAAATTTGGATATTTATGATCACCATAGCCACTATATGGTGATCACTCACTCCCCATTTCCATATGCTCATCTAACCTAGGATTTATCTCTCCTTCCCCATGCTCAGCATCAGCCATCTGACAGGGCAGACTAATATCGTGTATTATGCTACAAAAGGTGGAATAATGGCAAATGTATTTATAGGCATGCTGTGAAAGGTTCTACGATAGAAAGGCACCTAAATGTATCTTTCAGAACAATGAATGCCCTCTCAACACAGCTCTTGGGTCGAATGTGGGTTATTGTGTATCGTTCCTCAGGATTCACAATTCCTGCACTAACATGGACCCAAGGGAAATCCTAAGTAACCTAAGTGCAATGAATTGCATTAGCTGGCAAATTAATTATTCCTCATGTTATCCATTGACATAAAGTATCGACCCAGCAACCTTGAATTATGATCTCCAGCATCCCATATCCTATTCATTTTACCACAACTAGGGGAATATCACGGTAAAAATAATCATAAAATGAGCCAGGATATTAAGCATTTCTAGCCAGAAACTCCAAGTCATAATAGGTCATCTGTATGAAAATTTATATGAAGATTCATATATTTGTTATAAATGGCTACAGTATTACAGGATATAGAAATGATACGTTAGGTATACTAATGCCCAGTCTTTCTGACAGAACATTCAGTAAATGGTTTTCCTTGCTCTTTATGTAAGTTTCTCTTACCTAATTTAATTTTTTCTATTGAGGTTAAAGTGCTACCTCAGCAGCCAAAATTGCTAATCCCTCCATGTTTCTCTTATTAGAAAATCCAAATTAATGGAGAATAGAGTTCCTATTGCAATGGAGCTACAGATTAATAAAATTGCAAGTAATACATTTTGATGGGTATGACCGTATTCATCAGCTGCAGACGGATATTATTAAACAATAACTAAAATGGGGAACTACTGTAAAATCATGCATTTTTAAACTTTTAACCACCCTCCCCATAAATGGCAACGGCGCGAGGGTCTACGGTTGACCTAGAGGTCACAAATTTTTTTGGCCGAATTCTGAGCCACTTTGACGACTTTTTTTCAGTGGACCAAGTTTCTCCGCGAAAAATCGATTTTTCCAAACCGCCCTAACGTAGATACAGTGAGATTGAAACCTTCGGTAGGATAACGAATTTTATCTACCTTAGTAACGACTGATATCTAGAACCATAATCGCCTATTTCATTAAATCAAGGGATAACGTACGATATCTCGTGAGTTATCGTGGATTGAGACACCGTTCAGTGAGTTGATAGAAACATAATTGCTCCATAGCTTCTTTTCGTTAAAATCTTCGGTACGAGGAGATATCGTACGTTATCTCCTAACGACGGAGAACCGTAATTGACACCCCGGGAAGGTGAAGGAATCTACTTGCTCTAATTTCTCTCCTCTCAGTATGATTTCTGCATTCAGATTTTCTCTTCCGCATACATACTAGGATTTCAGACTTCCTCAAAATTTATTTCCTCAAACCCCCGTGGAGAAAAAAAAACGATGTCCCCCGTGGACTGAACGAAAGGGATTTGGGACTGATAGAGAGAGAGGGGAAGTGAGAGAGAGAGAGATGTGCAATGAAACTCGTATCTTTTTATATCCCTTGGAAAAAAGGATACATGGTTCCATCGCACGAATTATTTCTTCTTTCTCTCCCTTAACATCCGCCCTGCTTCGACGCAAACGACTGATGGCACCGCGGGAAACGTCCCATCGACACATGAATTCCGCGGGGTTCATCTGGGGGATGTGCGAGGGCGGTGGTGGTGGTGATGGTGGATTGAGGATCACCAAAGGGAGCCGGGAAATTTAAAGGAACGCTCTCGGTTCAGTGCGACAGCGAGGGGGTATAGGGGATGAAAAGAAGAAGAATGGATTGCTTTCAGGGGCACGAAACAATGGTGAGGGATTGCTTTTCAAAAGGGAGCGGCCTCTCTTTCCTTACCGCTCCCTCTAGCACGAGCTGTGTGGAGATGTGGGTGTGGAGAGGATAAGGAATTATACGGGGATATACGAGCCCGAGAGAGGGGAGTAGAGATCGATGTGGAGAATTGCGATCAGTTCGGGGAAATAAAAAAATCTAGGGCTTGTCGCGACGTCTACTGCTCGAAGAAGATGTTTGTTAAGATACAAATAACCCGGGAGAATTCGGGATCCCATTTCCGAGGCTTTATCTTGACGTAATACCCGCCAGATGCGCACCGGAATACATGGAAAAAAACGAGGCGATATAAGCTGATACATTAAGTTTGCCCGAACTATGATGAGCGAGCGAAGACATTTGCGTCAGGAAGGATTTCTGGGGTTTTCTGAGCTTTCCCTCTATGTATCCTACGACTAAGAAGTCTAAATAACAAGGCTTTGGGTCCTTTACACGCATCGAATCCTTTAAGGAATTAGCACCCGCTGTCGAAAGGAACGAGATAGAACTTAATATCCGTTCAAAAACCTTCATCATCAGCAGTCATCAATGCGGAGGTGGGTTTCTGCACCTTCCCAATCCACTCTCCCCTCCGTCAAAAGCTTGATTCCTGTATAAGTATTCACTTTGACGTACTCCATCATTTGCCTGATATATTCCATTCTTGGCCTCCAATAACCTTATTGGTAAAAATAAAATAACTCAGTAGTAATTTCCACTCTGTTTTAATGAACCATCCATGGTTTCGATACTTTATGTCATTATCAAAGTATGTACAATTGTTAACTTTCCGATTCTATATCCGACTCGTATCGTGGTATCTTTTTTAGTTGTTCTTCTTGCCGATAATTTTCGAAGCTCGACTTCTTTTCATTAAGTCGCTATAGTTGCCTAGTTTACCAATAAAACTAACTTCAGTCAGCGTCTTGGTGATGTAGATACTCTATACTCATTAAAATGTTTAGTACTACGTATTATATATTTTAATGAGCATATCTTTCGTAAATGGAATCACTCTACATCATCTGTGATTTTTGATCACGTTTCTTTGACTTTTCTCAAGCCAACGCAACGTATACGTAAATTCTGACGACGCGTACAATACTTCGTTCAGTCATTTTCAAGCGCTCATACAAACGAAAGTAAAGTCAAGTGGACATGTAATCCAAATGATGTGGTCGCTTGCTAGGTATCCCGTAGATGTAGATGAAATTAGAATTATGCAAAGGTCCACAAGGAGGAGGTAGTAGCAATGGAGACGATCGACCAAGCTCTGTCAAGAGAAATTTAGAGAAGTTCAGGACGACTAAGAGGATGCGATGTAGGGTTGATGGCACTGGAAGGGGAGGAGACGGGAGTGATAAGGAAATCAGAGGCGAGGGCAGCAATTGCGCTGGAATGGTAGGAGGAATGGATAAGGAGTCATCCAAGGGAAGGGTGACTAAAGCCGGAGAGTCTGACGTCGGAGAAGATGGGAGGAATTTCTTAATCAATGGTGCGAGGAGAGGAGAAACAGAAGGCCTCACAGCCTGTAGCAGCCGAGGCGAGAGAGGAATGGAGTTCCGGGAGGAAGGCAAGAATGAGTAGTGAAAGGCCCCCAAGAGGAAGACATAGATGGAGAAGTCTTGGGCTAGTGAAACAAGGAGATGTTTGAACGACGGAGATGGAAGTGTGTTCTGTGGAGACTCTCCGCCGGGAACAACACGGATCGAGTCATCTTGAAGCAATTTGTACTGCATGGTGTGGGCAATGCAATATTTTCGGCAAGATAACACTGAGCATTAAATTAAATAAACTTGAATTCATTGAAAAAGGTCTCAAATTTTTACTCATGTCAAAAGATTATTCACTTATTCAATCACTTCCCGAGATAAATGTCAAAAATTGAAACCTTTTCCCCAATAATTCGGTGCGGCATTGTGCTCCAGAAAGATATTACATAAATAATTAGGAATATTTGACGCACAGGTAGCGTCAGAAATGTAACGCGTAGGATAAGGTCCTTATTCTATTCTCTCTAACGTAGGTAAATAAAGGTTTGATAAACCGATATACTTTTTGCTCTTGTTTGTATCAAAGTAATTTACGGGTTAAGGAAGGTTAAAATGGAGGACAGTAGATTATCGCAGACTGCCTTCGCTTGCTCGGTCTTCTTCGGCGTTTGGCGTGAAGCAAATAAGTCAAATTAAGCCTTATATGTACATTTGATTACTGAGACTTTCAGAAATAAAAAAAATGTGTTGTCAACAAAATTTTGTGTAAACCATGCTTTCAACAACCAAGTATGTATCAAAATAGAAGTCGAATTTAGCCTCAAGTATTACTAAAGAAAAATTTCGCACAAACTACCCTAAGAACACCTCCTTGAGAAAACTATTGAAGGAGAATGAAGATATTTTGGAGATCAGATTGTGGTGAGGACGATGAAGTACAGATTTCTCATCCCGTAGGACGCTGGCTCGATTCAAGGCAGAGATTTTTCAGTGGAACACCGATTAACTACCGTTGTGTCAAAGTGGGGAACACTTCCATGTTCAATACTCTGTTAAATTCTGGTATCCTTCGTACCTTTTCTTTATTTAAGTCTGATAATGCCAACGCCTGCTTTCCCACCACCCTATCTACATTCCTCTTGTAATCCTATAAATACCAATTTATTCACCCATTTTCAATGGTCCAAATGACCTCAGGCGTCGGTCGCCTTCTCCTAAAAGCGTACATCTATTAAGAGGTTCTGCATGGTACATCGCTAGTAGTTTTAGCTATAAAAAATCATGATTACAACTGGTACATTGATGGTTTGATTTTGAGGGCCGGTCCTGATGGCGGCAGGGTAAAGTCCTCGCCGGCTAACCCAAGGATCGCGGGTTCGAATCCCAACTGAGTGGATTTTTCTCTATTCAGGACATGGTTGCTTCTGTGGTAAGTGATAAATACTCCTATATTGAAGGTAATTGGTGTTATTTCGGTGGTATTGGAAAATAAATGAATAGCGAAGTTTTGAGCAATGCCAAAATTCTGCGAGTAACAGATAGCGCCATACTCAGACTATTTAAAAGCTGTGCATTTGAAAACACTGATTATGAGGGTTACGTCCATTACTAAATCTGTGATATCTTCGATCCCTGCCAGTGTCCTGAAACACCTCATGTGCGGATCAATTAGGAGGCTCTCCCGTCGGTATGGTGTATAGCTCCTTTCGAGGTACGCAAATAGTATTATACTAACTCATTCACCTTTGAAAATTCGATTCCAGTTGCCAAATACAAGCAAGGAAATGTTCTGTACTGCCACGACAAGGCTAGAACTTCTCACGAGAGGAAGTTTAACTTCAATCACACTTCAAGTCTCCATCCTTGATAAAGTTTTAGCGCCAGCTCGATGGAGTAGTGAGGAAGGCGAGCAAATAGCATCAACTCCAGCATTTAGTATTTCTAGCAGCATTCCACGCCAACCTAAAGCTTTATAAGGAAGCTACAAGAAGAGGTGACAAACGCATTCAGTGCGTACTTGTAATTTAAAATAGTTCTACACACGTCCTTCAAGTTCCAACTGATTATTGCCAAGTAAAGGCAAGAGATGATTTAACGTTGTCGACTACCTGTTCTAATAGCCTATCCCCTCCGCGACTTGAATGACAGCTCTTTGCGTCTCCTTCTCGAATAGGTAAAAAAAATTAAAACCAAGCCGTTTAGATCAAAAAGCTGTTGAAGCACTTTTGTAATAGGCCAACTCAATTTCCACTCGTTACATGGTCAAACACAGAAATTTATGCCAAGATTCCATGCAGGTATACACCCTCACTATATTCCATACACAACAGTTAGCCTGAGTCTGGGTGATACTTGCAAAAAGGAACGAACAACAAGCCTTTGTACGAGTGTACCTGCGGTGGACGAAGACGTCAAACAAATGAATGACGGCTGCCATCACCATAGAATCCCCCATGAAAACGCGATACAATTGTATTATCAGCCAAAGAGAAGTTTATCAGGCAAGGCAGTAAAATTGCATATTTTCGAACTTCGTAAATGACGGAGTAATTTACGCATGGATCAAAATATTCCTTCAACATCACTCGCAATGTCCACGACCCTTGCCATATCAGATGTCATTATGAATTAGCATGACTGCGACTGCTGATTGGTAAGCATTGCATTATAATATCCCGTACTGCCCCTTTTCAGAGGGTCGTGAAGTTGGTTCAAAGGCTGGGATTGTAACGTCACTGTCTAAAATCGAGAAGAAGTGTCCTCCGCAATACACTTCAGCAGAGATGAGGTTTCCTCTAAAATATAGTCACCTCTGCCGAGATTTGAACCCTGGGCATGGGTAGGTAAGCCAGTACACAAGCCACTACACCAACTCTATCTTTTAATTACACGAGGACACAAGCAAGGGGCAAGTGAGTGTGATGGGGAGAAGAAATAGGAAAAACCAACGATAAGGCATGTAGCCTTTAGAATGGGAACATGAAGAAAGAATGCGGCACGCGGAGTCAGGAAGGCGCAGAGGACGAAGGCCTCCAATCTTCAATTTATAGGGCGAACAGTGGGACAGAGCGGAAGGGTTTTAACCGCCCCAACCATTTCCTAACACCCAATTACGGTTATCAGCGACCCTCTTACTCTCTTCTCTACTTGAGAAACTCTTACCTCCTCCCATCTGCAGGCCTCGTAGATAACTTTCACCCTCTTTATCGCCACCCACGCAAAGGGCTGTCCGCGCAGGGAGTGGGGGGAGGGGCATCTCTTTACGTCCACCAAGTCGGTAAACCTTTATTCAAATTAAGTACTTAGATTTTTTAATTTTTTTCCGAAATGATAGGCCATGTTGAGAGAAGGGATTAGACTCGAATAACGAAACAGATATATAAGAGTGAAATGAATGGTGCAAGAGGTAGAGGTAAGCCGAGAAAGTTGTGATTGAATATGGTTGAGGAAATTCTTAGGAGGAGGAATATTAGGAGTTTTAAAAACAGGAGGGCGTGTTTAAAGCGGTGTATGGGGGTAAATGAGGCAAAAGAGGTTTGCAAGGATAGGTCAGTATGGAGGAAATTATTGAATTAGAGTTAGGTGCACAAATACGCATTTATGAGTGAAACTCTGTGCCTACCCCGGAAGGGAACGGCGTGATTGGTATGCATGTATGTAAAATAGACCGTAAATACGTAAACCGTATGTACTGGCGTTGAGACGCGCAGGGAAGGACGGGAAAGACGGAGAGCTGAGTGATTAGAGGGATGGCCGTCTACCCTTCTTCGCCGAGTCCTCTGGGATTTGGAATCGACGGACCAGAGGGGTGCAGGAGAAGGAGGGTAGGTGGAGTGCTTCCTCCTCGGTCCCATCTCCATCCTCCTCCCGTTGGGTAAAAAAAATCTGGTAATAAAAAAATACAACTCAACCTCAAACGACGAGGACGATGACGGATGGCCCGGGCGGGGCTAAGCCAAACAAAAGGACGTCGGCTGGGAAATTTGACGTGGATGGCTTTTAATGAATTTTAAGCGATTTTCGTGCGCGGTAGTTTTCTTTCCGGCGGTCGGCAGTCGAATCCTCCGGCGAGCGTGAAGACAGATTGCGAACCTTAGTATGCGGAGCACGCGCTATATTTGCACCTCATGAACGAGTTCAAACAAAATGCGAAAAAAAGAAAAGATCATATCAGTCGTGGACTGAGTAGAAAAATCACTTTCACTCAAAGAACTGAGCGTTAAAGAACGCAACCCCATGCATTAAGGAAATTTGAGCGTGATAGTTCCCTAATCAAAATGAACATTATATTCGAATTTCAAGTTTTAATATCATCTGCTATAGGATGCATGTGTATTGTATTATTAATGGAATAATAATATGCTCTAATATGACTGGAGTTCTAATTAATTATATAAAAATATCTATATAAGTCTTAAACTTGACTCATTTTTTCACGAGGTACGTTTCTCAACTTCTCAACGGAAGATTTTCTATCATCCTGAAAGAATTAATGCGGTACCCAAAATAGTTCATTTTTAAAAATTATTGTGAAAACATACAAAGTAAATACTTTTAATTTATCGATGTGGTCTAGGTGTTAGAAATTCCTCATTTTATAACAATAAGGTCTCTCTGGAGTGCATACGCATACCATTTACCATGTAAAATAGCTGGTAATTTTCGTCAAAAATCTCGGAAATGAGTGCAGTGAGGGGGTGGTATTTTTATATCTTGAGAAGAATGAGATATTTCTCTTTAAAATGATACCAAGTTCATTTCTTTCTAGGCGAAATGATATCTCGCACAAACTACCTTACCCTCGACCGAGAGGCAAATAAATGTAAATTTAGATGCAAATTTAAGTAGTTAAAAGTAGACATATGTGCATGAAATATAAGAACCAATCATAAAAATGTAAATGTATCACAGGTTTTACACATTTTTCTTGAATTTTACTTAAATTTCCCTTAAAATTTTAAGTTTCTGAATGTCCACACCTAAAATATTGTAACTCTTAAGAGGCTGGCTCAAGACGCAAACCAATTTGATCACTGTCAGAAAAATGGCAATATTAAATCTTTAAAAAATTCAAGATGACAATGTAAACGAATTTATTGCCATATTTTACTCGAGGAAATATTTCAAATGACTAGCTTCTGTACATTTAACAACGTAATCTAACACTATAAGTAAACTCAGGGAGCGTGTTAAAAGGTAGAAATAATCTAGAGACGCAAGGCAAGGAAAAAGGATTTGGCAATTCAGAATCCATATCAAAAGAAATTCATAACATTTCCTCCACAACTGAAAAGCATTCCCAGCGAAACTAGAGCTCGATGATTTTGTACCCAAACGCACGGGAATTTTCAAACTCAGCGCCTTCACCTTCAGGATTTCTTTTAGCCGGTGCAGTCGGAATCAGTGATCGGAATGTTTGAGCATGAATCCTGAACCCTAAAGAACACAAAAAAACTGGGAACTTCCTTGAATTCTCATTGGGACAACGATTTATTTGTAAAATTTCACACATTAAAAATATGCCTCTGTAACTTCGTTCAACATCCGCGTTTCTCATCATGTCACCCGTTAGTTCCAAGAGCTTCTCATTACATAAACCCTCATAGAATAGGCACCAGCAACATCGTTATACGGAGTCCTCGCTTCCGGGTGCATAACTTAAACAACCTGAAATTCTTAGGTCAACAAATGGTGTAATAAATAAGGCAGAAATAGTCAACGGATGGGAGACAATGTCGGAAGCTCCCAAGTCCTGCCTAACTCTTTGTTACGTTGTCACAAACGCAAGAAGCCGAGCATTCTCGGAGCTCGCAGGAGAGATTCTCGCCTCGCAGCAACCGAGAAAAAGCAAGGGATGAAATTCCATCATGGGGCACTTGACCGGCAGCCGGAGGTAATTCTTCTTCAAGAAATTAACACTAGTGAGAAAATCAATGGGTTGGCGGGAACTACTGAGAGAAAGGTTGTACTCACGCTCTGACCAGAATTGGTCCGAATTGACCCTCCATGGGTCCGGTGAACACTGACTCGAGGACGTACTTCGCAGACCGCACGACGCCAACCCATAAAGTGAGTCAGAGAGACACCTAATCCCAAATATTTGGGTAACGGGCTCTCTCGGTTCGCAAAGAAGTGCGGTAGGTTTTTGCAAAAGCAAAACCGACGGCTACTCGTCTCTGTTGTTTGGGTAACCAAACTAATACGAGTACTTCGGGGAGGCGGAGGCCCAATTGAGGTCCTTTTGACCTCAATCCGCCTCATTGGTGTCGGCCTCGAAGGGGCTGCGGTTCCGCTATCCTTCCCTTCCCATCCCTTCCTTCCACCTCTTCCAAGTCCCTGGGTATAAGCTAGAGCTTGCAAACCGGGGACGGAAGTTGTAATCCTGCGGCGAGAGCCGAAATGCCTGGTGAGAAAATCAACAGTTCCTTCCCTCACTTCCACATGGACATAATTCATAGGACGTCACTTGGTATTGTCGTCCTCATGGAGATGACTTTGCTCGCTAGAATTAGTAGGTCGTAATTTATCCGCTTACAATCATTCAAGAAAACTCATTCACTACCTCGCTGGTGTGGGAAATTTTTTACACAAAAATATGAGATTTACCCATTGCAACGACTCGCAGAGTTATGCCAACAACGAGTGCCACTTTAAAAATATACAATCACTGTCGCAAATTATTTCCAAAACAATATCGAGGCTTGGGATAACCCTACCTTGTTTTGATCGAAAGTTACGTAGGGGAAAATAGAACATTAAAATATATAAAGATATAGTTCAAAACAAAGAATCAGTATTGGTGATGCTCCTTGGTGATGATTCTTCATCGCTGAGATTTACCATTGTTGGCATTTTTTTCGAAATCTTCGACGAACGGAGCGATACGAACTTCCGTTGGTCACAGTAAAGGCTTTATTTCATTCCTCGTGACGTGCAAAGTTAGAAAATAATGCTACTGAAACGTAGAAAGAGAGAATACTGAATCCATTTATTTCCCGGGCAAAGTGTAAAAAAATTTTACTTGATAGTGCAAACATGTATCGTGACTAATTACAAAAAAAGTGCGTCGGCCGGGAATCGAACCCGGATCAACTGCTTGGAAGGCAACTATGCTGACCATTACACCACCGACGCCTTGGAAGACGTAGATGTCGGTTGAGAGGATGATCTCTCCTTTCGAAAACCTCTGGAGCATCACACGGCGCTGACCTAGTTTCGTCGCAAGTCGAGTGTGCGTTTCGAAGGTAATTTGAATTCAGCTAGAAATTAAAATGGGACTCGATAGGAAACTTTCGGTTCTTTGCTTAAATACCATATTCAGAGGTCATCACTGCTTCAACATGGCAGAGCAATAGGAAGGAGCTGATGACGATGATAGACTAAAAATTCTCTACACATATATATATATTTATTTCGACCGCTGATCAACGTAATGACTAACTTCGAGTTAAATGATAGACAATTTAGTCAGCAACTAATATGATAGATACTTATGGGCATTTTAAATCAATATAAGTGCCTTAATTTTGCCAAATTTATACGAAATACAAACCGTGAATGTAATACAACAAAAGACGACTGACAAATTAACAACGAAGTAAGCGACCGCTTTCCTCTCTGGGAAATAAACAACATTTTGACCAGTTTCTACACCCCATTCACCACTATAACCTAAAGCGGTACTTTGCGTCTTTTTTTTGCAAAGTTTTTCCAAGATTTTGCACAGATTTGCCAAGATTTTTGCGCCACGACGCAAAATACCGCTGATAGCAAAATGATGCCGGTGAGCATGGTGATATGGTTTCATAAATACCACGTCTACCAAGCAAAACCACAGGCGGCAATAAGAAAAATGCACCAGTCCCGAAACCTGTATGCGAGAAATTGGCAGCTTGTGGGGCTTTGACACGAGGTTGAGCCTAACCCTCGCCAAATCATTCCATCCCTTCAGATTCGAGAATTGCGGGCGACTGGTTCCCGCGGTTCCCGCAAAACTTGAGGGAGGCGGAGGCCGTTCTGGGTTAACCGCAAGTTGATCTGGGAAAGGAATTGGCCCCCTTTACCAAAATCGTGCGAACTTGGCGAGGCGTAAGACTTAGCACCAACCGTGGAAAGGATGGAATGCTCTTTCATTTTGCGTTAGCGAACTGTGTCATTGACGTGTGAACCCCAGGAGGATGAGGCAATGAAGAGAGATGGGAAAATCAAGAAGTTGAGGGGGATGCCAATAACACCAAGCCTACCGAGACGTTAACCCTTTCATGGCCAAATTATGAAACTTAAACGAAAAGATGTTTTTCGATGCATATAATCTCATTAAAACCCGAATTAAACAATGTTTTTCTATATAGATAAAAATAAAATTCTCCAATAGCCGTAAAAATGGCACCACTCGTCAAACATGTACCACAAAATTCACTTACTGTGTTGGTTTGCGGGAAAGGGGATTCCACAGCAGGGACCAACCACAGCCTCTCCACCAGAATACCCTCCTGTGATGGTTTACGGGAATGTTACTTCCTCGCCAGTGACCAACACAGACACACACACACTCAACCCAGTTTGGGATCCTTTTCGAGGGCAAATGGGACCCTGATAAGGATGCCTGGGTTATAACCTGATATCCTTCATAGGGCTAATGGGACCCTACTAAGGATGCCTGGTTATTACCACAATCACACACACACGCACTCAAATCACTCACTCACAACACACAGACGGGCCCAACTTCTGGGAGAAATCGCTCAAAAAGAGCGTGGTCAAAAGAAAAAACACACAGAAACAAACGAGGGTGAGCGTCGGATACGCGTATTTCGGCCACAAGGTGGCCCTCTTCAGCGAGCTGAAGGGAAAAGCACTTGCAACACGAGGTTGTAAGTGACAACATGACTTACAACCTCGTGTTGCAAGTGCTTTTCCCTTCAGCTCGCTGAAGAGGGCCACCTTGTGGCCGAAATACGCGTATCCGACGCTCACCCTCGTTTGTTTCTGTGTGTTTTTTCTTTTGACCACGCTCTTTTTGAGCGATTTCTCCCAGAATTTGGGCCCGTCTGTGTGTTGTGAGTGAGTGATTTGAGTGCGTGTGTGTGTGATTGTGGTAATAACCAGGCATCCTTAGTAGGGTCCCATTAGCCCTATGAAGGATATCAGGTTATAACCCAGGCATCCTTATCAGGGTCCCATTTGCCCTCGAAAAGGATCCCAAACTGGGTTGAGTGTGTGTGTGTCTGTGTTGGTCACTGGCGAGGAAGTAACATTCCCGTAAACCATCACAGGAGGGTATTCTGGTGGAGAGGCTGTGGTTGGTCCCTGCTGTGGAATCCCCTTTCCCGCAAACCAACACAGTAAGTGAATTTTGTGGTACATGTTTGACGAGTGGTGCCATTTTTACGGCTATTGGAGAATTTTATTTTTATCTATCTAGAGAGGCCGTAGAGCTCAATTTCCTTTGATTTAATGTTTTTCTATATTTTACACCACAACAGGGATGATGGGTATTGATTGATATGTTCCACAGATGTCACCGTGGACTTTAATAGAGGATAAATGGCCAAAATGAATAATAATGCATAACTTAATTGCATTATGATTTAGAGAGAAATTTTATTATACTATGTACTACACTAGAAAAAAAAATTATCAGCGAATAAATTTATGGCAGAATTTTTAACTCTGGCATGCAATGACAAGTAGAATGGCATATGTTTCACTTTAAGTTAAAAAAGATATAAAGGATACAACATGAATAATTATGTTTGTTACAAAAATACAATTTTAATTTTTATTTAATGCCCTATATTTATCGCGCCAAAAGAAAATGCAATGTTATAGATAAATTACGCAAAAAAATGACGAAAGCAAACAAAAATGAATTCGAAACTACTTGGCGTGAACGTTTTGATAGCATTTTTTGTACGGTTGGACATAGGTTTACTCTGTACAAGCAAGAACCTTAGGAAATACAATTCGAAGGTCGAAATTTTTCCGCCATCTTCAGGGTAAAGATAAATAACAGGTGTGACACACACATCACGATGGGCGGGAAAGGGTTAACATAACTGTAATTTTTTTTATCACCTACGGCATATACATGAATAGCTTCATCTTTAAGAGCTGGAACCTTAAAAACAAATCACCACTGTGAAGTGCGGCAGATTTAAAAAGTGGGTAAATATTTAATGCGTCTCATAACTGCCTCTACGTAACATATATATGATATCGCGTGAATAAAGCTATTATATTGCAACATCTATGTATTCAATCATACTATGATTGCCTTTTTTTATAGAGAAATTTACCTTTTAACTCTCATTTTATACATTACAGGCAAGGGAGTAGCTTTGATGACAAGAGGTAATTTATCAAACCACTCTCAGGCTGAGTGGTGAAAACCTCTGAAATGGAGAGAATAGTAATACTATTCGATGTGAATACAGCTTTCAGTGCGGGTATAATGGCTGTGGAAGGAGGCGTTTTCCGCCAGAGTATGCCAAGTTACTAAATTCGGACTGAGGTATTGAACTATTTTCTTGAGATTACACGCAAGGGTGCGCAGATTGAATAATGTGCATAAATAACACAACTTAACACGCAACTTAAAACATACGAGGACTTTACCCCGGTGGCAGCGGGGTAAAGTCCTCGCCAGCTAAACTGAGGATTGCGGGTTCGAGTCCCACCTTGATAGGTTTTTCATCATTGATGAATGTCAAGTGCTGTTGGTCCGGTCCCTGGAAAACCATATGACAGGCTTAGCATTATGCCGGGATTCCAGGGACATGCGGGCCAACAGAATCGTCCGGAAAGCAAAAAAAAAAATAAATAAAATTAACCAATGAGTAATGATGAATCAAGGCGCTTTAAGAATATTCCGCTCAAGAAACGCATTTTCATCAATTTACGCTGTTAGACATCAACACGGACTCATCTTGAAAACATATACAAAGTATCATCCCTCCGATTGATTAAAGGATTGTATGCAGTCATCGGTCTATTAGTTTAAGAGTTAAATAGACAATCGCAAAGCGAGCATTGACATAAAGTGTAAGCACATTGCCTCGGACCAGTGGAATCGGAAGCTGTGCGGAATTATCAGAGAAATTTCTAATCGAACTAATTCATGTAAGTCATTTGACTTTTAAAATGGTTGTCAGAGATAGAAATTGCAAGATGGAGCCAACTTATTTCTCGATAGTTTTACCGGAAAAGATACTTGGGATACAAGTCAGCAGTTGATTACCGAATTGCTCATACACAATAAAATAACTTACATGCGGAACACCTGTAATCAAATAAAATGAGTTCTACCAAAATTTTCAAAGACAATTCTAAAAGGCTCAATCGATTAATTAGACGCAATATCGCTGATAGCCAATCACAACCTACCGCGGCGCATCAGTCACTTGTTAAAACCCACACATTATGAATATTATGAAATCCTTTAATTACAATGTGAAGGCTGAATGTCAGTAAAATGCAAAATCCACCAGGGTTCCGACGGATACAAACAGTTATGGGGTCAGCCTAATTTCAAAGCAAATTAAAATTAACAACCCCGATCAATCGCGCTGCGGAGAGGTGTATAAAAAAATCCCAAAGATTTACTTCGGCGTTCGCGGGGCAGACTCATCAATCAACATCGGTTTTCAATTCGCCTCCCGTCCACAACGCAATGAGGGAGAAGCGCCTATCCCGGGCTCCTTGAACAAAAGATTCCATCGCTCTTGTCGGCTCAGAAAGGGTCCCCCAATGAATCATCCTCGCCACCACAAAACGCCATTGTCGCTTGCGAGGAGCGTTTTCGATGCCGACCGAACCTCATCGATTTTTACCGTGTTCCCCACTTCTCGCGGGATATCATCACATCCCCACCGATTAGGGCGCGTTCATCCTTATGAATGCACGACTGGAGCTCACTTCCCGAAGGGTTGAATCCTTTTGGGGAAACGGAATTAAGGAAAGAAGAGAAGTTCCGATGTGGGAAGAAAACGGTAGTGAGAAGGTGCCGACGAACACGAAATATTGGCGTGGATGGCGATAAATTTTCTGAGCCATCAGACTGTTATAAACGACACTTGGGTCAGCACGAAAACCAGTACTGAAATTATCCCCGGAAACTTTAAACCAAATTCGGAAGATGACCTTTCAGCCAACCTGAAGAACATAATTGACGGTATAATAGAGGAAAAAGTCCCCAGAGGAAGACCCAGGCATAAGTTCATGACCAAATAAAGAGGAGATTACATAAGGAGAGATACAAGGAAAGGCATATAGCATTAATTAAAAATGGAGGAGGGCTGCAGTCAACCAATCTTAAGACTGAACGACCAATGTAGATGAACCTTCCAGCAGGCGCGATGGTAGAACTTTGTCCGCTTTAGAAATAAACCCCTGCCCCACCGTTGCAGGTTCTCACAGCCTGATCAGACTCTAAGTATTCTCTTTCAACCCTATCTTCCTTTTCATCGTGTAGTGAAATCGCATGTGGCGAGCACTTGTCAGTATCAAAGTTTACAAGTCCGATAAAAGCGCGCCCGCTGGAAGGTTAAATCGACTTTAATGTCCCGCAGCTCGTGATGCAAATATCAGTGTACAGTGGTGCTGTTTTTGCTTTCCGCATGATATTGGTAGCTGAAGCTGATGAAAAAGATATGAAGCTAACCAGAAAAGAATAGAAGCCTTCGAAACCTGGTGTTAGCGGAGGAATGTGAAGATAAAACGTACGAACAAAATAAGAAATGATGAAGTGTACAGAAGAGTAGAAGAGGAGAGGATTATATGGAACACCATACAGAAAAGAAGAACCAGAAGGATTGGACGCACCCTAAGACACAGTGGGTTTGTGAAGAACGTAAATGAAGGTAAAATTGAGGGAAAAGCCCCTGGAGGAAATTCAGGATTAGATTGGTGAACCAAATGAAGAGGAAAGTACATAGGAAGAGCTACCACGAGGTAAGGGATCTAGCATTAGGTAGTGAAGGATGTAGGGCTACTGTCAACCAATCTTGGAATTGAGCGACCGATGATGATGTTAGTCATTTACATATTCCTGTGATCACAATAAGTCACTATTCAACCAAGACCGATCAGGAACCTCATGGATCGAAACAGCAGAACTTCAGAGAAGCACCCAAGACTTGGGTGACGAAAAATCAGACAAGACGGATTTAAACCCGTGACCTTTGCGTTTGGGCTAGAAGAGGGCCAACAATATGCAGCCAAGTTTTCACTCGTCACAGACGCGAGGGAAAGAGTTGCCCAAAAACTAACGAATCATCCAGTAAGATTCCTAATGATGGTGGGGTCACCAAATTCTGATGCAAGATTTGCTCAAGCAACTCTTTAAAGCTACGTTTTCATGCAGCCATTTATCACATTATCGGACACTGCGTGGCCAATCAGAAGCGAGATCCTCCACGTAAACTGCGTTACTGTCTGAGTTGTCCGTCTTTCAACTTTTGATGCAGCCCGCGTGGCCGGAGCTGCGGTAGTGATTAACGACCGACGCTTTCTACCTGTCAATATTTGGTCAGGTCATACAATGCCGAGGAATTGTGGGTCATCAGATTTGTGATAAAAAGTGAACTTTGGCGGAACAGTTCATCGCTAATACTTCTCATGAACCTTCATTTTGAGGTAATATCTCTAAAAATACATATAAATAATTAGGAAGGAAATTAGGAATTATAACCGAGCACGCCACGGTTTTCCACCGTCTTCTGTTTGCATCCGATACTGTCCCGGCCATCTACATCTACATACTACACTGCGAGACGCCGCATGGACGTGTTGCAGGGGGTGTTAGTATACCAGCCGTGTAAAAATGTAACGTATAAGGTTGTGGGAAGTGAAATGGTGACGTGTATTATGGGAGTGAATTTAGTGGCGCTCAGTTTTAATTGTGGCCGCTTATTGTGCACGGAAAGAACGAACTTTTGTACCTGTATATTTGGCAATGTATCTCTCTTGTTTTATCGCTTCCGTCAGACCTAGAGTGTAGTGAGGTGCCATGATAATATTCTCTGTTTCGCTATGAAACACATCAGATCTTAGTTTCTCAAGCAGGCTAAGCCTCGCGTGTGGCCTCAGAGTCTCTAGGGGCTCCCACCTTAATCCCTCTAAAAGTTATGAAACACTGTATGATCACTTTTAGCAGTTTTTAACGAAGCGTGGAGCTATTTTCTTGTATTTTATGATTTTTTTGGTTAAATATTTATGATCAGGGTCCCAAATGCTCGCGGCGTATTCAAGGTGTGGCCTAACCAGAGAGAAGTAACATCTCTTTTTTACTTTTTCATCCATGGAAACAGAGTGTGCATGTTACGCATAAAGGAGTGACAAAACGTCGCAAAAACGGCTGCGTGAAAGGGCAGCTTGACAAGACGTCCGCTCTCTATAAGATTTGAGCGTATTACAGTCTTCTTAATTCCTCACCTCGTCGGACGTCACTCCAGCGCCGCTCCTCTTCCTCTCGCTGCGGCCCTCCATGCGCACCAAAAAACACGACGCATCCGAGTGCATAATAAAACGGGATTATTGCGAGGAGGACTGAAACATCACCATGGACGTCGGAAATAAAGGAATATAAAAAAAAACGGCGGTCTCTGGCGAGTGCGGCATTCCATTCATTATCGCTTCGCGCTTAATTCATACACACACTGGCTGCTAATCTGGAGCGCAATTTGAACGTAAATTCTCGTGCGGGACAAAGGAAAGCCATTACCGCGTACGCAACGATTCGGAGCGGCGAGGTAAAATAAAAAAAAGAACAAGGAGAAAACGAAAGGTATGCAAGGAGGAGGAATGAGAGCTGACCGACCCTTGCCGCTCACCATCCTCGTCCTTCCTTTTTTTTTAATCCAGCCTTTGTGGGAGCACACCGGGAAGAAAAAACAAAACTCCGGAGCAAACCTCGGACAAAAGGAAAGGCGAGGATGGAGGAGAGGAGGTGGTGAGATCTTTGAGGAGGAATGTAATAAGAAAAGACAAAGAAAAAAGGGATCGAAGAGAATATGCGATGGGCCGAGTCCTTGGCCGTCCCGACAACAACGGCAGCAACCAGTCCACTTCGAGGAGAATCCACGGGGTGTTTCTCGGGCGAAGGTCGTTCGATTCGATATTTAATTTGCTCCGTTGATATCGAAGGCGATCGAGGTATCGAACGTCCTTGGTTTCGGGTGAGGGTGGGACGCCACCGCATCGCGGAGACACCTCCCAGATACAGGAAAAGAAATGAACGTGCGACAAAGGGGGAATAATATGCATGAGGATGGATTCGAGGGCGGTCGACACGGGAGAATAACATCAAAACCAGGAAAAAAACGAGGATATAATCTTTTGAGTCACTGTCATTATTAAATATACATGCTACCTAATGCTTGCCATGACCTTTTTTACTATCCCTAACCTAAACTTCAAGGGAGGGAGGGCCCAAAACATAGCAAGTCGAGCAGTTTAAGTATCTGGGTAGTACTCTGGAGGAGAATGGGTGTAGTGGTAGGGACAATAGCTGTAGATATTCCGTGGCTATTTACACATTACCAAAGAGGAGGGAATTGATGAGGGGGGTCTGAGTGGAGACGTAAAGAAAAGGCTGGTGAAAACTGTAATATGACGCGTGGCACTGCATGGGTCAGAGACTTGGTCATTGCGAAGGGAGGATGTAAGTAGACTAAGTAGACTTGAGGCATTTGAGATGTGGGTGAGGAGAAGGATGGAGAGGGTGAGCTGGGAGACGAGAAGGACGAACGAGGAGGTATTGGATATGGTTGGAGAGGAGAGGAAGCTAGCGGCGGAGGTTCGGAGGAGACAGAAGTGGTGGATGGAGGACGCAATGAAAGCAGAGGGAATAGGTTCTTCCCTTGCAACGACTAGGTTTCCAAAATTTTCCAAAAGAGATATGAACGTCAATTCTACACTCAATCCGGAAGCAACTACGTAAGAATTTGTGAAACATTTCCATTCGCTGACAATCCGAATACTCTGAGGAACTCTAAGGAATATAATTTACGAGAGTTTGAGAGTTATTGTTCCCTAGACATAATGGAGATTATATTTGAATTGTACGTTTTCATTTCTGCTGCCGCTGGAGACATGATTTAAAATAAATAAGATAATCGATAAATTAGTTAAAACTTCTTCTATAACCATAGAGTTTCAAATGATTTTATATATTGCATTATTTATGGTTCAATACTATACTTTTATATGACTGAAATTCAATGTAATTAAAAAAATAATATCAAGTATTCAAGTCTTGAACTTGACTAATTTTCTTCTCGCGGTACGTTTTCATTCACAACGGAAGGAATTTTGATATACCGAAAATATTACTGCGGTTTCTACAAGATTTATTTAAAAAGTAATTGAGAAAACATACAAACTACATACACAATTTTTTTATGAGATCTAGGCGTTACAAATCCCTCATTTTTAAAATAAGGTCTCTCTGGACGTACCATTTCCCATGTAAAAGTGCTAATTTCTCGTCAAAAACCTCGGAAATTAGTTCGGTAAGGGACTGATATTTTGGTGTTTTTGGAGGGGTGGAATGTTTTTAATTGAAATCAAATTCATTGATTTCTATGCGATATGATATTTCGCTCAAACTACCATAAAAGTTACAAGCCTTATTTTAACCTTCTTTTTCATTTACTGCAGCGTCGAGAAGACACGGTGCGAGAGATTAAGAATCACGCGACTGAGAATGAAACCACTCACCCTCGTCTACGTAATTCTCGAAAGCTCGCGTTCACAATGAGCCGTCCATCCGGCGATGGAAAATGGAACGCAAACCATATTTCCTCTTCCACGAAATCGTTAAAAAGGTCTATCAGCCAGGGGCCATCCCCCATCCGACGGAAGCAGACAATCCAGACTCCTCATCCCTCCCTCTCTCCCCCTCAACACAACATCTGAACCCGCTCGTCATTTTCATAATTTGATTTGGCCCGGAGAGAGAGAAAAAATATGAGCGGGATAGGCGTGAAAATGGAATCGAGGGAGGAAAGAGGTGGGGGGGGGGGAGCGTGGAGTATGGCTGTGGGAGGAGGTGGAAGTAGAGATTAAGTGTGTGCGTTGGAGAATACAGGGATGATGGATAGGTTGAAAGGAGAAGCCCCTTGAAGGCGAATGCAGTGCGGTGGGCGAACGAGGGAAGAGGCGGGAGCTGTCCCTTCTTCGCCCGCGAGGAGAAGGCTGAGATGACGGCCAAGGAGGATCGCACGGGAGAGTGAAGGTGGAGGAGAGATACGATGGACAGTGATTGGGGAACGGGTGGAATGGAACGGGCCTCACAGCGGCGTGGAAACTATGAAGAGAATGGATGGAAGCCTTAAACGAGAAAAAATTATGCGGACGTACTCATGAATATCGATATATTCAACAATTGGAAGGATGCGGAGCTGAAGGTTCGATTGGCTACTTCATGTTTTTTGAGCACATATCCTGGAAGCATATGTGTGTGTAGATGTGAGCATATCTGCGAGCACATAGCGACATTTATTTTAAAACTAACGTAATAAACCATGTTTTTAGTTTTCAGGGGAAATTCTTGACCATTACAGTTGATTACTTATAGAATATTGACCCTTGAAGCAATCTCATCATAAATTACTAAGCTAAGCAACGAAGAATCATTACCTGGAATCACTTCACCCTTCTCATCCTACCATTTATCTCTTTGTAACCACAGAAGAGCGTATAAAGAAGGTGCCAACTGTACCAGAGGTAAATATGCTCACATCTACACACACACATGCTTCCAGGCCACCTGCTCAAAAAAGTTGAAGTAGCCGATCGAACCTGCCTTCGTTCAGCGTTACGACTCGGCTGGACACCCCACAACGAGGCACTACAAAAAATAGTCGAAGCATAAACTTTACAAGAATTACTTGACTGAATATCGAAGGATTTTTTCGTGAAATCAAGTTCCTCCAGCCATGAAGAGCTCAAGAAACTCGCGGTGCAGACAGCGATGCCTTGGGGCATCATCCTCGCTCCCCGAGCAAGCACGGGAGAAAGAGGATCTCACAGCGAACAAGAGGCTTCGCCTCCAATAATTCCTCCAATACAGTACCAAAGGTCAAGAAAAGGGTCTTGTCGTCTCCCTTGAAACTTGGGAGATTAGGGCATGATGACCACGCAGATAGAAATTGCACTGATAGTAGCCACGTCCAGGGAGCCTTCTAGTGCTGGAGGGGCGTTAAACCGACCGAGTACACCATTGTACTCACATCCACATCCATCCAGAACTTCCTCAATCCTTAGACTATCCCTGACATTAATAATATTACCAATCCACTAGACAGAGTAAGCAGATTTTGTTATATTTGATACTTATATGCTCACACTTTCTGACAGGATAGGAATATTATCAGTGGTACAACGACAATAATAAATACGCTGATTCCACATAAGTCATAATAAAATGTCCACATACGATTACCTTCAGGGACATCCTAATTTATCTCAATACAATTATATGATCATCAGAATCGATTTAGATGAGGACTATGATGTGCTTTGCAAGTCATAATCTCGAATAATAATATGATCGAGTTCATTGATAACCATATAATTTATTCCATTTGCAAACACTTTCATGCAGACGTTTGTATGGATGTTCGTCTGCACTATTTGGGGAATAGTTTATAATAAGCACCACTGATTACACAAATTCACAAGCACATACCTTCAACCAATTCATAAGAAGGAAATGCATCACATAGAAACTTGAGTGGGAGGAAACTCTTTATCAGTGGTAAATGGCAAAGTATTTGATCACCGATTACATAAATTGTAATAAAATTAAGAACCTGATGGTCCCCAAATGGGCAAATATAGTCGCACTGCGACACATATTTTAAAACCTACGTAATAAACCATGTTTTCAATTTTTTGGAGAAATTCTTGACCTTTACATCTGATTATTTATGGAATATAGACCCTTGAAGCAACCTCATTATAAATGACTAGGCTTAGCAACGAAGAATCATTACCTGGAACCACTTCACCCTTCTCAGCCTGCAATTTTTCTTTTTCTAAACACAGAAAACACAGAATTTTTTCCAAACTATGTAAAAAAAGATCGCCATGGCGTGATTTATACGAATTTTTCAACTGATGTTTCATAAACTGCTAACTGCCTCATTATATCAAGTGCCGCTCAACGAATGCGTCCATGAGCAACGTAAATATAGCGTGTATTCATAATTCTTTTGCTTCGTAAAAATTGACTACTGACTTTGATTGATGCATTGCGGATTCCTCAAGAGAAATTAAATAAACGTCAGAGCACGTTAAGAATAAATCCATAACATTGTCGCACTAATTCGGTGCTCCTGGTCTCAACCAACCAGAAGTCCTCCCTTCAGGCAATGGAGAAAAATGATGGGTTGTGAGCAAAATAAAAAGGAAAAAACATGGCAGTTAATTTCGGGCGTAAAGATAAGGCGAAGCGGACAAACAGGTTCCGTAGCCTCAACTAAATGCATCCTGGAAATCACAGAGAGTTCTTAGAACAATAAACACTATCTTCGAAGCATGGCTTCATCATCTCCGCCATTAACTCGATCTCCCGAAGATATCACACGCTATTAATGTTCGACTCACTCGACGGCATACCGATAGTCCTCTCAACGTTGGAGCATTAACACCTTAGGAGACCTGGTCATAAGTGCAGTTACTTGACTTAATGAGGGAATGTTTTAGGATTTTATATAAAAATATAACAAAATTTTACAGGACACTTTAAACTCATTGGCAGGGTAATCCACCAACTAAAGTAAATTTGAACGGAGGAGGACATTAATCTTCAAGAAAGATCTTATGTTTTCCCGGCGTATCTGCTGGATAAATGTTTGTCGGGTATTCCACCGGGTAAGGTCCATGTCTTCCGACGTTTCGGAGAAAGACTTTCTCTTCACCTTCAGGGATTCTGAAAGCCGTCTTCTCATTCCGAATTCCGAAACGTGGGGAGACATGGACCTTCTTACCCGGAGGAATATCCGAGAAACATTTATCTATTAATCTTTAAGGTTTTTAATTCGCAGGCCCTTATCACCATATCCCGCCAAGGAAAATTCACTCCACCCATCAGGGTATTCCACCAGCTGAATGTTTGGTATTTGGACAGTCCTCATCCCACATTCCCCAGTTCTGGGACATCATCTCACTTTCCCTCCTATAGAGGGCAAGCCATCGGATCCCTCTGAAATTCCTCACATCGTCTACCTCAGTCCAAAATTCCTACCCTCTTCCACCCTTCTCCTGTGTTCTCGCCTCCTGTATCCCCTTCAACATACCCTCGCACCTCAAAACGACGAAAATTGGTCGAGAAAGAGAGAATCATTGAACGCCATTTCATAGATCTTTGCTGAAAGAGAGAATCATTGAATGCCATTTCAGCGTTATCTAGTGCGCCTCATGACCGTTTCACACGATCCTTGAACAAGCACAAGATCAAAGATACTAGCTAGTATGATACATTTTCCACTCCATGAGATACAGAACTAACATTCTGGCTAACAAACTCGATCGCTATCATGCAAGTTGAGCGACTTGATTTCATAATAAATGCTGCATTAGTGTACTACTGCGCTGCGTTTTATGGAGCAGAAACGTGGACTCTCAGAAAGAAGGACGAGAATAGGCTACAGGCATTTGAGACGTGGGTGTGGAGAAGGACTGAGAAGGTTTGGTGGATAGAAAGGAAGACTAACGAGGAAGTGCTTGAGATGGTGGGCGAGGAAAGTAAACTTCTGAATGAATCCGGGATAGACAGGGTAGATGGCTGAAGGGTGTTATAGACGATGAAAGGACGATGGGTTGCTCAAGAATGTGATAGAGGGAAGGTTGTTGGACAAGCGGGTTAGGGGAAGAAAGAGATCAGGCTTTATGGATGGGTTGAAGAAGGGTAGAGCGTATGCTGAGGCGAAAAAGGATATAGTTGAGTGAGACATGCCCCTGAAAGTGAAAAAAAACAGGGAGGAGATTCTCTGACATTCAACAAAACCTACTGTAGCCGATAGAATGCTTTAAAAAAGTGTACTATTGGATCCCAGAGGGATTTTGCAGCCGTCGTCTAATCACGTTAGTTATTACAGTCAGTGAGCTATTTTCAATGTCTGCAATCATCACTATCGACACCGCCTGTGAATATTAGTAGCTTTATGGCGATGAAACAAAAATAAATAAAAATATCCCGACAGCTTTTTTGGTTCCCCGCTGACATAGATTGGTAAAATATAAAAACAGATAGCAAACGTAAACTACGAAATTAACAAAAATACCACCTTAAGTAGTTCAATGCGGCGTAGCAGCTATATCATCTGGCTTTCTCACAGATGTCTGGTCTCCGTTCCCTGCTTACGATCTCTCTTTTGTCAGCCCTGATAGCGACGGCGTAAACTCCTCGCCTGCCAACCCTGGATTCATTGGTTCGATTACCTCCTGAGTAGATTTTTTACCGCTCAGGACAAGGTAGTGTGATTCTATCTGCAGTTTACCACATTTTTTTATTTATCTACCGGTAATGGCAGGTTTCGTTGAATTTCAGAGAATCTCCTCTCGATTTTCCACCCGTTCAAGGGCCTATCTCGCTCTAGTATACTCTTTTTCGCCTCAGCATACGATCCTCCCTTCTTCATCCTGTCCATTAAACCTAGTCTCTTCTTCCTCTTCCCCGCTTGCACACCGATGTAAAAACAAATAGCCATTGGTGCTGTTTTGGGTGGTTATGGAAAATAAACTAGCTCAATGGCTGAATTTAACCTTCCAGGACGGCTCAACCCAAACTTGATTCCGGCTTTGATAAGTATCAAGTACCGTCTAACAAACCAGGTCTTGAACTGAACCAGGTACCGTGAGAAACGGGCTTTACGACTTTAGTGTATGGTATTTTAGGGCTAGAGAAAATGCGGCATTCGAATATAAGAAGGGTGATGCATTGCCGCACATACACGCCCTGCCTCCTTCCACCCCTAGTTTTATGCCCTTTCAAAGAAGGGCGGTCGAATGCAAATGAAGAGCGGAAGGCGAGAGATGGGCAAGGGACAAACGGAGGGGGGAGGGAATGGCGCGACCAAAAGGGGGGAGGGGGTCTGCGGATGGGTTAGGAAGGAAGGAAGGAGAGAGAGCGAGAGAGATCAAGCCTATTGTTCGCCCTAAAGGTGCCCCACAATAGAAGGCCAGGGAAAAAGTGAGGAAGGTACCACGCTACGTACCAACTGCGGAAAGGGTGGCCTTAAAGGAGATGTTACAGCCAATGGGAGTCGGCGAAGCGGGAGATATAGCTCCGGCTGTGGAGGATGGCGGGGAATTTTTGCCTAGGAGAAACGGTTGCCGCAGAGAGGTGAATGAGGTAGGAGACCTACGGAGGGCAACATATGAGTCTTAGATGCTCACCTTATTAAGGTGGGTCAGCCCAAAGGTGACTTCGATTTCATATAAGGTAGATGCCATGATCTCACAATAAAAGATGTTGTTCACTTTCCACAGAATTTTATTCACACCGACCAAGTTTTCGACATAAGCTATGTCATTTTCAAGGTACAATTTTCAAGTAATGCAAGCATAAATATATTTTTGAGCGGGTCTGGATGGGAAGGGGGGGTGGGAATGAAGGAGGATTCCCCAAATTCCCCTTCCAGATCCGTACAAATAAATATACAAGCTTGCATTACTTGAAAATTGTACCTTGAGAATGACATAGCTTATGTCGAAACCTTGGCCGGTGTGAATAAAACTCTGTCGAAAGTGCACAGCATCTTTTATACAAGAGATCATGTCATCTAAACTCCATTTCCACAAAACATCAAAGTATAGGTTTTCCTCTAAGTGCAGAGACAAAGCATCATCTAAAGGTTAAGAACGAAGTGATTAATTTAAAACACTGGAATAAAATCCTAACGAGGAAAAAAGTCTGCCAGCGATCGTCATACCGACCAAAAACGGTCCATGAGATGAACAAAACGAAGAGTGCGATGGAAGGTACGGAGATAACTATATTCCCTTAAATGAAAAATGATTAGAATGCACTCCACAACGCTGCGAGCGAATTAAGTACACGGTTTCATGCGCAACGAAGGGAACGAAAGAAAAAACCACTGAATGATAATTGCCGCCGTAAATTACAGCGGCGCATACCATTCTTTCCCTCGGAGCTGCATGCTGGACACTCGAGGAAACTCGCCGAGGAGAGTCGGGGGAGATAGAGCGTCGGACGAGAGGAATACCTGATGAATGGATAGCCTCCACACCGTCCCCTTAAGTACTCTCGCGAGTGAAGGATGGACTGCGCGGCGAAATAATAGATAAATCGACTCATTGCCGAGGAAAGAAACACGCAGGGAGGAGAAGGGTTCAAAGTGGGAGAAATGGAAGAAGTCTAGGGGGAAACAAGGAGTTGGAAGGTGGTGCATAGGCGACAGAGAACGAAAGAAAAGAGAGATGGAAGGGATAGAACCAGGAAGGATAAAAGATGGAGCGCGTAATGGCTGAAGAAGGCTCCCTCGTCAAAAGGTACACAACTCAAATCAAATAACACTTTATCTAGTAGCAAGTTAGGACTTAAGCTGTGGAACTGTTCCATGATGAATGTTAAAAAAAGAGATGTCGCGGCTTTCCACAAGAAACAAGATTAATTCAAACCTTGTGTTCGACGCATTGTGTCATTATCAATTGGTCGCTTCCAGTCACTTGATAATGGCGTGGTGCTTCGTAACTAGGCGTGATATAAACTTCTCACAAGTGAAAAAACTGCGGCATCAGTTCCTTATCGTCATTAAAATAACACTTTCTGCATTTTCACCCTTCCCACAAAAAAATATGACCGTTAGGTTTCGACTGTCCGATATTATGTGACCTGAGGTTAGCGACACCTTCGGAAAATTTAAAACTCGGATAATACGAAAGGACTGCGTGAGGACTGAATAAACTACGACAAATATAAATGCCATACGTCATCTTTGACACAGCTATGTTAAAAGATTTAAGTGAGTCGTCCCATAATAGTAAGTCAAGCTCATTGCCGCAGTCTCAAGTTCACCTGTATGAGCATTACTGGCATGGTACAGCCACAGCATGACTTTTACCTCCGATGAAAAGAAACCGTAGTTAATCGCGACACGGATAATTGAGACTTTACGGTACTTGGGCAGAGAGCTGGCTCGTTGAAAAGAGAACAAGAGATACAGATGAGGAAGAGAGAATACGACGACATAAAAGACGGAGAGAAAAGGATCAGGGAATAGCCGAAGGAAGTTCTCAGGTGACTCCGCGGATCAAATCAAATACCAAGAATTCCTAACTTTCGTCATGGCCAAATATGAATTTTTCTTTGGCTGATAACTGATGAAATGCAAAAAAAAATCAAGTTACAATATTGCAGTTGGGTCCTACAGCATGGGAGAATTGTGCTATCAAAAGAAATGTTCAGAAATAAGAGGGAGCTAATGACGGGTCTCTAGTGTGAGAATGTAAAGAAAAGGTTGGCGATGAGAGTGATAGCATGAAGAATTGTAGGGGACAGAAACGTTGACTCTGAGAAAACGAGACAGGGACCAAGGCGAGGAGACGAGACAAGGACTCAGGCGTTCGAGATATGGGTGTGGAGGAGGATGGAGAGGTTGCAGTGGATGGAAAGGAAGACGAACGAGGAATTACTAAGTATGGAGGAGAATAAGATGAAACCTCATAACTTACAAGAGGACACAGGGAGAAGGGAGCAGATTAGACGGTGGAAGAGGCTATGTGGGGCAAAGGCTTGCTTAATACCGTCATAACTATACTATTCCCTAGCAGTTTCCACTTTCAATTGACAGTTTCTGGAGAAAATGGAATTTCCATCACATAGAACACTACTATTTTGGCCCATTTTACAATTTTAACCACCATTCTTCCATTTAACACCATGTAGTTGTAAGTTCAATTTTGGAATTAAAACCGTTCTAAAGTATGATTTATTGTCAGAACTAAATCGAGGATAAGTTTTTTATTACCAGTCAGAAGATCAATTGTAAGACATTTAAGTGATCTTCACCGTGGAGCCCCAATGAAAATGGATCAAGTTTCACTTTTAAGATAAGATAATACTTAATTTGCTCTAGGAATAATTTACTTTTGAGCAGGAGTGTACAATAGCCATAGCAACCCAGACAGACCTGAGTATACCAGGAAAAAACACAATCACATTCAAAGTAAACATTCTACTAATCAACCACATATTGAGGTTCAAAGATGAAAAAAATGTCTTGATTTTCTTCCACTGATTTATTTTCTTGGTTCAAGTTTCGACACAACGATGTCATCATAAGGTACCTAAATGGTACCTAGGTCGACATCGGGTACTTAGCACCTGATAATGACACCGTTGTTTCGAAACATGTACCAAGAAAATAAATCAGTGGGAGAAAACCAAGTGATTTTTTTCATTTGTGGAAATCAACTTCCATATAGTTGAGCCTCAAACCATGGAATATGTATTGAGGTATTCACCATCAAAATAATTGCTCACAACTTGACGGCTTTTCTGTCTTAAATAATAGCTCTAAAGAGGAGAGAAGATGGACTGGGATTAGATGGTTGGACCAAGAAATCCAACATAGAGAGTGAGAGAAGAAAGCAGCAAAGCAGCACGGGGTGGAAGAAGAGGAGGAGAAAGGAGAATATAAAAAGGAGTAAAAAGGAAGGGTGGAATGGGAGAATAGGACGGCGATCGGGCCGTCGGATCATCTCAAAGGAAACGATGACCAGGTGCGTGCTTCGCGGTGGCGGTGGCGGGTGTGCCAGGGTGAAAAGAACGAAGGGAAAGGATGGAGACGAGGCGGGCATAGCTCAAAGCCGGTTCGCGGAGGAGCGAGCGTGCGCAGGTTGAGTAGCGAGATGGGGGCCGACGCGGAGGGAACAAGCACTCGGACCTGAGCCATTCTCAGCCCATAGCGAGGAAGATTAATCCACGGAGATAAGTATTAGTTAAGCGAGCGTAAACTAACCCCTCGTTACTTGAGAGCAGCGGTGGAGAAGAGACAAGGATATGGAAATAGATAAACGAGAAAAAAGGGAGAGATCCTCACGAACACTTTACAAGCATTTAGCTCTCGATTTACGCCACCCGTACGTTCCCAGAAACAACAACTTCTAGGGTTAGACAACCCTAGATGGCGTGCGACAGGGGGTGTTAGGATGCTAGGCATGAAAAAGAGAGAAGAGAAAAAAGTAATAGAAAGAGAATGAAAGGGATGCTTCTCGCAAAACAGTAAGTTCGCAACACTCCGAGTGTTTCGGGAAATAAGCAAGTTTAGCAATAAGCAAGAGTGGACATAAATAAATACGTTGGCAACTTCGGTGCCAACAAAAGATCCGTTTTTTGCTTAAATTCAGGGCGAAAAACAAAAAAAAATGCATCGTGTTACGATTGCAATTTATTAATTAGAATTTATTTAAAATCTCAGTGCCGAGAATAAAAATAATTACCTAAACCTTGGCTGACACAACCAAGTCCAGTCCCATACTCTCTGGTGCGTTAACCGCAACGTAACGCCGGGTTTCCGATAAATTAATACCAAAATAGGATTTTGTATTTTACATCAGAGTATCGGTTAGTTCATGTGAACTTTACCGAAGGGATTACGCATTTATGTCGGTTTTTACATGACGATAACGTCAACCAGAAATGTTAAAACCGGGACTCAAGACTACTCTGTTATCTAGGACAAATGGAATCTTGGACATGTCCCATATTTCTACAGATGCTGAGATTCCCAAATACATCTTTCTAAACTTGTTACACTTTGGATAGAGATATCCAATCGTATATATTATTTCTCAAGAGGGTTTTTTTGTCGCAACGCCATAACTCCCATAATTCTTCATCAAAGTAATGATTCAAACATCGTTTTAAAGCTTATATATCCCGCTATTGACGAAAAATGGACAAATGGTTTAGAATCAAAGTTTTTGGTAAAAAATGTAAAATCAAAGTTTTTTTGTGAAAAAAATGATACAGTGCAATCTGTTGACAATATAATAAACTAATATAATGGCTATGGTCACGTGCTTAAAAGACTGTAGGAGGCGCCATCTATAAACACAGCGTTTAGTTAGATTGTTTACCTTCTGCATGCAATCAGTGTGACCGTTTACCGTTTACGATTACGCTATGTGTCTTTAACAGAAACATAAATAACATATAATTGTCCATGGGAAGAAACAGGTAGAAGAACAGGAAGAAACAGGAAGATGCTGCATACTGAGCGAAATATTATCGCACGGGTCAGCCAGTAGTTACTAAATAACCACAATCATCATATCGAAGCTGGATAAAAACATACAACTACATTTCATGGCCCTAAGTTCTATCCTCTGCATAGCGCATGCGGCCTCTCACCGGTGGACACTCCTGGAGGGCTTCGGAGGTCGTATAACTTGATTCGCGCGGTTCAGGGCGTAGCATCCAGTCACGCGTATAAGTAGAAAGAGACAGATAGAATATTCCGGGCATCCAATGAAGGTTATTTCCCTCTTCGGGCTCCGGCGGACAGTAATCGGAGATGGGCAAAATTAAGTTCGCACTATCGATTTGTTGCAAGACCGCGCGGAGACGTCTTCGCCGCTAAAGCCCTCGATTCCTCGTCTGACACAAGTCCTTTCCGTAATATGCGTCCGTCGCTCGGGGAAATGTACCGAGAGCATGTTTTCCGCTCGCTTTTCCGCGAGATAATGTTTCAGGGCAGAGAGAAGAGACAAGAGCGAGCAAAAAACGAGGCGAGGAAGAGGGTAGAAAAATTGAAGGTGGGAAAAGAACGTGAGAACAAGGAAAGAGTATCGCGAACGAGTACACGATTGAGAACTGCAAGGAAACATCATTACGATAATAAACCAGACACCGGATGCATCTCTGGAAATGCTGGTTGAGCGTACAAAAAATCTATATGGCGCTGTGTTTAAATCGACTTACATAATTTCTTTAAATTATCTGACGCAAATAATTCCGCAAAAATAATCATAACTAAAAGTATTCTACAAACTACAGTCGGCGCAGAAATTATGTGCAATCCAGTTTGGGTAAAAAAATTGCGAGTAGACCTGCAGAAAAACTAATCACACCATAATTTTTCTCCTTTCGTTTTTCGTTTTCGAATGAAAAATTGAAAATTTTCAACGCTACTCAATTTTTTTTAAATGATGTAACGTAATAAGTACCGGTTTTTCATAGTGTGCGAGCGAAGCGCCAAATTTGATAATTCGTTATTCAAACATAAGAACTCCGAATACAACAATATATCAGTTAATGGTAGATAGATATGTTTGCTATATATGTTATCAGTTTCAGCTTCTTATCATTAACAGAAAAGTGGTAGTTTTGCAAGCAAATTTTTTAAAGGGATGGCATTCCAAAACACTTTTTAGTAAGAGGTAGGTTCATGGAAATTTCAAGCTATAACATCTCCTGTAGCAGAGGGTTTTACAAGATAATTGTACTATTTTCCTGTAATTTTTTTGTTCATTGCCATGTGACACGTGCTTAATTGCAATGCAACCAGTAAATGATAAATAATAATGCTCTCTTCATAAAATTATCGATTTCCCTATTAATGACCATTATTAACTCTCTGTGCCTTTTCCCCCAATTAAAACCTTTCAAAATATTTTTCATCCCTCTATCAAGCTAACCCCAGGCTACCTCCATCCGCATTTGCTACCTTCGTGCATATTCCTCCCGTCCCTTGAGCAAACATTTTTATCAGTAACAAGCTCTAATAGCAATAGTACTGATCGTAATCTACGCATGCCAAAAATACTGTTGGTTGATAATTTGTAGGTTGGGTTTACTTGAGGAGCAAAGGACAGGTGGAGAGAATCACAGCGTCGGAATCAGCCAACTCTTGAGAAATTTGCCAAAGAGACCTCAGATTAAAGTTCCAGCAGACTTACACAGTACAACACTTGTAATGCTTTCTACAAAGCACCCGAGTAGGGTACGGGATTCCACTGAAAATAACCACCAGCACTTCTGGGGTCCACACCCGGACGCTAGGGATGTGAAGCCAGTACTCAAGCCGGCTCTGTACAAAGAAAACTTTTAAATTCATCTATTCATTCATTGGTCATTCAATCCTAAGATTGGTTGACTGCAGCCCTCCACCCTTCCCTATCTACTGCTAGATCCCTTACTTCCAGGTGTCTCTTCCTATTTACTTTCCTCTTTATTTGGTCCATGAACATATTCCCGAACCTTCCTCTGGGGGGCTTTTCCCTCTATTTTATCTTCAGTTAGGTATGCATCAATACAAGAGTAATTTCCTTAAAACCGGCAAAATTCGCAGCGCGACTAATTTAGCCATGCAGCTTTAATGGGAACTACAAACCATTTGGTGGCATTTGGCGTAGACAGGCAGTGGCGAAGCCATGGGGAAATGGTCCAAGGGATTGGACCGTCTCCGACATTATAAAATATTTTTTTAAAGGCACTTAAGTAGCAGAATACTTGTTTCTCTTTGAACAAAAATGCCGAATTCAATTCATTCCTCAATGTGAAAAATTTTTAAATAATACATTTTTAATTTCTAGAACATAAAAACTGAGGGTATTTAATCCTTTCTGAAGTTTGCTAGGCTAAAATGAGCTTATACACAACAGACGCAATTGCACTCTTAATTGATTAAACACCTGACTTTTCTGCTCACTTTAAAAACGAATTCCTGGCTACGTCACTGAGACAGAGCAGGTCTGAAGTGCAATCACTACATACTACACATCTGCACGAAGACTTGTAGTGTGTTACAGACGTGTAGAAGAGAAGACGGATGGGACTCAGCGGGCGTCGCAAGTGAGACGGGATGAAGGCGAATCTTTCGAGAAGTACTTTCCTTTCTGCAGCCTCGCCAAAGAAAGGAAATTCGCGCCGTGAGGGAGACAGGTAAGCCGGCGTCGATTCAGACCGCTTAAGACCACGAGAGCGGTCGGGGAGAGAATGATAGAGGAGAAAGTAGTAGGAAGAACAAAGGAGATAAAAGGCAGTCGAAGGAGGAAGCCGCGGTAGGATTAAGCGATAAAGGAGAAACGGTGCCGGGGGATTTTCCGATCAATCCTATTTCAAGGCTTAAAGCCCCGTGAGAAACTCGATCTCGTCGCACGGATTCAGCGATTGAATAAGGCAGTTATGTCAGGGTAAAACAGCCGAGGAAGCGTAAATCCCCTTCATTGACTTCATAAACGGCGCCCACCCTCGGAAAAAATGATTCTCTCCTTCATAAAGCCATAAAGATGTGTCGAGAAGGTACGGTTGAGGATTAGAGGGCTCTGATTTTATGCGGCGAAAATATATTCAAGACTCGTTCATTATCGAGTCTACTGCTTTAGTAAATCGGAAGCATAACAGCAAGGTTAGAACGCCACGATGTAAAGTGGAACCTGTATTAAGCGACCATCGATGGCTCCGATGAAACATAGTCGTTAAGAGGGGTGGTCGTTCGACAGGGGATCAGTTTCTAGTAGTAACATGCCATTGAACGGGCGGCCGATTTGAAAAAAAATGGAAAAACACGAGAGCCAACGGTTTCGTTAAAACCTACACATATAGTGTTTTATTTATTATTTAAGGATTCTATCCCTAAAGGTAGGTTTTGTTGAATGTCAGAGAATCTACTCCCGGTACTCTACACTTCCAGGGGCCTATCTCCCTCTATTATATCCTTTCTCGCCTCTGCATATGTTCTACCCTTCTTCATCCCGTCCATAACACCTATTCTCTTTCTTCCCCTTCCCCGCTTGACCAACATCCTTCCCTCTATCACACTCTTGCGCAACCCGTCGCCCTTTATTACATACTCCAGCCATCTACCCTGCCTATCCTGGATTTCATTCAGAAGCTTCCTATCCTCGCCTACCATCTCAAACACCTCCTCATTAGTCTTCCTCTCCGTCCACCTCACCTCCTCTATCCTTTTCCACACCCACATCTCAAATTCCTGCAGCCTATTGTCTATATTCCTCGTTAGTCTTCCTCTCCGTCCACCTCACCTTCTCCATTCTTCTCCACACCCACATCTCAAATTCCTGCAGTCTCTTCTCGTCCTCCTTTCTGAGGGTCCAGGTTTCTGCACCATACAACGTTACGCTGCATATCAAGCTCTTCAACAGCCTCTTCTTAACATCCTTACCCAATTTCCCCGTCATCAGCTCTCTTCTATTACTAAACGCCGTACTAGTGTTTATTCCCTCATAATTTAGTTTCTCCTTGGGAATTTTAATGCATGTGAATTTGATGTGCACCCGCAGTGAAAACTGAATTAAGCAACCACCGACGGTTCCGCTAAAAATTGGTCTTTGAGAGGGGTTGTCGCATGATAGGAATGGTGGTTAAGAGGGGTTTCACTGTATTTCCATTATGTGCTCTCATTATTATTAGTACTAACTGCTCTGGGCGGAGAAGAAAATATCGGATTCCAAAAGGTAATCGAAACACCTAGGTATAACAGGGCGCCATTATTTAATCATTGACGAACTTATAGCTACTGTCATAAAAAAAAGGCGAAGTACCCGAGTTTGGGATCTCTCTTCTAAAAGAGGGAACGGACTTTAAAGCAATAAAACGCACAAAAAGGTTTATACATTTCCATGACTACTGCTGTAAATTAAAAAGCTTTCATTGCCTTAACATAGCTGTTCATTAAAATGTCAACATTGCCGTACATTTGCTAAATTTTATTGGCAAAATTTACGATTTTTGGCACGTGTTCACCGTTCGGCAGAGTTAGAGGACTTGCTATTCCGTTTTCCTGCCTTTAGTTTTCTTAATTTAGAAAGTTTAAGTAATACACGTTTATTCTCAGCAGTATGCTGAAAACAAATTTTGCGCATAATATATAGCACAAGTCGTTGTAATAATTGCAAAACACTGCCGTCTTCCAAGCAAGTAGGCAGAATGAAACTCGACAACTGTCTGCTCTATAATGCCGACGTTTGGGAATACTAGCGAGGAAGTGCTTGAGATGGTGGGCGAGGAAAGGAAACTTTGGAATTAAATCCGGGATAGGCACAGTAGGTGGCTGGAGGATGTGATAAGGGGCGATGGGTTGCTCATGAGTGTGATAAAGGGAGGGATGTTGGGCAAGCGGGGGAAGGGGAGAAAGAGAATGGGTTTAATGGACGGAATGAAGAAGGGAAGATCGTATGCTAAGGCGAAAAAGGATATACTGGTGGAAGTTAGGCACCTGAAAGTGTAGAAAACCAGGAGGAGATTCTCAGAATTACATTGAAACCTACCTTCACCGGTAGAATACTTTAAAAAAACCGCCTTTGGTCGACCTTTGCCACTTGTTTCGGCGGTGGGTTTTTTTTACACGTGGCAGATCCCAGGAGGGAAAAGGATTCTTGAGGAGTGGATCGAGGCCGCGGACGAGGGTGAAGCGAGAATGAAAGATCAGAAGTGGGGGCGCGGTGAGGCCAGGAGTAGAATGCTGCGGTGTCGAAGAACCAAGAGTGTTGGGTCGGTTTGGGGAAGGGGGCGCGCGGGAATTGGGAGATGGGGGCGGGATTTAAATAATTGAACGGCCGGCCCCGGCAGCCGCACAGAGAATGGTAAGAGAGAGCGTGTAAGTGTGAAGTGGGAGGAGACTTAAAAACAGGCGCGGATGGCAAGGGGCGGGCGAGAGAAGCGCGAAGTGGCGCAGGGCACGGCGTTTTAAAGGCATCCCCGCTCGGCTTATTTGGCTTAAGAGGGCCGAGTGTACGGTGGAAATGGTCGGACAATCCTCACCTTGGCCCTTCAGAATAGGCAAGAGGTGGTGTTAGGACTAGAGGGAATTAGATATGAACTTAGAGGCCGGCCTGCGTGGGGAATAAAGTCTCGGGAGCTTGCGAGGAAATTTAGGACATCAAAACAGGCTAGTTCAATAAAAGGTTCGTTTCAGGCATGATCTAGTGGAATATCATAATTAAATAATAATAATAATAATCGGACCAAACCAAAAAACCTGCTCAAAAGCTTGGAAACAATAGTAATAGAAAATCATTTGTACATGAAAATTCAAAAAACAGCAATAATTAATACGTGCTCCATAGTACGAAGATTTTTAAATGAACATTAAAACAGTACTTGAGCCTAATCCCTTTGGTGCCTTGCACCCGGCATAGGTGAATGTTTCCCAGCCCTTAAAAAGGCTGAGAAGTGAAGAATTCAATAATAATAATTTCTTTAACACTTACAGGTTTCCCCAATTACAAGTGTTTTAATATATCATTAGACGAACACAAACACCCATGTCCTGGGCATTGAATAATCTTACCCAGGCGGGACTCGAACCCGCGACCCTGGGGTTAGAAGGCGAGGACTTTACCCCGCCGACACCGGGGCGATAAAGAAATTAAAGAAAAAAAATTAAAGAAAAAATTTAAAATAAAATAAAAATTAAGAAAATTGGCAATTTTACACAATATACACTTTGATGCGACCGATTTCATTGTACGACTTCGTAATCAGATAACAAGTATAACTCGTAGTCGAGTATAAATACAGAATTGCAAGAGGTGACCAATCTCCCTTCTCCACCCTTGCAATTCTCTATATATACTGGACCATGAGTTACACTTGCTACCTGATGATGAAGTAATACATCGAAACCGGTCGCATGAAAGCTTATATGGTGGAACATTGCCAATTTTCTTTAATTTAAGGCCGGTTCAAAAGATGCAATCATTAATGTTGTTCTACGATTTGCGAGATGTTAGTAATTTAAATATAACCCCATACAACACTGTTGTCTTTTCGCCTGTATTTAGTGACATCCTCAGCGCATAGGGTGTATAGAATAATCGGGCACTTTCCTTTCGCTTCATGGTGTTGGAGGAGGATGCTGAAGATTATATGGATGGATAGAATGAAAAATAATGAAGTGCACAGGAGATTAGAAGAGGAAAGGATCGTATAGAATACTACACAGAAAATAAGAACCCGATAGATTGAACACACCCAGAGGCACATGTTTAGAAGACAGAGGTATGTGAAAAATGTAATAGTAGGAATAATACCTAGAGGTAAAACTCCACACAGGAAGGCCAAGGGATGAATATGTAAGCAAAATTAAGAGCAAAGTACGTAAGAACGAATGCCAGGGAGTAGGAGACCTCGTATTAAGTAGGCACGAATGGAGGGCAGCAGTCAACCAAGAAGTGAAGGACCAATAATGTAGGACCAACAAAAAATCTTTTGCATTGTTGCACAGCAAAACTTTGCCTCAATTCAGAGCAGATGCGTAGGTACAATTGTGATGAAAAAGTAGACTTCACTTTTCCATTTAATGAGATAAAATTTTAAAAATATGAGGGAAACGTCAATCCATTTGGCAGCCAACCAAGGAAATGTGTGCGACTTGTGGCCGGTTGCAATAACATTTAATTATGGAATCAATAGTTATAAGATCCATTACGTTAAACTCTCATAAAAAAAATATTCGCGTTCCAGGAACACATCTACTGGATACATGACTTATTTATCAATTGTAAATACCTTCGAATATTTGATATGACCTTCTACCCCTGGATAAAATTTACGATAGTTTAGCCTATGAATAATTGCTAACGCACATAATAATTAGTCGGTAAGAGTAAACACACTGGCCATCTGTCTCGAAACAAATCTTGTATCAAGTGATTAAGTCTCCAAGCGGTTCATTGCGCATCCGCCATCTCGGCTACTCGGCTCGGAACTCGTAACTTCATGCCATAAGTTATGAAACCAATAAATTTATCGAATGTTTCTGCAACACTTATTGAATGGTTACCATTGTTTATGGGCCCATAAGTTTATAGTAAACATATGAGTCGTTCCTGTAACTGGCCATTCTCCGAAGAATGCCCGATAAACTAGCAACATTTCCCTTAGCATTACACACCTCAAGAAAAAACTCCGATTAAAAAGTTGGAGAGGATAGAATTACGATGAACGGAGATGATTCGCCGCGCAAACTCGGACTCCTGCAAAAATAACGGCCCGATTTTTTTCCCTCTTAAACGGCTGTAGGGGTAGCCTGTTCTCCGCCTTGGCGAAACTGAATATTACGGGAAATTCTCCGGAACACGCTTCCGAGAGCGCTATTAAGACGATTGAGATAAGATCTGGAGAGGGAGGGATGAGTAAGACCGGCAGCTGGTAGCGAGAAGCCTCAGCCGCCGCCGTTCCCCGACCTTTCTTCCTTCCCTCAAGTCCAAGCTGAGGACTTCCTCCCCGAGTACACGTGTTAAGGTGGTTGAAGCGCGAATCGCGAGGCATTGAGTGCGCGTTCTAATAACTTTTCAAGTAGGTCGAAAAATACTCTTGAACCCACTTCCATTAAGTACATCCTTCAATGCGAAATAACAAGAAATATTGTAGTAAAAACGATGGAAGATTTTATATTTTAAAATTTTCCTCTCAATGAAAGCATTGTCATGACTTGAGTTTACGGCGCGGATTTGAAATTTAAGCGAAACCCGTGTTTAAATAGGAGTGTTTTCTTCGTTTCTTTTCGTACGTTTTTTTATTCGGCTTGATTGCTTCATATTTAATGAGTACCGTTATAATGATATGAAACGCATGTTTTCGCGTGTAGGATAAAATCTGTACATATGTAATCCAATCATTTCGAAATAGATACCAAGTTCCATTAAGCAGCGCGTTAAAATGTTCAAGAAACTACACCGGTAACATGCACTTTTTTTCACTGTTATCCTCGCCGTATTACCTCACTTCCTTCTTAATATCTATATATTTAGAAGGAAGAGGGCTCCTAAAGCCCATTGAAGATAGGAAGAAGAGCTGGACGGGACATGTACTGAGAAGGAAATGTTTGTTACGAGATGTACTGGAAGGAATAGTGGATGGAAACTGCAAAAGAGGAAGAAAGAAAAGAGATTTTTGATGCCCTGAAGGATGGAGAGAGTTACAGAGAATTGAAGAGGAGAGTAGGGGTCAGAGAGAGATGGAGGCACCAAGGACCTGCGAAAGCTGACGACTAATGATGATGATAAATATTGATAATAAGTTCTCGTAAGCAAATTTTCACATAAATCTATGCATAAACGAAAATCGCGGCAACCACCTTAAGGGAGCCGGCGGAATTGCGAGAGCGCATCATATTTGCAATTCTACTAAAAAGTGTTGGAAGTAGAATGATAAATATTCCTATGATTCTCCTCACCACGAAAAGTTTTCCCATAAGTTTCTCAAATAAATTGCAAGATAAGAGCCGATTTAATAAAAAAATGGAAGGGGATTGGATTGAAATAAATATGAAGGAAGAGAATTACGGACATACATGTTAGCTTAAAGAAGAAACGAGCTGGCAGTGGCTTCCTTTGTATTTCATCAAAAAATGACCAGACACTCTTTCATGAAGCTCGGAGCATAATCTTAAATAAAATAACTCAGGAAATTCCATGATTAAATGGATTCAATGAAATTAAAGCAATTGGGAAGATTTCTGTCATATCGGCGAATAGAATAAGTTAACAATGAATTTATGATCAAAAAAAGGACTACAAAAATGAAGCGAAACTAAAAATAATTGCATCTGACAATATTTAAAATACTGTAAAAACTTTGCTCTTAATGTGAGGTAAACATGAAAAGAATGAAAACGTTAAGGGGACTGATAAAAAATATCTCTCAAGTCAAGAATGAGTAGCTTCTAAAATAAATCGAGGAAAGAAAACGTCAAGGAACCTTCAAAATAAAGGCCATGGCAAGCCAGGCAAAATGAGAAAAAAATCTCCGACGGAACTAAAACCTTTTCTTTTGACGGTTGGCTCTCTGCGAGTAATTTTCTGGAAGGACGTCCCAGCCATAAAAAGCTCCACTCTTGCCTGGTTTAATTGTGCATACATATTCAGAGGTGCCGTGAAAATTTTGCGCAATATTATAAAGCAGAAAATTATACTTATGACGTATACAGAGGGGAGAAATGGAAAATCATCTCTTCTCATTTTGTGAGAGAAAGAGTATTAATTTTGACGCTCCAGAAACAATAAAAATACGGAGAACACGAGCAGAGCCTGCTAGGAAATCTTGAAAAAATTATATTTTCAACAGAAAGTAACAGTAAATGGTTAAAATAAGATGACTGAGAGCCGCCTTCAGGAGCTCTGAAGATAACAAGCGAGTAATGTAGGGCGAAAAGTTGAAATGGTGACACAGAACGACTCGACTGTTAAACATTACACTCCGAGAAGGGAGAGGAGGAGGAAAGAGGAAAGAAGGGTACAGAGGGCGATAAAGTAAGCAGGATTAACTGAGGCAGGGAGCTAAGAAGAGCGCATGAAAAATGGAGCAGTGAAAAACTAAAGTTGACGCAGTAAATCTCCACTTTTGCATGCTAACATTCCGCGGAGACAAATGGGGAAGAGATTGGAATCGTGGTTTAGCAGAGGAAACGTCTATAGGAGTTTAGGATAAGGGAGGTTTGATGGTTGGAAAATGTATTGAGCGGCAAAGGGTTAATGAGTCCGAGATTATATACTATAATTTAAATATTGTACCGGTTAAAGATGGATCTTATTGAAAGATAGTGAAAATACTCCACATTTTCTACACTTGCACGGCCCTTCTACCTCTAGTATATCCTTCATCATGTGATGGCAGGAGGGGATGAATCTGGATGGGTGGAGAGGCAGAAGAAAGAGAATAAGCTCTACGTATGGGTTGAAGATAGATAAGATGGATCCTGAGATGCAGAAGGAAATTAATGTTAAAGGGTAGGCATTTCAATGAAAGAGTAAAAATACATAGGATTCAACTCCTCGTAAAATACCATAGATTTTTACTCTCATCGAATTCAACCTCACCTCCAATGGTAAATTATACCACTAACAATTTAGAAACCAATTAATATTTAATTACTTACGACCCACATCTCAATCTCTCTCGCCAAAATCCTTAGAACTTAGTTCAACCCGGTGCACGGGATACTTACCTGAAAGAGAAAAGAAAAATGTAAATACACTGGCAGGATATGGAGTTACCTTCTAATCGAGAAAATACAGGTATAATTTAAAAGAAAAGAATTAAATATGGATTGCACTGTTGAATTTTGCACATAAGAGGACTCTAAGAAAAACGGACGAGAATAAGCAGCCAGCATAAGAGATGAGGGCGTAAAAGAGAATGGAGAATATGCGGTAGACGGGGAGGAAGACGAACGAGGAAGGACTAGACACGTTTGGTGAGAAGAGGAAACTACTGGAGGCGGAGGCAAATTGGAGGCTGGAATGGGTAATGAAGGGCGAGGAAGTGCTCCATCCCGCGACAGAGGGGTGAGCGCTCAGTAAGCCGGGAAGAGGAGGAAAGAGAATAGGTTTCATGCACTGAAAGAAGAGAGTTAGGGCGTATTATGTCGATCTGAAGAATAAACCAGGCAAGAAAGCAAGGGTTTTCGGTTGTTTAAGATTAATAGAAGCAATATGATATCCATCTAAACCTAACTTAACCGGTAGGTCCCCTTCTGTGTCACTAGGACTGATAAAAGCGACCAAAGAAGATAGACACCCTGACAAACTAAGAGATACCTCCTTCCTTTTATCAACGCGTCATAAATGCTTGAGTGATTTTAAGCAAAACAGCATGGCACTAACATTAATTCAAATAGTTAGCATAAAATTAGCTTCTGTCCTCTCCACCCTAAATTATCTTATTTCCTCCGCTTTCCAGTCTGGTGCCCTACTACACGCCTCCTCGGCAGCTCGCAGAGCAGAATTTAGGTGAAGAACATCTCCATAATACATAATGTTCCTACATAGAAACGCAATAGTACGATTGCTGCCCAAAACGTAATGCTGCACAATTTTTCTCTTAAGCTAATTATTCTACAAAAAAGAAAACGACACGCATTAAAGAATGATGCTTTAGCTACTCACTCTATTTTACCAAATAATCCCCTTCAAGTCATTATGCCTTCCTCCAGCAATTCACTAGGGCAAGAATGCCCTGTTGGTATTAGTCCTCCTCGAGCCAGTTTTTCACTGCGCAATCGCCTCTTCCTCGTTCAAAGTAGTAGTGTGGTAAAGTACTTAGTGTCATTACTCCAAATGGATGAGAGAGAAGAGAAATTACGAAGCATTCTACATTCTTTCACGTATAATTTCAACCGATTCAGACGCGATATCGTGGAAGTTCGTCATGTTATAACATAAACAACAAATGCACTTTTCCACAAGATATTATAATGCGTACGACACGTTTCAGCATCATCAGATACAAGACATTCTAATAATGATTGCTCTGTCAGCTGAAACGCGTCGTACGCATTAAAATATCTGTCGGAAAAGTGCATTTGTTGTTTCTGTAACAATATTCTTTCGCGTCTTTAGTTTGTGCCAGACTGGTATTTGTGAGCCTAATCTTGCAGTCTGTCCCCTGCTGAGTCAACAAAGTTGGCCCGAGTACTCAGATGTAAGATTCGGTAATGTCTTGATAACCTGATAAGGTTTTGCGATCAATGGAGATGCGTCTCTCGATGAACATTTCAACGCACTGATTTCTGTAATTAGGGAGTTAAAAAAAATGTGGGGCATGCCTTATTGGGCAATCCTAGAACTTATATACTCCTGGAATTGAAGAAGAGTCCAGGATTTCATAGTTTGAAGGACCTTAATAGCTTTAAGAACCTGAAGGACCTAAAGTCACAAAAATTAGTATAGGTGTTATTACAACCATCTAAACCAATGGTTTCCAAAGTGGGCGCTACCGTCCACTTTGGGGCGGTACTTTAAAGGGACGTAATTAAAACTAGGGCTGTGGGCAGGGTCTTCACCTACACAACGATACCTTAGAGACGTGTGCTGTAAGGAATGAACCATGTAGTTTTTCGAGTTGAAATAAAGATGAACTTAATGATAATTCTTTAAATTTATTTCCATAGTCCTGATTTTTTCATGTATTCTGTGATTTTAGAGCCTGCAGTTGCGGGAGTTCAATATAGAGTCGTGGAACTGAGTGCTGTACGGTGGACCGAAAAACTTTAGTAAATGCTGATCGTATCTACGTTCACTTGTAGATTCTTACCTCGACTAATTAAAAATTGGAAGGTAGCAGAAGGTCATGAAAGAGAGTGAGATAAGATGGTGACTGAGGGAGAGAAGAAAGGCGAAAGTACGCGAGAGCAATAGAGAAAGAGAGGGGGTGAAAGAGAGAGGGGATTAGCGCCCAAACGACACGTGCTCCGGAATCGTGATGCAGGTCTCACCCAAAGAGGAGGGACCCTCTCTCCCTTAAAACGGCGCGGTTTTTGCCCGCGTCCTCTCCTCTCTCGCAGCAGCTGAGGTGCTTTAGAGATCTCTTCCCCCGTTCCTCCCCTCATTCGAAAGCCTCCGAGGCTCACAGCGACATCCCGCGGCCTCTTCTCCCTCTACGACCTCCACCCGCCGCACCCCCCACCAACATTCCCTCACCCATCGCACGCCAGTTCTTTTCTTCCACCAACGCTCACCCTCACTCCCTGCCACTCTCTCTCTCTCTCCCCCTCCCGCCCCTCTAAGTAATAGCACGTGGCTTCAAAACTTCTTCCCCCGCCTCCTCACTTCTGCATTCTTCTCCTCTCCACACTCTCTTCCTCCTCGGCGGAGCACAAACACGCCCATTCCTCCAACTCCACACTTCATCATCCTCCAACCTTTCCTTCCCCGCCCATTCCCTCCTCCTCTTCCTCCCCCTTTCGCCGTACGAGGCGCTCTGGTGAAAGGCAGTTTTCGTCTCGTGGAGGGAATGAACGAGTCCACTAGGGAAGGAAGTGTTAAAAACGAGTTTAGTTCATTTATTTATTTTGCGTGATGCGAGGGAACGATATACGATTAGCACCAAATTTACATGCTCGGCAATAAATGATAAAAACAAATACGACAGGCTAAGTTAACATCGGAGTCACTCCACGTCAATCCGACCGCAAAATTACGGTTTTAACGACCACCGTCTTGAACTTTAAATTTGGTAAGTACGTATTAAGGCTGGTAAATCCGTGACGTCAATTTTTTTTTCTAAATAACATCCCATCATATATTTACAGAGGAATTCGTATTTATTTGGAAGCGAATGAGTTGGAGAACAACATTTTATGAGAATATGTATATTCAGGTCGTCCACCCCCTCCCAATTTATGTATCATTTATTTAAATTACATAAATTTAAATTTATTTTTAATATTTATATAAACTAATCAGATGGAGACTGTCACATACGGCCTCTCATACTTAAAATGGGTCCATTATTTCTCAATTCACGTGCTTTATTGGTAAAAAAATCGTACATACTCGTTTATTTCTCTGCTATGCGTTTAGTCTTTCGAGCCCATAAAGCTTGTATTATCATCTATTGATGCATCGATATTATCTGCCAGGTTCCATCTGCCAAAACTGAGACGGTGTGTGCCATGGCTAGGTTGAGGAACCATTGATCGACAGCTTTTCTATTCAGAAAGAATTTTCATCGATAATTAGAAAGATCGTGGATTCACCAAACCAAAACTCACTGGTTGAACACCAAGTAATTTATAATCCTCATTTAAGGATACAATCAAACAGCTGACCAGTAGCGGTGGCCAAGTTGGTAACTTCCCGAGTTAGAATCGATAAATCGTCCGTTCGATTCGGGTCTTGGACTCGCCAGCCGCGTTTTTCTCAGGATTGAGATCTTAGTTAAGACGGTGAGAGAGCAGTCCGTAGTTGCTTCATACCCAGAGTGAGAACATTTAAGACATTTTTCGTGAGGGCTTCCACGGAGTCTTTGTGATGAGGAGTACGGTTCTCCGGGGGTTCTTCCGCAGTTATCCATTTGTGGAGCAGAGCATCAGTGGAGTGAGCCCAAACATTAAATTCGACAACACCACTTTATTCACAAAGGAAGCCCGCTATTTTAATACGTGAAACAATTGAAATAGCGAAAAAAATCGAAAAATTTCAACCGAGAGGACAGCTACACTCTCGCCATGGCGTGGAAACGGCTCTTCAGCAGCGCGGACAAATAACGACACACCTCTACTTGAAGGCGCGAAGACGGAGCAACATAAAAGGACGGACCGAATCCGAAATATTGTATACAAAAATGCATAAATGCGGAAGAACACCCGAAAAACGATTCTCCTCATATTAAAAAGACAGATCACTGATCTAAGAAAAGAGGAGTGAACTGGAATGCAGTGGTTGATGGTAGGAGGTGGATTTTCGGACCAAGAAAGAGAGAAAAAATTATCACGTTATACTCCCCGTAGAATAGAGGTGAAAAAGGACGCGAGCTTCACTGCGATATAGGTAACCACTCAGGAAGACGGCCATCTCCTAATTAAAACAAACGGCCTCTGGCGGACGGGCTGGTTAGCCCCAGCCGACTCCCTCGACGATGGCCGGGCGATGGTTTCCTCCTTCTGAGGCGGAAGTAAGGGAGGGGGTGGGACGAAAGAGATGAATCTGCGCGGAGCCTGGCACGAGTGCGGAAGGGAGAAGATACACACATTTATATTCCTAGGGGGAGCGGGGGAGGGAGGCGGGGGGAAAGGAGGCGGGAAGATGCGGATTCATGCCGCGGGAGGGAAGAAAGAAATGGCCGCACGTCTCCGCCGTCGTGAAATAAAGCGACCGCAAGAGGTTTCGAGCATTCAGATTTTTTTACACCTCTTTTTTTATCCCTCTCCATCTGTTTCCCTCGAGTTGTGCGCGTATGCCGTCCGCTGTCTCCTCGGAGAGGGCGCAAAACTTAACACTGTTGCCGTGGAGAGGCGAGAACATTCACCACGGGCGGTTCATCTGCATCTACATCTACGAAATACTGTGCTAGTCACCACTAGGGTGTGTGGCACGGAGTGGTTCCACAACAGGCATGAAGCCCTCATCCCAGCTGAAATCCAAACAGCGCACGTTCCCCCGGAATGCCAGGCGCAGGCCAAAAGCATTCATGATGGCAATACGCCGCCAGACCAGAAACTAGGAAAGTTCTACACAAACGAGCATGCTACCATGCGGTTTGCTACTTAACGTATGACTACAGCTACAGATAAATAGTTCTACAAGGTATGTACTAAATTATGCAAGAGATGTACCATGTCGGAAATTACATGCAAGGTTAGTAACTAATAATGATGTTTGAATACTCTGTACAAGTGAAAAACCTATTTTACCTAGTCAGGGTCTTTGTACCCTAGAATTGATCTATCGCAAATATTGTGGTCCCTTATTTTCAGCGAAAAAAAGAAATTTTTAAATCTATCGGTTCTGCAATCTATTTTCTAAATCTCATATGTGTGATCGTTTCTACCATAATAGTTTGGCTCTCGCAAAATATGTTGAATGTCCGGAAAAAAAATAGTCTAGATTAAATTTTGACAATCTACTCTACATCAAACGGTTGTACTCGATAAGGACACAGTTCAGGGATTCGGGGAAGGTGAATCAGCCGCAGTACTAGTTTCTAACCCCTGAGAGTCCGGGTTCAAATTCTGCAAGAGGCAGAAATATTTTCAATGGAATTTGCATCCATACTTGGGTGCTAGGCTAAGAGAACTTCGATGAACTCAGTTCATCAGAGGGGAAGTTAAACTGTGGACATTAGAGAATGTCTCAGACGTCACTCGCTGGAAAAGTTTTGCGTCCGCACGTTAATAACAAGGATGAAAAACGAGGAAGTGTTCGGTATGGTGGGAGAGGATAAGAAACTCATAGATGATAATTGGAGGCAAAGTAGGCGACTAGACAAGGTGAGGGGCGAAGGGTTGTTTAACTCTCTGATAGAGGGAAGAAATTTTGCTAAGCTGGGAAGGGGAAGGAGAACAATTTTAAAAGCCCGATATAGGTTAGAACGTATGCTGGGACGATGAAAGAAATATTATTGGTAGAAAGGGTGCTACAAATGTAAAAATCAAAGATGCTTTCAGCCACTACCATTTAAACCTACCTTAACTGGTAGATAACCAAATAAATGATGAATGGTAAGTAAGGGAAGTGTAAGTTATAAACAAGGGGATTTATCAATGAAATAAAAAGGGTGTCCTATCTTATTGAACATGTTAAACTGTGGAGCCCTTCGCCTGTCGTTGAGGTATGGGTTAATAGTGCCGGTTTTCTCTCAGTTTTTCTTCAACTTCAAGAATAACCCTATTCTAGACAACTTAATTATCTATCCTAATAGCACAAATGACTTAAGCGGTCATTCTCATTCCCGAGGAGCCAACTGGCCAGCAAATCTCAGGTGCGAAACTCCCCTTGTTGCCAGGCAAACAAGACAAGAAATATTCACTGAGACTTGGTTGTTCCCGCATTAGGTACAATCTTGCTGTAGCACTCCCCCTTTCCCGCTCCTGTGTGAAAGGAATCAATCGGAGATGACGCGTGTAAACGACTCTACGAGATTTGACCATAAATCACGGCATATTTTTTCCTTTATTTCCTTGGTACAAATGGGGAACATCGAGAAATGTCCCTCAGGGAGCTTGCTCCAAAATTCATCGACGTCCGCAGCCACACGCAAAAAAACATTTTGTCATCTAAAAAATATATTCACAGTGAATAAATTACTGAAAAATTCCATATCATTCACCAGTGAATATATTATCCTCGAGACCACGGGTACCTAACGGAGCCGATAGCTCAGGACGGAGTTTGAGGTGCGACTAAGTTCGCCATTCTTCAGTAGTTGGTTGAACTTAAACGATTTTAAATGCTTATTTTGTTTTATCCGTCCTACCTTTGCCCGGAAAACAAGTCATGTCTTATAAATGGATTATATTTTTACGCGACACCACTGAAAGTGTAGGAAAATCATTTTTTCGCAATGCATTATTTGCTTTCAATTTCTTACGACTGAACTGGTTTTGTTTCAGCAAAAAAGGGAAGACTTAAACGGGAAGCTTCAAGATTCTCGTATGACTAACTGTATAGATGACTTTATATACAGAAAGAGCGACTGCGGATTAACGTTACAAAACATTTTTACGACAATTTTTACATAAATTCTCATATGCAACAGTTTTGTTTAGTCAAATCAGATCACTTGCTTTGGCGCATGATTCATAGGGACGCCAGGAATAAAATTACGAGCATGAAAAAATAATTTCACGGCAGCATTTTTCTTACCAGCAGCAATTTCAACTGCAGGAAGAGTGAAGAAATTTGAGCTAAGCATTTGAAGAAAGGCAACTCCCTCTGAGACATGTTGATACATTTCCGCAGTTAAGAAGGAATGCTACATTTTGTCAAACCAATTCTTTGATAAACGCGAAGAGCATTATTTCTCTTCCACGAATACGCAACAATATTGCCTTTCATAGAGGGAAAAAATAAGGTCCATTTCCCTCTCCATCCCATCCACGCTCTTCTTTTTTTCCACAAGAAAATCCGACATGGAGACTTCGCCAACTTTTCGTGACTGGATAACTCACAAATAAACTTTTCATAACCTCTGAAATACAGAAAATTGTACGAATAAGCTGGAACCAAAAACTTATGACCCACGTACGATGTATATCTTCACTCCACAAACGAAATAATACCATTAACGCGAAGAATTCTGTGCATCTCCACTCTGGATGTTTAAAATGTAGGAGACACCTCATAACTACGGTATAATCCGTCACTACCCATAATGCCTGATTTCGTTGATACATTTGTTTTGACGCGATTATTGTGGTAGTGGAGTTCTAGGTACAGTTTGGAGTGTTCCTGTATTTCCAATAGCAAAGACATTATTTTTTAGTACAGTAAAATATTTAAGTAATCAGAAAATAATAAATTATTATGGTATTGCAAAAGGTTCGGGAGATACCTAGGTACAGTTGGACGATGTAAACAAACCTTTATGACCGTCAAAACAGCTTCGCCGCTCTGAAATAGACCGTGAATCTTTCAGTACCCGATAGCACTATGCGCACTACTGTGCTCAAAGAAGATAGGACTACTAATCAGAGAAGTGTATGTGAAAACATTCGTGTGTAGCGTAGCACTCTATAGTCTGGAAGCATGGACCATCGGAAAAGCTGACCAGAAAATACCAGAAGCCTTCGATACCTGGTGCCGGAGAAGGATGCAGAAGATAAAATGGACGAACAAAATCAGAAATGTTGAAGTGTACTGAAGAGTGGAAGAGGAAAGAACCATAGGGGACACCATAGAGAAAAGAAGAACCAGATGGATTGGCCACACACTGAGGAGCAATGGGTTGGTTACGAACATAATTGAAGGCAAAATTAATGGGAAAAGTCTCCCGACTCCAGACCAGTGAAGACCCAGGAATCAGTTCATGGACCAAATAAAGAGGAAAGTACATAGCAAGAAATACCAGGAGGTAAGGGAGCTAGCATTAGATAGGGAAGAATGGGGGGCTTCGGTCACCCAATCTTAGGATTGAGCGATCAATAAAGTAATATGCGCTCAACTGCCCATCTTTTTAACGCAGTAAATTGCAATATACATTAACCTTAAAAAGCAGAACTCTCAACGTCATAACTTGAATAAATCAACAAATTAACGCTCTAAAAATCAATCACACGATTATTTACCGCATGAAAACGGTCTGAAACAAACCCAAACGCACTCTTTTAAGGAAAACATCGCTCACCATCCGTTTAAGAGATTTTTATCCCTCCTCACGATATTTTCACCGCACTTCGAGTATTCTATCTTTGGTCGATATTAGGACAGTACTTAACCTGACATCATGTGTCTGGGAGATCTTCTCACTTTTCCACCTATTAAATGGCTCGCCATCATATCTTTCTAAAATTCCTCTTATCGAATACTACTTCTTATTTCGTCCAGGATTATTATAATCTTCCAAACTTCCACAGTGCTCTCCCCTCTATCCCTAACCTTTCCAAACTTCCTTCATCCAATCATTCTGCCGTCTCTGAATCTCCGCCATCAGCTTCCTCTCCTCTCCAGCCACATCCAATTACTCTTCGTTCGTCCTTCTTACAACCAAGCTCACCCTCTTCATCCCTCTCCAAACCCACGTCTCAAATGCCTAATGTCTACGTGCGTACACATCCCTTCGAAATGACCAAGTTTCCGACCCATACAGCGCCACGCTTCACATTATAGTTTTCAAGGGCGGGATATAGGATGAGATCACCCGCGAGCGAAATCTAATTATTATGGGAAAGATCAGAAATGGTTTCCGCGAGAGATATGCAACGACAACCGCGGGGGAAATCAAATCGACTGGATTTCGCTCTCTATCCCTATTCCCAAACCTTTCCAAACTTCCTTCATCCAATCATTCTGCCATCTCTGAATCTCCGCCATCAGCTTCCTCTCCTCTTCAGCCACATCCAATACCTCTTCGTTCGTCCTTCTTACAACCAAGCTTACCCTCTCCATCCTTCTCCAAACCCACGTCTCAAATGCCTAATGTCTACGTGCGTACACCTCCCTTCGAAATGACCAAGTTTCCGACCCATACAGCGCCACGCTTCACATTATAGTTTTCAAGGGCGGGATATAAGATGAGATCACGCGCGAGCGAAATCTAATTATTATGGGAAAGATCCGAAATGGTTTCCGCGACAGAAATGCAACGACAGCCGCGGGGGAAATGAAATCGACAGGAAACATCCATCAGCTGCAAATTCATCGCTGAGGGTGGTATTGTAAGTGGGGAGATGGCCCCTTCTTCTTCTCACCACCCTACCCTTGCCACAATCCCCTCCCCGCACTGTACCATCAGATCGTTCCCCTTCCACACACCCGGAACCCCATGAATAATTCACGGGGATCGTGGAGAAGAAGGTGAAAGGAATCTTAGTATAGACTTGGGAAGAACTCCATTCTGAAGATAAAAATCTTGGCGAGAAGAAAAACTAAAAAAAAAATCAAAGAGAAGGAAAGGAACGAGAGAGAGATTGTCTTTCACCGGTTTGATTAGACGCAGACACCCCAAATCGGAGCCATTGACGTGCGATATACAATTTCATTTTTTGAATTGCAATGAATTCGACGTTGCAAAACCACCGCGTAATTTCGTGTAACGTCAGCTTGGATGACGATCACTTCATTTGGGCAGCGATAAATACGATCCAGGTGTTTTTTTACCCATGTGGAGCCAACGTAATGTTTATTTCCGCTAGATTTGTAGAGTCCCGTGAGGAAAATTTTACCGTAGTAATTAAGCCTAACACGATTACATTCATTTTTAGGTGCATAGAACAACAATTATTCTCACATTTACAAAAGGGAAAACGCGCAAAATATAAGTTAGATAAACGATAAGAAAAAATATAGTACAATAACGGAAATATAAATGCACGCAGACCAGAATAAGTCTATAGGTCTTCTAAACCTGGTGTTGGAGGAGGATGCTGAAGACAAAATGGACGGACAGAGTCAGAAATCATGAAGTTTTTAGAAGAGTAAATGATCATAAGGAACACTATATAGAAAAGAAGAGACAGAGAGATTGGACACACCCTGAGAGGCAATGGGTTTGTGAGGAACATAATTAAAGGTAAAATTGAAGGAAAAGTCCCCAGAGGGAGACCCAGGAACAAGTTCATGACCAAATAAAGAGGAAAGCACAACGGTAGAGATGCCAGAAGGGAAGAGAACTAGCGTTAGACAGGAAAGAGTAGAGGGCTGCAGTCAACCAACCTTAGGATAGAACAACCAATGAGAGAGGGAAGTTCGGAGATACACATGTATGGAGACGCAGAATGAAACTGAAGAACGCGTAGATAATTGAAGGGCGGACTCCCGGCGACTGTAGTCAGGTTAAAGAAACAATCCATCTCTTCTCCGTGAAAATGAAAATCTATCGATACCGCTTTGGGTACCTCAAAACTTGGCAATTACGCCTCGAGAAAATCCCAGCGGAGCTTATTAATTGAGCCAGCCGCAGTCTAACTGCCGCCAATTAGCTGGGGAAACCAATTCTGAAGACGGGCGTCGGAAGTGAGTGTGAACCATGAAAGTGCTTCCCATATCCTGGGGAAAAAAATAATCCTAAAATAAAATCCCCCTCTTTTGTCCTATTTCACCATACGTGTCTTCACTTCCCTAGGGACCCGCGGAGCCGGAATGAAGCCCCGTCGATGGATTTGGAAGTGGGGTAACGAGGTGTTAATCTCCCGTTCAGCTAGAGGCATTTTCCCCTAGCGGTTGGAGTGCCATTAAAAAAGGGTCTCCACTCCTTCCAAACCCTACCTTACCCTATTATTTCCACCCCTCAACTTTCACTCCTCTCCACACCTCAATCTGGGAATCTTGAGATTGAGTTTTAAGCCAGACTCTCGAACAGGAGTATCTGAGACCGTCTGGAATCAGAAAGACAAGGCTTCCCTCTCACTTGAGTGATGAGTTTCGAGCTGTTAGAAAGGAAATGATTCCACGGCTTAACATACCCGAAATACAATCAGTTCCCGAACTATGGTTCCCTAATCTACACCAAAAAAAGTATAATAGCTTTAGTATGATTGCTGGTCTATGATCCTTCACGCTTCGTTAAAAATTGTTAGAGAGCCCTGTGAATGGCTATGGATTGAATTTTTCCCTGATTTATTACACATTCAAGACTGTTACTATGCCTTTCAATTTCATAACACATTCCAGGAGTTATCACTTGCTGCGCTGCTTTCATAAGCATCCGTATGTGCGTATATGTGTAAGATTCGCAGTGGTTAGGGTGGTGGTTAGCATTATTAGTAAAGGAAAATGTTAATAGCTGACGCAGGGAATGCGCATAAAATTGGTTGAAAAATGTGTAAAATTACTTCTTTTGTGACGCATCACAAATACCAATGTTAGCGGGATAACATTATAAATTAAGGAAGATTTCAATTGAATATAATAATAGTCCTTTGGATGTTTACAGGCGTCGGTCCCTGTCTCCTTAAACAATTTCTACCTTGATCTCAGTGTACGACCAAACAGTTTCCAATCCGTTCGTAAAGCCTTTCCTGTTTCTTCTCATTCCCCGCTTACCCAACGCCCTCCTCTTTGTAATATTCCTCAGCATCCCTTCGCCTATTGTTGCCTGCATACACGCTCCAACTACCTACTATGCCCACTCCCTATCGCATCAAACATTTCCCCTCCACACCTACAATATCAAGTACTTCCTCGTTTTATTTCCATTTCCGTTCACCGCACTTTTTCCATTCTTCTCCACAACCGCACCTCAAAAGCCTGCAGTATCGTATCACTCGCATCCAGAGTCCAGGCAAAAATACCATGCTACCTGCTACTAATGAAGATAAGGGATGTACACCATAGCCTTTGCTATGCAACACTTAATCAGAAAAAATTGTATGAAGATGGACCAAGAACTGGATCGTGAAAGAAACGCATGGTTCCATTTATATAGTTTGAGCGAGGTATTTATTTTGTCTAAATGGAGAACATGCACGAATTTTGTTTCAATTTCAACAGCTGTAAAAGCATGAAGTAAATGTAATATTAATGTAACAATTATATACAGTTATATAACTTAAATTCTCAGTAATTAAATAAAATATCTATACTAGTCATCAACTTGACTCTTTTCACGAGGTATGTTCAAAATTCCTGCGCAGCGGAGGTTTTTTTGTGCTTCTAAAAACATATCTGAGGTGACTATATGATATATCTGTAAATATAATTAAGAAAACGTATAAAATACTGACTGTTAATTTCATTTACGAAATCTAGGTGTAATAAATTCTTCATTTAAAAAATTATTTCTCTCTGGAGTGCAGAGACGTACCATTTCCTATGCAAAATGAATGGTCATTTTTGGCAAAAATGTCGGAAAGTAGCGCGGTTAGGTTCAAATATTTTGATATAGTTGGAAGGGTGAGATATTTTTCATTCGAATGAGACTAAATTCAATGATTTGTGGATGTATTGATAAATCGCTCAAACTACCTTTATGTGAACTCATTGCACATCCCTTTGGTAGAACACAGGGTGCACTGTAGTGGAAAACGCAGGGGGTAATTTACCGTATGATTCTGGCTTCACAAGCAGATCAAAATTGTTCAACGAAAACCAACTAGGCGTAGATAATACGCTTCCTGAAGTGTTACGATCACGATAGGTAATTGAATTCAAGGGGGATAACTCCCTTACTTCGGATCCTTAGAGATAATTTCATCTTCGTGATTTTAATATCTATGGAAGCGCAGGGGAGAACTACCTCCACCTCCAGTCGCGTCGTTTCCAAACTCAATAATGAACACTGAAAGGCGTATAATGCCGCAGGTTTCAGGAACTTGAGATCAAGAAGGCCAGGATGATCATAAAGCAAACGCTGTTGCAAGTTAACGCGGATGAAACAAATTTAAAGCACCAAATGTGATTTGAAAGTATATTTTTAGATGATAATGCTCCACGATATTCCTAGGCTCTGTAGTTTGAAAGCAGTTCTAACTGAATTGCCGTAAAACAATAAATAAACTTTCATGCAAATTAAGAGAGTATTACATCATCAATGCAAGGAGAACTTAAAAAATGTTATTATTTATGAGATGTAACTACATTTTAAATTAATCTTTAAAGGAAAAATAAGATGTAGAATTTTTTAAGTGGCTCAGGGAATTTTAAATGCATAAATAAATAATACTTGTTAAATTATTAGACAAATCATCTGTTTGCAGTTTCCATATGCAGTTTTTCCTTAGTTTCACTAAAAAATATAGTGATCGGTTCGAATAAATGGAGTTGAATTTAATATCCGCACAAACTATCGATAGTACAAAAAAACCCTGAAGCCAGCGACCAATAATTCTTCCCTAGGTAATATCATCACTGGCAAATATGGATACGGAAACTGTCCGAAATATTCTAAAATTATTGTTATTTACAGTCAAGATTGATTAATGAAATAGGACCAAATTGAAACTTGCTAGTAATGTAGAACGTAAATAAGTTATAAAAGACCCATATAGTTCAGCACGATCTCCGCGAATAACTGTAACATTCAAGGCGGACAAATATTTTCCGGCAGCATTTAAATATTTATTTACCTTCTCGATAGGTAACTAATAATCGCAGATTTCAACATACGAAATAAGTTAACGCTCTCCTTATTTTTTTCAAAATTTTCATACGCTCCATTTGTTGAGTGTCAAACCTAGTGAAAAATGACTGTACTATAATGATCGGTAGGTAACTTCGATAAAAATCAAGGCAGTTGGCTTCCCTGGTGCGAAAGTAGAGCTGATTATTAAAAAGAAAGTTCAAAGCACATTTACCCCAACAAGGAAGATATACAACTGGATATCGAAAAATGAAGTATTACAGCGCATGTATTTGCCAGGAGATTTGCAGCCAGATATACATTCAGTAAGTATAATTACGAAACCATCGAATCTTTTAATCACAAAAATCGGCCAAAGGTTGAACGAAAATTTCATTTTAGAAGAGGTGAGCTGATTGTGAGCTCTTGTTAGTTTAAATTAGTAAATTATCATATTCTCGCCATGAAAGCAAAACTGGCAAAGCAAAAATAGTGTAACTTATCAACTTTCTGAATTATACCTGCCAACGCTATCAACTTAAGACCCCGTGGCCAGCAAAATGCTTCGGTAAAATGATCTCGCCTCTGGGAAATCTTCAGCTGTGCCACTTATGCTTGTATACGATGCCAATCTTCGCGCTGACGAGAAAAACTCGCCGCGATTGGGCACCGGCGGAAAACCAATTTCTTTTGGAATCACATGAGGGTAGTTTACGTTAGTTATAATGAGCCAACAGATCACTTCAATCGCGAGGGGAGATGCAGGGCGTCGTGGGGAGCAAAACTTGAGGTTTCCCTTCTACCCATAATCTTTTCCTCCCGTCACCCTCGAATTCAAAGTTCGTGGGTGCATGAAAAGAGATCAGATAACGAAGTGAAAAACGAAAAGGGGAAATGGAATGAACGAAACCACTAGATTCGAAATGATCGGTTAAGATTGGAAGAAGGAACGAGGGAAAGAAGGGAGCCGATCAATTTCCTGATCTTGTTCGCCCTCTCACCGCACGGTATCTAAAATTCCATACTTTCCGCGCTCAATTGCCATGACAATTAAGCCAATTACCGATTAAGGCAGGTTTAAATAGGAGGTACTAAATATACCTATAATATAGCTATTTTACAGGTCCTTTGTCAAAACAAATATTCTTTCTTGATCAAGGAACAAAAATAGTTCCCAAAAATAGAATCAATTCTAATGCAACTCTCAATAACAAACTCCCTTGGCAACTTGTATTTTGTATTTACTCGCGATTTTTACTAGCTCCTTCCCATGTATGACAGAATGACCCGCACGGTTTGCTTTCCCACATGAGTATGTGTCCCTTAAATTGCACCGGAAGGAGAAACAAATGGATGAAATAAAACTCGGTACAGCTTTTGGAACTCCATGTTTCTTAGTAAAATTAATTTTTACACTCCACTGGTCAGTTCACAGATCAATTTATTGCACAATCCGGGTTTCGATGCTTGAAATCATCTTCAGGTGCTCACTTTCATTTGTCGTGACAGACGTCAGTGAGCACCGGAAGATGATTCCAGGCATCGAAACCCGGATTGTGCAATAAATTAATCTGTGAACTGACCAGTGGAGTGCGAAAATTATTTTTTAATAATTAGAAATTATTGGGAAGAATTATCGAGGAGGGATAAAATTGGAATACATTATGTAAGAGTATGAAGGACATTTACTTTTGGAATTTGTTTAGACATTAGTTTAAACGAAAATTAAAGCATAATGGCGGATATGTTCCAGCCCAAAAAATTCTCTAAATAGTGTAATCAGAGTAAACAGACGGATCGTGCTAAATAAATCAATTTGACTTCTATGAAACTTCTATGAAACGTCTATGAAACGTCTAGGAATGAAACGTATGAAATGTCTAGGAATAGTCAATAAGGCGAGCCTGATGATGAAGTGGATGATATCGCGGACAGCCTTTGCCCGCTTTGGCCGAAACAGTTTGCAACATGACGGTAGTGAGCCGTAAGCACTTAAGTCGAAGGAAATTCACCATTAATAAGTCGTAAAATGGGGAAGATAGATGAACTTTTTCGGGACTCTCACCAGAAATTTGTAAAAACTATGATTATAGTATTCTGAAGTTCTGATACCTAAAGAGGAATCAACCTCTATAATTATAGTATACCTGCGGTTACGTGACCACACCAATATCTCCCAGATAGAGTATTCAGTGCGCTTCGACCTCCATTGGTCGGATCGTGTATATATAGACGTCCCTGAAACATGTTCGGCAAAAACCTTATGGCTAAGGGGGAAGCGTTTTGGTTTCCTCCGCGGCGTTTCCCCGCTTTGGCAGGAAACTTCTGCAAGACGAGAATAGAGAGTCGCGGACGTTGAAATGGAAGGAATTCCACCTTTAATGAGTCTTTTACGGGTAAGGGTGGAAAAAATAGGGGAACAGGAGAAACCCTTGGCAAAAGAGGAGGTACTTTTTTTCGCGTATTTTCGTAATAACCGACGACGAGTTACGATGCACTTGATGCGGACGGATTTGAAAGGCCTGCTTTCCGAGAAGCAAGAAAGAGAGTGTTCTCTCCATTTTTTCTATGCCTTCCTTCTCCCTCCCTCACCCCTCCCCGTCTCCCTCCTCATTGTCGAGGTGCTCCTTCCGAGCCCACAAAACGAATCGAAATAAATTAAAAAGAGTTTCACGGTTAATAAAGCGGAGCCATTAGCGTGATTACACGCTTCCCCGAGGAAAGCACGTGGGCGGTGGAACCACAGGTCTTAAAAACTGCAAATTTATGCACAAGAGACGCGGCTCTTTCCCTAAGCTACGTGGGATAACCCGCTTCGATCGTGAATATTTTTTTTATGCTGGCGGACGACGAAGGAGAAGTCAAAAATAAAAGCAATTGTCGATGCCAGGGTTCATCAACGTTTTGCTAAGGAAATTCTCGGAAGGTATACATAGTTCCCAATTGAAATGGTGTAGGCAAACCAAAATGATGTAGAAGAGTTGGCAAATTTTGATGATACGGGGACTAGCCACTGTATTACCGTGAGCTTCATGAGTTTTTGAAAGAGAGAACACCAATGCCTCTTCCCCAATCCTCAAAACTTTGAGCCAGCTTCCCTCACCGAAAAAGTCGCCCCCCCCCCCTCCAGCCGAACATCCTATAATAAACCTTGATGGCTATTCATCCCCCCTCCACCCACCATTCTACGGTTACTTCCTCAAGCTTTCCCATCTCGTATTCACCCCCCCCAAATCCACCCACCATTACTATTTAAACCTATGCAATATCTTCATTACTTGTCATTGAGCACCTGAAGATGATGACAGGCATCGAAATCTGGATTACGCAATAAATTGATGAGTGAACTAACCAGTGGAGTGTAAAAGATATTTTTATTAATTAAAACGGAACTCCAGAAAGGTGAACCGAGTTTTATTTTATTTACTACTTAAGAGAGAGAGAGAGCACCCCATTACGTTCCAAGTTCGGCTTTCACCTCGCGAACGGTAGTGCTAAGTAAGCGCATGCTTTGGACTGCTTATGTTGGTTGGAGCGACTTTCGTTTATGTACAGATTTGCGTTAAACTATTCATTCGGGTTATTATTAATACACGGATTTATGGGTAAAAGTGAAGAATATGCTAATTAAGTTTAATGCTCTTTTAACACGTAGCCTAATGGCACTTGACACATATTTCAAAATAATTCGATGACATAAAAATATAGTTTCTCCTAAACACGAAAATCACAATCCATACATTAAAAATGGCTTGTAATAAATATCAAGGTATCACGCCAAAGAAATAAACACATTTTACGTACGATTTTTTATATAAATGTAGAATTCCGCCCCGTTATAACAGTGCTTTAATTGAGACGAAAATTGTTAAATAGAATTATTCCATCTTTTATGTTACCAAATAAATGGTTCTAAGAAAACTAGAGCATTGCCATTCTGGATTTGGATAGTTTTGATATTCACTATTTTGATGCGGAGGCTCATGCTTTCACAATGCCTAGCATCAATTTGTCTCTCAAGATTCACTCAACTAACTGCATATCTAGTACTATGTAGCTAATTAGTTGATTTAATCCCCAATGCTTGTTTCTTAATCTTCCTCGTAGCATTATCATGTCTTGCATGATCCCTGCACGATTATTGTATCTAATTTACATAGCTGGATTATATAGTAGCTCAACAGTTTCTGCAACATAGGTTGGATACCTATACTGTGTTGCTTGTTGGTGAAAGTTACTTGCATACAATAGAGCATGTATGTGATAAATCACCCCTAGCCTAACACCCTTGAGGTGTTTTCCAGTAAATAAATCTGTGGAAGCTTACCAAGTGTTTTTTCTTCAGCATTTAGTATATAGACAACTTCCACCAAGTCCAGCCTGATAACGTTCAATTTACCCTAGAGGAGGCTTGCAGGGTAATATGTAGATTTATATATGTAAATAATATACTGAGATACCCGTTAGTATTCACTTCATCCCATTCAAACCTACCCTAAGCAGTAGAATACTCAAGTAATTTTGAGTTGAGAAGACGAGTTCGCAGGTACGCCTCTTGTACACCCTCCCTGTCACACAGCCGCGAATTCCAGTCCAACATTGAAACATCCTCACCATTGAGGTTATAATGATCACGTAATTACATGCCAAAACTTCTGAGAAAAGCAAGTAGAGACTTAAAATCATGCTGCCTAAACAAGAATTAACCAAGGCGCGTAAAGTGGAATTGTAAACGAAGAACCAAAACCAAACATTTATCGCCCTCTAATGAGTTCCCTCGACGAACGTCCGGAAACCTTCCGGAGTCATCCACTCTCACCGCTTGAAAAAAAAGTATTTTTGTCGAGAATTCCATGAAACCCCACTCCCGATTCTTCGTGGGTTGTCGCGGGGCCATTAGCGAGACACAAAAAAGGGGAAGAGCGGGAGGGAATTGAGGATAGGGTGGGAAGAATTAAGTCTCAGCTTAATCTAAGGAAGAAAAGACTGAACGATGGAAGAAAAGAAGAACGAGTCTTTACGAAGAGTATTCACGTCTGGGTTGTAGGAGGAGACTTCACACAGTATCAACTCTCGCATTCCTTCCCTAACAGATTCATTAGCGCGATTCCCGATATACCTATCTATACAGAGTGTCCCATTGATCGGTTGGCATTTTTGACCTGTAATTTTAGAAACTTTCTTTCATGCCACATGGATGAAATTTGGTACCTGGGTAGAAACAGGTTGTAAGTTTAGTTGAATCTAAGCAAAGTTTTATGAATATGACCTTTAGACCACAGAAATAGGGTCCAACCAAAAATCCAAATTTTGCTTTATGCGCTTTCAATGTTAAATTATTCGAAATGCCGATCTTTATAATATCATGTATGAATTTAGACTATTTCATATTTAGTTCTCTCCATTGTTTTTTTTCGGGATAGCTGCGTCAAGTTTTTATTCAGATGACGTTTCGTGGCCTACGCTGGCCACATCTTCAGATCAGGTCTGATTCCAATACCATATTAAGTTTTATTATGCTAGAATGGGATAGTGGTTAACGTTTTCTGACGTAACATAAACGGACGGTACCGTTCGGGATATTTATCGATTCTTTCATGGTTGGGAGAATGGGTTGGAGACTTGGTCACTGCGAAGGGAGGATGTATGTACGTAGACTTGATGCATTTCAGATGTGGGCGCGGAGAAGGTGAGTTGGGTGGCGAGGACGACGAACGAGGAAGTGCTTGAGATGGTGGGTGAGGAAAGGAAACTTCTGAATAAAATCCGGGAAAGGCAGCGTAGATGGCTGAAGGATGTAATAAAGGGTGATGGGTTGCTCAAGATGAAATGTGATAGAGGGAAGGATGTTGGGCAAGCGGAGAAGAGGAAGGAGGAGAATAGGTTTCATGGACAGGATGAAGAAGGGTAGAACGTATGCAGAGGCGAAAAAGGATATACTAAAGGGAGATAGGCCCCTGTAAGTGTAGAAAACCGGGAGGAGATTCTTTGACTTTCATCGAAAACTTCCTTCACCGGTTGAATACTCAAAAGAAATATTTATTTAATAGTTTAAATGTATTTTGTTTTTACTTTTGATTATAGCACTCGGTATTTGCTTAATTTTGAACTTTTTTCAGGCTGAATCTTCGAGCAACATATTTGTTCTTGAAAAATTGCTTTTTGAACACATAAACAGATGTTACCGTTGTTTCGTGTAAGATTGGTGGCCCGAAGAATGGAGTGCCCCATCCCATCATCCACCTCTCCATCTTTTTCGGTCTCCCACTCTCGGCGCCTTTTATTTTCCACCCCAGGAGGAAGGTGATGGAGTTGATGGCTCGTGGAATTTCTTCCACTCTCCCCCGCTCCCACTCTACCCTTCCGAGCCACCCCATCGTGCTCTCTTGCGCGTGTTATTCCCTTCTCCCTCTCGCCCGGGGCTTGACGGGACGATGAGCTCTGTGAAGCAGGAATCGTTCCCTCCCTTGTACACTACTTACTTTCTCCTACTCCTCCGGCTCTACGTCTTACGCCCGTCAGCGTTCATTATGGGCCCCATTCCCCCTCCCTCCATTCGCCGCTTCGAAGCACGCGATCAACTCTTCCTTTCTTACTCCTGCACCCGCGATCTCCCTCCCCCCCCCCATACGCCCTCCGCGCCTCTAACTCTTTCACGCCCGGTGCTAAAAGGGGTGGTGTGAACCTCCATCTCCCCTCTTCCCCACCTCCACAGCCCCTGGTCTGTCGTATGTATGTAGTTCCTTCTAAAAAAAATCTTCCATGGGTTTCACCTCTCCCGTTCCATTCTTTCTCATCCCTCAGAATCAGCGGCAATGCCTGTCATGTGCTGAGGATGGAAGCCCATCCCCTCCAATCGTGTGTTTATTTAACATTCATTTTTCAAAGTATTTTACCGGTGAAGGTACGTTTTGATGAAAGTCAGAGAATCTCCTCCCAGTTTTCTACACTTTCAGGGGCCTACCTACCTCTAGTATTTCATTTTTTCGCCTCCACATACGATCTACCCTTCTTCGTCCCGTCTATGAAACCTACCCTCTTCCTTCCCAGCCTACCCAACAGCCTTCCCTCAATCACGCTCTTGAGTCACCCGCTAGTGTCCACATAATTGTGTGAAATTTACAGAGGAAAAACAGTTCGCCTGGACTGGGAATTGAACCAGATCCAAATGTCCTAAGTAAACACCTGCGTGTTTATAGTTGGGCTTTACCCCGTGGACTGTGGCGCTTAGCACTCGCATAATGGAATGGCGCTCGCCTCTGGAATTACATGCACGGTACCTATGAAGACAACTTGATCCTTAAAGCACCCATGTGATTCATAGTGGAAGAGGACGCCTGGGCAGCTTAATTTGTTAGAGCACTCGGCGCGAAGTCGAGAGATCTAGGTTCGATTCCCAGTCCAGGCGAATGATTTTTCCACTGTGAATTTGACACAGTTGCATCAACGTAGGACGGGTGTTTCGATGTAGAAATCGCGTTAGGAGATACGTGCCTGAGCATGTATAAATTTAAAGCATTCCTGCCCCCTTCCAATTTAAACCTACATTAACCGGCAAGTTACCCTTGTTTTATGGGCGCTTTGAAGCAGCCCACTGCTGCCCCACTATACCCTTCTACCTTTCTCTCATCCCGGCATCTACAAAAGAGCAAAAATAACTTCAGGCGATTCATAACGTTTTTCCACGCGGTCACGACGGACCATTCATTGACGGGCCGCGCGTGAAATATGGCGACGGGCGGTATTGACTAAAAGCATAATTGATGGATGGAAAGGGGTAAGGAAAATGAAGTTCATGCGTCAAGATTTTTTTCAGATACAGCCATCCAGAGCTGTGAAACGGGAAGTTCATAGCCTTTTTTTTACCCATTTTATAGCAATAATGAGTAACGGCTCGTCAGATCCACATGATGTACGCGGGCACAGCAGTTCTTTTGTTCTCATTTCTTGAACGTTCAACATCACATTGGCTCTGAAAGGAATTATTGACTTGCGAGGAGTCACGCGAGTGTTCGCTTTGAACTGCATCCATCATTTTTTTAGCGCCCATGGCCTCGAGCGATATAAATCAGAACATACATAACGACGCCTGAAAGAATTATTCATCATTGTTCCTGTCCCATGAATAAAGGAGAAAATGGACTTTGATAAGTAGCTGTTGCTTTTTTTATTTCGATTTTAGCCTACATCATTTCTATCACGCCGTCCGCTGCTAGCGAAATGAGACTGAGGTACGTGATGTATTTGACGCAGAGTCCCTACCCTAGCGAAATTTCTTTTCAACATCAGCACGTCAGTAGCGGGCCATTTGAGGGATGCAATGGGTAGGCAATGTACTGGAGACAAAAGTTGCCGCAAAACGTCTCAACTTCCGTGCGAACAGGCGAGAATAGAAGCTAACAGGGGTACTGTTGACAGGGCTATGCTGAAAATACACAATTTATGACGACTTGAGAGGAAAAAAGTAAGATCGGTGGATCGCACAGAAGTCCGATTTTATGATTAGTTGTCTAAGTCCATAATCTGTGGTTTCAGGCCTGATGGAGTGGAAACGGAACATAACTGCACCAAGAAAAAAATGAACAGTTCCACTGTGATAATATTTATCAAGACCTGATTCGCTTTTTACAGCACCTTCAGGTCCTGAAATGCTTTACCTGAAGATTCTGTAAAAATCGAAACTGATCGTAATAAATATCATCACAGTGGAAGTTGCTCATTTTTTTCATAGTGCAATTGCCTAAGTACTTGAGATCAAAATTGACAATAAATATATTCAGGTTTATCCGAGTACAAGAGACTAAAGACAGCCGATGCAAAGTAGGAAATAACCCAGTTTAAGAGGAAACTTATTATTTAAATTAACTTAGATATCAAAATGAGTTATAAACAAATAATAAAGCAGTTAACATAAAGGAAAGGGAGAACAGACGATTATAATAAAGCAATTATGTTTAGAATTAATGATGACAGCTGACGATGATGAAGCGTTAACTAAACCGCGAAGACAAAAAAGACAACGATTTGGAAAGGACATCAGGGTTATTATCAAGTCTTGAAATCATACCGTATGGTTTTCAAACAATAACAACCATACGTGCCGTATGAATTGGTGTAGCTACTCACGGCAAATTCGAGTCCTACTGAAGCATTAGCTTCCGTTTGTATATGAAAACTACGTGCTCAACATTGTAATAATTTTCCAAATCCTCAACTGCCTGCTAATAAAATTATGAGCTTAAAATCCAGGTTCATATTTGATATTGTTCCCAGGCATAATCGGTAATCATAATGTTAAAACTCCACACGTAATCGCCAGGATGCTCTGGATTTGATTAATCTGAAGCACTATTGAAGAACTATTCTAACCCATATGCTGAATAGCCCAAGCTAAGAAAGTGTCCACGGGAAAAAACAACTGCGGTATTCAAGGAAGATAGGACTACAAACCAGGAAACAGTGTGTGAAAACATTCGTGTGGAGCGTAATACTCTATCGATCGGAAGCATGGACTATTGGAATAACTGGCCAGAAAAGGCTTGAAACCTTAGAAACCTGGTGCTGGAGAAGGATGCTGAAGATAAAATGGACGAACAAAATCAGAAATGAGGAAGTGTACTGAAGAGTAGAAGAGGAAAGGAATCTATGGAATACCAGACAGAATAGAAGAACCAGATGGATTGGACACACTTTGAAGCACAATGGGTTTATGAAGAACATAAGTGAAGGTAAAATGAGGGTAAAGTCCCCAGAGGAAGATCCAGGAATAAGTTCATGGACCAATTGAAGAGGAAAGCACATAGGAAGAGATACCAGGAGGTAAGTGAATTAGCTTTAGTTAGGAAAGGGCTGCAGTCAATCAATCTTAGTATTGAATGACTAATGAATAAATGAAAATGATGCTGACTTCAGGTATCTGTGATTAATCTAAGTCTTTATACTTAAAATCATCATACACGTAAAGGCATCTTGGTGGCGATCGCGACCTCAGTGCGCTAATATTGGTTTGATTACTTTGGCAGCCAACCGATATAGACGAAGCCATCGATAGATCCTTCAATATTAAAGGGGAAACTGGACATGTAAGGCTTTAATAGACCCGGTCGTGGGGATAGGAGAGTAGGGGCGTGACTTATGCGGGTAAAATGTTTCACTGAGCAGAAAATTAACGACGCTTCATACCTGTTGCACGCGAGAAGAAGGCATACCCACCGCGGCGCGCGGACCTCAACGAAACGAAAGCCAACTCGGACGAATCTATCCTATCCTCGCACGCCCGTTTGAGGGGGGGCGCATTAAAGTTAATAACAACAGCGCACGAAATGGGAGGATTAGAACGCGATCGATTCGCGATTCCGTTTGCCCCCTGGGGAGGGGAGGGGGGCGGGGTTGAGGGGAGAAGCAGGTCGGGACAGTCGGGAGTGCGACTGAAAGATAAATGGATCGTAACGGAGGGAAGGGAAAGGATTATGGGTAGAGGTTGGGCGGTTGATATCGGCGTCCATCAAGACGAAAAGAGACGACGAGAGGAACGCAAAACAACCAATGGTCACAACATGCCTCTGCTGGACCGATTCCTTTCGCTTCCGTCCACCAAACGGAATGAGTCAAAAGAATACGTTACGTATCTGATCTCAGTTTATTCATTTCTCAATTATTCGAAATGTAGATTGTTTTTTTTAGGTATCCCAAGTACAGGAAATGCCTAAAAAGGATCCATAATTTATCCTTTTTTATTTGAAATTTTAAGGTGTTCATGCAAGGTTGATTCAACGGATAAATAAGTTAATCATTATTATAAAAAATAAATTTATTAGTCCCATTAGTTCCTTTCGCGGTTTTGTTTCATTTAAGGTGGCTCAGGATTGACTATGAGAGTCAAGTTTAGAACTAAATTTCATATTTTCATCTATGCAACTTAAAAAATGCTGTTTCTGTTGATGAAATGGGCCACATATTGAAAACCAAAATTAATTTGACGACATCTAGGTGTTAATAATCCCTTCATAAAAAAGTTTCGATTTTTTTGACGAGATCTGTTTGCTGTATATTCCTCATTTTTAAATAATGCCTCTTCAGAGAGCATACAAATACCAATTCCCATGAAAAATGGCGGAAACATAGCGGAAGCAATAATATCGAAAATTATTGCGGTAACTGCCTGATATTTTCGCAAATTTGGAAGGGTGAGATATTTTTCTTTGAAGCGGCTAAGGTTTGACCATGTGAGTCAAGTTTAATATTAAATTACATATTTTAATTTATTTAGCCTAAAAATTCTGCTTCCGCTATAGAATTGAATCTCTTATTGAAAACCAAAATAATTGTATAAAATGTTCAGATTATTCCTCCTGTATATTTTTAACGATTACATATGACCAACCTTGGGAGCCGACTGCAGCGCCATTTGCATGAAACTACAACATTTTGACTCCAATTTTGGCAGTAGAACGCTAATTACTTTAAAAAATTGGGGCTGAGATGCCTAAATTTAATTTTCACTCACTGTCCCTGGATTTGTTATTTTTATAAACAGTTTTAAGTAAGTCACTTTTAAAGATAAAATTCACACATTGGAGGGTAATTAGATCTGTAGCTTAAGTACTGCATAGCACTACATGGAGCAGAAACGATAGTAGGAGGACGAGAATAGGCTGCAGACATTTGAGATACGGGTGTGGAGAATGATGGAGAAGAAGGTGAGGTGAACGGAAAGAAAGACTAACGAGGAAGTGCTTGAGATGGTGGGCGGGGAAAGGAAAATTTTTAATGAAATTCGAGGTTGGCGGAGTAGGTGGCTGGAAGATGTAATAAGGGGCGATGGGTTGCTCAAGAATGTGATAGAGGAAAGGATGTTGGGCAATCGAGGAAGGGGAAGATAGAGAATATGTTTCATGAACGAGATGAAGAAGGGTAGATCGTACACTCAGGCGAAAAAGGATATACTAGAGCGAGATAGGCCCCTGAAAGTGTAGAAAACCTGGTGGAGATAATCTGGGTTTCATCAGAACCTACCCTAATCGGTAGAATACTTGTTAAAAACATCACAACAGCAATCGACAACATTGCACCTCCGGCCAAGTGGAGATTTACTCAGGCATTGAGTCGCTACAACAGAATTGAGCACATATCGTCAACTAAATGTAAAATGCCTCAAAATCGAGTTTCTCCGTTGCTCTCGAAGTTGAGTTAGGTAAACAAATATAAACGCAATTTATGAATCAAGAAAATGTTCCCATTATTAACTTGGTGGCATCACATAATGTTATATTTTCATTACTTCAACTCCTATCGATGCATTGTAGCATTTTTACGAAGCTATGAGAAGTGAGTGCAAAAGTAATGAAAATATAAATTGTGGCCTACGACGAATAAGGAGTTTCCGTACCTAATGATGTCTGTCACGCGCTGACTGAGGCAACAGTCCTCCGGAAAATTGGGGGATAACCCGTCCGTATTCGAGTTGAGCTCAAGGATGCTTAGCTATAGTGACTGAGCCGTAACTAATTTTCTATAGTCCGACACACCGACAGAAATCTAGTCGAGTCACCACGTCAACCCAATTCCCCAGATCACGGATCAATGAACTAACAAGGTCGTTCAATATCGATTGTGTTCTTCGATATCGGCCTTCGCAACGTATCCGCCATTAATGTGCTTATTTTTCCTGTATTATCTGTGATCATAGTATAGGTTGATCGACGTTTTTGTTCATTTGATAGGGCCCTTGTATTCGAAATGACAACTTGTGACGCATATTCGCAGATTCCCTGGGGGTGTTATGGCGGTAAATGCTTAAAATAGCACATTAATGGCAGACAAATGGTGGAAATGTTTGCGAACACTTATATCGAAGGAAGAACACAATCGATATCGATCGACCTTGATGCACTGACGCGTGTAGCGCTGACTGCTCTATATGTACTACCTTAGCGGGACATGCTATGAGGACGGGCTGATTGACCGGAAGTTTGTGGTGGACATCGGGTAGGACAAGAGGAAAGACGGGTACCAAACGGATAGTGGAATTCGAAAAAGGACTGGATAGTAGAGGTGGGAATTTCGGTTCATTTTGTGGTTTCGGTTCATGGGATTTGATTCGTGGCAATGATTCGGTTCTTTAAATCGTTCATAATGAACCGAATGAACCAAATCCACGAGTGAATCTCGAATCCATGTGAATCTCGAATCCGTGTGAATCTCGAATCCAACTGAATCTCGAATCCATGTGAATCTGTCGACTTACTGCATTTCAAATATTAGTGTGCGAAATAACAAACAAAAAGGTGAAATGTGATGCTCCAATTCGGAAACACAAGACATTTGACATGGTGTTTCAAGGGTATTTACAGGGTTCTTATTGAACGATTTGGATTCGGCGGATTTGAATCTTCCATCAAATCGTTCATTTTGAACGATTCGAGTGGAAAGCGTAGATTCAATTCATTCGGTTCATGCCATTCAATCGTTCATTCTGAACGATTCATTCATGAACGACACACCTCTAAGGGATAGGGATCAAGGTTGAAGAAAAGGAAAAACTAGGCAAGCAAGTATATACAAACCAATAGTACGCAGGAGGTCGACACCAAAAAAGGATACAGAAACGGGTTAGAGATACGCGATCAGTGGAAAAAATAGACTTAAAAAAGTATTCTACCGGTTAAGGTAGGTTTTGTTGAGTGTAAGAGAATCTCCTCCCGGTTTTCTACACTTTCAGGGACCTATCTCACTGTACTATATCCTTTTTGGCTTCAGGATATGATCTACCCTTCTTCATCCTGTCCATGAATCTTGTTCTATTTCTTCCCCTTCACTCTATCACACTCTTGAGCAACCCATCCTCCAGCCACTTACTCTGCCGATCTCGAATTTCATTCAAAAGTTTCCTTTCCTCGCCCACCATCTCAAGCACTTCCTCGTCAGTCTTCCTCTCTGTCCACCTGAGGGTACTAAAATATAACTTGTTGGAAAAAACTGAGTGATGGCGGGAAAGGTTGAGGGGAGATTGGAAGAAGAGAAAAACCAAACAATGACGGAGCGGCTTGTAGTCTCATAGATGTCCCCACGTTGGCAGGAGCGGTAACCGTGAGTTACTGACTGCACACTTAAATATTTTTTAAGTGAGTTGATAAACATTCTTGGGCCACGTTTCATTAAAATGCATCTGTTAATGCGATGGAACTCACCCTAGCGGTAGTGATGGAAATGAAACAAGAATAATATTTCAATTTTTTTACGTTAAATTAAGCAGTTGTGACAATTTTCGGCCCAGTATTAGATTTTTGGACGTTATAATTTAAAATATGTTTTTTAATACTATTAGGACTCATTGTGATACCAATATTTTTTTATCAACAATATAATACTAAAATATCTCACATTTAGCGTTCATAAGAAAATCTGTACATATGTATTCGAAATTATACGAAATATGTGCTACGAGTCACAAGGCTACACTTTAAAGTAGTATTGAATGGCCAAAAAAACCAGATCAGTTACATGATACTTATTTTTCACTTAAATCTATAAATGCCATTAATGAGACACGTATTCAGAGTGTAACGCAAATAAACGCTGAAAAAAATCGCTCCAACCACCTCAAAGGATGAAGAAGACGTCTGAAACGGATAGCGCGTTCAAAACGAACGTATCCGTTCCTCACATGGATCCATTCCTTCGGTATCAAACGGTAGGAGCGGAGAGGGTCTGAGGGAGGGAGAGAAGGAGACTAATAAATCGATCGGCAACGAGCAAACGCAATTGGAGAGAGAGGAAATTGAAAAAGAAGAAGGATTCGATCAAGTGGGAGCAAATTGAAGGCGACCCGCCCCGGGTTTTTTTTTGTATACGGCGAGGATGTCACGCCCCTTTCCATCGGCGGGTGTCGGGGCTCGGGAAACTCCCCATTACCCCCGCCGCCACGCATGTGTATATACGTACCTCCATTCTTCAGCGTTCGAATTACCGAGTCCGACGATGGCCACCCCACAGCGGAACACGCATCCGCGACGACCCCCGCCGACTCCGATACACCGCTCTGATTTATGCATGAGAGACGAGTGCACACGACGACTGGCAACCAATTAATTGAAGAGCCAATAACTTCGGCTTTATGTTTTGCGACCTCGCTGCTGCAAGCAACTGTGCTCGGGCATGCGCCTCTTGATGTAACCGACTCAGATGGGAGTCAACCTTGGGTTCAAGGCCCAGCAAACATGTTTATTTCGGCGAACCGTCAAACATCACGAAATTATGCTAATAGTTGCAAAATGCTCTTTTCTCCCACCAAATGGCTAATTACTGTAACTAATCAAACTATCACATGCAAATCAATCAACAGATAAGTGCATGACACGGCTCCTCCGGATGATAGGCAATTGATGACTCAGGTGTGGCGTAGTGGACTTGGCGCACAATGAAAGATCAATAAATCGACATTGATAAACGTAACCATATTGATGTTTTACACTAGATCTGTAATGTATGTACATGCACCCTACGTTATAACTAGTAATAGTTAGCGTTTCATACGAATGTAAGCAAGATGAATTATTATTATTATTGTCTCCGCATTCCTTGTTCACTATTGGGATAAAATGAAATCACCTTTGTTATCATTATATGTGCTTTTGAAAGTAGTATTGTTTAATGCCAGCAAGTACTTTCATTTATGGAAGGCAGTCTCCACACAGGTTTGTGACCATTGAGGCTGCCTAAAGCTCATTGATATCAGTACCAAAACTGTTGACCAATGAATTATTCTTATTCTTATTTGATTACTTTTGAAACCTTTTATAGATCAAATATTTCAATGTAAAGGAGGCTTTACACATGAAAGTCGACTTCTATTAAAGTAGTGAGTATAGCGATATCTCGAATCGTATTGCCACTTTCAGGGAACCGTTCTGTTCACACATAACTTCCGGCTTTTCCAAAACAAATGGATGATACAAGCAAACAATGAATATGGTAATTATTAAAATCGCCCAAATTTGGCAATAATGGTGTTCGCATATCGCTGTTTGAATGTGATAGGCGTTTGAGAGTCTAATAAAGTTGTATTAATCACAATAATTGTGCATTATTACGTGAATCAAGTGTGTCAATTGTGACAATAATAATTACTATCTAAAACGAGGTAAGTCATAAAGATAACCTAAAGGGTTCTTTAGCATTTAAAACATTTTCAAGTACAAATAAATATTAACATGGACGACAATGAGTGTTCCCCCTACAAATTTATTCTGTGTTTACATATGAAATTCTCGTTAGTTGTCATGTGACCAAGATTCCAGTGGATTCGATGCGATTAGATCGCAGAGTCTATATGCTGCTTGCAGGCAAAATAAAAGCCAGAATATTTTCTTTGCAAGTGCGAACCTCGGTCGATTACTACCATTATCGACCCCTACTGCCATAGAAGTCCGTGCTTCCATATCAAAGTGTCTATTGTTAGCGACGTGCAAGGCTACTGTCAAGGAAGAGACAGTTTGCGTATAGTTTGTATGTTTTCTCAATTTAAAAAAATCATATAGTCACCACCATGGACCATTGGAAAAGCCGACCAGAAAAGATTAGAAGCCTTCAAAATCTGGGGCTGGAGGAGGATGCTGAAGATAAAATGGACGGAAAAAATAAAAAATGATGAAGTACATAGAAGAGTAGAAGAGAATAGGATCATATGGAACACCATAGAGAAAAGAAGAGCCAGATGGCTTGGACACACCCTGAGGCACAACGGGTTTGTGAAGAATTTAATTGAATGTAAAATAGAGGGAAAAGCCCCCAGAGTAAGACCAAGGAATAACTTCACGGACCAAATAAAGAGAAAAGTACATAGGAAGAGATTCCCGGAGGTAAAGAAACTAGCATTAGATAGGCAACGGTGGAGGGCTGCAGTCAACCAATCCTAGGATTGAACGACCAAAGAATGAATGACATACGGAACTATCTCGCTCCAACTACCTTAAGTTTGGCAACAGCGTTCTCCGCAAGGCTCATGCTGTCAGCCAAATGTGGAACGCTCAATAGACGTGGGTTGAAGGAATACCGGAATGTAAGCTTCAAGAGACGTCGGAGAGCGAATGCGGTAGAAACAGAGACGTACCAAGCGGATGGCATTCGATGAGACGCCCCGAATTGCGAGATATTCGAAGGGCTGAAAGAGAATTTCTTGCGGGCAGAGGAGGAGGACGAGGGGAGGAAATTGGAGGGTGCGAGAGGGAAACGAGGGAGTGAAAGGGATTCCTGGTCGAATGAAGAAGATGAGGAAGAGGAGGAGATGAGAGGAACTGCGGGCGGAGGCGTGCGAAAATGGGAGGAAGACGGGACAAGAGAAAGGGAGAAAGAGGGTCCTCATTAATACTGCAAGGATTAAAGGGAGAAGGGGAGGTTTTTGGTGAGAGACGAACGGGAGGTTAAGGAATGGGAGAATCTACACATATCAGCAGAGAGAAGGGGGTCCAAGGGGTCGGGCAAAGGAAGAAAACGTAGAGAGAGCTAGGGGATACAGCTGAGGTGGGTCGTTCGCGAACGAACGGGTCCGGGGGAACGGAATGGATTGAGCGGAAGGATCGAAGACCGACTTCTATGGAACGACCGTTCCTTTCGGTCCGTCGTCGTTCCTTTCAGTCCGATATCACTTTCGGTCTAATTTTTCCTATTTTTAAGAGATAGGATGTTCGTTATTATACTTCAAAAATTCAACTGCTGATGCTGGCGGTAAAATTAGCAGTATTTTTTTGCTTTATATAAATTGAACCTATTTACGAAACCATGTAAAAAGTGGGTATTATTACTTTCCATCTTTAATTTCATCCACCATTTTGAATGCCATAATTACGGTATATCAAGTAAATTTAGTTTCTTTTTCGTTCTTAAAACACAAAGAGCTTATTAAAAATAAAAATACACGATCATCAATAAAAAAAGGAACGGAGAACGAGTGAAAAGGAACGGGTCCCAAAAAAGAACGATCCAGAGTGAACGAGTTCCCAAAAATGAACGGGTTTGCCCAACTCTAGATACAACCCATATCGCAACGCACATTCACCCATATAAATACACGGCATAGCGTGGAACTCCTGGTTTGCCAGGAAGATTCTATTCCCAATACGGTGGCACGCGCGAATTCGTAAAGCGTCCATAGACTCTTGAAATCATTCATGAACCAATCGACGATTTCGCGAGTAAAAATGTTTAAGGAGTGAAAAAAAAAACATTTTGAAGAATGTCGTCTGTTCAACGGCCGAAAAATTACTGTATGCAACATGGATGAATAACAAGTGTGCAATTTTCCAAAAATAATTATTATTCGATGTATAATCCACACTAATGATGTCGAGGTATGTAGATTGAAACACAGTTCGTAACTGAAGTTGCTTTAGTTTTTGGAAAGCAGCGTATCCATTCTTGCATGCCACATATTCATTGGTTGTTCAATCCTAGGATTGGTTGACTGCAGCCCTCCACCCTTCCCTATCTAATGCTAGTCCCCTTACCTCCTGGTATCTCTTCCTACGTACTTTCCTCTTTATTTGGTCGATGAACTTATTCATGGGTCTTCATCTTGGGACTTTTCCCTCTACATTACCTTAAACTATGTTGTTCATCAATCCATTGTGACTCAGAGTGTGTCCAATCAATCTAGTTCTTCTTTTCAGTATAGTGCTCCATAGGGTCCTATTCTCTTCTTCTATTCTGAACACTTCTTCCTTTTTTATTTGGTCCATCCATATTATTTTCATCATCCTCCTATTTTCATCATCCTCTGGGGGCTTTCCCTATATTTTACATTCAATTAAATTTTTCACAAATCCATTGTGTCTCAGGGTGTGTCCAAGCCTTCTCGTTCTTATTTTCTCGATGGTGTTCCATATGATCCTATTCTCTTCTAATCTTCTATGGACTTCATCATTTTTTATTTTTTTCCGTCCATTTTATCTTCAGCATCCTCCTCCAGCACCAGGTTTTGAAGGCTTCTAACCTTTTCTGGTCGGCTTTTCCAATGGTCCATGGTGGTGACTATATGATTTATTTTTTTTATGGAGAAAACATACAAACTATACCCTGTAGATTTTTAACTAATGTAACTGTAACTAGAATGAACAGTGACTTTAGAAAAAACCATAAGCTGCAGCCCCTTTATGAGCGGAAAGTATGCGCGGAGAAACTTCATTCATTAGTTGCTCAATCCTAAGATTGGTTGGCTACAGCCCTCCCCTCTTCTCTACCTTAAGCCAGTTCCCTCACTTCTTTGTATATTTTTCTATGCATATACTGTCTTCTTCATTTGGTCCATGAACTTATTCCTGGGTCTTCCTCTGGGGACTTCTCCCTCTATTTTACCATCAATTACGTTCTTCACAAACCCTTTGAGTCTCAGGGTGTATCCAATCCACCTGGTTCTTTTTTTATGTATGGTGTTCCATACGGACCTTTCCTCTTCTGCTCTTATCCTACTCTTCTACTCATACATCCTATCTTCAGCATCCTCCTCCAGCACCAGGTTTCGAAGGTTTTTAATACTTTCTGGTCAGCTTTTCCAATGGTCCATACTTCCGGTCCATTGAGGGCCTCGCTCCACATGAATGTTTTCAAATACTGTTGCCTGGTTTGTAACCCTATCATATAATATTTTTAAATACATAACGCTCAAATTGCAAGCAATATGACCTGAATCTTCTGAATTTGACGGTAAGTAACTCTTATCCTTCAGTCTAATTGGATAGCTACAATTTGCCTAGCACCCCGTAAGAGGTATATTCCTCATGCAAAGATACGCACGAACTGTTGTAACATAAATTGACACCAATCAAGGTAAAACCACGCCTAGCTACATAAATAAAATGCCCAGAAAATATATTTTAGGACGGGATTTAAGGCCATATTTAAGGACGGTTACAATCTTTTGAATGGCTCGTGGCAATAAAAATACGAGATACATTATTTTCAGCATTTTTCGATTTCTTGAACTTTCCACTCAATTTCTGTGACATCGTTTTTTAAATACAACATGTGGTTTGAATAAATTTACCCCCTCGTATATTGAGATAAAATTTTGACGCAAAAAGATTTCTAAACACATATTTATTTGGCCAATAATATAATCATTTTTCGATATAGATTTATTTCAAAGCAAATCATTAGAAATTCTGAAAATATCGTTTCGGGTCTATGTCTAAGCTCAGAAACCGAGCAGGGATTAAAATTAGATAAATAGAAGTTACACTGAAATGGCTTCAATCTAAGAAATAATTTCCGTAAAATCTATGCTATTACACTCTACAGATTCAGGCTTTACTTCGTGAAAGTCCATGACATTTATACTTAAATAATACATGATGAGCCTTATGATGCCGCAAGTAGGAGAAACGCGTTGAGCCAAGGGGAAAAAAATATGAGAGAAACTTCTTAATGAATTCTTTTAGTATTGATCTCTACTTATTAAATCGCGGCATTACTAAGTAACGCAAAAATAAGTGACTATTAAGGATGAGGTGAAGAGGATAAGGACTACTATGAGCTGCAACTTGTCGACATCGACATCGAAGGAAACAAGTAAGTCCAGGTGAGGTCTCATAAGAGGAAAGTCAGATTTCGTACGTTATATAGCGATAATGGTTTGGGGATCGGTAGTTCCAATGTTCTTCAATTGCCATTTTCTCCAATTGCATTATCATTTCCCTTGATTTAAAGGGTAAGAAGGTTGACTTCTGGTGCAACTTGCAAGCTCCACTAAAATGTAACATTGGCTAAAATATTTCCGATCCAATGAACCGCAAGATGACGGCAATTTTCCGGCAGCCTTTTGTAAAAAAGAATAAAAAATGATTTTGCGAGTCTCTTTCCCAATTATCTTTTTTCTTCTCGAAAAATTTCGAGCCAATTGTTCGAAGACAAAAGTGCCAACCCACCCGAAGATCCCTACCGAGGAGACCCCCCGAAAATCCTGAACCCTCGTTTTCCGGATACTGTGTAATTACCTTATGAAAGAGACATAGGGAGTGGAGAGGTCTCGGAAGAGGTGGAAGTTGACGGAGACTAAAAAGAGACGGGGGGAAGTCGTGGTAAGTTGGAGAGAACCCTTAGGGAGGGAAGAAAGAGGGCAGAGAAAAGGTCGCGGAGCAAACAAATGGGACTGCCCTGCGGAGCGGATCGGACGAAGGGGCGGGGCTTTGAAATGAGAGCGTCATTATAAGGGCGTTTTTCAAAAAGGCATGTCCCGCGGGAAAGTGTTTCACCCTGGAGAGTACATCTACATACTACCCTGCGGGCCGCTGCATGGGCGTGTGGCAGGGGATATTACGACACCAGCCGTGTAAAGATGGAAGTTTTTGGGAGGTGAAATGGTGACGTGTATTATGGGAGAGTATTTAGTGGAGCTTAGCTTTTACTGTGATCGCTTATTGTGCGCGGAAAGGACGAGTTATTGCACCTATCTGTTTGGCAATGTATCGCTCTTATTTTATCGCTTCTATTGGACCTAGAGAAGTGGTGAGGCGTCATGATTATATTCTCTGTGTCGCTCCGAAACACAACAGTTCTGAATTTTTCAAGCAAGCTAAACCTAGCGTGTAGCCTCCGAGTTTCTAGGGGTTCCCACCTTAATCTCTTTAAAAGTTGTGAGACACCTTATGCTCCTTCGTAGCAGTTCTTAACGAAGCGTGCAGCTTTTCTTGGTATTTTATTAATATTTTGTTTACATGTTTATGACCAGGGTCCTAAATGCTCGTGGCGTATTCCAGGTGTGGACTAACCAGAGCTATATAGCATCTCTCTTTTACTTTGTCATCCGAGGACCTTCCTGTTGTTACCTTCCTAGGGTAACAGTAAGGAGTACGAAGGAAGAAAAAAAAGACGGCGTAGAATCTCCACTCAACGGCCTTAGCGATTGATTACGTAGACTCTTGGTCGACGTCTTATTAACTTATGACCAACCATTGAAAGGAGAAAAAGGAGGAATGTATACTGCGAGAGAAACTAAAGAACTATCCCATACGAGGAGGGGACAATTCCCCTAAGATTTTGACGCTTTGTTGAAAAAGACGCCGCCCTGTCGGTTTCGATGTTGGCGTCACAAGGCAGTAGACACCGTAAATTTTCACTTGAAATATTAAACTTAATTCATTCTCTGCAAATAAGCTATATCATTAGTGTACATTTCTCTGGCTCGCCACCCGGTGTTACCCGGTGGCGAGCCCGAGAAATGTACACTAATGTTATTCGCCGGGAAAGTGTTAAATCATACATAAGCTATATCATTATCTACATATTTATTAAAAACGAAGTTGGCTGGTTTTCTCTAATCTCTTCAACGCTCAGTCTTCTTTCTGGACCTCTGTAACAACGTATATATTCAAAATAGTGCGTACGAACGTTCGTGTAAGGACGTTTTTCAAAAATGCACGTCGCGCGGTAGTGTTTCACCGTGGAGTGAAACATTAAGGAGCAAGAGAGAAGGAAAATAAAAGACGGCGGAGAATCTACCCTCAACAGTCTTGGCGGTGGATTACGTAGAAACTCGGTCGACGTCTTGTAGACTTATGACCAACCCTTAAAGAGTGAAAAAGGAGGAATACAAACTACGAGAGAAACTGAGGAGAACTACCTCTTAAGAGGAGCGGACCATTCCCCTGAAAAATGTCCCAACCTGACTCTGTCGCGTGCGGGATGACGCCAAATGTACCGTTGAAAAAAGCAACATAACCGTGCGCGAAAAGGGAGAACTTCGTTTCCCGAGCGTTTCGCGAAGAAGGGGAAAATTTTTCACGGTCGATTTGCCCTTTATGGTTCACTTAAGGAGCTGAAAGGAAGTAACCTGGAGAAGATTTGACTTTTTGCGACGATAAAAAAGAGGTAGAATGGCGGGGTCCTCCTCCCCGCCCTCGAAATGAAATTTTTAGGAACACGCAACGTTCCCCGGTATCTCTAAACAAATCTTAAACCACCCCCAAGTCATTCATCATTTCTATTGCGCTCATTCAATCATCGGTAATTCAATGCCAAGATTTGTTGACTGCTGCCTTCCACTTTTCCCTATATGATGCAAGGTCCCTTACTTCCTAGTGGCTCGTTCTACGTACTTTCCTCTTTATTTGGTCCATGAACTTATTTCTGGATCTTCCTCTGGGGACTTTTCCCTCTATCTTACCTTTAATTATGTTCTTTGCAAACCCATTGTATCTCAGGGAGTGTCCAATCCATCTTGTTCTTCTTTTCTGTATGGTGTCCCATATGATCCTATCCTCTTCTACTTTTCTGTACACTTTTTTTTCATCATCTCTTATTTTGTCCGTCCATTTTACCTTCAGCATCATCCTCCAGCACCAGATTTCCAAGGCTTCCAGTATTCTCTAGTCAGCTTTTCCATTGGTCCAACCTTCCAATTCATACAGAGCCACGATCAATTTAGTGTGATGGTGTAAAGATACAATCAAACTCCTGAAGTTTGATTAGGATCAAAGATCCTTATGAAACTGCCTCCCAGTATTTCTGATTAATGGATGTTGCGAACGGACGCTTGGGTTTTGGGCAATAAATTCACAGCTTCACCATTAAAACTCTTCGATAATTTTTTTTTAACTAACAGAAGAAATTTTATAACGATAGACTTAAAAAATTTAATTATTTCTCCATATCTCTACCGTTGTTAGGAATATTTTTTTAAATTGTTATCAAAGTTTCCATGTAATTGCAGAGAAACTTCTACCTATTTCCAGATGCATCCCACTCCGAATGAATTACATGCTTCTTCCAGTTTCATCGTTTTCAAACTCGCGGCTACAATGTAGTTGATTAGGTGAGCGACCTTTGCCCTTTGTCCGGGAGCCACTTTACGCAAGGTGTTTCTCGGTTTCTTTATGACGATGATAAGTGCTACAAAGTTCCCTAAACGGCTTCACCGGTCGTAAGCTGGATCTGGTAAGGGTATCCATGGTCGCCAATATACCGCTGACTCCGGAGTAAAAGTGAAAGAGTCGGGGAGCTTCATCATTCCTTCATTAGAAAAGAACTTTTACTTAAGTTCTCTTCCGGAATCTTTCCTCCAAATATACACGACGTAGTGAGGATTTTGACGAGCATCACTGGTTTTCCCACAAAATAAAAAGTTTTTTAACATAATTTTATTTATTTATCCGGATTTTAAGAAATTTGCAAGAATGCAAATATTGCACCTAAGAAAACAAAATGATTGCATTTTTTATAGTTTACATTAATTTAACAATATTAATTTTTTCATGTTTATGGTCAATTTAATTATTTTTACCAAGGAAACAAAATAATTAAACAGAATCATACCCAAAAATAGGGAATGGCCCACGGTTTTCTAACAAATGTACATGCTTACAACACGGTTAAAAGATAAACTCTCGAAACAAGGATTGATTTTTAGCGTAAAATTAATCTATGCAGCATTAATCTGGGCATGGATATTTACAACATATCGCGGTAGATATTATAAGTGGAGCAGGAAATATTTTGTTTTTTTAATTAAAAAAAGTCAATTAAAAGTTAAAGTTAAAAAACTTAATTATCTAATTACTAAATCAACGTTACTTAAAAAAATATAGAGTAGTCTTTTCTTTCATTTAGGATTCATAAAAAACGTCCCTTGGCACTAGATTTCATTTTATTTCCAAAACGTCGCAACTTTGTACTGCCACTAATGTTTTATAGGTCTAGACAACGATCGATGATTTTTTTATTGTGCGTTGCGATAGAACCTGACGTTTTCATATGAATAAAAGCTTGAAGTTTTGGTCAACAAAGTATACCTAAGTTTACTCCTATTCATTTTTACGCCATGCCTTAGGAAATTAACCCCGAGGATCTCATTCTGAAGCTGGTATAATTTCGACGGAAAAACGTTAATCGATATTTCATGAGAACATTTTCTTTCAACCAGCGACATGAAGTTAAAGCAAGCGAAAATTAGGAGTCGTTTTCCCTTGCTGAGGCCTCCGAAAGCTAGCTAACGAAAATAACCCCGAGTGTAGAGGAAAAAGAGAAAAAATAATGTTAAGAGTTGACGTTTTCCTCCATTTAATAAGTATTTACGTGGCTTCATGACGGTGGATAAAAGACGAGGAGATAGTAGGACCCTGAAGAACGGAGAAATATGGGAAGAGAGGGATGATAAAGAAAGACGTCGAGATTTAATAAAACAAAAGAAAATTTAAAATCAAAAATTTAAAAAGTTCGTGCTTCATTTGTGTATGAAAGCCAGCGTGATGCTTACGGTAATTGCGTTAAATAGTTAACAGCAAAAAATTAAGAATGGACAGGAGTGTCTCAGGACGGTTAGTGGGGAAAAAGGACGACGTGGTTAAGCGGTAAGGGCTTTGAAGACAAAATAAAAATGCTGGAGAGGATTACTCAGTGATTATGGGACCCAGGCCAGAGAGAGAGAGGAGAGAGAAATGAAATTTGTCTTTGTTTATGGGAAGAGATGGCTGTCTCATTATCCCAAATTGCAAAGAGCAGGGAGGAATTTTAGAGATGAGGGGGAAGAAAGAAATGGAGCAGAGGTAGGAGAATTAGTGACTTCGCGAGCGGTGGGTTCATGACATTTCTCCTAATCAGATATGCGAATGACTAAGTTATTAAACTAATAAAAATTCGGACATTGCAAAAATTAAGCAAAATACCAAACATATTAATACAATTAAATAAACAAAATTTTTGTGACGACAGGTAACAAAAACTATAGCTAAACATTGAATTGATTAAAAACAATCATATAGCAATAAAAAAATCCACACACATATAATAAACCGTTCGCATTACTATCTCCTTGATGTCTTGTACCCATTGTATGAAACGTTAATAATTTCTACCCGCATTAGCACCTGTTTCAATGTACCATAGCACAATTAATATTGAATAACTTTAACGTGAACTGTATTTTCTATGCATCACCTGCCGATTACTTGAACAAGAAGGCCCTATTTTTCCCATCCATTATTGCAACTAACATGCATCTGGAAGCAGCAAACAACCACTGTTGAGAGATAAAAAGGTGAGTTCGACCGGTCGAAAAATTTACCATGGTAGTTGCCACCCGGAAGTTCGAATTACAAAGTCCTATCACTGTAGTGAATTACCTTCTTTTGTTAATCCTTCGAGGTGATTTTAAAATTTCATAGATTAAAATAAAAACTAGGTCCATCATGGCTACGAACGATTTCAGCAGGGAGGAGAAAAAACAATTTGATGCACAACGATGGAGAAGCGTATGATGAGGGCAATGCGGTAATTTATCTGTTAAGATAGATTAAAATAAATTTAACTGTACCAGGCTGGACTTGGTGGCCGTTGTCTATATCGATGCTATACACAAAACACTTGACAATTTCACCACACTGTGGCATAATCATATACATATGAATTTGCCACAGTGTGGTGAAACGTGTAATGCCAGTAAATAAATCTCAAGGGAGATTACCAAGTGTTTTTCATTCAGCATGAATAGATTCAAATTGAAGGTAGTATAAATCTAATAGGTTTTCACAGGCGAAGGTCCTTATTCCCTCATGCAAAGTCTCTCTTCATTTAAATATACATCTCTTTTATCTAGAATACTCTTCATCTAAATATCTCTCTCCATCCCGTCCTGAAGACATTCAGCTTTTTCCCCTCCACCTCTTCCGTGATATCCTCCATATGGCCTTAATTAATATTTCGTCTAATGTAGCCTTATTCAATCACCTCTTCTGACTTTTCCTATTCACTCCATTGTCTCAGGCGCGATTCGGAGGAATTAAGTTTACATTGTGAAGGAAAAGTTAATTTGGTTAATATTCCACGTAAATTTATTTTCGACGTGGCACGTCATCATTACGTGCTGATGACGTATCACCTTATGATGACGCGCCACGTTGAAACCCAAATCGTCTTGAGATAAATTTATGTGGAATAATAGCCAAGTTATATTTTCATTTGCAATTCTCTTATACAACTTTATACGTTTCCTTTCCTCACCCACCATACCAAGCACTTTCTCGTTTGTCCTCATTTTTGTCCACCGCACTTTCTACAATACACAAGCATTCACTCAGTAATACGCTCAAATTAATGCGCTCAAATGCGCCGGAGTAGCACTTAGCCACTGGCCGTAGGAGGATCCAACGATCTCCTTTTTCAAAAAACAGGGGAACATGATTATTCAAACGGGATGAAGTTAGCGAGATGAGCTGAAACATGACGGACAAGACGCTTTCCGCCAAGCTCCGACGGTTTAAAAAAAATTCACGGCAGCGATGAAACGAGAAGGAGGTACCCACTGTAAAAAAAACCGAAGCGATTAAGCAGAAGGGAGCAACACAATTGCGCGGGGCCACGGGGTCGTACTTTGCCGGGCTCGCTGGGGCTCATTTGGCTGCGAGCAAACATTGAGCAGAGGGAAAGAGAGAGGGAGTAAGATATTAAAGAGGCACGATGAGGGGAGAATCACGAGGGAGAAAAGCAGGCCCGAGTGGAAAAGGGGGAAAGGTGGGAAACGGGCCGAGGACTGAAGAGGCACCGCGTGAAAGGGAAATGGGAGAAGAGAAATGACAGAGAAAGTTCATCAAGTAGGAGTAAGAGATAGAAAGGAAGAATTTATCAATATTTTAGACCATCGATTGCCCATCTACGGGTGGCGACCAATTGGTGGGCAGCGAGCTTCGTTTTGGTGGATAGCGGAACGACCAGTAGATTCAAAAATAATACATAATTTTGTCCTCTTAAAAAATAAAACGAACAAACTCACACATATCCTCAACTCCACCTCACCCCGAACAACAGCGCCGTCGCAGTCTTTCCCGTAATCTCCAAGACGACGAATCTAAATGATTCTAAAATTAGCTAAATAATCTACATGATCTCATAATAAAAGATGTTGCTCACCTTCTACTCAGTTCTATTCACACTGACCAAGATTTCTAGACCATGGCATTTGTACTCCATTTCCACAAAATATCGCCTGATACGCTAAACTAAGTCAATGTGTTTCGTCACTTTTTTGTGCTTCTGTCGGCTCCTTTCCTGGTTACTTCTCATGTGCAATGCCAAGCGGCTAGGACCTCACTGTTTGCTTTGATGGTAGATTAAATTTACATTTAGATGGTAAATTAAATCAAACGTTAAATAGCATCGCCCGGAATTTTGCCGGTTATTCCGGATTCTAAGTCGTTCACAGTAGTAATATACTAAGTAATATATGGGGCCTATTATATTACCATGAGGAACTCCTAATGTCACTCCAATTATGTTGAATTTCATATTAAGATAATTTCAACATGATTAAGGATAGTATATACTATTCATGTGTTAGCTGTGTACAGGGTGACAAGTTAACAATGGTCCGAAATGAGTTATCATCTTCGACATGCTAGAAAAATGAGGAGTTAATCTATGGTAAGGAGATCTCTGTACCATCCAGTAACACTTCATTTTTCTAACATATCTGTGGTGATAACTCTGCAGCATCCAGTGGCTCTTCATTTTTCTAAGGTACCAAAGATTATAACTCATTTCAGTCCATTTTGGACTTAACACCCATTACACAGCTCACATATATATAGTTTTAGATGTGAAACTTACTTTAGTTTGAAACTTCTCGATAACAAATTTTTATTCATCGCCAATTGTAAAATCGCGCGACGATTCGGCTTTATCGTCGTATATTTAAATATGATAATGCCTGAAGGAAGCAACTAGTCTATTTTACATTGTCGTCCAAAAATCTTACGACAAGTTGCCCGATGAAGCTCAGTCTCTGTCAACTACTTCCACAAAAGTTTCGACTGCGTTCCGCCCACGATAAGTCCGAAGTTCGGTGTGTACACGTATGACTCAGGGAGGAGGAGGAAAGCAAGTAGAAAGAAGAAGAGTCAGAGAAGAAGAGGAGAGGAAGAAAGATGGAAAGCGGCAGAACCCGGACCGTAATGTTTCATCGCCAGGGCGTCGCGGCATCCGAGGTTTTCCTCTACTTTCCTCCCTTTATTAGCCTCCATATGCACTTCACTCGGGCATTATTTATTCGCCCGGCTGAGAACCTCCCGCGGTAATCCCCACGAAACTTCAGCGCGAGAAATAAACTCTTCTTCTCTAAACTAAATTGGCCATGACGGGGCGAGCAATTTTTAATCACCTGCGGCAGAAACGGCAGTAGAAGCGGGCGCAGTCGCCCCGGATCCAACCGGGCCGGGACGACGCTCCATACGGCAAGCGGATGATGAGGCATTTCGCTTTCACAAAAGGGGACTCGTGCTCCCGTCTAGTTCGATGAGAAATGTCGCCATCATTATTTTTTTAAGGACGGTCGACATAGACATCCTGCAAATGGATTCGCGGAGGAAATAAAAACATTCGGAATCGCATAGGATCGAGACGAAGCGGCGAGCGGATCCAAAACCGATTTTCAGAAAGATATTTTTCAAACTTGTAGGTCATAGAATACCTTGCGTTTCGCACGAGAAAGTTTCGCCGACGTAAATAATACGTAAATGTGAACCTGCCTCTCGAGAGCAGGTCAACGACATCGAATCCAAGCGTTTTATTTTTCCAAGGAGTTATTTTTGGTGTTTTACGCCTCCTCCATCATCAAATATCCCCGGGACAGATATTGCACATACAAATAACCCATTTCGGGCCGTAGTGTTTACTTCACCCAGTTAAATGAGGCGTCTGTACTTAAAAAAAAGTGACAAGCAGCACTTGCATAAAGCATTATCGGTTTCACAGGATGTCACTGGAAAACTTGGCGTATTTTTTGCGACACACAAAACTACGACTAATTACGTACTGTATCAGTTGTCACAGGTGTAATTCATGGAATTTACTATACATTGAAAATGAAGTAACTTTGTTAGTCCACATATTTTATTTAAAACTAGCAGTACCCGGCAAGTGTTTCAATGCCTATTCTGCGGTTTCCAAGTAAATAACATATTCTATTGTTGGAATAGCGCAAAAAGTTAAGATTTTCAAGCTTAAAAAATCAAACTTAAGGAAAATGTGAAGCGTATGCGAAAATCGAATGCAAGAATTTAAAAAAAAGCAAACAAAGAGATCACAGCGCCGAATCTTTTTTCTACTCACAGAAAAATTACGCACTTTTTAACACAAATAATGTCACACTGATATGATTCTGATTCACCTGATTTTTGTCTCACTGATACGATTCTGATACACATGATTGAGCAACTCGTTAACGATCTGCTTTGTTGCTTGCTTGCCGTTCCTCACTTGGTCGAGAAGCTTAAGTTCAATACTAATTTGTTGGAACGACTCGTGCTCCAAATATTGTAAACAATGGATTTAATAATTCAGAAACATACAATGGATTTAATAATTCAGAAACCTTCCCGGGCACGCGCACAACAATTCACCAAAGTTTCATCGTAATCGGATGAATGGTGTGGAGAGCATAGAAGACGAGCAAACAATTATACGATTTTATATATTAATAAACGGCCCGGGTTTCGACGTGGCACGTTCGATATCGATTGAATCCATTCTCACATACTATTGACCTCTGAAGTAAGTTCTAAAGATGTATTCACATTGGTTATGCATTCTGAATGGTATTATTGAATGCTGCGGTTATGTCTAAGAAGGTAGTTTGGTTCTACGATTGGTCACCCATGATAATACCGGGACCATTGGAATATATTGTTCGGTCAGAATAATTTTTATTAGGTCGTTCTACCGGTTAAGGTAGGCATTAATGGAAGGGAGTCAAGTAACTCACTAAATTTATATCTTATTGGAATAAAGGTAACAGAAGAATTTTGCCCCACTTACTTTAACGCAGGAGCCAAGCGAATACCGAATTCAGTGGCAACTGGCGAATGAACGAGAAATTTTTCCCCCTAACTCAGTCCACGCAATATTACTTGCTCGAAGCTCTTGAAAACCGTCTCCATTAAGGTATGATTAAGAGACAGTAGAGTTGATTGCATGGGTTTCCCAGGGTATTTACGCTCTTGGGCCTCATGACCAAAGGAGGAAGAAATGAGAAAATTAGCGATGAAGCAGGAAGGAGAGGAGGAACGAAAGGGAAGAAAAGAATTCCTTCTTGACTCGTCGGCTTTCATTTACGTTCCCTCAATTGTGTTGAAGAGAAACAATTAGACGACCGAAAAGAGTTTATACAGTTGGAAACCCTTAAATAACTCGTCCTTTGAAGTCACATGAGTCATTACTACTCGACTGTCTGACACATTTAAAGCGGCAAATAACGTTTTATCGTTTCCCGAAAGTATTATTATAAGTGTTCTAGCAATAAGGTAGGTTTCAATGAAAGCCAGAGAATCTCCTCCTGGTTTTCTACACTTTCAGGTGCTTAAGTACCACTAGTATATCCTTTATCGCCTTAATACGATCTACCCTTCTTCATCCCGTCTATGAAACCCATTCTAATTTCTTCCCCTTCCCCGCTTGCCCAACATCCTTCCTTCTATCACACTCTTCAGCAACCAATCGCCCCTTATCACATCCTCCAGCCACCTGCACTGCCTATCGTGGATTTCGTTTAGAAGTTTCCTCTCCTCGCCCACCATCTCAAGAACTTCCTCGTTAGTCTTCCTTTCCGTCCACCTCACCTTCTCCATCCGTATCCACACCCACATCTCAAATTCCTGCACCCTATTCTAGTCCTCCTTTCTCAGGGTCCACGTTTCTGCCCCATTCATTGCTACGCTCCATACGCTCTTCACCGAACTCTTCTTCACATCCTTACCCAGTGTCCCCGTTATCAGATCCCTTCTTTCACTAAACGCCTCCTTTTCTAGGGCTGTTCTCTTTCGTATGTCTTTCCTACTAGGCCCGTTTTCTTCTAGCGTTCTACCTAAGTAATTAAACCGTTCTACTTGCTTGAGTTTGTGTCCTCTCGAACTTTAACGACCAGCCCCGCTTTAGTTGTCCTAGAGAATTTCATTACTTTTGTTTTCTTATGGTATTCTACCGGTAGATTACCTCATTAATAAAAATTCTTCTCACGACCCCGTGTATCTCACCCACCACCTCCTTAAATATCTTCCCGGTAATTACATTTCGCCGTCCCCCTCCCACATCATGGTGGACCAAGGCGGATTTTGCTTGCACAATTCCCCCCGTCTCTTTTTAAAATATTTATTTTTCAGATTCTCCGGCGGTGGAGGGTGAAGTAAAGCGAGCACAAAATGGGGAAGAACTGGAGGTTGCTCCGTCAAATGCATTCCCCCGAGGCTCTCTCTCTACTCCTTGATTTACCTCTCTTTCTCTCTCCCTCTATTTCGCTTTGCGATGCTCAGATGTATTTATTTTTTCGTACCTCAGGTTTTTTTTACCGACCTCGTATTTCTTTGGCCGCGGCGAGGACGACGGATATAAGTGCTCGCCTCACTCTCCACTTCCAGCCGTCTCTTCCCACGGTGGCGCGCTGGGTGCAGCCTCCCCGGATTTACAATTTCACTCACTTTGAAAAATCTCGCGCTAGGGGTTTAGCGTCTTCCTTCTCGCCTCGTCCTGCACTTACCGCTCCCGACTCGGAGTTTACGACCATCCCCCATTCTCGATCCTTGATATTTTTTGACGCAGTTCCTTCAAAAGAAAAATGAAATATTCCATCGCCTTTTGTCGCGTCTCAAGACTGCCACGACGGGGAGAAAAATATTTTAAAAGAGCTCCCCTTTCCTTGAATGATACTCCAAGTGTTGCCTTCATCGGACTCGAAAGCGTTCCCTTTCCGAATTAGTTTCGTTCCTACACCCTCTTTTAAACGGCGCCGGCAACTGAGATGCACTTGTGGAAGTTTATTGAACCCCAGAACTTGTCGCGTCCACCTTTCCCGTGACATAATTAGGACATATTTTAATATCTCGCCGATCATATAATTAGCATTCTCCGTTCCTTTTCGCGGATGTCTTACCCTTGTGAACGGGTGAACTCAGCTCATAATGACCATGATGGGTATGATATTATGTGACGATGGCCATTCGCACGGAAGAACTTCGCTCTAACTAGGCTAGAATAGAGATGCAAAAATTTAAAATAATTGGGACCAATAGGCTATGATGAAATTTTAGACAGGATATGAGACATAAAATGTTACATAAACATAAACATCCTTGGAGTTTAAAGTGCACAAAAACTGCGGAAAATTAAGAATGTTTCAACGAATCGGTTTCAAATCTTCGTATTGAAACAGAGAATGTTTCAATGAATCGGTTTCAAATCGCCAAAATCCGTGCCGGCACCTGAGATGTACTCGTGGGTGTTTATTGAATCCCAGAAATTGTCGCGTCCACGTTTCCTGTGACATGATTTGGACATATTTTATTATCACGCCAATTATGTAATTAGCATTATTCCGTTCTGATTCGCGGATGTCTAACCCTTGTGAATGGGTGAACTCTCACAAATAGACAGGTCATCAGATTGTAATTTCCTCGACGGATATGATATTATGTGACAATGACCATTCAGCATATCAAGGAATGAGTGCCCGTCTAAGGAAGCGAAAATCGCCGCATACAAAAGTGTACTTCTCCCCACTTTGTTGTATGGTAGTGAAACATGGGTATGCCAGGATAGACATAAGGGTAGACTAAACGCCGTATGAGTTATCTGAGGAGTGTTTGCGGCAAAAATAGGATGGATAGGGTCAGGAATGAGTGGGTAATAAATGAATATGGAATAGAAGCTCCAGTAATAGACATATATGTAAGGAGTGTGCTTCGTTAGTTTGGCTATGTTGAGAGAATGGATGAGAGTCGAAAGCGAAACAGATATATAAGAGTGAAATGAATGGTGCGAGAGGTAGAGGTAGGCCGAGAAAGTTGTGTTTGAATGTGGTTGAGGAAATTCTTTGGAGGAGGAATATTAGTAGTCTTAAAAGCAGGAGGGCGTGTATGAAGCAGTGTATGGGGGTAAATGAGGCAAAAGGGGTTTGCAAGGATAGGTCAGCGTGGAGGAAATTATTGAAGCAGAGTTATATGAACAATATGTGTTTATGAGTGAAACTTTGTGACTGTGCCTACCTCGGAAGGGAACGGCGGAATTGGCATGTATGACCATTCGTAAGGAAGAACTTCGCCCCAACTAAGCTCAAATAGTGATTCAAAAATTTTGAAAAAATAAGGACACAGTTGAAATGAAAAACTTTAAGATGGGACATGATGATACAAAATGTTATAGAACTTAGAAAACAAATAAAAAATTCTCATAATTTCAAATGCAAAAAAGTATTAGTGTTGAAAATTAAGAATGTTTTATGTTTCCAATTTTTTGCTGCTGATTCCTCAGGATATGCGAATCGATATTAATACATTTTTCCCATGCTTCAAGCAACACTCATTTGTTTCTACAAATTTCACTGTTTTTGGCTTCACACCGTAAATGTTTTTATGATTAGAATTCATAATTAAAATCAAATAATTTGCATGCTGTCGACAAGACCATAGTACTTCATTTCATTTCATGAAAACCAATACTCATTTTTCATTTCAACTCCCACTTACATTCGGATATGCAACTGTTTTAAAATCCTGCTGCTTTTTCAAAGAAAGCAACTGAATCGCAAAACATTAAGAATCGATTCCACCCTCCTTTGTGTAAATATCTCTTCTTTGGGCATTTGAAGTAGATGGATGCTCCGTTCTTAAATTCCACAAGATAAGGCAATGAGACGACTAGAAAAATTCGAAGTTCTCGCTATCTTTTGAATTCGTCACTCTTTTGAATATTCTCCAAAAACTTGGCTGCACATGGGCTTCGAGACGGAAACCTTAATAAAAGTAACCTCGCCGTCTCAGTGTGAGAAATCCAAATATTCCAGAACTAAGAGCCCCGTGCTTGAGCCTGCGAGAAAATGAAAAAGCAAACAACCGTGAGGTGTTTTCTCCCAAACTTAACCACCGTCTGGCCTGCGGTTAAGCGGCATCTGGTGGGCGTTGAAACTATCTTCATCTATTGTTTGCCTCCTCTGGCTTTTGCTTTCACGATGCTTTGTCGAGGTCCAAGCTCCCGTCTTTGACTTTGTTCTTGTTTGATCTGTCATCGGTTTTCTCTCTAACTTTAAGTGTACATTTGGCTATGGTTTTTTGTGTATCCATATTTGACGGGGTAAATATTTTTAAAACGTAAATATCATGGGAATATTAAACATCTTTCCAATCAGGATAAAGTGATCGCGTGATTAATTAATGCATTAATTCATTTTTTGCAAATGCAAGTAAGAGAGATGTAGTACTTATGAAGAATTATGAAGAACAAATGGAGCGAAAGGACCAACGGTGTCGAAGGAAAAAAATGGATGTAGAAAGAAATCGCCGTTGGAGGTAGGGGCTCCCGTCAGTAAAAAACTATTTTTCTACTATCTTCTATTCAAACCTATCTTGTACGGTAATGCTATTAAAGTATTAAACCGACTAAGGTAGATTTAAGGTGGAATAAAACAGATTTTTACATCCAATACCCTATACTAACTCCGATTCTTTCTTCATATCAGGATGTGTCCTAATCTTATTTATCTCGTCCATGCCACCTATTCTATCTCTTCCCTTCTCCACTTACTTGACATCCTCCCCTCCATCACGGCCTCAAGTATCATTTTACCCATCACTACCCCTACCAACCACCTACTTTGCCCCCTCCTAATTACATGCATTAGTTTCCTCTCCGCACTGATCATATCAACCACTTCCTCGTTTGTCTCCCTCTCGGTTCACCCTCTTATTCTCCGCACCCATATCTCAAACTCATGCAGTGTATTCTCGCCATATTTTCTCATAGTCCACGTTTCTGAGCCATGCAACACTTCAATTATTCGCCCATCATCTCAAGTACTTCCTCGTAAGTCATCCTCTTCGTCCACTTCACCTTCTCCATCCTTCTCCACAACCACATCTCAAATTCCAGAAGCATATTCTCGTCCTCTTTTCTCAGGGTCCACGTTTCTGCCCCATACAACGCTACGCTCAATATCAAGCTCTTCATCACCCACTCCTTCATATCCTTATTCAATGTCCCCGTCATCAGCTTCTTCCCTTTACAAAACGCCTCCTTAGCTAGCGCTATTCTCTTCCGTATGTCTTTGCTAATGTGCCCGTTTTCTTCTAGCGTAGATCACTCTGATAGCAACAGAAATATTATTGCAAAATGCGATAAATACAACACATTTTTTAGCTTCAAAATTCAAACGAGATGATATTTTCGTTTAAATATATGGCACAGTCCTACATTTCGATCCTAATCCAGAAAACTGCCCGAGGCGACAGAGAGGGGTCAGATGTGGCACGGGGAGTAGGTACTCAGCCCGTCGTGATGACGCGAAGAAAAAATGAATTTCATCCCAGCGAATGAGCAAGTAAGCAGGAGTGTGTGAAGGAAAAAACGAGGAATAGGTTTCAGAGTAATTCGAAAGAGAGTAGGAGAGTTGGGGAAGAGGGAATGGTAGCGCAAATTGAAAACATTGGGAACAGACGGTGGTGAGGCGTCCGTAAATTAAAGCCCAGGCGTGGAGAGGGTCAAGATGAATTTATTCAGGATCTCACCACGGATGTGAAGTTTTATACAAAAATGCACATTTGGTCGCGCATCATCTCATTAAACAGCGAGATATTTCTAGCGGGAGGTCATTGAACCTGGTGGACAATGTTTGGCCAATTTTTTCTTCCCCTAAACCAGGGTGTGAAAATTTAAATATCTCAAAGCCACTCTCCTTTCAGATATTGCCTTATTTGTACATCTGGGTTAATTCTACACTTCACACCTGGAGATTCAGCAGGATATCAGTTCATACGCAGCTCCAGAATTGCTATTTGGGTGCGGGCTTATCTTAGTACTCCTGTAAAAAACATACCTAACTTGAATATCAATGGTTAAAAGAGTATTTTTTTTAATTTTGAAGTGATGACACCTACATGCTATGAGTGTGATGACAACGGCCGAGCTGCAATTAGTTATAAATTTGCAGTAAATTACGGCAGCACATTTAAATTCTGATTACTCAGTTTAGCAAAATGGAAAAAATGGAAAAATTTCAAACAGGAGAAAAATTTAGGAATATCCAATTTATTCCACGCCGACAAAATAGTTTGCCATATTTGGTGTAATCACTGGGCAGCAATACTAGCGTTTATGTTTATTTATTAGCAAAGAGGTTCAAGGGACTTGCAAAAAGCTCAAAGAGTAATTACCTCAGCGAGGAATTGAGGTACTGACTTCTAGAAAATCAAATTGTGGTTGTGAAAAGACCAACTTTAATTCATTCATTTATTGGTTGTTAATCCTAAGATTGGTAAACTTTGGTTTATAGGTTAATTCCTCCTCAAGTGGGTCCTGCGTTTTCATTGTTGGATGCATTGAAAAGTCCTCTCCAAGTCGCGGCCAGCGAGTACCCGTCCTCCAGGTTGAAATTTTCAGGGTTTTTCATGATTTCAATCGGCTCTCTTATTACCCTGGGTATATATTTGCATTCTCTTGCGATCACCTTCGTATTTCCTACGTCAATATTGTTTCCCGGTTCCGACCAAGTATGTTCTGCAATTGGCTGAGAGACGGAAATCCTTCTTCTTCATAGCTCTCTCGTGCTCATCCATTCTCACTTGCACCGCCCGGAGATTAGAGATCTTGAGGAAAACGCAGGACGACATCGAGGTGGGATCGGCGGAGAGAACGACGCGAGATGCACGCAGGGGCGGCGACGGTAAACGCCCCCACCGAGGAAGGAGGCAGGCGGGCGGGCGGGGAGGAGGAGGGATGAGGTGTGTATACCAACCACCGCGGGTGGGTCGTGAGAACGACATGAGGGAGGCGGCGAGATCAAAGGGAAAGCTGGATGGAGATTGAGAGAGGAGAGAATGCGAAGAGGGGGAGAGAGACCTATGGCATGATAACTAAGACGGTCGGCGCGAGGCTACGGCGGCGGCGCCTTTTCAACGGCCGCCTCCGCCGACGACGATGCGTAAGTTCCTCCGCCATGGGCGGGCGCGATTGGACTATCTACACGACCTGCGACACACGCAGATCTTCAAGAAAACGATTGTGGAACACCGACCTATCCCTTCTCAATATATATTAGTCACGCTCCCCTGGAGCATACAGAGCGCCTGATTCAAAATTAATATCATCACCCGATATCACCAATGTCATAATTAAAGTTATACTCTGTAGTTTCAGGCTTGATGGAGTGGAAACGGAACGTAAGTAAGTATGGAAAAATAGGTAACTTCTACTGTAATAAAATTTATTCCGACCGGTTTCGCTTTTTACAGCATCTTCAGGTCGCCTGTATGTAGCTGTAAATATCGAAACCGGTCGGAATAAATTTTATCACAGAGGAAGTTGTCTATTTTTTCTTACTTAATCATTAAAGTTGGCAAATTTTCGTGATGCCGGGGCTTTGGATAATCAATTACTAATTATTATTTAGGTAACCTACCGGTTCTGGTAGGTATAGGGCGAAAAATAGCAAAAATCCTACCCAGGCTTCATAATTCTCATGGTCATTTAGAGAGATACCAAGAAACTAGATCTAATGTCCTTGGGGTCCATCAAAGACAGCACTGAAAGGGAAAACGGGATTCAAGGAAGCCACAACATTGGGACTGTACCTACTAGCAAAACATTTGGACTAGCGCATAAGCCGCGCTTCGCTTTGCACACAAGATATTCAGGCCCACCGCGAATACACTTATACGTTTAAATGGCCATTAGAAAAAATGCGCCTGAACAGGGGATCGAACCTCCTTTGGTGAATTACTCTATGCTGCCAAGGCTTTCTAGTTCTCATGGTAATTCATCTAGTTCCTTCGTACCCTTTCAACGTTACACTTTTAATCAAGTATAAGAGTGAACGCCTCTCTGTGTTCATAGTACGATCTTTCCTCGTGGGCGGTCATTGTATGTCCAGCAGTCGAGAACATCTAGTCCCGTAAAGGTCACAAAAATCCACAAGAGATGAGGACGCCTCGGTAGCTTAACTGGGTAAAGCACTCGGCCGGAAATTGAGGGATCCGGGTTCGAATCCCGGTCATGGCGGAGGATTTTTTCTCTGAGGAAATTCGCACATCTGTGCATTGCGGGTGACTCCGTAAAAGTGGAACTCCGTGGCTAGTCCCGGATAGCTTGAAATTTGTCACTTATAATCAAGCTCCCCCAGCTGGCTTTTTTAAAATTACCTTACCCAGGGTTCCCGTCATCAGCTCCCTCCTATTGATAAACGCTCCTCTTGCAAGCGCTCATCTACATATAATGGTATCGCCATTTCACCAAATTTGTTTACACACACACACCACCCAATTAATGAAGTTCCTTCTGCTGCTTTTGTCAGTTGCAGAAGCACAAAAGTGGCAGCGTTCCTTACACCTCCTGCCGTACGCCCTTGCGGTGAATCGCGAGGGCAACGCAAATTCAGATCTGGCACAGTCTCAATTGGTTGACGCGAAAGCTGGACGCATTCAGGGCGCACCACACACAAACCCGTCCCCCTCACATTACATCGGCGGAGTTAACTTCTCAAATATTTGTGACGTTCGATTTGTGGGGCGTAAATATTTGTGACGTTCGATGTCACGGTGAATGGATTCCCCAATTCTGTACATAATTCAGCAAACACCTAAACAAGCAGTCAGTGGCTTGATTTGTTATATACTAAGCATTATAGGGGATCACATGAGGGCATTTAAGTCAAAAGAGAGAATCCCTTAATTTTATATAGACACTAAAATGTTCAATGAGGAAATAATCTTTCGAAGCAAAAATTGAGATAATTTAAAAAACATTAAATTTTGAAATGACAACATTAATTTTGTAATCTTATATGTATAAATTATCACGCAAACTAGGTTTCGCCGTAAAAAATCTACGCAGGTTGTTCAATAACTTTACGTAGAAAAAATGATAAATTTATGAAGAATCGCTCAGTGATTCATCTTCTCTAAAATGTTAAGAAAATTAAATAAAGCCGCGCATTTGACTACGGGAATTAAATTTTTTAAATGCCATAAATATACGAGCTTTAGTCACAAATAACACACTCAGTAAACAAAAATATCCCTCGGCTCAATGAATTCCGGATTAGAGGGGTATAATTTTAAATTCGCCATTAATGCCAATGTTTATTCGATACTGCGAGTACGAGAGCATTTATTGTCTAGCGTAGGATCTAATTGACTCAAGATTATTTGGGAAATAACCATACCAGCAGTGAAAGGATCTTGGTATAAATCAACACTCCCTTTTCATGTAGAGATTACGATTCCACTCCAATACTCGAAGACCTTTCAGTCAGTAAACTCCATACAACAATACTTTTAAAGCACGCGCTTTTAAGTGTCCCATAGTACAAGCTAGAGGTGGGCCGTTCGCGAACGAACGGGTCCATGGATCGAACGGTAGAACCGAGGACCGAATTCTATGGAACGACCGTTCCTTACGGCTAATCATTCCTTTCGGTCAGTCGTTCCTTTCAGTTTTTCAAAACATTTTTCAGAAAAATCGTGTAAAACGTTGGTAATATAATCTTCAACCTTTTATTTCTTCCCAGATTCTTAAACGCCGTCACTACGGTATACCAAGCATTGATAGTATGTTTATTTTTACATTCATTAGAAATAGAAATCATGGCTCACCCAGAAAAGTAGCAGAGTTGGTAGAATACCCATGATAATGACCAACAATGACAAGATCCCTGAGACTGAGCAATTAGCTTTGACAGCGGAATAACTGATTTCTGCCCATCCTCTGGCCCAATCCCCCACGAGTGAGTGCTTTAGCCGATGGGGAGATGAGAAGACATCACGGGAAAGAGTTGAGAAGAGGTTAAAAGGAAGAATGATTGAGGACTATAGGGTTGTGGGGGAGGGAGGTCTCCCTTCGCTTATCTGTTCCCTCCTTCTCCTCCCTCTCTGGGAGAGAGGCCGCGTGTTCTTTCAATAATAACGAGGTCCTCCCTCCACCCTCCTCACGATTTGGCTCCGCTTGTTATTTCGCGCTGCCAATCACCCGAGGAGGAGGCTTGGGTGGGAGTGGGGAGAGGATTGAGCCGGTACGTCACAGTTCGCCTCCTTCCTCTCATCTCATTCCATTACTCTTCCCTCCATCCGTCTCCATCTTCCTTCCTCCTTCTCCTCCCGTGACGGACCTCTTGCCTTTCGCCTACTACAACCAATCAATCACTGCGGGCAGAGATCCGTGGCTGAGAAGAGCGAGTTCCCACAGGCTAGTCAAACTTAACTCTACCCCATCTCCTTTAACTTGAAATAAGCTTTTCAAAGTCCACCAAAATATTTTTCTTCAGCCCTTCCACTGCGCCGCTCGGATATATCAAATTAATATTTTCACTCGCTCACTTCAGAGTACTACTTTCTCGCACGAGCTCAAAAACTATTTTACTTCCACGATGTATATTGAGTGGGTAATAACTTAGGTAGTACGCTAGAAGAAAATGGACATGGTAGCAAAGACACACGGTAGAGAATAGCGCTAGCTAAGGAGACGTTTAGAAATAGAAGGGACCTAATGACGAGGACCTTAAATAAGGATGTGAGAAGAGGCAGGTTAAGAGATGAATACAGAGCATAGCGTTGTAAGGGGCAGAAACGTGGACCCTGAGAAAGAAGGACGAGAATAAGCTGCAGGCATTTGAGATGTGGGTGTGGAGAAGGATGGGGAAAGTGAGGTGGACGACAAGGAAGAATTACGAGGAAGTTCTTGAGATGGTGGCCGAGGAGAGGAAACTTCTGATAGAAATTCGAGATCGGCAGAGTAGGTGGCTGGAGGATGTAATAAGGGACGAGGGATTGCTAAAGAATGTGATACAGAGAAGGGTGATTGGCAAGAGGGGAAGAGGAAGAAAGAGAATAGATTTCATGGGCAGGATGAAGAAGGGCAGAATGTATGCTGAGGCGAAAAATGATATACTAGAGATAGATAGGCTCCGGAGGGTGTAAAAATTCGAGAGGAGATTCTCTGACATTCAGCAAAACCTATCTCAACCGGTAGAATACTTTAAAAATGAAACCATATCGTTTGAGATTACCGTATCGACCTACGGTAAAAAAAAGCTCATCATGAACAAGAAACACGATTCTAAACCAATCATTTCACAGATTCTCACGTTATATATCGATGTGTAACCGTGTCGAGTGATTCCGAAGCTCAATTCTCAGGAAAGGGCGAGGCGGGAGCGATTTGCGCCCACAGCATTTCCGGCCCTGCATTTCTCGCACTCGTTTATGATCCTCCTCCACCTCCTCGGCATTTCTTTTCGCTATAAATTGTAACGCATTCCGCGGGAGAAGATGTTGCGGGAGCAGATTAAGTTTCCTAGCCCTGCCTGTGGAGAGAAAGAGAGAATGCGGCAACCCCCTTGAGCGATGCCCTTATAAGGACAAACCGGCTTTCCCCACGCCATCCCACCCCACCCCCCCCTTTTGCATTCCGGTCGACAAGTTCGATTAATAAAACCTTCGAAAAAATGCGCGAAACAGCATTCAATTTTTTCTTCGCTTTCACAAGGTGAGAAAGTGCGGGTTCAAAAGTCACCGCGTAGACGAAACATCCATGCTACGTAAAACTTGTGTCTAATTTTATTTGTTGTAGACACATTATTAACGAAGTGTCGGAAGTTCCGGGATATTTCGATGCTCTTACCGAACATAAATTACGTCCATGAGTCTACTCACGCAGTATCCAGTCCATGACCCAATCACAAGAAGAAGATAATTGGACACTTACCTGAAAAAAGAAAAGAAAACAGCAATTAGTAAATCGATAAATAGATTTATGGCTGTCGTTAATGCACCTTAAAATTTGAGCCGTCGCTCGGATGCACTCAATTAAAACTCGTGGACAGCCGTGTCTTCGCAACTGATGGCAAAATTGCCCATCAACGTACAATCGTGAATTTTTTCATTTGTAAATTATCACTTCAATGACTTCTGCGATCAAATCGCCTTCGTAAAAGATACAATAATCCCCCGGATATTTACCCCCTTCTAAAAGCCTCTTTGACCCTCACGGAAAAACCAGCAACCCATAATCCTTCCACTCCCCCACTCCTATGGACGCCCGCTCCGCTACCTTAGTCACCAACAACCCTTCAAAACTCCCTGCCAACGGTCATCCACCCCCGCCCCTCTCCAACCCCCACCACACGCTCCCAACGCCACATTACATCCCTGAGGTTTACCTCCCCCCCCTTCCACCTACCTTCTTCCTCCCCCACCGAAACACCTAACCCAGATGGGACATAAGGACCATAATTTGTGCTTTGACTCTTTGTACCTGAAGATGTCGCCGCTGCGACGAAACTAGTTGTACCGTAAAATAAATTGGTGGAATATTACAAAGTTTTTCATTTTTCATTTACGATAAAATGAACTTCCACAAAGTTAAGCCTGAGACGATAGAGATTATCCCCTGGGATTGTGAAACTTATCAGTATATACAGAGCAGAGCGTAAAACGTAATGACGGTATTTACTTCGAAATTTTAAAGCCATTGGATTCTCCATGAGATCTAAGTCAATGAACGGCAAAGAAAGTCATCTATAATTTGAAATTCATCCTGTTTTTCCACATAAATCTCGCGGATATGTAAATATTCACTAACTGGCATCACTAATAATGCATTTTAGATCGGTACATGGGAAAACATAAAGGACAACAATTCAAAATATAAACATGAGATAAATAAATGGACCAGAGCATGACCTCACTCCATTGCGAGAAATTTAAAGCTTATTGATAAATTCTGGTAACTCAGAATACACGAATAACACATCAGTATTTCATACGAGGGTAAGTCAATAAATAACTCGCAAAACTGGATAGAGGCAATAATGATCAAAGTAACTTCCTGAAATTAATTTCACTTGTTTACATATTCACCCTGTACATTCAGATACATCCCATCTCATTACAAGTCCTTAATAGACGGTAGCAAAGAAGTCTTTTGTTTACAGTCGCAGTCAACGAGTAACCTCTTGAACAATGGCATCATCATTCTCAAAAAGTCGGCCACCAAAATGATTTTTAGGGGCCCGAACAGATGAAAATCACTGGGGTCTAAGTTGGGACTGTACGGTGGATGTTCTAAGCGTTACCAATGACATGTTTACGACTGATGCTGATGACGAAATGCTGACGTTTGCGACTTATTTATTGACTTACTCTCGATTTACAAGTTGCATCACAAGTAAACACATATTTCTCAGCCACAATTCTTTCCGAATCCCATTGTACGAAGAAATACACGTGAAGTCATAGAAAATTCTCGTACAGCAGTTAGAAAACATGCGGACACCACTCCCCACAAGGAGGTAACACGGCTTCGATGGATGGATAACAGTGGTATATCTCAAAAGACTCGCTTCAAAATTTAAGAAAAAAAGAGAAAGTCGGGAGTTCATTAATGAGATAAAATGCAAGAGGAGGAGGGGAGCGAGTGAACGGGAGATCCCGGTTCCCATGCGTCCGCGATTCCCGCTGCGGAGCAACCGACAAGCCGAACCACAATCCCGTACGCACATATGCTAATACAAACCTAACCCAAGGCGACAACCTTCGCGACAGAGTTGACCATCCGTTCCGAGAACGGTCTCGACGACCGGAAAAAAATCGCGCACCTCTTTTTCGACGCGTCCCGTCGGCAATTTTCGAACGAGACGCGTTCCCGACGAAACTGAAGTGCGGAAAACCTCGAAACGAAGACGCCGGCTTATTTTTCGTCGGGAATCTTCGGAGAGTGTGCCGGGCGACGGGAAATTTGGACGCAAACCGGCCGAAAAACGCCGATATGTCGACCATAAGGCGTGGGGAAATTAGCATCCCTCCCCACCACACACGAGAGAGAGAGTGATTCACGCGAGTCGTCGGGTGACTGGGGATTTATCGCCCGCCCACCGAGAGAGAGAGAGAGAGAAAAGTCTCTTTCCTTCTACTGTACCACTTGCCTTCTCCCCCATCCCTCCCTACTCCCCCCCCACACACTTGGCATGCCTCGCCTTTCCTTCTCCACCGATGGAAAGTCTTCGTCGCGCTTACACCCCTCCCACCATTCTTTTTTTTATTTTTTTCTTCTTTTTCCTCTTCTCCTCCAGCAGCAACCTCCTCCCCTTCCGTCTCCCCACACGCCACCCGCCACTCCCCCTCTTTTTTAAAAACCCTCTCACGCTCTCCCTCCCCTCCTTCGTCCGCTGGATATTGAACCGGGACGTTGACAACGGGATTCCATCGAGTATAAACTAACCTTCCTCCGCCCCACCCCCCGCCTTTTCAAAACGCGCTCCCCGACGAAAACAAACAATTCTGACGGGCAGTGCGTGGCGCTTGTGGAGGGCTCGTTATACACGTAAAGGGTTCGATAAACGCACACTGTGGGATCATGATGATGATGATGATGATGGAAAAAGCGCTCGTGAAATGAAAATCAGTTTCCCTCTTCCCCGACTCCTCTCATGCAACTACGGCAGAGAAAAGGGTTGAATTTACAATCGCCGTTAAACCGGGGTTTGGCACGTAATGCTTGAAATGACCGAAGATTTATTAGCATTTATGCATGGACATCGCAGTGGGGAGATTTATCAGAGCCCCAGAGATTTTATTCGACGAGTAGCTCGAAGAAAACCATGACAAAATCTAATAAAATTATTGAGACACCCGTAGCTACTTTATTAAGAATATTCAGCATACATAATCGAATAAGGTTTTCCAATTTTTTTGCATAAAAGGACTGAACATAAAAATGTTAGATGCTTAAATATCGTATTGTCCAAGAGATATCATCATCAAAACATCAAGGAAGTAGTTATACACCACCGCGTCTACGAAATTAGGAAAACATTATACACATCCCATCCCGACTAAGCTATCAACCTAAATTAACCGGTCAAAACCTAAATTAGCGATTAGAAGTGGCTAAGGCTTTAATTAACTTCCTTTGAAATAAAAAAATCTGCTTCCAGAGACACTCCAGAAAAAACAGCAATCCAAAAGTTTTCCTTGAATCAGACTAAGCCACTAAATTCTGTTACACTGGGACAAGGATCAATTAGCAACATTAGATAATTTAAAAATGGGAAAAAAGTCGTAACAAGACCTGAAATATGTACTTAATAAAAAACTTTATTGGGGGACTTAAGATAGAAAAATCTGAACAGCAATTTTAATTCCTACGGATGGAAACAAATAATGTTCCCGCGTTACCAGCCAAAGTCGTAGAGCTTCCCGAGAAATTCGTTTGGTCGACGGAGAGCATCATTTTTCGGAGGGAAGATAATTGCTTCCTCCCTCCAGTTGAGACCAAACTGATCCTTCTTTTGCCTACCACAAACAAGCCTGCCTCGCTGAGCTTAATTAAAACATTTTCATCCTCCAGCTTTTAAATGTAATCAAAATGGGACTTCTTGTCCAAGCAGACAGATCAAATAACGTGGGAAGCAAGCGACCGCATGAATGGAGCATTAAGGGGACGATAATGGCAGCGATAATTCGGATATAACACAAATATACTCCTCGCCGGCGGTTTTAAGAAAGTCGCGAATGAAAATACAGAAGACTTAAAAACATCACTAAGTCGACGATTGAATTGACGCATCAGACCCACTTCACACGGCTCAATGTAATTCATGAGAGATACACTTATCCTTCTGCGTATCTTTCATTTCTTCTCATCTTTCTCAATCTTCTGTGTACATTTCATGGACTTAAAACGTGGATTGAGTGCCACATAAATCCAACATCTGTATTACGACTTTGAGAACCTTTTAAGTGATTAAACCATCAAGTAAATGAAAACATTCGCCAGGTGAGTCAATAGGCACTCGACCCGTCGTTTGACAAAACCATATCCTTCAATCTGGATAGATGATTATCATAATAACTTTCTAACTAATATTTAAATCATTGCAAAATATGAATAATTCACTCTTCTTGCGCCATGGTGTCAGCAACGTATCAATTGGAAGGGTCATTAGTTACTTTTGCACTTAAAATAGTCATATTTTATTTGCCGGCATTATGGTCATGATTGATTTTCCAAACTTCACAGTTGGTGAGAGGCTGAAGCCAAAAAGAATTAAATTTAGAAAGTAATGCATCATGATTCATGCTGAATAAAAAACACTTGGTAATCTCCCACAGATTTATTTTCAGGCACAACGCGTTTCACCACACTGTGGCATAATCATGTGCATTTTTTATTCAGCATGAATATAGACCACCTCCACTAAGTACAGCCTTATACAGTTCAATTTAATACATCATTAGTTTTTCGAACGTGAGCACCGAATGAATAATGCCATTCACGAGGACTTAACGCAAGATTCAACAGAAGAAATTAAATGCTGACTGTGGAAGATGAGATTTAGTTAGAGGGAGGAGAAAAAGTACAAACATGTAAGTAAGACGACGGCTGTCTCCCTCTTAACCTCATCCGTCTAAACGCGGAAATCACTTTTTAAAGGAATTTTAATTCCATTCTCTCGAAGAATTTTCCTCTGATAATAAATTTGATTAAAAAATTAAATGCGCGAAAAAATTAAGCTGGTGCAAGAAAATAAGGAAGTGGACGTGTCTCTGTCACTCTACCACTCGCTAAAGAGGTTAAATCAACCCATAAATTACTTAAAGTCAATTATTAAGAGCAAAAGGAAATTTCTCAAAAAAGAAATTTTAGGAAAAATTCGACCGCGTGAATATAGAACTTTCAAATGAGAGAAGCTGACGAAGAAAACACGGAAGAAAGTTGACGAGGCTCTTTCTCTCGTACTAAAAATTGCAAACGCTGACATAATAAATTGATTAAATAAACATTGAAGTGTATTGCACGATGTTTCTTGAAAAAGAAATTTGAAGTATATTTTGACAATGTGATAGGAGCATCGTGAGAAAGAAGCTGGCGAACGACGAATAAGACAGCTGACACAGCTCTTTCTATTGTGCTCGCGCAGGTTAGACGCTCAAGAAAAACTTTGATGTTTGTGAGAAATTCTCTCGGATTTCACCCCTGGTGATAAATGTTTGACTGCAGCCATCGTTTTGGCAGGATACCCTCACATCATCAACGGGACATCATTGCCCTGATGATGACGGATGGCTATAATGTCAAAACGTTGACAGCAGCCAAATACTAAACACGAGTGAATTCAACTGACAAATCACGACACGAGCATATTCCACAAGTACAAATTTATTACGACCTAGGTTTCGCTAATAACAGCATCATCAGATTTCACTTATCAGTTTATTACAGCATCAATTGATGATGCAGTCATAAAACCTAGGTCGTAATAAATGTGTTCTTGTGCAATTTTCTCGTTTTGTGATTTGTCAGTTATGTTCCGGTTCCACAGAATATCGCCGGAATCTTCAGAATTTGTACGAGTGAATTTCACAAATATAATTGACAAAGAGGTATCAGAGCTTTGACACGTGATTAACTTTAAAGTTTTTATTGCATGTATACTTGAAGAAGAAATTTTATAAAATGTTTGGCCGTGCGGAAGGAGCCACCGTGAGAGAGAAGCTGATGTAAGACACATACGGAAGTTGACCATTCTCCTCTTCTCACTCGTCCTCACGCGTCTTGGCGCTGAAATCACGCCTAGCGAGAGAGAGGTCGTGGGAGATAGCGGGAAGCAAGGCAAGGAGTCTTCGCCTCCCCCTCCCCCACCCCCAAACAACGACGATCCCGTCTCCTTTGATAGGCCGGGAAGTCCTCCCCATTGTTGCAGGTGGCTGTAACGACCGCTCTCGGCCTGCGGTCGCCGTGCCGCCACAGCCGCCCTCTTGAGAGCTTAGCAACGCTCCTTCTCCTACATACAGCTGGAGGGGACGACATAGTGAGAGAGTGAGGAATGAGGCGAGAGAATATAGCAGAAGAACGATAGAAGGGAGAGAGAGAGGACACATAATTGATGAAACGCCGAAGGGGGGCAAAGGCGAGAGAGAGAGAGAGAGAGAGAGAAGGAGAGATTTAACGCTGGGGTGTGAATAGGGCTGCCAACTTTAGAGAGTGCCTCCATGAGCTGTACTTTGTCCAAGTAAGAAATCCGTGCAGATTCAAAAATAGATACTTAGACCACCCCCAGGATTTTGAATTTCGATTTATGAACTGCATACATGAGCAAAAATTAATAAATGCCACAATGTCAAACGGAGGATCGAACTAGAAGCACTACACCCGGTCAATTGAACCGAGCCCCGTGTTTGCCAGGATGAATTTTCATACAAAAACTTTCCGTTTTTTCACGGGTTTTTTACTGAGAGGTATCCCATGGCCTTCTCAATAGTGTCAGCCATCACGTGAGAGGCCGTCCCACGAGTGTCAGACGCCTTTTACAGCCACCTCACTGAGGAACAGAAACTGAGCTAACTACTATTCATGTCTCCTTACCTTCGACCTATCTGGTTCGGGTGGCCCTAGCAGAAGCACTGCTCCAGCCATTGCTTCAACTCTAGGGGTCATCGGAGCACACATGCACTTTCACCAACACAAAGCAGGAATCCTCGGGTGGAGACAGTGCATACAGAAATTAACTACTTACAGAATTTCACTAGAAATATATGGTAGTATTGAATATTATACGCTAATTTTTAAAGCTTGAAAGTTTGCTAACGTCGTTTGTTTGTAGTCATTTACTGTGAAGAACAGATGTTTTTACAGTAAATGAAAATTTTAATAAAATTTAAACAAATGTGGCATAAAATTATACGCATACCTCAAAGCAGCGAGCAGTAATTCATTTTGGAATAGGCGTTGGGCAACGAACAACAATACCGGGAAATCGAAAACCTCTAATACACAATTACGGGTCATTGATACATTTAATAGGAAATATATTAAAATCAGGAAATAAGTGCAGTTATCCAGAGGAAAAATCATTCGTCTCGACTGGGACTCGAAACCGGATCCCTCGACGTCACCGAGCGCAAGTCTAGGACTGCTAGTTACGGGAGTTCTTGAAGTTCCGGGAGTATTTGAACACCTTGTTCCTTAAAAGCCCAGAAAAACCCACAATGGAAGTGGAGATCTCAGTAGCTTATCTGGCTAAAGCACTCGGCGCAAAATTAAGGGATCCAGGTTCGAGTCCCGGCCAAGGCGGAGTGATTTCTCCATAGTGGAATTTCGCACCAATGCGCACTTGCAGGCGACTCCGTAAAGGTAGAACTTCTCTACATCAGGCGTCATTTCGGAGAATAATCTTATGTCAGAATCATCCATATTGCAATGATGCTTCTCACTTTTCTAGATATATTCAAATTTGATAGTTGTAACAATGTAATTGTAATGTTAAAAAAAATTGTAATGAAAAATATATTTAAAAAATTACAAAGTTCCAAACATTACATTTAACATGAAATCGAAAACCTTTATCAACCCTGGTGTAAAAAATTTCACTTATTCAATTCAAAAATTTACTAATCATCCTTGCAATATGGATTCCGTAAAGGTAACAACGTAGCTACTCCCGGCCCCCTAAACAATTGCCATCAGGAAATGATATAGAGTAATCACATGCTATGACGTTTTAGTAGCTAATTTGTCATGAATTTAAGTGAAACGCTGTAGCCAGAGATAGTGACGGAAGGATTATATACCCTCTAAAACCCAATTTTATTGTTTCTACTACAAAAAACAAATAAATTGTAACATAAATATCCATTCACCATCACATACAAATTAACTATTTTTTAAATGTTTAAACATTTATTTGCAAAAATAAGCAATGTGACTCAGAAGTTGCAATGCTATCCAGGGGTAATGAAGGCAATAAACACACATTTATATGATGCGTAACCTCCAAGAAATAGCGAATTATAGAGGGTTAAGTTGCTCTTTTAGTTAAACTCCAGGAGGAAGGAAAATGGATACAATCCGGAAGGAGAGAGATCTGAAAATCCTTCTTCAGTTCCGGGAGTCTACCGGAGAATCTGGGAAAGTTGGTAACCCTAAGCGTGTGAAGGGGAAGATAAAGAACAAGGGACGAGAAGAGATACACGCGAACTGGCTCGGCGTGAGTGGAATGCCGCTCTCTTTTTATTCATCCCGCAGCGGCGGTAGAGAGAGAGAAAGAAAGAGAGTGAGGCCGCTAGCAAGAGTCTGCGGTCCAAGCGAGAGAGTGAACGAGGCACGAGAGAAGGCAGCTGGAGGAATGACCCGAAGAGGCAGCGAGAGGCGAGATTACTCGCGACGATAAAATATTCACACGGCGCCCAATACAAAATTCGACCCTCCCGCAGCTCCCGAAAATAAAAAGATATCCAGCTTGGACAAGTGCTTTATGAGATGTGAAGGCTGTGCGTGAGGGGCGTGAAAATTCGCGTATACACTGAATATTAACCTTATTTTATAATTAGGTAATCTACCGGTTACGAAATTTGCTATGCAACGGTATGGGCCGGGAACTGAGGAAGAGATTGGTGAAATGTTATGTGTGGAGTGTAATGTTTTATGGATGAGAAACGTGGATCTTGGGAAGAGGAAAGAAGGACAAGATCAATGCTTTTGAGATGTGGGTGAGGAGGAGGCTAGAGAGAGTGAAATAGGTGGGCAGAGTAAGAAATGAGGAGGTGCTGGGAAGAGTTAAGGAGGAATGAGCACTAGTAAAAACAATACAGAAGAGAAAGGGAAACTGGATCGGATATATTTTAAGAGGGAAGGGGATTTTGAATACAGCAGTCGAGGGAACAGTGGAGAGATAAAGGAGAAGAGGAAGAGGAAGGCTGAAAATGACAGACGAAGTGAAGATAAAAAGAAGTTACAAGGAAACCAAGGAATAGGCCCGGGACAGGACGAATTGGAGACAGCTTTGGTGTTTGGGACCTGCCAGTAGGCAGAATATCAGTTGATGAATCTACCGGTAATGGTGGGTTCAAATGGAAGAGATCGAAAATCCTACAGATTTTCACCAATGCAGGGCACTTTTTACCAATAATTACTGTTTCTTTCTTCATCTTGGCGTACCCTTTTTCATCCCGTCCATAAAACATCTTCTCTTTCTACCCCTTCCCCGATATCCCGACATCCTCTACACAATCAATGCCTTGAGCAACCCCTCGCTTCTCAGTACCGTCTCTTATCATCCACAGTGCCTCTCCCTAATTCTATCTGTAATTTTCTTCTCCTCACCCACTGTACCATACACCTCATCGTTCGTCTTCCATTCCGTCCATCGCACCTTCTGCGTCCTCCTCAACACCCACATCTCAAACATCGCATATGATACCACCATACACGATTTCATTGCCTTCATATACATACTCATTTCACTCGAAATATGCTCTACTTTTCAGGAATGTTTCCTCAAATGATAACTATAATCCTATTCTAATTTACAGCAGAGTCCTGTTTCCCAATAATGATAACCCCTGAAGTTGTTATTTAAACGAAGAGTTTGAATCTATCAAGCCCCCGTTAGTCTGGCTGAATTCAAATAGCCCTCCAATGGCATACTCGACTGAGCTCAAATTTAGGTCAGCGCTTCGTGATGCTCCAGAGGCTTTCGAAAGGAGAGAACATCTTCTCATCCGAAACTCTCTCAGTATGAAGCGTCGGTGGTGTAATGGTCAGCATAGTTGCCTTCCAAGCAGTTGATCCGGGTTCGATTCCCGGCCGACGCACTTTTTTTGTAAGTTTTTAATTCACAGATAATTTTTTTCCGCTGTCACATATAATTTTCCTAAAATAGACGAAGAAATGATTGATGCAGCATTAATTAATCCGTCGTCTCAATCGCTTATTTTTTCTTGGAAAGCATATTTCGAGAACGAAAAAAGGTGTCAGGCGGTGGACTGCCGGCAGAAGTGAAAACTTAAATAAATGAAGTTCAAACATTGTACAAAGGAAATGGTTCCAGGCTTGACTTTGTGGAAGTTATTCAAAGTAGATTAAATAAAACTTTGTATACTCTACTATAGGTTTATTAATATGACCCGGGTATCGACACTTCGTGTCATCTTCTGGTAGATGAGACGAAGTGTCGAAACCCGGGTCGAGCTTATAAACCTATAGTGGAGTACACAAAGTTTTATTTAATCTACTTAAAACATTGTCTTAAAATGGTTCAGTTAATTAAATGAATTAAAAAAAAAATTCATTGTTATTTCACACGTATCAGATTATACTATAGTTCTTACAGCAAATGTGATGATGAACAACTGACATTAAAATATATATTAAGAAACTGGGTGATGTTACGCGAACGCGTTTTAAGCTCCCTCGCTCTCTTGTATACCTATGTACATAATGGCACATGAGAGAGGCACCGAGGCTATGTAAATGCACATATACTATACCTAAATAAGCGAGTTTCTACATTTTTCTACGCACAAAAAATGTTCGGTATGGCCCCGCTAAAGAAGTTTATTTATTTATTTATTTATTTATTTTCACTATCCCGAATACAGCACAATGTGCCAATTTACGTCGGGTGAATAACAGTAACAACAGACACGACACAAACACCCATGTCCTGGGCAGATAATATTCTACCCAGGCGGGACTCGAACCCGCGACCCTCGGGTTAGCAGGCGAGGGCTTTACCCCGCCGCCGACGGGGCCGAGGCCATATTCGCCTCAAAGCTTTAAGTAGGCCGACAGCGGAGTTATTGTACAATTTCTCGGTTTATCAGGGGTATGGTTGAAAATATGTCAACCACAGTAGTACTGAACGAAAAAAATTAGAGCCAATAAGACTTTCTTTTCACATTATACGTTTAAACAAGTACAGACAAATGCAAACTGCACGCCTTTTACTCATTTTCAAGTCGATACAGAGAGAAAAAACCTGGAGCCAACCTTTTCAGGGCGCTTATGGTCTCGTCTTCAATGAGGCATAATCTTATACGGGGAGTTAAAAAAACATTTTCACTATCCTTGAGGCCATTATTTGCTGCAGGAGACAATGATCCTCATAAATTCTCTTCATAATTAATAATTTAAATGAAGGAGTTCAACCATTCAGGAAGCTTCTTTCCATAGAGTAATGTCACAGAATTGAGAGCAGCGTTTCATAAATCACCTTTGTGCTCAAATATCTATGCCCACCGACAAAGTCTTAGTCCTGTGAATTAATTGACCACAGAAAGCAGTAACGCGACGGACAAAATGACTGAGAAAGTAAATGCATTGAGGTGTAGTCATACAAGAACTACCTGGCTACTCGATTAACAAACTATTGATTTATCGACACTAAAATCACACCATAAGGAGACACAAACCAGAAGTAGTCAAATAGGAAACAGATGGTTGCGCTCGCCAGCAAACCCAAGTGTAAAATCAAGCAAAAATTATACCCGCGAAAAAATCTTCCACGGTGAATTGATCTCGGGAGCTTAAGAAAAGGCTTTCTTGCGTGACAGAACTCTCGAACTACTCTGTATGAATGAGATAAAGATGTCTACATCTACTTACTATCCAGCAAGCCACCACAAGGGTACTTGGCAGGCGGTAACCTATCACCAATATGTACCACAGAGTAGAAATTAACTTTCACCAAAATGCATCCCACTATGCGTATGCTACAAATGCTACAGAAGCTGCGAAACTAATCCATAATGTAATTATGTAAACGTTACACAAGATTCATGCAGGGAAAATGCAAAATATGGTGTTTGCGCTACTTGGCAGGAATAGAAACATACATTAGGAGACGCATGAATTAATCAGCTACTCTACCTGTTAACTAACCAATTTCAATTATGGTCTCTTAACGATCGCGGGTATATAGCGGGACGTTAATGAAACATGCGAATATCGGTCACCAATTGTAACAGAAACACAAATAGATATTTCACCAAACATTAAAGGGATGAAGGTATTAAAGTACGAATGACTTGCACTGTTTTCAATGAGCGAACTAACTTTTTTCAAGATTTTATCCTTCCCGAAATAGGATCAGATTTATTTGCTCTAGGGAGCACCCTTGGAGCATGAAAAAAGGTACAGGATACTGCTCTGTTAAGTATTAAATCAATGAGCCATTTTTTCATACGTATATGAAAAACAAAGATTAAATGACGTAATTTCAATCATATATGACAGGAATTAAAAATGCAATAAATATATAATACTCAAAATACACATACGATAACTGAAACTAAATTACATCCAAATAAGTTTGCAAACAGGAATATACCATAGATAAACAATAAACAATGAAATATCACCAATAAATGTGAAAACTACTGACGAACTATGATCTAAAATATTACTCAAATTGAACATTTAGGAGGTATTTGGTGAATTTATTTTTTAATGATAATTAACTTTCGGTGCTTTTTAGATCATGACTTAAAGCATTCCATAGATTGGAGCCGAATAAAAGAAAAGAATTTGCTAAGACTTCAGTTTGTGGAGATGGAGGAATTAGGGCCTTTTACGAAGGAAATAGAGGTCCTTTTCTGAAGACTCGTCAGCGCCGGCACATGATGCGTTCCCTCGGTGCCGAAAGAGATTGGATACGAAAAGCTGAGAGATGTGAATTCTCAAAGCGGTCGTTGATAATATCCTCTCTTGCTGCAGGCGTATAACGCGGCAATCTTTCCTCGTAGAGGTGAAAATTCTTCTCTTTTCGATGAAAGGTAATCTGCGAGAGTTTCCCATAAGATTCCCATCACGATCACAAACAGTTTTCAACCAGGTTTTCCCTGTGTTCGACTAATGGACCGCTGACCTCCTCCGCAAGCACTGCCGTTGCAAGAAGTTTTTAAACGCTCGCCGTCTCCACTGTCAGCGCCCCATAAAATATTCCGCATTTCAGCGTAATTGCCCACTTTCCCAAGCGTTGTTCAAACGGTGACATACACCGGACCGGATCGTATCAACCCCAGTAAGTCGCCATTTATCTGGGACAAAATGATATATATTTCTTACTTCTGCGAAGTAATCTCAAGAAAAGGCGTTTGAGCAACTTTTTTTTAGAAATAGCACAGCAAAACGCATAATTAATTACTCCCATATCAAACACACAATTAGAAAAAAGGTGAACGCATTGGAAAAAAGGTGATCTATGGGTGATATATCGATGGCCAGAGGGGCAAGAGTAAAAAATTCATCCTGAGAGGGAAATCTATGGAGTTCTTCGTAATCTTTCAGCCATTATGGTAATTGTCTGATGAATTACATCGCGCTAGTCTTAAGATTAATCACTTGTAAGTTATAAAAGCTATTCTTGAATTCAATAAGTTTTCATATCTTTCATATGGTTGAGTCTGGCCACCAGAAAGACACATTATAACTCCTTTGCATGACAAACAGCGCACCCCCCCAGAGAGAGAAATACAAAGAAGGGGGATACAATTTAAAAGGTAGACAGACAGTTCACACAAAGAAGGGGGATACAATTTAAAAGGTAGACAGACAGTTCACACAACATGCAATTTTTCCGATTAAAGCCAAAAAAATGGAAATAACAAACCAATTGTGACGAAAAAAAACAACCCACCAGCACTACGGATTGTGAATCCGGTATACATAGCTGACTACGAGAACCATATTCTCTATACTCCATGGCTTCATCGTTCGTCTTCCTTCCCGCCATTTGCAGTCATCCCTTCTCCTCAAATTTTCACAAAACGGATCCATTATATTTCAAATTCCAATAAGAAACGTTGCCTTCAGAATCGGCGCAATCCAAAGGAAGTACGCAATATTCGGGCGGGGTGAAATACATTCGCGCCTCGTGAACGACGTCCAACTATCACACAGCCGTGATGAAGCGGAAAAACAACTTCCAATGCACGTGCCAGAAAACGGAATTCACCTCACTGCCTCTCATCCCAAATAGCAGTGTTAAGAAAGCGCGCCATCGAGCGAAATGACTCGGCAAAGCGTGGCCGATCAACTTGTCTCGGCTGCAGACGGGATTTATTCGAGCCTGACCTATCCGTCGCGACCTTTGCCCTGCGGAACGGAGACTGGCTTAGCGAAGAAAAATGTTCCCTTGGCTCCGGGGCGTTGTTGAGTGGCAACGCGATAGAGTGCTCAGCACAAAGATCGGGCATCAGGGCTCCAGTCGCCATCTATCTTCATTTTCAGCTAGAGCGGAAGATGTTGAATCATTTGACGCCTTGTCAGACTGTGCAAGCGAACAGTTTCGGCGTAAACTCAAGATCGGGCAACAAAAGACGGTTAGAAAAATGCGGTTGGATAACACCCGCATATGAATTCTACATCTATCTACAAACACATACTACCCTGCGAGCCGCCGCATTAACATGGACATGTGGCAGCGGGTGTTAGGACATCAGCCGTGTAAATATGTAAGGGATAAGGTTTTGGGAGGTGAAATGGTGACGTGTATTATGGGAGCGTATTTGGTGGAGCTCAGTTTTTATTGTGATTGCTTACTGTGCGTGAAAAGAACGAGTTTTTGTACCTATCTGTTTGGCAATGTATCTATCTTATTGTATCGCTTCTGTCAGACCTAGAGATGTAGTGAGGTGTCATGATTATGTTCTCTGTGTCGCTCTGAAACATATCAGTTCTGAATTTCTCAAACAAGCTAAGTCCAGCGCGTAGCCTCCAAGTCTCTAGGGGCTCTCACCTTAGGAGTTCCGGTCTATTGCGAGACAAATATAACAGTAATCTATCGGTTAATATATCGACTAATCTTTTAAACCAGATAGAACTAATAATTTCCACACTGAATTTCCAAAAGAAATATCCCACGTTACAACTTAGTCTTCTCTCATTTAATATCAATCAATCATTAGGTAATTCATGAGTCAAGGTAGGTTTAAATAGGAGACTTAACAAAATTCTCTAGATTTTTTTTACAGCCGCAGCCCTCTGCCTTCCTACCCTCTTTCTTCCACCACCTTAGCATTCCTCCCGTCCCGTACCGTCATCCCTTACATAAAACCAATTTCCTTCCTTCCCCTTGTAAGCTGACTCGACTTCCCCCTTCACAAACTTCTAATCTCACTGAAAGAACATTGTTGTAATGAAGAAGAAGCGGAGAAAAAAAAATTCCTTTGGAGAAAAAAATTATATCATGTTTAAGGACAATCAACTAATCGCTTGAACCAGTGGTTTTAGGAAGATTGTCCGATAAATAATTTCCCATATCGGGGAAAATCTCTCAAATGTTCCCCACGTAAAATTATCTATTTTCCGCCATCAGAACCCTATTTATTCTCATCATCTTTTTCCTCCTGTCCATGATTCCATATAATTTTCCTCCCTCTCCCAACTTTTCCTAGCATTCTCGCGCGCCTAACAAACTCTTCATCATATTGTCACTACTCAAGCCCCTTGTGCACCCTTCAAATGCCCCGTTTCCGCTTACTTTTCTTACCATACATATTTAGCAAGCCATTGTTTATAGTAATCTTCTGCCAGCTAATTCTTTTATGCATCACCACATACCAATCATTATTTATTTCTTTATCCCCTGGAGTCTTGTCATTGTTGGTTCATTATTGCGTTTATGCTGATAGTTTTTTATGGTCTCTACAATTTTTTGTTCTTTTTTGTATTGTTTTTTTGATATCCTTACAATTGTTTCTTAGCTCTAATATGGGTTTGTAGCATTAAAGATTTAATTACATGATTATTCATGCAATCGAGGGACTCAACCTCTTTCAGTTCATTCGATGATCCCTCATAACAATTAAGTGTGTAAAGTGTTGTTTTCTTGTTTTACTTATCATGTGATTTGTTTTCTGATCTTAGAGGACATCACGTCCTATATCAATAAATTATTTTTCATTCATTCATCCATACCAACATCACCAAATTCACCAGTCTCCTCATACTTCCACGGTGATCACATTTAAGGGAAAATGCCTATAATGCATAATATATCGACTTTCATATAAGGTCAATGTCCTTACATCATTGCCCATATGACGTCGATCTCCGTTATGGTAGCACTCGGTAACCATTAGTCATTTCTTCCCTGCAACCCGTAAGGTCACTTGTCGCAGCTCGCGGCGTCGTCGCTCCACCAATCGATTCCAACCACCCATATAATCTGGCGAAATTTACATTTTTCATATTCACCCATATAATCTTCTAACAAATAGCAGACAGTGAAAAAATAACCAAAACACTATAACTCGGCCGTTGCGTTATTGAAAGAGGAAACCCACAAGTTTCGCTCAATCCACTGCTACTATTAATGATTCAGCAAGCCGGTCACTTTGCGTCAGTATCGCCGGTCGGCAAGGTTTGCCGGAAAGCTGTTCGAAAATGAATGAAAAAGCAAATGAGACAGAGAGAGAGAGCAAAAAATCGTTGAATGAGAGTGGCTAATGAGCCGTTCCCAAGCCGACGCTACAGTTACTGTCATTGAGTCCTAAATGAATAGGATTTGGCGGTGAAAACGCTCAGGATGGAGGAACAAAGAAGAACAAAGCAACGCCATCTTTTGTTTCACGACAATGGCGTGCTTTGACTGGGCTATTAGGAGAAGGGGAATTAGGATCCTACTTCAATTTCGATTATTCTCATGCCTTAGGCAGCCTACTGCGGCAAACTCGCAGTTCACCCACCCGTAAAAAAACGAAAGAAATGGAACGACTAACATTCTGGACCATAGCGATGATTTATTAATATAATTAATTAATTTATTTATTATTAATTCAATACATCTATTTAAGAAAACACTGAGATTATTTGGTACAATAAATACAGCAAACGAATCACTCTCGATCAAAATATTCAATGAATTCATCAGTTGCATAAAAAAAGGTTCTACATTCCGTGTGATTTTTTATATGGCATGATTTTTCTTAAAGTTAAAATAGTGGCATATCAAAAAAATTACCAAAAGGGTGTTAATTCAAGAGGACACTATAGTAAGCTGCTATCATACTAAATGATAAATGTAGCCCAACTTACCGTGAGTTGAAATGGACATTTGGAACTATTTCGATTCCAGACGTATCATTTAGTAACTAAACCGTTTAAGTAAGCCGGGCATCGTGAAAATAGAAATGGAATGCATAAGACCTCCAACTATTCCAGAAAATGATATACAGCAGGCACAGCCATTACATTTGGAAAAAAATAAGGGAAGAGAGAAAATAAGACGGAAAAATGATGACATTTTATATAATGAATGTTAATAGTGAATGCCGTGAATACTATAAAAATTCTCCTATTGACAGAATGTGTGTTACATACAACAAATATTGTAACGACCTTTATACGTATATAGATAGAAACAAATTTTACAAGAGTTAATATAAAAAATAGCGAAATATTGTTGTTGATGTGTAGACTAAATAATGTATGTATGTATTTAACCATTTGATTGTATTTGACTAGCTATGAACAATGTCAATAATGTTTGTATTTTTTGTTCGATTATTCATTGCTATTAGGAATTGAGCCATGAATTCGGAGAAAAATGGAATCTGTGAGGTGGATATTCGCGGAGAAGGTAGAAAAGGTGGTCGGCTGACGAATTGATGGGCGAGGGCTTGTTTAAAAGGGAGATAGAGGGCGGTAACTTGTGGCAACGTTGAAGAGGAACAGAGAAGTTTTGAATTTTGGACGGTTTAAGGAAATTCAGAGGGTATAAGGAATCCGAGAGAGACATGGTGGCGTGCAAGTAATCTATAGAAAAATGAAATGATACCCCACAGATTGAGAAGTTAGAATAAGGACTTAAAAAAACTACCAATCAATTGTTGCATTAGGAGATCCATTCTGCCCTGCAAAGAGAAAAACAGTAGTAAATGACAAAATTACACATTTTGAGGTTAGAGTCTATTTAGTTATTTTCAAACTTGAGGATTCCAAAAAATCCTGTGATTATATTTATATGTCGGGCAAACATAAAATACAATAAAATAAATAAATAAACTAAAAACGATATAAAATGCATTTCAAAATCACCAGAAGGTTCTCAAAAATTAGTGGGCGATAAATTTCATAGTATGAAGCTCTCAGAAGTTTTACCAGGAATAATGTGAGCAATTTTATCGAATCGAAGCGAAGATGGCTAGCTATAGACCTTTTAAAGACTTCGGGGAATCGTTTTCAAGTCGAAGGCTGGAGGGATTTTCTGACAAAGCCAATTTGCGATTGGTAACCAACACAATTAGCGGGAAGATTATGAGGCGCACGCCTGTGATGAGTTAGTCGTGTTTATTTTGCCCCAACGAGGCGAAGGCTCGTATCACCCGGAGAAAATCCGAGTGATCGGAGTGTGAGAAGACGAGGAGAAATATAAAAATAAAAGCTTAGCGGAAACATCACAACAGCACGTCCATTATCGCGACTCAGCGGAGCGTGAGAGAGGAAACATTACCGCATCGAACGAAAGGTCGACTTCTTTTGTTTTTATTTTTATTTCGATGGAGCCGATGGCGAGAGCCTGAAGCTGTAAGCAAATTTTCACACCCAGCGCATTGAGCGTATTGCCTGTTGCTCACTTTCCCGGAAATAATGACCGCCTCTATCTCTCTCTCGTGGCTGTTAGGGCGATCTGAAGTAGAGATAAGAACTCATCCCACGCGCGAGCATTCTGGCGTCGGCATTATTTTCACCAAAAAAATAACACGACATGGAAGACTTTCCCATGAATCACAAAAAACTAATTGAAACGATGCGAAACTCGTTACATTTTGTATCCGCGAAAGTTCACGTTTGTACCGACATACAATGTGTACATCTGTTTCCTTGTCCATGCAAATGAGAGTGAGGACATAGTCGAAAACGCTCGACGGAGGGCAGGAATCGCATTTATCGAAAAAACAAGCATAAATTCAAAGATGAACACGGAACACAGCTTCCAGCTTGATGTGATTGTACTGACATGTCGAATAAACAAATGGAAACATTTCCTCTTGTTTTCAGTTCTATCCAAAACGTTAAGCTGGGGAGAATTAAGGTGAAGAATAGGAATCGGAAGAAAAAACAACAGGTAAGGTGAGTCATAATGATATGTAATACCGGAAAAATCAATAGTTTCATTTAGGGTTGAAATTCGCCATGACAAAATCATTTGCCTTGGTAGGGATTCGGACCCGGATCTCCCAATTGCCGGTCAGGTGTGTTAGCCAGCACACACAGTGTAACTGACTAACACACCTGACTGGCAATAGGGAGATCCGGGTTCGAATCCTGCTTCAAATGTTTGTTTTTCACGGCGAATTTCAACCCTCGGTACATATGCACCAGTGCTTCGTACCATATCATTTGTCAATGCGATGATTGTAAATTCAACAATTTCACGAAAGAATGGTCAGAGACTTCCGCTAATTCATCAGCCAGAGAGAGAGAGAGAGAAGTCAGTCGTGAGCCAGAAAACACAACGCGCGGCGTAATCACATCGCGCACTAGGGAGGGACAAGCTTTTTGGAACACCCACGAGAATGTGTAGCCCCTCCTTTTCGGTAAATTTTCAATTTTTTAAAAATAATGTATCCTTCCAAAATTCTCAAATTTGTCATTTTCAAACTCGAAATTGATATTATCCTTTAAATTCTTCATCTTTTACCGGAATCGTTTTAGTGTGCATTTTGAAAGATACGAACTAAAGAAGTACAGTAGTCCACCGCTTTACGATGGGTTCGACTTACGATCTGAGCTGATTTTGCGCGCGCCTTTTAAAATTTCAAATTTCTCCGATTTTGTTTTAAATACCGACAGTGTTTTAAATATTGGTTTAATAATATTTTAAATAATTTTAATCCCTGATATTTCGTATTCATTGGCTCTGACGCGTACACTAAATGGATTGGCACTGATGCTCTTTAAACCGATTCCTCGTCCGGAAATAAAGCCGATTCAACATACGATGGAATTCGCTTTACGATCGGTCCTCCGGAACGAATTAATATCGTAAAGCGAGGGTCTACTGTACACGCCTTCGGCAAGTATTCCAAGGGGGATGTAATGTACCCTTAACCTTCCCCTCACCCTACCCCCCGTTGTTATGCCGCTGTCTATATCTCCCTCCAAACGACATACCGCGACTCTCTCCGCGGTCGGTAAAATTGTGGGCATTGCATGTGGGACAATGATGCCCTGCTAAGATAAAAGATAGTTAAAGAGTTAGCTAAAAGACAGTGACAGTGACAGAGTTTCGTTCACTGGCATTTAATCCTGCACTAATCTTCATAGTTCTTTCCTCATTGCTCTCATGTAGGTGCACTACGCACTACGCAAAAGATAACCCTGAAAATATCAGTTTTTGAATTGGCACAACCAATCACACGTGAAATGATGCGATCAATCTCTGACGGGTGCCGCGAAATATTAAAATACCTCTGCCATTTTGGCGCGGTTGCATGATCCCCAGTTAAATATTTTATCGGTATGTAAAACGAAGTAAATACTTTATCCCATGAATAACGTTCATAATGTTGATGAAAAGACCATGTTAGTTTGCTTTTACCGTTAACTAAACATTATGAAACCGGGCCTAATCTCCCACCATATCTGCAAGAGATGTTCCCCTTCTTGGAGTTTACTTGTTGGTTTGAGGGTTGAAGCACGAAACATTCTTGGGGGAGAGCGGCAGAGGGCATCGCAAAGGCCGAATCGTGATCGCCAATATCCAAAACACAATCTCAAACACCTCGGCGAGACTCATCACCAGCATTACCAAGCTGCATGTGGTATTTTAGACATTGCGATTTTCGTGAAGAAAACACTTTTGACGCCTACCTCCAAAACCGGGCACTTTTATCTGCGATTTTTTGGGCCCGTTTCCATTTGATTACAGAGTCCACGATCACGAGAGACCTGTCAAAAACTGGAAAGATCCCCATCAAGCTGGAGGCACGGCAGAGTTAAAAAGTGTGGGTGTGTTTGGAAATGAACGTCATGTCAAGTCTTCGGAGGAATGCCAATATTCTTTATTTTTTGCTTTCCAGCAAAGCCGCGGCACACGTAATTCCCGTTGAAATAGCTGACGAGGACCGGAGCCCAGAGAGCCTTCGCCACGGGGGACAGAGAGAACCTTTCACGCGACGAATGCGTAAAAAATTCAACATCTCATAAATAAAAGACAATACATTCCGTTAGCAACATGAAAAGAGATGGGATATGACAAACGAAAGGTAAACAAGGATGTCACTCAACTCCCGAAAACGCCAAACGGTAAGTGCAGGAGTTCACATTACCACTCATTTGACACGTAAAGCAGCATGAGAAGGATTCGAGGCACAGCAAGTTTAAAAAAAAAATGGTCCGACGAAACCGGTTTCGAAACACTATGACAGCTTCGCATTCGTATTTGACATGGGTAATGAGTTTCTTTTTTCACCATTCATGATAAAAGTCATGAAAAGAGAACACAAACCTTGTCAACGATTCATTATGGAAGCATAATTTACCGTTTCAGATCAAGGAACATCAAAAGTAGACAAGGAGTAAAAAGAAAAAATCGTATAGGACAAATATCGCTTGAAAAGAGATATCGCTTGAAAAGAGAGGCCCCAGTAGTGACGGGGTTAAGTTAATGTCCGCCCACCTGGGGTCGTGGGTTCGAATCCCGCCTGGGTGGATTTTTCTCCACTCCGCACATGTGTGTTTGTGCTCGTCCATTGTTGATACACAAGACGTGAGAGGCCAATTGTGCTTTTTACGGTGTAGTGTAAATAAAGAAATAAATAATATAATACACAAGTATCCATTAATAATCGTATCAGTTCAATAAGCAATCAATAAACAATTAGGAATGCCCCGATCATATGCACGTTTGTCGACTTCAAGAAGGCGTACGATTCTATCGACCGACAATCTTTGTTCAATATTTTAGAAGAACCGGGACTCGATGCAAAAACACTGCGATTGATGAAACAGACATTGACAGATACAATCTCGAAAGTAAAATTTATGGGTGAAATTTCTGAACCTTTTCAGATCAAAACTGGAGTACGCCAAGGAGATGGGCTATCTCCACTCCTCTTCAACTTAGCCCTGAACAAAGTCATCAAGGAGTGGGAAAAAGAACTGAAAAACCAAGGTAATTGGAAACCAACACGATTCGGACGACCCATAGATGACGTAGAAATTTCACGCCTAGCTTTCGCTGATGATATAGCCATACTCGCAGATAATGAAACAACAGAAGCCAAACTAATAGAGGTCCTCAAGGAAAGTCGGAGTGTGGAGAAAGTCGGCCTACAGATCTCTTCCGAAAAGACCGAATTCTTCTGCTCAAAATTAGACATCGAAGTATGGAACACAAAATACGGCAAGATAAAGCGAGTCACACATTTTCCTAGAACCTACTGGAGGAGAGAAGATAGCACAGAAGACTAGATTACAGAAAATGAGGAGGGCATATGGCAAGACATACAATATCTATAACAAGAAATGCATTTCCATCAACACAAAGGTCAGACACTACAACACTGTAATCAAGCCAGAGATTCTATATGCAAGCGAAGCTCTTACGCTTCGTATAAAAAGAGATATGGAGAACATACTTAAGGAAGGGCGAAAAATCATGAGGAAAATTCTCGGCCCAAAATTAACAGAAGAAGGGTATAGGCTGCACTCCAGGAAAACTACGGAGAAGATGTCCAACCTAGCGGCGGATATCAGAAAAAGAAGACTGCAATTTTTCGAACATATCAATAGACTCCCACCGACAAGACTCATCAAAAAGGTCATCACTTATTTGCAAGATGTCAAATCAACAATACCATGATTGTCACAAGTCAGAGGTGATCTAGACAAAGCAAAAATAGACCCTAAGGAAATTGAAAACAGAATCACCTACAGAAATAAGATACACCAGTGGAACATAATGCCAGAGAACGAAGTCCCAAAGAAACCGGGGACAAAGTGGACGGAAGAGAGAAAGAGAATCCACGGAGAAAGAATGAGAGAAGTGTGGAAGATAAGAAAGAAACTTAAAAATGAGTCACAATGCTTTGCGTGATCCAATAAAAAAAGAGTCCATACGCAACTAATAATAATAATGATAATAATAAATATCTAAAATGGCCACAACGAACCAGTCGAGTTACCCAAAACTTGCCCATGATAGGGGTAATAAATGAAACAGTCACTTTCCTAGGCCTATCACTAAAAATTAGAACCCTTAGACTCTGTCCTACCCATAAGCTCAGGAAGCCATACCATTGCAATTAAAAATTAAAGTTAAACCATAACACTTATGTATGAAATAACCTACATCTTCATTTCTTCAATTTGCGATAAAAACATTGGATTTTCCTCACAACCGTTTTCATAAGTATACAGTTGGTAAAATTTGTAAGAAACAACCAGGACATAAACGCTGACATCTACTAAGAATAATGGAAGTCGCGCGGATTAATTTAGATCAGAGGGATAAATTTTTTTCGAGAAAAGATTCCTTCAACTAATAGCTTGAAAATTGTTACGCCAGAGGAAAGATTTTAGGGCTTTTGATTTTTCATCCAGCTACGCGCACGACCCAGCACAAATTAGTAATTAGCATAAAAAGGTCGTTAGCGCAGAGGAAATGGAATCCTAAAACACCTCTCTTAAAATTAAGGAAAGGAAAATTAAGGTAAGATTGTCTCAGATACCCAAGTTACCTATTGGCAGTTCGAGGACGATCCCCACAGTGATTTAATTTCCTCAATCTCAATTCCAGTGGATCTAACGTTTCTCATGGCTTAGAAAGGTCATGGTGTGAATTGTGTCGCCTCATTCAGGGAGGGATCGATCTCGAAAATGTTATGGACGAGACGTCATTGTCTCAATACTTTTCATATTTTACGTCGTCTTTAGAAAACTTAAAGAGGTTGTGACGTCCAAATTACGTGGTTTTCGAGACGTTACTGCAGCGGCATTTCTTAATAGGGATCGGAGGTAGTCAACAAATATAAGACAATGTCTCAGGTGTTACTAGGTGGAACTCCTTCAAAATGAATGAAAAAACACCTGCTTATGATTCCACACTATATATGAAGCAACATGACATATATCAAAAACAAGAAAAAAATTAAGTGTGTAACGATAACCGTGTGTTTATTCATTTAGTAGGTAACAAACTCCACCGAGACGATCGAATGAGGAGGCAGGAAAAAAAATCGTATTTCCGATACGTAAAATTGTAAGGGAGATTCTCCTAATGATTCAACTACTGCCTCCTGGATTAAAATATAAAAAAGACTACAACGAAATCCTATAAAGATTGAAGACGCGTACAGAACAATGTAAAATGACAGGAATAGAGGATTGATGCAAGACCTTTGGCAATACGGTGACATTTTTAGAACAAGAAGATTTTAACTCTTTTCTCATCTCCTCGAGAACGATTCGATACTACTCTCAACCACTGGGTGACTTTGCAAGGGTGTGGATGGATTTAAAAAAATACAACTCACAATTCTTATGGTAATCTATCAGGTGAGGGTGATTTACATGGACGAGATAAAAAACTGCTGCTTTAACTAGCGCAGATCTCAATATAAATGCCAAATTTCTAGCCTCATCTCAGAATATGTCCGAAAGAATCTGGAAAAATACGGCAAATTATTGAATGGTGATAATGTAGATTGTATGGTAAAAATAAGGGAAGGTAATACGGTTTCACATCCATACCCAGGATAACTTACACATAGATAAAAAAATAATAGAGCTACTGCACACATAAGAAGCACAGACATGAAAATGTTAAGTCTTTAGTTAAGTTAAGAACTTGTAAGTCTGTAAAATGCAAAGAACCCTTGATGCTTCACGCAGGATACTATGTAGACACGATTTCACGGATAGTGGGGCTCTTCGATGATGGTATGTCTCAACTAAGACCACTCTCACCAGGATGTCGGATACCATATTGACTCGCTGAAATGTATTCCACGATTACTGCACCACGAAATCGGTACTGAGATCAACGCCAAGACCGGCGAATGGCTGCTCGCATCAGAACAGCACTCCAGAGAGATATTGGGAGTTGGGGAATAGACAGACTATGGGCCCCTTAGCAGACATCCGCTGCCTTGGTAGTGACGGGCGGGAAGGAAGACTGGCAACGACAGAAGTCCGGTAGCAGCGGTGGTGGCATGTGGGCGGGTTGGAAAGCCGATTGGAGCAAGGACATCAGATGCTACACGGACTTTAAAACATTCAGCGGGCGTGGGAATATAGAGAGGGAATGGTAGTAAAGGGAAAGATGGGGGGCGGACGAAGATGACCAGGCGAATCCGGTATCCATGGGATGTCGTTTCTCGGGAGAGGAGTTATCCTTATAGAAAGGGGTGAGGAGCAGACGTCTTCCAAAATTCGGTACTTCAGTGGAATAATCCCCGCCGATGCTGGATTTCCAGCCCAAAATATTGGAATGAGAATCCAGTAATCTACCCGACCCACCAAGTAGGTGGATTGGTCATACGGAGAGGCGACCGATTAGGGTAAACGGGACAGTCATTGGCCACTTCACGAAAATTTCGTGTTTGAAGCACAATAAATGTTTAGTAATTTTATAATTTTGGTATAAAATAGTCATTGGCTGAAGTGGTCAGAAATTTAAAATGTAGTTCAACAGGATTAATTGGTCACCGTTAGTTTGGGCTGCTTGATACGGCTAGTTGCATTAATAACAAATAACTACTACAGGCAGTAACCTGAACTAAGCCCTCAAAATGTTATAAAAGCCGTTTTGTATTCGAGAGTGCCACAGCGATACCTTAATATTTCTTCTGTCATTATAAAAATGAAAAGAACTCCCCCGAAAAAGAACCTACATGGAAAAAATCATGTCCTAGTGAAATATGTGGCATTCGGTGGTAATTTCAAGAAAGCTGAAGGCCCCTACTTTTACACTACTTTTACACTCCACTGGTCAGTTCCCAGATCAATAATGTATGGCACAATCCGGATTTCGATGTCTGGCATCATCTTCAGGTGGCCACAGATGTCAGTACCGGCTTAAAGGTGTCAGTACTGGCTCACAGATATGAGTACGGCTAAGGTGCTCACATTTATCAGTCCGGATTGTGCAACCAATTATTATTATTGAACTCTGAACTGACCAGTAGAGTGTAAAAGTCATTTTTACTAATCAACCACCTACTTTGCCTGCTCTAGATCTCCTCCAGCAGTTCCTTTTCTTACCAACTATATCGGGTACTTCCTCGTTTGTCTCTTTTACGTCCAGAGCACTTCCTCCATTCTATGCAATATAATAAGGAACATCCTTGCCACGTGTACCGTCAAGAGAAGTCTTGGTACGTACAACCAGGGTGGGGGGAGGGAGAATGCGTTAATAATTCAACCATTGCGATCGTCGTTTCCAAGGGGGAGGGGGAGAAGAGTGATATCCACAGGAAGCAAGCCAGCCGGGTGCATGAGATGGGAACTCAAGCAAAGGAGAAAGAGAGCAAGCAGTACTGCGCGATGAGGAGGGGCTTGCAACGGAGTTTCTCTTTTGAGGGGAGAAGTAAGAATTACCGGGACGAGCGAAATTGGGGGAGAAAAGGAAGGGGAAGAAAACGTTCGGGAAGGAGGAGGTGGATGTTAATATTTAGTGGTTTCTCCAAGATGGAGGAAGCGGAAATTGCGTGGGGAAGGAATGGGTGGATTGGGCGATGGCGGGAGGGTGGGGAGGAGAGGGAGGAGAGGAGAGCCAATGGGGAATCCAGCGATAAAAATCCAAAGGCAGCAAAAGGAAGAAGGGATGCAGTTAAGTGATAGAGGGTTTTGAAAGAGGGGTTGGGCTTAGCTCAATGGAGGGGAAAGGTGAGCGAGACTCATGGTTAAGCTAAACGTCTTTAAGATCCACCAGGAGCAGGGTTCTTTTGGTCGAGGAATCCCGCATTCAAGTCTCCTACTCATCGTCCACATAACTTTGAATGTGGTTTCCTTTTCTCATTTCTCGTCAGAAATTAATTTCATTTTTTGTTTGTTCCAGTTGCCGTAAAACATATGCTTCTTAATAATTTTAGCAGGTTTTTGAAACCTTATTTCCCTTATGTTTTCAGAATCAAATTATTTTTGTCGACATTTACTTACTTTCTTAGCATAAAAATCCTCAAGTTTTTCCCACAAAAACAAATATACACCAATTAGAGATATTTGCTTTATTGTTATATATAGAGCTATATGGTGACCTTTGAACTATGCCATTATGTAAGCACGTCATACACAGTTTTCATTCTAAAAAATATCAAAATTTCATATCTGGATCGACGAGGGATAAAATAGCAGAAAGCACTTAGGAATCCCAATCTCGTCCAAAAAATTCAATTTATTTCCATAGTTTATTTTCATTTAGAAAGGATGGAAATAACACAACTGGAATTCAATGTGGACTTATATGGGTTTATAAAATTAATAACAAATTATATGAAATCATTTTCAAATAAGAAAGGAGACCATCTATACTGAATAACTATGGCTGCAGAGGCTAATTCATGATGCAACAGTTACTTGAATAACAGTCATAGCGTATAGGACGTGGTAAAACCCCGATGAGGAGAAATGTGCAAGAAGAAAGGCATCTCTATACCAGAGAGAGGGACTGTGTGGCAGGAAAATACTCCTGAAAATATTATGAGAATTGAAGGACAAGAAACAACTTAAAACGTGGAGTTAACTTCTTTGGAAACTGCAACTCCTGCATTTCATTCATCTCTAGAAGCCTTGATTCAAAACTAATGGAGCACTTTGTTTCTCTTAAGTAAAAGACACATTTAAATTATTTCAGTGGAACGTTTGATGATTTCAAAGCACTTTTTGGACAATAAAGAAAAAAAATAAAACTCGGTTCAACTTTGTGGAGTTCCATGTAAGTTAGTAAAAATAACTTTTACACTCCACTGGTCAGTTCACAGGTCAAAATGTTTTTCACGATCCGAATTTCGATGCCTGGCTTCGTCTTCAGGTGCTCACTGGCAAGTAAAGAAGGTATTTCGAAGGTTTATATAGTAATGGAAGGCGGATGGATGAGGGGGAGGGAACGGGAGAGGAGAGATGGGAGAGGATTAACAGTGGAGTGTAAAAGTTATTTTTACTAATCGAATCTGCTCACCACATATTAGGCATGGAGTATATAAATCTAGTCTGACTGGAATTCTCAGCTACTCAAAGCATTTCCCAGTTCCCGATAAACTTCTGACTCGACGACAATTCCCTTCGTAGCATTCGTGTAACACGGAATCATCAGGAAAATGAACCACCATGCACGAGACAAGCCGCTGAGGATATGAGATATTTTTTTTTTGCTGCAGGACGACTATGGATATTAAACCTCCTAAATTCCAGCTTACGAAAAACAAATACATGGTCTGAACCTGGAATGCTTTTTGAGGGGGCTTATTTTCGCATTTCAATTTGAGAAAACTACCCGCCCCTTTAAAAATTGAAATTCCCCGGATGTCGAGGGGAGGAAAGATAGCAGTCTTAATGAGACCGGAGAAAGGGAGATCTTCGAACGAGAAGCAGACGGTACCCATGGATAATTAGAAATTATCTCCCGAGCGAAAGAGGGGACGCGGAGGAAGACGAGGAAGTAAGATGAAGACACAGGGGGTGGTTTTTAGGAGTCCTGTTCGGATAAGGAGGGCTGAGGACCCTTAAGTAGGATAAAGAAAGCTCTTTCGGAATATTTAAAGAAATCAGCCCTCCACAAGCGCTCTGTAACAGAAGGGTACTAATGCTGTTAATCTTTCAAGAATCTACTAGCTGGAACTCAGATGCCCGAGGAGTAAAGAAACTAATAAATGCTAAGGGCTAAGGTCAGTTTAATGTTTTGAATAACTTGAGGAACACACATACTGTAGGACTGATACATATAGATACCCTTTTTTACCTGCTCTAACAATTATTTGCACATAATATTATTTGTTGTATTTCATGCGAGGAATCACTCGCTATTTCTTAGTAATGTTGATAAATTACGTATTTATAATTTTTTACATGAACCAACAAACATGTCCTTCAAATTCAAGGAATGATTCTTAGCATCAATTACGTAATCATCGACCATACGTTAATTGTTTGAATTTTTCTCATTTTATTGACTTGAATTTTTACACGAACGTGTTCAATCCAATATTAGAGAATTAGTTTTAGAATATGCCGCTAGTATATGGGATCCCTACGAGGAAGGTATGATAAAAGAATTAGAGCGCGTGCAAAGGAGATCTGCTAGGTTTGTTAAATGTCGTTATGATAATTGTATTATAGTGTTACGAGTTTAATAGAAGAACTAGGATGGGAATTACTATCAGAACGCAGGTTAAAATTTAGGTTAAACCTTTTAAGTAAATTCGAAACCGATTTGTTCACAGATGACGTTAGATATATATTAAGAACCCCTGCGTATTATGCTAGGTTTGACCATATTAACAAAATTAGAGAGATAGATTGTCGTACCGATAGATTTAAAATGTCATTTTTCCCGCGCACCATAAGAGAGAACAATAGGCAACGTAGCAAAAGGGATAGGTAGGTGAAACATAGTTAGAATAGTCTGTAGTGCATGATGCATGTAATAACTACCAATAATCCCTTCCTTATTATGTAGATTTTAACCTGTACTATACCGTAGTAACTAATATTCTATTGTAATAACTACTGCAATTACTTGAAATAACTAATAATCTACTGTAGTAACTAATAAACTATGACCCTATTTTCTAGCATGTCTACATTATATATCCTACTTACATGGCAATAGTGCATGTTTGGTGATCTTCACCCCCTGCCACACACCCTCGTGGTGGCTCGCAGGGTATTACGTAGATGTAGATGTAGATATTGTCTCTCCCGAAAGCTTTTTGCAACACCTACAATTATCGCTATTTAAGCCGGCTTTGGCAATGCCTCATACCCTCTAAAGTAGGTAACATTCAATATGTGGTTTGGATGAGGCGCTTGTAAATTAGTCGCCTTTTATATCGAGAATGCGGAGGCCTACAACACATGGCTATCGAATACGACGAAGTTCAGAACGAAGACGACTTAAATTAGTGGGTAAGGCGGCAAAACGCTGGAAACGCGTCGCCGTTACCACGAATTAAATCTAAACAAGGAAAATTTCATTTTTTAACAACTTCCTTCACCTCAAACAGATCATACGGTAATTTTTCGAAGAGTATTTTCGCGCTTCTTCATTTTCTCACCAGGTCCCGCCCATCTACCATGCTCACACAACCGATTCGTCGCAGCGAATGGTTGATAATGAAAGAAAATTACCGTAGGTACCGGAAAAAAATCGAATCCTCGACCGTAGCGATAAGGGTGGTCGCCTAACTGACCTGACAACCCCCGAATAAAACCCCAAATTAAACTACAAACGACGATTTTCACTTCAGCAAGCATGTTGACCGAACGGTCATTAATCAACTCGACAGTTAAGAACGGGCGAGGTGAGCAAAATAGAAGTAGAGACGGCAGTCCACTTCTCCGAGTGTTAAATTCTTAATGAGCCAATTAGAACATCTCACATACAAGAGAGTGGATTCCACATTTTGGACTCAAGCTTCTCAGGTAATATTGAAGTTTCACCAACATACATGGCCACTCCTAATTGGCATTCCCTATTTCTAATAAGATTGTTAGTTTAGCTAGAGAGTAAACGAAAAACCTATTGATGAAAATTAATTAAGCATGGATGATGAAGACATCGATAGCCCCTCGTTTTTGAAAGGACACAAAGGGTCCATCCTATTCCTCGTAAGATTTCCCATCCGGTTTCACCACGACGATCCAGTCGTGTAGGATGCCGCAGAGATAAAAAAGGACACCTTAATGGCTTGGAGAATGTTCTGAGTTTGCACGTTGATAAATTTTCTCTATCACTTTATGGTCACACAACGCTACACAGCAAATGCGCTCGGCAGACATAGACTCTTGCATCTCAGTACCTCATCCGTTGAGTTCATTTGGTGAATGGATCTGGCTTTTAGGGGGATTAAATCGGGAGCCACTAGAGACTCGAAAGCAGCGCGATAGACTCATTTTGCTTGAAAAATTTAGAACAGGTGTGTTTCCGGGCGACACAGAGAATAACATTTTGACACCAAACTACATCTCTAGGTCCGACTGATGCAATAAAATTAGATAGATACGTTGCCGAACAGATAATGCAACAATTCGTTCTTTTCACGCACAATAAGTGACCATAATGAAACCGGTGCTCCACATAAAACACTACCATAACACACTTCACACTTCCACCACCGAATACTGCTTTTTTACCTATTTACGCGCCTGATGTCCTATCACACCCTACCACACTCCCATGCAGTGGCTCGCAGGGTATTATGTAAATGTAGATGTAGATCTGTAAGATAAAAACGTAAATACAACAAGTCGAACGAAAGAAGAATAAGTATTCTACAACGGAGGTTGCGTGCAACATTTAATAGTTTAAATCCACACATAAATTCCTTCCGAATCGCAATGCGACGTGGGAGTAAGCCAGACGATATAAGAACATCAGCCAATGCGTGAGTGATCCAGCGAAATATGTGTGAGGTACATATTATGATGGTAAGTACTTCCTAGAGTGCAAAATTGGTGTAAGAAGTAAGCGAAGCTTTTATTTTTATCTCAGTATTTCTCTCATTTTATCCTGGTAATTTTGTTGAAAGTATCTATTTATTTGCAGAAATATCGGAATTTCCGATGTAGAGTCCGAAAGAAATTCAAACACACTAACCCCCTCAAAGCTAGCTAATTATTCTCGCCATGAGGAATAATAAATATTATATTTTAGCACGGAAGTCTATTCCCTTCTTTTTCTTTCTCCGCTTACTCAACTTCCGCCCTGTATTGCATACTTTTGCACATCTACATCTCTCATTATTAGTCCTAATCACCTTTTAACCTTTACCAAATCTCCTCCAGAAGTTTCCTTTCCTCGCCCACCATCTAAAGCACTTCCTCGTTAGTCTATTTTCCCATCCACCTCGCCTTTTCCATCCTTCTCCACACCCACATCTCGAATGCTTAGGGCCTATTCTCATTCTAATCCTACGATGAAGACAACTTAGGGAACTACAGTGAAACCTGCCACCGCAGCCATCTCCCTTAAGTGATCGCCTCTCTAAAGGGCCATTTTTTCTGGGAATGAATTGAATTTCCCATACACGTAAGCTCATTTTCCCCATGCAAAATATCATAAATTTTCCTTTACTTCAGAGATCGCCTCCTTAAGTAGCCACTATGTCATGGGTCCGATAGGGCCGCTTAATACAGGTTTTACTGTATCCTAAGCAAACTGTACACATAATATCGAAAATAAAAGCTTTCACTTGGTGGAAGGACGTCATCATGATCAAGAACAAGTTTGCGACTCCCACAATTGACCTGATGATGGCCTGACAACCGAAACCGATCGGTAACATTTCAATAAATTGTTGAAGTCACAACATTTTTCTTGATCACTAAGTGTAGACAACATTCAATTGCAAACCTTTCGTACGCATATGACTTGCACCCTCATGATGATGGCACAACAGTCGAAACCGGTCTTATTGTAAAAATAAATCACCAGGAAACACAAAGTTGTGCTAATTTGACTGAAGGATCTAGCATCAATCAAACGCACCTCAACACCCGTCGATGTTTCCTTATTTACGCAACTAACTGAAAAACGGTCAGTGAGACAAAAGCGCAGCACAAATAATATTTCACTGGATCCGGGGATCGCGTGATCCTAAAAAATAAAGGAAACACACTAATTGGAAGTGCAATGCCGAGGATTACACCCACAACGGTTGCCCCGACGACCAGCGGGTGGAGGGGTAAAGGCTGTTCACGGCAGATTACGGCCCAGTAGGGGGTGGAGGGAGCTTATTCCGAGGGTGGGCGAATTTTTTGGCACTCCATGGCAACAGTGTTCCTTCTTCGAGGATGTCAGGTGCATGAAGGGATGGAGCTCGCTGGGAGGGATGTGACGGAGTCAGGTTAGGGGTAAACAGGGGTGGAGTGGCGAGGGGGGGCGGGGGGCGGGCAGGAGGAAAAACAGAGGTTTGGGGAGAGACACTCGAGACAAGAGAGGAGCAAGAGTGGGAAATTGTGTTCAACTGCGGTGTGCCCACACATCATCAACGTGCGAGGGATTCTCCATGCGGGAAAAGCGAAGAGTGGCGGGTGAGACTGTGACAATTTCTCATCTCCGAGAATACCAGAGGGACTCTGATAGTACGTTTAAACACCGCAAATACGAAGCACTAAGGTATACAAGAGATCCGGTTTAGACTCTTTCACCTCCGGAATACCTTATCCGGACAAATGCCATCACGCCACATATTGTTAAATGCACAGCTGCACTTTCGGATCAAATAAGAAAAGAAGCTGTATATAACAATGCAGATGAGAGAAGAACCAGACAGAACACTATACGAGAAAACTAAATGTCTAGGGCATATGCAATTGCAAGGAATACAGGGAAATTCATGCAAAACTTATAATACTTCAGGAGGTGATAGTGCAGGCGGTACAAAGCATTATTTGTCATATGAACATAAGGTCGCAACTCGAACTATTGCAACGTTGAATATTTCGTCCGTAGCATTTTGCAGTTACCACGAAAACTCTAAAAGCAGTATATTGCACTGGCGGTAATGATGCTGAACATGTCTCAAATGTGCTCATGAAAATTCCGTTACGCTAAAGTCAGGCGAAATTCACCAGGCAAAAGAAGAGGACTGGGTACCGAAATCGATCGAAGCACAGATCAAATGATTTCCCTGGGATTGCCTCTCATTCTCGCGTATTGGACCCGTGGTCGTATGGTAGGCTTCATCATGGGCACAGAAATTAGAGAGAGAGATTCCAGGACCGACAAGTTTAAAGCATCACCTAATCCTCGCACGATTAAATAACCACAATGTAGATGGTTAGTACTACCAATACGTACCACCAAAGTGTTGACGAAAGGCTGTATTTTTAAAGAGCACTTGGCATGCAGACCGATAAAGTTGGGGACATACGCAGCTTCACCCTTGATAGACCCCACTTGGAATAACCTGCCACTATTGCGGTTCCTCATGAGTTAGGTAGGCTTAAAACATGAACTAGAACGCGTACAGCGAAAATCGGAAAGAAACGTAATTACCCGTTATGATAGACTAATTAGTGTCACAAACCTTATACCACAATTGGAATGGGAATCGCTTTCAGACCGCTTTTCGCAATCACTTTCAGCTTTCAAATTTAGACTTAAACTCATGTGCAAGTTCCATACCGATTCTTCGGATGACAATGTCAATAAAATTTCGAGGATTCCGACATATTTCGGAAGTTGAGGTCATGAGAATAAAATTTAGAAATTAATTATTAATTGTCAGAAAAAAATTTAGGGAAGTAGACTGCAGAACAGACAGATTTCAAATGTCATTTTTCCCGCAGTCGAAAAGAGACCATAGTGTCAGGCAATGAGACTTTGAAGTGAATTTATAGACTGGTAGTGTAGCTTTTTAGTTGATTTCTCCCTAATGCTAGTTTCTTAACCTTCAACGTAGGTACTTCAAGTCAGAGAAATCACTCAAAATTTTGTATTACTCCTTTGTAAGATGTAAATTGGAGTATGATTCATCAGTATGGACTCCTTATTGTAAGAAATATATTCAAATGTCGGAGAGGATACAATAAAGGTTTTGACGTTATCTATATCATATGTAAAATAACGTTTATCCGATGCATGCTTATTATGTTAGTTACGAAACTTTGTTGAAAATTTTCAAATCAGACATTTGCGTACCCGGTCGCCGGTGTTCAGAATGATAAGACTGCTCAATAGCTCAAAAGATCCCGTTCCACGAGTCTTAAACTCTCGTTCCATTACATCTGATTCAAAAATCAAGCTACTGTGAAAACTCACCGCTAAACAGAATGCCGAACTTTTAAAAACTACTGTGATAAAATTGATTTAGATCAACAAAGAGCTCTCTTTTTTAAATTGATAAATGTAATAGTTTCTTAATGTATTTAGAGATTTCTGTATAATTAAATTGATTCCATCGTGTTTTGTACATTTTGCTTTCCCTGTAATTATTTTGTTGGGCAAACGTTAATCTCTTTAATAAATAAATAAATAAACGTAGTATTGACATTACGTATCGCATGATTCCTGTATGACTCTTGAATCTCGTTCATGTAGGAGAGATATTCATTATTACAAAGAGCTTCTGTGGCATTGGTATGTCACCGATAGTATAGAGAATGTATGTGAAAGTTACAGATACAATTAAGCATCTTGGTGATAATTCACCCTCTGCTAATCACCCATGAGGTGGCTTTCACGGTAATATGCAGGTGTAGAATCTTACTTCGTTGACTTCCTAACACCAAAAGCACAACATTCGAGATCTGTAGCATTTGTAGCATACCCATGGGATGGTACGTGTTGGTGAAAGTTCATTTCTTTACTCCAGTTCATGTTGGTGATGAGTCACCACCTGCCAAGCACCCTTGTGGTGGCTTGCATGGTAATTAGAAGATGTAGATGAGGTGCTCCTCTTTGCGAAGTGTTCGAGGCGCTCATCCTGCAATTGCATAGCAATAAATACGACCAGACGTGAGGAGCAATGGACTCGTTATCCAATGCTCGGGAACGGTAAAAACCTGACAGACGACATGCGGGCCAATTACTACCGCGGATCTTAGTGAAGTGGCAGCGGTCCGCTGAGACAAAACCCCTGTGGGAAGGGAGTTGAGAGAGAAGGGGGGCGGGGGGCAAAAAATATCGAGTTACTACCCCGGTCGCCGGTGTTTGGGATGATAAGACTCTTCGAAAGCTCAAAAGATCCCGTTCCACGAGTCTTAAACTCTCGTTCCATTACGTTTCCCCTTCAACTTCATAAGCACGACATAAGTCTAATCTTCGGGAGATTAGTGTTTGAGCCGAGGGGACGACCATTGGGCGACTGAGATAGTGTTCTCGGAAATTCGACCGGCAAGCAAACTAAAGCGGGAGAGAAGAAGAGAGGTGGGACTGGGGCCGTTAGATTTGTAGACGAGATAGCAAACACCTAGAAAAACCAACAGACGACGGCATATAAATTGTCCACGAAACGCTACACGGTAGAGATGACCATAGATAGGGGCAGAGACAAAAAATCAACTAGTCTACTAACAACACGTTATACCAGTAGGCAGCCTAAAGCATTCAATAAAGACTCGGAATTGTGTCCAAAGTCCCAAGACTCAACGTGGAACAAGAAAAATATGAAATGGGCACAGACACGGACTCATTGGCCAAATAGGAAATAGTTTGACAGCAAGTTTCAGGTATTATACTACAATATGCAACAAAGATGAACCGAAACCTGCAACGTGTTCATACAACGACCCTATTTTTTCAAGAGCCAGAAGTTAAACAACTCTCCAACTATGCACATCAATAAATCCCAGAAGAAGCGAAGTTAAAAAAAATTCACACTTTGCTCATTGTTAAGTGCCACCATTCTGCACCATAGATAGGGACTAAGACAAAAAATGAACTTGTCTGCTAACAACAAGTTATATCAGTAAGCAGCCTTTATCATTCAAAAGAGACTTTTGATTGTGCCCGCGGATATATTCGTGGAACAAGGAGAATATGAAATGGGCTCAGACGCGGACTCACTGGCCAAAGAGGAAATGGCTCAACAGTAAATTGCATGGATAATGCTACATTCTACAAAAAAGATGAGCCTAAACCTGCAACGTGTTCATACAACGACCCTATTTTTTCAAGAGCCAGAATTTAAACAACTCTCCAACTTTGCACATCAATAAATTCCAGAAGAAGCAGAAGTTACGACAAATCAAACTTCGCTGACATTATTAAGTGCCATTACTCTGCAGCTATTGGAATAGTTTTTCCACACCTTGAAGTCTTGGGTTATAATACAAGTTATTCACATCTACTTCGGGGAGAAATGCATATCAAGTTCATTTTAATCGTTTGCAGGTTTGATTTCTTTTGGTGGCTTACACGGTATTTCGGTGGTGTAAGCGAACGGGGAAACTGCTAGGAAAGGAAGAAAAGAGGAGAGGAAGAGAAACATTGGAGAAAGCGAGGACGCGTAAGTAGAGGGAGGCAGCCTTGGGCGTTCACAGCATTGGATTCCTTCCAGAGGAAGAGAAGAAGGCAGGGGGAATTATTGTCCTCAGCGGTGAAGAAACCGCATAATTCAAATCTTAATGAGGAAGGAAAGAGTTTCCATGAAACGGAAGACGAGGGTGATTTTTTTCCGTAGATTAGCGCAGTGCCCACAGCAACTGCAAACGGGGCGGGCGTGTTTCGTAAGGAAAGGGAAGAGAAGTCATCTGAGTGAAAATGAGGATCTCCACGCATGTACAAATATAAACGAAGGGGCCGAATAAAGTCTTCCCGCGACACCACTTGTTTCTAATACATTAATCCGAAAACATTGCACTCGAAAATGTTTACCGAGGCATCCTGCTAAATGCACTTTTTAGACATTTTAGAGAAAAAATTTTAACTTATTTATTTAAGTTTCCTCAACGGATATTTACCCTCAAATGCTTTCTTGTGCAAGAAAAATTACTCACTCAGCGATATTATAATATCAAAGGCACAACAACCGAGGTTTGGAGATGCCGGAATGATATCGTAATGACCCTGAAGACAAAGACAATATAACCAATTGGCGGTGAAAATTGGAATCGTGGTTTTAGCGCTGTCTGGCTGTTAAATAGCCTCTGGTACATGAACTAACTGCCGTCATCTCCAATCCTCTCACGTAAATTCGTCCGCAAATTCCTTCCAGATTCGAAATTTTTGTTTTTGTACCACCGTCACACGGGTTTACAGTACATGATTCTTAAGCCCTCAAAATTTCTAGATGGGAACGAGCTCAAGATAAAGAAAATAGACAAAGGTAAGGAAATTTTCTCAAAGTAAGAAGGAGGAACTGAAAATGAGAGTGGAAAGACATGAAATAGAACAGATGGAACAGTTTACATATCTGTGTAGTAGTTTGAAGAAATATGCCTTGGGTAGTAGGTATATACGTCAGACTTAAGAATTTCTCTTTCCTTGAATTAATGGAGTTTTTAGCCTGAGCATACGATGTACATTCGCTCTTTTATAACCGATGAAATTGACAGCATCTTCCATAATTTAAGCTAGAGGCAACAGTAGAATTTCATCCCAACGACGACAATAACTAGAAATAGTAAGCGCGTAAGGAACGATTTTTATTGCTAGACTTTCAACTTGCCAACCACATTAGAACTAGTATGCTCCCCCAAGAATGGATCGTGTTTCCCCAAATACCACGGCCTATTCCTGCTCACTAATGGATAAGGCATCTCGCCGCTCCAAGCGCTCGAACCAGCACTGAACGCTACCGCCAAAGCCAGGCGTTTTAAGGGCGACAGGTGTTTCTTCCGTCTCCTAACGGTATTCACGCCCCTCTGAAAAACAAACGAACTCTCCCCCTTCGGCTAACGTCGGCATCGACTTAATACCGGCTGAGTGTGATATCGCCCTCCCATCCTTCCCTCTCACAACCCCCCAACCCGAGTGGTTAACCTCTCGGAGAAGCGTTAAGCGGAGAAACGAAATAGGGAAGTTGGAAGCTGGAGACCGAAATAAATAAAATCCGGAGGTTTAGAGACATAGTGGGAATTGTTTTTTTTAGTATTCTACCGGCTGATTGGTTGTTTCTTATTTATATTTTTTATTTGAGAAAAATTTCACATACGGCATAAAACCATTTTACAGTGAACGTATAACAAACAAAAAAGAACACAAGACTATAAAATAACAAGAAGAAGGTAGAAAATAATAATCCGACATGGAGAGATAGTAAAAACACTTATTTTGGGAATGACATATGGCTAGGTTAGAGAAGACGCTGGAAGATGAGGTGAAAGGATCTCAGGACTAACTCGAAAAAAAAATTTGGAGACGCCGGGTATCGATCCCGGTACCTCTCACATGCTAAGCGAGCGCTCTACCATCTGAGCTACGTCCCCAACATATCACAACGGGAAACTGTGTAGAAAGACACTCTCACACATGCCAAAACTTGTTTCGCGCACAGAATTAGGTCGCTGAAGGAACGCCGGACACCATGAGTTTCGCGTGGGTAGAAACTCTCGGCCGTTCACCCATTACGGAGAGGATCCCCAAAGCGTTGGCATTGGCGACGAATAGGATTAGTACCAATACTTAAAATTCAACATGAAACAAAACCATTTCACTAGACCGAGATTCGAACCCGTATCTACCAATTGCCGGTTTGTTTTGTAATACAGTGAAACCACCAAGCCATCTTCCTCCAATGCGAATTTCGAGAGGGGTTTGTGCGAACCAGATGTGTTCACGACTCAAGTCCACATAGTATCACATGAGTCGATAGTCAAGTTTACAAAGCCACTATCGCGGTGGATAAACCCAACATTGTGGCTTATATAACGACGAAAATTGACGAATTTCCAATCATTGCATTTACATATGATATGGCAAGAAGTCACTCTCAAGGGTGTAATAGCACCAAGGGTTGCAATTCACCATGAAAATTCGCCTTTCGCCTTCGCCGGGTTCGAATCCCGCTCTAGTCGAATATTTTTTTCGTGGCGTATTTTATCCCTTGGTGTTATTGAACCCCTGCGAGTGACTTCGAACCATAGCATTTGTAAATGCAATTATTGGAAATTCGAATAGGATTAGATCATAAATGGGTGAAATCGGGTATTCCGTAGATTTTAAACAGTCACCTGACACAAAAGGTATCGCGAAATAATTCATATAGGCAACGTGACGGCGATGAAAATATTTACGGCATTTTTCTCTGCATCCAGCGAACTGTGAATGAAAGTCAATCATCAGGAAAAAGAATACCCTATCTTAAGAATACATTCCTTTCCTATAGAACGACCACTATCAAGATTCGACTATTCCGATCTCAGAGATTTTTGTTTCCTTAGCACGTACACATCAATCAATTGTGTCAGCATCCAATTAGGTGGCAGGGACATGAAATAAGTTAAGACACTCATGAATTGCATATATAATTAAAGGTGAAAAAATGCACGCGCATAAATCACTACTTATTGCCATACGCAAAGAGGGTACTTCAGATTCCAATACTTGCACTATCGTTTTAAAAAAAATTATGAGATAGCTTAATAAAGAATAGATGCACATATTTGGATGTAATAAGCCTTTTCAAAAAATAAAGAAGTTATAGATACTCTCAATTAAACGGCAGTTCTTAAATTGCAATAAAAATGCAAAAACTTTGGAATAAGAAATAACCTATTCGGTGCGAAAACCGCGAACCATTTTAAAAGTGAAAGTAGACAGCGTCTTGACGCATGAAATCCAAGCCTACTTTTCTCGAGAACAATCAACCATCTAACATGGCTATAGCGCAAAACTTGTTCATGAATTTTTTGAATTGTGCAGCGCTTCTTGGAAATCATTTCCAGATCGTATTTTTCGCGATATACCACCACGAAACATACGGCAACAGTTTCCATATTTTCGCTCAGAAATTTCTCTCCTCTTCCTCCCAGTCTCTCTTCTTTTTCCCGGGATCGAGTTGGTGTGATGGCTTGAGAAATTTGCTTCCCGTTCAATAGAGAGTCAGACAGTTCCGCTACCAATATATATGATTTCTGCGCAATAAATTCACTACTGATGCATTCACTATGGCCGAAAGCGCATTCAGAATAGGCTCAACAACCCCATGAGCCTTTGTACGAATGGTTCCATTTGGATTCTATTATTTAGTATACGGTTCAAGAGAAGCTCAAAAAAATATGCGCGATTTTCGCGCCGCGATGCCACACATCAAACTATGGGAAGAGATAATGTAGAGGCGAGGAGAGAAGGACTTTGCTAAACCTCTCTCTCCCACCCAGCATCACCTCATCCAGGAAAATGGACTCCCGCGATTCCGCGGCATTCAACACGACAAAAATCTGGCGCAAGCTGTACCAGCGGACGGGACCGTCCCCCCACCATAATTGTCCGCGTTTATGTGACGCCATCATATTAAATCATCGCCACTCGTTCGTCACCTTGACGGAAAATGCATGCGCAATGTGCTTCGCTGCAATCGATTGACGAAGGAAAAGAGAAGAACGACAAAGGACGGGATTGAGAGAGGGAGAAAGAGATATTAAAGGTACGGCGAAGGAGATGATACTCATCCGACTTCACGAAAGTTGGGATGAATCCAGAATCGCAAGAAATCGGTTTCTGATTCCGTCAAAACAAAGTTTTAGGCGAGAATAAATAAAATAAAACAAACATTTTTCTCTTCTGCGTCGTGAAAGGGCGATGGAACGAGAGAGAACTTTAATCCATTTTTCACTCTTCTTGGCACACTTCAGAATGGTTAAAGAGTGCATTGGATCACACAACGGTACTTATTCCTTTCGCTTTCGTTCCAAGCATCGCAGACGTTTGAAAATGTGTAGGTTTTTCTTTTTGATATCCCTCCAAAAAATGACATTGGTGACACTGGAAACATTGGTAAATATGAGCTGCACGAGTTTCAATGTGGCTTAGGATATTATTTAAAACCCGCACTTAGAATTGTAATGGCCTGTTGCTCTAAGGCAGTGTTTTATAAACTTTTTCGAGCCACTGACTCCTTTTGTTTCACACACCTTTACCCAGCGTCCCCAACCATAAGCGTTAAAGTCATGGACTACATGACCAATGCCAGATGTTTATAAAAATGAAGCTAAAACAATTGGGATAAAGCTTTTGTCTATTTCAAATCCAACAGAGAGATGGTTTACTCATCCCCGGCCATGTATATTCGGTAAGGGCCCAGTCTTCAGCGCCCCCTGGAAACCCCCGTAGATTAATCCACCCCCAGGGGGAGGTGGCGCCCAGTTTGGGAACCACTGGTCTAGGGGTATGATTCTCGCTTTGGGTGCGAGAGGTCTCGGGTTCAAATCCCGGATAGGCCCAAACTGTTTTACTTTCACGGGCAAAACGTGACCATAATAGAAACTATCCTCCACTCAAAACCGTTATACACTTCACCATTTCACCGCGCAAAACCTTATCCTTTACACGGCTGGAGGCCAAAATTTCCCGTGCCACGCACCCCATAACACCCCATGCGGTGGCTCGCAGGGTAAAAAGGCAGGGTAGATATTGACTGATAAGCGCGATAAGTTTAGAATCATACACTACCAAGATGATAGTTGCAAAATTTCCTTCATCCCGCCCGCTACTGATGGATTTCTACCACAAAAACAGCCATGACGCCAAAACACACGGCTAGCGTGTTGCTAAATTTCTTCCGTGCATATCATCCGTTCCTTTTCCCTAGTCCCTCGCATTATAATGGCTGCTAAATCCTCAAGCCACATGTCATGGTGACGGATCGAGGGAAGCATGAAGCTGTAGATGAAATAAAGTGATTATGCGCTCAACCTGCAGTCTTTTTCAGGAATGTTACCCCTTCCGACGATAACACCCAGGAATTTTTCCACATGGTATACTTTACACTTTAAGATCATGTGAATTTAAACTGCCTTTAAATGTAAGGATGAGTGTCAGAACCTCCATTTAAATCATAATCACTGCCCGCGAGATACGATCGTGTCCTGCATGTTTCGCAGCTGACTGACTACAGCTTCTCCAGCACCGGAGGCTAATAAATGATTAACCATGTCCATTCATCATCAAGTGGAACAAGATGAAATCTTCAAATTAGAGCTATTGAGGAATCAAGCCTGAGGTCATTGGTCCATCTCTGCCTTAATCACCACTTCTTTCCGAAATAAATAAAATAAAAAAATTACTGAAATCAATTGAATCGTATAGAGGTGTTATTTAAGCCGGGTTAATCGGCTGAGTGCAATTTTTCAATGGGAATCATGGCAATAATGTTTGATTTACGATATCAAAATATTCCTTAAACAACTGCCTCAGAACGTAAATAAAATTTTTTCGTTTCATTATCTAAAATCTTTCCGTAGTTTTAAGAAATAATGTACCATTATCATAAAAAGGAAAGACTAGCATAAACTAGATGTACAATTCTATCCAAAAAGTAATTGGCACTGATTTAAAATTATTAATGACAATATTAAGATTATTACGCATATTAGTGTCTATGAGGTGTCAGATTTGAATTATGCGTTTACCACGAATTTATCCCATATAACGACCATTTTAATTCAGCAGGTAATTGCAAAACTTTAATGATTCTTTAAATATGGCATTAGAATTGGGGCAGAGAGCTCCATGATCACCAACTCCCAATAGATAACGAACAAACGATAATTTTTCTTCGCGGGTATCGCCTCCGAAATTAGCAAAAAAAAGACCTATCATTGGCAACGTATCAATATAAACCCATATGGAGAGGAACTATCCGAATGCCCCAACCTAAAAAAAATACAGAAGAAGAACCGTTGGAAGCACGGATTAAGCCATTAAAATTTCCAACTGGCCGACTCAGGCGATGAGCAAATCTCGAACCATAAGTGCCCAGAACTGTGGTTTGGCGAACACAACAAGTTTCTTTTTTTATAATCCTTCCACTGCGGTAGGAACGAGCTCCGAAAAAATATTAATTTTCTCACCTGGGATGAGAGAATTGCGTCATATTTTTTAAGGTGTAAAAAACATGAAAAGGGCTAAAAAATATTTTTTCTATATTATACCGGTTAAGGTAGATTTTGTTGAATAAAAGAGAATCTCATCCCGGTTATTTACACTTTCAGGGGTCTATCTCGCTTTAGTATATCCTTTTTCGCCTCTGCATATGATCTACCCTTCTTGGTCCAGTCCAAGAAACCTATTCTCTTTATTTCTTTTCCCCGCTTGACCAACATTCTCCCTTCTATCACATCCTTGAGCAACCCTCCTCATTGCATCCTCCAGTCTCCTACTCTGCCGATCTCGAATTTCATTAAGAAGTTTCCTTTCCTCGCCCACAATCTCGAGCACTTTCGCACTAGTCTTCCTTTCTGTCCACCTCACCTTCTCCATCCTTCTCCACACCCACATCTCAAATGCCTTTTTATGTAGGCATTTGAAAAAAAAAGAAATTTAGGCATTAAAAAAAATTACGAACAAACTCGGACGCGACGTACACTTGAGACCCCTCGGCGTTCATGTTCGAAAAAGCTCTACGCCAACTCCAGGTTTCTCTCACCGCATTCTTCCTTTCCTAAATAAAAATTGTATTTCCTTCAGCCGTGGCCAAGCCTGTCCTCAACAGCGCAAATGACCTTTAGTTGCCAGTCACCTCCGTAAATAATCGACCAACCAATCGTCGCTTCGTCTCGAAGCACGCATGGCGTGATCCGATCATGTGGGAGCGTACTAAAGCAACTGCAGACGGAGCGAGATGGGAGGCGAGCGAGGAGAAGGGAAAGGAAGCCGAGCAAACAAAAGGGGCTAATCCCGAGACTCTTTAACCGCTAAGGTCGCCCGTCCACTCGATCCGATGCGGTCGGGGTGATAAGGACCGGTCCAATCGCGTTCGAGTCCGTCCCTGTAAATCGAAATGTGACCGCAAACTCTTCCCTTTTTTAAGATTTTCTCGCATGAGACACTTAAAATGCAGAAACACGTTTTTGGAGCCATGCTTTCGTCACAGGTCGAAACGGAGTAAGTCTATCATTAGAGCATCAAATCAGTATGTTCCTTGAGTATGAGGACATAGCACCGAAGACGTTGGTAGGACACATGAGCTAGCGAAAGACGCGTTCAGCGAACGGAAGGAGCTGATGACGGGGACCATATATAAAGAAAAGAAATTAAAAATGGATGCGAAGATACTGATAGCCCAGGACCACGACGGCTTATCTTACATGGCACGTAAGCTTATGGAAGTTTACAAAAATTGGGGTCTGGAAATTAATATCAGAAAGACTCGAAATATGTGCATTGGAGGAACAAAAGAGAACATAGTGCTAGAAGATGGACAGGAAATGAAATACTGCCAAGAATACAAATACTTGAGTGTAAAATTAACTCAAAATGAAACCCTGGATGAGGCAATTAAATGTAGAAACTTCCAAGGAAAAAGATCAATATCCATGTTGAAAGCATTTCATGGGACCAAAGTATATCCAAAGCCAGTAAAAAATGAATATATAATTAAATTGTAAGAAGCATTGCCACATATGGGAGTGAGATACGGCAGATGAAGGATAAAATAAACAAATGTAAAATGTTACGAAGATGGATTGCTGGAGACGATCGAAAAGAATAACGAATGAGAGAGTATGAAATATGATGGGAGTCAACCACACAATAATTCAATGACATTTTTAAAAACAGCTTATGTGGTATGAAAACACATAAAACTTATGACGCACGAGAGATTAACTAAGCAAATTTTAATGTGGAATTCACAAGGTAGAAAAAAGAGGAAGGCCCAGAATTAGTTGGAGAGAAGGCATAGAAAAGGCAGTTGCTAGAAGGCCTGTAGATAAATAGAGAGCAATGGCGGTTGAGCATCTGATAGCGTGCAAAGAGGCAAAGATATGGGACGAAAAACATAATAATTTCAACCGTGAAGACGGATACAAAATAGTATTCACCGGGAAATCTAGCTCGAAATAATCGCGATCGAGAGGAGAATTTCGAATATGAGAGAGACAACAGCTCGCTAGTCAAAGCAAAAATATGTAAGGATAGCAAACCTAAAATGCAGAAGACTGGGGAGGTAAATTCGGATTGCCTTAAAAAAATTTTTCGGTAATTACATCTCGTTAGTTCAACGCAGAAAAAACCGCGCCTAGCCTGGCTAAAAATGTCCACGCGGGACGAAGAAATGGCTCTTCGTTAAGTCGTAAAAACTTCTATTTGGGGATAAGACAATCCCACTCGCTTGCTCGCAACAAATTTAACAAGACAAGACGACATGCGTTTCCCATTAAACCTCCTCAAACCATAGATGGGAGGAGCCATCGAAAATTAACAGTCTGCGGAGAGAGGGGGAGACCAAATCTCACGGAGTCGCAGCCTTCCAAGAAGAGACCGCGTGAAAGGACGGGCAGACATCTCTCGAAAAGGCCATTAAGCTCGGGAATTCGTCGCGCTGGAACGTGATTTACTTGAAAGTACTCTGAAAAAGATTGCTGTTGATTTTTATACATATTTTTTTAATGATCTGGCATAAGGAAAACGGTCGTAAAAACCTCGTGTACCTCGTTTCGGCATTCGTATGCGCAATATGAGAGTAAGGACTGGAGCAGAAATAGAAGAAGTAAAATACGACATGAAAGATGACACGATAAAAGAAAAGATTGATAACCGCCAGACTTAATTCATTAAAAATGTGCCTCAGTTCCGATTCATCTCATCGGTAACGAGTGTACGATGGCATTTTCCACCCAGAAGTGTCTTCGGTGATGTCACCGAGCTTTGCCATATGAAACGGTGCCATAGGAGCGCAATATGATGAAAGATGCAGATACGTAGTGCGATATGGTGAATGATAAAAAATATAGCCCTAGACCTCTCTTATGTATTGACTAGTGGTCCGTGGGAAAACTATTCATAACCTCTCATATCTTTCAGCGCCTATATAGTGCGACATATTTTTCATATTCCATACACCATTTCCCTATTATTTAGCAAAAATAACTTTTACATTCCACTGGTCAGTTCACAGGTCTAATAATTTATTGCTCAATCCGGATTTCGACGCCTGGCATCAATCTTCAAGTGCTTACTGACGGACGACTTCAGGTCAGTGAGCACCTGAAGATGACGCCCAGCATCGAAATCCGGATTGTGCAAATGATTATTGACCTGCGAGCTGACCAGTGGAGTGTAAAAGTTATATTTGCTAATAAAGATGGAACTTCACAAAGTTGAACCGAATTTTATTCCATTTGCCATTTCTCTATGTTGTACTTCTAAAGACAACAACCATCTAAGGGAACTCCTCTCTCCATGAATGAGTACTTTTACTCACCTTAACGAGTTATTTTAGCAGTAATAACCAATCGATGATTGGATTCATCGTACACTCTTTCCGAAAACGGGCATGACTTCTTCAGCGGGAAATATCAGAATGGAAATAACGTAACGAACGCTTTGACGCAATTCCTTCTGAATAACATTCAGATTAGAAGGTACGTTGATTAAAACACTCCGTACTTTCCAAATTATTTTATTAACCACGACCGGTTTCGGCAATCACGCCATTTTCAAGTAAATTCAGAATACTGAATCTGTATTCTACTTGAAAATGAATCGAATGTGAAAACCGGTCTTAGTTAATAAAAAAGTATGGGAATTATAGTGTTTTTTAAATCCACATAGTCATTAACTTCCAAAATATAACTCACCTACAATCAACTTCGTTGGTTAAATGGCAATTATCGGCGTTGCAGAAATGTCTTCCGTTCCTTTTTTCCGTGTGAACACAAACGTGAAATGAATTCCACAGATCAAAAACAGGGAGCGGTAGTGAGTATGTACTAAGTACAGAAAACGGTATTTCAAAAGAGAAAAATTGTTTTTAAAAATAATGTACGGCTAGGTAAACATACTCGTACTATTTTCATTCGATTGCCTTCCTTTGTCTTACCTCCACAGTCGTTTTGTCTTCTTTATAATGCTACGTGGAGCATTTACATGTCATGCGAATGCTATGAACACTTTATTTAAAACACCAGCAAAGTACGCGTGGACAAAATCAAAGCATGTAACAAAAGAGCATGTGCACCACTACAACGCACGAGGAAGACGGATCGAAATAAATATTCAAGGAAGGGGTTTAGGCGTCTGGCATTGAAACAAAGGAAAGCAGCCGGAGACCGCAGGATTAAACCAACACGCACCCATGCGCAAGGAGGACTGGACAATAAAAGTGCAGAGAATTACGGCGAGAGAGCCATTTTTTCCCCTTGGCGTGTGGTCAGCGCAGGAGACCGTGAAAATATGGAGAGGACGGCAATGGGAGGGAAGAAATTCGGTGGGAGAGGGCGAGAAGTAGAGATTAGAAGAAGGGGATTATCGGAGTCTCCAAAGACATGGCTTTCGATCGTAACATTTTACAAATAGCATACAATACAAATATTATACAAATGGAATAAAGGTCTATACGTCACACAAAAACCAAATGATACTTCATCCTCATTCCAACATTAACTTCCTTAAGGAAGCCAGCTAGAACTATATCTTAGAAAATGCAACACAGTACTCTTCTTGCAGCAGTCATCACACATTAGCTTCATCTACACAGCAGGAGGATTAGACATAAAGTTTTAAGATTAAGTCATATACCTTGGAATTACCTTAACGTCAGACATATCATGGGGAACACAAGTACAAGGCACATGCGGCAAAGCATCAAAGAACTAGGTTTTTTTAAGCGTATAATAGGAAGGCACTCGGATGAAAATTAAAAGTGAGGTGCTACTTCGCTCTGGTTAGGCCACACCTCGAATACGTTGCGAGCATTTGGGACCCTAAGCGCTAGGTTTAACCAAAAAACATGTAAAAAATGCAACGGAAAGCTGTGCCTTTCACTAAAAACTGCTACGTACGAATATACAGTTTTTCTCGGCTTTCAGAGGGCTTAGGTTGGAAGCCACTAGAGACTAAACGCCAGGCGTAGTTGGCTAGAGAATTTCAGTGCTTCAAAGCGACACAGAATATAATTTTGACACCACACTACATTTCTAGGTCCGACGGAAGCGATAAAATAAGACATACACATCACCTAACAGAGAGGTACAAAAATTCGTTCCATCCGCGCACAATAAGTAAATGACAATATGCATCTTTCATCAAGTAAGAATACTTTGAGAATTATCAGTAAATATAGAAATTGCCTTTACAAAGGGATAGAATACAGAGTGGAAAGATTATTTATTGGACGGAGCCGCGTTCGACGCCGTCATAATCGCAAGAGGGGCGCGAGACGCACTCAACAGAACAAGTTCACCGAACTCCTCAACGGTCTGCCACGCACGACATGCTAACGCAAAAGGAGCAGATGCATGCAAGCCACCATCCATCCATATCAGAAGCAATTTAAATGATTCTCCGCGAAAAAATTCCACGTTCCGCATTCCATAAGGATAGGTCTTGGAGCGCTAATGAGAGCACTTCCACAAATCCGATGAGGTAACTACCTAAATTAATGAGCAGTATATTCCCTGCTTCTTCATTCTTAATACTAGGCTCCTGCGTCCTCTTTCTTCCTCAATTACAGCTTTCTCTGGTTCTAGTTCTCGCACTACCTTTTCCTTGACCAACTGAGGAAAGCAAGTCTCTTATCATTCGTACTAATATATTGTTTGTCATTCCGTTCAGACGGTAGCTCCAGTTTTGTATTCGTTTACGTACCAAGTCATTTAATGTTGTTTTATTGATTTTCTTGTATTATAAGTGTGCACTTTCTTGATCGTATTTTACGATGTTCATGTTTAAATCATTGAAGGAGTAGAAAAAGCCTTTTGAGCGCGACATTACAGAGGACAGAAAGTGTCAGGAGCTCGAAGAGCAGGTATAATATAGGTAGATGTGTTTAGATTAAGTTTAGATATGCTTCTGCAGTCAATTTAATAACATCAACATCAGATAAAACCTTTAATAAACTGGTAAGATTCCCTGTGAACTGCTGATAAATGGCACGAGAGCCTAATTCAAATGACTTGGACATAGATCAGCGAGTTGATACCCATTCATGCACTCTAGTCACTTCAACTGCCTCATTACAACTTCTCCTATCGGCTATTTTTCCTCTTCTTCCATAACATCCAACAATGAGGAAGAAAACTGAGAACGACAATGAGGAGAACGAACAAACGCTGATAAGTGTAATCATAATTCACTAAATTAGTCAAAGTAAAAGAGAAAATGGGGAACATAAATAGCGTATCTTCTATAGAAGCACCATTAACACTATTTGTTGACAAGATTTCTATAGCATGCCTTGAACCATTAGCCATTAGTGATGATCCAACAACGAAAAAATGTTACGCATTAAAATCTTTTGCGATCAAAAATGATTCTCTCCTTCATTTCAGGCAATGATGATGACCTATCTTGTGGAAAAAGCGCCAAAAATGTAGAATGTTAAAGAGATAGGCCACATTATGCGTTCACTTATTCACCCACTGATTGGCTGTCATATATTTCTAATTAACTTTTTACATCTCTTGACATACTCGTAATGAACAACACGAAAATGAGCAATTTTTACAAGAAATCTCGGTTTAATTAGATAGATAAAAGGATCCATGCAATATCTACATAAATAGTAGAGCCATAAAAAGAGAGCAACTCTACCAGACACGTAGGGGTGGCGTGTGAGCAGGGTTGGATGGACATTTGAGGCAGCGGCGTGTCGAGACCCGTCGAGGGCTGTGGGCTGGGAAGAAGGGTTGAGACAGAAAGGGAAAGGGACGAAGAGGGAAGAACGGAAATATGGGGAGGTTTGGGAGGATATATATATATATATAAGAGTGGCAGGGAGGAGGGGTAAGTGGAGCATTGAAATCCCATCGCACGCCTCGCCTGCCTCTGTCAGCGAGACGAGATGAGCGAGCGTGGGAGTGAGGAGGGGAGAAGGCGGGCAGTTCGGTCGAGGCTCCAGAGAAGGGTGGGAGCGACGTCCGAGAGGGAGAGAGAGATAGTGACGGAGGCTGAGGAAGAGATTCCCAAAAAGGGAATGCAATCTGGAGAAGAAGAAGAAAAAGGGGGAGGAAGGACCACGCGCGGCGTCATTCACTTTTCAAACTCCGACGACATTCCTACGCCGTCCGTGAGCAGACACTGCGAGATGATTACACACAACGGCAATAGCCAGGAAATACTGGATAACGCCGATCACCAGACACTATTTTTTTTGAACAGGCGCTCATCAGTTAAAACACAATTGGCAACACTGCGTAGAAGGACACAACATTATTCAACATTATTTAACTGGGGAATGGAAACGAAATATTTGGCAACGCCTATATATATATATATATATATATATATATATATATATATATATATATATATATATATAAAATAAAAAACCGTTCGTTCATTCTCTCAGACCGCTTAGCGGCAAATACACACGTAAATGTTCAAACAGAAAGGTAGAAAGAAAGTGGATAGGAACACATAAAATCAACAAACACGATGGTAATGTGAAGGTATAAATATATGTATATACACCCATCACGCCGTTCCCTTCCGGGGTAGGCACAGTCAGAATGTTTCACTCATTAATTCATAATTGTACACCTAACTCTGCTTCAATAATTTCCTCCATACTGACCTATCCTTGCAAATCTCTTTTGCCTCATTTACCCCCATACACTGTTTTACACACTCCCTCCCGTTTTTAAAACTCTTCATATTCCTCCTTCTAAGAATTTCCTCAACCACATTCAACCACTACTTTCTCGGTCTACCTCTACCTTTCACACCATTCATTCTACTCTCATATATCTGTATCGTTATTCGACTCTCATCCATTCTCTCAACATGGCCAAACCAACGAAGCACACTCCTTTCATACACGTCCATTACTGGAGCAGTTAACCCACATTCATGACCCACTCATCCCTGATCCTATCCATCCTAATTTTGCCGCAAATACTCCTCAGATAACTCATACCCACGGCGTTTAGTCTACTCTTATGTCTATCCTGACATGCCCATGTTTCACTACCATATAGCAAAGTGGGAAGAAGTACACTTTTGTACACGGCGATTTTCGCTTCCTTAGACAAGCACTCATTCCTTGATATGCTCCGCATGCTACCTACCACTTTCCTTCCAGTATTCGCACGTCTCTTTATCTCCTCATCTATTCTTCCATCTATCGCATACATCTTACCGAAGTACACAAAATCATCCACCTGTTCAATTACTTCACCATTCGCCCTCATCCTACAGTTATTCTCCCCATTCTCCTTATCGAAAACTACTACTTTAGTCTTGACCGCATTTACCTTCAATTCCATTCTCTCCGTTGATTCACAAAACTTATCTAGGAGCTTCTGTAATACCTGTTGACTGTTTGAGATCAAGACAGCATCATCCGCATATAGAAGAACTCGCACGTTTAGATTTCCAATCAAAACACCGTCGTTTTCACTGCATGCGAGGGAATGCTGAAGGCCTCGATAGAGGGCAGTTTTCCAAGATAATCAGGCAAAGGGATGGAGTAGAATATGTTCTACTAACCGCATGAAGATAGGTAGGGTGTATATTGAGTTGAATAAAGAAATAGTGTTGATTGATAAAGGTCTGCTCCTGTGAAAAACTAGGGAATGTTTACTCTCTTCTAGTCGAATACCTAGTAAAAATCATCATAGCATCTTCAACACAGCAAATAATGAAAAGCTACTCAGTAAAATTGATACAGAGGCGAGCAGATACGACTGAGGAATTTACTTTCCAAGTATCATTCACCAGAATAACAAATACAGATCGATAAACTGAACTATCAACACGCGCCTCATTTTTCGTCTATTCTCTCCACCAATTATTTTTCTTTTTTCCTTCATTCAAGGCCGTGTCAAAACAACACTGCCCGTCGAAGACCCTTCCGGAGGCTCGAAGGGCTCTCCGGTGGATAAAGAAAGCATTCGCACAAGACGCGTAGCTTTTTTTCTCTCCAGTCCCGTCTACACTCCCAGAGCCACAGTCTTGCGTTTGATATGGACGAAAGATATCGACTCGAGCGTGATTCATGGCTTGGCTGAAACGTCCAGCAGACTGCTCCGCTCACCGACGCACAAGCAGATCGCCATGTGAAATATTAATAAACCCACGTCGTTAGGGACGGAAGCTGTTTCTCTCCTTCAATCGCACGTCCTCCGGGGACATTGACTGGTCGCCCCAGCCACCAACCACGCCCCGTTCCTTCTCATACCCCGCCAGAAATTCTCTCTCGTGTACCGGCTTTTTGAAGCGAAATTTCTCACAAACCTACGCGTCGTCATTCAATTTTTTTTTTAAGCTTCGACAACATTCCCACACTGTCCGAAAACAGACGACGCCGCAGGATTAAAAGGACAATTGACCAAGACACATTTTGGAGGGCCGCTCAATGGGCAAAATTTTACAAATCGGAATCACGTCAGCAAAAATAAAACAGGCAACGCCGCAAAGCAAACACTAAATTATTGAACAGAGGAGAAATAGTACCACCAACCATTTATTTCCATCTAAAATTCTATACATCGGAAACTCTTTGGTGAAACACCACTTGTGATCCTTCAATGTTTAAACAGAAACGACATCTCGATACTGTTCGTGGGTGGCAGTGCGTTGCGCCCAGTATGATGAGTAAAGCAAGCTGAAAGAGTGGTAGTAGCTGTCGGCACCGCGACATAATTGTGCATGCATGAGAACATAAACGCTTGTGTTACCCAGCGTAAAAAGTTACAATACTTCAACGAAAACTCGAGCGCGAGGTTAGAAAGCAGACTCATTTGAAAGCCACTTCATTCTTACATGAGTCTTCACTTAGGTGCCACTCATAATTAGCCGTTCGCTGCCACTCATAATTAGCCCTTCGCATTTGATTTGTGGTGTTCTTCTGTGATTTTCCCCATACATTTATCCTCCCATTGTTGTTTTTAATTGCCTCCAGTGTCGAAAACTGAACCCAATAAAATAACCAAATAAATATTCTATTCTGAACCCAATAAATATTCTCTTTTTCATCAGAGAGCTTTCATGATTCTTCTTTTAACTCCTCGACTTTTATCTCAACTCCTCGTAGGACGTCTTAGAGGCTGATTCTCTCAGTCCATATGGCCTTTATCACTCTTTGATACCATCACTACGTATACCAATCGACCTCAGATCGATCTGAACTTGGACCGATCTAAAAATACTCATCGAGCTGACTCAGATTGCCTGGTTTACCATATTGATTCCAATATCGATAGTTAGCTATCGAATCTATCAGTTTAAACACGATTGACCCAATGAGTAAACAAGTGCAGAGTTGAAAATTTTCAGTCGCATTCCAAATGAACAATATTACCCAATGGTGATTGCTGCGATGTCATCAATGTCACTTCACTCGCCATTACTGTTCTCTTGTTACAACTGGTCACAATACACACCTTGAATGATAACGATTAAATTTCGTTTCCCGATGACAATCAAAAGAATAGTGAGGAGCGCCGCAGACTCGCTGATTCAGATAAATCTCAGACTGGCTGAGAAAGTGGGCTGAGTCCACACGCGTCTCAGAGCGATCCCACTAGCCCGCTGCGTTTACCATACCGAGCTGATCCGGTCAGAGATCTATATGTAAACGTAGGGAATTATATCTCCATAGCTTCAAATCTCTCGGCTTCTCAGCTAGTATTTTCATAGTTTTATTGATAAAGAAAAAAATCTATCGAATATTGAATGATCGACGTATACTTTGAAACTCATCGGCTGAATTTTTCAGTCAAAAGAGCAAAAAAAAGGATCTCTAGCGGATGATTTAAGACGGTGATCGATAAATTTGATATGCGAGGGTAAATCGCTCACTGAATAAATTATTATGCTCAGAATGTGGTCACTTTCGGTAAGCGTCCGAGAAAGAGAGGATTTTCACGAATATATCTATCCATGTCACGATCTGAGGACCGAAAGTTAGGTAGAATTTGGTTATGGAGTAGCACGGACTACGAATCACACTAATATTCAGGGCATGAAAAAATTTCGACCCGACAAACGGTCTTGGTTCATCCATGTTGGACGATTCAAACGAGACACGGACGACTGGAGCAGGTAAAAATTTTGGAGATAATTTTTCGCCTCCCAAAAAAAGTGCTCGACTTTTCACGGCGGGGAACCCATAAATCAAACGGACGTTAGTCGGGAAGAACTCGAATCGTAAATATGAAATTTTCAAGACCCGCATCCTCCGTTGGCCGAGAGAAAGAGAAAAAAGCGCGCACGGGGGAAACAAATGAAAATTTTATTAAACAAAAGCGATAAAAATGGTTCAGACAGGCCACAAAAAGAATTTTGACCGGGGGAGGCAAAGGATAAAAAAAAAGATTCGCTTCTGACGGCCGTCCGATTCTCTCCGATAGACTGGGATGGGGAATTGGACTGCGGTCGACGGAACCAACTTTTTCCCATCAAACCCCTGTTTCGCACTCGGCACATAACTCTATTTTCTTCCTTCTCCCCTCCCCCACCGCTTAAACTCTTTCCAATCCATCCCTGTGCTCGACTTCCTTTTTTCCTTGTATGACCTTTGAGCCGACTACCTTACCAGTACAAACTTCACCTCGAAAACTTGTACGTTTAGAGTCATTAGGAAAATAAACCGAAGCAATGGGGGGAGAATTTGTGATTTGATAGTAATTGAATGGGGAAGAACTCGCCCCAAATGATCGGCGAATGAAGGCTTTAATTCAACTACGATTTGACCAAAGACTGAAGTGTATAGAGTGCTTTTAAATATTTAGCTGACAGTACTAACCTAACTAACCTAAAGTTGTCAAAATTACGATCCGTGTGGAAAGCAAGGAAGGTAAACCAGGCCTCACACCGCACTTAATTTAAGAACTAGTCATTCATTCATCGGTACTTCAATCCTTAGATTGGTTGACTGCAGCCCTCCACCTTTCCCTGTCTAGTGCTAGTTCTCTTACCTCCTGGTATCTCCTCCTAGGTACTTCCCTCTTTATTTGGGCCATAAACTTGTTCCTGGATCTTCCTCTCGGGGCTTTTCCCTCTATTTACCTTCAATTATGTTCATTACAAACCCATTGTGTCTCAGAGTGTGCCCAACACATCTGGTTCTTCTTTTCAGTATAATGTTCCATGTGGTCTAGTCCTCTTCTCCTCTTCTGTACACTTTATCTTTCTTATTTTGTCCGTCCATTTTATTTTCAGCATCCTCCTCAAACACAAGGTTTCGATGGCCTCTAGCCTTTTATGGTCAACTTTTAATAGTCCATACATCCGATCCATAGAGTACAATGCATATAAGATATAGCAATAATATAAGAAATATATTCAAACATTGTTGGAAGACTCAGGGCTGTGCGGTTAACATGCTGCAGAGCACGATGTTAATTTTCCTTCTGCTACTGACGACATTCCATCTCCGGCCTACTGGAGATTGGTATACGAAATCCCATTTGTGCCAACAAAGCCAAGCAAGTTTGGAACGCCCAATAACAAAACAGAAAGATGTTTTTTTAAGCACACGCTACTAATGCCCATAAAATTTTATGCGCAAAAATGGCACTCCCATGGGAATCATGGGCGACTTGTAAAGCGACAGAAAATATTTACCATCTAGGACAGAGCAGCAACTAACCGTCCTCACAAACCAGGGAAAAAGACTAAATCCTCAGACCCTCGACAAAATTAAACGAAGGCAATTCTCTACCTCAGGTCTCAAGCTAATTACTACGGCCTTAGAAGATGAGGCATGCCAGAGAGCTTTAAACGGCATAGCAGTAGAGTTTTAAATCAATCTGGTCGAGGAAAGAATTGATTCAACAAAAGTTTCTACGAATATGACTTTGGGAAGTTTCATGTTCTTGTAGCTAAGGCATGCTGTCGGCGAAATGTGATCTTCTTAACTAGAGGGCAAAATAGAAGGGACATTCTCGAGAGGTTTACTACCCAGAGAGCTGGTCTATTGCCAGTTTCGATTGTACAGTCGATGCATATAAATTAGTTGCTAATTATTTGCGATAATATAGCATTCCGGCACACGAACAACTTAATCAGTTAAAATCCTCACATTAAAATTACATCAAAAATTTCATATTAAACAATGATTATGACTCATGAAAACAAAGATATTGCAAGGTGTATTCTGGATGTATTAGTCAATTTATATTTGTCCTGAACGCTTAATTAATTGCCAAAATTGAAATTATTTTCCGAAATCCACTGATATCTTAATCACCTTTCTAACATTCTCTGATCCATTGAAGTTAATTAAATCGAGAATTAACGGCTCCACACCTTGATAATATTTGCAATTAACGATTATCTGAATGGTAAACGGCGAAAATTGAATTTGCAGGTGCTAATGCGAGCTAGCTTCATCAAAACCTCAAAAAGGTTCCTTTGGAAAAATTAGAGGTGTTTTCAGTAGAGTACATATTACTATTATTTATAAATATATAAAAGGTAAAATATACATAGCTAATAGTACAGCAAACATTTTAGTATATTAATCATTGTCATGAAGAGCGCACCCTAATATTTTATAACAATGGAACCGTAGCTCATCGTATCAAATATTTAGATGAGAGAAGGACGATAGTTTCATCTCCCCGCGCGACAAGACCTCAGTTCAAAAATAAACCCAAAATCTGCGCCCGCGACGGGATTCATGCCTGTGTCAATTTGATTGCCAAGACGGTCAGTTGCCGAACTGGCAATACGTTAAGGCGGTTACAACGATTTGCGTTTATGCTAAGTTTTACACGAAACTTGGCATGCATGTACTCATATGTAAGTTGTACAGATAGAAACGAAAAAATTTGCAAGTTACCGATTAGGTCTCTTGGCAATTAAATGCTATTTTAACTTGTAGTCTTATGGAGATCGACATATATTTCGTCACATATCGATGATATACTCACATATTTTCTCCTAAGCGCGAAAACATACGTTTCACATTATAGTAATGGTCCTTTAAAAATTTCAAGGTATCAGGCCGAATAAGCAACACGTATTTACATACTATTTTTTATACAATTCAGAATGCCGCGCCGTGAACTTAAGTCATAACAATGCTTAGATTGAGACAAATATTTTAAAATATAATTCTTGTATTGCTTTAGAAATTCAGTGATATTCGGAATAAAGATAGCTCATTAGAAAACAAAAGTAATGAGATTCTCTAGGACAAAGAAAGCAAGGCTGGTCAATAAAGTTAGAGGACACAAACTCGAGCAAGTACAGCATTTTAATTACTTAGGTAGTACGCTAGAAAAAAACGGGCATTGTAGCAAAGGCATATGGAAGAGAAGAGCGTTAGCTAAGATGGCGTTAGTACCAGAAGTTAGGAAGATGATGACGGGGACCTTGGGTAAGGATGTGAAGAAGAGGATGGTGAAGACCTCGATATGTAGCGTGGCGTTGCATGGAACTGAAACGTGAACGCTCAGATATGAGGACGAGAATAGGCTGCAGGAACTTGAGTTGTGGGTGTGGAGAAGGTGAGGTGAAGGAAAGGAAGACTATTTAGTTATTTTTTCAAATTTAATTAAATACACAAAACATTATTGTCTTTCATTAATTTTACACATGTACATGTCTCTGCTTTGTTAATGTGTGCCTACTTAGTTAGAAAAAGCGGCACTGCAACGCATGCCTGGCACAGCAAGTCAATAAAAAATATATATGTTATATGGCATTGACGAATACTGACTTGTAATTTTGTACTAAATTTATGTAACAACTTTTGTAAAAACTGACCATACTTTTTTCACTAAATGCACTTGGTCTTACATGGTATGCCCTAGATAAATAAACTTGTATCTATCTATCTACCAACACGTCGCCAGCAGACGTCTCATTCTTGCACATCTCCTTCATTCCCCTAATAACAATCAGGCACATTCTCCTTGACGTCGATCTTCCCTCTTAATGCTGGGCACAAGCCCCGTCTTTCGTGCGATGGGAAGTGAAAGTACTTGGCGCGGAAGATTGAGAGGCCGCAGGGAGAAGGGGAACGCAATGAAGGGGAAGAACGTTGGGAGAGGCGGGGGGTGGGGGGGACGGGACACTTCACTGCTGTGAAGATGAAAGGAAGACGAACGGCGGCAGCTCTCGAAAGAAAAACGTTTCGCCCTAAGGAAGACGGACCTTGATGAGAGAAATGAAGAGGAGATAGTAGGGCGGGAAGGAAAGTGGTTCAGGGGAAATGGTCCAGAGAGAGAAGAGAGGAGGGTTAAAGGGCACAAAAAAGTGAAAGAATACCTAATTTTTCGAAAAACCAAACATAAACCTCAAGGGTGTGTGGCTGGGGGGTGAATTTCCATCAACATCCATAACACTATGTCCTACTTATGCCACTAAAATTATGAGAAACGATGTGTAAGTAAAATCAGCCAATGAATAAATGATGAAAACACCAACTATGTTTAAATCCACAGAGTTTTCTATTGGTATAACTAGTTTAAACGCCACTGCGTTACCTGCATACCTGAAGATATCTGTTACCTGGATACTTGCACCAATAAAATACTCTGCGGATTTAAACATAGTTGGTATTGTCATTATTTACTCAGTAATGGACTTCCACAAGGTTACGCCTGAAAGGATTGAGTTCAAATTCTGCTAAATGTGCGATGGGGATAAAATGTAATCAACAAGTAGCAAATATACAAAAATTGTAGTAGGAACTGCGACAGTAAATGTATACTGTAACAATATAAATTCACAGGGATGCAAAATGTGTTCAAGAATAGTATGGGATGTTTTCAAGGGATTATCAAATCAATAGAGTAGCAATAAATAGAAATTAATTTTAAAAAGAACACTCTGTGTCAAAAAACATATTCATAAAACACCAATGGCACCCCTTATGGTTTCTAATCGTTCAAGAAAACCATAAGTCGTTCAATTAAATCTGTTCGTTCTACTTTATATTTTCCCAGTTCTTACTCATTATGTGACTCACTGCGGTATATCTGGATTCGTATTTAAAATAAAAAAACAAACTCATCCTACAGTTTCAGCTGAACAGAGATAAATTTTTATCGCCCCCATCCACTTGCATTCAAATAACACATCCTTACATTTATATGAATTTAATTTCACTGACTAATCACCGTGCCGCGAGGGAAGGCATTGCGTCATAGTTCCCCCTGAAAATCGACATTAACAAGGAGGTTTAGTTTTTTATCCGAGTCAATAGTGAGGTATAATGGTGAAAGCGTTACAATAGTTTAAAATAGTAGTATTACTAAATATTTTAGTTATATACAAGCAATAAGACGCAACGATAAGTGGAACGATTAACGCTGACATAATATTATAATAGATAATTCCATCATTTAACTTATACGCTTAAAAGGAGAAGGAAAGCCCTTGTTCCGTTCCGTTAGTTTATTGCTTTCCCGCGTCGGGGGCGTGGGTCGACCGCGTTGTCACATCGACGTCAACTCGGGACTTACAAATTCTTTTGCTTCGAGAAGGCAAGTTTTTTTAGAGTGAAGTATAGATATATTCCGTCAAAAAAGTTTAATTTGAAAATGCGTCCAATTCCCACAGGAGATGAGACTCTCACATGGAAAAAATACACCGTCGTAGGAATTTTAGACTTCCAAAGAAACGCCTTTTATCTCTAACCACAACAGCACAAGCTCGACGGTAAACCACAACACAACGCTCGATTGGTCGAAGTTCTAAGAAAGCAACTCAGAAGAGAGGTCGATTATTACACTAAGGTCAAGGTTATGAATAGGAGAGCGACTGGGCGCTGGTGGTGAAGTAAAGCGGACATGGGATCACACAGACGAAGATTACATACACCGAGGGAAAGGTATCGGTCGCAGCACGGTTTCCGCGGAATTAGAGTCAAGGAGACGTCCGTTTCTTTGAAGCCATAGCGTCTTACGTGGGGGGGAGGAAGGCCAACGCAAGAGAGGGAAAAGGCGAGACGGACGCGTCTGGAAGGGCAAAAAAATAAAGCGAAAGGAAAATTCCTTTGGGGGACTTCAGCGTGGGGATTATTACCCCAGCAACCTTGCTCCCGGCAATATTCGAAATGACTCGAAATGACAGCGTGCTCTCACGCTAAGATTACGCGCCAAAAAAAATGAAACGCGCGAGCGTAATGATTTCGTGGATTTCGTTCTTTATCGAGTTTCGCATTCTTCTCTTTCGTCTTTTTCCCCGTGTCACACGACGTTGGCAAGAACCCGCAGAAAAGTCATGATTTGGGATTCAACGAAGTGTCTTTCGTAAAAGTTAAGCCATCGAAAGCGGAGAAAGAAGATAAGCTCCTTAGGGTGAAATGCAAATGTGATATGAAGCACCAAAAAGTAGTGTCCTGATGCAGCATTACCACGTGATACGTCTCAACCCTAAATGCATGCATATTGATCAAACCCATTCGTAAGCTTGTGCGATATCTAAGAATGCAAGAGGCGACAAATGATGCAAATTTTACGCTGTTAAATTTAATTAAGTTATAACGACAATTAATTCATAAGCATAACGGTCTGTACGTCTACAATACACGAACAACCTTGCCTTCTCTGATAAGGGTTAAAATATAATATTAATACGCGTAACCTTTCCTTTAGAGGGTAATATTAGTTTTTTTAATGGAAAGCTCATGCCAAACTGATGATGGTCGGTACTAATGATAAATACGTCAAGTTAGCAGTATAGAAATACTTAAAATGGACAGATTTTGACGCTGCACTGAAAAAGACGCTACCCTGTCGGATTCAATTTGGCGTCACTAGGCAGTAAATACTGTTACATGTCATTTAAAATCTTAATCTTTGAGATATTTTAAGGAACATGCACTATATCATTTTCCACATATTTATTGAAAACGAATTTGCATGGTTTTCCATAATCTCTCTAACGCTCAATCCACCTTATTTCTGGAGCTCGTCTGTACAAAAGAATGGAATATACTTATGCACATGAAATTGGCCTTTAACCAACCACAGTTCACTTCTCTTGAGGCCACAGTCTATTGAATTTTCTTTTTTAATCAATTGTGCAGGTGTGCGAGTCTCGACAGGTCAGCTCCGTTGCTAATTATATATATATGCACACAGATACTACCAGGTGATGTCACCAAACATGGCAACCTGTTTTTTTAACACAAAGATTTTTATAAAGATGTTTTGAGCGTAACCAACGAGACGTAGTTTAAGTACATCATGATGAAAAATAAATTAAATAGTGCAACCTACGTTATGATGTCTTAACCTCTTAAACGCTTCTTACGGTTTTATTAAATTTATGATAAAGAACTCCTGGTTTCTTTTTGATAGATTTGTTCAGGGTAAAACTAGATTATGGGATTCTATTCCTTTTAATCTAATTTTTTTCTAAAACAAAAGCTATTTTTTGGCGTATGGAATGTTTCACCGCAGTTTGGAATAGTTAAAGGAATAATTTGACACTAGATATCAATCGAAAGCTTTAATCTTCAGCAAATGAATCGCCAGTTCAAAACCCTATTTAGTCCGTTATCATCAGTAAACACTCTTTCCACGTCGCTTCTTGTCCATGAGAAACACAAAAGAGGCGCTATTGCAAAAGAAACGAAAGAGAAAAATGTCGCGTGATGCCCATTTCCCAATTATGGCGCCCGAGGAGTTGACAGGAGGAAGCCACAGAAGAGCACAAGCGCAAAAATGAGAGTATTCAGAAGGGAAAAGAATCGAGGAAAACCCTTCCCCCCTCCCCAAAGGGAAACCTACAGAGCTCAAGGCTCCCATTCGTAAACCAAGTATTTTTTGGCAAAAAAACACAGAACTCTGTGAAAGAATGCAACCATCATCGTTCCCCTCGAGATCTGAGAGAGACCCCAGGATAAGAAAATAATGGAACCCTAAATTTCTGCTGACTACAATAAAATACCTTTAAGTGTATCTCCATTTGGTCGAAAAAATACGCTATATAACTTTGTCTAATCTAATAATAGGTATGTCATAAATACCTGAGAACACCACATCTCTGAAATAAGCAATGCTTCCTCAAAACAGTGTACAGAATAAAAACAAATAACATTCGGGAAGAAAAGAAACAAACACAACACTTTTTGAACGTCTCACGACTGAATATTTTCTCGAGTATAGCAGACTGATAAATATGATTCCCTAAAACGAATTAAAAAAGTAAAAACTAAAATTGCTATAACCTTGACGAACTTAATTGACTCCAAATACATCAATAGAGAAAAATAACGTGGGTTCCTCCATTACAAGTTACCCGTCAAAGTGCAGCTACATCAACATACTGCACAGCACCACAGAGTCACCGAAGAGGCTTGAGTTAGCGGGTGTAACAACACCAGCACAGAATACAAGGTTCCGGAACGGCAATAAAGAAACACTAATCTTATTACATAAGTTAACCGCTACAAAAAACCGCTGAAAAATTCATCAGTGTTAAAGTTCATTGAGTTAATTTCCCGTTATGCATAAATTCCTCCACATCTATCCCAAGACATTTTTCAACGTGTGTTATTATTCAAAGGGTGTTATTATTCAACGTGTAAAGTTAAAATTCAGTTATCTGACCTAGCTACTGCTATAACATTACCTATCGCTTGAACTTATTAAGGCTCGCTTAGTCCCTTCAACGGATACAATAAAACCGCAATTATTTGCGATTTTACTCCCAAGTAAAATCTCCAACATCCAGAGACTCCAATTACATATAACTAATGAAAATGAGGAATAAAATCTTCGTCTATGCCTGTTCTTCATAACATAAAATACTACAGTGATAGCTAAATTTTTCAATTACGTACCTTTGTGATGGATTACTGTGTCCTGGCTGTATAATTTCGAGCCAACATCAACCACAAATTATAGAGCCTTTACGTTAAAATTTTGTTCACTTAGAGTTATCGGTTTAGTATGATAAATTAGACTCGATTACATGGCGTCTATTATTGAACGCACAACGCATTAACAACGGTTTTCATAGCTAAAAATTATTAATCCCGAGATAAGTAAAACGGGCCAAAGAAGCAGCATTTGATGAAACGATAAACTACGAAACATAAAAAAATTACCAACATCCTTTCGTCACTTTCTTTTACGTTTTATAACGATACTGTTTACATCACATATTCACTAAAATAAAACCTTTAAAAACGACTGACGACAACTAGGAGGTCAGGACTGAGTCAAATAAACATAGCCGACAAAACAGCAAATTCAAAAACTAAAAAAACAGAGCAATTGAAAACAATGGTCAAAAATATGCAAACAATCTTCTACTCAATTTAATGTGCAAGAAGGAACTCGGATGCAACCGAGAACATATTGGACGCGTTGTTCACAGAATAAATATTCGATAAACGAAAATAGAAAGTGATTTGAAAAGGAGAAGCGTATAATGCACACAACCTTCAGGGTAAATTCAGCAAATTTAACATGAAAAAACATGGAGGCGCCGGGTATCGATCCCGGTACCTCTCGCATGCTAAGCGAGCGCTCTACCATCTGAGCTACGCCCCCATTTAATACATACAGCATAGAAGTTTCTTGATACCCTCTCAAGCATTTCGAGTTGGCTTGGAATGGGGAGAAACTCTAGTGACCTCCTCAGTGATTTACAGAATCGTAAGGAGGCAAGTTCCGGCGCAAAGTTCAAGTGAGATATTAAACGATACGTGGTGCGTATTTTACATTCATTTTTAAGAAAGAAATTTATTACTCACTGTTATAGCCATTAAAAAATCGCAACGAACCAAAAATTATGAGGAATAATCGTCGGACGGTAAGAAAGAAATCCGCTGATTAATACATGTGAGTATATTTAGTTGATCCGTGAGAAGTAAAATCGTACAAATGAAGTTTATGCGTCGATACTACGGTTGTTAAATGACTCAATCGATGGTGGTAGTTTGAATGAAACGATAAAAACCCTCTGAAATTTTGAATGGAATCCCCTATTTACCCATATTACTTTAACAATGAACAGCCAAATTAGGTTTAGATATTAGAGATGATATCCACTAGACTTTTTTTACAAATCCGATTCCCAAACTCCTTACCATTTTAGTCTTTACATCAATATACGTCCTTCCTCCATTCATTCCATCCCTAAAATAACCTCTTACCCCTCCCTGTTTACCTAAAATCCCTTTGCATTATGACCTTCATTTACCATGTGCCTCTGAAAACTGTTTAAATTTTCCAATAAAATTCGAAGATGGTCTCAACTGTGACTGGAGAAAAATATCGCTCAAGCCACCTTATTTTTAAGTTTTCTACCGCTTAAGGTAGGTTTTGCTGAATGTCAGAGAATCACCCCACGGTTTTCTACACATTCAGGGACCTATCTACCTCTACTGTATCCTTTTTTGCCATATGATCTACCCTTATTCATCCCGTCCAAAAAAACCTATTCTCTTTCTTCCCCTTCCCCGCTTGCACAACATCCTTCCCTCTTATCACACTCTTGAGCAACCCATCGCCCCTTATTACATCCTCCAGCCACCTACTCTGCTGATCTCGAATTTAATTGAGAAGTTTCTTTTCCTCGCCCACCATCTCTAAAGAGCATAGTTCATGCCATTAAATAAAGGTTTATAAAAGTTTCAGCATGGACGGGAATATGAAGGAACTAGGGTCTCAGACGATAACTACAGGTGTAGAAGCCTTTCCAAGCAGGTGTCTGCGCTGACATTTTTTCATGTTTGGCGCAGAGCGAGTTCCAATGCCCTTTGATGTGCCATCTGCTCCAATCAGACGGAAAGACGTCTTCGTTGTAGTTCACCTGCGTAACAATGTGCGCCAGACGAAACTTAAGACTAAGAGGAAATATGTAATAATATCGACAGATTTTCTTCCATATTTTAGCTATTTGTAATGATTATGAGAAAAGGATAATATTCATTTGGAGTCTAGCCTTACAAGAGACGAGATCATCTTCTTCATAAAACTTATACATCGCCCCGCCATTCTGTAAACTCTACAATGCTCAGGTTTTTTAGTCGAATTTATTATTTTTAGTTAGTCGACTGACTTACATGTGCGCTCGTGTGTTCTCATCCACTACGGTATGAACTATTTTGCGCTAGGCTGTGCCGTATGTCCCAGAGTGCGGCACTTTTGAAGGTCCGCGCCGTTTTTCCGAGTGCCGCGTAGGAGCAGAGCCACCTGGTAGGAGGCGCTGGGGGAGAGAGGATTTTCGCTTGGATTTTCGTGGCTCGTCGCCCGAGGAAATCTAGTTGGTGACCTTAGGACGGGGTCCGCTCTCAGACGGCTGCCAGACTCAGTACGGACAAGGGTGTTTAGTTTAAATTGTGTGTGGTGACTTAGCACATCCCAGTTTATACGCAGTGTGCCTCTCTGCATGTATTTATCTACCTGTATTATATCTTTATGTCTTCTGAGAGGGAATTGCGTAGGCGTGGTGGCTCGAGTACTGGCTAACCGTACGGGCGGCCAGGGTTCAAATCCCTGCAGAGGAGGATATTTTTTAGAGGAAACACAATCCCTACTTGAGTCTTGTGGAGGGCACTTAAAAAACAACACTCCGTCTGTCAGATGAGAAGTTGAACCGTAGTCCCCTTGGAGCCTTTCGTTAAGAGCAGGCTAATGCCGACGCCGGGTTTCTATCCACCCTTCCTCTCTTACCTGTCCTCTATGGCGCAAATGAACATAGTTATCGTTCGTCTCCACTAAATCCAGTCCAGTCCATGTCTTCTGAGGGGATTACTTAAAATTAAGTGCGTTATGTAAAAAGTGACTTGTCAATCCACGGGTACTTTTCAAGGGGATTGCAAAAGCACCCATTGAACTATTCTGCGCCAGGTGAATGGAAAGCACCCATAAGTAACACCCTCTCCTCCTGAGAATGGAGAGCACTCCCAGGAGAAGAGAGAAAGGCGCAAAGCAGCGAATGTTTCCAGAGGGAAGTCGAGACGAGGAGGTTACGCAGGAGCGAGTGACTTCGCGCCGAAGGATGGTAGCTGAAAAAAGGTGAGAGAAGTGAGGAGTCAGTCTCGCCGGGTGGTCAGTTTTTACGAGTGGACTGACCAGAGCACTGTAGGTCATGGGTCAATACGTAACGGTTACCCACCGTCTCTCGTTTGACCAGGGTGGAAAAGCGAGAGGGGGGTGAGTTGCACCACCTTGAATTTGCCCCACAAAGAGACTGGCTGGTGAGATAAGCTCTACAACCGTTGGCGGAAGGAGGGAAGAGAGACTGGGCGACGCCTGGCCGAGCTCAAACGAACAGGTTGACGACGATGAATTTTCGGGGTTGTCGACCGCCGCGCTAAAAGTGTGCGAGAAGAAATGCAATATGGGAGAAAAAATGCATAAATTTTACGGAACTCGATATACTATTGATGTTGGATAAAATCATGAGAATTAAATAAGGGAAATAGACTGCATCGATATCTACGGAGTAACGTGCAAGCCACCTCCAGCGTGATTAGCACCGGGTTATTCCAGGTTATGCATTTGCTGGAGAAGTACTGAACAAGAGTGTTTCAAAGCGACACAGAGAATATTATTTTGACGCCGCACCACATTTCTAGGTCCGACAGAAGCGAAAAAATAAGAGAGATACATTAACGAATAGATAGGTACAAAAAAGCGTTCTTTCCACGTACAATTAGTGACCATTATAAAACCTGAGCTCCACTTAAAACATTCCCATAACATACTTCACAATTTTCAATGGTTCAAAGATTAAAAATTGCTAAGGAAGATAAAATAGCATCATCACAGGATATGCCGCGAAAATATCTTTCAAAACCTTATCCTTTACAGACTGGTGTCCTAACACCCCCTGCCACACGCCCATACGGCGACTCGCAGGGTAGTATGTAGACGTAGATTCCACGACAGGAATGAAATGAATTTACAGGATTAGTCTCAAGGGAACACTAGGCATTTAGAATGGAACAATTCAATACCTAAGATTTTAGTTTCTGGGAAAACACGTTTGAAAACCTATCAACTTATATGCCTCATTTTTTTGGACCACATGAATGAATCTCCTGACGGTTCGGAATTTTGGGCAACACTCCGGATTGAAAATTTTGCAATTAGTGTAAGTTATTTTCGCTAAATTTATGGTGAATGATATTTCAAATTAAAGAATATAGTTTAATTTCAAATTAATCACTAAGGCTGATGCATGAAAATGTCAACCAGAATACAGATTTCTCTCTGGTAGCATTACCGATACAAATTCACCCTCATGGTAACAACACCTTATAATGATTAATTGCTTTTATAAAATTTTTTAAGTCTTATTTCATTCAGCAGCTCAAAGAGTATAAATTGCCAAGGAAGACAGAAAAGCATCATCAGAGGATATATCGCAAATAAAGAGGGCTCACTGAAAGGTGCTTAATGAATTAGCAAATAATTGAAGAGGCATGGGGGTTTTCGTTACCGTTGGGCATACGACCATTCCTTGAGGAGTTGGAGAATGGAAGCTATTGCTGGCCTTTTCCCGCCTAATGACGGCCACCGGAAGGATGAAGAGCAACCGACCGACGACCCTCCGCCGCGCTTTTATGCGTTTCCAGCGGGGCGTGGAGGGAGGGCGCATCGCCGCCACGGTCAGCGGTCTCCAGCCGCGCTCGCTGCTAGCCGGCTCAACTCATTCTCGGACGGACGCCACGTACAGATTCCCGTCGGTTAAGAGGGGAGATGGTAACGCAGGTGAATTTGAGATTACACTGAAACGGTGGGTTGAAAATGCCGATTCTTCACAAAATAGCATAAAATAATCAGAATAACGTAAGAAAGAGCCTCAGGTGTAACTTCGAGGAAATATCGTATATCCATATTGATAAACATAAAATAACTCAGTAGTATTCCCACACTGTTTTAATGAAAACCGAATGCTTTCGACACTTTATGTCCTTGTACCTTGATAATGACATATCGTGTCGAAATCATGGTCGGTTTTCATATAAACAGTGTGGGAATTACTACTGCGTTCCTGCTTGAGGTATTCGCAGCGCGGTAGTACGGGTGACTTCATGGCATCCGGGTTTCGCTGCGTTGCGTTATCTTGGAGATGACGTTTCATGACCAACACAGGCCACATCTTCAGATCAACGCAGGCCGCATCTTCAGACCAGGTCCGTAGTTCAGACCAGTTCAGTTCAGGTTCGCACCTGATCTGAAGATGTGGCCTGCATTAGTCACGGAACGTCATCTCCAAGAGCGAAACCCGAAAGCCATGGAATCACCCGTAATACTGAGTTCTTTTATTTTGGCCAATATGGATAAACAGTATAAATTTGGTAAGAAGATTCTCGCAGCGTCATTTACCAATAAAAAACCATCATGCTTTCGGGATTTGCTGCTTGCTGTCCATTTCTAAATAAAGAAGGGTATCGTCGACGTTCCTGATGACACTCAACAGTGCGAGTAGAAATACGTTCGGTTCTTAAGAAGCGGACAACACGCATAGAATCCAGAAAACGCAAATTTTCATTAACTATAGTACAATTAAAGAGTGTTGACTTTTTAATTCATTTTGAGATCCTCTCACTAATGTAGTGCCAATTGCTCGACATGAAATGTAAAAGTTTTCTGATTATTTCGGTTAATTTTTCTTCAGATGTTAGAATTGTATCTTCCTCCGAAATTTCCAGCGTTTGAACAAAGGAGTCACTCAAGCTAAATGAAAGGCATTTAGTGGGCGGAAGGAAGGTTGGGCTTTTCTCACGTTGAGCTAAGCAGGATAGTGAGCGGGTCGAAAACATCTTATATATTACATAAGTACTGAACTAATTTCACTTCTGAGGTCCTTTTTTATTATTGTTGGGCGGAGAATCTTACTTTGACTACCGCCGCGGATGTATGCTTCAGTTAGTGAACTATAGAAGACCGTATAACAATTCTTTGCAGTGAAGTTTACCGTAAGTTGACAATTTTAGTAAACCCTTACCGATATCCAGCTAAAACTGCATTTTTCTACGTTTTGTCTGGAGTCTATGATTATATACTTAATTGATGAAATTATTATATTTTATTATTATTACAGATTATATACTATATTGATTAAATACACTAGGGCATTAGGCCAATTTATACTCCCTAGGACATTAAATTACGTGTATTATACGTCCACATGTAATATCAGTAGCCTCCGTGGCGCAATCGGCTAGCGCGTTCGGCTGTTAACCGAAAGGTTGGTGGTTCGAGCCCACCCGGGGGCGAATATTTTTTTAGTACTATGCAAGCAGCGAAGATTGGAAAGGTTTTCAAGGCCGTTAATCCGGCCGACAAATCTGTTAATTTTACCCTAAAAATTTCTCCTGCTACAACTAGGATGAGAATCACTCTCAGACCGTCGACTGGGGTCCAGAAATACAATATTTTATGTAAATTTCAACCCGATCTATTTACTTCCGTCAAAATTTCCTGTAAGTCGACATACTGCGGTAGGTTAATTTTTATTTTAAATAGTTTTTTTTGGACAGTGCTTATCCCAACGTCCTCATTTCTGGCATATCGTTCTCTTTTCCCTAGGACAGCTATCCGCCATTAGATCCCTCTTAAAATCCTTATATCGCTTCCCTCTAATTTCATGCAGAATTCCTATCCTCTTTCTTCCTCTTCCAACCTTCGAGTTTTCCCCCTCTGTTGCCCTCTTCAACATACGGTAGATTAGATCATAAGAATCATATTGGGTAAATTGACTGCAGAATAGAGAGGTTTAAAATGTCCTTTTTCTCGCGATCGGCAGAAGACCATAATAGCTGCCAATAAGACTAAAAACTAAGATTGCCGATAGGTAGCGTAAGCAATTAGATGATTTTTTTTTCAAAACGCTTTGTTCTCAATCCCCAACTATTATGTATAACTCTTTTACCTTCTGTATTTATGTAGTTATAAAATACATTTATACTCATGGTCTCAGAAACATAGGTAGCAATTCGTGAAGCGCCGGTTGCTATAATTTCACCTACTGAGATATATTTTCCTATTTTTGCCAACGAATTAACAATCGTAGAGCCTTTACTTTTTGTAGGTTATAGAACAGTTCTTAAGGAAAAGATTTGCAAATTGTTTTACTTGGAGAGTAGAGCTTTAAGGAGAGAAACATGGACAGTTAGGAGGAAAGAGGAGAAATATCTAGAGGGATTTTAAATATGGCAATGGAGAAGATTGAAAGGAATGAAATGGAGTGATTAAGAAAGAAACGAGGACTTGCTGGCTAGGATAAATGAAAAAAGAAATATTATGAGATCAATAAGAAAGAGGAAGGCGTACTGGATGGGACAGGTTTACAGGAAATATTGTCTGCTGAAAAGAGTATTAGAGGGAAAGATCGAGGGAAATAGAGGAAGATGACGAAGAAATAATATATTATGAATGGAAGGAGTTACGAAGATCTGAGGGAGACAGCACAGGATATACGAGCATGGAGGGAGCAGTTCAATTGAAACCTGTTTGAAGACAGACTCGCCCTTAGAAGAAGACGAGCAGAGCATATAGATGAAAACCTAAACCTATCAACACGCCTGTGAGGTTGCTTTAAGGGAAGTGTGGGCGTAACTTAAAAAAAAATATTTGGAAAGCAAGGAATAGGAAGAATACAAATTAAGGATGGCCCAAGAGGAGACAGAAGATATTAGGAACTCATGAGAAACTTGACGGTGGGTAAGCATAGGCATGGCTATTGACGCATGAGTCCCCGGAACTCACATTAAAAAAATTACTTATTCACCTAGACTGGAAATATCCCTGAATATCATGCTGAGTATTCTTTAGTCTATGATTTAGTTACGAATATTAACCACATCGGAAATCAAAACATTCAAGTGATGGTCCACTAATATTTTTATTATTTACGACCCGGGTTTCGTCACGTAATGACTTCTTCAGGTACGTCACGTAATGACACCTGAAGATGTCATTACGGACGAAACCCGGATCTTAAATGATAAAAATATTAGAGGACCATTACTAGAATGTTTTGATTTCCGATATGGAGAGGTTCCACAAAGTGAAGCCTGAATTTATTAGGAATATTAACCAACCAACCGAATTTCTAGAGGATAAAATAGGAAATTTATGGGACTTGAATCTAAAAACAGGTAAATAATTCTCTGGATACGGTCATCTCTCATCTTTCTGACCTGCAGGGATACTTGAGAAAAAAGAAGGGGCGGTCTAAACCACAAGAGTATCTACGGTCGTGAATTTGCTTCATTTTTCTGAGTACCAGTCCATAGAATATCCCGAGTATAAAGAGCCTTTTCGGGGCTCTTGACGATCAGAGAGAAAATAAATATATGTATGCCTAAACAAGCCAGTCAGTCGACAGAGAGAGGGGTTCACGAGAGGGTCTTGAAGCGATCGCCACGGAGTTGTGCTCAGTTAAATAAACAGAAGGGCAACGAAATGTGCTAAAAGGGATCCAACAACCAACCGAGGCGTCTTTCTTGCATAGAAGGGAGGAGAGCAGGAAGATATGTCCTGGAGGGGGTGGGTGGGCATATAAAGGCCATTAACCACTCAAGCTCACGTTATAATAATTCCCAGACGGAAGAAAGGGCGAGGGTGAGAGGGAGAATGAAAGGGTAGAGAAACGATCCTTCAAGGTCCAAGCGTGAATTGAGGAACAAAAAAAACCAGCGTCTTAGATGAGTCTTTGCCGCAACAATGCATTATAGTGGGAACAGAATGAAAGGAACATTTAATGGGTTGCGCGAAGCACGATATGGACCAAGAAGGGGAGAGGCCGAGGAAAAAGACTCAGAAAGCATTAGTGGAATAACATCAAATGCTCACGTGAGCCAACTAAACTCTGATTGTAGCCGAGGAATGCTTAACTCCATTCGCTGACGTTATCGCTATGAATGAACAGACGTGACAGCCTTACATCCTCTTGCTGTAACTCTCAGCGTCAATTGATCTTTTTTTACCTCGGGCGCTAGGACCTCCCACCGGTTTTAGCCTCTTAAAAAGCCGTGTTTTTACCATCCATGTACCCGCACGAGTGGGCTAAAGAAAAATGGGCGGTTTTTCTGTATGATTTTAAAGTTATTCTTCGGTTACGTACGAAAACAGAATACAATTGCCAAATTGACGATTCTACCACACACATAAACTGCCATTATTTCTCTTTGGCATGCCAAACATTCACCATGATTCACTATGATTCATCACAGGGGCCATGGCATCACAAGGTGGAACTCCTTCGTGATAAATTTATAATGAACCCATTCACCGTCAAAAGTGCGTCGAGTAAACACCAAAAGTTGCGCCAATGCATAAATGGGTGGCAAGAAATAGTCGCTGTTCCCATTTAGAGAATTTGTTCACGCAACTGTCCAGTCACGTACTTGCGCGGGGACATGCATATTATAATCACGCCCAAACAGTTAAAGATGATCTTCTATCTTTACTAGCTCCTTCCATTTAATTGTAGTTAATCTACGCTATTCTTCTATGACATCGCTTATTTACCTTTTTCTCCAACAGATAGAGACGAGAGAGAAAGAGCAAGTAAATAAAAAAATATAAAAAGCAGAACCGGAAGCTGAATTCATGCATTTGGAGCCTGATTTCCCACAAAAGACTAATTATTTTACTTTTTCAATTTTTATATGGAAAAAACACTGAAAGGGAATGGCACTACTGATACTTCTAGTAATAATTAACTCAATCTGAGTAAAAATACATGAATATGAGAATGTATATGTATATGCAAATAGGGTATATAATCTTGGTATAAATGTAGTTATCGTATTCTTACGTTGTCGTGGAGCCCGCTGACAAGTCCTTGGGACTTGGTGGGGCCGAAATGGATATGAAGTTTGAATTAATATGTATGTAATTAATAAATAAATAAATGCTTAATCATGTTTACAGGAGTAGGAAATATACATTCCAGTATTTATCGAAGCCAAAAATGGAACCAAATTCATTTCATTCCATCTTAGGCACTAATTCGACGACACAAGCAAGTCCGTGGAATTTGCTAAACGTCAATAAACAGATAACGCTTTAATGACCTACAAACATATCCCACCATCAACAATGATATAACTGGTGTAACCAGCAGAAGAAATGACTGACTAGATCATGAGAAAGCGTACATTCATTTCTACCATGCGTCGTGACTCCCCTAATCGGTTTGTGACCACGACTGCCATTATGTTCCATGGGATTAAATGCTCAAACGGCGTGGTCTCGTTCCTAAAATTGATAACTGGGTAACTCCGAGAAACTTCTCACACGCAGGATAATGGTCTCTCGTAAGCTGATTTTCACAGGCTACAAAGCCACTCGTTTACGAGGGAACTATTCCCACTGCATTAAATTCACATAACTGTTGTAATAATTACTGTTGGGCAAACATTTTCCTCTGCTTGGCCCGTATGCACTGAGTCGGGCATTCAATGTTTGGCCATGGAAAAGCCCGTCAGGGAGTTCATGAACACTGATTAATTCGGAATCCTACTTTTAGACGCCATGATAAAATACGACCCCTCTTAAGAAAGAGACTTATGCCAAAATTATTATTATTTGGGTAGTCTACCGGTTAAGGTAGTTTTAAATGGATGAAGGTAAAATCCTTTAGACTTAACCAAGCGGAGACCTTAATCTACTGTAATTATTTCATCCTTCATCTCAGCATAAGTCCGCCATCTGTTCATCCTATCCAAAAAAGACTATTCTCTAAGTCGGTCCTTCCGTTCAGTCAATGGAACCGTTCGTTCGCGAACGACCCTCCTCTAATCCGAATTATGGAAACTGACGATGAAGAATAGAAATTATGAATCCACTCAATTGTACGGTGAATGTATTTAAAAAAATTCTATTAATGAACGCCATTATCGTAATCTGTCACAGCGAGGAATTGAGAGGATTCAAAAAGGAAAAAATGAAGTTCGTAACACAAGATCCAGGATATGAATATAAAATACCTACCTTGCTCCGACATAAAAAAGAAAAAGACAACGGCCGCAAACGAGAATGATGAAAATGTATGCATAGTGGATGGACTAATGCCAGAGGGCAAACTGATCAAAGCATTATCCTCCAGTTAGAGGTTTTTGATAAACTTCGGGACGCCACAAAAGACCTCGTTCATCCTCCCACCAGATTCCCGCCCTTTTTTCTCTCCCGTCCCGCCAGTTCGATTTAATGGGACTTCGCCCCCGAAAAGCGAGCATCATCGTCCGCGACCTGAGGTGAAAAATTGAAAAGCATCGTCCACGACGAAAATTAAGGTCAGCGACTAAATAATTTCTGATCTGCGCCCCTCTCTTCCCACCAGCCGCACTCGACCTGCATAGCGACGTTGAATATTTCCCGGAGGAGGACCCCGAATCGGCCATTCAATTTTTCATCGGCCTATTAACCGCTACCAACCATCCTCCCACGACACCCCTCCCATTACTTATCTCTTTTAAGGTGGTTAGAGCACGAATCGTGAGTCGTCGAGTGCACATTTTAAATAAATTTTCAAGTAAGCAGAAAAATATTTCTTGGAACACACAACATTTAAGTAAAAGTATTTATGCGTTGGAAATAACATTATATTTTTTAATCAATGATATAATAATTGTCGATTACATCAGTTAATGTGTATTACTCATTGAGTATTTGCAATTTGAAAAGAAATAAAACAAATAGTCGCGGGCTTATCTGTGAGGACACTTAAAATTTTCATGATAAAAGAAAAAATAAAGTAGGAAACTCGAAAATTACGGCGACCCTTTGAAATCTGAGTTGGCTTGGTTTGGATGGATAAAAAATGATGGATAAAAATGTTTTATTTTTCCACTTCTTATTACAATTATCAAAAAGGCTCACGATCATAGGACCCTTGCTGGTCAAACAAATCTAACATACTCCCCCGTGCGATGCGAATTCGTGCACATTGGGTTATGACAATAAAATTGGCGTCCAGCGCAACTGCCACCATGTTTCGCGACGACCGTAGGCTGGTCAAGCGAATGAAGTAGCAGCAACTCCGAGGCGACGGCAAGAAATGCGGATGGGAGGGGCACGTCCAACTTTACGTCGATAAAACCATCGTCTCGTGCGGACGAATTAAAAAAAAAAGCCAGAGACGATTTTTTTTCGGGGTCGCTTTACGGACGCTGAATGGCCAATGGGAATTTATGGCGACTCCCCAAAATTGGAGGAAGTGAGAAAGTGAGAGAGAGAGAGAGACCGACCGCCACATTTCCATATTAATGCGGTTTCTTTCCAGCCGCGTCCAGGGGTGCAGATTCGACTAATTCCTGTCCGAGGTTCAATTTGCGTCAGGATTGTATCCGGCCACTCCCCTCCCTTGAGCAGCAAATACACAATAAAAGACAAAAGACAGATGACTTTTTTTTCCCAGAGAATCATCGCTCGCTTCCCTGGTCGTCTCCGCGTGCCTTAACACATCTTATTGCCGGAGCGGGCCGAATTTTCCCTCGTTAGCGCGGGACGGCGTCAGGCTGGACGCAGCAAATACGTACACATCCCTCCATCATGCACGCTCGCTCATGACGGAAGAACAAGCAATTTAATTCCCGAGAGGAGGTCGTAACGTGTGCCTTGTGTCGCGCAATCACTAAGGGAAAATGTATATCATTTCTAGAGCAGCAGAGCAAGTAAGGATCAGGGAGCCGGCACTCCTCGTGGGGCAATTAGCAAATTTCACCATGCCCTGATTTTTAAATATCAACGCGACACGGAAAAAAACAAATGAGAGGTGATTTTTCTAGCTTTATTTAATTTACAGACTGTGAATAAACACGAATAGTCGTGAAAAGCTGAGCAAAGTTTTTACTTCCTCGTGTTTCGGCAGCGTGATTTCATAACGACATACAAACGACAGGCAGAAAAAATAGAAATAGTGGTGATTTACATAACTTTATTTGACGCATAAAGTGTCACTTAACCACAAACAGCCAGGTAAATTTACTTCCTCCTGTTTCTATAATGTCGCGATTTTTCCCACTTTTTCATAGGTGAAAATAGCTAAAGCAATGGACAGAGCAAGGACAAAGGCAAGGCAAAATAGAGGGAAAAGTCCCCAGAGGAAGACCCAGGAATAAGTTCATGGACCAAATAAAGAGAAAAGTACATAGGAGGAGATACCAGGAGGTAAGGGAACTAGCATTAGATAGGGAAGGGTCGAGGGCTGCAGTCAACCAATCTTAGGATTGAACCACCAACAATGAATATGATAGACAAAGGCTCCCCTACTTTATAACAGCCATTTTTTATCTTTTCCGAATCACAAAAATATTTTAACGTGAATCCATTGCAGAGCATGCAGTTTTTTCTTTCGAGAGCAAATAAAAAAAACACGACCATGGGTACCTTGTATCTGTTTAAAATACAGTATCAGATTATCCTCTACTATACTCCTACCTGAAAATCAACAAACCACCGACAGTCATCAAATGATGACATAATTTATTAATTAGAGGCGAAATGTCCGCATACTACTCGGTATCTATCATATCTGAGATTGCAAAGGATGCATTTAAGACGCCCAATTAGACTGAATTTGTGAACTGGCAATAAGGTATATCTCACTTTATTTATTTTTGATGTAAATAAAAAGACGGAAAAAAGGAGAAGTGGCATGTTTGTGTTTTTTACTGTGGAATTTTATGTTACTGAATTTTATTGACTTTTTTGTCAAGATATTACTGTTTTTGACCTTTTTTCAATTACCTCTAACCATTTAGAATAATAATCTATGGCTAATAAGTAAGTTTTGCCAGCTATCTCTGCAATATCAACTCCTATTTTACTAAACGCCAAAGAAGAGATATCACGCGACAATAGTGGTTCTTTGGGATTTTTAGACTGGTATTTAGCACAGGATTCACAACTCACAAACTGTTCATATTTTAGATTCATATTAGGTCAGCAGACCAACTTCCGTGCCTTTGACTCGCTCTTACATATCTCTGTGTGTTCTGCATCTAATGATGTAAAAGCATCATTCTGAAGAGACTTAGCAATAATGAGTTTATCTCCAAGCATAACTATGTCTTCACTACAAATTATTTCATCCTTAAGTTTACAGTACGGCCGTAGTTCATAAATCTTTTCTTTTTTAAATGATATTGGCCAACGAATAATAAAACTTTCAAAAACTAAATTATTATAGCATCTTTCTTTGTAGCCTCCTTTATTTTTTGCAGTCTTTTCTCGCATACTTCTAAGATCGTTTCTCTCCAACGCGACTGAAATAATTCAACCAGATGAAATTATAATGGCGATTCTAAAAAACCATCACCCTGAAGATAAATCAGCCATGACTTCATACTATTAATTCTTAAAATGACCTCTTTCCTCCTCTAAATTGGGATCAAATATTTCTTCGCCAAGCAGTAACGTTAATTCGTCTCGATTGGCAGCACGTTCTCGGGAGCAGAGTCTCAAAGCATTAACGCCGCCGCGAGCAATAAATCTGATACTCGAGAGCATGGAAGTATTACATGTGTCGATCGTAGCACATCTCCAAACGCAAAGTCATTTCAAGCAATTAACCGACTCCCGAACCTATCACTCGCACGAATACGCTGCGTCAGCCAAAGGTGATGATCGGGGTAAGCAAGAAGAGTGTGAGGGGCAAAAACGTATACGCTCTTCCCTCGTTCAATCACGTCTTTAAAGAATAAAATGCGAATTCATAATAAGTAGAGAAGCAGGGACACTCTTATACCGTGTTCACCGTACTAATTTTGACCAGAGTAACAAAAACGTGGGTAAGTTCTACCCGAATTTACACGAACCTTCAACCTCCATGATCGCGCACCATCTTTGTGTCTCATCACCTTCCTGCCACTCAATGATGAGGACGACTGATCACATACAAATAAAACAATATCTTTGGCAAATTTGTGCTTTATTTCCATAGCGATATTTAATTGTAACTTTTACTACCCCACAGAGATGAAACGCAAAAACACGACCCGGGCTTCAATACATATGCATCTGGTTATGGTACTAAAATTTTGAAACCCGGGTCGTGTTTTTCTGTTTTATCACTGAGGTGTACTAAAAGTTACAATAAAATATGGCGACTGGTCACATAACTATGGTTACTAACGTGCATTCGAAGGGCAGAAAACAGCTACATGAGGAAATATAGCGCTGGTTGAATGCCATGGTAGGTAGCTAGTTGAGCGAGACGGGCATAATGCAATGTTGGTATTCCAAGCCCACTTATACGCCAGGAATATAAATTGGTAGCATCACATATGAGACTTTAAAAAGGCACTCTTTCAATTATAACATAATTTGCGCTCATCAGCCAAAGGAAACCTCTATCGCGATCCAGTTTCATACTACTTTTCACTCTGCCTAAACCCTAAATCAAGGCTACGTCGCTTGCTGCGATATATCGTATGTAGTGACTTTAGCGTCATCTACTTCAGGCGCAAATTAAAAAGGAACTTTAAACAAGACGATAATAGGTTATAAATTTATCAATAATTATTTTAATTGTTTATACTCAGTGAATTTGTTATCAAAATGCTATGTTATGATTTAGTTAGGAAAAAGTCACATGGCCTTTCGTCCGTACCAAAGGTCCGTATCAAAATAGCAAACATGGCGGCAAGTCGTGAATGTGAGAAGCGACCCGTGCGGCATTATTGCTCAGCCAGTTGGTGCAATAATTTTTCTGGCTGCAGATTAGAAAAAAAATTACTTTTTTCAACTTCCCAAGTGATTTAGCGAGGTAAGTACGGTGTGAATAACATGGTTAGATGTTTTACAGTTATACCGAAGCCTGCCCTTACTTTTGTATTGACAATTAATTAATTTATTTGGCCTATGGTCCTATAGTATGACTGTGCGAGGATTTATGTGATTTTATGCCAAGTTTGAAAATGAATTCCACTTCATTTCTTCAAATGTTATGTTGAAGTTTTTGTAATAATGTAAATTGTGTCTTCAGTATCATTATTCACAATAAAGTTTGTGTGAATTCCATTTGGTTTCTTTTCATTGGAAATTATGTACCAAACCTAAGAAGCAAAATCAAATATCAGGAGACCTCGTGAATTTTCATCACTTGGACCAATATCGGAAGAATACAGAGGTCATGTTATATGCTATCGCTAAGGTTTCAGTGCTTCGGTTTAAATTTAGCGGGATTATCGTGGTTGGGAAGCGCCTGACCGCTAGAGTGCTCTGCTAGTAAAGCATTACCGTTGAGGGAAGGGGAGCGTCGCGGTCTTGCCCTTAAATATTACTCCCATACGAGAGCCCACTCCTGAACAACTTGATAAAATACAAGTATATAATAAAACACCCTATTTCAACCTGGGGGCGTAGCTCAGATGGTAGAGCGCTCGCTTAGCATGCGAGAAGTACCGGGATCGATGCCCGGCGCTTCCAACAATTTTTTAACGAATTTCGCTGAGAGAACTTTCAATTCAACTACTAATATCATCTCCATCTTGTGACCTTAGCATGAATTCTCCACTTACACAATCGTTCAAGTACATAAGTGAGGCACCAATCGAGACGAGATCTACAAATACGAATAAAGACTCCTCAATTACAAGTCTAGACCAAAAAGTAATGTGTTCCTAGCCAAAATCCTTCAGTCAAAAAATATGCTCTCAAATGACCCAAAGAGCACTTCAGTCATAACCGCCGCTGTTTTTATCATTTAAAAGTATTGCCCTGAACTTAATAAAAATGAATACTTGTACCATGCGTAATGGTATATATACGAGAATTCAATTGTTTTAGACTAGAGTACGGCAGAAATTGCGGCACTTACTTCCGACATTGCAGCATTCAAGAATATTTGATGATTTTTATACCATGAGAACGGCGTATAAAATATACGTACGTACATGACTTCTGGATATCTTTCACATTTCCCTTCCATTGCACCGTACCGAGAGCAGTTCCCGGCGAGGCATTAGCAGCGAGGAAAAGATACTTACCTGAAAAAAAAGAAAAAAATCATTAATACAAAAGCATACACAACAGGAAAATAAATGCACTTAAAAAATACTGATTGTCAATCACACTTTGATAGATGAAATTTATTCAACAGAATTGGCTTTGGAGAAAGATTCAGAGAAGCATCTGGAACACATACGTAATGTTGCGTTACTTAAAGTACCTTTACATACGTAATAAATCAACATAACGTTTTGTAATTAAATGGACAGAAAAAGTTTACATAATTCTCAAGAATTAACAAAACTTTGTAAGTTTACGTAGAATATTTATTTGTCAACCGATTTCGTCGAATAGTTGACATCATCCGACCTGATGATGTTGACTGTTCGATAAAACCGGTCGTCCAATAAATATTCTATGTAAAACTTACAAATTTTTGTTAATATCTGAGAATTATGGGAAAGTTTTACTAAGTTAAGGGTCGAAACTATTGAATTTTCCATAATTATTTTTAAAAGGGCTCAGTATCAAAGCAGCAAGTCCAAATTTTTTTCTCTTATCAACTAGAAAAGTATACGATTACTACAGTCGTTTTCTTTAACGCAAGAGAGAACTAAGTCCAAATCTGAATATTTACCTCTGCAAGGTAGCAGTTCTCGAGAGTACTGAGTACAGCTGATTCATAGGAGACTGACACAAAACTTCAATCACGTTGTCCTCAAAGTTCTCTCCGATGGACTTGGCTCAATAACACACCATCTATTTATCACAATCAAGCAGTGTAATATGGTAGTATAACCGAAGTACGCCCTTTGAGGAAGCGTAGATGCTAATTTCACAACGCTAGTCTTAACAAGTAATAATTTGAACACGCAACGGCGTTAATTCACGTAATTTATAGGCGTCCGAGATAAGGGTCTGTGAGAGTAATAAAGGGGATTGCTGCGTAAATCCTTCGGTAAGGGTTAGGGGACGCATAATCTCGGTAATTCTCCCCCATACCTCATGGTTTCAGAGAGGGACTTTTCCTACTCCGTAGGCATCCGGACTGAATTGGCGACGACCTCCTGATGAAACCTATTCTCGGATTTGGACGAAAATAGAAACCGAATAAAAAACATGTTTTTTGAAGACAGAGTCAATCATTAAATCACTCAACGATATTGAACCCCGTTTTCTTGGCCACAATTCATGCCGTTCGGATGGTAGATGTTTAGCTTGCGAGACGCTCAGAATGTGGAAGGAACCAACCAGGATCGATATTCGGCGCCCCCATCTTTTTGTAGCATTGCTCATTTTTTATTTGCGCTCTAATTATTGCTTCTAATTCTGTTTTGTACTTATCACGCCACGTATCCCATACTCTTAGTGACTCCTGTAATTTCGTGCCTGTATGCGATTGTAACATTAATGACATACCTGTAGCGTATCGAATATTAGTGAAATTTCACTTCCTGAAAGGTATTTTTACGTTTTTTTCCCATTCATGAATATCCATTGCTTCGCGAACTTCATTGGGATGTGACGCTGGGTAGATTTATTAGCACTCACTCCTTGCCACACATCATTTCACAATATTACATTGTTGTAGATTCAGTGCGCCTTCAAAACGACACTCGAATAGTCAGCTTACATCAAATTAAATTAGTACACTTTCTTGTTCATGCTTAAGTTTGGTCAGACATTATAAAAAAGACCAAAATATAATAGGCTGGACCAAATGGCACTGATTAATACAGACATATAAAACGTTTCACTCGGAGTTCATTTCATAGGGCGACATTGTTATCATAAGTTATTACGTTTCTCACAAATAAATGAAGATTGCATTGTATTCCGCATTAAAAACTGATCTATTTTTTTTATAAATTAAAACAATTTGCAGAGGCTAGTGAAATGATGAGTCAATGATCGTGATGGTTATGTTAACAATCCTTACCTCAGGCCAGACGCTCATTTGGTAGGTGTATTACTTTAGGGAGAAACTAGAGATACATAGGTACATCAGCCACATTACGATTCAACGAGTGACACCTCCAAAATTTTCCCCCTGCACGCACAGAATGCCATTTCTGAATGCTGCCTGAATGCAAAGCCAAGCAACTATGAACATTTTCATCTTCCTGCATTTGCACATTCGACGAGTAAAGATCAGCACAAACGGTTCGTTAAGTAAACTCGAGTATTGCGCGCGCGCGTGAAAAGCGATTTAGAGCGAGCACCGCAGAATTTTAACAGCGGCAATTCCACCTGCGCTTCTCATTCATGAAATGTTTTCTCTCCCAAAAAAAATACTTAAATGAGGCAAAGATTACTCGAGCCTGAGCCGACATTGTTCCCGTCGTCGCAGCCGCCGTATTCAGACTTCGCCGTGCCCCGGAATTTTCCAGACCTGCCACCGCCTTCGGGGTAATGAAAATTGCTCCTGGACGGGGGAAAGTACATATGTATAAAAAGAACTTTTACGGCAGAATGAGAATGGGATGTGGAAGTAAACGAAATTGAGGAGGAGAGTAGGTGGCACGAATGAGGAAGCAGAGTTGGAGATGTTAATAGATTCTCCAGGATCCGTGAGAAAAATGCAATGATTCTGATGTGATCACTCGGCAAATTAAAATTAAGACGTGAATATTAAATTTAAATTGAAATTCCTCCACCGCACGGAAACATTAGCGATGCGATGAGCATTCAGACGGCTTTAACTTGAGAAACTTGAAAATTTCATCACTCTCTTATCAATCCTACAGGAGATAAGAGATTGAATAGTGAACAGTAGACGAATCGAAAATGCATTTCAAGAGCAAAATCTTACAGAAAACAAAACTTTTACTTTTTCTACTTATTAAAAACGATGTCGTAGATTCACAGGCAAAGACAAAAGGAGGAAAATAGCGCTAGCTAAGGAGGCGTTTAGTAATAGAAGAGAGTGACGGGGACCTTGAGTAAGGAGGTGAAGAAGAGGCTGGCGAAGATCTTGATATGGAGCGTAGAACTCTCAGAAAGGAGGACGAGAATAGGTTGCAGGTATTTGTGATGTGGGTGTGGAGAAGGATGGAGAAGGTGAGGTGGACGGAGAGTAAGGCGAAAAAGGAAGTTCTAAGTATGGCGGGCGAGGAAAGGAAACTTGTGAATTAAATCCGGGATAGGCAGAGTAGGTGGATGGAGGATATACTAAGGGGCGAGGAGTTGCTCAAGAATGTGATAGAGGGAAGGATGTTGGGCAAGCGGGGAAAGGGAAGAAAGAGAATAGGTTTCATGGACGGGATGAAGAAGGGTAGATCGTATGCTGAGACGGAAAAGGTAAAATACAAGAGGTAGATAGGCTCCTGACAGCGTAGAAGACCGGGAGAAGATTCTCTGTCATTATAACCTACCTTTACCGATTAAATACTCCAAAAATAAAGATTTATCTACATCGGTTGTCACCTGCTAGTCGCTACACAGCGGGGGACAGAATTTTCTCGGACATCATTATTTTTGTATGAGTAATTTTCAATAATAAAGTATTCAAGATGGGAATAAATATGTCTAGTGGAGAAAGTGAGCATACCTAGTATAAGTACATGTTTAATTCGCAGTAGATGTACGGAAGTCAGAAATTTCACGTTGCAAGATGGAGGATTCACTAACGCAAACACTTGTATCTTCTTTTTTCTCTAAGTTCTCTCGGGTTTCCGTCCGGCTAGAGTGGGCCCATAATGGCCAACGTTTCGATACCCAACTCTAGCATCGTCCACAGGGCAGAGGTGAATGCCGTGACTGAGGAAAGTCTGCCTATTTATACAAAGGGGGCAGGTCGGGCGCGAGGTCAAGTGGTCGTTGGCGGGAAGGTTTTGGCATCATGTCTTAATTTTCTTAAAATGAGCTTCCAAGGATGACTGAGGTGGTATCCGGAGTCACGATTAACAGTAATCTTTCGCATCCTAATTGCGATGGCCTTCTTGACGATGCGGCCCCAGTATCCAAGGGAGCGAGCGATCAATTCGGTGTGGTCAAGCCGTATCACACGGTCCGTCACGATGCCGTGCTCGGCGGTGGCAGATTTTTCAGGTTGACCGAGCCGCAAATGTCGCTCACGCTCCTTGATTCAGGCCTCGATGGCACGGCCGGTCTCTCTCATGCACACATCTCCGCATTCACACGGACGATGCTCGAGTCGATTGTCGAAACGTCGGCTATCATGGACCCTGACGGAAACCCGAAACAACTCTCATACGAAGCTCATACGCCGGGAAAGCACCAGTTTCTACTTCCCAAGTATCTTATCTCAATTATTCATCGCAGTGGTAGAATCTGCCAATACATTAAAAGTATTAAATGTTATCGTCATCATAGCTGAAACTGGGTCCCGTAAACCATTGATTTCCTAATGGCTGATGGTACTCATAAATTCATTCTTCCGATAATCCAGCTTGACTTTCTTTTTTCTCATAAAATTAGTCTATGAAAATATTTTGCATTTTTTTTCTCAGAGGATTTCTTACAAATCTGCAACAAACGAATCCTATAATTTAAAAAAATGTCCCCAGTAATTGCCTCGTTTTGGAGACCACTACAATTTGAAGCAATTTATTTTCCTGACCTTCCTGATATCATTCTATTATCAATAGCTCGTTTAACGAAGGAATGATCTTTGAAGACTGATCCGCACATCGACGTCCGTAATTTATGGTTACAGGCGAAACTTTATCGAATTTGTCAACATAATGTTGATAACTTATATCTTGGACGACTTTTTTTCACGTGTTTAAATTTGGAACGACACCAATTAAGACGGTCAACGTCATCTTCGGGTGAAACGTCCGTATTTTCATATTGGATTATAAATAGCCGGTGGGTAGTCCAGCATGAACGCTATTAAGTGGTTTCCAATGGCATATTTAAATATGCCCACGCGCGTGGATAACACAATTCCATCCGTCCCAATGGACGGGTGACCCATCAAACAGACTCTTTGACACATTTAATTCGTGAAATCGATTTTGAGCCTGCATTTTCGCCCTAATTTATGAGTGAAGAGTTGACGCAGACTATGAGCCATAGCAGAGCCAGGCGTTTTATTTTTCCGGAGATAAAAAAAGGAGGATCAAAGGAACACGACCTACGGCGCTAAACGTAATTAAACGGACGATCTCAGAGGAATGAAAAAATGGCGGGTTGAACTGAAGCAAATTGGGTGAGTGGCTGGCGCAAGGGAGTTAGATAAATGGGTATATCTACTTAACGTAACTTTTAACATTCGAGTCCAAGTGAGTTCTGAAAAAGGCTATCATAAAATTCACTTCAGAAAACCTCAAAAGGCTAGTACATATTTATTAAATCTGGAAGTATCATTTAAGCTTTAGAAGTAAGCCATCAAACAGGAAAAAATATGGATCGCATGACACAAAAAATCGTCATGTTGAGCGATATATTCCATAAAAGTTTAAATTTAGATAATGGCATTTTTTAAATTTCATCTGAGACATTGAGCGCGTATGAAGAATCATACAAGTTAAATTAAACTCCAGCCAAAAAACCGCGTGTCTCAAGGCATTTTTCGATGTGTGCCATCAAATAGGAAAACATATGAGCCACAGAAGAGATCAAATCGTATTGTTCTCCAATATATCTGCCATAAAAGTTGAAATATAGATAATTATATTATTTTAATTTAATCTGAGACATTTAGCGCCTTTGAAACATCATGTAAGTTTAACTCTCGCCGAAAATCTCGTGTTCCATGAAATTTTTCGATGTGTGCCATCAAATAGGAAAAAATATGGGCCCCAGACAGAACACATCTTAATGTTTACCAATAAATACCAATAAATTTGAAAAATGGTATTTTTTTATTTCATCTGAGACGTGGAGCGCGATTGAAGAATCGTATAAGTCAAACTTCGCCGAAAACCACGCGTCTCGGGAAAGTTTCAGAACTTAGGAATTTAACATAGATAGGCTAGTAAAATTTTTATCATAAAGATTATAATCTTATATCTGCCTTCCGGCGTACACACGTATGAGGTCAAAACAATTACCCAGCGTGTTGGAACTCCAAGGGGTTGGTGTTTGAACCGCTCGAGATAATTCTTTACACGTAATTAAAGAGTCACGTGGTACAATCACGAAGGGTTCGAGATTTTGGTGTACTTGATACATATGTAAAAATCTCACGCAGACTTCCCAATCGAGTTTTTATCGCGGTAATATTGTTAATGGATTTCATTTGGCGATGGAAGACACGATTAACAACATAATTAATCATTTTTTCTATCTATCCGAGTGAGTAAAACTTACCATAATCTCCAACCGCTCGTTGTTGTACCACGTGACTCCTTAGTTACGCGATCGAGATTATCTCGAGCGGTTCAAACACAACCCCTCTGGTCTGAACTAATCCCCAAAAGCAGATACTACTCTTCAAGCTAAACGCCGCGGAAACCTATGCATCAAAACTGTTATTTTTCGCGTCGAACCAACTCCTAATTATCACTGATTAAAAACAGGATATACCTCGGGATTAATAGAAAATGGTTGTCAATTAGTACAACAAATGCAAACAAAATTCGAGAACGTGCCTCCCAATTTGGAACGCCAGGGAACTTCGTTATGATTAAAAAAATTGCAAACTTATTCTTTTATAATCCACGTTTCTATACACGCAGCAATCACAATTTGATATTCAGTGAAAGTGACGTGAAGAATGATATTTTATGGAAGGAAGAATGACCTTTGACCTCAATATTTTACGCAATTTCTACAGTTTTATTTAAGGTACGATTTCTGTCATGGTTAGCTATTTCGCTAGGCGATTGTAAGCGAGGTAAAGTTGTGCCAAAATGGATTAGTAGTTTGGCTGTTTCCGGAACGTTTCGGAATTGGAAGGGGAGTGGAGAGAATCCCGATATGGGTACCAATACAACGCAGCACTATGCATGAAACCCGTCACCAGCCTCATTTTTATGTCCTTAACCGAGGTTCCTCCGTTGAGCTCACGTCTATTACTGAATACTTCTTTCGCAAGCGCTATTCTCTTCATAATATACTTCATACGACTCTGAGTGATAGTAAACTCCATCTTTAAAGAATACAATTTTTTAGTTCCCCGCGGAATTTATTTTGGATGGTACAACGCGTCTCACCGACTTGCGGCATCATCAAGCGATGGTGCCGCATCACCTGATGATCCGCAAGTCGGTGAAACGCGTCGTACCATCCAAAATAAAATTCTGTGAAGAACTAAAAAATTGTATTTTTCATGGGTAAATACTATTAACTTCCACGAAGCGAAGCCTGAATCTGTAGAGTGTAGTTATAGAATATTTAATTTCATATCAGTTCCCATATCGGGATTCTCTCCACTCCCCTTCCATTTCCGAAACGTTCCGGAAACAGCCAAACTACTAATCCATTTTGGCACAACATAACCGCGTTTACAATCGCCTAGCGAAATAACTAACCATGACAGAAATCGAACCTTAAATAAATCTGTATAAATTGCGTAAAATATTGAGGTCAAAGATCATTCTTCCTTCCTTAAAATATCATTCTTCACGTCACTTTCACTGAATATTGTTCCGGAACATTTAGTAGTTCAAAATATTATTTTACTGGACTACATACCTGGCAATCATCAGAACGAGTGAACTGTGAGCGATCTAAATAAAGCGACCTCGGAAATATGAAATTTATTAGGAAAAGTGAAAGTTCACCCAAAGATAAATATCTATCTTGGCATACAGCTGAAATATTCAGGATGTATATCCTGTGAAAAATAAATGAAAAAAAAACTATATAAATATGACGTGAATCCGAATGAGAATTGTTATCCTTCTCCATTAACCTCGCGTTCTTCAAAAACAGACACATTGCCCCGCCGTATCTCATTCATCAGATTAAAATAATGCGGGAAAAAAATTGCCGTAAAAATTTATGTCAATTTCCTCGCGTGTCGTTGTGACAGCGCCATCCGGATCAAACCGTCAATAACAATTCCGTCGTAATTATTCATAACACCCTTTCAAGGATAATTAAGCACAAACTTGATATCGTTGAATTGAAAGACATGAGTAGGAAACACAGCAAAGCAAATAAATAAAAATAACAAGCTTAACCCAACAGATAATATTGAAAGGACGATTTGAAAGCGAGCGGGCGTGACATAACGTCTGGAAAACTACTCCGTATACCGAAATGCGTCGTTTCATATCGAGAGGCGTGTGTCCGTAGAATTTGAACAAAGCATCAAATTACGGGCTTCGGCGGATTCATGGACAAGTGCGTACGGAAGCCCCACCCATTTTCTCCCGAATTACAGGTTAACTCGCAATCAGTGTCTTTTCGCCCGACCAAATCGCCAATTAGACTTGAAAGTAGGTTGGTCGACAGGTAGAGTAGCTGGTTAGTAGATTTGCTCCCCAATATTGTTCCTTTATGTGCCACATAGTACTAACATCACGTTTCGCATGATCCCTGAATGACTCTTGTATCTCGTTTACGTAATTGCATTATACATTAATTAAATCGTCCCTGTTGCATAAGTAGCATACCTATGTTGTAGAAAATGTTGGTGAAAGTGCCTAGTTCATTAAAGTTCATGTTGGTAGTAATTCACCCCTGCCTAACGCCCTTGAGGTGATTTTCAGAGTCATATAGAGATGTAGAATAACGCAAAATAAAAATAATAAATAATGTTAGGAGACGAGGGTGAAGCCATGAAATTCTAAGCCCTACTCTATGCCTGGAGATAACATGCTGCGCGTATCATCGAACTGGCAGTCATTCAACTAGTATGATCGATAAAAATCCTACCAAGTCATTTGAAAAAGTCATTTATAAGTCACCAAGAGGCTTTAGAGGAGGTTGTATGACAAAAATTTTCGGTGATCCAAAAAGTGTCCTTAAACCTTCTTTTAACACTGTTACTGCTATTGTAAATGAAAATGTAACTCAATTATTAAAAATTAATTCATTTCATATGTCATTCATTTCAGTCATGAAGAATTAATGCGAAATAACTAAGTTATCTTTTCATTTACAATGTTGAGGACATTCCACCAAGTCACGCCTGAGGCAACTGCCTCTTTACTCCTGTTACTGCTAGTCTAGTAGCTCGAATTTATTCACTTTACCGAATGAAATCATCCAAGAATACTCAGAATCACAGGATGAAACTTTTGCTTAGCGCTTGCCAGTCAAGAAAGTGAAATTTTCCTTTCAGCTAAACGGTTTCAGCAGAAAAAACAGCTGCCGCTAGCTCCAAGCGAACTCGGGATTCATACGTAAGGCTGCATGTTACGCGACTTTAACTCTCTTTGGACAGAATTATGAAATATCAGCATGTAAAAAAATACTGCTAATGCATTAGTTTTTTCAAGTGCTATTTAAGATTTTTTTAAAAACTGCAATTTATTTGATAATGAAATCGTTTCGGGCTTAACATGGTGGAAATGCGATATATCCATGATAAAATATAACAAAAATAGTAATATCCACACTTTAATGTACTACTTCAACACCGACCATGGTTTCGACATACTATGTCATTACCTTGATAATGACATAGTATGTCGAAACCATGGTCGGTGTTGAAGTAGTACATTAAAGTGTGGATATTACTATTGTTGTTATATTTTATCATGGTTATTTGATAATATTATTTATTTTGAAATGTGACGTATTTGTATTGCATGTATTTAATTTAAAATAATAATTTACATAATAATATTCACACGAAGTATTCTTCAACATTACCTTCATTCATAATGTACCTTTTTTTAATCTTTCCCAATTTTTTCTTCATATGACAGCTGAAACTATTCATTTCAGATCTCCACCAGGCACGCCACTGTCAGTGAACAGCGTCACACATTCACCGATACAAATTATTTGACAAACCGCCGAAAGAGACGCAAATTTCCACACTCTCAATCCGAAGCGTTACAATTCTGTGTAGCGCAGCAGCTAAATGGAAAAGCCTCTTAGAAAGCAGATACATATTTCGATGATTTTGAAATGTAACAAATTTGACTCGCTCATACATAGAGGGTTAATAGGTTGAGGGCTAACACGAGGGGAAACTACAAATATAACCTCAGGAAGTATGTTTATCCGACTATTTAAAAGTTATAAATGTTATAAATATAAGACGACTGCAGACAACCTTGTCATCACATAACCCGACCACCCTGATTTTCAGCCACCCTCGATTGGCTAAAAGACATCTGAGGCGCAGCAGCTGAGTTGTGACGCATGGGCGGTTGAGTTGTGACGCTCATGATCACCAGGCCATCGCATATGGGAGCTTCTTCCTTCAAAGCGAAAGGGTATGTCGCAAATATGCAACCAGGCATAGCCGTCAAGTTCAGATGGAATCTTAACACTTTATTGCACCAACGCCATTGATTGTATCACATGCGGAGACAGCATGCACAAACTTTAAGCTTCTCGGTAGTCGGTCCGAGAGGTGCCAAAGTCCCATGTTTCCGCCGCAAACATTTGCGCTTATCGCTTCACTTGCTTCTGAATTCAACGGCGTAATTTATAGAGAATGTTGCCCGAAACCAATATTTTAATCTCTTGGAACATGAGCTACACGCGCCAACAACGTTCGTCCAACGCACTTTCCCCATTCTCCCCCACATCCCACACCTGCTGCTTACTTTCGTCCTCTTTCTCCAACTTCTCGTTTCTCTTCTGAACAGCCCTAAGACTCTATATTGAACTCATCTCCAACCTAGGGCAAATGAAAGGAGTTTGGTCACCGCTGCTCCGTAGCATACATACCGATGCGTAGAATTTTACGGTTATGTGGCGCGAGGATGACTGTGAGTACCTATTTATCTACATCTACACATTACCCTAAAAGCCAATTGAAGGATAAGTGGCAAAGGGTGCGTTTTTACCGATACGAATTACACTCACACCCATTTAATTTTAAGTAATCTGCAAGTTAGAGGCATTTTTCATGGAAAATCGGGGAAATTCAAGATTTTTACATAGCCTACACATATTATCCTACAAGCCAATTGAAGGATATGCGGCAGAGGGTTGGTTTATACCGACATGGATTCATCATCATCTGGTGTTCTGTCTGCTGACAGGTCCCGTACACCACTGTCGTCTCCATCCGCTTCTGTCCCGAGCTTCCTTCTTTGTTCCATCATAGCTGATGTTCTTCACCTGATCCACCAATTTAATTCTTCTCCTTCCTCTCTTTTTCTTTCCTTCAATTGAACCTTCAAGTGCCACAGTTATCATACTTTTCCCTCTCATCACACGGCCCAACCAGTTTCCTTTCCTTTTCCTTATTTCCTTTAGGAGCGATCTTCCTTCTTTTACTTTGCTCAAAACCTCTTCATTTCTCATCTTATCCACCCATCTTACTTTTTCCATCCTTATCCACACCCACATTCCATAAGCTTCTATTCTATTCCTTTCCCTCTTACCTTATGTCCACGCTTCACATCCATACATGAAAATGCTCCATGAATAACATTTAGCTAGTCTCTTTCTCAGCTCCAGATCCAGACTTTTATTGCATAGCAAGTTTTTCTTCTGGCTGAAGGCCTCTTTTTCCATTGCTAACCTTGCTTTTATTTCTGCAATACTTCTCCAGTCATCTGTCACCATAGTTCCTAGGTACCGGTAGCTTTTCACTTTTCCTATTACACCTTCATTTATTTTCACACTCGTATAATTTTCACAGAAAACTGGCATCACCTTTGTCTTTCCTAGGTTTATCTTCATCCCATATTCCTTCATGGATTACACTCATTTTATTTTATTTTAAGAAATATGGCAGTTAGAGGTAGTTTGTATGGAAAATCAGAGAGAAAATCGAGATTTTTACATAGCCTATTCAAGTTAATGCAGCTACCACCATTGACACATTGGCAGAAGCTTGTCGATACTTACCAGGAGGCGAATTTTCAGAAACGTGCGCTACACTATGGGCATGCTGCCAAAGTCAGAGGAATGATTTATATTAATGGCTTTATATTAATGGAAACAACATTACTGCACTGATAAACAAGAGCTTTGCCAGAAACATACACGACGTGCCGTTGGTATTTCGTCGCATTCTAGTATTAGGGAGGAATCCAAATAGTTAGATTGAGATACCTGGTTATCTATTGGCACACCTAGTAAAAAGATTCATTGGCAGCCGTTATGATTCGTCTACGCCGAATGTGCACTTAAGTAGGGTATACTTAAAAGTAGCACTTAAATGCAGACGAGCGTCTACATGCAGATATCAAATCTACCGTAGCTCCCGCTAGTATTCATGGGAAGAACATTGCATCGCGAATTTATTTTGGTGATTTCTAAATATCTATAACAGCACAAACTAATGAATACGAAGATAAATACGTTCACAAATACTCAACTTACATAAATAATGAAAGCACAAGTGTGATGCGTATGACTATCGAAACTTCTCAACCTATCGATGACAAGTCCTCGACCACCTTGATGGAACACTAACTTTATCATCCAAGTCCACTTTATTAGGGGTCCCCAAGCGGCATAAGTGGACCCGTCCCTTAAATGATGAGAGGGAGTCTACTTGGTGCACTTAAGTGATAGGTGAAATTAAATGCACACTTAACTGGTCATTGTAGACGTGGTATCATGGTCTCATATCATGTTAGGAAAATATGACATTTTAAAACCCGTCCGTTCTGCAGTTAACCTTCATTCATTCATTGGTTGTTAAATCCTAAGATTGGTTGACTGCAGCCCTCCACCCTTCCCTATCTACTGTAAGATCCCTTACTTCTTGGTGTCTCTTCCTATGTACTTTCCTCTTCATTTGGTCCGTGAACTTATTCCTTGATCTTAGTCTGGGGACTTTTCCCTCTATTTTGCCTTCAAATATGTTCTTAACAAACACAATGTGTCTCGGAGTGTATCCAATCCATCTGGTTCTACTTGTCTGTATGGCGTTCCTTATGGTCCTATCCTCCTCTACTCCTCTGTACAGTTCATCATTTCTTATTTTGTCCGCCATTTTATCTTTAGCATCCTCCTCCGACACCAGGCTTCGAAGGCTTCTAGTCAATTTGGGTCAACTTTTCCACTAGTCCATGCTTTTGGTCCATAGAGTTCCACGCTCCTCATGAATATTTTCACATACTGTTAGCTGGTATGCAGTCCTATCCTCTTTGAGTACAGCAGCTGTCTTTTTCCCATGAACGCCTTCGTATTTAGTCAATACTCCGCTTGATGTCCGATGTACTTCTTCCGACTCACGTGATGGTATTCCCGAGATAGGTGAAGGAATCCACTTGCTCTAATTTCTCCCCTTTCAGGGGAACTTCTACATTCAGTTTCATTCTTAACCTTAACTAATAATATTGTCAGGATTTAATCGACCGTCGTCTTTCGGTTAGATATAAGTAAAAAGCCTCGTACTCGCGAAAATAAACAATTACAACGCTCCTATCTCCCTCTCTCTTCCGTTTCCATGCGGGAATGCGTGATCTCAACCTCGACCGCTTATCAGCACAGCGCTCGTTAAAATAAAAAGGGGATAGGTCACAGGGGAATGTTAAGGCGGCCTCCTTCTGTGAGAGACGCAAGGTTGAGAACCCTCTTCTCCTCGCGGGTCGGCCGCGGATCGTGAACTCACGACCGCATCCCATAAGCAGGCGATTAGTCCTCAACGTCGCATCCTTTAACCACACGATCCTTCCATCTTGGGACGGAATAAAAACGAGCATTCGCTTGTTTCACGATGGAGAAGGGAAGATAAAAAAGCCCCCCCCCCTTTTACTTACTCGGCCATCACCCTTAGATTCATTCCAGTGTAACCACATTCATAGTGTTCAATCATGAGTAAATTTTTTTCATGCATATAAGATTTTAACCTCAATAGCGTGCGCTTAAAAGAGAAGATTATTTTGTCTCACATTAGAAGTCTTGATCGTATGTATTGAAGACACTGTATATACCTTCTATCGCTGCTATTCCATTGCATCTTATTGTTGCTCTAGGGTACCTGTCTCAGAGTATGATAAAGGTTTATTCTACTCTATTTTATAGCTTCGATTTATACATAAGTCTTCTCTTCAGAGCTTCGTTATTTGATATTTAACTGAAATTATTCTACCATTAAACTTTTCCTAATATCTACACAACAGAAATAGTTTGATTGTGAAGTTGTCTTTCCGCATAAGATAAAATTACAGAATGGATTAGTAATTTTTTAACAATATCGTTCGTTTTTTAACTTTATAAATATCATACTCCATAAGTAATACGTTTTCCCGATCGAATGAAGCAATTTAACATCACATGAACTTAATAAAGCTTGCTAAGGTAAAGACGTTTACTTTCAATCCAAACCTTGGACATATCTCACTAACCTGTAATATGCTGACTTGTCGAGACCAAAAGTTCCACGCACTCGTCTGCCAACAGTTTTCACGAGAATTTTGCAAGTGTACTGTTAGCACTCTGAACTCTCTTTCGTCATAAACTGACCTCCGCGATATATTCAGCCAAAGGTACGGAGCGAACTTCAGCCGCGGAGATGGACAGTGGCGATAGCCTGGAGGAAACTTGGAACTCACGGCGCGCCGCAGCGCGGAGCCGACGACGGAGCAACAAAAGGGGGGAATGAAAAAAAAAGAACAGAGATGGGAGACGGGCGCAAGCAAGCGGAAGTAGTAGGCGCTAACACGTGCAGAATGAGACCACCCGTGGAGGCGAACCCTGCGATCAAGAAGAAACGATGGAGCACGGAATCAACCACTATCTATCTATCTCCAACCGAATCACGGTCCCCGTGAATGGTGCGGGTGATTCTCGGGTCATCGCAAAGGGGAAACGAAGAATGAGAACGTGCATTACTGAGAGGAGGAGGGAGGGTCACACTGGCAAGTTACTTCCGCAAGTTTCTTCTGCAAGAGCTTTCGGAGGATATTACTCTGATACCACGTCATCGAGAATCAGAAAGGTGACGTCAGAGAGCGCCAAGGTGCCAATTGAATTCTAGTTATACTACGCGATTCCATGTTTAGGTCAGCAAATCTATCGAAACCGGGTAAAAAACTTGTTATCCCCATTATGAAAAACAATATAATGGTATAATTTGATGATTTCTTTTGATGTTGATGTTTACAGCAAAGAAGGGATAGCGTGTGGTCACGTCAAACCATTGTAATGCCATTTCGGATGATGAAACACCATTAAACTTACATGATTTTCTTTTAAGACAAATATATACGCGGTTGGAAAAGAAAAATAGAGGCGTTTGATATTCATATTGATTACATATTCTTGTCGGAAAAATGTTACTGTCACCATGAATAAATAAGAAGTATGGGGTATTAGTTTTATGCATTTTTCACATCCAGAAAAATGTAAATTATCCTGAGGGAAAATAGGTTTTCCTGTATCTAAGGTAACATTTAAGGCCTCCGGGTCACTTATCCAGATTTTATGAAAACATAAATTTAGCATCTTTGAAGCGCGTTTTATTGACTGTAATGAAAAACTAATAGGGTTTCCAGGCTATTTTTACCATAATTCAGTCATGAATGCGGAGATTTTAACATTTAAGCTTTTATGTTTTTATGGAGATTGCTCAGATTACAGAAGAAAAATGTTAACTTGAACGATTATTGGACGTATATTCAAGCTTTTAATTAAAACTGTTAAAAAGAACAAAAATTCCCGGAAATTTGAGTAAAAATACAATCTAGGCATCTAACTAACTTTTTTAATGTTATCAGCGAATTACTGCCGTTATTTAAGTCCAAATGCGGTAGTTCCATGCAAGTGGCGCTGTAGTTGGCTTTTAAGACTGGAAAAATGTGGCATTTAAAAATATATTCGTGTATAAAATAAAGTATATAAATATATCTGCATAGTTTGTATCTTAATTTTGGTTTTCAACCATTTATCAGTGAAAGTGATTTATTTTTTAAATAAAACAAATGAAAATGTTCAACTGAGTATGTCTTGACTCACATAGTCTAGCGAGAACCACCTTAACGAAAGAGCGATGAACGAATTGATAAACTGTTAAAATCCAAAACTTGGTGTGGGAAATTTTGATGGGATGCACCAGCGTGCCGATGTCTAACTCAAAGGTCGAGAGGAATATCAAACCGGCGCGTTGTCGCTCGCTTAAAAGATGAGAGAAATGAACTTTTTTCGCAGATTCTCGCAGTTCATTTTAATTTGGATAAAAGTGTCTTTTGGATTTACTGCTTTATAATTACTATTTCAGCAACAGTTTTGCCTGGCTATTCTGCCGGCTTCGTCAGGCTTTACTGATCCAAAAGACACTTTTATCCAGATGAGAGAAATGACCCAAGATTTTTAACCCTCTGTACCGATTTTTTCGTCCACCATGTGCAGTCATTTCACGTGTTACCCCACTCGTGGGAAATTCAGGAGCTAAAAGTTACGAAAGAGAGATATTTTCTTTGTCAAGCTGTACAATTGACGTCACAAAGGCATATAGACGTAAATAAACATAATCAGAAACAAAAAATAAACTCATTCATACGTAACCTCTAGGTCACTCAGCGTGATTCAGGTTTAAGGAAGGCTTTCAACGGTTTTCGTTCGTCATTGTGAGAGAGGAACGGGTCGTTTAACATGAAATTGAGCGCTTAGGAACGATTGAAAGAAAATTGGAAAATTGCCAAGACGCGATAATTCCCCTTTTGAAGTCCAAAATATTCACACCAATCAACGAATGGGTACATCACGTCTAAACTGAACGCAACCTGGCAATCACATGGAACGGATTACAGGAGAGCTCGATGGCTGAATTTCAGTCGTTTCTTCCCCGCGATAGAGAGGGCGTTAAAAGTGAGAACTTACAGCGTTTTCAGCCTCTAATTTCCCCCATTTCCTCTTGAGCCATGAGACGCCGTCCCAATTAGGCAGACCTCATAGTGTCTCCTTTCGACACCAACTAAATCTGTCTGCTCACCAACGTGGGAACTTCAATTACCCCCGCAATAACCTCTCACGCTGATTAAAGCTGCCAATTTCCGGCTCCGCTCAATAAGGGCGCTAACAACGACGTCATACGAACCGAAATTCTGTGGTGTGCCCTCTGACTGATAACGGAAACGTTGGGAGCTATCCCTGTACAAAATTCTGAACCCAGCACAGATCAGTGCGACGGTTTGAAGGTCCGGTTTAAGAATATGTAGCGATTTTCGACGGTAAAAAGGGTGAGAGATATATTGTCACATTCCTTAATGGTTTCGATCACTGTCGCAAGTTATAAAAACGTCGCATACACTTTCACTCTCTATCCAAATACCTTTATGTCTTAAATCGGTGACCATTAGTGATGATTTTATTTATAAATGCACTTGAAAAATTCCCAAACACGGCAAAAAGGCTCATTGAATTGGATGACGAACAAACAAGTAAATTAGAAACATTAACAAAATGTAGAGATAATAGCAGAAAATGGAAAACATACAAAAGAACAGAAGAACGAGGGCGAGGACTCAGCGATAAGTTAACAGGGTAGATGTGGAAAATTTGCTCACATGGTTTGTAAGAAAGGATTTGAAAGCGGAGGGTGGCGAGAAGAGGTCCATGGAGGGTGAATTGGAAACCAGGGAGTAAAAAAGTTTTGGAATGCGGTAGAATAGGAAACGCTGGGATATCGAAAGACGAAATTTGGGGATGTTAATAAGACAACTACTGCGTGTGGTTCGAGGAGAAATATGAAGTGGATGGAGAGAAAGATGGTTATTGGTGCGGTGAGTACCACTCCAGATGCTATGAAGAAACTTCATATCAGAGAGCAAATGACGAAGAGAGAGGTGGAGTATTCAATGGATTTTGTTTCCGAAAAATGAGGACTGGCAACAATTTTGATTTTTTTCGACTTTTAAGTTAATTTTTTACAATGTTTTTCTATTTTAATTTAACTAGCAGCAATAAAACCTGCATGCGCATTAGGTGTCTTAGAAAACATAGGTACAAATTCTAGAGATAAAATGAAAACATGATGTCCTTGTTGAAAAGCATGTACTGTTGACTTCGCCGTGGAGTGACTCTCAAACTTTACCTCACACTTAAAGCGTTAAAAGGAGAGATTCCACAGTTCAACTAAGAGCACTTCATTCAATCTGAGAAACTCAATTCAAAAACATAAATAGTTATGGAAATAATAAGACAGAAGCAAAGCAGAACGAAAAAAATTGATCTTTCTTAACACATACTGATACTTCACAATCTTCCTCAGTAACCGCTTAAGGAGCACAGAATTGCACGGGAGCAAGTAACGGCTGTGCAGAAAAAGACGACCGGCGAATAGAATAAGGAGATGAGGAAAGGGCATTGATGACTCCGCACATACAATCCATCGTTCCATTAGATTTATGGCGTGACGGCAGAGAGCGTCAAACGCAACGCGGTAAACCAATTTCGAATCATAACTCATCCAGGTCGATGATGACCCGGAAGAAATCGCTACCGTGAAACTTCAGTTACACCGGGGCAATGACACTCTTCGTGCAGTTCCCGAGCGAGGCCACTCCATGAAAAGTGCAGACTCACTTGAGCAAAAAATCCAAAAAGTTGTGATTATTGTTTTCCTTTTCAAATCCTTCATGAGGTAAGTCTTAATCCTAGTGAGGAAAATGGGAAAACTATCCCTTTTTAAAGGTAGTTTGAGCAAAATATTATTTCACCTAGAAATCGATGGATTACGTCTCATTTTAAAGAAAAATACCTAACCTTCACAAAAATGCCAAAAATTCAACCCCTCACTGAAATTATTTCCGAGATTCTTGACGAAAAATACTAGCCATTTTATATGATGGGTGTATGCACTCCAGAGAGATCTTATGTAAAACATGAGGGATTTCTAGCACCTGGATTTCGTCAAAAAATGAAGTGTGTAGTTTTTACGTTTTTTCAACTATTTTTACAGATAAATCCTATAGTCTCCAAAGCAATTTTTTCTGGATTACAAAATATCTTCCATTGCCGAGGAATTTTAAACGTACTGCGTGAAGAAAATGAGTCAAGTTAAAGACATATAGATATTCTCATTTAACTACTAAGAATTTCAGTCACATTAAAGTATATTACTGCATATTTAATAATGCACCACTCAATTAATGCTTCCTACAGCTGCTGATATTATAACGTATAATTTGAATATGTTCTCCATGGTGACTAGGGAACTATCTCGCTCAAACTACGTTAACTATCCAAATTCTCACTTTTTAACACATCCAAATTTCTCATCGATCCAATCGTCATAAAAAAACATGCTCCATCGATTGCTGTCGTGATACTTATCTAATGAACAGTCCCACATTATTCATTTACAATTCCACGGTCTCCCACTTATGAACTTTGAAGAGACTTCAATTCGATTTCTTTTGCAAAGAAAGCTTCGATGCATTTGCATATATTTCAAACAAGACTGGCAAATGAGATCTGCTCCAATACTGAATTCGCCGCACGGAAGGACTTCCCTGATTTCCGCTGCTCAAATGAACTACGAATGTTGAACTAGACACTGCACACTGAGAATTTTGCTGAATACATGTTTCAAAGTTTAACTTACTCGTAATTGTTACGCGCGACTAATCGATTTTTCAGACAAGGATGCTCAATTCAGATTGAAAGGGCATTTGAAATCAAAGCAAAAAGTCATGGGTTTGACAATGAGTGAAATGAAAGAAGGGAACGACAGTTTATTGTAAACCGCCATGTTTTTCTCCAAGTAGAAATTTGAGGTCATATTTTTCAATAAAAATGAGATTTTGCGAGATTTTTAGGAGGCAAAGTAAGTCGTTATAAGAGGCAATGAGTGGAAAATGGTTGCTAGAGGCCGTGATTGAGAGGTGGGTTTTGGGTAAGCGGAAAATAAGCAAAAAAAGGTTTCTTGGGCGGGATGAAGAAGATAAGGACGTACGCTGAGATGAAGAAAGAAATATTGTAGGGCCCACTACTTGAATAAATCTAGAGGATTTTTACTCAGTCCCACTTAAACATACCTCAACCGGCAGAATATCCTGACAATAAAAAAAATACTCCGAGGAAAACAATTCTTAAGAGTTTACCTTTACCACGGAAGATTTTTCCAAGAAATACCTACAGTACTGTTTTTTTTTTCGTTTTGTAACGCAGAAATCGATCCCAATGCCAGAGGCAACACCATTCCGGGGAAGTTTCATTCGCCACGATCAACACGAGCATCTTAAAGGAATCCCATCCCACAGGATGCGGTGTGGCCGTAAGGAAAACTGCACCTGTTGCGGCGGCCAAGAGACAGGAGAGGGAGAGAGTGACGCGGTATCCGCGATAAAGCTTAAAGAATCCAAATAGGGAGCTAAGAGAGAGAGAGAGGGATGTTGACGCAGCCCGACCACAAAAATATGGCAAATGAACATTGACGGCAAATATATTCAAAGGCCTCTAACGAGATATGGTGGCACAAAGTGATGAATTTAAGTGACTAAAAAGTGGAAATGTCCACTGATTTATTTATTGTGCAACGCGTTTCGGCACTGAGGTGTCATCACCAGGTAAGATGTCGATAGAAGAAAAAAACCATAGCTTTATAAAGCATTTAACATTGGGAAAGAAGGGGAAGAAAAAGGACGGTTCTGAGTCGAAGGTAGGTTCTGGGTAGTTTAAGCAGGTAGATAGTGCCCTGCATGTGAAAAAATGTCGAGGATATGATTCTTTTCCATTCAAACCTACCTTGACCGGCAATTTGCTCCAAAATATAATGAAGTTCATGTTCCATTAGCGTAAAAATACCAAGGAAGGTGTTTTTTACCTATTGTTGTGTTTAGCGGGTAATTGTGTGTAATATTTCATCCTTCCAAAAATACCAAAATATCAGACCCTTAACGAATTAATTTCCGAGCTTTTTCACGAATAATACCTGCCCAATAATTACATGGGAAATGGTACGTGTGTGCACTCCAGAGAGAAGTAATTAAAAAAATGAGGCATTTAGAACGCCTAGATCTCGTCAAAAAATTAACAAAATGTTTACTTTGTATGCTTTCTCCATATAATTTAATTTTATATAATAATATAATACCACCATAATTCTATCAGGAACATAAAAAAACCATCCGTTCTGAAGGATTTTTTAACATATTACGCCAAGAAAATGAGTCAAGTTAAAGACTTGCATGGATTTACTCATTTAATCACTGAGAGTTTCTGTCATGTAAAAGCATATTATCGCAATATAATTACTACAATATTTTCATCATGGTTTCTACGGCCACTGAAATTGGAACTAAATTTTCGAATATGGTCTCCCTTATCGCTAGGAAAACATCTCGCTCAAACCAACCTAAAAGAAAGGATGAACACGCAGAAGGGATGACAGGTAAAGCGGGACTCATAAGAGAGAAACGCCGACGACTTGCCATGACCGGGACGTGAAGTGGGGACGTTGTGGACGGAAGCGCGACCGCAGGGGCGTATTATGTTATCCGAAGAGGTTGACGGGGAAATGGCTCGTCCACGGTGAGGAAAGGGGGGCGTGGTACAAGGAGAAGATGCTGGGAGGAAAGCAGGAGTAGGTACAAGACGGTCGAAAGTTCAGACATCAACAGAGAAGTCAAGTTAGTGGCGAGAGAAAGCCATGGGGATTATATGCGGCTAACGACACCGAGGTAGACACGCCTCGAATGTACACCGGCTGGGAAGGTTGTCGGTCTAGGAGAGCGGGGAGGGCTGAAAGCATGCGGATGAACCAGAGAGAGATACTAGGATATTCCTCGATAGTTTCCTACGGGACTTGAAAGGTGTCGGATTCCCGGAAGCAAGGACTCCATCTCTTGCATGCTCATTAAAAGTATCCAAGTTCTCGACGGCAGATGCATTCGCCGCGTGAAAAGACGTGAACAGACTTCCGAGCTATCCAAGACACATTAACGCATGTGAGATGTAGTTCACAGTTCCCGTTTCTTATGGCCGCTTCGCACGGAGGATGAGCTTTCGAATAATCATGAGCGTAAATTTTCTGCCTCGTGTAAAGAGGATAATTCCACGCAAGATGATTCGAGTCATACTAGAAATTACTTCTGATGATATGGTACGAGCGCAAAACCTCCATCTTAGGTGTTTTGATTAATTAAATCCATGGGAGTAAGGCGGTTTTATCATTCATCACTCCCCGTATTTGATACATCTGAGGCCATATTTACTTCAATGATAAGAAAATTATCAACTATTTCTGCATTAGCAAACTTGCACAGATTAACCCCATCTACCGTGGCATTATCATACAATGCAAATAAACCATTCTGACGTTGAAACAGCTGCGTCGGTCTGAAATCTCCATGAAGCGATGTGTACCATAGGTACCATAGACATGCCACAAAAAATTGCTGCATTAATTCACCGTCTAAATAGAAGATCTTTACGTCACCATTGAGATTAATTCTTGATTGACCATTCGTAAGAATATTCGCGGGTAAAAACGGCCTTTTTAGCTGTCTGTGTCCGATAATGAAGGTATTTTTCGAGGATACAGGGACTATTACAATATTACCTCCATGGAGTAAGCCGCCAGAGCACACAAGGGTAAAATTCTACAAAAATAAATCATTTGCCTTAACTAAGGATATAAATATGCCGTAATGCTGTTAGGATAAGGTGATAATATGTGATCAAACACTTGTAACTTAAATGTAAAAAAGGCTGTAAAATCATGGCTAGCAAATAGTGAATTTAACTGTAATTTTTATCGTTGATTTCAGATGTGTAAATAAGTTAGTTCATTGATTGCCATAGTTTAGCAGTTGAAGAGTGTGCTGCGCATGGTGACAAGATAGAAACTCGCTGTTTTATGGTACCAGAACTGAAATAAACTACACGCAAAAAGATATTAAAAAATTGATTTAATCCCTTTGGCACATAAAATAATAAAGACCAGTAATATGTACCATGTATTATTTCATAATTTAGGGACTTCGTCCACCTGAAAATTATGTACAGAGCTTATTTACACCTCCACTCGATCAACTGTCAATCAGAAAGTATGCCAAGTGATAGAAACTTCCTGAAAACACTTAAAACAAAGGCATTTTTACTTCGGGGCAAATTATATTGAAAATGTATAAGCTCAGGAGTGGTCTACGCGATGGTTTAACGGATCGGACTGAGAACACGGACCGCTACTTTGCTTAGACAAATAAATTGAAATGTCACTCAACTTGAAATACCCGCTTATCATCCATTGGAAATTATGCGTCGAGTCTATTTGATTATAAATTTAAAAAGGTAACAGGATAATGTTCAATAACACGGACGAAATGGCTGAATTGAAGTCGGGCATTAACTGCAATGCAGAGAAGGAATAACTATAAAACCAATAGGCAATATATTCAGCGGAAAATCCAAAAGTATAGTGAAAATAAAAGACATTAATGTCCCCCAGAATAAATTAAACCACAAATGCACACCCTAGATAGACTTAGGGATATATCCATGAGAAAGCCAAGATAAGTGACAAGAATGGTTACTTCCAAAATTAATACCTGACGTGAAAAGAGGCTCCGTGCCCAAAGAGGAACGGTAATTCTCGAGTTTACTGGCAGTGAAGGTAGGTCCCTGGTAGTGAAAGCATTGGACTTGAGGGGGTTGGTATATCGAGCGCTTCAGAGCCGTAAAACTTTTCTGGAAGGGAATAACCAATAACCACGATGACCCGCGTTTTCAGCGTCGTTCAAAAAAAACACCCCGGGCTTCGAGACGGGGGAGACTGGAAATTTATTTCGTTTTCCAAACGGAGGAAACCATTCCTTTCTGTGCAAACTCATCTCATCCGAAACTTCGCCGCGAATACTATCGACAAGGGCGCGGGGATGGGAGAGGGTTTGGCGCGTGATGCATTACTCTCTCCGTCTCCGTTCCCACTTCTCTGTTTATCCCTTTTATCTCGCCATTTCCCGTTCTCTCCCCGTACGTCTTTTTCGTTTTATACGCGCGTCATGCTGGGCCATTAAAATTTCGAACCATTTCGTGGATGACACAACAAGACGCATTTTCTATTTTTATGTGCCCTATACAATTCATGGATTGATTTATCGTGGATACTAAAAATAAATGTAAAAATGTCGTAACGATTGTAAACCCAAGAGATCGATTTTACGTGCTATGTAACTTCGATTCTTCGAGATCTAGATTCGAGATATTTCGATTGGATTTGGGTAGTGTAAGTATTTACATACAAGAGAGGAAAGTTAATTTGTGTGGAGAGTTTAGTGAGGTTTTTATAGTCAAAAGTCTTAATTTCATGATCGATTTTGCGTGCTATGTAACTTTGATTCTTCGAGATCTAGATTCGAGATATTTCGATTGGATTTGGGTAGAGTAAGAATTAACATACAATACAGGAAAGTTATTTTGTGAGGAAAGTATAGTGAGAATTTTATGGTCAATAAATATTGAAATTTTACGATAAATTCAATTTATTTGGACAGCGATGAGTTCTTTCAAACAATTGTAAATTTTATTTAAGAACGGAGGCGACACAACAATGAGTAAATTGAAAATATAGATTTGAGAATATCGTGAAGCGACAATGAAAATATTAATCGCTATTTTATATTTTCCTCCCATGTCTCATTAAATAATATAAACATGTACATTTTCATGATACATCTTTTTCGTGATCAGTTTCTGTATACTTCGTCATCGCTTGATTTGATTACGGTTTGGAATGTATCACATCAACGCTTGGCAATGTATGTGGTTTCAATTTAATTTGGTTTCTCATACGTACATAAATACAAGCCAAAAATGAACTATGGATGATATTTAATTTCATTTACTTAATATTTATTTTCCACTAGTTTTATCTCACTGATACTTTACTATTTCAAGAATATTCTCATGACCGCATGAACAAGTAATTTTCCTCACAATTCAATTACCTGAATGAAATGTGATGTTACTTTTTTCTCATCTACATGCACGTCAACCAAGGTAGACTGTTAAGAAAATAGATAAAGTAAGAAAATAACTTAGTCTTTACTCACTTTACACTAATTATTTTTAAGTTACATACCGGTTAAAGTAGCTTTTTAATAGAACTGAGTATAAATCCTTAAGACTTTCACGTGCGCAAGACCCTCTTTCGGGAATATTTCTTTTTTCATGCCAGCATATGTTAGTCTCACGTGTCTACATCCCGCCCATGACACTTCTTTTCTTCCTCCCACAACCTCCCGTTAGCCAAACACCCTTCCCTCTGTTACTGACTCAAGCAACCCTTCGTCCCTTATTACCTCCTCCAACCAAACCTTTGCTCTTCCTAATCACCAGAAGTTTTCCTTCCCACTACACCAAACACTTCCCCGTTTGAATTCCTCTCCATCCACCGCACCTTCTCCACACTCCTCCACACCCACATCTCAAACGTCTGCAGCTGATTCTCGTTTTTCGTTCTAAAGGATCCACGTTTCTGAAGCTGAGCGCTAAACATTTCCCAGTGACGCATGAGACACTCCCTGATGCAGCTACATCTCATCTCCCTGGGAGACGACACAGCGGAGGCTAACTCAGAAATGCAGAATTCTCTGCAAGAGAGAGAGAGAGGGAGAAAGAGAAAAGAAGACTGGGAGGGGAGAGCTAAGGGAAACCTACCGTGGTGATGGAGTTATTGGAGAAACACTCCTTGTGGACGCCGCATACGCACGGGAAGTGAGGGAGGGAGGAACTTGTAAGCCAGGGTCGGTGGTTGGCGAGTCGTTTCGCGGCGGAGGAATCTTAATGGAAGTCAAGAGTTTTTATGGCGGAAGCAGCGTCCCCTTACTCCCCCTGCCACCGGACGGACGCATGAGGAAAACTAGGAGGCTGGAGAAGAAGGGGCGGGTGGGAAAGAAAGAGTAGAATGGGTAAAACGGTTTCCACGCACGGGGAATAAGTTCTCAGGCCCTCTCGGGATGCACACATGGTGCTGCCTAACACTCACGCGCACACACACACACACACACACGCGGGCAGAAGATGCAAACGCAGCATCGTAAATCTCCCCATTGCTTCCAGACGCAAGGCGAGAGGAGAAAAGAAAATTTTTAGCCACCGTATTTGTTCGTAAGTAATGGCTTTTACACTTTTACGGCTTGCGTCACGCACCGGCACAATAGGGCCCCGGGTATAAATTCCTCAATACTGCCGAACGGAATACGTACACATGTAAATAAGGTTGAGGAGGAGACACGGGGACGAGCTGCGAGACAGGCTATGTGGGGGAAAATGGTGATCGACAGCCTTCCAGCACATTTCCAGACAACAACACACGCAGGGGGGACCGTGAAACTGTCATCATCAAAAAATATAGTTGGATTGAATGAAATCCATAACTTTCCATGATTTACCGTAAAAGGAATGGGTTTGATATAAAGGGAAATTTTTAAGGAAACGTTATTGCATAATGCCTATTGGAGGACTGCGTTACAGAACTAAATCAAAACTACTATATATTAATATTACTAGGTAATCTAACGGTTGACGCAGGCTGAAATAGAAGTGAGTGACGATCCTTTGGCTTTTACATCATCATCATTGGTCGTTCAATCCTAAGATTGGTCGACTGCAGCCCTCCACCCTTCCCTATCTAATGCTACTTCCCTTACTTTCTGCTATCTCTTCCTATGTAATGTCTTCTTTATTTGGACCAAAAACTTATTCCCGAGTCTTTCTCTGGGGACTTTTCCCTCTATTTTACCTTCAATTATGTTCTTCACAGACCCATTGTGTCTTAGGGTGTGTCCAATCCATCTGGTTCCTCTTTTTTCTATGCTGTTCCACATGGTCCTTTCCTCATCTACTCTTCGGTAAACTTCACCATTTCTTATTTTGTCCATCCATTTCATCTTCAGCATCTTCAGTACCAGGTTTCGAAGCCCTTCAGTCGGTTCTGGTCAGCTTTTCCAGTGGTCCATGCTTCCAATCCACAGAGTTCCACGCTCCTCACGAATATTTTCACATACTGTTTCCTGGTTTACAGTCCTATCCTCCAAGTACAGTAGTTGTCTTTTTCCCATTAACGCCTTCGTAGTTTGGTCAATTTTCCGCTTGATGTCTGTTGTACTTCTTCCGACTCACGTGATGGTACTCCCGAGATAGGTGAAGGAATCCACTTACTCTAATTTCTCTCCTCTCAGGGTAACTTTTACATATGGAGGTCCATATCTACCAATTATATTTCTTCTTCCATCACAGCATTGTACCAATATTCTTCATTCCGCCCATAAAACTCATTATTTTCCTTCCCATTCCCCGCTTACCCAACATCTTCCCCATTAAAATTAAATATGATCAAGGCAGGTGGATCTACAAACTCAATGCAAACCAATTAATTTTTTTTATTTAAAAAGACGATTGCAATCAAGGTAAATTTCTCCATTAGAAGAATTTGAATGCTTTGGAAATGAAAGAATTAGGCATTTAGAAAGTGTAAAATCTGTGTACAAGTACAAGTTATTTCATTATGTTAGGATACTACCAACTTCTATGAACTGAGTCCTGAAATTATAGAGGACACAAAACGGTGTGTCGGAACACCAATGAAAAATATTCGCCGAATCCGCTTTGCGCACCTCGGCTTCCTCTGGCTTCCCTTCGGCCGAATCGCTTCCCTCACTCGCCTCCGCACGAGAGAGAGAGAGATCCCTCGCCATCCATCCAGACGAGGAGAGTGAATCACCGCCGTCCGACGATGGACCGAACTGGAATTCTGCCAGGAACCCACAGACCTTGGGATCCCCTGGACCCTTTGTTCTTTTTTCCCGCGCACGCGGTTGTCTTATTTCCTCTGCGGTGGGTCTTCCTCGTCAATCCTTCACCCTTCCCCTCTTGGCCACCCCCGTCTATCTCTCTCCCCGCTTCACTCCACGCCAACCCGGCGTTAATGGGCCGCTTACTCTGCGTGAATTCCATGCGTGGCAATATTGATTCCCACTCGTCCATGTCTCTCCTGATTGCGCTGGCTGGTTTCGGAAAGGTTTTTCCGATACATTCTTTAGGCAACTCCAATCGATGGGATTCCGTAGGATCAAAGTGCAAACAACAGGCATGATGGAACACTCAACGACAGGAGTGAACAGGAAACTAATAGGCCGCATTTGCAACCCAATTATAGGAAGGTTCCAAATAGGATTTCCGATGGTACGTAAAAGCATTACGCAGCAACATACCGTATTATTTAGGATTCGTATTTTCCAAAGCTAAATTGCCAAGGGTTGATTGCACTGTACAAACTTTGAAATCTAATTTTCATTAGGCAACCCGTAGTCGTTTTGTCGTTGTTTACGTCGCCGCAGAAGTACTTGTGAAAAACGTTCTTAAATCGAAAGCTTAGCTCATTTCTCACCAAAGCTGTCATTTATTTGCAGTCTATAGCAGCAGCACTCAGCAGGAATTGGATTGGTAAAATTAGAACTGAGCCCAAAGATGTATAACTTTGGTTTTTTCGAGAGGAATGATTCTCCCATCGAGACAGGATGTTTCCAAGGTGCCACATTAATGGGAAAATGGACATAGTGCGAATGAGAACACACATAAGAGTCCGCAACATCTATTTGGGAGCTATGGGAGAAAGAGTCGATGAAATGAACCAAGGTTGACCATATTGGAAATACTCTTACATGAAGTGAATACAAGTAAATTATTGATGAAACTAAGCTAGGGTTATGCCCAAACATGAAAAAAGCAAGCCAAATTTAGAATAGAGATACAAATTAGGTATCCCAATTGCATCGATTCATTCGACCGCAGAGATAAAGGAAAAGAGACAAACAAATAGAATTAATAAGACTTTCAGAAGTCATTGCTCTAACAAAATCCATAATAGAACCGCGAAAATGCAACTAAAATTTGAAAATAATGTGATTGAATATATGACGTAATTAAAACACTTTTTTCATTCATTCTTCTACTGAGGTGAATCTGTCCTCTGAGAGGAATCTGTCCTCCCGTGCTCGTCTATCCTGTGCTGCCTCCCTCAGCTCTTCATAACTCCTTCCATTCATAATATCTTTCAACATATTATGTCTTCTTCTTTCTGTTTCTCTCTTTCCCTTGATCTTTTCTTCTAATATTCTTTTCGGCAGGCAAGCTTTCCTCAGGACGTATCCCATCCAGTTTGCCTTCCTCTTTCTTATTGATTTTAAAATATTCCTTTCCTCATTCAGTCTCGCTAGCACTTCCTCGTTTCTCACTTTATCACTCCATTTTAATCTTCCCATTCTTCTCCAGAGCCACATTTCAAAACGCTCTGTATATTTCTCTTCTATTCTCCGGACTGTCCATGTTTCTGCTCCATTAATCACAACACTCTAAATAAAACAAATTGGCAAAGCTTTTCCATAAGCCTATATTTATTGTTTTGGATTTCATTCATTAGGCCAACGATTAAAATGGCTGATCTTAAAACACCTCCGGCCTCGCGCCACTATTACATACAGTGTGTCTCATTTCATACATAAGTCAACTCAGCATAACAACCCAGACATAAGTCAAGAAAATTCGGTTAAGCAGAGGTAACTATTCATGAAAATAGAATATATAGCTCTCGGGTTTCCAACCGGGTGATGGTGGTTTGTGGCACCGACATTTCGAAGGCATAGTCTGCCATCGTCCTCAGGGTGATGGCAGACTACGCCTTCGAAACGTCGGAGCCACAAACCACCATCACCCGGTGAGAAACGCGAGAAAAATTATACATTCTAAGCATTTGCCGGGACAGCCTTAAATCTTACATTCGTGAGAATACTCACACAAACTACTGAAGCAAGATTCAAATCAAACGACTTCTGATGCAAAAAGAACACCGCGTGCGGGGGACGTGAACTTTTGGCGAAAAAAATTACGAAAAACAATAATCCCATTGGTTATCCGTTAAAAAATGCTCCGTTTTTACGGCTCCCTATCCACCTCAATTTTTTCCAATTCCTCTTCAACCAGAAGGATTTTCCATTAAGGTTGTTATCTTCTTTCCCTGAAAAATCGCTCTTTTCTTTTTCCATTTAATGACGTGCACAAGGTGGACGAAGGGATATGATATCGCTCTCCCGAACACGATCTCAAAAATAAAACCCTCTTTGACCCCCCTAAAACTGAAGGTTTCGACGCGAAAATAAAATATTCCGGGATCGTTAATAAAGATGGGGAATTGGGGGAATCGGGATACAGATGAGACGAAGGGAATTGGTTGAATAATTGAAGAGATATTATGGAGAGATGGAGATGGTTACCCTTGGTATGCGAGTCGTCATCATCTGATCTCTCTCTCTCCTTTGCCCTCGAGTGCCCCCTTGCTTCACCCCGATCAAATTTCTTCTCCATCTCGGAACCCTCTCCCCCCCTCCCCCCGCATTCTCAAGAGCAGCATCCGTTTTCTTGAGAGGAGAGGGAGATTGAAGAAGGGAACCGATAAATAGGTTAATTAAACCCTACTCTTCTGCGCCACTTTGGAGGGTCGCATGGCTCATTAGCGTACATCTCCATCAATCTCATCTCCTCTCCTCCCTCAAGTCTTCCCTCACGTTCTTCCCCCCTCCTTCCTCGTTCCATTCCCTCTTCCCGGACCTCCTCCTCCTTCTTCCCTTTGACTTTATCTCTCCCTCTCTCTCCGCCATTCGCTCTTTTCCCTTCCGTCCCTCATAATGCGACGGAAGAGCGCCTCTTTACGCATCCCCCCTTTCTTCTTCCCCTTAACCCATTTCAAAGACGATGCCTTCCCTTTAAAGACGATGAGGAAGCTTAACATATATTCGAAGGTATCGGAACGCAGCTTTTCACGTCAATTTTACTCGCTGACTCAAGAGATTAATCCCTAATTTAGTGGCCATTTGCTTCCTTTAATCGCAGAGATGGGGTGGTAATCATTAAGGATCCCGAATAGGCATTCATCCTTCATCCTCATTTCCATCTCCTCTTCCTCCCTTCCATGTTCGCAGGATACAAGCTATTTTCAATTCTCCTTATTGATCATGGGGACAAGGCAAAGTGGGGGAAAAGTTACCGCGGTAAGAAGAAATTTGAAAACCCCGAGAGATGAGTTCACAAGCCTAAGCAAGGACTTATAATAAGCAATGCTGCTGACTTGTACTATCCACCCGCTCGATAATGTCCAGCTAACCATTTTACACTCTCCGTGCGAGTCCAATTACTACTTTGCATTCCCTGTTTCATATCTAACGAAAAAGAAACGTACCACAATTTTTTTTAAAATAATTAGAAAATAAAAAAATCAAACATCTCAAATTGAGAGGCTGTTGACACGAAATGAGGCCTAGGGTAAGTAAAATTTCTCAGGTAACAATAAAGGTTCATTAAAAACAGTAACCAATAAATAAATGGAACAATCCGTCACATTTTCAACGTATAAAACCTTTTTGCACCCCGCAAACTGCAGGTCAGATAAAATAGGTTGAAACTGATTTCTGACTTTCACCGTATTGAGTAAGTGTGGATTTAAAAGCAAGGGTGAACGGAAGCTCTCCAATTTGATGCTGGGAAATATGTAAAGTTATATTCAAAGGGTAAAAAAACTGTGCATTGAGTTATAGTATCTACTAGATTGCCTTAAATATGTGAAAAGACAACATTCTCATAAATAAAAAGGACAAAAATAACCCGTACAATCCTAATAGGTGTAAGCTGCGAAAGAGCATAATTAATTCCCATACACGGAACAAATATTCTTAGCCAGCGTAAACAACATGCAAAAAAAGGCCTTTGAGACCTGAATTCCTTTAATAGCGCTGCATCATGTAACGCAGCGATGCGATTTGATGGTTCCGCCGTCAGGAGTTGACACCCTTGAGAAATCGAAAAAGCGACTACAATTTATCGTCAGGAGTGTCGCAAACTGGCTGCGAGATCAAATCGAAAGGTTCCTTTCTAATGTGAAGAAAATGCGGGAAAACGTATATACGAAATTTTCCTTCAATGAACGCGGTTTGGGATCCAATGAGCAGCCGTCGCAAACAGCATAACGAGTTTTGCGCAAACGTTTATGGTATACATTCATAAGACCGATGGTGAGTATTCTCAGCTCTCATGCCTCATAACGTTTAAGAATGGAAGTTTACGATTCTAAGTACGGAATGGAGATGTAACAGCTACACCATAGAAATAAAGATCTCATCAGCTGAAGTTTGCATGGATATCTTTGTGTGATAGTTTCGATCGTAAGATTTCAAGCGTCAAAAATACCCTAACCACAGCTAAGCATCAAATTTGGCCACAGTGCAATGAAAAGTTTAACAATGAGACAGAAAAAATATAATTGGAAAAGCTTCATAAAAGCATCTGCTACTATATTTCCAAATTAATCGGAAGCATAAAGAATAACCATCTAATTATTACACACCGCTAGGACTGTCACAGCACTGGGTCGATTGAATTGATTAAGGTAGTTCCCTGAGAGATCATATAAAAAAATGAGTAATTCCTAACACCTAGATCTAGTAAAAAAATTAACAATATTTAGTTTGTATGTTTTCACGACTATTTGTGAAAATAAATCATATTAAAACCGTAGTATTTTTTCAGAATCGAAAAAAAAACTTTCGTTGTGAAGGAGTTTTAAACATACTGCGTGAATACATTAGTCACATCGAAGTCTTTTGAAAATATTTTTATATAATTACTTAGAATTTCAGTCATACGAAATAAAATTATTGTATGTACCATTAATAATGCAATATTTAATCCATGCTTCCCACAGCTGCAAAAATAAAAACGCGTAATTCGAATATGATCTCAATTGAGACCAGGAAACTATCACGCTCGGACTGCCTTAAGAAGTGCAAGTTAAACACATACCGTGAAACTTAGGCATTATCTGAAAAGAAACGGTCAAGAAGATGCACCATGTTTCCCAAGGCCTTAACAAGTGGCCTTGTACAATGACAACCAATGAGCACGCGAGCGGAGTTATTGCAGAGATTGCAGCCGGCGATAATCTTCCGCTTCGGCCTTCAAAAGAATTTCATCACCGACCCTCAGGGGAAATAAAACAAGGTCGAGTTGAATTCAAAACCAGACGAAATTATATCGCATGGAAACAAAGTAGTCGTACACTGATAATTTATTATTTAGGTAATCTACCGGATATACTTGATTTCATTTTTTAAATTTTTACAGCGTAGAATACAGCGCGGTTGGCCAATTTTATAGTAATAACAACAGAGAAACACAAACACCCAAAGTTTGCGAGGAAAAAATCCCAGTCAGTAGGAACTCGAACTTAAGACCTTCGTTTTAGCTGACGAGGACTTCACCCCGTCGTTACTATGGCCCGCAAATGTTGATTAAATTGCACGGGATGGAAATCTTCAAGATTTGTATACGTGTAGGACCCTCTCTACCAATAAAATTCCTTTTTCAATCTCAGAACACGACATAAACGGAGAATAAATGAAAATGCTCCGCTTCACAGATGAATATATTCGCAGTCATTGCTGGAAATTATGATGATCTTAAAAGGTCAAAAACGCAAGTGACCAAGTTCTTCAAGAATACAATATGAAAATAAATTAGACGAACACTCAAAAATAGAAGAAATCCTAGAAATTGGAACAGAAAAGCTGAATGCAGAAGTCACACTGAGAGGAGAGAAATTAGATCAAGTGAATTTCTTCACCTTTCTCGGATGTACCATCACATAGGACGGAAAAAGTACAACCGACATCAAGGAAAAAGACAACTTCTGTGCTCAAAGAGTATAGGAAGCTTGGACCATTGGAAAAATTGACCAGAACAGTCTCGAAGCCTTCAAATCCTAATGCTGGAGGAAAATGAGGACGATAAAATGGACGGACTATATAAGAAAAGATTAAGTCTACATAAGAGTAGACGAGGAAAGGACCATATGGAACACCGCACAGAAAAGAAGAACCAAATGGATTGGACACACTCTGAGACAGAAGGAGTTTGTGAAGAACGTAATCGAAGATAAAATAGAGGGAGAAGTCCCCAGAGGAAGACCCAGGAATTAGTTTGTAAATCAAATAAAGAGGAAAGTACATATGAAGAGATACCATGAGGTAAGGGAACTACCATTAGATAGGGAAGGGTGGAGGGCAAGAGTCAACCAATCTTAGGATTGAACGACTAATGACGATGATGATGTAAAAGAATAATGGATCGTCATACTTCTATTCCAGCCTGCCTCAGCCGTCAGATTACCTAGGAAGTCCAAAGAGGAAGACCCAGGAATAATTTTGTGGACCAAATAAGGAGGAAAGTATATGACCATATGGAACCATTGATCATATAGGACCATATGAAAAAATATAGAGAAAAGAAGAACAAGATGGATTGGACACACCCTGAGACACAACGAATTTTGAAGAACGTAATTGACGGCAAAATTGAGGGAAAAGCCCCCAGACGAAGACCATGGAATAAGTTCATGGACCAAATAAAAAGGAAAGTATACAGGAAGAGCAACCAGGAAGTACGGGACCCAGCATTAGATAGGGAAGGGTGGAGGGCTACATTCATAGAGGGCAAGAGTCAACCAATCGTACGATTGCAAGACCAATGATGATGATGATAGAATAAAATTGTTTTAAAGTAATTTCTTGACGCACGAAATGTCACATTTGAAAGTATTAGCCGCGATGATATTCAACTGAGCGCGACCGCGCGTCGGGACTTCCGCCAATTTCCTTCCCTCCTCCTCTCGCCTCGCCCACCCACTCCATTCCATTAACGCGAAAGGATGAATCGCGCATGCGCCAGACTTTTGGCGCCTCATATCATCGTAAAAGCGACTCAATTCGAGGACGGACTCGCTCTCGCGTGAAAAACGCGAACCGGTCCGACGCATTTCTCCGTCTCTCTCTCTCTCTCCATTAAGGCAAATCGCTATGGGAACGGGCGAGATTTCCCGTCTTCCGCACCTCCTCCACCCATCCGCAGGAGATGCATGCGCGAGGCCGTTTCATCTCCACGCTCGTTAAGCGAAAGACCAGTTCGACGCCATAACCCACCAGCAATAGGCAATCAAAACTGGCGGAGCGAATAATTTTCGCAGCATCATCATTATTCCGGTGCCAAAAACTGCACCACGTAATGCCCGAGAGAACGCATTTATTAAAAAATATGGGAGATTTAAACTAACTGCCAATACGCAAAGAAGGTATTAGGTTTCTTAGCAATGTATCAGTTTGATTAAGGGTACTTTGAAATGAAAAAGTATCTTTGCAATACTGTAAATACCTCGCTAGAACTAACGGTATTGGCAGTTACTTGGTGGAATTCCTTCGGATTCGATTGGATAATAGGGGAGGCGCCCGACAGCTAATGTCATTTGCGTCATAGGGGGCAGGTAAGGTGGGAACGGTGGATAGAAACCCGGCGTCGGCATTAGCCTGCTCTTAACGAAAGTTGTAGTACTTCTAGTACTAGCTTTGTGCCTGATAATGTCGCGCAATGATGAACCCCACTTCGTAAGGAAGTAATTAATCTTTTGTGAAAAAAAGGTGATTCATCATTTCATAATATAAATGTTCTTCCATACTCCCTTTTCAAGGCCCTAATGTCCCAACTGTCATAAAAGTGTATCATAACATTCAGCAATAATGCATAGATAATTTGTAAAAGAGTTATGGCTTTTTTATAAAATGTAGTTACTTCATTACAAAATATAAAGATTGAGAGCAAATTCAAATGGTGATGAGGAAAGTATGACAGTCACTCATTGCGAGATATAAGTAAATCTGTTTTGTAGATCACGCACTGATATGCACAAGAGTTTTACGTCCCCCTTTTCACAGGATTTTTAAATCTCCATAGCCAGTCTACTAGACAGAAAACAAGATGAGGTAAAGTTGCTGTCCGAATCTGCAAACTGTCCGTTTGCTAATTCGTTTGTGGGGGCGTAGATAAAAAGGTAGAGCGGTCGCTTATGCATGCGAGAAGTACCGGGATCGATACCCGGCGCCTCCATTTATTTTTATTAAATTTTCGACTTCATTTTCCTCTATATATTTTCCCTTAAGAAAGACACTTGCACATAATGGAAAAAGATTTCATCATTCTACTCGAAACAAACAAATGCATCCCAGGAATACAATTATGAATCTAACGTAACCTAACCCACCTGCCACTGAAATTTAGAATCTCTCTCATATCTGATACAAGGAAGAATTAAATAAAACTATAAAGGTTTAGTTTTTTACATTACGTTTAACCAATGTCGCTAATTCCTGTGGTCCTATCCCTAGTATGCCATAGCTGAAGTATCACACAGCTGAAGGGCCCGTAAAATTAAAACTGGATTTCATTATCGACTTTATTTACACCACATTTATTCTTAGGTTTATGTGTCCTTCAATTCTGATCCTTCATCACTAAACTATGATCAAAATATATTTTTTCTAATTTTGCTACCCAAAAATGGTACCCTCCATAATGCGTACTTAATTTGGACTGCAATTACTATAAAAAATTTCTTATTCTCGCGCTAATTTTGGTTAACTTCGTCTGAAATTCATTATAATACTTTGCTTTTTGAATTTCAATTCTAAGTGCATGCAGTTTGCACAATATAAACTTCTAAAAATTACATACCTCCGCAAATTTATACCTTTTCTGTCATTCGAGTTAATATAATTTCAAATGCAAAGTACTACTTTCTTTGCCATCATATGTATCTGTAACACAATGTTATCAAACGCTGATACATATTGCAGAAAAAAAAATTTTTCCTTGAAAATAATAATTATTTAAAATTCTTGAAAAATATACGATGTTATGTTAGCACATATTTCCTAAAAAAAAAACAATTTTTATTATCATAAAACAATACAAAAAAAGGTTGAAAATTGCAAAGGTTTTTTAAGGTAAAATCTGAACTTATGGTTAAGATTTAACAGATAATATAGCGTAATGGGCTGAAAATATAAAGGTAGAGTTAAGGTTTGAAGGCGTATTATGAAGATATTAGGGACTAATGGGAGTTTAGGCCAAATTAAACCCTTACAATTGCCGCGATTGGTGGATAAAGTTTCAAAATGGAGAAATGGAGGCGGCTATTCCGTTTTTAATCATCTTAAATATATATATAAACATAAAACACCTTTCCAGCACTATTCTGTTACACCGGGGATTCCAACCCGCGAGACACCCAACGTCTTCAACCAGTATAAAGTTAAGTATTGTTATGTAAGTTCCAAAAATGTACTTTCCTAAGCTCACCGTCAAGTTACGAGTCGTATTAACATGAATTCTCTCGACCAACGCGGCCGCGACATTGACCGCCGGAACAGACAGCACCGCGGGAGGTTGCACCCCTGCACTATCTCTTCTCTCGCCCACCCACTCACTACTCTCGCTCATCTTTCTCCTATTATCTCTCTCCTTTCTCCCTCTCTCCGCGGCGACGGTCGGCTTCGACGCGTGAGAAACGCGCGTCGATGCATCGGCATCTCCCGCCCCCCCTTCGTGCTCACTTCTTCCGCTCACAACTCCACAGACCATTGCATCCTTCCCCTTCCCTCTCCAACACACTCCCTCCCTCTCTCTATCCTTTGGACCCCTCCGATTCTTTCCCACCGTCCTTCGCATGGGAATGGGGTGAGGAGGGAGAGAGGGGGATGGGGCGGATAGACAAAGGGGCACCCTTCTTCCATTTCCCCCTTCCCTTTGGCCCTCTCCTGGGTTCTCTTCTCACCTCAAGGTCCTTTGGGACACGAGTGGTTAGGGGAGGAGTGGGATACACGAAGGTTTTAGAACGGGCCGGTAGATGGCGGCGGGTGCATCGTCTTCGCACCACGTCTAGACAGACGAATTCCCAAAAGAAGCCTTCACAGAGAATGATAAATATACAAACATTGGCACTTCCACAATTTATTACAGTATTTACTAACAGTTTCGGCTGTCATGTCATTAAACTAATTTATTTTCCGAAGAAGTTATCAATATTTTACGAACTCCAGCATACTATAGTAGATCAGATCATGAGAATAAAATAAGGGAAATAAATTGTAGAACAGAGTGGTTTAAAATGTCGTTTTTCCCGCGATCGATGAGAGAACATAATGGCCGCTTTAAGAAGTAGGTTAGTTGACAGGTAGTATAGCTAATTATTTCAGATTCCCTCTAATGTTTGAATCTAAATCTGCCGGGTATAGTTAACACCGTGTTTTGCATGTTCCCAGCATGACTCTTGTGTCACGTTAATATAGTTACATAATAGATTATTTTAGTAGTGTTTGTAGCAATTGTAGAAAACCCATAGTATAGTGCATGTTGATGAAGTTTAATTTCTTCACTCTAGCTCATGTTGGTGATAAGTCACCGCCTGCCAACGCCCTTGTAGTGGCTTGCAGGGTATTAAGTAAATGTAGATTACCTACACTCAGTACAGTGATACAGTGTACCTGATGATGGCATTACAGTCGGAACCGGGAGTCATCTCGGTAATAATGTGTTGAAATAACTAGTCTTGTTCTTTCACAATTTCCATCTTCCACTATGCAAGATGACATTGAATTTACTTCATAGAACACTTCCAAAACAAACAGATGCTATGCTACTATTAAAAGCGGCGGGTGCATCGTCTTTGCTCCAGGTCCACACAGACGTATTCCCAAAAGAAGCCTTGAGAGAACATTGTAAATACTCATAAACTGATACGTCCACAATTTATTACAGAATTTACTAACGGTTTTGGCTGTTATATCATCATTTGCTGCGCCCAGCACAGTAATGCAGTGTACCTGATAGTGGCATAACAGCCGAAGGCTGGTGTACACACTGTAGTAATGTGTTGAAGTAACAAAGTTTTCTGAATGAATTATGTAAAATACCAAATGATAATTACTATAACTGTACGATGATAACTATTGTCGGCCCCGGTGGCGGTGGGGTAAAGTCCCTGCCTGCTAACCCGAGGGTCGCGGGTTCGAGTCCCGCCAGGGTAGAATATTATCTGCCCAGGACATGGGTGTGTGTGTTCGTCTATTGTTAATGTTAAAACACCCGATGTAAAAGGCCTTTGTTGCTGTGCTGTTTTCGGGGTTGTGATTATAAATAAATAAAATAAATAAAATAAATAAAATAACAGAGAAGATATTAGAAGTAAAATTTCTCTACCAATTAATCTACATGAATAAGCTCGGACCAATATTTTGAACTGTAATATGTTCGTATCAACTCGTATGTATTTGAAGACCATCTAGTTGGAAAATGTATGGACAAATGCCTTTATTATGCGGAACAAGACGGAATCTAAGGAATCCTCTAATTCCAACAATAAATATGCTGTAGGATCCAATGGTTGCAGCAGATTTTTCAAACTAATTCTTAGGATGAATAAGTAGATATAATGACTACTCTGAACAAGTTCTGCCTCGTATTTTCTAAAGAATGGATCGTCAGAATGCGGGAACTATTGTGTATCTCAACACACACATTATATATTATATAATATTACACAATACAATATTATACAATAAGTTGAATTCCTCTGGCGGTACAGGTTGCACTTGGAAACATGAACTAAAGATTGGAGGCGAAATCGAGCGAGTACTTGGGCCGATCAGAGTGGGATTAAAAAACGGAAGGCTATCCGTGATGAGAACTCTCATTGGAGTGGTACTCTAATATGACCTATACTTTTTTGTAGGTTTCGTTACGGAATTTGATAGCCAGAGTTGACTAAAAAAATAGCGATCTAATAACGATTCAAATGCTCAACGATTGTTCTAATAGCCAAAATCACATCCCGGGTTAATTATCATGATACATCAGGAGGATATAACCCAGGTTTTTTCTTCACTCCCATGTTTCCAGCATCGATTTTCAATGTCGGCAAATGTTCCTCGCCTCTATGGCCTGGCCGAATTCCACGCCCTCACCTCTGAACCACCACCACCAACTCGATCTTTCCAATACGACGACCGCGATCGAAACGGGGAAAGAGAGACTTGAGGGGCTGAGTTCGAAGGTGGGGGGAAGGAAATAAATCACCCGACGTCGTCGATAGCAGTGGTTGGGTAAAGCTTTGGACTCCAAGCGGACGGGGAACCATGCGAGGGAAGAACCACGTACGTGCCTCGCTCCCACCCATTCCTTCCTCAATTCCCCACCGGAGAGTTTACCACGTTTAAAGTTTCCAACTGCGTACTTGTACAATAGACCTCAGGACAAAGGGAGCTACCTTAAGGCGGCTGGAACAGTTACCGCGATTCATCTGATTTACAGTTAAATAACTTTTCTATTAGGTCGAAAAAACTCTCACGGACTACATTTAAGAACAGATGTTTCTAAGGAGGAAATAACTATTCACGCATCAATATAAATGATGCTAGAATTGTGCTTGATTTTTTTTCTTTACTTAAAGCACTGTCATGACTTACTATTAATGCGCGAAAGTCGAAATTTTAGCGAAAATCATATTTTTTAAAGTTATTCTACCGATAAAGACAGGTTTTGTTGAATGTTAGAGAATCCCCTCTCGGTTTTCTACACTTTCAGGGGCCTATTTACCTCTAGTATTCACTTTTTCTTCTCGACATACGATCAACCCTTCTTCACCCCGTCCAGGAAACCTATCCTCTTTCTTCCCCTTCCCCGCTAGCCCAACATCCTTCCCTCCATCACACTCTCGAGTAACCCATAGCCCTTTATTACAGCTTTCCCTGGTGTTTTATTTATTTTTTGTTATATATCTCTGTCCAGAACCCAAAATTCTCGCAGCATATTCGAGGTGTGACCTAACCAGAGCGAAATAGCACCTCTATTTTACATTCTCATCCAAGGACCTTCCTATAATACGCTATATAAATCCTTGTTTCTTTGATGCTGCGCCGCATGTCTTGTACGAGTGTTCCCCACGATGTCAGAAGTTTAGGTAATTCCAAAGTATTTGACTTTATCTGAGGGCTCTATGTCTGCTCCACCCACAGTGTAGATATGGCGTTTCTGTGAGGACTTTCGCAAAAACTGTCCTGTCCTGTGGTGCATTTACTGAGATACATGTATAGTTCTAATCCCAACTCCTGGCACCAAGAATGAACGTTGTTTAGGTCCGATGATAGAACTTCGAAGTCCGCATCTTCGCTCATTTCGGGTTAGATGACCGTATCGTCTGTAAATAATCTGAGTTGACGGCCAACTCGAGAACTTAACTCATTTATATAAATAATGAATAAAAGAGGGCCGATCGCTATACACTGTGGAGAAGTGAAGGACCCCAAAAAATTGTGACTCCAGATTCAACTACTGCATCCACATGATCTTATTTCAATAATGTGTTTTCATTTTCATTCGTGCCACGGACAAGAACTGCCGTTTCCCGAGAGCGGGCCGAGCAACAAAAATAGCCCCTCTGCTGCCCTCCCACGTCAATGGCCTCTGTCCCATTCCCGAGTTACCGACCAACATTCATCTCCCAAGGGTCACGCCCAAGCCCTTCAGCAATATGACCCCCTTGCGCACCCGTTAAAGCAACGGACCCTAACTTTTCGACATCAGCGTTGAAGGCTTTCAAAAAGTTGGCCGAGAGGTGTAGGCACCAACAACGAACGGGGCGGCGTGGAAAATCGCATTCCACGAACATGCGTTCCGAAGAAAGGGTCCCCCCCCATTCCCCCCCCCCCCAGCTCGAGACGCTCAGATGAAAATGTTTCCGATACTGTTCTAGGAACCAGATTAGAATGGACGATCGTCAAGTTTATTTTTTTACTTTAATTTTGAAGATGATTCTATCGAATTTCTTTTACGGGGAACAAAATGTGATTGCGCCGACAGCCACGTTGACGGTCTACCAAGTTACTTCGCAACTGGGTCACGTAGTTGGATCTCATGCATTGGAATGATTCTCCTTTGAAAAAGTAAGCATACGGACGGATGGACGCAGACCTTTCCAACTACGGGAAAGAGTGTTGACAAAGTCATAGACCTTTGCTCCCCATATAATACTACAAACTGCGATTTCCGGAGTGTATTTTACTGCCACAGAGTGCAAAAATATTTGAAAGAAACTATGGTAAAAGCTAATGCGAAAATGTCTTGAAAGAATGTTGGACCTCACATTGACAAGGCAGATCGAAGATGAACTGTGGACTCAAGTCAACGTTTTTCAATGGAAACTTCTGTATACATTTGTTTATTCTTTTTTCACAATCATCTAAAATAGCGCACAAAGCCTTTTATATCTATACATCAAACAATAAAAAAATACGAGATCATAAATATCCTATGCGATGAAAAATCCACCCAGGTGAGATGTCTCTTAACATGTGTTGTATCATGATTAGTGTACTGCATTGTAGCAGGTTAGTCTACGTAGCAATCTTCTATACGATCTGATCTGACAGCGCATTGTTATCCTGACAGCTTTTCTGCTTTTGGTCCGCGCCTAGCGGCCGGGGAAAAGTACGCGGTACTGATTTGAACTGGATGAGTGCAGCATGCCTGGAGTGGAATCACCCCGTACCAAACACTCTAGTAGTGGCTTGCACGGTATTATGTACATGTAGATTATGTAAACCCGCGTCCCCAGGCTTAGCAGGTAAGAACTTCTACCCACCCACTATCAGAGACTGCGACCATTTGCTCTTCATCGTTTTCGCCCCAAGATTTCAATCCAATATTATGAGGAAGGAGTGCTAACTGCAAATCAACTATTGGACTTTTCAACGTTTCTAAAAACACCAGAGATTAAAAACTGCTAAATGGGGAAGCTTTCTACAGCAGTAATGACTTATCGATTCAGGCATTCGCACCATCTACTGAGTGCCGTCACACGTCTCTAGCACTCATCTCTGATTATACAAGTTTTCTCACCTTTACAAACTGAAATGGTATTGATTAAAGCTTCATTACATCCCAAGGGTCTATATAGAGCACAGATTCTGACTCTATTACTTACTAATGCAGCGAGTAAAAGCTTTCATAACCTCGAGCAAACTTCACGCTCGACACGGCAGTCTCAAAACCAGATTGCTGCGCGAGAGTCCAAATAGAGCTTGCATTTCCCAAATTAAAGGTGCACTGCCCTCGGTGAACCAACGGCACAACAATATCGATTTACATTGCGTCACATAATGCAAGCCATGCTTATGTTTGATGAGACCCATGCACCGTACTTCGGCATGACCTTTTAATTTAGAAGGGTACCTGGGATTTTCCCGTATTGCAAACCCCTCTGTGCTGAGAGTAACCTAATGATGTGGCTTCATCCTACTTTAGACCGAACCATTTATTGCTTGATTCCATCAAAATACAGATCTCCCTTTTATGGCCGTCATAAAAAGGTATTGGTAGATGAGTAATGAACAATTTTTGAATTTCAACGAAAGCAAAGAACTAAAACGGTGGTAGATGCGCAGATGACCCTTCACCGTGGAAGTGTTCACTGCCTACTAGGACTGTGGTAGACAGTAAGTCTAAAAGAGAAGTAACAGGCTTGATGTGGTGGAAATAATTCATCATGATGAATATGAGTAAAGCCAATTGCATAAAAGGCAATAGAATAAAAATTTATCTGAGTGGAAAATTGCCTTTACTGTTATTCATTATGACAGGAAGTCTATTCGATTGACTCCAATGGTTCCCAGGGTCGCAAGAGTTCGCTTCAAACTTCAAAATGCTCTGCTCTTCTTAAAGTGATTGGATCAATTTTTTCACCTATTCACATATTTACGTGAAATTCAGTATACGAGTTTTCATCAGTGATCAACGGGGAAAAAAGTGAGAAAAATTATATCACACCTACTTGGTTTTTTGGCAAACCAATACGTTTTTAACGCGTATATTTACGGTAGATGGCATATACTCGTTATAAATCATTTAATTTTTGCACATTTTCTTCTTTATTAGAAATAATATATATTTTTATAAATAGGATAGTTGCTAACAAATATCAAGGTGTTATACCGAGTTCAATATTTAAAATAAAATTTCAAAAAAAGTCTTCAAAAATTTGGATTCCACTTAAAAAACTCAAGTCATAACATGCTTTCATTAAGGAAAAAATATGAAATATAATTCATTAATTACTACTGATACTGCCTGTATAACGATCTCCAACGCGTTAACAGATTTTATCAAAACACTGTGGTCTGAACTTTATTTTTACTGACTTCAATAATTATAAAAATATACACTAAATGACCCGCGATAATCGCTCCAGCCACCTTAATCCTACAGCAATATCTCCCTTGGAGTGCGAACGATATGAATGCATAATGATGCGGCTTCATTTGGATCGTAAATGTTTTCACGGAACGTGTCCTGTCGGGAAACACTTTATACTATGTTGACGGTGATAGGCAGACAGGTCACGGAGATCATAGACCAAATTTTGTACCGATCGTCTCCAGGTTAGAGATGTAAAACACAGGCTAGCGGAAAGTCTACATTCTCAGAGAAAAAAAGTGTCCTGTAACTAAGGTGGATCTGTTCTCCAACTGTAGGTACTGTAAAGTGAAGGTCCAGGTTATCACTTACCAAGCGCTCCCTCATTTTACGCCTCTCATGTCTCGTAAATTCCCTTTCTGTGAACATCGACCCTTTCACCTTATCTTCCAGCGTCTCCGCTAACCTAGCCAAGCTAATCTCATTCCCAAAAAAAAGTACTTTTTACTGTCTTCCCATGTTGGATAATTATTTGTTGCCTTTTTCTTGTTATGCATTTACGTTTATGTCCTTTCTTATTTGTTATACGTTCACTATAAAATGGCTTCATGCTGTATGTGATCTTTTTCTCAAATAAATAAAAAATAAAAAACTGGACAGGAAGTATGCTCATGATTGTATTGAAATTGAAACAAAAAGTACAGTTTGCCACATTACTCAGTATTCTTGCTGTACATTAGCTGCAACAGTAAACTTCCAGCACTGTAATAGAGTTTCAAGCACAGTGCAATTCCTGCACTGCGATGCAGCTCATTTCCTGTATAGCCCTTTCCGAATTTCAGTCTCCACAGTACCCTTCCAGTGCAAATCATCCTTGAACAAATCAACCACAAATGAATCAACCATGAATAGTAAGAAGAGTCGGAACTTCACTAAATGCTGAGTTTGGTACAGACTAGGCTCATGTACAGTACGCCCTCAGAATAGATTTTTTCTCTGGGTTGTGCCATTACGAAAATTTCTAATGAAAAATTCCCCCATTGTTTCCGTCATAATTTTAGCAATCCGTAGACTGAGCGACCGAATCCACTTTCCGATTCGGATGCAAAATTTACAAAATACCTCCCTCTCCGCCGCAATCGTGGTAATTGTGAGTTCTTAAAAGATTTATCTTTATCTGCTTCGCACTCGCTTTGGGAGAACGCGATTTCCTACTGGGACGCTCACGCCAAAGCATATATACCGATGAAAGTCGAGAAGCGAATGAGATTTCTTGAACAAACGGAAACAACGTTGGTCGGGGGAGAGGTGATATTGGGAAGAGGAGAGAGGAATGAACTGTTTGCGAGAGGAAAAAGCAAACAGCGAAATCAATGCTTCGGTCAGCGCCCCGAGTCCCGAAAGGCAAACGTTTGACCACTGACACCACCGCCGCACCGTGGGGACAAAAGGTGTCGGAGGTGGTGCACCTAGCCCCTGAGACACCACTAGGAAGGCAGAACTAGTGCGAAAAGGAAGGGAGGAAAGATTAATCGCCGCCCATATGTGCACTCCCGGAACCCTGAAATTCGGGAAGGCTGAACTGTCGAGCCCGCCCGCTCGGTCCGCTCTTGACGGATGCGAAAGATCCTCCAGCGAGGAAACAGAGGGAAATGAGATTGGAGGCTGCGAAAGCGAAAGGACACTACTACATACAGAGTCTAGAAACCCAGTGACCATGGTCAAATGATGATGGCCTGATGGAGACCAAATTTCTAAAATCAAGTGCAAACAGAGCTTCAACTGTATACTTACAAATGTTAAATAGCTAAAATATATGTAACCAATAATTTTAATTATAAAAATGGATTGATTTTGTTCGATTAATACGATCGTAGCATCTACAGCTATCGAACTGATATGCGAAAATTAACATAGCTGAAAATCTTCCATTAAATTGATCTTGGTCTCGGTAGTTTTTATCGAACTACACTTACTAAGCAAGTTTGAGAAAACGTATCTAAAAATATTTGAAATATTTGAAAAAAATATCGAATATTCCGTATGAACCGAATTTTTCAGGGAAATTTCTCAAAAACTAATACTTCCAATCAGAGTATTTTCTCAGTGCACATTAGTCCCGGCTTAATGTCCTCCAACTTAATTTTTTCTCAAATCTCTTAACTACAGATAAATCGTGGAGAACACATATACTAAACATATGTGGCACAGCATTAAAGAAATTAGGATTAATCAAGCGTATGATAGGAAGGTCCTCGGAAGAAAATGAGAGATGCTACTTCGCTCTGGCCAGGCCATACCTCGAATACACTGGGAGTATGAGGGACCCTGGTCATAAAGATTTAAACAAAAAAATAAATGAAATACAAAGGATAGTTGCGCGCTTTGTAAAAAATTGCTACGGAAGAACATAGAGTGTTACACAGCTTTTAGAGGGATTAAGCTAGGAGCCCATAAAGACTAAGAGGCCACACGCCAGGCTTAGGAATCTGCTAGAGGCATTCACAACACGTGCGTTACAGAGTGACCCAGAGAGTATCGTTTTGATGCTACACTACATTTACAGTTCCGAAAGAAGCAATAAAATAACAAATATACATTGCCGAACAGATATACATTACCGAACAGATAGGTACAAAACTTCTTTCCATGCACGATAAGCAACCACAATAAAAACTGAGCTCTGCTTTAAACATTTCCTCGAAACACTTCACTACTTCACCTCCCATAACCTTTTCCTTTAAACGGATGGTGTTCTAACACCCTAGGTCACACGGCACACGTGTCCTACACGGCACACGGCTCGCAGTATGTAGTTAGATGTTGATAAAATCTGAAATTCACGCAACTATTGAATGATATGGCAACATCAATACTAAGAGAATTGTGGACCAGTCATTAGAGCATAAAAAATAAATTTATTTTAACGGAATTGTTTACAGATACCTATATAAGTATGCTTCCAAATACAAGGTCAATCATAGATGAAAATCCACTCTTTTCCGGTTCGGCATCGTTTGCGGGATTGCTTTAAATGAAGATTTGGTGAGGAAAAAGCGACTTTTCTGGGTTTTTCACATTGATAGAGAAAACTGTGGTTCTAATGTGAATAAATTACGTTGATAAAACGCAGAGAATAGATAAACCTAGCAAATGAATGTCGAAAGATTGATTTTGTTAATTTGTTACTTCAGAAAACGCAAAGCACCATTAAAACGCCCTACTTTACAATAATCTTCACTTTTGCATTTCGGAATTTACGCTTTTGAAACTACGTGAGGTTATCGGTTTTGAAATTTCGTACAAAATGTCACCTTTTTGGTTTCAGTAGGTACAATGATTTCTAAAAATTGCCATTTGTTCATAAACTAGGGCTTAGCGACCGAACTTCTTAAGTCCCAAGGAAAAGGCTGCGGGGAAATTTTCAGACCGGCTTAGGAAACTTGAAGAGTTGTAATACAAGTTTTTCATTCAAAAATGTTACTTAAGTGCTTTAAACTCCCAAAAAAATAGATTGAGAATGGGATTATATTTTTTATGAACAAAGAGCCGTAAATGGCGTTTTGTTGTTCGATTCGATTTATTTCCGTGATATTTGCCATTAAAGAAGGCTGAACGATAACATCTGCGTACTTTTGAGTATCAAAAGGACGGAGGGAATCACTGAGGAAGTCCTGCGTAGAATATATGAGATAAAAGAAATAACTTCAATATTTGCGAAGAAGGAAAGACAAACTTATAGCATATATTTTGCGGCGCAACTATCTACTGAAAGCCACGGTGGAAGCAGAAATGAATGGGGCGAATTACAGAGGGATCACCCTGTGGTACGCAATTTTTCGAAATGGATTTGAAGGGGACAGTCCAATAAATCGGCCCGAATGGGGTGAGCCTACATATGACACCGATGAAACAAAATTGTGTGCGCCAAACATTTTATTTATAAAACGGAAAGTATAAGAGATAACCGGACAGTCAATGAGCCATTTGGAATGAAGTTTGAAAGAGTAAAATTATAGTCACGTTATAAAAACATTCATTTAGTTCGAGCGAATATGCCATATACTCTAATTTAGTGCTCCGGGAGTCAATACTCGAACGCAATGTGAATTCATTCGGAATCTACACGCACTTACTTATTATTCTCGTTGAGTGATTAACACAGCTCATTTAATGAATTGAATATCTTTACCTATATTTCCTCGCCGAGTTTTAGATTCGAAAAAATATAGCCCGTTTACTAGCGCTGTTTACTCCAGTTTGTTACATTTAAACTAAACCAAATGAATTCCGGATCAAGCTAAATTAAGAGAAGATAAATGGCCTCCCATATTTCTGAGTTAAGAGTAAATAAAATATAAACCATATTGAGAAAACAAAACGAATTATTCTGACAACGATAGACATTGAGCACCGTCAAAATTTGGATCATTTTTCACTCGAGCGGGTAATTTAAAATCGGTAGCAATGCCGTGGCAAAGTCGCAATTTAATGAGAGGAGAGACGTGCACAGCTTAGTTCCTCGCGTATTTTATACCCTACACACGCGATGCAATGAATAATTGTAAGAAAAATTGAAAATAAAACAGGGCGATGTAAAAAAACAATACTCCAATCGACATATCTCTCGACGTGAAACCCTTTCTGAATCCCTTCCGTTTTCCTTTTTTTTTTCAAGTTTTGACGCGCGACGTTTAAGCCGCCGGATGATGGAGTGCTCGGGCACTCTCTCCCTCCTCCGCCTATTCTCCTTTCCCTCCTCTACTCCCTCCTCCCAACCCTTCCCATCATGCCTCCTCCCCTAGCCTCCAGACGATGTAACACGAGAATTCAATAGCAAGGAATGACAAGCGAAAAGTTTAGCGGGCTGGGCGAGGCGAGGACCACCAACAAAGCCCTGGACGCAACGCCGATTTAATGACTCGTGCGGTGTGAGGAGCTTTTGAGGTCCACACATCTATCTTGAAACCTTAATATAGATCAACAGAAAAAATTTTACGTGAAAGAGGAAGAAGACTTTACACTACCGCGTTCCAACTCCGGCATGCATCCTAATTTTCGGACAGCCAAAAACAATTTAAGAAACACCGCGGGTTCAATTTTTTTAAGCCATTCGCGAAGGGTGGTCTAATGAGGATGAGGATGCAGCAGTGAAAGAAATTTATTTTTGAAGTGGATGTTTTAGACGCCCGAAGGGAAACGTATTTTTTTATTTCTAATGAAAAATCTTCTACAATTATCCAGTATTTAAGCTCATTACGCTGGCAAAAAATGTTTGGCTTAGACATTTCCCTCGAAAGGTAAAAGAAATGAGTAAACACGAAGATGAGCTCAAAAGCTGCATCGGCTTATGAGCTTTTTTCAACCGATGTTATGCATTATAGCGCTTGGTCACAGATGTAGCGTGAGTTTTTTTCTTAATTTTTAGTCGTTTCATAATGCAGTGGATATTCTTGTTGTGCGATTTATACGTTTGATTATTTACGTTTTCAAAGTCAAAAGAGAAATAAAATTTTATCATATCGTATTCTGAGCAATCAATATGTATAATTGTCTTCCTTCCATATTATTGATCATCATTTGGCTAAAAAACAATCACCATAAATAAGCGATATGCACGGCATTCTAAAGTGCTTAAATGGAAGACAGTCCATTGAGCCTGCAAGATGATCAGTTTTACATCTGTCAAGCTCAGAGGAGGGGATGAAAAATTCATGAACTGACTCGAGCATTCACATTTAAATAGAAATCATAGTACTTTTCAGCAGTTTTATCAAATAATTGCAAAAATTGTCTCGCCGAATAACGTTAGACACAAATCCAAAGTGCGTTTGTCTATTTTACGAATATTTTTGTTTTAGTTTCGGAAGGATCATTGAGGTGGATGGAAAGGGCGCATACCATTGTGGCTAATGATAAAGCTGTAACGCGGGAATCAAGGAAGGATTCATACAGTATTCACCTATGGCCATGAAGTTGACTGAATAATTGGGCAGCAGGTGCTTAAACATACAGATAATAATTATGGTGAAAGGAGAATTACTGAATAACTTTAAACTTCCTATTGACTATTAACAATCCCTTTTCACTGAAAATAAAAAAGTTAAGAATTACGACAGAATCTCCATGAGAAGTCAACCTAGAGTTAAATACTTTTCTCAAACAGCATTATTCTCAACGCTACATCGCAGTATATACTTTCGCATTACTCTCTCATATTTAAAAATAAGACAAATGTGCATCAATTATACGTCAGAAAAATATAAAAAACCAAAAACACGAGATGGCTATGAGGTTAACGATACTTACTGAGTGCAACAGAAATTTAAAAAATGAGCAGAACACGCACAACCATTTGGAAATATGTCCGACTAATTGAGCTCACAATAAATAAAACAGATTCTTCCGCATACAAATAAATAACAACTAACAGTCACATAAAACTAAATCAAATGAATCTTGGCCAACGCATGTTTCGATCACATTTTACGCACACGATAACCAAAGTCACTCTAAACATCCCGTTGAACTAATATTGGTAAAATACACGCAACAAATTTTTAACTCACGGAAAAGTTATTAAACTGTAAATAATCATTACAAAATTTATCCTCTCGAACGAAGTAAAGGTACAGAACGAAAACTTATACTTAAATGTACCCCACTTTAAGTATTCCATTCATTCATTTCTTAAAGGAACACCGGTTCCGGCTTCAACGCCATCATCAGGTATATGCAGGGAATGATGAATAGGAATTATGATTGAAACAATCTTAGATAGGAGAAAAGTCCACGATGCAGGAGCATAAGACATCAACAGGTAAAAATGAACATAAGACGGCGTTCGCACGACTAGAGAAACATAAAAGTGTAGGAGGGAAGGTAATTTTGAAGACGTTTACTCGAGTGCTCCCCGACACTTAGTCCTCAGACGGTAAGAAATCAAAACATGAAATGGTAGAACTCTCCAGAGGACCCCACCGGAAAAAGACATATCTCGGCCCCCCAGGGTCTATTCTGTCACTTAAAAAGAGACATTCCATTTGGTCTCTGTGTCATATTCTATTGCCTCTGACAAGTCAGGCATCGAAAATCGATCGAAATGCTCTGGAAACACATTTGTGACACATTTGAGACGACCAATCGCAACACGTTTCACGTCATTTGGGAAAAAAATATATGGGAAACCGTAAGGGAAACCAATACAGCGAATTGACTCTGGGGGAAAAGGGCACATGGGGTGATATTACCGTGGAGGAGGAACGCTGTAGGGCTTAAATCCAATTCTTCCACATCCAAAATTCTAACTTCCGCAAAACGAAATTTCGAAGATGGGGGCGCACCGTCAAAACTGATCTCGTTCGCGGAATATTACAAATCTATTTTCCAATGAAGAAATTTTATGAGTTGGGCAGTGTGGTAGTGTCCTAAATTCACAATTCAATAACAAAACGAGGGCCAGGAAGGACGAACTTCATTGACAAATTTACAAATACCTAATATTTCAGCTGTAAGAGAAAAAAAAGTATAGCCAAACCATTACTCTGATGGGTGATACGCTTAAAAGCCAATCAGAACGTTGGACGTTCCATTTTCGTTTGGTTGATCGATTAGTAATAAAACCCTGATCTGCCTATACGGCAGGTTTGGACCTCAGTTATCAAGGAATCGCAAAAACGTCCAAATAATGCATGGGTAAGCAACTACTATTGAGTACATGGATTGGCGTTTAAAGTCACACAATACCTTAAAGCATTATATCGAATGGAGCGAGCTAATTAATCCATGCCTTCCGATGTTAACCAGGAAACTTAGAATTTACAAGTTAGGAATTTAATTGGGCAGATTTAAAATTATATTTTTCTAGCAAGTTGACACTGGTTTTGACTTAAGAACTATGGGTGAAAAGGATGTACTGAAAGCAGGGACGGATCTATGGGGGGGGGGCCAAGGGGGCCCCCCCATTGGGTCGAAACTCACACTAGATAAAATCGAAATTACCCCCCGATTCCCCCTTCGGCTGGGGGGTATTCACCTCAGACCAAACCTAGATCCGCCACTGACTGAAAGTGAAGTGCAATGTTCCCGGATTCGAATAACAACCGTTGAGGTAGTTTGAGCGACCCAATTCCCTAGTCACGGAGACCATATTCGAATCATACGTTTTTATTTCTGCAGCCATTGGAGGCATGAAAAAATATATCATTATTAATGATGCAATAAAACACTATTAAATGCCTGAAATTCTAATAAATTAAACAAAAATATCTCTTTAAGTCTTGAACTGGACTCTTTTTTTCGCGCATTACGTTTAAAGCTCCTTCACGACGAAAGGAAAAGTATAATATCCTTATATAAAAGTATATCGTTGCATCAATAATAATGCTATATTTATTTCATGCTTCCAACAGCTGTTGAAATTAAAACGTGTAATTTGAATATGGTCTCCATTATGACTAGGGAACTGTCTCGCTCAAACTACCTTAAGGACATGGAAAAGTTCCCACAGTCCCTTCCGTCGGCGACCGGAAGAGAGCGATCGAAATACGCGACGTGAACCGCGGCACTGGTCACGTCGTCCGCCCTCGGAACCATCTTCCGAAAGCATCCATTCACTCTCGCTGGGAGAGAGAGGAGGGGAGGCTAAAGAAGGCGAAGTGGAAGAAAGGGACAAGCGAGGGAAAAAGTGGCGGAGATGAAGGACTTCAGGGCGGTTGAGAAGAAACAAACTTCGCGTCGTCGTGCCGGAGTGATATTTTTCTCCCTCGTGGACAAACGGGTTCTCTCCTTCCTCCGTTCTCAACCCTCCCCCTCTTCCCGTCTCTCCTCTGCCTACTTTTTCCCCAACACGACCCCTAGAAACGAGACACGCATTTATACCTTCGAGTAAGGTAAAAGGCGACCGTCGCTCCACGACAATGAAGCCGCTTCGACCCTCAAACTGATCGTTTTAAACTGTCTCCACCGACCTCCTCCCGTCCCACTGCCGAATCCTTCCGACGAAGTATGTGAAAAACACACGCTTTATGTCTGGAGCAGCCACTCTGTGGATGCGAGGGTCAATGACATTCTGTCTCGTTTCCATTACTCACATCCTATATCTCGGTAGTCATCATCATAAAGTATTCTACTAGCTGATAGGTAGGTTTTTGGACAGCACTTATCCTAATATGATTTCACTAAATAGGGATGACCAACAATTAAATCCTGGAGGCGACGGGGTTAAGTCCTCGCCTGCTGCACAGAGGGTCGCGGATTCGAATCCCGCCTGGGTGGAATGGTTATCACCACTCTGGACATGGGAGTTTTTGTTCGTCTGTTGCTATTGTTATTCAGCCGACATAAACTGTCCAGATGCGCTGCATTCGGGGTAGAGAAGATAAAATAAAAATAAAAATAATAAAATCCCTATTAGTCGTCTTCCGCATTTTATTTCGTCCAGAATTCCAAGCCTCTTCCTTCCTCTTTGACACTTCCCCAGCGTTCTCCTCTTTATTACCCTCTTCAGCATTCCCTCTCCTTCAACGATGTCCTCCATCCATCTCTTCTGCCTCCTCCGAACCTCCGCTACTAGTTTCCTCTCCTCTAGGACCATACCCAAAACCTCCTCGTTCGTCCTTCTCGCCACCCAGCTCACCCTCTCCACACCCACATCTCAAACGCCTCAAGTCTACGTACATTCCTCCTCCGTAATTCTAGCAAGTCTCCGATCCATTCAGCACCAAGCTCCATGTTACAGTTTTCACCAGCCTCATCTTTACGTCTCTTCTCAAACCCCTCCCCCCACACCAACTCTCTCCTCTTAGAAAATGCTTCATTAGCCATGAAAATTGTACATAAGTTCCTAAATCTGTAACCTACGTGCCTATAGTATTATACCAGGTGATTGGTAGGTTTTGGACAGTCCTTGTCGTAACTGTCATTGTGGAAAATCTAGACAGAGAATATTTTAGAGAGGGATAACCGTTACATCATAGGAGGGCGATTTCACACAAACTCAACCAAGGCCGTGGCTCGACCATCTCCAATTTCCACAACTCTTGGTACAAAGGAAGAATACAATTTTAATGACGATTTGCCAAATACTAGCCTCCTACAACTAAAAATGTCAATTCTATGACACTTTAAATATTACAAATCAATGCAAATTTGCCACGAATTATCTCCAATAAATGACAATCTAGTGGTCAGATTTTAAATACATTGACAGTTTCATGATAAAATAATTTTAAGATCCTGATATTTATGTTTAAATATCAGTTTGTCTCGTAAACAAATTACATTAGTAAACCTTGAACAGAATTCCTGACCCAGCTACAAAACCTCTGTCATCCGCTCCCCCAAAAATGTGCCCAGATCGTTGTAAACCCAAATTTCAGCCAAAATTAACAGATTCCGGCATTTTAAACTGTAAATTATCGTTATTATTAGGAAAATTTGTTTAAACCTGCTACTACAGTAAAGCAAATGTCACACAGCTGATGCAAGTATTACGTTGACAGCATGGAAGGCTTGCAAGGCTTAGATTACTTGCAAATATCATATCAGACGAGTTTAAGTACGACACGGAAGAAATTATTTGGACCCCGCGCAACATCTCTAAAGATGGTGGAAGCGAAAAAATAAGACAAACACAATTATGATGTAGTTGGTACAAAAATTCCTTCTCTCCACGAAACATTAGTGCTTACAACTTCGACAGGGAGACACTAACATACGAAACATCTCCAACATACAATTCGTCTCTGTCCTCTCTCCCTCATCTTCCTTATTCTCTTCACATTCGTGGCTGGCTGGCGTCCTAACATCCCTTACCACACACCTCAAAGGCAGCTTGCAGGGTAGTACAGTAAGTCCCCGATTTACGTCAGAGATGCGTGTCGAAGAAGTGCAACGCAAGTCGAAACAACGTAAAACGGATCCAGATTTCCGTGACCATTTGAATCCCGCGATAAATCAAGGCGTTATTTTAAAAACTCGTTTTTTGCCTTTAACCAGGAAAAAATAGCTATTTCAGATAGGATGATTGTGTTTTAACCGTAAAAAAACGCAAGCATGTGCACATACGGTCTACTTTATTTGCATTTAACAGGGAAAAATTTTCCGACAACCCTTGACAGCATGGACGTAACATCGAATCAGACATAAATCGAAACGACACATTCCGAGGATTTACTGTATTTAGATGCGGACGCTCATGGATGCTAAATATTCACGTTAACCTCCATGACTTCCCAGTTTCGTTTACTTCACTCCGCGCCTTAAAAAACATTGAGCAAACATGGAACGGCAGGGAAAATGACGAATGGGACCAAGCTCAGGAAAGACTAGGGAGAGAAGAAATCATCCGAGTATGAAACAAAAGGGGGAAGAGAGGGCCTCAGACGCGGGTGGGAGGAGGAGGAAGAGGATGAGAGGAGAGGTTTGCGTCGAACCAAATACGGGCGGGAAGCGACGGCGGGTCCCCTCCGGCTCAAACGCGAACGAAGAGTCCGTGAGAAGAGGAACAGCCGAAGAAGTTCTTATTTGGCGACGACGAAGAAGACAGTGGAAATTCCAGCAGGGGCTAAAAAAAAGTTCCGAACGTTCGCATGGAAATAACGTAGCGGGCAAACCCTTTGAGGCCTGCTGCATTTGCGTCAGTTGATTGCAAGATTTCGGTGGCATAAATCATTCATCATAAACCATTCATCTTCATCTACGATTTCCTAATTCCTGAAGATGCTACTGGCATTGATTCAAGGTAAACAAAGAGGTCACAGAACCCTAAGGCTATTTCTGAAGTGTTACCATCACTACTATTACAGGAAAGGGGGTCAACAGTCATCTTCATTGAACTTCACGTTGGAGATAACAAAAACACCTTATTTACAAAAATATACTCAGTTATTTAAAAACGAATCAGCAGAGCGCCTATATAATCACAACACTACTCTCTCTTTCTCAAAGTTCCACTGGATTCATCAAGAACCAAAGGCGCTTATAATTGGGCAACTAACGTTTGCAACGAAAACGGATCGTTAAGAAAGACCCAGTTACAGGATTGCTCGGAACGACAGCTTGTCAAGGTTCCCGTCGCCGCAAAAGGACATGTATCACTGACGCGGGCAACATTCTCGATGAATCTCCGCTCGAGGAAAAAAGTAATCTTCCGTCTCAAGAAATATGTCTTTTTCACGAAATGAATCTCGCACCGAAACGGGTGTGTTTACGAATATCCCCGCAGGGGGAAGGGGAGGTGAAGGAGGGCAGCATAAGGAGCATATGGCGCCCCACGCAGCCTTAGCACCGCGAGGAGAATTATGGCCTCGGGACTCAAAAGACGTGCGGGCAGGCGGCGAATGGAGGAGTGGGGGCGGGGGGCACCCGATGCGTAAAAAAATGAGCCAGGGTCGTAGACCTTTACCCTGCGACCTTACGACCACCCATTACGTAGCAGCAAATCGGCAAGTTTTTTATTCTCGTCCCGAATTGGGCACAGAAGGTTTGAGTGACTGGGGTTCCACTGTAACCCCGTGGGTGAAAACCAATGCTGATTTTTACCTCTCAGAATATATGTTTTACAAAACACTGCTGTTGTATCAATGGCGGAGCGGACAATTGAAAGGAATGACACTCGCCACTTCATATCAGCCAATGAGAATAGTTGTTTAACTAGTAGTAGAATGAGACGAGAAGAAGAAAGGTTAAAAATGTCATTTTTCCCGCGGTCGATAAGAGACAATAATGGCTACGCAAAGACTTTGAAATAGGTCAGTTGACAGGTAGTGTTGCTGATTTATTCATGTGCCCCCCGAATGCACGTTTCTAAATCTGCATAGCGGCGCTAGCACCATTTTTTGCATGTTCCCTGCATGACTCTGGTATCACTTTTATAAAGTTACATTACAGATTATTTCAGTAGTTTCTGCAGCATTTGTAGCATAGAGATAGTGTGGTGCTTGTTGGTGAAAGTGAATTTCTTTACTGTGGTTCATGTTGGTGGTAAGTCACCCCCTCCTTAACACCCTTGTAGTAGCTTGCAGGGTAATAAGTAGATGTAGATGTGGGTTAGTCGACAGATATTCTAGCTCATTAGCATAATTTGCTTCATAATGCTTGTTTTTCAATCTGTTACGTAGTACTAACATCACGTTTCGCATGATTCCTCCATAATTCAAGTATCTCTTTTACGTAGCTGCATTATATATTATTTCGATAGTTTTTTTGTAACATTGGTAGCATACTTTTAGTGTAGTGCCTGTTGATGAATGTAACATGCAATTATAGTGCATGTTGATGATAACTCACCCCTGCCAAACACCTTGAGGTGGCATGCAGGGAATATATAAATACAGATGTCTGCCTCTCCACGGCCGGTGTGCTACTGCCACACTCAACCGCCCAAGCATTTATTTAATTGCACCATCTATCGACTGCATTTACAATCACTTGAATACACCAACTTCCTTCATTAATGAAACCCTTATCTAATAAAATATAACAAAAACAGGAAACAAAACGGGCAGATTAGTCCACGATTACATTTTTAATGAACAGGCAAATGAGCCGATTAAAATGCTCCATTTCTATTGAATCAACGTACTTTGACTCATGGAGGTTTGTGCCAGATTTTTCCCTACACGTAGAAAAGACCACATTCGAGTTTTATTAAAAACTTACTTTTATTAAATAATTCAAGCTGCTGTAAGAATCAAGAAGTATATATTAGGACACAACTGAGTCAAAAACTGCGCTTAAAATTAAAAAATTCTCAGTGATTTACTAAATGTTTCCATAAGGTTTCCCATAAAACTATAAGGTTACAACTTGTCTTATTTCCTTCATGCCGTACGCTGAAAATTCCTTCAACAACCAAGGTTATTATAAACCAAAATTACCGCGGCGAATAATTGATTTATTAAAAAAACAGTTGAAAAGGCATTCAAACAACAAACTCATTCTGGCGAGATCTGAACGTTAAGAATTCCTCATACTTTTCAAAGTGAAATCTCTCTGTAGTGCATACCCGTTCGGAGAGACACTATTCCTATTTTGTTTACGAGGGCGGAGGCCTTAAATTCCTAAAACGCATCCATCCTGAAAGGAGGGGAGCCCCACGTCCAGACGGTGACTTCTCCGATCCCACGGTCTCATGAACACCGATGGGTAATCAAAGCGGGCACGCACGAAATGTGGATGATTTCCCTGACATAAATTATTGCTGGGTATAAAATTTAGTGTTCTGAACTTCAAAAGATGTAAATTTGAACAAAGACGCGTCGGTAGTTCATTACGGAGGCGAACACTAGATACAGTCACTTGTTCTGTTACGATAGGCAGGCAGAAGAGTACGAGAATAGGATGAGGGTTGGTGAGAAACCCTGCAGGGTCTGAAGTAGCCTGCTCTCCACGAAAAGCATTAAGAGTAACACAGTTAAACATTCCACTAGACAGAATGCGTTTAACACTTAAAATTCACTCGACATAGCGCAAAAATAGAGATACGGTTTAGAGTGAAAAATCTCCACCAAGACTGGGATACGAACCCGGCCCACGGGATGGGAATTCACGACTGTATCCACCAACATCTCAACCACCACAACAACCCGATCCCCGTGATACAATTTCTGAAGGTGGGCTAACCCTGGCAATTTTTGTGCTCAAGTCTCTTGCAGCAAGCAACTTTCGAGATGACTCGCACGCGTGAACGGCTCTTCAAGTCTGCTTGCAGAAGTTGGTAAAGTTTTGGTAAGTCACTTAAAGAAACGTATTGCTCCCAGGATAAACACCACACCGGCTCTGCAGTGACTGGTGATGAATTTTTGTCAGAGTAAAATCTTCTGTAAACTGTTGTCGGAAGTAACTTGCTGAAGCAAGCCCACCCAACGAAAACACAGTTAAGGTAACTCTTGGCGCAAAGTTACGAATAATAATATCATGAAAAAGACTCGACTAAAAATGAATAAATGAAATCAGATTTTGAGCATATAATTACTACCGATGACAAGAGCATTGAAAAAATGTAGGATAATCGAGAAGAAATTTCTCACGGCTAAATAAAAGACTTTAACATAAGAGATTAATCCTCAAACTCATACGACTGAAAATCAAAACAAAGCTGAAAAAAGAAATAGACGACGCGCACTGACGACTTTGATGGGGCTTCTGAATCACCTACCACAGTGCCTTCATTTTTTGAGCGATGGAGTCAACAAAAACCGAAAAGTATGCGGGCAAAAAGTTCGAAAGGCCTCCACTTCTTCGGCCCAGGGTATTCCCATAGAAACCCAAAAATGTAATTGAGTCAGTCAGTAAATGCACCACCGTTCATCAGAACGCAGGCGAGGGCACCGAAGCAGATAATGCTCGTGACTCGGCCGCAGAGGCTCTGTTTGAAGTCTCCGACCATGAAAAACAAGAGAAGGATGCCTTCCCGGAGCTCGGGCACGCGGGATCCAGTGAAGCGCTCAAAAGAAAAAAAACGAAGCAAGAATCTTCATTTACTTCGGACTACGTGCCGAGGTTAATTTTCATTTATGTGACGAAATTCTGTTTATGGGTCTGTCAAAGTGGAAAAGAGTAGGTACGTGAGGGCAAGGAAGTATGTTTGAGGTCCGCAACGGCCAATTTTCCAGGCTGTAATTTACAATTAGGCTTTATCACCACGTTCACGCAATTAAGGAGGCGAGCAAGAAGTTTTTTTTCGACAATGTTTTACGGTCGTTTTACACGAGGCACTTATTGGTGCAATTTTATGCAAGGAAATTGCGAGGACTCGGGGACGGAATGATAGCAGGGGATATTTTCCCGTTTTGTTTATGCCTTCGCGCAGTCTTTCCAGCAAGGCATCGCTTAACACAAACCAATTTTCACTGAACATCCGTACATGCATTAAAATGCGCAGTAAATTGCACCAAGCAAACCTGATTAATAATTTTCTGTTAGCGTTAACCGCAAAATGCTTGCCGTTAACTTGACATTGACCGAGAGTTAATTTTCAGCATTGAGCTGTATCAGACTGTCGGTTAGTTAACAGAAACCTTACCGTTGGGAAAATGCGTAAACGTCGGCTTTCATGTTGAGATTATATTTCACCAAATATAATTATAAAAAAGTGAGCCTGGCGGAATTTCGCGGAATTGGACGTGAATCCTGAATAATTCGGTCATTTTTCACGCACAATTTCCATGATAGCGGCAATGACGGCTCGAATGATGGCTTGGTGATTCTATCATTTTCAGGGTTAGTGGTAATTCAGAGGCAATCCCTATCCCTTGTTCCATCACTTTCGACCGTCCCGTTTTCCATCCCTGAGAACTTACGCAAACTGAACTACAGCCAATCAAAGCGCACGACAGAAAGTGGGCAACGTGACGCCATATGTGCGCTTTAATCAAATGAGGATTGCAAATATTACGGAAATGATGTTCGCAGTCATAGAAAAAATGGCTGCGGGATGGGTAAAAATGAAATTTGAAAATTAAAAAAAATCTATAGCTCGAATGATCCCAAGACTTGTGCGTGAAAACTATCCGTATGAGCCAGGCTTATCGTTTTGGAAATACAGCAATAATATCATTTAATTAAACGAAGCGTTTTTACAAATTACTAGAATACTGCTAGTGTCACCTTTCCGTGGGCCTGATGATTTTCGAAATGAAGAAACTAGTTCAACTGTGATATTTAAAAACATTGACGAAAGTAATGTAGCCTCATTCCTGATATCGATTTCCTTAATCTATTCCGCTATAATTGCGGGTGTAGACATTTTTTGAGAAAGCTCTCGTAGTTACGAAATTTCAAATGCTCCCTTGGTATTTCGAGTGGATCGGAAAACCTTTCGAGGAGGCAACAAAGAGTTAAGAGAGCTAGTCATGATTTAGAGAGGAAGCATTAGCAAGAGGGAGAGCAGGAATGTAATTGTGCACGACAACGATACATAAATATGTCTTATGCCTACAATTTGGTCCACTTTTTGATCCTCCACATTGAAAATTCTTAAATGCCCCAACAATTGTTTTCGTCACCGCCCGTAATGGCATCCCCTCTCTCAGAAATTCAACCGCGTAATGCATTTCTTCCTCCCTGAGAATACCCCTCCTTCTTCACCGTCGAGCGCTATCTTTTACGCAATATAATGAACGGACAACTTCTTACCTGATACCTTTTCCTTCTCTTTTACCAAATCACGTCCTTCCTCGTCCCGCACGAAACATTTATCTCCTAAACATCACGAAATCCCGTCTTTTCCTCTCACAACTTTCCCTCTTTGTACCAAATCCCCTCCGCACTGGGCTAATTGTCCTTCTCACATTCTTCCCTTGACCTATTTCGCTCTTCCAACAAATTATAATCTTTAGCCAAACGGCACGGCAAACGGAGATGGATTCCCGACTTTGCGTTAATTTTGCTGCGTTAATTGATTCTATTTCATTCTTATTGAGTGAAATTCACAGTAGAAAAATCATTCGCCTGGATTGGGAATCGAACCCAGGCCCCTCAAGTGCTCGAATCAATTAAGCTACCCAGGAGTCCTCTTCCACTGTGAGACTCATGGGATCTTTAAGGTGCAAGTTGTCCTAACAGGTACCGTGCAAACAATGCAAGAGGTAGCCTTTTGCGAGCGCTGAGCGCTACAGTCCATGGAGTAAAGCCAAGCATTAAACAAAACTTTGGACATTTAACAATTAGTTTGAGCACTCGGTGCGAAACTGAGGAATCTGAGTTCGATTCCCAGTCCAGGCAAATGATACTTCCACAGTGAATGTCATACAACCGTGTGAACACTAGCGAGTGACTCCGTTGAAGTTACTGCGCGGCTAGTTCCGTAGTTCGTTGAAAATGTCATTATTTCAGTTACCCTATGTGTTTTTCATGTATTTTACTTATTTTATTATATCGGCCGATGTAATTAACCAAAGTGTCGTTTTTATTTGTTAGGAATAAGTTAATAAACGTCATTAAAATATATTTAGTAAACTATTTATTGGCCCTATGAGGGCTGCTACAGAGTTAGAATACGCCTGGTGTGGAATTACCTCATGCCATACACACATAAAGCGATGCGGAGGGTACATGGTAGAGGTAGACCGAACTTAAATGGTGAAAATGACCCTAGCTGTCGGTCTCCGCCCAAAATAACCAACCAACAATTTTCCAAAGTCCCTGGCCAAAGTGACCAACAAATGTGAACGAGGAGGAAGAGAAAAATACATTTTATTTCTGAATAATGCCCGCGCCGGCGAAGTTTTCGGACACAATGACGTTCACTCAGACGCGCACAATAGATGGAATCGTAGGAGAATGGCGCGGGAAAGAGATTTAGTTTTCTTTTGGATGTTTTTTTTTTAATCCTTCCATTCATTTCTTCCTTAACCGAGTTCAACGAACGAGTGGCGCACAACAGGAATAGAAAAATGTATGAGAAACGGCCACGCGACGGGCGCCCCATTCGGCGTTCCTTTGTCTCCTTCACTTCATCCAATCCCAGAATCCCATTCGGAGGCCCCGGCACACCCCTAGGAGCCTTCGAGCAATTGCCACGGCAACGCCCAGTCAAGATAGCGAGCGAGATAGAGAAGAACCCTTTATTTCAAACCCTCGAGACAGGTTACATGAGAATACACTCCGGCTTATACTCCTGCAGGGTTCGACGGGGAATGGATGGGAGTCGGTGAGGGAGTACTGGAGGTAACGAGTTAAGCCCCCCCGTTGTCTCAAGTGAAGCCGCCGCTGAATCGTGCCAAAAATATCTTTCACGGTCTCAAAATAGTGCCACAAACGTTGAAAAGAAAATTTTAACTCACGACAACTTGGAATATGATTAAGAGGACGAGTTTGGCTGCTGGCGTTCTCTAAGTGGCTGTAGAGGAGGATATAGAAGGTGCGGGTGGTTGGAAAAGAAGTTGAACGAAGAAGTAATTGGTATGGGGAATGCGGAGAAGAAACTACTGCAAAAAATTATGAGGCCGATTAAGCGGTAGGAAGAGGTTATAAGGGGCGAAAAAGGGAATAGGTTTTATGGGTAGAATGAAGGGGGCGAGACGTATTCAGAAATGAAGATAGAAATTATGTAGGTAAATTGAGGTCAGCGCGTGTAACAACCCCGAGGATTTTTACTTTCTTTAACTTAAACGCACGTTAACCAGTAGAATACCCTATAAATAATATTCTTTAACACCTCGAGAAAAAGCTCATATTAACATATGGAATGAAAAAGCAGCAAACCCACCGCAAATCGCGTTTGATAAGTATTACTTTCATATTTAAGAATACTGCAGGAATCTATTTTTTCCTTAATTCCAGTATCAAGCGTATAGCACCCGACTACTTAACATGTATATATTCCACTGTGTGGACCAATTAATGATTAACTAACACCCTAGTGGAAGCTCTTGGCTTAACGTTGATTATTAAGCAAAAATAACTTTCTGACTTTCAATAAAACCTACCAATAACAGGTGGATTACTTTATTAATAGTATATGATTCATTTTCGAAAAAAAAACGAGCGAAATCCTACGCAGACATAGCATGGGTGATCCGTTATCGGTAAGTGTGCTGTAAAAATAACATCATAGATCATAAGGAATCCCACGTCATCAGACATGAACCAGGGATGGTTGGACGAAGAATTGGTTTGAGAAATAGAAGATCACATCATCACAAGATATACCTAGATTTTAAAACCTGTAACACTAGTACATTTCTGCGGCAAGTTAACGCACTTTTTCTCAGCGACCTAACGAAAAGAGAAAGCGAACAAGATCAACTGATGAAAACTAATTTCCTTTTAAACGCATCAAACCAACTTGAAGCATCTCCTCCAACTCAGTGCGTGCAGCTTAAAATAATACACCGAAGGAATAGTGGCAGTAGAAGCCTATCACAGGGCTATTAAGCAGTCTGAAGTCAACGCAGAGTGTGTAGACACAGCATGAACAATCGAGAAATGCACGAGAAAGTGAGAAAAGGTAACTGGACGAACAGGATTCGGTTTCCGGCTATCTCGACGATCTTCCCGCCCGCGCCTGCGTTTGATTTAACCGGAAAAACAGGATGATCAGACCAGGGGAGGATATTGATAATCAAACTATAATCCCGAGGACGAGAAGAATAACTGTCTCGACGTAGTTACGGGGCTATTCAGTTGACTGGCTGCCACAGGTGAGCGAACATGAGTCGGCTAGACAAAGCGGCAAGAGAATTTTAAAAAACAATCAGTTTAACAACCCGAGAGAACAGAACGCCGCTACACGGAATGATGAGTTAAGAAAATATTCCACCGATACGGAATGTGAAATAGGAGCTGGATTGATTCGCTCGACATCTTAAAAAAATTATATAAAACAGTCACGAAATCAGATAAAAACTATAGATTTATGTAGAGAATATATATAGAGCATACGGTACCGTGGAAAATGGAAATATCGGAGTCTTTAAATCGCGCCATTGGCCATCTAAATTGGATCAATAGTTCGTTCCATGCACCGATAACATAGGCATTATATTTGAAAATGCCGCAGTACCGTAAATATTTGTCGACAAGATAATAAATATAAATGATCTCCACGAAAACTCTACACTACTCATTAAATTGATGGAAAAAAATACCCGCGAAAGCCATATTTGGAGTATAACCTTTTGCAAAGGCACAGGCTGCGATAAAATACATCAAAACGCCATCTTAACTCCTTAATTATGAATTTATATGACCAATGAGAGACTAGAAAGGCTCAAACTGGAAAACGGTTAACACTTTGCTGATAGGTAGATTATGATAGCCAATGAAGGCGAAAGTGGCAATGGAATGCGATAAGCGGTACACGATTTATGGTTAAGAATAATACGCGATATGAAAGATAGCAGCAAATACGAAACAAGAAAATAATAGCATGGAATTAAGTGATGTTTGAAGAGCTTTTTTATAGTAAGGTCGCTCAAATCGCATCGGTAGTCAGCATAGCATATTAATTCATTTGTAGCAAATAAAAGAAGGCCTATCCGCAAAAAAATGAACAAAAACGTAAGATTTCACGCCATATGCTCCATTCTGACAATCCATTGACTCGCTCAGGACACTCATCCATGTGTACTCACTCATGGAGAAAAGGCATACGAGAATAATGGAAGTAATCAATCAGAAAGATCGACGAAAAATACAGTCAAGCTGTGGAGAAAAAAACGAGGGGAAAATATTGCAATGTATTAATTTTGGACGTCCATATTCAAGCAACCGGTAAACTCCCCCCAGGACGTATTTATTTCCTTCAAAGATGGATTTTAGTTTTCAGTCTTTTAACTCTTTCAAGCCCAAATTATGAAGTTTAAACGAAAAAAATATTTATCTATGCTTATAATCTCATTAGAACCTAAAATAAACAATGTTTTTATTATATATTCCCAACTTAAGAGTGATGGTTATGATGCATAGACTTAGGCTTGGGGTCAAATAGATGCTACATGGCCAAAAATGAATAAATATGCATGAATTAGTAGCATGATGATTTTAAGAGGAAATTTGATCATACTTAGTAAACTCTAAAAACTATTTTTTAAACTAAGAATAAATTAATGGCAGCTTTTTTAACTCGGGCTTGCACGGAAAAGGTGAATAATATATGCTTCACTTTAGGTTTTAAGGGAGATAAAGGAACCAAAATGAATTATTATGTTTGTTGCAATATATACTATTTTAATTTTTTGTTAATGCCCAATATTTATTTCGCCAAGAGTAAATTAATGTTTTAACCAATTGTGTAAAAAACATGACGATAAAAATACAAAAATTAATCCAGAACAACTTAGTGTGATTGTATTGACAACATGTTTTGTACAGTTAGACACAGGTGTACTTTGCACTTACACGAAATTTAGTAAATATATAAAAGTTGAAGGTCCAAATTGTGCCACCATCTTTAGGGTAGCGATAAATAGCAGGTGTGATGCACACATCACATTGGACGTGAAAGGGCTAACGATGATTTTGGGAAAAATACATAATTACAATAATTTCTGCAGTCGAATCGCGTGAATGGTAAAGTTTCGATATGACGCACGGTACAGCAAACTGGCATCATGACATGGACAGCTGAAGTTACCTAAGCTGCTTGGATAATGAGGAAAATCATCATTTCCTCTTAAAAAATCACCATCGCTAAGTATTCTACCAGTTGATTGGTACGTCTTTGTTTAATCCCTACCTTAAATTTCCCATTTTCGGAACATCATTGGCTTGAAAAAATAGTATCTGGAAAAACATGAAGGAACTCTTTCATATTCAACAGTTTCAGCCTTAACATAATAACACTTTTCCATAATCCTCAGGAATTAACAAAACATTGTAAGTTTTACGAAGAAAATGTACTGGATGACCGGTTTCGTAGAATAGTCGACATCATCAGGTGATGGCAATGGTCATATCGAAACATTACCCGAAGATGTCGACTATTCGACGAAACTGATCGTCAAATAAATATTCTTCGTAAAACTTACAAAGTTTTGTTAATTCCCGAGATCTCTTTCGTGACTGACCAATAAGGAGCTTTACACTGCAAAGTTCCACAGAGGATTATTTAGTGCGATCGGTTTCAATACAAAGTAACATCATCAGTGCCTTAAGATGATACCTTGTGTCGAAACCGGTCGCACTATATAAATCTCCGCGGAACTTTGCAAGTGCATTTCCGTGTTGGTCAATCTTTTGACTTTCCTGCAAAATTACTCACTCGCCATAAAGTCACTCTATATCTTCCCATTCCACCTGCCTCTAATTAATTTGCCTGATATTCTTATCCCCCTCCTTCCTCTTTCTCATACCTCTCAAAAAAAAATCAAGCATGAAAGGCAAATAATAGACGTATTCCGCTAGATTAATACTGCCTGAAAAACTATGAGAGAGAAATCAAAAATTAAAAACGTGAATAATACTACCGAATATCTCCTTCGGTGATTTCAGGAGGTATGTAACAGGAAAAAACAGTTTTCAGACTGTATAGTGCATGAAAACTTTGGATTAACCCACCAGAAATCCTGCAGAGTCTCCGGAAAGGACGGAAGAAAAAAAGAGAAAGGATAAAGAGTTCTGGAAACCTCAGGGGTCTACCCACAGCAGCGGGATATAAAAGATCACTTCCGAAAGTCACGCAGCCTGTTGGCGACGGGGGTTCAGGTTCGTAAGGTGAGTGGCCCTTTAAAATAGTCGAGGAGATTGAATTGCGTTGCCATGGGTACGCTGGACCCACTGGAGCATCCCTTCCGAAATTCAGGCCATCAACATGGCTCCATCCCTTTGACCCTAGCCCTTACACGACTACTTGAAGAGCAATTTTTGACAGCACACTCATTCAAAGGAACCTTGAGAGAAAATATGAGGCCTTTATTCCTTCTTGTACACTCTTCGAATAGACAACACGGTCACGTATTTTTATTTTGAACATGTTCTAGGCATTTAAAGAATGTAAAAAAAACTAGAAAATCTTAGTATACCGTAATGACGGCGTTTAATAATGTTGGTTGAAATAAATGACGTAGGGTAATATTGCCAACTTTATACATGGCTTCTTAAATAGGTTAAATTTATATAAAGAAAAAATGCACAGCTAATTACACCGCTAGAATCTGCAGATTAATGTAGGGGTATTATAAAGAACATACTATCTCTAAATGATAAAGGGGAAGAGGACGAAATAGAATAGGTTTTATGAGTAGGATGAAGAGAAGTTGCACGTTTGATGAGATGAAGACATATTTTTATGACAGAAGTCTCCACCTCTGAACACACTCCTCGCTCTTCTACAGTCAACTATAAGTACTTTTCATTTTCTTCCATTATACCTTCGTTTCCCAAATAATCCTTCCCTCGCCAAACGATTAATTTCCGTAACTTAAATAAAACTTTGTATACTCCACTATAGGTTTAATAACACGACCCGGGTTTCGACACTTCGCGCCATCTTCAGGACACGAAGTGTCGCAACTTGGGTCGTGTTATTAAACATATAGTGGAGTATACAAAGTTTTATTTAAGTTAATATGAATTACTTCCACAAAGTCAAGCCTGGAACCATTTCCTTTGTGAATAATTTTCCATTCAATGCGTACATGACTCCAATTGCCTCGGACCTCTCTAAACAACCAACCACACTCCTTACAGACGAACTCCAGACTTGGTGAAAATATTCTGGGTTTTTTTTACTTCTTGACGTAGTTCACTTCCTCCAACATTTAGATATGTGACGCACTCATAAACTTCAAGGATCCTGAAAACCAAGTTGTGCAACTTTGATTGCATGGTCTACGTAGACGAAGAGAGCGAAGTTGCTGCTAGAGATACTTGCTATAGGAGTTGGGGGTCGTCACGAACTACAAAACTTTACCCGAGCGTGTTGAATGGAACTCTCGTAATTCGACAGGAGATCCATTTGTGACGTCAAGAGGAGAGATACTAACTTTATTGTCAACTATTGAGTTCCTACGTCAGGGAAGTCAATCTGTGAAGTCTATTTGATACTCTTTCAAGCATAAAATCTTCATATATATTTATCCTTCACTTGCACTGTTGCCCCACCAGACGCTGTCCCGCAATGGCACAGGTAAAGGATAAGCAGGCAATTCCACATTGCTTGGTCAATTTATTTTTATTCTCAAGTAATCTATCGGTTGATGAAGGATAAAATGGATGCGAGTAACAGTCGTCTATTTTTTGCACGGGTTCGTCTCCTTTCTCGCCAATCTACTCCCATTTTGCCGAGTATCTCCAATAGGTTTTTTTCCAATTAACTCCGTCAAAAGCCTTTCGAAATCAACAAAGCAAGCGAAAACATCCTGATGATATTGTTTTTTTTCGAAGGGTTCTCATCGCCGCAATTGCATTCCCAGTTGACCTTCCCTCCCGTAGTCCAAACTGGTCATCGCCCAAGTAGTAATTATCCTTACTCTCCAACCCTTTATTGATTATTCTGAGTAAAACTATATCTGCCGGAGAAATCAAACTAGCAGGACATTATCTATCCGCAATATTTATTTCTTCACTTCAGAATTCGTCCTACCCTTCAAGCTTCTCGAAATTTCCAAGTTCCATTTCCACTTTACTCTCGACTCTTCGAGACCACCCTTATCCTTCAAGACTGCCATTACCGGGACAGGCTCAAGAAACCAACGCAAATAAAGAGCGCAGTGATTGTTCAAACCCGCCTACCAGAGTTTACATACAGCAAACCTGAGTTGTCCCTCCATTTCGGAACACAAACTGGCCATCGCCCAAGTAGTAATTGGCCATACTCTCCAACCTTTTATTGATTATTCTAAGTAAAACTTTGTGATCTTGTGAAATTTCACGAACAGGGAATTATCCATCCGTGATATTTCTTTCTTCAACCCAACATACGCCCTAACCTTCAATTTCTCGAAATTTCAAAGTTCTAAACTTGACTCTCGACGCTTCGAGACCACCCTTATCCTTCAAGACCGCCGCTACCAGGACAGACTCAAGAAACAAACGCAAACAAAGAACGCAGTGATTGCTCAAACCCCCCACCCTTCCCAGAGTTTACATACAACAAACCCGAGCCTCTGATATTCTTTCGTTGCTCTTCCACCAGCACCATCATCCACTTGACTCCCAGCGTCTCCTCCTCCTTCCCCGGGCCTCGCTCAGCCCTCTTCAACCCCAGGCACCGTGTAACAACAACACAGGACTGACCGCCTCGGACCACATTCCATTCTTTCCTCTTAAGTCTCCCCCTCCGCCCACCCCCAACCCCTGTTCTCTCCTCCGCTCTCACGAAAACCGACCGCCCACTACACAGTCCGCTCACTATCCATCCATCCGCCCACCAGCTTCACTCCCATCCCCCCCCCTCAACCGCCCCCATCTCAAATCCCGCCCCACCCCCCGAGGAACACACGGAGACGAGCCCACGCCCACGCGGCCGGGCCGAAAGCCGGTCGAGTCCTCCTCCGTACGTGGATCTTCCCCGAAGTGAAAGAGAGACTCTCAAACCTCCGGGGTCGTAGGAAAAAAATGTTCATTAGTCTTTCACCTCTCTCTTTTTTTAAAGTCCTCGAACTCTGAGGAGCCTAGACAGTCTGGTGGGCCTCACAGGTTTCTAAGGAGATCTTCTAAGATTGTTTACTTTCACGACTCGACGGGAACTAACTAAAGAAATCCTAGTTCACGAATGCTGAGTATGTAAAGGCCGTCATACAATAAAAGAACACAACATATTTCTCGCAATCTCTGGTTTAAACAACCCATGTGTCCAGAACCAACATATAAAAATATCAATATCTTATTAATCGCTACAAGGTATTTTATATGTAAAGGTAGGTTAAAATAAAAGCAAGGGAAAAACCTTTACAAGCACAAGTAAAAAAAAAGATTTTTACAAAATTGCTAGGTATCACAGTCTATCAAAGAGATCTTCTAAGATTGTTTACTTGACAACTCGGTTGAAACTAGCTAAAGAAATTCTAGTTCACGAACGCTGTGCACGTAAAGTCTGTCATATAACAAAAGAATGCAACTAAATAAACCAAAATATCGCAATCTCTGGTTTAAAAATCCCGTGTGTCCTGAACCAACCATTACAAATACTGCTATCTTATCAGATTGTTACAAGGTATTCCACAGGTCAAGGTAGGTTAAAATAAAAGCGAGTAAAAATCCTTTATAAACAAAAGTAAATAAGCTTTTTACAAAATTGCTAGGGTACGTAGAAAAATGTTTTACTAGTTTTTTACCTCTCTCTTTTTTTTAAGTCCATGAACTCTGAGGAGTCTAGACATACTGGTGGACCTCACAGGCTTCCAAGAAAATCTTCTAAGATTGTTTCTTTCACGAGTCGATGGGAACTAACTAAAGGAATCCCAGTTCACAAACACTGCCCACGCAAAGGCCGGAATACAACAAAATAATACAACTAAACGACTCAACGTATCGGTCTCTCTGGTTTAAATACCCCTTTTGTTCTGAACCAACCAATAAACTATTACTATCTCATCAGATTACTGCAAGGTATTCTGCGGGTCAAGGTAGGTTAAAATCAAAGCGAGTAAAAAAACCCTATTCAAGCACAAGTAAAAAAGATTTTTACATGCGCCAGGCACTCTCCACCCACTGTATTTCCTTCTTTAAATCAGCACCCAAGTCCCACTTCTCTTCATCCCGCTCAAAAATCCCTTTTCTTTCTCCCATTCCCCAGATGCCTATCATCCTACCCTTTATCACAGCTTTAAGCAACCCTACCACCCTAATCACCTCCTCCAACCAGATAAAGAACTGGCATGAAGCGAATGCTACATTGACAACACTTTGAAGGTAACTTTTCAATAAGCTATTACGAAAAAGTGTGCTACATATCATATATTGGATCAAACAAAACATCATATATTGGGGATCATATATTGTTTCAAACAAAACTAGTTCGAGGTTGAGTTCTCATTAGTAAATGGCCAAAAAACAAGTAACGCGCGACGAGCGACATTGATAAGTTATTTATCGATCAGACAAATCACGCGCGCTAGGCAGGATTAAATACTTTGCGTCGTCAAATATTCAGCAAGTAATGCCAGGAAACAGTGCGGTGACCAGTGGCATGAGGCTTTTTGTAGTGAAATTGACCTGTTTCATCCATATTAGAGGAATTGAATGCTTTCTTTCCTTTATGGGTGACCGCTGATTACTCCTCAACCATATCTCCTATTTCCTTTGTTTAATCTTGGTTACCATGATAAAACCGTTGTCATAAGGTACAATTTCTGATGGTAAAAGATAATAAGAGAATAAACTGTTTATAATCATTAACCACCCCTACCCTTTTTGAGCCTTAAGAGCTTCATACTAGAAAGCAAGGCATTCATTTTATGCGCCTTGGCTATTTATAACTTAATTTTTGTTCCCACGCAGACTGATGTCACAGGCCGACGCATTTCTTAAGGGTCCTCGAATGGCTAAAAGCACAGGAAGCCGCTGACATCAATCCTCTGTAAAGCCTGGAAGCGAAAGACGGCAACTTCCTTATTTTCCACGTCATTGGCGCCGAGGCATGAGATGAGCAGCTTTAAAAAAGGCCTCCAGTTTCCACGAGAAAAGAAACTCCTCTGATGGCTATTAACTCATATTTTCTTATAACGACGTCAATTTGAACACCCAGTAAGTCTATCCCCTCAGTTCGACCGCGTACTTCTTTCAAATTTAGCCCCACATCCAATTATTTTGTAGAATACTTTACCAGTAACCCTAGCGATCTATCTCCTTGTTTATATGTTACCATTGGTGACGGGAAAAGGCAACAGCTACTGAGGATAAAGATTCTCAAATATAATTTCGCATCAGATGATCAAGTTCCTAAACATAGTTATAATTATCGCAAGCAAAATAAGCGGGATTACAAAGAAAGTGAGGCTGGACATTTAAGTCGACGGGAACAAACTTGAGCAAGTAGAACATAATAGTTACTTTGAAAGTACGCTAGGAGATAGAGGTCACTGAAGCAAATACATAAGAGGGAGAAGAGCGCTAGCTAAGGAGGCGTTAAGTAATAGAAAGGAGCTGATGACAGAGATCTTGAGTAAGGAGGTAAAGAAGAGGTTTGTTATAAGCTTGATATGGTGCGAGGCGTTGCATGGGACAGAAACGCGGACCCACAGAAAGGAGGACGAGAATAGGCTGCAGGCATTTGAGATGTGGGTGTGGAGATGGTTGGAGAAGGTGCGGTAGACGGAAAGTAAGACTAACGAAGAAAGAGCTAAGTATGATGGGCAAGGAAAGGAAACATCTGAATGAAATCCAGGATGGGTAGGATAAGTCCCTGGAGGAAGTACTATGGGACGAATGGTTACTCAAGACTCTGATTGAGGGATGGATGTTGGGCAAACGGGAAAGTGGAAGAAAGAAAATAGGTTTTATGGACGGGATGAAGGATCTACGCTAATTTGAACTAAATATTATGCATACAATTTTTTTAACATCAGTGATAGCACAGCAGTAGGTAGAGCCGATTTAACCTTTCATGGAAGCCCATCAATAAAGTCCAACATCACGGTGATCTATTAAAGAACTAGGGCTAGGCAAAAACTTGATGCACTCTCAAAAAGAAAAATATACTCAGATTTAAGGAGTTGGCCCTAAATAATCCATATGTTGAGACGAACAAAAATCACGTATTTCGGCTGAAAAAAATAAAAACGACAAAGATATGCAAAACTTAAGCCAAGGTGTTTTAAATTTAATTCCGCTTAAGACATACAGAAGAAATAGATTCGAAAATAGCATCAGGACGCGAAATATTCACCGAAATAGTCCCCACAGAGTTTTCCCAACTTCTCAGTTACTAATGTCTACATCACGATGTGCTATTAAAGAACTAAGGCTAGGCAAAAGCTCGATACACTCTCAAAAAAAATACCCAAATAAAAGGATGATGACCCTAAATAAGTCATTGGTTGAGACAAGCAAAAATCATGTATTTCGATAGAAATAAACTAGAAACGAGAGTGATATACACAGTTTAAGTCGCGGTGTTTTTCCATTAAATTCCGCTTAAGATCTACGGAATAAATCGATTCGAGAAAAAACATCAGAACGCGAAATATTCTCCGCAATAGTCCCCACAGTGTTTTTCCAACTTCTCAGAGCCTCATGTTCATCGTTGCAACAGAATCCCTCTCTGCGCGCCCTCGCTCGTGTGACTAATGCTGATTCACGGGACGGGATACATATCTTCGTTACGCATTTGGAGAGAGAGAGAGAGAAAGAGGGAGGGAGAAGAGGATAAATGACTTCGGCTGCTTTGCCGCTTCATCTTCCGAAACAGTCGCCGGGCAAAGTGCGCAAAGGATGGCGTGGTGCAATGGAAAAATCAATGCTGAGCTGAGAACAGGATGAGATAAAAATTCAATTTGGGGATGTGCCCATAGAGTGACTCGGACGACGCTTGTTATGATCATACTACATATAATGAGAACTAAGGAATCGTTATGGACATTTATTAAAGGAGATATGCCGATTACGATATTTTAACATGCAGATAATCTGTGAAGCCCGTTTTTCACGGGACATGAAATTGCACGGTATAAAACGGCATGTATTTCCCTCAATTTGGCATGCAGTAACTATCGAATGAGTGAGCCATCTCGCGTTCATGCATTTGCGCTTGTATTCTTGCAATTAACTGCTCTACACGACGAAGTTTGAAATGAGCGCTCGCACATATATCAGAATGTGCAATTACGTGTCCCGTGTAAAACAGGCTGGATATTCTTTTGAATGCACACAAAAATTCGTTAGCGTAGTTCAACACTTACTAGCAATACTTTTCTGCCCAACATTTCTTGCCAGCTGATTGTTAGTTATAGCACTCTTCACCAATATATATCCTTTTCTCTGCTTTCTCAAACTTGCTAACCTGAAATTCTGTTTTACATCATGCTTTCAAAATCCCACAAAGTTGTGGGTTGTAAGTAATGCAATTCGTCATAATAAAAAAATATACATTTAAACAACTCAGCTTTAATATCATTTTCCGCCTTTTGTAGTAAATTCAGCCACCTTTATATTTTACAAACTAAGATCTATTCGTTAAGTACTCCTCAAATTCGCTTGCCATAAATTATATCTTAAAGTTGGTTGTTAAAATCCCATCACTATTTGCTACGGTCTTATGTACGTTACTAAGCAACCCCTTCTTCCTAGGCCTATTCGTTGATTGGCCTTCCTGGACAATTAATCATTACCAACCTTCTCTCAGCTTCGGTCTCAAAACGCTTTTGTATCATTATCCTCCTTCCATGGGAAGGGGTTTACAACATTGCCACGATCGTACCTATGAGCAATCGTTTACCGTCGAAGTGGTGGGAAACAAGAAACTTAAATCAGTTTTGAAGGCGAAAAACACCACAGCGTATGCATTGAGTAAACTACGATATTAACAAGATTATTATTAGAATATGTTTCTAAAAATTGGGACAGCCGGAGGTAAATGAAAGCTGCAACTCGACATACAGTAAAACAGAAAATCTCACAAGCAATAAAAATGCTGCATAAAACGTAAACCCCACTGAAATCACTGTCTCTCACCGCAGAGAAAGCATTTTTCATACTTGTAAATAAAGAGAAACGAATTATTATCAAATATATATTCGCAATTCTTTGGGTTGCAGATAAGTAACGTAATTCGTCATTTACTGCCCATCAACTTTCAAGTTCTAGTAATGATATTGAAACGTGACGACATACCTCACTAAACATGAGATTCAAATCAAATACAGAATACTTACCCAATCAGGAAACTTGTCTGAAACCACCGAAGCCAATAAACCTCAAAAACATGGTATTTAGAAAGGCAGCAAATCCGGGATACTTACCTGAAATAGAAAAATTAGACATTAAAATACAGTCACTCACGTAATTCATGTTCTACTATTCAATTTTAATACAATTTTACAAATCGTTAACCACACGAAAATTCCAACACATTCATCACTAGCATTCCAAATCAAAGTTTAACGTTGACGAGGTCAGCACAATATTTTACGAACAAATTACTGTTTAAGAAAGGCGGAATTAGACATTTATACATTCTTATACATTTTAAATCCAGAATACTTGTTATTTGAACATTTTGTACTCGACTTTGAGTAGATATAAAAGTTACAAGGCGCTGAATTTTCTTGTAGCGAATGTAAAACAGAATAAAGTTCACAATGAAGCAATCTATTATCATGAAGATTGAATTATCAAGATATCATGAAGAATGAAGAAGCAAGTGAAAAAGACTTAGGCAATGGACGTTTCAGCTGGGCTCAACAGTGTCAGCCAGTTCTTAAGATGGGTCCACATTTTAAGAATCAACATTTTTATTTTTTACTATCATCCATCCAGAGTCATTGGGAACGAAGCAAAGAAATCGGTTACATATACGCAGGCACAGGTGACTGTGAAAATAGACAGTGAACGATCGAAGGACCATGAAGCGTAAACTTTGGTTTGAATCTTGGACCGGAATATTTTGAGATTATTCCGACATTGCACACTGAGAAAATGATAAAGAGGAAAAAATTATCCGCAGAAAAATTTCAGCGGTGTTCAAGGATTTTCGCTCAAGAGTTGGATTTCTCAATTTTGCCTCCTGATTAATTGCCATGACTTAGAAAAATTTTCGAATGCTTCTCTCAACGAATGCCATAAAGTACACTTTGATCAAACTGCAAGAAAATATCAAAATAATGAAGGTGTGCCAGCGAAAAAAAATCCCGGGGCATGCGTTTGCCTTTCTTATTCAATACATTTCTTTGAGAAACAGTCTCATACGCCATTGCATAGAGGAGTAAAATCATTTCAGCCGTCATAAATTGTACAGGAAAGATTTCAACTTGGAGTTAACCCTCTTGATATGAAGCGATACCGATCATGTTCACAACAGGGAGTTGATTTATAGCGAAGAACATTAAAATCCGCATTTCCAAATGCATTTTATCTCCAGCGCACGACGCAGTGAAATGATAAGCGTTAATGTCCATTTTTCTCTGGAGAACTTGAAAGCACACCATCGCACGCGCAGGGATACGAGCGATAAGCTACAGCGATCGCCTTAGCTGACCATTTTAATCTCCGCCCGCACTCACAAGCTCCAATTGTTCCCATACAATCTTTCATCCTTATTTCTTCGGCAATCTTGACACTCCCATCTGCTGATGGCTTTAATCTATTTCCTCCTCTCACTTTTCCACTCTCGTCTTAAGAGATGACAACATTCGCCCAATGAGACAAAGAGGATAGCCCTTGGGACTGCCGCGCCGGGAAAAAAAAATTAGAAACATCTCATCATCTGCTCCTCTTCTTCCTCTCTTCTTAGATATCCCGCCTGGGCACTCAGGGAGACCCTGCCTTCGAGTAATTACTTCCCATTATCGGACTCCCGCCCAAGGTCAGGATATCATAAGCCCTCGGCGGCGACGATACGCAATCATGCGAGCAGGGACAATATTTTCCGAGCCGGCCCTCTTTGATTGCCAGGCAGACTTAATCCGCCGATGGAAATCACGGTCCCGTAGAAAAGGAGCGCCAGAACCCGACCCTTACGCACCCTCGACCCGCTCTATTATTTATATCAAACTCCACTGCCCCATCGTGAAGGAGGATGGAAGCATATAAATCCTTTTTCGCCGGGATGACGACGAGAGCCCTTTTCGCAGGTACCTACTCTCCCCGCGAAAGGGTTTCTTTCTTCCTCCCCCCCGTCCCACCTACTGATGGGCTCCGAAAAACAAGGGGTCGACCTTCTTCCTCCCTCTTCCATTTCTTTCCTGCCTTTCTTCCGCTGCGAAAATACCCTAAATATCTTATCTTCCCTTTCCACTCCTCTCTGTCTCTCTCTCGGATGCATTTTCGCCATAAATTTTTTATTCTCCCGCAGATTCCACCTTTCCTCAGACAATCTCGGAGGCTTTTTAACCAGTCGACAACGGAATCAGAGCTATCATTGCATTACTTTTTTTCCAGTCCTTTCTCCCGTAATTACCATATCCTTCCTCGAATGAAAGAGCATGGCTAATGGAGCACTCATTGGTACGAACAAAGCCGCTCTTGTTTCTCTCAGTCGTCGGCAATGACAGTGGACCGTAATCCTTCGTGCTGACTCATTCTTTGGGCACCACTATCGCCTGCCAAACGCTGGTAAATTTTGCAGTAAAATTTGGAAAACTTGTTTAATACAAATTTTTCTCTTGGTGTCAAAAATATATCAGATTAAACAGTAAAATATGAAAATACAACGCTACATTCCGCGAATCACACGCTAAGCCCTTGAAATCAGCATTAATCACGATAACTGTAACAGTGAATCAAACTGACGGAGACAGGTAACACTTTGTAACACTTTTCTTTGTTCACCAAGTTGAAAAGAAAGCAATTGATATATGTGATTTCACGTTAGTTCCTTTAACCCGATCGATTTCGACGCCGATGTTTCATTATTAAGCGAACACCGACCACATCGAAATCGATGAGGAATAAAGAACCCACATGAAAACTTTATTTTTCCTTTAAAAATAAACGAATACTCGCTGTCCAACATCTAGAAGCGTGTGTTTTGTTGATAAACATGAAAGAAAGAAACTACCAAACACACCAAACCTCCAACGGAATATGTACGAGCATAACTCGAGCAATTATCAACAACTGACCTGAGGAAGCCGACAGAAACACCAGAGAAACTGTCGTCCAAGAGTAATGTACCAACATGGATGAATCCCCGGAAAACCTATATCCTCGCACTTGTTTATTTAGAAGAAACTACGCAATCAAATGCATCTTTGAACCCCTAATTTTACAATTATCATTCTGACAACATCAGGTACAAGACATAAAATAATTTTATCACGCAAATACCTTCATATTCAACAGGACGCACATATGCTACTCATTCAATACGACCTATGAAGTACGTAACATCGCCATTAGTTCCAAAAGACTACACACGAAATATCCTGGAGCACGGCAAAGTTCAGGACAAATCGTGAGAATTCATTGGAAGGTAATTTAAAAGTTAGACGATAAAATTCAAGACTTCCGTTTATTCATCATGAAAACGCAAGCAATGCTTATTCGATCGCATAAATAATCATTAACAATTGGAAAAAATCTGTCTTGAAAATCAGGCAATAACTAAGAGAAGATCTTGATAACTGTGCCTACATGATTAAAACTCGCGTCAGAGGAGTCCAGTGGAGATATGCGCCGAGATTTCAACCCTAAAACCTCACGACCAGTTATTCTCCAGCTTGCTCGTTACTCGCTTTATCACCACGATGGATCAGCGAAGCAGTTGTTTCTCTTCTTCATTTAAACTGGATGTATGAGGTGTTTCGTTAGTACGTAGATAGAATGGTGTTTTTATTCATTCTCATCGAATATGGTACTCATTGCTACCATAGTCGGTGGCATAAAAAATGGATGATTTAAAAACTAGTAAGAACATTGCATGAGTAAAAAGTTATTCAATCAAGTAAAAAATACTAGAAAATAAACCCATAGTTACAACGATACTTATTTTCAATCTCATGGAAGATATTACCCATGGCCACCCTAATCGTAACCATAAACAATGGACTAAAGTGGAAAATTTTCTAAAACAAATTAGTAGGAATTTTTCAAAGTGAAAAAATTATTGATTTATGTAAAAAAAAACTATAAAAAAGGAACCCACCTAGAAGGAGGCAATAAAAAGAGAAGCGTGACGACTAGAGGAAAGGAAAAAGGTGAAATGAAAAGTAAGAATGACTGAAGAAATAGACCATGTGAAATGAAAGTAAACGGGTTGAGGAAATTATAAGAAGAACAAATCTCTAAATAGTCCAACCAATAGCCTGTAAAGTCTACTTAACTCACGGCAAAGAAAATGTCCACGCTAGCAAAGCAAAGTCACAGGATAATAAATATTCACATCTACGACATAGCTGGAATATTTGAAGTCAGCAGACGTAATATGCCATAAGATTGGAGAATGAGTACATAAAGGAAAATAAATATGAAACAAAACTTTAAATATTAAAATTAGAAGGCCAGAGAAAAGAAAGAGGAATAAGAGTAAACAAGTCTCATAAATTAGGTGATTCGGAATTCCTGCCAAAATTCGTAAAAAAAATAAAACAAACCTTGATAAAATACAAATGTTTATCCCGATTTCAAACTAATTACGAAATGACTACTCCATTCATATCCAACAAATGAGGAGCTATACCGATGAATAGGGTGGAACGTACTTCATTTAAAAATTTACTGAAGAATTCACCAATATACTATATACGTTGAACTCTCATCGTGGACAGGGTGATTGGAGGAGTAAAATTACCAAAATAATGAGCGAATGTTTGAAAAATTACGGTACCATTCACGGATTAATCAATTAAATGAGAAGACAAGAAACTCATTCCGGTTTGCTCAGCACTACCGGTGTCTGTCTTTCTGAAGAACAATAAGGAGGATCGAAACACAACTCACGAGACGCTAGATTGACTCCGCGGCTGGGAGAAAGAAGAAAAAGGTGGCAAAATAATACCGGGAAACCAGTTATCATTAAGATATCAGCTCCTTCCGCAAACGCTGTCGGAATGGCATGCACCGCCGCGGTGAAGGCTTTTCGCAGGAGCCTCCTCGACTGATTTGTAAGCCATAACGGACTCGGCCGTGAAAGCAAAAAACTCCTCAATTCCACCACTTCCCTCGGGGCCATCCTTTGCTTTCCTCTTCGCCCCTCATCTCCGTCACTTCCGACTTCCGCCGCAATTCCCTTGGCTCCTCTCTAACTCCATCCAACCGTGCTCGCTCTGCACTCGCGCTATTAGCCAGTGATTTCTCTTCGCACTACCTTTTCCCGTCATTCCTTCCTCCGCTCCTTCTCTTTACCCTTTTTTCTCGTCCTTCGTTTTACCCAGACTCTAAAACTTCGTGTTCTTAGCGCATTTTTGAAGTACGGATTGGAAGCGATTTTAGCGAATACATTATCAAGTAACTTTGCATATGTGTATGTATTGACAACAATTATCATTTTTATAGATTTAGACGTGATGCTATGGAGGTTTGTCATAATAAAAACAACAATCGCACTTTTCAGTTAGTTTTAATAATGATACGACGCGTTTCAACTCTTAGAGTTATCACCAATTGCTACACAGGTCTAGTACCCATGAACGAATGTCTAGGAATATGCTAGCTATTGGACAGTAAAAAAGAAAATATTCCATTGGTCATCTTAATAAACAATAAGAACTCGAGGTAAGTAAGAATAATAGGTAACAACTTTAATCTATTGGTTTTGAAGGCATAGGTGAGTGCAGCCAAAGGATAAGGTAACACAAGTTTCTTGAATTTTTGGTCAGTCATGTATTTCACTCACAGCCAGCGTTTTGCCAAATGTATTGGCATCCTCCGGGCTTTGCAACACGAAACGAAGAGACATACAGCCAGTTTTTTAAAATAAAAATTAGCACATAAGCTGAGAAATCAAGAATTTACCTCCCATCTTATTGTTATCTATTTTATATATTGGTCGAGAGAGTTGTAATTGATTATCAAAGGATAAGGTTCGTTAAGTTAAGTTCGTTATGATAAATGTATAAGTGTTACGAGCTTAATAGAAGAACTCGGATGGGAATTACTATCAGAACGCAGGTTAAAATTTAGGTTAAACCTTTTAAGCAAATTCGAAACAGAGTTGTTCACAGATGACGTTAGATATATATTGTGAACCCCTACGTATTATGCTACGTTTGATCAGATAAACAAGATTAGAGAGATAGATTGTTGTACCGATAGATTTAAAATGTCATTTTTCCCGCGTACTAAAAGAGAGAACAATAGGCAGCGTAGAAAAGAGATAGATAGGTGAAATATAGTTAGAGTAGTCTGTAGTGCATGATGCATGTAATAACAACCAATAATCCCTTCCTTATTATGTAGATACTAACCATCTAGCTCCATCTGACCCTATTTTCTAGCATGTCTCCCTTAAATATCCTAGTTGCATGGCAATAGTGCATGTTTGGTGATCTTCACCCCCTGCCACACACCCTCGTGGTGGCTCGCGGGGTATTACGTAGACGTAGATGTAGATGAATTTCTCGAGTTAAAAAGTAAACGGAGATGAATTCGTCCGAGAGTCTGTTTCTCCCGTACTTCACCAATTCTACTTTCTTTTTATTTTTCTGGACTTTTCTTCCGTCTCCCACGTGGAGTGAATGACCCGTGGAGTACCTGATGATGACTCTGTAAGTTGAAACGCGTCGTATCGTTATTGAAATTTGTATAGAGGTGCTATTAATGATAATTATAGATAAAAGTATAAACATTGTATTTTGACGATTTGGTTCCTCGGTAAATGAATGTTATTCTAAAACAACTTATTTTTTTCTAAAACATCAATATTATCTCATATTCTGAATAATTAGATAATGACTGCGATGGTTCAAATAAAAATGCGATAATTCCACAAAAAATGGATCTGCCCCTTGCGTCTATGGCCATAAAAAAAGTGTTGATAATAAAAGACACCCGTGGAATAATTAAAGTAACTTGAATATTGAGTGCCTTACGTTTGGTTTTAAGGAAGTTTGAGAGAAAATTTGTTTCACATAGAAACAATAAATTCGGTCTCATTTTAAAGACAAATATATCATCATTCCAAGGTTACCAAAATATCAGACCCTTACCGAACTACTTTCTGAGAATTTTTACGAAAAGAACAGAACTTTACAAGGGAAATGGTAGGTACGTGTATGCGCTCCAGAGAGACCTTGTCTAAATAAAAAGGAAATAATAACACCTAGGTCTGGTCAAAAAAATTGTGCGTAGTTTGTATGTTTTCTCAAATATTTTTTAAATATAAATCATATTGTAACTGCAGGAAGTTTTGCAAACTTGCAAAAAAACCTTCCATTGGGAAGGAGTTTTCAACGTACCGCGCAAAATTAAATTAGTCAAATTAATGACTTATGTTGATATCTTATTAAGTTACTTAGAATTTCAGTGGTGTGAAAGTATATTATTGCACTGTTATTAATGCAATATTTAATTCGTGCTTTAAGCAGTTGTTGAGATTAAACAATACACTTCGAATTATGATTAGGGAACTACCTCGCTGAAACTACCTTAAATATCTTACCAGTATGACATTAGCGAAAGACGGAATTTTTTAGCCAATCAAACAAAAGGTCGGTGTTTAGTATTTCTTTTGACTAATGCAGTCGTGGTTGAACCTACTTAACTCCTCACCCACCCAAAAATCCCTTCACCCTTCTACTTCTCTTTCCATCCCATTTACGAAATCACTTGGGGTCGCCTCCTTCCTCCATGTTCCCCACCGCACCGCTATACTAACACACGCTGGCGTCATCCCTCTTCGCCTTGCCTTCGCCTCACTCTTTATCGTCTTCTTTCCGACCCCATCCTCCCCCTCTCATACCCTCCTTTTCATTTCCTTATCTCTCTTCGTTCCCTCTCCCAGGCCTCGTCATATTTCTCCCTCAACTCTTTCCTCCGCCCTCGCTCTCTTTCCATTTCCCTCTCACCCGGGTCTTCCTCAGTTCATCTCGCCGCAAGGAACGCCGTCCAACATTCCTTCCGGGTCCACTTTCGTCGAGGGAAGTACACATCGAGTTACCGATGCTATAATCTACATCGATGTACGATTGAAATTATCAGCTAATCCTCCCTCATCATATCTCTCCACAAGGTGCGATGACCGGCATTCTTTCTGGGTCCTTATTCGCTCAAGGGAAGTACACATCGATTTATCATTACCAAAATATGCACCGATATGCGATGTATCGATTCTAAAATATACATCGATATGGAGTTGAAATTCTCAACTAACAAGTTCCGACGTCCATCTAGCAGCAAGATATGCCGAACAGTATTCCTTTCGGACCCATATTCACTTGATGGAAGTATACATCGATTCATCGATACTGACATTAAGACACAAATCGAGATACAATTGAAATTATCGACTAACAACTCTCTCATTATATCTCTCCACAATTAGCGATGACCGACATTCCATCCGGGTCCTTATTCGCTCGATGGAAGTACACATCGATTTTATCGATACTAAAAGATACATCGATATGCAGGTGAAATTATCAACAGGCAACTTCCAATGGTCACCTCATTAAACAGATACTCAAGAGACTGCACGTTGTATAACTGTCGCAGTTGTAAAGAAGCATATGTTTCCTATACTGGCCGACAAACGCCGGTGCTGAGTATCAATACCTCTTCGCCCAAAAGAAAAAAATCTTCACTTTTCATCGACCCATTGTTTATCACAACTCCTTAATGTCACTAATATTTTGTTATCGCGTTTTTGTGAACAGCTGTTAGGACCAAATTAGAGGTAATTTCGTCTCTAACAACGAGAAAGTCACTCAACCACACTATCAGTTCAAAACGTGCGGCCATTTCGGGTAAACAAGGGTGATTTTTCTCAAAACGTGGTCATTAAAGACGAACCCATTCAGCAAATGGGATGTGAAAATAGAGATCGATAGTAATAAATTAACAAGCTGAGGCTTTTATATCTTCCGCATCGTCTTTTCCTATCTTCCCACAAGAAAAGCACATTACAAAGGCCCTCACTCTATTCTCATCCTATTAACCTCCTCCTCTGTTCTGAGATTGGAGCTTACTAAAGACGATACGAAGAAGGTTGGAGAAAGAAAGAATACGGAGAGAGGAAAGAGAAAGAGAAATGGTATCAAAATATAATTGTCACAATCTAGTAATTATTAGACACGAAAAGGACAAGTGACACACTAAGAATTGAATCGCTGTAGAAGACCAATATGAAAAGAAGAGAGTAAGAAATGAGGTAAAGAGAGGAAGACAAATGGACACTGTAAATAGCATGAATATATTTATAAACAATAGAGAACTAAATTAAGAAACCGCTTGATTCATACGCTGGTAAATAATAATGATTTTCAATCAGTCTTTCAAAATTACCGGTCATCTTAACTCGTTCAGCCAGTATATAGTCAAAGAATAAAACTAGGGACGAAACAACTTTGCGGATATCTGTGAGGGGCGAATATTTTGGCGCTTCCACGGCTATACGCCACCATTGCAACTTCAAACAAGTTTTTTGAAGAAAAAATTGAATTTACACCAGGATTTACATTAATTGTAAAGGGAAATCATCGATAGATGCCTTGTTCATCAAGATATTGTACTATTTAGCAAATTCTAGGCTCTTCAGCCCTTCGAACCCAACGTTAGAAAATTTGATTCACATAATTTCCAATTTCACGTCATTCATTAATTCCTTCAAGTTAGCTATCGGTTAAAGGTAGGTTTTATGGAAAGATTGAGTAATAATTCTAGGTTTTTTCACGCGCCAAGCCCTATCTAACCCTAGTATTTCTTTCTCCATCTCCGCGTACGTACGGCCTTTCTTCATTCTGCCCAAAAACCTCTTTTTCTTCACCTTACCAACTTGCCCAACACCCTCCTCCCTATCACGACCTTGAGGAAACTATCGCCCCTCATTACCCTTTCCAGCTACCTACCCTGCCTCATGATCGCATCAAAAGCTTCCTTTCCTCACCCACCCTACTATGCTCTTCCTCTTTAATCCTTCCTTCAATCCTTCCCACCTTCCTCAGCATCTTCCAAAACCAGATCTCGAACCCCTGTAGCCTATTCTTCCTCTTTTCTCAAATTACACACGTAAAAGTAAAAATAAATACTATTCAAAATATCTTGAATCCAGCGCCATTTTGAATATAGCATCGCTTTTCTAAACTCTTTCTCCTTCCCTCACTTCACTCCCGAGTCCCTGCTGGCAGACGATGTCCGCTTCGGACAAAATTCAACCCCCTCTTGAGCCTTTCGATTCTCAAGAAAGATAAGGCTGGAGAGAGACTGATAGGGAGAGGGAATATAAACTAAACCGAGACAGATCGCTCCACGTGGGAGACGGACGAAAGGTCCAGAAAGAATAAAAAGAAAGTAGAATTGGTGAGGTCCGGGAAAAACAGGCTCTCGGACGAGTTCAGCTCCGTTTACACTTTAACCCGAGAACTTAACGAACCTTATCCTTTGGCTGCACTCGCCCATGCCTTAAAAACCAACGGATCAGAGTTGTTACCTTTTCTTCTTGCTTATTCCGAGAGCTTTTTGATTATTAATGGCTGGATGCAAGAACATTTAGTTATGGAATCAATATTTATGAGACCCATGAAGTTCTAGATCTCATTAAAATATTCGGGTTGCAGGAACACGTCTACTAGTTAAATAATTTATTTACCCATTGTTAATAGCTTCGAATATTCGATCAAATCTTCTGCAGCCAGATAAAATGTATTAAAGTTGTCTATAAATTATTGTTTAGGCACATGATAATTAGTCAGTAAAAGTACACAAAATGGTCATTTATCTCGAAACAACTCATTTATCTAGTAAGCGGTTCATTGCGCATCCGCCATCTTGCCTACTTATGGAACTCATAACACCATGCCATAAGTTATGAAGCCAATAAACTTATCCAATTTTCCTGCAACACTCATTGAATGATTGCCATGGCTTATGGGTCCAATAAGTTTATAGAATACATAAGTTTCGTTCCTCCAACTGGCCATGAGATGACCAATGGAATATTTTATTCTTCACCGTCCAACGGCTTGCATTTTTCTGGTAATTCGATTATGAATTGAGCTTTCCAATAACCACTTCCCAAAGGTGTTCTAACGTGACACCGCCAGGGGGGACTTCATTTATTGTTGCTCATACACTTCGACCTATCTCGCACAGGTGGTCCCATCGGCAATTTTATCAGTGGTACCAACTCTGTAGGAGTTATTGGACCGCAAAAGCCCTTCCACGGCGTCAAAACTGATGACCTGGGGTGAAGGCGAATACTACACATACTAAGCCAAACGAAGATACGAAAAACGACAAAGTGTATTAAGACAAGAACTTTCAGCTGGTACTCCCACATCCGTGTAAACCTGCCTCTACCGATGGATCGCTTCTAATGCCAATGTTCAACATCTAAGAGTGTTGAACATTCAACGCTATCAATTCAATATCAAATTCTTAAGTGCGATACAATTTTAATTCGGAAATGGTTCCTGGTTAAGCGCTGTTCACTTCTAAATTTAACTTTCTCGAGGCTGGTGGTTCATGTTTACTCATCCAGATGAATTCTATCTAGTCAACTTGAGAAATCATTCTTCTCCAGATGAGATGTGCCAAATCTGCGACAGAAATTAAGAGATGAACGAGGCACATCACCTGCGTACAGTCGGCGCGTTGCAAACGCAAGCCATGTGTTTAGTTAGGTTTTCAGCGAAGGGAATTTGGACGATATATCGCGTCGTGGGAAATTCAATGAAATAGGCCTCTTTTTCATTCAAAAGTATCTCATTTCAGAACAAAACCAAAATATCAGACAACGCAATGTTTTAAGATATATTTGCTGTAAAAATAGAAGCATCTTTCCATTTTATATGGTATGGCTGTGCACTCTTGACAGGCATATTAGTTGAGGAAGTTCTAATTGGCAGATTGCGACAGAAGTATAAATGGTGTGAATATTTTTAAAATTCCATTTAAAATAAATTTAAGAAATTGTCATAATAATTTTCATAACGTCGCATCGGTTTTCAACAAGGAGTAAAATGGAGAAAGCCAAGTTCTAGCCTTAAAGTTGTACATTTAGTTTATCACAGTCATAAAAACTAACAGTAAGTTTTGGCGTCAGTAATAGAGACTATTTACTTTAAGCTTCTTACCACTGCTTACATTAACAAGATATTTGAATTCTTACTTAGTCTTAATTAAGGCAAAAGAAAATCTCTTGCACAAACAACAAATAGGCGCACAGTGAGTGCAATTTCACTAATGTGTTCAAGTCCAAACATCTAAAGTCCAATTTTTTGTTCCACTGCTGAATGTTAAGCGGCCTTTGAAAATGTAGCCTAATACGCTAAAGTGATTTACCTCATAGTCAAACGTTAAGAATTGCATTCTGCGGAAAATATATCGCATTTCAGCCGAGAGAAACAGGACAGGAATCTTGTTAAGGAAGAAGATTCCCCGCCATTGATCGCGGAGATAGGAGAGGTTTTTTTGGCGTTCCTCGCGCCCACGTCCGCACATTGGAGCACAAGATTTATGAATCTCTCGCGCTCCCGAGCGTTATGTGGACCGCACTCTCTCAACGGTCAGCAATAATTTAGCCAAGATCGCCGCCACTTAAGGACAACATTTTTTTTGGGGGGGAAACATGAAAAAGAGGCATAGGTAAGGGAATTTTCGGAAGTTTCCTCGCGAGTATGATAAATCACAACTGCCACGAACGAAGAAGATCTTTATTCGTGCAACTCATAATATAAATACGAAGTTCGGCTCATCCTAATATGATGATGTACCTATTCTGTCAGTGGCGAAAAGTTGAATAAACTCTATGAGGTCTACGTTTACGATTTGCAAATTTGGAGAAAATATTCGCGGAAAAACGGCCTGAGTACTTTCAGAAATCGCAGGGGCCGCACAGAACATAATCTGCGCTAAAAAATCGCTAATCACAGGAAAAAACGAATACTGATAGATTAAATATTTCAGAAGATCATGAACACCATAGGTATTCTTTGCAGTAGCCCATTTCTCCCATCTCCCGATTGGTTTCGAGGGAAAAACTACGCGAAGAAAGTACTTACATAAAGAAAACGATGAGAAAATGACTAAGAATAAGGTGACCACAATATCTCTAACGAGTGCGCTAGCTATATAAACAAAAAGAAGAGATGAAATTGACTTTAGGCGGGAGTGGAAGGGACCCAGGAAATCCATCTCTTTGAGGAAAAGGGACTTGAAGTCACGTCTCCGTGAAAGAAATGTGTGGTGGACCGATCAATGGATCGATATCTTGTAGGGACGCAAGTCGAATCACAAACCCTAAGAAGCTCGCTTAACTATCCCATTACCTTGAGAAAAATAAGGGCCGTTTCGGAGGGCCCAACCCCTCGCTATTCGGAATTTCTGAGCCGACGTGACTGTCTTCTTTCCAGGCGCCGTCACGCCGAGTGGTAGGACGGAAAACACCAATTAAGCCTGCTACGCCTTGAGACAGTATGTTTTTTTTTGGGAATGGATGGTGTCGCAGATGAAGAAAATTCACGCCACTTTCCCCAGGACCCCTCCGAGCAGGAGAGGTGGAGAGAAAATGACTACGTACCCTAACGCAGACCAGATGGAACAAACGCAGAATGACATACAAAAGAGCGTTGATTACGATCGATTTTTCCTGAAGAGACGGAAGGGGATAGTGGCACTCGCTATTCCAAGGAGTCACATATATAAAAATTAAACAAATCAATCATTAATCTTTATGCATCACTAATTAGAACACACTCGCAAAGTTTCAAGAGAATCTGTACGTAAATAAAAGTCGCTCGCACGGCCTCAAAATCTGCAACCAACACATAGCAGTTCTAAGAGCAAAGACTGTAAGGTCTCATTATCCGACCCCTATTACTCGTTGCCCGTTCCTCCGGTAAAGTTCGGAGGAGTTCTCCCGACCGACACTGATTTACCGTCGTTAATGACTAATTTGTGGCTTTCCGGCCACCGGACATGAGATTAATTGGTTACTCTGAACCCCGTTCGAATTTTCAGATCATGGAGCAGACTGTGCTCAAGTCATTGGAGAGAAAATGACGCTGCAATAATTTCGTCACATCTTGAAGCAGTCTTCACTGTCTGATTTTCACTCATATTTTGCAATATTCGACACGAATCATTGCGTGAGGTGTTTAAGTTCAAATAATAACAGTTAGTTAAAATTAAAAGAGGTAGGGGAAAATGTTGGGTTAGCTCTGAAGGGAAGTCAAGGAAGAGAATAGGCTTTATGCAAAAGATAATGAAAGTTAGGGCATATGCTGAGATACAGAAAAAAATTATGAAGGCAAATAGTGGTCAGACTCTTGACTCTTAAGCTACAATTCATCACTGTTCTATTTATCAACACTCACTACATACAGTTCAACATACAATTTCTTTTGATTTTATTATACACTAAAAGGTTGAAAGAAAATTCATAATAGTTCATTTTTATCAATACATAAATAAGTCAAGATGACATGTTTATTATCAATACGCGGTCGATGTCCGAAGAAGATTTGGAGCATCTGCTCTGGATCTTATTTGCAAGACAACTCTTGGTCTTTTTAATATGTGCTTTTTCATCGATCCATGTTTCTATAAGGAATACCATGAAGTCGTTTCTACATTGCGGGAAAAGTTGTAAGTTCGTCCTTAGGAGATTTTCTCACGATAAATCCCCCCCCTCCCAGAGGTGTCCCCTGTGGATTTTGGTATGCTTTATGGGATGACTGCCAGACGCACTATGTAACAAGCAGTCGCAAGGCGTGCGCTAAGCGCCACAGCCCGAGAGGTAAAGCCCGAACTCTACACAGTAAGAGGTGTTCGCCCTTCTTTTAAGAGACTATCCTAAATGAACCCTACAAGGTGTTCTTTTAGTTGCACCGGGACTAGCCTCGGATAAATTAATTTTACGGGGTCGACCGCAATGCACAAATGAGCGAAATTCCACAGAGGAAAAAATCATCCTCCTTGACCGGAACTCGAACCCGGATCCCTCGATTTCCGACCGAGTGCTTTATCCAGTAATGCTATCGAATGAAACTTGTTTGCACTTAACAGGTGGATAACCTAATGATAGTTCTTGAAAAATTAATATAATATGCGCTCAATGACCCACGATTACCGCTCCACGCCACCTAAAGAGCTGCAACCGCCCACGCCTTGATGCAAGTCATCGATGCACACGCTTCGCTGCAGTCCTTATCCCTTCCTTCCCCTCGCAAGACTTCCGTTTCCTTTCTCCCTCTCCTCCTTTCTCGTCCTCATCAATTCCCTTCCATTCTCCCCAAACACACACTCCCCTTCTGCCTTATCCTCCTCCTCGTTACTTCCCTTGATTTCAATCGCCAGCCTCCCTCCCGACAACTCGCGCCAAACCTTCCGGGAGACACTATCGCCCTCTCCGCATTTCCAAACGGAATTAATACTACTCATTCTCACGCATTCCTCCCCGTCTATGAATCTAATTCTCCATCTCTCTCTCTCTCTCTCTCTTTCTCTCAATCACCTACCCTCTATTCCTCTTTGTGCAAACAACATTCCTCCCTCGGAATGAGGAAACGAGGACCCAAGCATCTCCATGCACACGAGTTCATTTCCTACGGAAGTTCGAGTCGCATGCAAACCCGACATCTTCATCATTCTGTAGCGCTAAAACCCCCCATGGGTAAAGGCCTTTTCAGCAGTGGAGGCCCAATAGTCTTCTATCTTTTACTAGCCCAGCAAGTGTGACAATACTCGTTCAAATAATAACACAACTTTGTGATTAAACTGATTTATACTAACGATTTCGGCTGTAATAGCAATGGCCATCATTGGGTGTAGGGTACACATATAACCTTATTATTATTTTAATTTTAATAATTTACTATTATTTTATCTTTACTACCCTAATTCCAGCCTATTTGACCAATTTATGTCGGATGAAGAGCAACAACAACAACAGATGAACACATACACTCATGCCTTGAGTGGTGATAACTCCTACCAGGTGGGATTCAAACCCATGACCCTCAGTTTATCAAGCGAGGACTTTCACCCGTTGCCGCCGGGGTTGGGGCTGGCATACTGTTACTGAATAATATAATGGTATTAATTTAGGTATACTATATTGTATATTGCGCACCTGATGATGGCATAACAGCCGAAACTGGTTGGGCTCAATATGATAAATCTGTGGAAAACAGTAAGCTGTGTTCTTATTCCTTCCTCTTCTCTAGTTGTCAATCCATCAGGTTTGGTTCGCGACAGCCGTCCACTGCTTCTCTATCCTCTACCATCCTCTTCATTTCTGAAAACCGTCCAAATTTTATTTCCTCCATTATCCGCTCCCAATACTCCAATCAAGGTCTTTCTCTGTACCATTTGCATTCTATCATCCCTTCTTAAATCACATTCACCAATCCCTCATGCCGCAGTACCTGACCTATCCATCCGTCTCGTCTCCATTTCACTGTTCTTCACAGGCTCCGTTATTTCTTCCCTTTTCTCAGCACCTCACAGTTCGTCACTGGCTCACTGCAGCTGATCATACACATTCTTCTAAGATACCACATCTCAAAAGCCTGAAGACGTTTCTTCTCCGCTTGTCCTACATTCCATGTCTCGCTGCCATACATCAATATACTCCATACAAAGGTCTTGACTAGGTTATTCCTCAGCAATATATCTACCGAGTTGGACGAGAAGAGTTTTATCTAAGGTATTATTAAAGGCAATTTTTTGTTCTAAGCACTCTTATTTCAACTATGAAAATATTCCACAAAGTGAGATCTTCATCTTACAATTTTACCGACATCACCCTGCAGGATTCTTGCTAATTAGGTTTAATTAGCGATGGCAGAAACATCGTGAAATTGTCAATTTCCACAGGAAATTGACAATTTCACGAGCCTATTCCGTATCTCCCAATATGGACGGTTCTTCCTTAACGTCACAGTTGGACGAATCAGTACCACAGGTGATTTCAAGCACATTTTTAGCAAGTCTTCAGAAATGTGAAGGATTTATGAATTAAAACATTTTTTAAGCATGCCAGCTTTCAAAAAGTAAATAGCAGCAGCACTTTGTAGACACAGTAGGGCTGTTAGTTGTGTTCTTGATATATACTAGAATATGATCCTTCCTTCGTCACACTAATAAGCCGCGATGGTGCTAAGTCACCTGCGGAACTGATTTAGTCATTTACGCAACATCTGTTGATACCCTTTAGCTACTGAGGCTTAAAAGCAATTAGTATCCCATTAAGGTTGCAGGAAAGATAGTTCCAGGTTCATTGAGTGCCCAATTACATCCTTTTTTAAGTAAAACGGACCTAAACAAGTTCATTCATAGTGTCAGGAGGAGGAGATAAAATGCAGGAATCCATCCTCAGGAGGATTTTATTTTGCTGATGCAGCGATTTTGATGCTGCGGTGTCATTTATCGTAGAGAATGGACTCGCTCACTGCAGAGGGACATCTCCGCAACTACCACCATGTTTCGCCGCCACAACACGTCGCGGAGGAAACTCAGCGCAAAATTAGATGCATGAAATCTGAACCTCAAGCTTGCTGCTTCCAGCAAACTCGCTTCAATCCCATTTTCTAAATACCGTTACTGTCCCCCCTCTCCGAACTACCTCACAGATTTCCCTCAAACCATGCGCAACCAACGTCAACATTGCCACCTTATCTCTTCCGCTCCCACTCTCCCCATTCATATAAAACCTAATCCAGCTCAAAAAAATAAATATACGACGGTCCCTCCCCCTTCCCTCCTTCCGCCTCGAGCCAACCCCAGTAAACTAACGACACCCTTAAAATCCTTTACCCTTCCGTTCCCTCAGCAGCGCCCCCCATCTAGCCTCACCCATACCTCTCTGTCCTTCCCTATCAGGCCCTCCACCCACGGCCACGAAACACGCCATCCTCCTCTTACCCCTCCTCCCTCGACAACGGTTTCAAGTGGGTGCAGTCAGCCGAGGGGAAAAGAGGGGGGAGGGGGCTCTGGCTCCGCTCTGAACTCTCCAGACTCTAAGGGAAACACAATTATGCGAATGACCCGCTTCCATTTCCGAAGTACTGACGAACCAACGTTGGGCGAGAGGCGTCCAATGAACGCGAGTCCTTGCACGAGGGTAAAACTTGCGAAACTTCGTGAAAAACTCTTTTAAGAAAGAAAAGTTGCGAGAATCGCTCCATGGCGTTCCTGAGCCGACTAAATATGATCTACATCTACATACTACCCTGCGAGCCGCCACATGGGAGTGTGGCAGGGGGCGTTAGGTCAACAGCCGTGTAAAGAAGTAAGGTTTTGGGAGATGAAATGGTGACGTGCATCATGGAAGTGTATTGAGTGGAGCTCAGTTTTTATTGTGGTCGCTTATTGGGCGCGGAAAGAACGAGTTTGTGTATATCTGGTCGTAAATGTATCTTTCTCATTTTATCGCCTCTATTAGACCTAGAGATGTAGTGAGGCGTCATGATAATATTCCCTGTGTCGCTCTACCAACAACGTAACACACCAGTTCTGCATTTCTCAAGCAAGCCAAGCCTAGCGTGTAGGCTTCGATTCTCTAGGTGCTCCCACTTTAATCCCTCTAAAAGTTGTGAGACACTATATATTCGCTCGTAGCAGTTTTTAACGAAAACCTGCTGCAAAAGCTATCTGATCAGCGCTAGCGTCGCGGCAAAGATGAAGTACGACAATCAAATAAGGAGATCTTAGTCACACATTTATTTCACGAGCTTTTGCGGTAAGCCAATGAAAATTTACATTCACATGCCCACACTAGTAAATTTTTCAGTGGCCAGTGTTCAAGTTTGTGAATATCATAATCAATATGCAATGCCACAAAGTTTCTAGTGAACTTATTGTGTTTGAGAGAAAAACTACTAATGGTGGAGGGTATACCGTTATTTCGTTCGATAAGTACAGAGCGATGTCATTCACTTTTAATGCAAAACAAAATTCCCCCACTGTCTCAGGAATGTTTGGATTATAGAAGGCTTTCGTTTTGGTTTAATACGTGTGGTAAAATACTTACTTCATAAACCCAGCGGAACTCCGATAAATCGAAGTACATCCGGAACTGATAAATACTCCGAGAGAAAATTATCTAACATAAATTGCAAAGAACATCGATGAAATTTCTTCCTAATTACTGGAAATACGAATGAGAGAATTTTGAGTCATATATGTTCAACAATATTTAAATTAATACGACTCGTTCATACAGTACATCGTAGAATAAATGATTTGGTGAGTTATTATCAAAGCAATTGGCCTGACTATCGCGTACTAACAGAATGCTACCTACTTTTGGGCAACCAAACATATCGTTACCACACATCATTCCAATGATGATCGCTCGCGTTTGCTTTTGTGCTCTGGTGCGTTCCGATATGCGTTAAATTTGATGTCTTGAGTGTAACAATCTCGTTTCTACATCTACATACTACCCGGCAAGCCGCTGCATGGGCGGGTGGCAGGGGGTATTAGGACACCAGCAGTGTAAAGGAATAAAGGATGAAATTTCTGGAGGTCAAATGGTGAAGCGTATTATGGGCGTGTTTTAAGCGGAGCACAGGTTTTATTGCGGTCGCTCACTGAGCGCGGAAAGAGCAAATTTTTGTACCTATCTGTTCGGCAATGTATCTCTCTTCTTGTATTGCATTTGTTGGACCTAGAAATGTCGTGTGGCGTCAAAATGATATAATCTATGTCGCTCTGAAACACATCTGTTATGAATTTCTCACGCAAAAAAAGTCTAGCACGCAGCCTTCGAGTCTCTAGCGGCTTCCAGTCTAATCTCTCTATACACTTTGAAACACCATATGAATGCTCGTGGCAGTTTTTAACAAAGCGCGCAGCTTTCCTTTGTGATTTGTTTGAAGTAAACTTCATACTTTTCACTTGCTCGACGCGAATCGTAGAGAGGGCGGCTAAGAGGCAAAGTCGGCAACTCCAGAAGTAGTATTAACGGGGTAGAAGGGTAGTGTCAAAAACCATCCCAAAATTCTGTCTCCCCACGAGCGACGTCCCAATCCCAGAATTACGAGACACGAGTACTCGAAGAAGACTGGCCGTTTCCTGCCTGGTGGGAAGAAAATAAAACGAAGCCGACATCCGCAAAGCTACCATCCCCACTGACCCCTCCCCAACAACAATTCGTGTCGCTTCCCTCTTACTACCTCCGCCCCTTGCCCAAACTAACAAACCCCTTCATAATTGGTCACTCGCAGGAAGGGGCGAATATGGTTAATTCCAAGAACCCACGACTCGGATTAGCCGAAACAAAGACCCCTCCTCTCCTCGGGATTCAATACCAACGGGCGTAGATTCCTCAGGAGATGGGGGACGTAGATTTCTTTTTCTGAGAGATATGCCGGAATTAATGACGATGTTTGCTCGAAATATTGCGGGAGATAAGCTTATTTTGTCCGTCACAGGAATTTCTAGAGAACAAGCCATCTTGTTAACATCAACGACCGAAACTGGCTTCGGATTTGAGATAATTTTACCGGTGGACGCGCACGCAACTCCCTGTCTTCACAGAAGATCGCATCATTACAAAAGATTCAAGGATTTATGACAAGCATGCAACTGAGGGAACTCGAGAAGAGTTGCCAGCAGCACTAAACTCCCGAAGTGATTTCGCCGTCAGCTCGCGAGTAATCTAACTGCAATAAGATACTGAAATATTTAGTACTTTCTATTGACTAAGTGCGCTGGTCACTTTCGCCAAGTATTCTTTCTCGAGAAAAATATTAGTGCTTCACCGGGCACAACAAGGGGTAACAAAGGGCATGAAGAAATGAAACTCAACGCAAGAGAATACGACGCTAATGCGTAAGATACCCCTACCAGTTAAAGAACAAAGTTGCGAGAGCAAATCGTCACTGATAAATGCCATTAATATCGCGCGTTTCAAAATGAATATTCGGGTTTAAAGGCTTATTAGTATTATTACCATTTGATAAACCATTTTAAATGATATATCAAATGAAAGAGCAACTCAAACCGTTTTTGTGTTCCCTACCCTACAAGTGTTCAATATGAACACCATTCGTCACATGGCACCATATAGTCGATAGGCGAATTCTTCCCATTCCTGGATCAGTGTCTGGAGTAATTGATGCACCAACTGATCCAATCCCGTTTCTTAAGTCGAGTAGGTTAGCTGGTAGCGCAGGCACATAGGTACACGCGATTCTTTGTGAATCCCCAAAGATAAAAATCGCATGGCGTCACATCGGGTGAACGTAGAGGCCATAGCGAAAGAAGCCCTCTCATCCGGCCCCTGGCGGCCAATCCAGCGGTAGGGTATAACGCCATTTAACCAATCGCGTTCTAAGTTATGCCAAAGAGGCGGCGCAACATCTTTTGCTAAATGAAGCTCTCTGATTCGTCATCTTGCAGTTGAGGAAAGAGTCATTGTCGTAGTGCATCAAGATAAGAAAAACCAGTTACAGTAGCTTCACCACCAGTTACAGATATTAATTTTGAAACACCCTGTATATCCAAAGAGGATAGTTGAAAAAAAAAGCCGATTTTAAAGTAAAAAGCTCCATGGAATCCTTCAAGTACAGAGAATATTCATGAATCGATCTTGGTTTTATTACAGCAATTTAAGTTTATTTTACACACCTTGCCTTGAGTGCCTTTTGGAAATATTTTTTTTAACGCATGCATTGCTCATTCCTATTACGCTTCCGATGTAATCTTTAATTTCACTCGGGCCTATTGTATACGCATACCAATAGGAGACAGAATGACCTTAAACCTTAGTGAATGCGCTCTCTGACCAACAAACTTCATTCTCTCCCTAATTCTTTCGTAGACGGTTTAAACATTTCTCCCGAGTGGTTGGAGCAAGCGAAAAAAGGCCTTTTTTTCAACCTTCAGCGGACAGAAAACTTTTAATTGACAGGTAGGGTCACCAGATTTTTTGTTTCTTTTATTTTTTCAGGTTTTATTTTTCAAGAGAGAACGCGCGACGCATTCGGAACACAGTCAGCTGGACACGAGGCGGCGCCCGTGAGGCAACGTAGGCACACACTCCTTTCCAGCGATGCCCTGCGATATATTCCGAAACGCTTTTATCCAAAGCGAGGGCGCGATAAACGACGGGACATGGGCGAGATAGAGAGCAAGTTGTCCGTGGGACTCATACGTACATACGTTACGTACGCACTGGGGTGACCGGGCGACCGACCGGTTTTCCAGCCAACGCGACAGCGGAGACCGCGGCCGGACAAAAATTGAGAAAAAAGGGAAATAAAAGAAAACGCCGACAAATGAAGCACCGATAGCGTTCAGGCGACGCGACGCCGTCGCGCGCTGTGATCGCGCATTTCGATGGAAAAACCGAGGTAATGTAGAGTGTGCGAAATGAGGGTATTGGGGCTTTTCGGTATTGCCATGTGCCGAACTCGATCTGCGATACGAATGTGGCATCGGATTCGATACAACGCATGATGTGAGTGCAAGAAATATAAAATAAGAAGCATGAATTCACTGTGCACTGAGAGCAAGACACGACGTGCATTTCATTCGAGCGCGAATTTTTAAGCAATTAAATAGGACAGTTAAGCGATGAGCTAAATTGAAATGATGAATGTAATTTTCGACCTGGCATCCGTGCCTGAGGCATAACTTTTAGCGAATTCAACACCACTCTGTGCTCTACTATGATCGCAAGAGTGGAGTGACTTAGCAGAAAAGCAAAGAATCCGATGTTCAAAACTGTAGTTCTGTCATTCCGCACCAGGGGCACCTCTTGTGTCGAATTTAAGACCGTTGAAGGGAATAAGGAGGAAGACCCAAGAGCCTTGGAGTCTACGCGCTAAGCTTAGGTTGCTTGAGAAATTCAGAACTAGTGTGTTTCAGAGCGACACAGAGATTATCTTCATGACGCCATACTACATCTCTAGGTCTGACAGAAGCTATAAAATGACAGAGATACATTACCGAACAGACAAGTACATAAACTCGTTCCTTCCGTCCACAAAAAGCGACCACAATATAAACTGAGCTCCACTAAATACACGTCACCATTTCACCTCTAAAAACCTCATCCTTAACATCTTTACACGGCTTTTGTCCTAATACCCCCTGCCACACGCCCATACCGCGGCTAGCAGAGTAGTATGTGAATGTAGACGAAGATAACAGATATGACTACTCAGAAACCAACTATTAAAACGGCCGATAAAGTAACTACAATATGTAAATCGATGTGCAATACGTATTATGTGCCACGCACCATGCACACTTGCAACGCAATCAAATCATTTCCGATACCACAAGTCGATTCAGAAAAAGAATGCATGTAGCCCAGTCCTCGGAGGGATGAGGGAAAGATAATTAGGTGAACCGGAACGAACACGCAGGTTATACAGCTCGTGGAGAGCGGACGAATACGTACGGAGAACAGCACAACGTGGGATGGGGGGTGGTAAGCGGTAGAACGACAGAGGGGGACATTGGCGGAGAACTCGGAAAAAAGAAAACGACAACCCAAAAACAAGCGAACGCGGATATGCGTTCCACATCCGCATTACGGCCCGGGCGTTATCAAATTGTTTTCGGGGCAAGGGAGTCGACGTGCGCGAATTCACTAAATATCCACTCATCCTCGGGCGGCGCTGCTGTTGTGGCCGCAGACGTTTTATTTATTTGAAAAAAAAAAGAATGAATGAGTGGACGTTCTAGGCACGGCGAAATGAATTTCGCCGCGGGTCCAACTCGAATCCACGGTAGGATAAACTTTCGGCAATGCTTCGGTTTCAAATTTCACGCACGACAATTTAACTGGACGCTCTTGAACGCTGGCGAACGCTTTTGGTAATGAGAGGCTATAGAGACCCGCTAAAAACATCCAAGATTATCGTTAAAACAGAGGGAATTAAGTAAGAGCCATGTAAGCTGCAACGCGTTGCATGAGTAATAGAATCCCCTCTCTCTAGACGGGCATTCCAATTTTCGGCATTCAATACCACAATTGTGAAAATCTATTTTATATACATCATGGCATAAACAAACACAACTGGGACCGTTTATATTTATCAATAGAAGAAACCGTCTATTGATTTTCAACTGGAATAAGAAAAATTTTAACTGTTGCACTGAAAAAAACACTCTTAAGGCGTTTTTCATTTTGCATAAATTATAAAACAATCAGAAGTCTCACAAGAATAAGTGTGAAAATTTGCTAAAATCTCGCTTCTATTCTGTACAATTAATCACTTTACCTGAATCATACGTTCCACGGGAATGAGTTTCCATTTATAGCCAAAGCCTCGTTTGCCGAGTACGTAAATAAAATTTTCTACCGTTAAAATGGATTGATAAAGCCGTGATGTCAAATTACTTACCGAATAATATTTCCCTGCATACAAGTACTTGGCAGCGAATTCACATTAATTTCCAAACATTGCATGTAACAAATGATATGGTACGAAGTCACTCGCACGGGTGCATGTACACCAGGGTTGAAATTCGCTATGAAAAAATCATTTGACTTGACCGGGATTCGAACCCGGATCTAACCCGAACCGGGATTCGAACCCGAGCATATAGTTCACATAAACCCCCCTCGACATTCGCCTTAAAGAAAGATGGCTTGGTGGTGTAACTGGCTAACACACCTGACCGGAAATTGGGAGATCCGGGTTCGAATCCCGGTCAAGGCAAAAGATTTTTTCATAGCAAATTTCAACCCTGGTGAATTCACATTACTTTGTAAAATACAACCTTGGTAACAAATTGTGCATGACGCGATGGTTTACCAGCCCATAGTGTTACATCTTCCCTTCTGGTCACGGATATCATTTGGTAACAAATTGTTCATGAGTCCATGGCTTACCGCTCCATAGGGTTACATCTTCCCCTCATGTCACAGAAATCAGCATCCCTTTTCGCCCCACATCACTTGGTACATGCAGCAACTTCGCCATATCTTATTCTCCTGCCTAACTAGCGATTTTGTCCTCTCTTTCAATGTAATTTCAAGTTGAACAAGAAGTGTCAAAATAATCTACTCTCAAGGTTCATATCCCCTCGTCTCAATCAATATTTAACCGTATTATTCGCCGTTTTATTTGCATTGGCGGCGACCCTCTCGTTATTCTCAGCGCAGCGCATTTCCGCATAGCGGACTTTGTGCCGCTTCCCTGTAGACTTGTCGTTCGGATATGCAAATCATTTCTCAAAGGCACCATGGAGAAGAAGGCTTAGTGGACTGACCTTCCTCAGTTAATTTTCCAGATCACCAGCGATAATGGACACATTTAAACCGCCGGGCGAGACGAGTGTTTACCGGAGCATAAAATTTCTAAAAATTATCCCGTCCACTCTCATATGTCGAGGCAACTAATATTATGACCGTAATTACTCCGTGCATTGAGCTAAACATGCCACGATGAAGTTTCAACAATACACATGTTTGGTGGCGTGTCTTGGTTGTCTTAGCGATGTCCTTCCCGCTCGCCATTTCCTGGCAAGTGTTTTTTTAATATGCTTACTGCTCCTGATGAAATGTGCAAACCCAAGCAACTGAAAAGAATGCATGTGGCCAAGAAACACGCACTCGTTTCCTCTGAATAAGCATAAGATATTTCCTGCATCGCTACCGACAGTTTTTTTCAACCGCACACACCGGATGAGGTCGCTTTCGGTGGCTTTAATCGACGCTGACTTGAATTCATTACTTGAATGGCCTTTTCACTGATGATGAGGACTAGCACCAAGTTCGTCATGAAAGTAAAGCTTGGAGATCATAACGCCAAGGGGATTGGTTGTTCAAAAATATGCCCACCCGCTTCTTCCACAGGGGGAAATTCAGAAAAGTATAGGCTTGAGTGGGGGGAAAAAAGACTTTCATTCAAATACCGAACACGCAAATGCTCAGAAAACTGCGTCTAAGCGGCAGGATTTGGAGTGAAAGGAAGGCAAAGCAAAAAATGGCGAAGGAAAGTCTTGAAAGTAAGATTGAATGAAGCGAAGCGAGACAAAACCAAATGTTACAAAAAACACTCGTACAGGCGATGAAATTATAACTTGCAAACTCCTTAGCCTCTCATCAAAATCAAATTTTCAGCATATTCTGATCCGATAAAAACGATTGCAATGAAAAATTTGACGGCAATAGAAATTGAAAATTTGGGAGAATCACGATTGAAGCTTTCTTAAAACTTTATCAACTTATTTCACTGGAATTGACTCTTTGGAACAAATTCTGAACATTCGAACTATCTCCTTTGAAGCATAACATGCTGTTGCGTGCAACAGAAAGAGAAAGGACCACCAACGTTTAACTAAGGATGTCTTTAGAGTCACAAGCCAGTAGAAACAAGTTTCGCATTTTCCCCTTAAGGTCTCCTTTCCGTTGATTCTTATCTGATCATTTCTAATTATCATGGCGTAATGAAATTGATTCATAAAAATATAATTATGGAATTAATATACCGTTAAACGATGCGTTCTGTATTCCCACTGACTCCTCCATTTATTTTCTGCACACCAAAATCGCACGAAGACGTTTAACAATGGTAGACATGATAGAAAAATAAATTAAGCATATTGACAAACAAATAAAACACTAAAAACCACACAACCACACAAGCAATTAGGTCATAAATTCTTACAAAAAGGATTTAAAATAAACCAAATAACCAAAAACCAATAAAGAAATAGTGACTGAGGTGTAAGGGAATCAAATAGGGTGAGTACCCTGAAAGAAAGGGAAGAAATAGAATGGGGGGAATCTGCTTTAACGCACACGCGAACAGAAACTACAATAAAGACCGACTAGAATACTACAAAATCCATGAGAAATAAAACAATGATGGTTACCCTTTTTCTATTACGGCCGATTTACTCGAATTATGTTATTTTACAACCGAACGCATGAACTCTTTCATGAGGAAAATTGTTCCACGTTAAGATAGTTTGAGCGAAATATAATTTCACCTAGAAATGAATGAATGTGGTCTCATTTAATCGAAGAACATCTTACCCATCCAAAAATACCAAAATATTAACCCCTTACCGGACTACTTTCGGAGATTTTTGATGAAAAAATACCAGCCCTTTTATATGGAAAATGGTACGTGTATGCACTCCAAAGAGACATTGTTTAAACATTGTTTAAACAATGAAGAATGTCGAATATCTAGTTCTCGTAAAAAATAACATAGTGTATTTTGAATGTTTTCCCAACTATTACTGGAAATAAATCATATTGTCACCGCAGTAATTTTTTTTTTCAGAATGTCGAAAAACCTTCCATCGTGTGGGATTTTAAAACGTACCACTTGAAAAAATCAGTTAAATCAAATAATTCTGATGATATTTTAATTTGATTACTTAGAAAATAGACAAACAAAATTATATTTTTACACCATTAATAATGCAATATTTAGTTCATGCTTCCTACAGCTTGTGAAATTCAAACGTGTAACTTGAATATGTTCTCCATCTCGAATAGGGAACTATCTGGCACACACGCTCTTGAGTGGCTAATTGCATGGTTTTCTGAGTGACTGAATGGGAAATAGAACCTTCCATAATTCCATCCATTTTCGTGACCATACTATGATACATTCGTCGGTACAATTAAACGTAACACGAAAAGTGGCCTTTACATTACATGGGTATCACGATTTCCTATCCAAAGATGCCGGTCCTACATTTTTCCTGATCACCATGAACTGTGTCACCAAGCGCTAGAATATAAGTTTTTCGAAGCTCCCTTTAAAAGCTTTCCCGCATCACGGGAGGCCATCCAACACCCCACGCTCACATTTCACGCAAAACAATTCTTTACGTGTGTCGACGCCTGACGTTTACAGCCCCGGCATCAAATAGCTACCATAAAGGAGACGATTAAACTACGCCCTTGTGTGAGAGAGAGAGAGCGAGACAGAATGCCCCAAATCACTGACTGGAAGCAATAAATGTCGAGATGGGAGTGAAACGCTTACGGGAAAATTCAATACGATCCGGTGAAGTGACACATCTTAATCGAGACAGATGCAAGGAAGGAGTGGTGTGCTAAAATAAACTGTTTCGGGAAAATGGGGAAATGAGCATAATAGAAATGATATAAGAAGGGAAATAGCGTCAGCTGAGGAAGTTTAGTGATAGAAGGGAGCTGATGACGGGGACGTAGTGTAAGGATGTGTACACGAGGCTGGTGAAGAGATTGATCTGGAGCGTAGCGTTGCAAGGGGCAGAAACTTGGACCCTCAGGAAGGAGGACGAGAATAGGCTTCAGGCATTTGAGATTTGGGTGTGGAGAATGATGGAGAAGGTGAGGTGGACGGAAAGGAAGGCTAACGAGGAAGTGCTTGAAATGGTGGAAGAGGAAAGGAAACTTCTGAATGAAATCCGGGATAGGCAGCGTAGGTGGCTGGAGGATGTGATAAGGGACGATGGGTTGCTGAAGTAAGTGATAGAGGGAAAGATGTTGTGCAAGCGGGGAAGAGGAAAAAAGAGAATAGGTTTCTTGGACGGGATGAAGAAGGGTAGATCGTATGCTGAGACGAAAATGGAAATGCTAGAGGTAGTTAGACCCCCTGAAAATGTGGAAAACCGGGAGGAGATTCTCTGACATTCAACAGAACTTGCCTTAACCTGTAGAATAATTTAAAAAAATAAATGCATTTAAAGATAAATCCAAGTTACGAAAGAAAGCATATGAATGTTGAGTCATATGTTATTTCGTTCCTCCAGGAGGTCGTGGGCTGGGAGGGTTAAAATCTCTTAATTACGACCCAATCGATCGATGACCGAAACACGTGCAAAAGAGACAACATTCTTTGACTTTCATTAACATTTTGGATTAATCTTTAATTTATATATACCTGTCAAATGCTCTTTTATAAAATTAATTTTTAATGCTCAATATTGAAAAAGTTATTGCGCAAAAAAACTAAAATAATCGCGAGGTTGAAAAACTTCATGCCCCAGCTAATTCGCGAAACAATTGAGGTACGAAAATGGAAGCAAGATCACAAAAGGGACTGTAGTCACAAAAATCAGCCACGCGCGTGAACTTGTCAACATCAGAATTCCTCTCTCTCCTCCCCTATATGTTCCCTTTTCCAGGACGCCTAAATGAACGTAATAGAAATTAAAACGAACATATAACTGCCAGAATGCAGTTGGGTAAATCTCCTGATAAAAAAAACCGGCAACCGCCAAGAAACGTCGGGCAACATTCACGCAACGTAACGTGGGGTACAACCGTTTAACGGATGACCCTCGTAAAGCTTCAATTAAGGCTCCTTTCCCTTTGCCACGCTTTTCAACATGCCCTCACCACTCAACATGTATTAAATTTATCTTTCCCGTCTTCTCCGAATCATCACAACTGATTTACTTCCTTCGTTCGATATACTAAGCACTTTCTCTCGATTGCTACGCAGGTCATCTTTTCCATTTTTCTCCAAACTCACACCACAACAACCTCCAATATTTTTGAACATTTTCATGTCTTTATGACCAGGTTTCTGGAAAGTGTTTTTTTCTCCTTCACAATAAATTACCGAGATCTTAGAAAGTAGGTACATCACCTCTACTTTTAAGTAACAATTTAATATATCGCACTTTCCACTTATCAAGCTAAATTCAAATTTTCGTAGTTTCCTTTCGAGACTTTGGTGACTTTATTTCAATAATGTATAAACTACCCACTGAAAAAGATGTACCAATAACTAAACAAAATATAATTAAAAAAGAACGAAAATAACTTTTTAAAAAATTGGCAGCATGTATATCCCCGACTATTGAGCGAGCAATATATTTTATCATGCATGTGCAATTTGATGCTATTATCGAAAACTGGACATCCGATCTGCCAAAATGTTGGCATTGAAGGGTTTTACGGTATGAAGAATTGCTTTAGGTCCTATATCCGCAAAAATCAGTTTTGCGCAGAAATAAAACCATTTATTTATAAAAATACTTATTTATCATTCTGATATCTAATATCTTTTTAGCTATTTTCTCATCATTTTCCTTATCCAGTCAATGTACATTCTTATAAACACGTGAATGCACTGTAATGAAGTTACATATTTTTATTTCTTATAAAATATTTAAGAAAAAAATCATAATTTTTTAGCCTTTTGTTTTCAATAAAACCTATTCAAGCCATAATTAGATAGACATTATTTTCAAATTAAACATATACATAAGTTTTAAAAAGTTGTACTACTAAACATAGTTTTCCAACCAATTTAAAAAAATAATATTACACATTTTGTATAGAGCGAAGCTCGGTTCTCCGAGGCTAAGAGATTAATCGACCTCAGCCTCAAGAGGTACAACTACGGCAGAGTAAACTTTTGAATTATTTTTGTTTGCATCGAATTCTGCCCGGTGGTCATAAGAGAATCACAAGTACGTACCGAATTTGGAACACCTGGGGGAAAAGAGTTTATTCACGGAATTCACGGTAAACTAAGGTGCTTTGACAAAGAAAAATTCACCCCACCCGTAGACAACACGCGCTTGTATTAACAGGCGGGGAACGGTGCGAGATTTACGTAAGAGCAACGACGGAATTCCTGGAGAGGCGCAGGCATGCATGTGGTCAAGTGCCACCATCCATTAGTCGCCCGCCCGCCCGACGGAAGAAGGTCCGAGGAAATTCCAAGCGGCCGGCCCAACTTGCATCCCGTCCGGTGAAGTAGTAGTATGCGTGAATGGCAATGCATAAATTTCCACGGATGATAAGTCTCCCGGCCAACACCGAAACCGTCACGGGAGTCATCCGTACGGAAAGCAAAGCGTCGCGCGAACATAAATCCACGGCGGATGAATTATGGGGACGCGAATCAACGAGAGTGCGGGATGAAGTGAGGGGGCATCAACCGGAGAATGGGGACCTGGCTGTGGGGGAGGGGCAGATTAACCCATGAACACAGGGAGTAGGAATCCGGCCGGGAAATGAACACATTACGAATATATACGGCGGTCTCCACGGATTTCTGCCAGCTTCCCCGGGGCTTCGGGCATACTGGAGCACAGATTTTAAACTTATATATATTCATTCATTGGTCGTTCAATCCTAAGATTGGTTGACTGCAACCCTCCACCCCTCCCTGTCTAATGCTAGCTTCCTTACCTCCCAGTATCTCTTCCTAAGTACTTTCCTCTTTATTTGGTCCATGAACTAATTCCTGGGTGTTCCTCTAGGGTCTTCCAGGTTAAAATTCCGCCTGGGTGGAAATATTATCACCACTCAGGGCATGGGTGTTTGTGTTCGTCTGTTGTAATTATTAATCACCCACATACATAGGGCAATAGCGGTGTATACGTGGTAGTGAATATAAAATATGCAAAAATCAAATAAAATAAAAACTTGCTATAATCATAGGAGGAGATTTACGGGCTAACATAGGTTTATATGGAAGCAGGAATACTAGACGACAGAGGCTACCAAATAAAATATTAGGGGAAGAATGGAGAGAACCCGAATATTGAACGTGAGTGAGAAAAATTCGGAAACTTGTGGAGAGAGGAAGTGCTTAGAATCTGGAGGTTTTTGAGGCGTGGGTTTGGATAAGAATGGATAGGATGAACTGGGTATCTATCAAGAATAGGCGCTCGATATAATGAGGATGGAGAACATTGGTAAACATTTGAAATTGAAAGAAAAGGTTAGTGGAGGACGCTTGCAAAGTGAGAGGAAGCTCGAGGCTTTGATAGCTTGGTGACACCTATGAAACGAAGAAAACGAAAGTCGAGGAAAGAAATTATAGACCACAAATGGAAAGGCACAGGAGTTGAGAATCGATAGTAGACAAGGAAGGCTATATGAGTAAATGAGGAGATTTCAAATTATTATTCAGATAATCTATTGTCTAAGTTAGGTTTCACCGGAAAGGAGTGAAAACCATAGAAATTTAACCGGTGCAGGCCTATATATACTGGAAAAATATCCTTCTATGTCACAGCATGCGACCTCTCTCTTCATTCCGTCCATAAAACCTATTCTCTTTCTTTCCCTTCCTCTCTTACCCAACATCGCTAAAATGTGAATGTGAAAGGACGCTGAATACCGCGGCAAAGGTAAGGATCTTGGGAAACAAAGGGAGCGAAGCTGAAGCTAGTGATACATCTACATAATACCCTACAGTTGAACTCAAAGTTGCTTGTCAGGGGGTCAAGTAATCACCAACATGCACAACAATATACCATAAAAAAAGTAAACTAAACTACGGCCATTAATGTAAAAGTTTGCAAATACTTGTTAGTGCAATACAGAGGGAATACGAAAGTAGGTGCCCGAGGACCATTTAGGTATATGGAGAAGGCGTTGGGTCATCAAACTGAAGCCTGACAACCTAAATAACAACCTCTGCAAATACTTGCTAGTGCAATACAGAGATAATACGTAAGTAGGTGCCCGAGGACCATGTAGCTATACAGAGAAGACATTGGGTCATCAAACTGAAGCCTGACAACCTAAATAACAACCATTTTGTTTGACTCTGCTCTCTCCTTACTTTCTAAGGGATAGCACGATGGAAAGAACAAATTAGAGGATGTAGAGCAAGAATATCAACCATCTGTTTGAAATTATAGGCAAGTAACTCTTGCCAGATGTATTGGCTGCTTAGTTCAATGCGTCCCACTCAATTTCATGATAGTGTTCATCGGGTATTCGGATGATTAAAAATTTAAATAAATAAACAAAATGCGTAACAATAAATAATAAAATAATAATAAGGAGAACCCGCATTAGTGAAGAAAGGGCATGCTGATTTCTGGTCAGTAATCGATGGACAACATAGTAAAATGTCAAACTTATTGCGTTAGCCCGCAAGCACTGTAGGAAAATGAGGGTTGACGAAGATGTCGGACTGGCTTCAGCTTCTAGCATTGGCCAGCATAGCAAGTGCCCTCTCCATATTTCTCAATGCTGAGGACGAACGAAAATCAGATGATAATTCTTCATTATTTATTCATATCTACCGAAATCGGCTATAATTATGATGGTAATATTAAATATCATGGATAGAAGGATTTCCATGAATTTTCGAAAATATATCAAGCGGAATCCGATAACTGGACGTGGTATATACTACAGTAACAACGAACGGAAACGAAGCAACCAATTGAAAATATATAAACGAGCTTCGAGCTATGGCAGTAAACACCTTTTCAGGGGAGACGAGCAATCTATCCCGATGAGCGTACAGGGTGTCGGTCCGCTTATAACACATGCAAACGACCCAACGCGCGGAGGAATTACCGAGGATGAAATGCAAATCGATCCCGGGTCCATCAGAGCGGAGGATAGGAATGAGGAGGAGCGCTCAGTGAGCGAGTGAGAGTGACTCTGACTGATTGTGAGCCGATAGAAGCTAAGGGACTCGCCTGAAAGCTTCAGTCCCTCTCGTCATGACTCACGTGTCGTCAACGAGGCCTCGGATGAGGTGAAAGCCTATCCGTAAATGGAAACAAGTCCGAATGGAAGCGAATAGAAAAGAAGTCTGCCGAGTCCCTTGTTTAACGAGGTGGTTGACCTATTGGGTAGGCAAACTGAAACCAGTGCGTTGCCCTTACTGTTACACCTCGGGCAGCTTCTTGCAGACATATGGTCGCATTTCGCCCGCTATCTCGAACATCAATGCTCGTTAAAGGTCAAGAGCTTCAAATGATACGATGTATACACTTACCCTAGTAAATAGTTATTGTAGGCGATTGGTATCGGTTGTATGAATGACTTCCAATACTAATTGTTCCAATGTTTCGCAGATGTATTACCGCATCCCCAGGGCTGTGTACGATAAATATAATTACATTTTTATGACTAAAATCCTAGTATGCAGAAGAGAGAAGCTGAATGCAGCAGTCACCCTGAGAGGAAAGAAATTAGAGCAATTCCTTCACTTATCTCGGAAGTACCATCACGTGAGACGAAAGAAGTTCAACGGACATCAAGCGAAGAATAGCCCAAACTAAGAAGGGGTTCATGGGGAAAAGACAACTGCTGCTCTCAAAGAAGATGGCACTACAAACCAGGAAATAGTATATGAAAACATTCGCGTGGAGCGTGGCACTCTATGGATAGAAAGCATGGACGTTTGGAAAAGCTGACCAGAACAGACTAGAAGCCTTCGAAAACTGGTGCTGGAGGAGGATACTGAAGATAAAATGGACGGGAAAAATAAGAAATGATGAAGGGTACAGAAGAGTAGAAGAGGAAAGGACCATATGGAACACTATACAGAGAACAATAATCAGATGGATTGGATACACCCTGAGACACAATGGGTTTGTGAAGAATTTAATTGAAAAAGAAATGGAGGGAAAAGTCCCCAGAGGAAGACTCAGGAATAAGTTCATGGACCAAACAAAGAGAGAAGTACATAGGAAGAGATACGAGTAGGTAAGGGTCGCTAGCATTAGATAGGGAAGGGTAGAGAGCTCCAGTCAACCATTCTTAGGATTGAACCACCTATGAATGAAATGCCATTATTGTGAAACTTTTCAAATATTTTTTTAAAATTTAAGAAATTTAAAAGTTTCTTCAAAGTTATACAAATGTTAAAAAACTTATAAGTTTAATAAAAATGTTGTTATATTTGTAGCAAAAAGCCCTGAGAATGTGGAAATACATGGACGAAACGTTGGTGGAAAGAGGTGTGTGAATTAATTCATACAACCGAGACGAATCTTCCACAATAACTAATTATACGTATGCAGTGGTCTAAATCCACTTACACTAAAGATACACTTACTCTGGTATGCACAATAAGCGATAAATTTCATAGAGCAAGGTTCCGGAGGACGTAAACAGTTTTACGAGTGTCTGTGCATTCCCAATGAAGCGATCTATACCTATTACTCCTATGATGCAGTAAATAAATTATTTATGTGGAAAAAACACGTGAAATTGTTTTCGACGAGTCAACTAAACAAATGGTGTTTTCACATTGCACTAAAATCATCAAACAACTGTGCAAAGTGGCCTCATTAACGGCTAGCATAGTATGATATGAAAATAAAACTATAGTAATAACAAACTTTGTCACAACAGCGATCAAAATTCATCAACTTCTGTCAAGTATCATTAAAGTGGTTAAAAATGGAATCATTCATTGCAGAGAATTAATTTCTTTTTGACAAAAAAAACTATGGTGCGGAAATAAACCGCTTAAATTTTCGTATCCTCGTCGACAGAAGAAATTTTAAGCTCTGGAGCAGACCTAGGCCATGAAGATAAAAGCGGTAGTTTTTATTTTTTAAACCGATACGTTCGGCATGTACTTTTGACTCGGAGGTGTAAATAGGAAACCGAGTAAAGAGCTCACGCGCATTGCATAACCTGTGCGAGCGTTAATGGATATCGATTTGAGAGAGAGTTTGCTGAGTGAACTCGCACATACTACTGGGATGGGCGAGAGACGATACCATGAAGACGTCAATGAGTTCGAACTAGCAGACAGACAAAAAGGGAGAAATGCATTTACAAAAAAAAACTTAAATGACTGAACAACGATCTGAGTACCTTAAGGCTATACTTACACGGCTCCATCAATAATGTCATTCCATCTTAAAGCGTCTTAATAAGATAATGTGGATTAAAAAAAATTACTCATATTAATTAAGGATGTAAAGTAGTAATCTAATTGGAAAATGATGGATGATGACGTTCTTGACGTCGTCAAATATTTCGCAGGAGGAATATTTTCTCGTAAATAATAGATATATATAACTCTGATTATAATTTAAGTATGTAATCATTCAAGTAATGAAGGGACTCAACTCCTTAGTATTTATTTGGTGATCCCTCACAACAATTAAGTCTGCAGAGTGTTGTTTTCATGGATTATTTATTATGTAATTTTCTTCCTTATCTTAGATGACATCACGTACTAGATCAATAAATTCATTTTCATTCACACATTTATTATAAGGAAATATTAAGCTTTTAATGGTTAGCTACCTCGCTACCTCAAAGCAATTTATTTGGTGCGACCATTCATAAGTGGGCTACACCAATATGCCTTTCTCCGATCAAAGGAAAGTTATAAACAACAATAGGCTTGGATTCACATTCAATCTATGTATTACATATGCGACGTTAACCTTCATCACAAATTTACAACAAAAAAAACCGCACCAAGTAGGTAAGCCACGTAGAGTTATTGAACATCACTCATGGCAGCGCTCCTTGCCGCAATATCTTTTGGAGAGAAAAACCCAACTTAGAGCTGAACCACTAACGTAGCTAGGGTGCATATTTCTCCGAATTTAGCCATTTTCAGGAAGAAAATATTAGAAATATTAGCCTGTGAACCCCCTTTGAGAAACTAAAGAAGATTCTCGAAGGCGACCGCGTAGAAAATGGGAACGTGAGATACAACACCTGCAAATAAAATGAGTTGTATTTACAGGTGTTGTATCTCAGAAAAAAGCCATGTAAAAATATCAAGATGATGTAACTGAAAACGCATTCGTCAAAGCCAAAGTAATATAAAAGGTTTTTAGCTAAATAATATCTTCAAAAAAATTCAACAGTTTACTGCAATTACAACTCACTTGTCCCAGATTTGATTCGCTAGCAATACCATCTTTGAAATAACTCTTTAGTATACTTTTTTCAAAGCCACTACTTTAGAAACGATTTCTAAAGTGGAGCCCAGTAAGCAAAACAGTAAACGACATTTCGAGAAACGAAATGGAACGCATTTACACGAAATCCACTCAATAAAGGAAGACAAAAGAAATTACTGCGCAAGTATATTTTATTTATCCCGCTTGGAAAAAAGTCAAGGAAACGTTTTCAATTTTTCCGGAAAAAACACAAATTTCACCTGAAACTTCTCCCATTTTCTTTTTTTCACTTTCGCGGGAAAATGTTTAGAAAAGTTTATTCGACGCGATGAAATAAATGAGCTGTGAGGAGGTAAGAACACTAAGCCTATCAAGGACACCACATCATCAACTCGACATAAGACTCCAGAAAACGTTTTAAAGGGCTGGTGGAGAGAAATAGGAGAACGGAGATAATCTCCTTTAATCCCTAACGCCAGACGTTTCCTTTAAAATTACACTCAACGCGTGCATTTCCTTAGACCAAGAGAGTGGAAACTGACAGGTGCTCAAGGACGGACGTACAAGATTCTCGACGGCGATCGCGTAGAAAATAGGAACGTGAGAGCCTCGCTGCAAAAAACGTTCGTGATCCCAAAGACAGAAATCGTTGCTAAGGCGACAAGAGTCGTTTCAAAACAAACTAATTTGAACAAACGAAACTGTTTCAGGCGTTACTTTGTGTAAGTTTTGGATATTCATGATGAAAAGATACAACTCGGTTGATTCCACACTAACTTATTAAAGTAAAACCGACCTGGGTTTTAATTTAAAAACACCCGGGTCGGTTTTAATTTAATATATTAGCGTGGAATTAAACAAGTCGTATCTTTTCATCATGAACAAACTAATTTGCTTGAATAATTCTTTCAAACAACGTCATGAAATTCCAACTCACTCTTAAATCACAGATAATTCTGAGAGCGACGGTAAAATAAACCCTCTCGGACGACGTATTATGAGACGAGAGCATGATATCAAATATGTGCACCAAAAACCAATTAGGCATACTTTCTATCATGACACGCAATATACCTCCCTCCCTCCCTGAAAGAAAAATGAGGAAGTGTATAAAGAACTAATTAATACAAAATACTTGCAATTATAAAACAACAAGGGGTAAATACTACAAAGCATAAGAAGAGACCCCAAATAACGCGTTGCATGCAGCAAAAATGAATGCAAGACAGACAGATGTTGAAGAAAAATATTTGCCACCAAAATAGGTGCTCAACATATAAAGGGCAGGGTATCCCGAGCAAATTATGATTAAAAGAAGTTGAACACGGGAGAAAAGCCTAAGGGCGAATTCCGAAAAAAACAGCCCCAATTATAAATTGAACAAAAATCAAAATTAAATTGAGTGAAGTGCGAAAACACTAATATGCTCGGTTTGAACTCCTGACGGAGTGTGACAAATACCGATGCTTGCGTAGCAGGCTGCAGTTAGCGGGAGACATAAAGTCGATCCTAGGCGATGACTCAGTTGTTCTCAACCGCGTTTTATCATTTTTAAATGAAACTGGCCTTTTTAACAGTATTTTAAGGATTTAAAATTTATTTAAATTTTAATTTTGACTAAGAGTACATATTAACAATTTTATTTTAATATCAATACATGTAACATATATATTTCTTTTATAAACATGACGTGTAGTGGTGCAAAATGACCATGTTGTCGACGCACCCTATTAACTAAATACTACTACTACTACTCGGTTTGAACCTCTTATTCGCCAAGCCGAGCATTAAGAAAAAGGAAAAAGTGTATCTAATCAATCAAAATCCCTTACGGCTGGTGTCCGAACACCCCCTGCCACAAGCCCATACGGCGGCTCGGAGGGTAGTATGTAGATGTAGAAGTATCTCCAACGCGAAGAGTGCAGAATGTGACCCGCAGTAAATCTTGGTACCTACGCCCTCAAGGTGACGCAAAGGGCCTACGGCGTGCTCGGCTCTAAAACCCGTCCCTCACCGCGACCTTCGAAGCCACGACCGGTTGAAGAGACTGCTATGCACCTCTGTAACAGTCATTCAAGTATGACCATTTCAGCTTCCCCCTCCGAAGCGAGGTTAGGGCGCAAACTCAAAAGGCTTTCCCGGCCCACGCATCACCAGGTACATTAAAGGGTAATATGTGTGATTGCAAGTCTTTGCTAGCATCCCGGCCCGACTACGCCTCTCCACGGGGTAACTACCCCCGCAGGCGATCCCACCACCACCTCCTTCAGGGCAGTACTCCTAACCGGACCCTTTCATTTCACTCCTTCCATCACATATCCTCCTCTTCCCTCGGAGGATTCCCACCCCCTCCCTTTTTTACGCCCCAATCCTTCCCTACGGCAATCTGCGTCTTCCGCCCTGCGAGGATGCTGGGGGGCGGGGGCGGGAGGTGGGAGGGGGTTGGGTTGGTGGGAGCTAAATGGGTAATTCCTACAGCACGGGGAGGAAGGAAGACGTCGCGGAGGCAAGAAAGTGGAAGAAAGAAATTAGGGCTCACTCCGGTGGAAAGTTCTGGGAAGCAAGCACGAGGGAAGGATGACAGGGTGACTGGGACCAGAGGTCTTGATAGAAGGATCTCGACAACTACGTTCTACCCTGTGCAACTGAGTACCCTTACACAAGGATTACAAATCGGTTGACTAGTAGCTCATTTGTTGCAAGGGCAGGACCATATGAAACACCATGGAGAAAAGAAGAACAAGATTGATTGGACGGAGAGAGAGGCTGAATGCAGAAGTCACCGTGAAAAGAGAGAAATTAGAGCAAGTGGATTCCTTCACGGAAGTACCATCACGTGGGGCGGAAGAAGTGCAATGGACATCAAACGGAGAATAGTCTAGGCTAAGACAGCGTTTATGGGCAAAAGACAGCTACTGTGCTCAAAGAAGATAGGACTACAAACCGGGAAACAGTATGTGTAAACATTCGTGTGGAGCGTAGCATTCGATGGATCGGAAGCATGGACCATTGGAAAAGCTGACCAGAACAGACTAGAATCCTTCGAAACCTAGTGTTAGAGGATGATGTTGAAGAATAAATGAACGGGCAATATAAAACATGAGGAAGTATACCGAGCAGTAGAAGAGGAAAGCAATCTATGGAACATATTGCAGACAAAAAGAACCAGACGGATTGGACACACCCTCAGACACAGGGGGTTTGTAAAGAACCTAATTGAAGGTAAAATCGAGGGAAAAGTCCCCAGAGGAACACCCAGGAATAAGTTCATGGGCCAAATAAAGATAAAATTACATAGAAAAAGATACCAGGAGGTAAGGGAACTAGTATTAAATAGGGAAGAGTGGAGGGCTGCAGTCAGCTAACCTGAGGATTGAACGACTAATGACTGAGCAGTCTATTTTATATAATGATTTCTGCGTGAATCCACCGTACTAGTAGCGTGACTATTTCTCTGCAAAGCTTGAAGTCGTCGCCGATCACTAGTTTATTTTTTTGAGAGAACGCCAGGGAGCCCCTTACTTTCCGACTTCAGTATTTTATAACCCTCATACACAAGCAGTACAATATGTAAAAAAATCATTGAGCCCCATTTAACTTTTTTGCAACCTCCGATATTTAATATCGAGGGGGAGAATCATTTCTAAATATTGTGAATGGTAAGCGAACTTGGTTATTCCTCATTTCTTATGTATTCCACATATATATTATACGGAATTTGAGTGGTATATAACTAACAAATACTAACGTATAAGACAAATTGTTCATTCCACCTAAAATTTTTCCAATTTATTCGGAATAACTAAGTTTCAACTAAAATTTAGCGGAATTTGGGCAGAATAACTAAGTATTTTGATCATTAGCAATGTTATGTAAATTCCACCCAGTCACGCCTGACACAAAGGAACTTTCTAAATCATCAAGTTTTCGCTTTACATAGAGTCAACGGACATTTCAACGTTGCCAATTCCGTATTCCAATTTCTCTAGTACTTATACCTCACCTATATGTACATGGGTAGAGTCTTAATACGCTCTGCCAAATGCCTCTCAGTGTAGCCCATGAATGTATTTTTCTCGAGATCGAGAATTTAACCCTTCTGTCCAGGATACCAGATGCTTGAGGACGTATGTAGGGAATGGGAAGAGAATAAGGAGGGAAGAGTTAAAGATACGAGAGAAAGAGGGGGGGGGAGCAGAAAGGAAGACGAAGAAGAGAACCGGGGGAGATGAAGGGACGGAATGGGGTAATTATGAGGATTAGGGCATAACAAAAGGCTAAGTAAGGGGGAGAAAACTTTAAAATGAAGACAATATCAAGGGAAAGGAAATGAATACGGACCTTTTATGTAAAGTTGAGCATGAATTGCAAATTTAACACAGGAGATTGGAGGGGAAGGAAGAATTAGGTGAAGTCCACGAGGCGAGAGTCAAGCTTTTGAGGTTTTCATCCCGGCCAATAAAGACCTCGGCTTGACCTCCCCTCTCCCCTCCCAAGGAGGACAAACAAGCCCGCAGAGCGAGCGGTCGGCTATAACATGCAAAGGCGACGGGAATTTCGGACAAAATGAATTTAGAAGACCGAGGCTGTAGTCCAAAAAACGAAAAGGGTCGCGAAGAGAATGAGATATGCAAAGAAAGGGAAATCAGCGGAGCAATTACGTGACCTTTGAACGTGAGGGAAAAATGCAGCATATTTTGAGTTATGTCCCGATAGTTATGCTAAGGCATGATAGTGGATGAACAGATGCTCGAGCACATAAACTAGCTTAGCACGAAAATAACGATCTACAGAGTAAAAAATCTACAAGTTACGTCATTAAAGATGTAATGAAGTATTAAGCGACCAGAATAAAAACTGAGCTCCACTAAATACACTCCCATAACACACGTCACCATTCCACCTCCCAAAACCTTCCATCTTTTCACGGCTGGCGACGTAACTCCCCCTGCCACACGCCCATTCGGCGGCTCGCAGGGTAGTATGTAGATATATATGTAACCATGGCTAGAGAATATTTTTCCGCTAACGAAGGGGAGATGACATTGAGAATGAATGGAGAAATGCGGAGCTAATGCAAAGGCAGACAAGAGGGCTTTACCGAGTTAGTTCGACGATATTCGGATATATCACATTACACTACATACACAGTATTAGTGAATCCGCACCCATTTTGACAGGCCCGGGGGAAATAGAATAAGTACACTTAGAACACATATGAGACAGTAATAGTCAACGTAAAATCACATGTCAATGTGCTGTAAGTCACTATCAAACTGTACTGTCACCGTCAGAAAAACTGAAGTAAAATTTTCAAATTATCAAAAGTCTTGCATAAGGTTTCTCAAATAGTCCTTCTCTTGCCGACCTGTTCAAGCCTACCAAACCTCTACGGTGTGCATGACCTCCGACGTCCTTCGACTCCTCTAATAGCGGCAATAACAACGAGGAATCACGGCTCAATTCGAAACCGACCATTTTAAACATCAAGTTAATTTCACCGCGCGCGAAGCCGATGGTAGAACCTCGGCTTGCTGTAGAGTGGTTAATCTACTTGTGCCAGAATAGGAGGACAAAAGACAAGGGCGCAGGGAGTCGTAAAGAACGGGTATGAAGGTAAAGAGTGCAATCGAGCGGTGAAGGCAGAAAGGAAGAGGGAAAAACGAAAGTAAGGAGGGGCAGCAGAAGAGGAGGAGGGGAGAGAGGGGGATGCGATGAGTGAACGTTGGAGAGGCGGAAAGTCAAGAGAGCGGAGGAAACAACTGCCCGAGAGAGAGAGAGAGAAAAACACTGGGAAAGAATATTTACCGAGAGGGCAACCCTTCGCATCTCCTGCTGGTTGCCATGCAGTTGAAAAAATAAAGACACGTGAGACGGGGTGTAAGCCGAGAGAACGTCTTCATTCGAGGAGAAGGTGCCTTAAGATGGCTCCTGATTTTATAATCACCCCCCACCATAGAACAACATAGAACAACCACTTTTCAAAAATCATTTTCCGATATCGGAGCACGATTATGTTACAGTATTGCCAAGAATATTGAGGATTCTGCCGCTTTATCTGCATTGAAGCAAAGATTTTTTCCGTATCTAGAAGCCCTTGAAAAAATGTAACTTGTGGTGTTTTTTTCTGCTCTTCTACTTTTACTTTACATAATGTATTCGCCGATCCCAATTCATTTTTGTTTGTGACATACGAGCTCAAAATATTGTATGAATTCTACATGTTCTTAATGGACGATGAAAAAGTCCAGAGCAATAAATTATAGTATTATTATTATTACTAAGTACTACCAGAGTTTACGTCACTGTGAATTTTCTAAACCATTGCCCGTGATACTGCAAATGTCGAGTCCTAGACGTGGAAAACGCAGAAAATGGTGGAATGACCATATTGACTTACTTTACCTTACTCTTTATTCCTGTAGTCAAACAAACCCAAGATGGTTTTAGTCCTCGTCAGCGATTGGCCTCCACTCTTGTCTATCTTCGGCAGTCTCCATCACTGCTCCTGTCCTCAGGTGTTATTCCACCTGGTCTCCCCATCGGAGTCTGGGTCTTCCCAAAGTCCTACACCCATCAGGTTTACCATTCCAGACTTATTTAACTAGACTGGTATTGTCCCTTCTTAATACGTGGCTATCATATTCGGATCGGTATAACTTTTTCTCAGTTCTCTGTTTTTTCCTATCCTCCACAAATTGGCACAAAAATCTTCCTTAGAACTTCATTTCCGAAAGTTAAGAGTTTTCTTTCTGAGGACTTTGTTAGGTACCATACTTCAGATCCGTGGAGAAATAGGGGCTGTAATAGGGTCTTAAGAGATCCTTATTTTTGACTTAACCCTCTCTAATATGTTTGAACGAGAGTTTTTTCCACTCAATGATAGAAATTAATTGATACGCTAGAGTAGAGCCACGGTCAAAGGACAATACTTCGATGCATCGCTTAACTCATGAATTTACACACCAACAACAATCAATACATAGTTTTGGACCGTGTTTGCAGCGAGCTGTAGAATGCAATATAAATCACAAATGAGAATATCAACCCTACCATAATATAACCCTCGACTAATCATCATTATACAGAAAAAAATGAGCAAAATTCCACAAATATAAAATTTACTTCGACCCGGGTTTCAATGTTTATACATCATCATCAGGTCATTCAGGTATATAAACACTGAAACCAGGGTCCAACTAAATTTTACCTTTGAGGAAAATTGTTCATTTTTATTTTTGTATCGTTCAGACATTCCGCTCAATTTTGCAGGAATCTTCGGATTTCTTAATCGTCATTAGACCCCGGCTATGATTTCTCACAGGTAGATTATCGGGAGAATACGGAATGTTTCTAACTGGCAACCAGAAATCAGGAGAGTCTCCGGCCAGCTAGTCTCCCGTGCTCCATGCCACTGAGGTCAAACAGCTCACAGATTAAAGATTACAAGATCAGAATAAAGTAACCAATCGACTTAAGTTGCAATCACATTAAGAAAAGCTTGAAGAACCCGGACTGCAACGCAGGGATGTTTCATAGATGAGCTTGTACACGAACTCCAAAGAAGAAATTCACGGTCCCTTAACAAATGATAATTAAACGGCAAGCGTCTAAAGTACACCCGTATACATTGGCAAGGCGAATAACGAAGCCAAGAATATTTTTCTCTCCGTGCAAAATCCCCATCGCGTGGTTTCATTACGTCCCTCGTTGTCTTCCGCTCACAATTGGACTTGAGCGCAAGAGGTAGCTTCGAAAATTAAATGAACATACCAAAACGTGGGCGGACACATACCGTTGTTCTCCTGACACTTGGGTGAGCTTACCTACAGGGGAGAAAGGTGTGTTCAACGCGTCCTGCACCAGTATATCCGTACGTATGCGAGTAGCAAAGTTATACAAGAGCACTCGAAAAATAAAAAGGATCGAGGCGCACGATGCGGTGACGAAATGTAGAGTGGGAACGACCGCATGCGGTGGCGCCCCAAGCGCACGACAACACGAAAACTCCCCGAGGGTTGAATGAAAGCGCCCGACCGGTGGATTGCAATGCAAAGAGGGTCCCGGGGACGACAATTATTTTAATGTTTCACGAGGCACCGCACACTTCGCCAAAGATGGCTCCTTCCATCTCTCTCCTCTCTATCTCCCTTTCCCTACCAGCCCCTCCTCCCACTTAAAAGGACGACCAGGTCCGTGCGGTGGAAGGTCAAATGATATGACGAGCAGGCGAGCAAGAGGGAAAGTTTTTGGAGAGTTGGGGAATGGAGAGCGTCGCGAAAAGTGTTTGAGGAGACGTTATCCCACCGACCGCAGCGTGGAGATCATTTGGCGGAACGACTCCGCTGTAAGGGACGCCTCATTGCAATGCCGGATGCTACAATTTTAAGTTTAAAAAGTTTCTAGGAAACGCCTGTCAGTGTGGGCGTAAGGTACTGACACCTTCAGACGACATAGTCTACAACAAGCCTTAAATCCTTTAAAATTAATCATCTATTTTTTACACAAATTTTTAAGCATTCTACCGGTAAGGTATATTTTGTTGAATTTCAGTAAATCTCCTCCAGACTTTCTGCACTTTCAGGGGCCTATCTTCCTCTAGTACGAGTACGGAGGCACAACGCGATAGTTAAATACGTAAGAAGAGGATTAGAGAACAAAGGATGCCCAGGTAGTTGGTGAGCAGAGGGACCTGGACAGAGAACATCTAACCAAGAAGAGGAAGTATGGGAACAACGAGGACCTGCAGGAGGAGACTAGGAGAAGAACCGGAGCAACGAGCCAGAGGACTACTACGGTGACACTAAATTGCCGGGGAATATGGTCCAGGAAATCGGCAAAGGAACTTCTAGAATTAGGTATAATAAACAAGCAAGAACTAAACATTATAGCGACGAGAGTTATAATGGGAGGGATAATATGCTCCCATTACTCCACCAAAACAACGATGACACAGGGGCCCCGAAGAAAGAAGAGGGAGGGCATAGGTTAAAGTCTCAAAGTAGAAATGACTTCAGGAAACCGTGCTGCCTGCGGATTCATGGCATAATGATGAGGGATTTTAGTGGGTATTGGTTCACCAACACCTAGGATCAATTATAAGACCTGAGTCCCACACTACCCGGGCTGCAATAACCATCTTGCCCGGGTGTGCGTAATGCATTTCCCCTCTGCAATTTAAAAAAAATAGAACGACTTGTTTTGTAATAAAAGTTAAAATTGCACTTCATTGAGTAGCAAGTAGATGATTAATTTTCAAGAAATCAAGGTTTGTTGTTCATTATGTCAGTATCTTATGCCCACCTTGACAGTTGTTTCCCCGAAGTTCTCTAACTTAAAATTTGATCCTTCAGCATTTCAATTAGGCATCCCGTGCTAAACACTCCTTTCCTGTATTTCAGGTTCTAACTGGAACTTCGACGCCTTACACCCGAGGAATCCAAAAATATCAACTAGCCCTCCACGAAAGAATCATAAAACGACTAATGACTGCAGTCTCTGATCACAAACCGTCCAATTTTGATTTGATCATTCCTTGCTACAAGCATAATTTAGTAAAATGTTTTCAATTTAAACTAGAATGATAACATATATATATAAACACCTGGGGTGATGGTCCAGAGAGAAGAGTATTCGATTGGCTCACTGCAGGGTTAGCGATCAGCATAAACCCTCTTCAACCGATACTCCGAATATGCGTCATTTTCAGGTCACTGAATCCTAAGGGGGAATAAAACGCATCACTACGGTTGGAGTACTTCTAATGGTCCGAGGCAGAAGGTCTGGTATGGCCAACAGCTACGGATAGAGTCGCGGTTCATTAGAAGAATGCGTTGCATCTCACCTGCACACGCTAAAACTTTCAGTCAGCTTTGCGCGCAACACAGAGATACATTGGCAGCTACTCGGTGCGGTATGGATAAGTACCACTGTGAAACCCCTCTTAACGACCACTCTTATCAAGCGACCACCCCTCTTAACGACCAATTTTCAGCAGAACCGTCGGTGGTCGCTGAATTAATGTTTCACTGTATGTACACTTCAAATTAATACGCATTGAAATTTCCCAGGAGCAACTAAATTATGAAGAAATAAGCGCCATCTACATAGGTTTTAACAAAACCGTCGCTTCAAGAGTTTTTCCATTTTCTCAAATCAGCCGCCCGTTCATGTACCTAATACATATGTACTCCTAAAAACTGAACCCCTGTCAAACGACCACCCTTCTTAACGACCATTTTTCAGCGGAACCGTCGGCGATGGCTTAAAGCAGATTCCACTGTAATAGGAAGAAGAGATGAAACCGATCTTACTCTAAACCCTACGGGAGTTCGTCGGAACTTCGGACTCACGACTGGTTAAGGTTTTAAACATGGTTTGGTTGGAGGAGAATAAAATTTAGTCACAGCACACACAAACGATTTTTCGAGTAAATTTAACAAGAACGAGAGCTCTTTCGGATAAAATGCTGCAGTTATTTATTTTTACAAGGGTAAACATGAGTAACTAAGTCCTGAAAGAATATTTTTTTAAATCTGGACGGTTGAGGGCAAAAGACCTTCGATGAAAGGTCGGAAACGTGAATAATTTCGCCTCGTTTTCCCAGACCCTTCTTCCCTTTTCCGCGCCCATATCCATAGAATTGTGAAGAGGCTATAGGGGATAATGGGAAGCTGAAAGAGCTAGACCGCCCAGGGGAAAGGAATGGTGGAGATAAGAGAGAGAGGAGATGAACTGATGTGAAAGCGCTCCCGGACGGACTGCTCCGTTATCCGTCACTCTATGAAGTCCCCGCCCCGCACAGCTTCTGGAAAATGTCCACAGGTCCCCAAACTTCCGAAAGCAATTCATCACATGCGCAGGAGGAGTGTGACAGCTGTCTTTCTGGCGGATAAAGGACCCCCTGTTAAAGCCCGCTTCTCGATGGGGCGATTCTAGGAAGTTTCCCTATTGTTCAGAAGTCACTGGCCACAGCCGATCTATCGAGAAACGGCCTTAATGCATAGGGTGGGATATACTTTCGTCAAATCGCCGTCAAAGATCGATCCAGAAAAAAAGAGCATGAGAAACTTTCTGGCGCAGAACAAAAATCTGCGTGAAAAAAAAATTGGTTCCGGCCCATGCCAACGCACATGGGAACAAAGAAACAACGCAGAGAACATATCTTAAAGTACACAGGAGGACGGGGAAATATTCTACATTTTCGGATTTATAATCTAATAGAGGAGTCCTTCATGGATCAGATGGGTCCATGTACGCTTGATTTTACTTCATTATTTATTTACAAAGACATAAGTAATTATTTCCAAAATTTATATTCCGAAAAACCGTCAAACAGAAAATAAGAATTTTGCAGTTGTTATCAAACGCCGAGAAGCGTCGTTTACACTGTTAAAATTTTTTTCAATTCTTTTGGGATGAAGTCAAATATCGAAAAAACTAAAGTAAAGAAGGCAGGAAAAGAGGAAGGAGTTCTACATGTGACCATTGATGGAAAAAGGCTAGAACAAATGCCATCCTTTTGATACATCGGAAGTGTTATAAAATAGAATGGAAGTTGTACGGAGGAAATAAGAAGTACAATATCACAGGGAAAGGCATCCTTCAGTAAAGTCAACAACATTCAACCAAATCAATCGACATAGGCTCAAGGAAAATAATTGCTAAATGTTTTACGTGGTGCGTTGTGATTTATGGAACAGAAACATGGACAGTCAGGAGGAAAGAGGAGAAATATCAATAGGGCTTTGAAATGTGGCTGTGGAGAAGAATGGAAAGATTATAATATGATTCATCAAGTGAGAAACGAGGAAGTGCTGGCAAGGATGAATGAGGAAAGTAATGTTGTAAGATGATTATAAAAAAGGAAGGCGAACTGGATGGGACACGTCCTGAGGAAAGATTGCCTGCTGAAAAGAATATGACAGTTTGAGGGAAAGAGAGGGACAGTAAGACAAAGAAATAGTATGTTGACTGATATTGTGGATGGAAGGAGTTACGAAGAGCTGAGGGAGGCAGCACAAGATAGACGATTATGGAGGGATAGTTCAATTGAAACCTGTCTGAGGCCAGATTCACCTCAGAAGAAATGCCAAGAGCGTATCTGAGAACTGAGATTCATCACTATTTTAAGATCTATGCAATGGCGTCAAAAAGCAGATTGCGCAATACAAGTATTTTCATATATAAAGGTGCGGCAGCCAAAAAGATTGAGAAGAGATGGCTAACTAAAAATTTAAGGAAATTTAGGAAATGGCAACTGGCGTTATACCAATATAATATATTAATAACTCGCATGATGTGAAAATCATAACAATTAGCTAATGTTGAAATCGATTTTTGAAAAATGCCATTAGCATAATTCCGATCAATTTTGTCCCATTTGTATCAAATTCTAAACCGACAGCAACAAATTTTTCTCGCCACGATTATCAAGCCTCAGAGAACGAAGTCGTTGCTCTCTTAATATTTGCATACTTTTTCACCGTTAGAGTTAAAGCCCGTATGAAAATTATATAGAAAAATTAAATAGTGTTTTCTGACTTAAAAGTGTCATAAATTGTCCCAAAAATACTCTGACAGTTATAAAAACTAGCAATTCGACATATAAAGGCGACTACCCAGTAAAACCTGCCCCACAACGACAAAAAAATAGCGGTTGTTTATTTTACGGGAAAAATTCGAATATTTTCACGCCAAAACAACATTTTTGACGTGCATCTATGAGTTTCATTAACCTTTTAATCCTAAATTATTGAATTTTTTGTCTAACCAAAAAGACTTTGGACATGAATGAACTGGTTTTGAGTAAATGGCCCGTCCTATTGATTGAGAATCGATGAAGTACTCAAGTTACAGAGTAAATCAATCAATGAGAGGGGAGCCCATTATTTTCTGAATAATACCACATCCCTGTGAATTCCTATCACATTTTAGTTTTGAAACTACGATTTTCGGTTGAAAAAAATCTCTGAATAATTCCGGCTAATGTCGAATTTCACGGGCATTACCTGAGCCCAGGATTATTTTTTTGTTATTTAAAAGCGTAAAATTACTTTGATCAATCAAGCTGGATTCCATTTGATTACTCTCGTATGTCTTTTGCGTTAACATTTTTTTAAAGCCAGATTTTTCACAAATCAAAGGAATTCGCATAGTTGCCTTTGACGTTGATTGGAACGCACAGCATTTTGATGTTTGCTTTTTCTGACTTCAGGGTTAAAATACAACGTATTTTGTCACGAATCGCAGAGCCGTTCGATCTGGCGATTAATATTATACGACTCTCTTTAAAATTCCACTTTAATATTAAAGGAATGAACGATAGATGGGCTGATTCGCCGGTCCTCTGAATCAACAAAAAAAAACCCGGAAGAAGAATGAAGTCAGCAGGTTTCAAGATTCAAACAGCATTTAAGTTAGGTCTTGGCGGATTATGAGAATCATAGTAAACTGTGTATATCATAAGAATTGAGAGTATAAAATATTCCACAAATTATTATAATATATCGATTTATTAGTACATGGAAAAATAAGATTTTCATTGATTCATGTATTTTTTTAATAATTCTACCGGTTAAGATAGGTTTTGTTGAACATCAGAGAATCTCCTCCCAGTTTTCTACACCTCTCAGGGGCCGATCTCGCACTAGTATATCCTCCTTTTTCCCCTCGACATATGACCTGCCCATCTTCATTCTGTCCATGAAATCTATTCTCTTTCTTCCTATTCTCCACTTTCCCAACATCCTTCCCTCAATCACACTATTTAGCAAACCCTCACCCCTTATTACATCCTCCAGTCACCTACTCAGCCAATCTCCAATTTCATTTAGTAGTTTCCTTTCCTTGCCAACCATCTTAAGCACTTCCTTGTTACTCTACCTCTCCATCCACCTCACCTTCTCCATCTTCCTCCATACCCACATCTCAAATGTATGCAGCCTATTCTCGTCTTCCTTTCTAAGGGTCCACGTTTCTGCACCATACAATCCCAAGCTCCATATAAAACTCTTTACCAACCTCCTCTTCATATCTTTACCCAAAGTGCCCGTAATCAGCTCCCTTCTATTACTAAATGTCTCCTTAGCTAGCGCTATTCTCTTCCGTATGCCTTTGCTACTCTGTCCGTTTTCTTCTAGCGTATACCTAAGTAATTAAAATGCTCTACTTGCTCGAGTTTGTGTCCTCCAACTTTAATGACCAGCCTCGCTTTTTTGTCCTAGAGAATCTCAGTGAATTTACTAGAGAATGCCAGAGAATATGCAGCCATATTTTCAACTTGGCGCCGCATTTTTAGGCTAACATTTAGTTTTATATTCAATCGTCCAAATAAATATGCGGTCAGTCACCCAGAAAATCCGAAGTTTGCCTTACATATGTTTAATCTCTTTTTATGTAGTATTTTCGGAAGCATCTTGAATATAACACTTCAGTTATAAGAAATTTAGTTCTTGCATTTTGTTGTTTACTGTACAACGTAAAATGATCGGTTTTAATGAGCAATACCTTACCAACCATGCGGTTGATCGATCACAAATTTCACTCGGACATTTCTAGTTATATAAGAAAGTTTTTCCCTAAGTATCGTAAATTTCTTGAATATTTTGGAATGACTATGAAGTACCATTATTAAAATACCATCCTTTTTTAATGGAAGAACCATCCTTTTTCAATGGAGGATGATAAATTCTATTTAAAGCAAAGGAATAGCATTTTAACTGCTCTGTTAAAATCACTATTGAAATCATTCTACTGCCTCCACTTGTTTGCATTTGGCTCATACACAGTCTGGAATGAAAAAATATGAAATCTACAAGAAAATGCAATGAGAATATAAAAATACAGAGGTTAACCAGATATTGCATGTTAGAAGCTATAATCAAGGCTCAATAAATGATTTGCAATTCACAAGTTGATACTGTACCGGAAAAGAGCAGGTGAACCCGAGTATTTACCCGTAAACTTTGACAATGTCGACTGAATTTCCTTGACAACTGAGGTCATAATCGCATTTGTAGTTTCATGGTTAGAACAGCATGGGAAGGATCATCATACATGGAATAGAGGAAGGGTGGAAAAGAACCTTGTGTTAGCATGAGCCCACTCGATCGAAAGGCGTCACCAGGTCTTAAACTTTTTTTTACTCTCTCTCGACGGACGATGTATTCTGCCCCTTCAATTGCTCTCCACATTTCACTCAAGTAGAGATAGAGATTCCACCGATAAATCTACGAAATTACTGCATTCCGACCCGAGAAATGGCACTTGGAAGCCAGTAGCAACTCTAGTCACAACTCCCGGAAAACATTGGATATGCGATGCTAGGTGGATTAACTTTCTAATTGAGATTGTACCGATAGCATTCGCAACGCCTGACGTAATTTCAGCGAGTTAATAGTTAATTACCACCAGACCACGCTAATTCTCGACTCCTCTTCTCTAACCTCATTCCGCCCCACTGCTACTCACCGATTTACAGCAATAAACCTCCTCCACCCACTCTACCCTCGAGATATCTTCCCGGTCAAATTCGCAATGTACGCACGGCACATACATTCGTTCATCCTCCCCCAAGAACAGACACGATTCCCGCTTGGACTGGGGCTGGTGGGCATAAGGGCAAGAGGAAATCCCCGAGAGACTTATCCCGCAACCCCCACGTACACGCCCCTAACTCTTCCCTAACCCTTTTCCGTTTTCCTCCCCTCACTAATCCGTTCCCTTCAGACACTGCCTCGCCGTCTCTCCTCATTCCAACCCCCCCACCCCCACTATCCGAATCTCTGCTGCCATCTAACGGCCCAATTCTTCGGCGGCCCTCAGATTCGTCGTCTCAAAACACTCCCTCTCTCACCCCCGCCCTCGTTCCCAGCGGAGTGGGAAGGGATGACGGGGTGGGTTACAACTAGGGCGGAAGCGGAAGAGGGGAGAAGCCCTTAACATCCCAGACACACAGCCCGGGTGTTACACTAGCGGCACGTTCAGAATTCTGGCTAGGCTTAACTACGAGATACTTGAATCTTCACCGTAAATATTATCAAAATACAAAGGTATCTTGAATTGATAGCTTGATTCGTTCTCGTCGACGGTTCGTATCTCGAAAGTATTCGGGTCGAAACCCAATCGGACATGCAAGTAATGGCAAAACAAACCGTTCTCAGATTAAAATTAAAAAATTATAAAATGGACTATTGTAGATAAAAGGGCACGCCTTTGAGCACATTTTGTCATATAGGAGGCTAAACTAGGCTAGACGGAGAGGAAGACTAACGATGAAGTGCTTGAGATGGTGGGCGAGGAATGGAAACTTCTGAATGAAAGTCGTGACCGACAGAGTAGGTGGCTGGAGGATGGGTTGCTCAAGAAAGTGATAGAGGGTGGGATGTTGAGCAGGCGGGAAAGGGGAAGAAATAGAACAATATTCATGGACAGGCTGAAGAAGGTAGGTCGTATGCTGAGGCGAAAAAGGATATACTAAAGCGTGATAGGCCCCTGAAAGTGTAGAAAACCGGGAGGAGATTTTCTGACATTCAACAAACCTACCTCAACCGGTAGAATGCTTTTTCTTTAATTGTTGATAAAAGTGCGCGGCTTTGAGCACATTTTGTTATATAGGAGGCTAAACTAGGCCAGTACGTCTCATTCCGTTAAAATCATCCTATAATTGCCAAATAATCAAGAAGCATCGGTAAGTTGTGGTCGGTTACTATTCTTCTCCGTTTGTTTAGAGCTGTCCTGCTGAAAAATGAGACCGATTTCACGTGCCGCTTCATCCACTGCCCTCGATCCACTTGCGTGTGATGGGATTAATCCAGCCGGTTCCGTGTCTAATTGAGGTGCGTATTTGCGATCCGGAGAATCCGTTATTTGAACTGTTAGCGTCATCTCCCGTCGTCCCGTTTATCATATGATATGACAGCTGACCGGGTATAAAAAGAAAACGCTGACCTAACCATGCTGTGACCTCAAAGGCGTTAATTTGATTTTCGTTTTTATTTTTCACCAAGTCACTGGACCTGTTTTTTAATGAGATGAAAGTTTGCAATGCATTTCGGGTAAAATTTAAGTAAGCGGGGCGGGGTATGTGGTGGATCATAAGTAATGTATGCAAACAGTGCGCACCACTCAAATAATATACCTAAATGGTACACATGTTCTTTTAATTGTCTTCTAAATATTTTCACGCTCATTAACACTTAGAGTGCTATGGACATAATGTTACGTCCTCGTGCGTGAAATAATTTATGCATTTTTACGCAAATTTGCTTCATAGAGTGTCGCCAGCTATATCACTTTGAGTACTATGGATGTAACTGTACGTCCTCCTATATTTTCTGAGAAGGACGATGGACGTATAGGACAACTAGATATATACTAGGACATTCATGGAATATCGTTATTGACCAGCAGCTGGACGTAGTGGTATGGCAGCAGTCTTTCTAGTAGACATTCATATGACCACTTATTGTTAGTGCCAAAATAAATTTTAATAGTAAATAAAAGTTCATTAACCTAGGTTTAAGAGAAAGTTCTTTCACAATCCAGGTAAGTGTGTAAAATTCTTAGTTTTTCTGAGAAGACCTTCACTTTAAAGCCCAGCACGCAAAGTGATACATATAACCACGCGACAACTAAAATAGTCAAAATGTCCAACCTGCTGTTAGTTCCTTCCAACTTCTACAATCAGCCTCACAACCTGCACGTTTTGACAGAACACCATTTCCTTTTATCGTGAGCCGGAGAGACCACTCACGACCGCGGCCGTTTTGAACACGGTCGCACGCGACCTACTCTAAGGACAGCGAAATATCATCAGCACGTCTTTGGGGGAGTGTCGTCGACGGTCATTTTGAGAGGCAGAAAGCCAACCGGTTTCTCATCTGAGGAGAGCAACTCCCTTGACCTCAAGTCCGAGAGCACGCATGCATCTTCTCTCTCCGTCCAATCTCACGTCCGTGAAGAGGCCGACCGCAGCCTCCAGGAGGAGGGAGACGTATGAGTGGCCGCCAGGCGGACCCGATATTGCGTGCAATCAATGTAAGCATTAGAAGAGCCGGCGTTGGAGGACCAACGGCCGGCCGACAGAACGGACCCCACGAACCGCAGCAATCAATCCAGTCGACCGCTTCCCACGCACATCAATCTTTCATCTCCTCTCCTTCTTTCCCTCAATTTTCACCCACATTTTCAATCTAATCTATCATTTCCTGCATTATTGAACGGGCATGAATTGATATTACAGACATGGCCGACGAACTAAAAGGATATACGAAAATAATTATGAAAAAGGAACAAGTTTTCCAATTCCGCACCGATTTAATTAAGTATTCCGAATACAGAGTGTCACATTCAAGACACTACCGGGTACAATAAATGTGGAATTTCAAAACGTGTTTGTTTTTCATCATGATGAACATCACTCAGATCTATAAAATAATGACCGAGGCCGACAGTTCCACCCTGGAGGAAGAAAAATTATATCATATATTTTAACTGTATCCAATTACATCGCAATTAATGTGTATAGTACGCACATGACTCAATTTAAATTTGGTGAATCAAACGCCAGCTCTTTAATGCTAATTGAAAAAATTTCTTCATAGGCACTGGTTTAGTGCATAATTTTCTGCAGTATCATCGCTCTATGATTCTTATTTTTTATCAGGAATCAGAGAAATAATTCTAATCTGTTACCTTGCTCGAGAGATCGCTCGTGTTAATGTAGCGTCATTAGGCGTTATTTAGGAAAGTAACCAGGTACATCTGGTTCCTTACGTTTGCCCAAGAGAGTAAAAAAGTCAATTTTCACCACCCCTTTTCGGATTGCCTGAGTTGCCATGAATTTCACCATGGATGTATGTATACTTTCCATTTAAGTTTAAGTTAGTAAATGGTAACTGGTATTATTACACCTCAATTTATTATTCACTCGCCGCATCAGAGTCGTACATTAAGTAGAAAGCATCAAAATTAGCAAAGTTTAGAATCGCATTTGACAAATGCCATTACTAGACTTCAGATCACTTTTGTCCCTTAGGTATCAAATTCTAAAGCGACAGTACACATTTTTCTCTCGGCACGATTATCAAGCCTCAGAACAAAGTCGTTACTCTCTTAATATTTGCATACTTTTCCATCATTTGAGTAAATACCCGACGGAAAAATTATAAAGAAAAGTAAAAGAATGTTATATGACTGAAAAATCTCAAAATTGTCCCAGAAATACTTTGTCAGTTATAAAAACTGACGTCTCCACAAATGACAAATGGGTATACAAGGAGTAGCAAGTCGACGATGATTTCAGCCTGCCTGAAACTAACATGGTATTATGTGTGTCTCAAATTTCCATGAAATTCTTTAATAGTTAAAAATAAGACAAAAATTTGTGACTTCCACAATTTATTTACAACTAACGACCGGTTTCGGCTATCACACCATCTTCAGGTCCTTGTGGAAATTATGAAGAACTGGACGTGGAACTGGAAGTGGAAATTGTGAAGAAGGACCTAAAGATGGCATGACAGCCGAAACCAGTCGATAGTTGTTAATAAATTGTGGAAGTCACGAATTATTATCTTGTTTATTATGACGCCCTTCCACCAAGTGAAAGCTTCTGGTTTTCATATTCTTTAATTGTTGTTAATTAATATTTCCCAAGGTGGCTAAAATTTTGTTCGGATTTCCACAGTTCGGATCAGCAGGACTCTACTGTATTTCAGGTCAAGTTTTCTGTGGGTAGGGAGCGAGTAGGTTCGGAAATTACGTCACGGAAAAGAGCCAACCGCGGAGGGGGGTCATCTGGAACCCTTACAGAGGGGGTGGCGACTGAGAAGAGGAAGCCTGGGAGATTCACGTCGTCACGCGATGAAAGTCATCCGAGCAGTGCAGAACTCATTACTAAGGCGGACGTCGATGCGTGAAACTTGAGAGCGGTCTGGATAATAAAACGATTATCCATAACTGCGAGCAGGTGAAGGGTTATTAAGGGATTTCGTTTAACTTTATGAGTGGAGGCATGAATAGAGTACATCCGTTCGAAAACATTAAAGCCACTTTACCATTTGGCGTGGTGTCGTGGGTGATGGGGATGGGGTAGAGGATAAAGTAATGGCTTCCTATTCAAAAGTCTTGGGTTCGATCCCTGACTGCACCATAAATTTCTCATTCAGGAAACTTAGTCCCTCATTCTTTCTCGGAAGTACCATCACGTGGGATGGAAGAAATACAACGGACATCAAGTGGAGAATAGCCCAAGCTAAGAAGGCATTAATGGGAAAAAGACAGCTGCAGAACTCAAAGAAGATAGGACTACAAACCAGGAAACAGTATGTGAAAACATTCGAGAGGAGCGTTGCAATTTAAGGATTGGAAACATGGACCATTGTAAAAGCTGACCAGAAAAGACTAGAAGCCTTCGAAACCTGGTGCTGGAGGAGAATGCCGAAGATGAAATGGACGGAAAAAATAAGAAATGATGAAGTTTACATGTGAGTATAAGAGGAAAGAAATCTATGGAACACGATATAGGAAATATGAACTAGTTGAATTGGACACACCCTGAGACACAGTGGGTTTGTGAAGAATATGAGTGAAAGTAAAACAGAGGGAAAAGTCCCAAGAGGAAGACCCAGGAATAAGTTGATGGACCAAATAAAGAAGGGAAGAGGTACTAGGAGATAAGAAAACTAGCATTAGATAGGGAAGGGTGGAGGGCTGCAGTCAATTAATCTTAGGATTGAACGACTACTGGGAATGAGTTCCTCTTTGGGTGCTACGTGGAGTTAAGGACACGCGTGGCTCAAAAGTAACATACCATTATTCGGATGAGGAGTTAAACTGAGATCTCTTTACCATCTTCTGGTAGAGGCCAGTGTTAACACCAGATTCCTCAGTTTTCGGCAACTAAGACGGCTTTACTCATTTAGAAACTGCGAGCAAGTCACGAGCTGATGTCAGCTTATTTGGATTTTCAAACTCTCTTCTGTTCATATATTAATTAGATATTCTTTGGACATAAACACGTCCATTTACACTATTTTTGGCTAAAACTCTGGCGGTTCTTAATTACAAAAATGGTACATCGTTAAAGCAAGGTTATGCAAGCCTAAAAATAACAAATATATGTACACACAGATTTATGAGAACTTACGACTTTTTCGCAAACCACAGCTAGTGCGACGGGTACAATTATAACCACTTGCGCGCTCGTACCCGTTCGTGTGAGGAAAAATTCTGCGCAACAGAGTAAAAGATATTTAGAATCAGTCCATTAGGAATACAATTTAAATGGCTAAATTAAAACACATAGTAACCCCAAAGAAAAACATTTTAATTAGGAACAGGGAATGTAATAAATAAATAGAGAAATTAGAGGAGGATGACTAGCTTTGGCTTTGGCTTAACCACTCGAGAAACCTTTTGATATATGTATCAAGATTTATTTGTCGAGCAAGGGCAAGCCATCCATGCGCATCTTGTACACACAAATTGGACGTCAAGATGAAATAAATTAGGAATAATTACCCTGTCCCGAGTCAAGGACCAACCCATATACATGAGGCCCCAGGGACGGATGTTTCTTTCCTCGGAGCAAAGCACTAAACCCTTCTTCCCCAGCGCAGCCCCAGAGCCTCATGTTATATTGTACTCGGCAAAATAAATGGAATGGGCCATTTCGGGGGCTGAAATATCCTCCCGTAGCAGATGAATATCTTTAAAAATTTACTGAACGAAAATGAAAAAAATCCAAAGGGGAGGAGTGGTAGTACGCTTGGGTTAAAGCTATTCCAACCTCAAAATTAGTCCTGAGACAGACATGACATTATTTTCGGGGATAGAGTGGGTGTGGCGGATGGCGGATAGTCTCTCCGTCCTAAGTGACTGGATCCTAATGTGAGCGGTAGTAAAGATACTTTTTCCGAGGAATGCAAATCCCTACTTGGGTTCTATATGGAGAGAACTTCAAGAGTAACCTACGGTCATTCGGGTGAGATGCTAAACCATTGAGCCAATGTCGCCTTTCGTGAATACCAGGCTGATGCCGAGTTTCTCTCCACCATTCCTCCGCTTCCGCTCCTGAATGACCTTTCCTTAACAAACCTTCTCGTCAAATGATTACAAGAGTAAGTCGCTGCCCTTGTAACAAACCAACCGGTCTCCAAGTCCAAGGTAAAATTCGAATCCACGACCTTACAGAATCCAACACATAATGTAACACGCCTGTTCCATACGGTCGGCTCGATGCTTTGATAGAATTTAGACCTATCAGTTCATCACCATCACATGGCGTGGCCAACGCGAGCTTCAAGGGAAAATTGTTTTAGAAATGAATTTAGATAGACCCACAAAGAGGCGAGATACGTTAAGACTTTTCTGATTCACTCACAAGCAATAGTCGTTGAGAAAACCCAAAGATGTAATTTTGACCAAGCTGGATTACTAACGAATGTAAACACATCGAGTGAAAGATCTTTACTTTAAAAAATTGGTTTCTTTCACTTGGCGGGTCAAAGTTAAAGGGAAGGAAATTAAAGCTGTGTTTAAGTCTAGATCGAAGGGTTGAAAGCGGAGTTGAATAATAAAACGAACATTTCGCGAGGTACCATAATTCATTTTAAAATGTTACTGCATTTTCCATATAACAACGTGCTCGGAAAAAGGAGTGTAAAGAAAATTCTTGAGTCGCTTTATCTTCGATTCCTGCTTAGAAAAAAAATAATGCAAAATATATTAATCCTATCGGAAGGTTTAAGGTGTACAACTGAAAAACACTTGACATAAATTCAAAATGACGTTGAAATAGTGTTCTTTGATTTATTGTTCCATTGATTATTATTCTTTAGTATCAAATATTTCAAATTTGCAGTTAAACACACTACAGAAAATTCAAAATGTTCTGTATGTTATGTCTGCGATGCAGCATATGATGAGCATATTATTCCATACTACCGTGAATTAAAAATTATCAAAATCGAGTAGAGAAGAAAACTACAGATGGGAGTATTTACGTAACAACTTAAAGAATGGAATTTCCTCCTACATTTTCCAGCCCTATTTAGACATTTAATTAAAAAACAAGGATTACCATAGAGAAAAATTGATTGATTATACCATGTCAAAGGACCACTATGTACCATGATTCCTTTTATGTCAACTCTTGTCACAAATGGGATTCGATTCCTCAAGTTTTGAAGGACATGAAAATAGTAGAAAGATTTTAAAAAATATTACTTTTCGTTTTAACTCAATGAAATTTGATACTTATGGGAACATTCAGAATGCAAAAAATAATACCTATTTGTAACAAGTTATGTACAATTATTTTGAAGGTGAACACCCCAATATATGATTGATTGGGAGAATGTTTACTTAGAATGTGATTGTTGATTTCCTCATGTAAGCAGGTCTGTCTGAATGGCCATTGCTATTGTACATTCTTGCAATTGAGTTATAGAGAAAATAGATACTATCATGCGTCTTAACTTAAATATTATTATAATTTAAGTATTCTACCGGTTAAGGTGGGTTTTGTTGAATGTCAAAGAATCTCCTCTCGGTTTTGTACACTTTCAGGGGCCTATCTCCCTCTAGTATATCCTTTTTCGCCTCAACATACGATCTTCCCATCTTCATCCTGTCCATTAAACCTATTCTCTGAAGGATGAAAATCTGAGTTCTTTATTTCTACTTCCTTTATCAGCACGAAAGTTTAGTCCAATTTTCTAACAGGTTTCATTCATTTCTGACCAAGGGCTCTTAGGGCCGCCACAAATTCAAGCCACATTCAAGCCGTTCTCCGCAAAATCCAACCAACCTCCGAACACTTCGACCGAAACTTTGAACAATGTCCACTTCACGCTCCAGCTCTCCGAAACTGCGCACCCTTCATACGCTCGACCCTCATGAGAACTTTCCGAGTGGCGAAGTAAAATTGATTCGTCAGGGGCGGAGACATCAAAAGCAAAGCCTCCTTCCTCACCGTAAAAACCCTTTTTTCTCCATCACCCTCCTCCGGTACATGCACACAAACTCTCGCCCTCCACAGTTCGCGCGCGGAGCCCTTGACATGCAGAGGAGGTCAAGCGGTGTGGCGCGGGACGAGCGTCATGTGTGTCCCACTTCCCGGAACCCATCAGCTGCGGAAGCGAGCGAGGGTGCACGGCTTGGGGGATGGAAACAGGCGGGCAAAGGGAGTATACGCGTAACCATGTGGATACTCTCTATCCCTCTATAGTGTCCCAGCGCACCTCAAAAGGCCATTGTCCTCCCGAATAATAGAACGGGAGATGTATTCCTCCTCCCATCAGAGAGCATTGGACCAGATGTCGCTCGGGGACGGGGAACTTGCACTTTAGTCCTCCCTGTACACAAACAAAAGGAGAGAGAAACAGATCGGCTGACCAGGGAGGAGGGTCCTATCTTAAGGATTAGAAGATTTTGGGAACAGAACTCGGCGGTGCGCAGTAAATAAATATTGGGCTATCCCCTCGAGGGAGTTCGAGATAGGTGAGCCGCGTGGCGGAGTAGCGTCTGTTTTTTTGGTGCACCCTTCTGGCCTTAATTGCGTGATAAGTACTGTAATGAGTAAGTGGAGTACTTCCTCGGGGAACGGTGAAAATAATTCTGTGAGTAATAAGTTTTCTTATGCGGTTGGCGTCCAGTTTCTTCTCAATGGAGGACCACGCCGAGTATATAGTAAGGTCCAGAGGGGATGGAGGGAAGGAATAGGGGATGATATTATCGTTCGTGACACTTATGCGGGACACAGGTATAAGAATACTCTAAAACGAGATATTCGATGACATAAGATGTACTGCTTAGTGAGGAAAACGTCGTAAAATCACGTAGTTAAACGATAAAACTTCCCGCATCCACCCCAAATTCGCTGCGACGCTACGTTGCCATTTCCCAGCGAAAGGTACGCAATATTTATGCAAACGTTATCTTGCGTTTTTGTTAAAAATTATTCTTGGAACTTGGCTTCCTTCTCCTGCTTATTTGTAGCATAGTGGTGGCAAACTTCGAGGTTACCAGTTGCACTCCGGAGGCAATGCGGACTGAGGAGTCTAATTTGGTTAGAGGAATTTACCGCCTAAATTTCATACACGTACAATTTTTATCATTCAAACAAGCTATTCCACAAAATCAGAGATGATCCACTATTTTTTTTGTCACTAAGCCTTACAGATTAAGCTAACTTCTCTAGGTTTTCGCGCCACAAGAGCTACCGTGAGATGAAGTAATTACGACCTCAAAACAGTACATGCTCCTAGAGTCAACCGAAGTCTGCCTTTTGTCAACTAAAATGGACAACTGTCCTCGTCGAAAATATCTGGAAAAAAAATTGAAATTTTTATCGAGAAATATATTCCACAAACATTTTACTGGGGAACTAGTTATTCTTCGCAGAAAAAAAGTTTTGTAATTTGAAAGAATATAGGAATGTGTGCCTTTTATTTTTAGCTGACGCACAATAAAACTAAAACCCGCTCGCGAATCGCGCGAGATCCCTTTTCGCCGTCAAAATTTGAAATGAAATTTTTGAAAGTTACGGCAGATAAAACATTTCTGAATTGATTCTAGAAAATAATTAGATACCAGAAACCAGCAAATCAGCATGTCTTCTCCAATTCCACGTATTTTCTACTTTCAGCTATAAAGATATTTTACCCAACTGAAACGAAAAGGTTTAATAACCAGAGCATCCTAAACACAAAGAGACCATGACAGGCGAATTTTTAATCATCACAAGGATTCATTCATTCAAAATTAATCACCATTTCTATGCCCTTGGAAAAAATCTGAAGAGAGCAGTCGTCTACCTCTCAATACAAGGTTGCGAAATCCATACTGACTTCGTATTAATCAAGAAAATTTCGCCAGCTAACGATTCGCGAAATGGATATGCTTTGGACAATAGAGACTAGGTTAGTGTCGTTCCGTGACAGCCCCGCATCCTAAACTAAGACTTTTCAAGTGGAATAAAGGAAAGGCATGGTGCGCAACGGGGGAATCGCGTGGGGATTAAATGAGGACCCATCCGTTCACAGAATTAAGGACAGGGTGGGGAAGTACAGGGTACACCCCCAGAGATATTCCACGTGAAGGAAGCATTAGAAAATGCGGGGTTGAAGGAGAGATGGCGGGAACGCCGCAACGGGTGTTGGGGAAGGGGATTTTTGGGGCCTCACAGAAGGGTGCCGGGAAGGGATGACAATGAATTAAGCCTATTGGATTATTCCGCTCGCGGATCGCGCGAGATCCCTTTTCGCCGTCAATGGACGCGGGAGTCATCCGACGCAAAACTCTCCGCCCGCACACAAACCGTCAAAATCACGGAGGAGGGCCTGGGAAAAAGGAATTCACGAGGTCAATCACTCACAACGGATACTAAGAGGGGAAAGGTAAATTATTCTCCAAATCTATCTGGTGACCCATCAGTAAAATGTCGGGCAAAATATAATTAACGCAAAACTTACTTGTTAGCGGATTGCAGGATTTCAAAATTGTCTCGCCTTTCTCTAGATTTTCCCAATTCAAAATTGCAAAATTAGGAAAGAGTCGGGGAAACAAACATTTACATCGGCGCCAGGGTGACTACTAATTAATTTATTTCAGTTCTTTGTCCTTTTTTGGTCACAGGTAATTAGCAGTTTAGACCTTTGAGACCCTTCGAGAAAGCATTACTCAGAGTGACCATCTCCAACCAAAGCGTTTACCCTTTTTTCTTTCAACAACGATTGCGTATGTGCATATCAACATTATTTATACATGTTTTGTGAAAGTAAGTTTACTATTAATTGTCCAATATCAAGCCACTGTCACTGATATTACAGAATATAAACTTCTGCGCTGCAGGTCGTTAAGTGGTCGCTTTGCAACCATTACGTGAGGCTTATGAGTTGATGGCTCGTTTATCTTTATAATTTACAATTTACCTGGAATGAAAATGGAAATTCTTGGAATTTTCCAGATTTTGTCAGATTACATAAAAAAGTACACGAAAAGCAACTAAATTGACTCGGGCCTCTTTTCCGCTGTTAGCATTAACATAACGAGGCACTTTTTTGCACATCGTGATGTACAGAAGAGTGTTCCACGAAAAATACGTAGGATGAATCGGAACATTGCTAGAATGACAATGCAAATCATATAAATCGCAATCGAAGACATGAGATAAAGGAAATTAGACATAGCTCTGATTCTATACTCTCATTCACGCATTCGTTCGTTCATTCACTCAGACCGCTCAGCGAAAAATACACATATATAAATGTATACTCCTTCACAATTAGACGACCAAGGTGGACGAACACTTCCGTAAACGATCGGATAGGTATTCCTCCACTCGTTATTACACATGGAAGTCCATTTAACTAAAAGAGCTCCTTCCAGCACACACAATACACACGACTCAATCGGGACACCAATCAAAGATAGAGAGCCCAGTGAATAGGTAGTGAGTTTCGGCAGCCGGACAGAGGGTCCTGGTTTCAAATCCGGGTGGATGCCTTAGGGACGCACCAAACTAAACCCTTGCTCTGGGTATCGGATGTTCCTGGGGGAACCACAGGCGGCACAGTGAAAGGGACTGGTCTCCTAAACCCTGAAAGCGTGTATTTCACACGCAGCGGGGGTTTGCATTGGGCAGGAGGTGCCTTGGGCACAGACGATCGAATTCACCCCCGAGGTTAGTTGCATACGGCGGTCAGTTGGGGAGAGAGAATTGGGCATCATTTTCGCCGGATTAAATTTTATTATTAAGAATTACGGAAAAAAACGTAATTTTATCCTCTGTCCCAACCAATTATACTCCCCCCCAGTTTAATTTTACTCCCTCATAAAAGTCAAGGCTCAATTTGCTTTCGAAATCGCACATTATTGATAACCATTGGCTAAAAAATAATGAGCTAAAATAAAAGTGGATGTAAAAAACCATTAAGGCGCCACACAGATGAATGAACCCAGGCATGAAATAAACAGATCTCACATTACCATGGTCAATTATCGGTAAAGAAAATGTTAGAAAAAGTGTTAAAGGTTGTACTAAAAATAACGCCTTTACGTTGAAAGCTCGCAGGCGATATCTACTATGCAACTGATATACGCCTTCATTTGGAAAAGCAAAGGAAGTGATAAATGCCAATGAATACGCTCTAGACAGCGATTTTAAGCGTAAATATGCCAGAACTGAGCGCAGTTTTACCATTCAAATGTGAAAACAGTTTCATCGAAGGTAGTAGACAGTTAAATGATATTTTGTATCTTCTAAATCTTGTCTTATTTTGGAAAGAGTTTGCATAATAGGGAACTTCATTCACAATACTAACTTGAGTAAATGTGCAGGTTTTACATCCCGTTGTCCGTGTTATCAATTGAGTTATATTCATATCAATCAAACCCGCATTTGTCTTAAGAATGTAATGCTAGAGGGATGATAGCCCTCGTTTTAACGGCTGAAGTTTGCTTACACAGCTCACAAAATTTACCGTAAATTTTTCCAAGTTAAATGTTGCATTAATGCACAAATTAATGATTTAAAAAATTATAATATTCCGGCACGATTGAACAGAATAAGAATGAAGTCACAACAAATCCACACACCGTGTAGGGACAACAAGTTGTACAGAAAACCGAAAATCTGATGATTACACCGCGTAATATGAATAGATTCATAACACATAGAGAACCTTACCAAACTTTAATAAGAAATCCACTCGAAGTAACCACGACTGTTCCATATTAATTCCCGATAAAGCTTCAGAGATGCAAAAAGAGATATCAACCATTCACCAAATCGATGACAATACGGCACTGTGAAGGTGGTTTGATCAATTAAAATAGTAAAAAAAATGGTTATTTGCTATTGAAGATTCATCCACTTTATTTCAACTATATGTGAAATGATATAGCTCACAGCAGTGTTAATTATCGTAATTTGGTATATTTTTTATCATTGATATGAAAAATTAGCTAAGTTTCCTTCTCTATGCTTCTTCCTTAACTAGCAGGTTTGTGACTATACCTGCACAAATACAATTTTTTGACACTTAAGTTGCAACACATTCAAATTATATTTATTAATCAAGAACGAGTCGGTAACCCCAAAACGAAGTTTCTCCAAACGGGTACCTATGTATCCTATATTTAGGATAAATGTTACTGTAAAATATATATGATATTGTGGAATAAACTTTATTATTATTATTAAGTACCGGCCATCTGCTCTGCCCTGACGGGGGAAACTATTCCTAAAAACAGCTTTAACGAGAAGGAAATACTATTGATGACATCACAATATACGAAATCTAAAAATATGAATGGCTTTCATTTTATCGTTTACAGTGTCTTAGCCATCGTAATTCCAAAGCCTAATGAGTCCTTCCGCCACCATCCGCTTGTTTCAGCACTAGCCAATCGCAGTTTGTTTACGTTTCCCACAACCCTCGCAGTCACGCGACATGAGACGATGTTTCTTTGCACCCGTCCATTCATTGATACATTGCACGCGTCACTTTCACTGATCGTGAGATTGGACGAAAAGGAAGCCCTTAGTATCTCTAGTACTTGCTCCACCATACATGCATGTTTGTGTAATCTCTTCTCCATTCTCGATACCGCGGCGGTCGGCGAACGAGAGAAGGGGAGGGGGTCAAGGAAGAGGAAACAAGTGACGTAACTACGAGAGGCACGGGGAGGGAGGGAAGGCGGAAAAAAGGGGGGGGGGTGAATTGCATGAAGGGTGGGTATGGGGTTGAGGAGGATCAACGAGAACGGAGGGGGATGAATACACAAAAATACACAGTGAAGACGTGATGCGAGGCAATCTGCCGACGCGGCAGAGTGTGTGAGAGTTGAATTGAACTTTCCGGCAAAAAATTTTGCCGCCGAAAGCAAGCAAATCGAAAAACTGAGACGACGGGAAGGATGGAGAATGTCACCGAGAGAAAAATACGACAAAACTACTTGAGGAAAAGAATTGAACTGTAAAAATAATCAAAACCACATATATTTGGTTTGATGACCGATGCGTAGACCTCCCAGACACCCAGACTTCCTGATTCCTTTGGTAATTTTAGAAAACATAAGAGGAATTTGATCTTGGTGCGATTCCCAGACCAGACCAATTTTTTTTGGAGAATTTTTCTTCGCATTTCTATCGCCGATTACGACTGAGATGTAACATCTTCACTGAGAGAAATGTTTCTACGTTTGTGAGCATGTCTAGAAGCAATGGTTTGTTTCCATCTTATCATTCTAATCCAACACTCCCAAGAAACTCGGTAAAACTCGAAAACACTTAAGTGGCTCACCAGGTCTTCCGGGTTGGAGCTATGGTCAAACCTCAATATCGCAATGCGATAGAAATTTTGCATCGCAAAAAAGTGGTTTTTCAGTTCCTTCACAAATAACGCGATAGAATTACACAGAATCGCACATTGAATTATATCGGATTGGATTTACTTTTATCGCAATAAATTGCATTGAAACGCATAAAACGACAAATTATCACAAGCAGTGCCGATCCATGCCATGAGCAAGAGCCAAAGGCGGCCGGTCGAAAGGTCGGCCAGTCTACGACTTATGGAAATATCTGAAAAGGGACAAGTAGCATGTAAATGGAAAAATTAAACTAATTTACAGAAAGTATTTCCAGCCAAAATGACGCTATTTTTATATCACAAAAATGGCCAGCAATAATTAATAACTTCAACAAAAAGCAAAATAATACTCTCGGAATAGCAATTTATTTTATGAGCATTCATCCCAAAAACGTATGGAAAGGAAATGTAGCCGAAATCGCTCCACACTCAACGATTGAAGTTAAACCCACCGGCAGGAAGTAAGTATGGGATAAATTATCTCCATGAAGAGGTTTCCGCGTAAAACTTGCTTAGAGCCAACTATTATGTAAAAAAATTGCGGAAAAATAAAATGGTAAAACGGTAAAAATATGGCGGATAGGGAATCTACAACTTTATGAAGATCGTTCTGAAACCGCAGAATATCCTTCAAAATCAACCAACTTTTTAACAATTCGCAATCAGCAAATGCATTATTTTTTGACGTCGAAAAAACAAGTATTTTCCCATGCTTGTAAAATAGCTTGGGCTAGCACCGGTCGCACATAGGTTACAGAAGAGAAAATATGCCGTATCACCGCATGAAAGAGAAGTCTGTTCTTTCGCGAAAATTATTCCACCCAACGCCGTCATAGCGCGTCCAAATATTTTGTGTGTAATGCAGTGCTTTCTTTGGATATAATTTCCATTTTGCATTTTAGAGATAAATTATTCCTGTAACACGACAATTCCGTTGTTAATACCCTGCATTTCCGGCTTATTACTCGCTCTACCGATCCATTTAATATAGCCGACAGCACATTTTAATGTATACATCAATCACCTGCGCGATCGTACCGTAGATTTCATCTTCTCATTTCTATTAACAATGACATTGTATAGTTCTTAGCACAATACAAAATGCAATGCATTTCTTATCTCGCTGCATCGCTTTATATTGCATGAAATCGCCATGCGATATTTGGGACGATTAATTATCGCTATACCAAATCACCGCCAAATGGCATATCGCAGTCGATGTGACGCACAATCCCGCCAACCCTCAAAACCCTTATTTTTCCCAACCATACCGAATCTACAGCCCTTTTGTCAGCAAACAAAAGTGATCGCGGTTGAATGAAATCCCAAACGCCTACCTCCCCCCCCCCACCCAATCCTCGCGTCGGGATTCGCCCCCAGGGAATTAGGTCGGTATCGTGGAGCAAATACAAAAAAAAAAAACTTCCGGCCAGGACGTCACCTCCGGCCGCCGGGGAATGGCTGGGAACGCATGGAATCCTTTCCAATCCTAAAGGGAGGGGGGAATTTTCGCTCCAACCCTATGTTCCTAATTCGGATCGCTTATGGTGGACAGTAAGGGAATTAAATGGGAATTTAAAGTCAAAAAAATTCGGAATGATTCCTTACGGGCCCCACTTAGATTTTCTGATATTATTAGTGGCGTACTAATGCCGTCTCCTGCTTCCCTGAGGTAGCGGGTCGGGATTCTAAGTAGACAATGGCCATTTAACCCTCTGTAAATATCCCTGAATGTCCATATATGATAAAAAAAATAAAAGGGCACATTGGAAGAAGTAGTGGTCAAATTATAAATAAACAATACCTAATAATATTATTCCAAATATCACCGTCCAACTCTAAGGAATAAGAATATGTAAATTCGATGGAACTCATAGTTTCAAACGCTTCAAATATGTTAAGGATTCCTGAATTTCTGTTAACGTGAAAAAAGTATTCCTTGCAAAAGGCTAAAAAGTGAAGTATAAAACGTTGAACGTTTCGGCATTTATGCTTGTTAACATGAAAATAGTCACTCGACTATTACAAGATTGACTCGCTAATAGTAAAACCCAGGGCTGGGAAGTATTTTAAAAACACATATTTGAAACTATTATTTAAAATACTTTAAGCATCTGAATATTCTATATACTTCAAATAATCTTCAAAAAATTGTTCGTACTTCTAAGCTACCGCGGAGAGACTCCTTTGCCTAGCTGTATCATCCATTTCCAAGTAGGAGGATTACTTCTGGACTATATTTTTGTGAGCCTTATAGTGCTGAAGGGTTATAAATACTTACCTACATAAGGCTTTTGATATTTACTCCCCTATCTTTGGGTAAACCCCCGGTTGCTGATGTGCTTTGGACTTAGCCGCAGGAACGCTTGCACGTACAGGCGAGCAAACAGAAGCGAGTCAACTCACCCCTTTGACCCATCGTAGCATTTAGCTATGATCTCACCATTTGCACCCTTGCTCGTCCGATCTTATCGTCAGCAACTTTCGATCACACTCTTCCATCGCCACTCCCTGCATCATTCATAGAGAGCATGGCGGAGGAGTTTATTCCACACAGCATTCTCTCAATTAGCATAATGTCACACTCAAGGCAATTCCATAAGATGAGCCAACCGAAATGATGAGTAAACCCTCACCTTTTTCCTCTTTATGCTGCGGTCCAAAAATTTCTCCCAACTCAAATAATAGCAGGTGATCCTAATGATGAGAGAATAGTAATGGTGGCCTACCCTATTAGACAAGCAATGGGCAGTAACATCATGGTCTCCAGTGGGATCAATAGAGTCTGTGGCGTGAGGGTAGGTTGTGTGTGACTTAGAACTTCAAGGAAGCCTTACGTTTACTACTATTTGCCTACACTTACTGGGTAACTTTTACTATTATGCTAACCTTTTTCTTTCGCATTTGACTCACATTTCACAAGTGAAGTTGTGAACTCAAAATGAGACGGGTGAAATCAGCAAATTATCGAAATAGTTGCTAAGGGGACGCTACTGAATGTTCAACCACAGTTGAAGGATTCTAGTCTCACATTGTATCATTTGAATTAAATCTTCTTACAGCATATTTAAAATGATTAAAAAAATAAAGTTGGTAACGAAAACTCGTATACTATTTAATGTAAGACCCAGCTTGTTACACGAGAGTTGTATTTTATCTTGTTTTATAAGTTAATAATTTTGTATTAAATTTTTATCTGCATTGTTTTCCTTGTGATTTTCTTTAAGATTTGACTTGACCGCATGTATTTTAAGACGTATCTGTATTTTGTATTTCAAATACTTTTTTGGGTAGTTTGTATTTCAAAATGTATTTGTATCTTGTGTTTCAAATACTTTCTTTCAGTAGTTTTTATCCCAAGGTGGCGGCGGGGCAAAGTCCTCGCCTGCTAACCCGAGGGACGTGGGTTCGAGTCCCGCCTGGGTAGAATATTATCTGCCCAGGACATGGGTGTTTGTCTCTCGTCCGTTGTTTCTGTTATTCACCCCACGTAAATTTTGAGTAAATTGTGCTGTATTCGGGATAGTGAAGATAAATACAATTCTTGGTGTATTTTGCCCAGCCCCGGCATTATCTTAGAAGAAAAATTTACGACACAAGTGGAACATTTCAAATAACCGAGCTGTATTTTAAGAGAGGCTATCTGCTGCGTTTTAATAAATCGCAGTAATAACAACAAAAATAACTATTCCATACAACAAATTACCATAGAAAAATGATTAATTAGGAAGATGCGATGCTCATAATTAGTTTGATAGTCTCCCCATTAATGGTATTCATAATCATAATGCTCACTTAGGCAAGCACCAACAATAAACTACAAATCCAACACTATATGTATGCTGCTGCTCACTGTGTTCAACTTTCAGCGCTTAACTGCGAAATTTCAAATAAACTTTCTTATTTAGAACAATTAACTCTTCATAAAATAACAACTCTTACCAGGAAAATACTTTTCAAACAAAACTCTATAATGGCGTGAATCAAATCCTCTGGATGCCTAAAACTCCTATCTATTCTACTCTTCACCAATAATATCCAGGGGATCCATTAATACCAACGGAAAATCTAAAGGCATCGAAAACATCGACCTGAACTAACAACATTGGTTACACCAATATTTCACATTATACCAGGCAGTCGAGAATCAATTTATGCAGTTCTCTCAATTGTTCAGTGCCCTTATTATCCAACGACGACCACTAATAACCGTTAAAAGAGCGAAATTTCACGTTCAACCTCTTATCTTGCTGATAAAATGTTTCATTCCAATTCCCACCAAACGGGATCCAGGGACGAGGGGAATAACGTTATTTTTTTTCATTCTCCTCTTCAGCGGCGCATCGACGCACCAAACACTTCAATTACTCCTCGCCGCGGTAAAATGCTTTTTAACTCGCGTAATTACCGTAAATCAAATCCAAAAATCTCCTCGCGATTTATTGCGGGCGCCATAAATTCCGACCGCCCAGACACCGGGTCTTCGATTCAAAAACCGAGCACAACCCTCTTAATTATTTGCCAACGTTTTAACCGAGGCTTTAACAGCGACGGGCAAACATTGGATAATTGGGGTTAGATCCCCTTCAACTGATTTATGTCCCGCTCCTATTCAAAAACAATCCCCTCTACCATTTATACAAAAGGAGAGATGGGGTAGAGGGGAGGATTTGTGTATACTAGTTTACGGCACTAGTTCCGAATTGAATTCGTACGAAGAATATTTCAATGGGGGGTTGCACGAAGAAAGATGGAGGATCATAACAGTTGGTAATATACATAAATGGGAGAGATCCTAGATGTTGACTCTCTAAATCCCGTTTCCCTTGGCCCAATTTGTAAACAATTCTCACAGTATACAAGTTTGACAAATCAGATGTAAACGCGAGAAATTGAGGAATTGCATTAAACCAGTATTTTATCCAAAATTGTATGCATGCACTATTCTAAAACTCATACATTTCACATATTCCTGAAAACAGACTGAGAGTTTCTCGGTCAGCACAAAAACACACTCTGGGAGGAGAAATTTTCACCCAGACAGGATGCGAACACACGACCCTGGGGTTGGCAGGAAAGAACAATACCCCTTCGCCACCGACGATGACGATACGTTAAAGCTTGGACGAAATGAATAAAACATAGTCAAATTTCTCGATCCAAAACAATTAAACCAGCCAATTACAGAATAAGTGCTCTTAGCAGTGTTGCGATCACGGGCATTGGCGTTGCGAGAATTGGTCAATCTAATAACTCAAAATTTGGAGCCAAAGAAACAGTTATTTTACTTGATGAGGACTAAATAAAAATTAATTCACGCAATAGAAAAAAACGCAAATGGCCAAAACAGCCAAGATTGGATCTATTGATGCCTTTGCTTCGGTATCTTCGCATCTTTCCATCATAGTATACCTACCTGCGCAGCCTATTTTCACTTCTGTAATTGCCACTACAGCGGCCTCTTCTCAATCAGAAGCTTAATTTTAAATCGAATATTACATCGTCCTAAATGATCTTCACCTCTTTTTATAAAGGTATTCCACTGAGATAATAATCAGGCCACTTCATTCAGAACTTGAAAGGAATGAGATTGGGTGAAAATGATGAAAAAAAACTGCAAAAAACCTACAAAGAAGAAAAATCTCATTGGACACATAATACTGCACGAAAATCCGACTAAAAATAGAACAGTGATTTGAGAAATTAAACGAAAGAAAGATCGAAGAGGACCAAGGATGGAGTGCATCAAGGCCTGGTTTGATGACATGTAGTTAACGTTACCTTATCCATAGAAATTTCAATAATTCGGCGTTTGGATTAGAGTATTATATCACGCTGTTAATTTGTTGACGTGAGCGTTAATAATGGGAGAACGCAATAACGCTGATTTCTATAAAAAGAAAATATTTACGCTGAGATAGTACAATTGGGCCTAACTCAATTATTAGGGACCGGGAAATGGAGAGCCGACGTAGGATCGGAACAGATTTAACCACAAAAATTAATAAAATACAAAGAAAATCTGCACGCTTCCTTAAAAACTGCTAATAGCGAATATATGGTATTTCACAGCTTTCAGAGGGATTAAGGGGTGATCCCCTGGAGACTCGGAGGGTACACGTGAGGCTTAGCTTGCTTGAGAAATTCCGAACTGGTGTGTTTCAGAGCGTCACAGAGAATATTTTTATGACGCCTCACTGCATCTTTAGGTCTGATAGAAGCGATAAAATAAGAGAAATACACTGTTAAAAGCTTCCAAAGCCAAAAGTTTCTAGCTGATTGGAGAGTGAAGCGGATGACCACAGCGAACCAATCTCCGAATTAATGACTGCTGATGAATATCCTATATAATAATATGTAACTATTGATTGACCGTTCTCCCTTACAATCCGAATCGTACCACTTAAAAAACGTAACGGTAGACTTTTAAATAAATTAAACCTGTAGGAGAGAGTAAAGAAGTGGAAATGGAAAACCATACATTCACCGAGGTTCATGAAAAAATTATATTTCGTGTTCCGATATCAGTCGTCCTCCAATCGGGAGGACATCGAAAGTGAATCTAAATGGCATTTGGCTCGGGGCCAGCTCGAGGGAACTCTCCTTCGGATGCATCGACAAAAGGGTGAAGAGCGGAAGAGGTTCCTGTGGGGGTGGGAAGGTCATTAATAACTTGAGGAGGAGGGTTGAAGGATGGGAATTGGGAAAAACACGGTGGGGGTGAGTTTTCGGGGGGGTTGTCCGGAGGGGAGGAGGGTTTGAGAGCGGAGATTGTGGGGTAGAGAGAGGGTGCAGAAAAGAGTGCGTAACGGGGATGAAAGGAGGGGGTGCGGAGGAACAGCCGCGGGGTCGAGAACACGGGACGGGAGAGAGAGAGGGATGAGAAACCAAGGGTAGAAGTGTGCGGGAGAAGTTGACGGGAGGAGAGACACGCTGGGGCGGGATGATTAAGCGGTCGGCCATCTTGAATGACAAATGAATGCAGAGAAAGAGAGAGGGGGGGGAAACTACTAGTACATCTAAGGCTAATGAATCGAACACGCTAAGGGTACAAAACGACTCGGCCGAGTTAAATGGGTAGCCCAGAAGGCTGAAGGAGGTAGAGCCCCTTTTCACAAAGGTTTTTGTACGGATTCATAACTCGAAAATGAAAATGACTGCTCCCATGTCAGGCGGAGGATGACTGATTTGGGAGGCACGGAAGACAAAAATAAAAATAGAAGCTGGAGTAGATTTTTGTTCAAGGATGACGCCTTTTGCTTCTGCTTACAGCAAATAATCGTTTGATTTCCAACAAAGAAGCGTCCTGTGGTAAGAAATCGATACGTTTTCGATCGCTTCAATCGCGGCTACAATCCTTTAAAGGCGGGTTTACACATGAAAGTCACTTCCATGAAAGTATCCTTGGAAGTCGCTTGCAATCGACACTTCCATGTGTAAGCACGGACTTCCATGGCAGTAGTGGTCGATAGCGGTGGTAATCGACCACGGTTTCTACTTGCCAGAATAATAGACTGGTTTCCATTTTCCCAGCAAGTAGCATATCGATCCTGCGATAAAGCTAAGGTAAGCTTTAAGACTTATTTCTTTTAGATAATATTTATTATTGTCACAACTGACACACCTGATTCGACGTAATAATGCATAGGTAATTATTGTAATTCATACAAATTAGTTTAACCCACAATTGCCTAAGGGACTCGAAAAGCGATATACGAACGCCATTATTGCCAAATATGAGCAATTTTCGCAATGACCATATTCATTGTTTACTTCCGTCATCCATTTGTTTGGAAAAAGCCGGAAGTTGTGCGTAAGCAGAACGATGCTCTGCAAGTGACGATACGATTCGAGATATCGCTACACTCGCCACTTTCATAGAAGTCAAGCCATGTGTAAACCCGCCTTAACCCTAACCGCCCATAGAACTTTCAACAGATCAAAGTTTGAATTAGAGCCCGGGTGGATAATTTTCATCATTCAGAATTTCGCACGTCACAATTTGTGTCTGAGGCAAAATAAGGAACTAAGGGTTACGAATGAGAAGATTATGAAAGAACATGATTTAAATGCTCCAGTAATGGACATATGCGAAAGTAGTGTGCTTCGTCGGTTTGAACATGTTCTCAGAATGGATGAGTATTAATAAAATTAATAAAGTACAAAGGAAAGCAGCGCACTTCGTTGAAAACTGAAGCGTACATATGGTGTCTCACAACTTTTAGAGGGATTTAGGTGGGGGCCCCTAGAGACTCGGAGGCTACACGCTAGGGTTAGGTTGCTTGAGAAATTCGGAACTGATGTTTTTCAGAACGACACAGAGAATATTATCATGACGCCCCACTACATCTCTAGGTCTGATAGAAGCGATATAATACGAGAGATACACTACCGAACAGATAGGTACAAAAACTCGTTCTTTCTGCACACAATAATCGATCACAATAAAAACTGAGCTCCACTAAATACCCTCCTATAATACATGCCACCATTTAACCTCCTAAAAACTTTCATCTTTACACGGCTGGTGACCTAACACCTCCAGCTACACGCTCATGCGGCGGCTCGCAGGGTAGTATGTAGATGTAGATGAATCTGAGAGTGAATTACATTTCGAAAAGAGAGTGCTTGGAGAGAGAGAGGAAGGGCTAGATCGCGGGTGTAGATGGGTTAATGGGGTGGGAGGCAATTGAAGAGGAGGACTATTATAAGAGTTAAAAAAAAGGAGAGCGTAAATTAAGTAATGCATCAGTCTAAGAAAAATCCAAAGAAGCATAGAGGGATATAACACTATGGAAGAAATTATTAAGAGAGTCAGTTTCCTAGGCGCTTCAGAAATAAAATAGTTTCTATCATTGCATGAGCAAATGATGGCACTACTAAGTCACTCGAACGGATACATATACACCAAGGGATGAGGTTCGCAATGAACAAAAATCATTTGACTTGACCGGAATTCGAACGGGGATCTCCAAATTGGCGGTCAGTTGTGTTAGCCGGTTACCCCACCAAGCCACCGCGACATCAGCTTAATAAGTACGCTTATCGTTCCTCAAGCCACAGTGTGGACTTGAGACGCGAACACCTAGTTGGCGAAAAATCCCGTCGAAATCCGCCTTAAAGGAAGATGGCTTGAAAGGTGTAACAGGCCGATACAGGTGTGTCACCTGACGGCGATTGTAGATACTGGTTCGAATCCCAATCAAGTCAAATGATTTTTTTTAATTGCGAATTTTATCCTTTGATGAAGAAAAAGTTATTTGACCGCGCCTACTGCGAGAGATACGACGAGATGGGTATATACGTGTACCATATACGTTACCACTGTTGGTAACTCCACTTACGTCTCTATTCCAGCTTCACCCGCACTATTCGCCAAGAATATTCAAATGCGAATATGAAAATTTCTAACGATAAGAGTAATTTTAAATTGAGGCTGGGATCCTGAAGACGATGGCAGACTACACCTTCATAACGTCGCGTCGGTGCCTCTCACCAACGTCACCCGGTTGGAAACCCTAGAATTCCATAGGTATTCTAACTTTAACCTCACTGACAGAGGCAAAGACCACGTGACTAAAAATACTAAGCAACAACGCGGCCCAGTTGCGTCGTTCCTTTTGAAATATCAACGAATTTCAAGTTGGAAGAGTGCGAGGGGTAGTTTAATTATTTCAACTCGTAATCGAAGCATCTGGGTTCTAATCCCAGTAAAGCTGCTGTTTGTTTTTAACATCTGTAATTATTCAAAACAATCAAAGGTATTGAATGCGTCCATCAATAACCACAGTTCGATGGAAACGCTCAAAGAAATACTGGAGTGGGAAATGTCATCGGAGAAGAAATGCGGAAGGGCAGGAAAAATCATGAAAAACCACGGAATAAGTAAAAATGCACATTTAAAATCCTATGATTAATTGATATCTGGAGACCAATCAATGAACGTTTTGTAATGTTTCATTCAATCCGATTGGCACGCTAGGAAAATAAAGTTTAACTTCGTCGCGAAATTGAGTCCAAGTCTCTTTGCATAAATTGTCTTGTAACGCGTTTGAAAGTCATAAATAAAACACTCTTTCAAGACAAACTCAAAGACAAAGTCAAACAATCTTCAAAATCAATTAATGATTCCCAAGAATCTTATGAATTGGCCAGGAAATATTTTTTGGACCGAATTCTCTTAAATAATGAAATTTCCCGGGAATCATACCCATCCCAATAAATTTCAAGCATCTAAAATCATTTACATATGATGTCTCATCAGAACCATCAGCACCTTTTTTGACATATATGCTTCATACGTTAAGATAATATTTTCTCGTTTAAGGGTGTACAAGGTAAGAAATCACAATAAAAGTTTTCAAATCATGAGCTAGTTTTGTTTCTTTGCTCGCAAGCAGGTACATCTTCCGCCACTACTCAATATAAACAACGCACAACAACTCATTGCATTACGGCCTGTGTACAAACACAAGGACTGCAGAGACAGTTCAATGATACATTAAAAGCATCCATCGTGACCATCCCTCCCTTCTCGACCCGTTCCATCTTTTCCTTACCCTCACAAAATATTATAATGGACGCACACAATGAGACCCACCCCTTTGGCCCCCCGCGAACGTAATGGAAAGGAAGCCGGAATCACTATAACCCAATTTCCCCATTCGTTCCCGATTCATATATATTTTTTCCATACCCCACAAAACCCTTTTTTTGTGCCTGTGCGACCTTTCGATCCGCGGGGGGTTTAGGGCGCCGACTATAAAAAATATCATAATAAAACCCTAGGACGTAGAGGTTTGGGGAGGGAGGGAAGGAGGCTTTTTACGCCCCTTTTCTTCCATTGGACCGTTCGACGTATCACTCACGTCAGCCAACCCCTTTTTCAAGGGGCTGAAGAACTTTAAGGGGTGGGGCGCACACAACAAAAAGTGGACCAGAAATGGAAAGGATGGATCTCGGCTGACACCGAAGAGGCTATGAATACCGAAAAACCTTTCCCTTGTTCGGAAAGAGTGGAGAGAGGGTACACGCTGGTGGACCCGATGCGTTTTCAAATACCTCCTCTCCATTTTTCTCCCCCTGCGGGAAGATGGCATCGAGAGGGTGGAACGCATTGGGGGAGGAACGGAACAGTAAGAGGGCGAGGATGTCCAAAAAGGAGCACTCGGTGCATCCTGGTAGGCGAATTAAGCATTCATCCTCATTCAGACTATACTTGCCCCATCATCGGTAGGTTTTAAACACTTTGAGTACTATGGACGCAATAGTACGTCCACCTATATATGTATTCTGAGGACAATGGACGTACTAGGACGTCCATGGAATGTCATTATTGAACGCCAGCTGAACGTAATGGTATGGCTGCAGTCTTTCTTGTAGATATACATATGACTACAAAGTGCCATAATAACTTTAGGAGTAAATATAGGTTCATTAACCTAGATTTATAAGAGTCTTCTTTCACAATCCAGGTAGGTGTGTAAATTCCTTAGTTTTTCTGAGAGGATCTTCAATTTATAGCCCAGCACGCGGAGTGTTAAGAAAACATAAAAAGGTAAACGATCAATCCCTCTTTTAAAGCAAGGGGTATCATTTTAATAATAACCGACGAGAGCTCAATACTTTGTAACGGCTTAAAATTTGAAAAATAATTCGTGATCCTGAAGTTCGTCTCCTCAATGAGCGCACGTTACCCGCCAATGCCCCCATTCCCTTGGCTGTAGTAAAACTGACATCACCCCCTGACTCGTACTTAACACCACCTCATTTCCTCTCTTCCTTCCGCCTTCAAACTACTATTCAGGATTAATGGGTAGTGATATCGTAATAAAAGAACTCAATCATGATGTAAAAGCATTTAAAACCAGGATCCTGTATTTTTACCCCAATGTTTTGTCAAAGTTTTCATACGCAAATAAATGCATTTCATCTCAGTTTCAAGAAAAATCAGCGCCATATTAAAAAACCAGGAGCTCAAATGCCAGGCACATCGATTGTTTTTTTTTTACATTTTTATATCATGCTAAAAATAAAACATGAAGGACGTCTAATTGAAAGTTGACAATGCAACCAGAAAGATCAGATAAAAGTGAAAATGTAAACATTACTTATTACGGGGAGTATCGCAAAGGCGCGAAAAACTTCAGGAGCCTTTTTCAACTTTAACAAGCTCCACTACCATTCCCTAAGGATGATTCCGTTCTCACGCTTCTACGAGATGACAGTAAGTATTTAAGATCAGGAGTAGTTTTAAGAGCGGCGTCGATTCAACTAGAGAAATATGCAGAGCAAAACGAAATACATTGATAGCGAATTTTAAAACACAACACTGAAACGATCACCTAAGATGAAATATTCGACATGGTTATGGTGAAATGCTATCCATATTCCCATTATTTTTTAAATATTTAATGGACAAAATGAAAACATCCGCTCCATAAAAAAGATTCTTGGATTGATTCAAAAAAGGAAGTAAATGAATACCTAGGAGTGATATACAACACCTTGAGTGCCATGGTTGTAATGGTACGTCCTCCTATATTTTCTGAGAAGGAAGATGGACGTATTATGACGTCCATGGAATATTATAATTGAACGGCGGACGTAATGGTACGGCTGCAGTCTTTCTGGTACACATAATTATGACCACGAAGTACCAAAATAAATTTCAATAGTAAAGAAAAGTTTATTAACCTAGATTTAAATGAGTCTTCTTTCACAATCCAGGTAAGTGTGTAAAATCCTCAGTTTTACTGAGAGAACCTTCACTTTAAAGCCTAGCACGTAAAGTATTAAATTGCCATTCAAAGAGAAGATTTCAAAGCCATCTGTATCATCCGTTCAACGTAAATCGACTAAGCTTCTTCCGTTTGCTCCCGGTTATTTATAATGGAATCATATATCTGTTTCAACGAGTGCAATAAAAGGCAGATTCATTGCCAGTCGGGCATCGTTGACAAAAACAGATAATTCCGACTAAAGAGGAAAACTTGGCAGCAATTCATGATGGATATCTCATAAAAAAGGGGAACACGATACATCACCCATGACGGGCTATTTAGACCTAATCCAGCTTTACTCATCCCGAGCGAACTCTTTTCATAGACTCAATGCAATATTTTTTCAAGAGCGGGTAAAACACATAAACGTGCTCCCGTAAGAACGTTGAGGAATATAATCAGAGGACAGAGAGTAGAGGAGAGCAGAGGTCGCGGTTGAGAGAGGGATTGGTATGGGTTTTTCGGGTAATTACCAACACCGCCGCCTGTGGTGAGTTGGCGCGGTAAGTGATTGATCGCCTTTTACCCCCTATTCCACCCGGTTCCCAGCCACTATCCCTTTAACCTCTCCTAAACCATAAATGGGGGAGAGAATTTGGAAAGGGTAGGATGCGATTTTAAAGCTTTTGTGAAGACCCTTACCCCCTCGCGCCCCTTCTGATCTTTCACGCCAGGTGAACAATTCGGATTAATGGAAGATTCTTCGACGAGAGCTGATAGTGCCCACTCAGATGGAAAAATCTAAACTTATATACAACCCTCGGGCGTGGGGCAAAAGTTGTAAGGATATCAGCAATGTAAAGGGGAGAGATTACGGTACAGAGAAGGACGAAAGAGTAATCTGCGCGCAACGCGTGTGAGTATCACGCTCTGATTTTTTTTATAGTCCGTTATAGAGCGTGGTAAGAGGGGGTTCGTTTACCTATCGGTTCGGCAGTGTACCTTTTTTATTTAGTCCCTCCTATCAGTTATATGGATATATTGCTAGGACAAATAAATATCATCTGTGTCACCATGAAATTGGAATCATCTTTCAAGTAATCTGAGGCTATCGTGCAGCCTCCAAACCTCAAGCGGCTTCCAACCGAGTTATTAAATCAACAACTTTGCACTGGCCTTTGTATTTTGTCATTCTTTTGTATTTGTTCAACTCCTGAGTTAAACCCTACTGTGTTTGGTCCCTAATGCTCGCAGGGCATTCGAGATGTGGCCTAACAAGTGCGAAATAGCATATCTCTTAACCCAGATGTCCGTAGAAAAGGCGTGACTCTGGGGGTGTGCTGATGCCGGCGGTTGAAAAGAAACAAATATTCAAAAGGAATCCCGTGAAAAAAGTTGAATATTGAGGTGTATAACAGTGGAGCAGCATCTCTATCTGTTCTTACAGTAGTCGCAAAACATGCGTGGGAAGAATTCAATCTACTGTCCATCTATTTGGTAGCATACTCTCTTAAATAGGCACTTGTGACCGCCCCACAGGTATCAACATATCCCTCTTGTCAATCTGAAACCCCCGTCATCTTTACCGTCTCGTATCCAAAGAGAAGCACTTAAACTTAGAGTCCTTATACAGCAACTCTCTCCCTACACTCACCATTTGCTCGTCGAAGTTTCAAACAATTCGCACGGTTTTTCTTTTTCGCTTGCGATAAATGAAAAAAATTGCAAAATTTAATCTCATTGGGTGAGATGTGTCCAAAATGCACTCCTATCTCAAATGCACTCCTATCCAAGATGTCTAAAATAAAGTAGACATAGTCAAACACATCAATTTAATAATAAAATCCTTGAAAATAAAAATGGAAAAGAACTTAAATGGAAGTCTTACAGAACGATAACAGTAACGATAGAAATATCGATAGCCAGACGTGGGTACTCTTAAAGAGAGAAGGAAAGAAAATCACGTAAGCTCAAATAATTAACATTAGAAATAGGCTGCACATCGCAAGATATGATTAGGAATGGCATCATAAGACAAAACTAATATATTTTTAATTGAGATGAAAAAATAACAGACTATGAGTCCAAATGGTGTAGCTACTTATGAAGAATGCAGCATCACCATCTCTTCAGAATCTTCGAAGAATAAAAGCCTGATGGGAATCGTAATGCTGGTAGAACAAGGCCAAGATAGTTTCGGGAACAGGTTACGCAAGCAAATCAAAGGCTGACTTTACAGGTCACATCATCAATTTTTAAGCCTTAAATGCTTAGAATGTGCCCGAAATGATGTCCAACTAATGTAAGAGTGACGTAGTGGGGCTCGTTCAGTTATTTGTGCCAGGACTAGCTAGCTTTTCGCGAAGAAAGACCCATTGAGAGCGAGAGCACGCGCAAACAGTTCTAATATTATCATTTTCACGAAAGGATCCACCGGATGCTGTGAGGGGGTGTGGAGGCCCCCGTGTCAAGAGTCGGACTCAAAAATTAACGAGTTTTTTCCCCTCCGGCGCTTTAATCACCGCCCGCGGAAGGCATCACGGGATCGCCGAAACAAGAGAGCGGACGGTGACTGTCAAAAAAATATGAAAAAAACGAAAATTGATCTCATCAACTCAGACTCCACACGGGGATGAGTTAGACTCATGAAAAGGTTAAATCATTAACTCTTAATTTCCCGGCCAGCATGTGAATTTTCACTAAATTGCAGCCAACATTAACCGTAATTGGTCCCATCAATAACGTTTATGCAACGTTGACAGTTCACTTTATCCATGATTGAGTGGAAAATACATGGGCGCACTCATTTCATTGTATACGAAGCGCATTGTGGGTTGAGCGACCGTAGTTTGGAGTACCTGTTTCGACCACTGAAGTAGATTGCTCCATCAGCCTGTGGCCTGACTACCGAAATAACAACCATGTTGGTTATTCCTGTCAATTTCCTACTATCCTTGGGATAGCACGACGACATGTACTAATTAGCCTAAGTAAAGCAAGAATACTCACCATATGCTCGAAATTTGGGCAAGTAACTCAAGAAACATACATTGGATACTTATATCTAAGGATTTCACTCGATTTTACCTTATACTTTTCCGATAATGCGGATTATTATTAATTTAAATAAAAAATTATATATACGAGTAGAATACATATGTAAGATGCAAATGCTTGCTGATTTCTAATTATTTATTGATAGAAAACATCGAAAAATTGCAAAATTAGTGCGTCCGCCCATATGTGCAAAAAAAATCGGGGTTGACGAAGATGGCGGTCAAGCCACGCCCACGTTACAGCTTTTAGCATTGGCAAAGATGGCAAGCGACCTCTCCATCTATCTCAATAGGGTCGACCAAGATGGCACATGTATATACTTTAGGTATGGTCTTAACATCAACTAACTCCTATCGGAATGTTAGCCAACACGAAATATGCGACTTCAGTGTACTCTTGGTTCTCCGAGAGAGTTGTGATCGTACTAATGAGTTGATGGGGCGTGAAGGTAGCTCAACATGAGAGGAGAATAAATAAATTGAAATCCTAACAAACTTTGACAGAGCTATACTATGCTAGATTTTTTAAAATGGCGTCTTCTGTAAACTTGAAAGCAAAAATACAATTTACCCAATAGCTAAAGGCATCTTAATGCGACAACGTGTGGTTAGGATTACTTACAAAACCATTTATTAAAAATCCTCCGTCCAACCTTATTGGGTAAGTCAAGCGCGGTGTAACATTACAGGATACTTACCTGAAAGAGAAAAAGAAAGGCGTAAATACACATTCTACACTATCTCAAATGATCTTTGCAATATATAAATAAATCGATAAATACAATACATAAAAGAGTAGTCTTAAATACGCGAGGTAATGTAGGCTGAGACTACCTCGGATGATGAAAAAAATCGGATAACACGAAAAACATAAAATATCACGAAAATGAGACATTTCCGTGTTCTGCTGAATTTTAGTCCGTGAACTAGCTAGGATATCATTACACCGTGAATCCTTTGCAAGTTAAAGATATCGGGTGTTCGTCTGTAAGAGCTGAACTGGCATGATGCAAGCAAACTACCTGTCTCTCGGATAATATGGAACACCGGTAAATCAGGATTCGATTAATTAAGTCTGTTCTGGTTCTATTTTCTCATTATTAATTTCTCCTGAGCTTCTCCTTCTTCCTGTATTCCCTCATACCGTCCTAGAGTCCTATTTTTTCTCCCTTTACGTAACCGTAACCCTTCATTACCGACCATTGCTGGTAGGTTTTCACTAATGTGTAATTAGTCATCATCTTATTGAATTTAGTACGAATGATTATAGTGTATGTTAGTAAATACAAGATTCACCTCCTACAACACACCTTTGAGGAGGCTTTCGGGGCAGTGTGTTACTGTAAATGTAGAACAATACATCCCCTATCACCCAATTAAAACGGTTACTCCAATTGACGTCAATTTTTAATAATTATTAGATTCTTGAATATTAGGTCATTAATATATTAAACTCACAGCAAACGTTTCTCCAAATATATTGGTATCTTCAGAGCTTTGCAACACAAAGCAAAGAGACGTACAGCCAGGCAATTATATAATATTAGTGCTATCATTGAAGATGGCAATATATTTGGCGAAACTTTGGCTGTGAGTTAAATATATACATGGCAAAATATTCAAGAATCTCATTATTATCTATATTTTATCGGTCGAGAAATTTATAATAGGTCAATTTTAAAGTTCTGCTCAATGTTAAAGTAAAACCAATCAGGAAAAATAACCACGCCAGCAGCAGCATCAGGAATAAAAAAAGAGACGGTACGAGGCCTCCAGACTGAATCGACAGATCGTGGGTGGCAACGAGCGGACCTCCTCTGGCGTCTTGATGTCCCGGACGAGGGTAATTGCTCAAGTGACTCTCGGAGCGTAGTTCCAATTTTCACGCCAGCAATTTGTCCCGTCCACTGCGGCGGAGGTGTGGCAAAAAGGCCATTGAGGATACCGCGCACAGGAATTCCGTCCACCGAGCCATTTAGACGATTGTTACGCTTCCCGCTGCGTGGCAATGATGAAAAAAATAACAACCAATCCGATCGCAATGAAGGATAGGGGGATGAAACGTGAGAGCTGGGGAGAGTCGAAGAATGTCGATCAATCTTTCCCCTTTCGAGCATGTCCAGTTTCCAGTCCACTCTAGAGAGAGCGCGAATACTATTTTTGTGACGTCATACACGGTACGAATGGATGCGTTTACACGTTTGCTGACCGGCAACCTTGTGGGATCACATATCCGAAAAAGAACTATCAAGCTTTAGGAATTAGGGCGCTGTTAAAATCTTAACCTTTCCACTGCGTAAAATGATAACGGATTTCACATCTAATCTGCATCAAACCTCTGTGGCTTCACAAGTTTTTGGGAAATAGAATAAAAATCGGGAGTTTTTCAGCGCAAAAATTAAATTATCATTTTTCCCATTTCTGACTGATAGAATAATTTGCCTTTAAATACCCACTTGGGGATAAACTCGATCTCCGCAGTGGAGGGAAATTAGTTTTAACCTAGTCTACTAAACACCAAGTGTTGAAATTTGTCTTGGAAAATAATAATTTGACTTGACCGGGAATTGAACCCGGATCTGCCAATCGCCGGTCAGGTGTGTTAGCCAGTCACACACCCAAACCATCTTCCTTCAAGGTGAATTGAATTTTATCAAGGCAACTTTCAACCGTTGGTGTACATCCACCCTTGCGAGTGACTTCGTACCACATCATTTGTACATGCAATGATTGGAAATTAGTCTGCAAAAGCCGAACTCTGTAGTCCTTCGGATATTTCCGAAAGAGGCAGCAAAATGTTTATAATTCCGCTTTGAGGTCCTGAACTTTATTGCTAAAGAAAAGGGAAGAAGGGAAGTATGCAGTTCCACTAGCAAGTAATAATGATACGTGACTGGATTACGCATTATTCTCCATCCATACGTCATATTTTCCATGCCTCTAAAGAAAACAGGGTTGGGAGTCAAATTTGTAAGAAACAGACAAAATGGAACAATTTTCCGGGCTATATGACACGAACGAAAAAAAAGTGTGCTTCGTCGTTATACTCATGTAGAGAGAATAGATAGGAATCGAACAGTGAAACAGATATAAGACAGTTAAGTGAATGGTGAGAAAGGAAGGGGAAGAGCGAGAAAATCATGGCTGAAGAGGTGGAAGAAAATCAGAAAATCAGAAAATGGAAGAAAATCAGAAGTTTTAAGAACAGGAGAGAGCGTATGAAGCAAAAGATGTAGGCAAGAATATGGCATTATGCGAGAAATTATTAAAAGGGGACCAGTTTTATAGGCCGAATCTCACATTTTGCTTTCAACATGCCTTATTTCCGGATAGGTATACTTGTTAAGTAAGTATACCCTGAGAAAAGAAATTATGCCTGCGTTCCATGGTTTGAGGCTCAACTATGTGGAAGTTGATTTTCACAAATGTAAAAATAGCTTGTTTTCTTTCAATGGCTTATTTTCTTGGTACAACATGTTTCGACACAACGGTGCCTGATGGCCTGATGGTGCCTGAGGGTATCTGATGATGATACCGTTGTGTGGAAACATGTTGTACTAAGAAAATAAATAAGTGGAAAAAACTAAGTCATTTTTTCATTTGAGGATACCTACGTTCTTTGATTTTGCCCACCTCTAAAGGAACTTGCCTGATGGTTATGTGGGTATTGGCTGCCTTTCCGTTTCTGGCGTCACACGCATGGGAGTAGCGGCGGAGACTAATTTCTACGCAGAGTGTCTCTCTAGCCTGTCCCCGGCCCCGAAGGTCCCTCCCCACCGCTTCCCTCGCAATTCACCATGCGACCAAGGATAATCGGATTCTGCGATGCATCGATCAGACGCACGTCACGGTTGCAGGGGAGCATTTTTTTGCGTCACCTTCCTCCTTGTCTGGCCTTCCGCATGCCTCCAACCCCGTCGAGAGGTCGGCGACGGCGAAAACAACTGACGTTCCGGGGCCGTGAAAATGCCAGCGGAAAGAATTCGCTTCGTCTGTCAATGAAAAGGGGTGGATTAGCGGCTGGTTTCATCGGGCCCAACCACGATTTCACGCCTATTCCATCCGATCTCGCCCGAGAAACTTGACACCGACAAAGCGGTGAGCTTCCACTGGCTCCAAAAGGCACCGACACGCAGATAGGATGGCGATGCACAAACGATCCCATGTATTCGAAGAAGACCTTGAGAATCTAAGCCATCAGTGAAAATCTCGGCGGTGCCCTTTTTTTAAATCGTTTCCGAAATAACTCAGCTATATTTTGGATACGGTACGTTTCAATAAATTACAACACTTAACAATAACGAGAATCATCTAGAGATCATGGTAGCAAGAAATCAAAGGAAGATGACTTCAGCAGTTTAAAAAAAAGGCTAACTAAATTGATAAAGCCGGGTATGAAATTGAGAATACATAGATAAGACTCAGAGAAATGTTGACTTTTAAATGGAAACGCGTTACATAATAAGAAAGAAAATTGACTTAAACAATCAATTTTTGAATTTGGTAATTCCTGAAATTTGCTCGCACTTCTGCAAAGAGAATATTGAGACACATCGGTAATTTAACTGAAGAGGCTAAATTTTACACCAATCTAAAGATTCTTAACAGGAAATCCAAAGAAGGCGTATTCGATAACCGATTTCTCGGGAAATTATTTGTAGCACGTAATAGTAAGCCCCATCTTTTCGTGCTCACCTCTGTGGAACCTCTCGGTTTTGAAAAAGAATAAAAGGCTGCAGGCATTTGAGATGTGAGCGTGGAGAAGGATGGAGAAGGTGAGATGGACGGAGAGGAAGAATAATGAGGAAGTGCTTAAGAAGGTGGGTGAGGTAAGGGAACTTTTTAATAAAATTCGAGATATGCCGAGTAGGTGGATGGAGAATGTGGAGGAGGGACGATGGGTTGCTGAAGTAAGTGATAGAGGGAAGGATGTTGGGCAAACGGGGAAGAGGAAGAAAGAGAATAGGTTTCAGGGACAGGATGAAGAAGGGTAAATCGTATGCTGAGATGGAAAAAGTTAGAATAATGAGAGTCATCTAGAGATTATGCGAGCCAGTAACCAAAGAAATAATTAATTAAAGCATGAAATTGAGAAAAAATAGATAAGACTCAGGGAAACATGGACTTAATGGATGCGCGTTACGCTATATGAAAGAAAATCGACTAAAACAATCAACTTATGAATAGGGTAATTCCTGAAATTTGGAAGCATGTCTGCAAGGAGGATATTGAGAGGCAATCGATAATTTGACTGAAGAGGCCAAATTGTACACTAATCTCGAGATTCTTAAAATGAAATCGAAGAAGAAAGCGAATCCGAAACTCCGAATATCAAGAAATTATGTGTACAGGTAATGGTTAGCTCCGTCTTTTCGAGCTCATCTTTGAGGAGTCTCTTGGTTTTGGAAAATTTAAAACATTTGCTAAATTCCATACACATTATATGTACAAATCAAAATTGCACCTGAAGAAGCCGTTTGAATGAATAATCTGGCATAAAGACTCACAGATATTTTGGAGGAATCAAGTATTTTTTTATTCTTATAAATTTAGCACCCTAAGCCAAGAACAATACAGCGGAAGAATAATTCTAAGGCCTCATTACCTCCGATGCAATCATTTTGCATTTTGAGAGAAAAGATAGCCGTTCACGACGCCGGCACTCAAGCAAGCTTTTCCAATTTGGGGCAAAATAGTTTTTTCTGATTTGTCGGAGGGTTGACGATAGAAAAAAAACCTCGTCTGAGCGGAGGAGAATCGAGCTCGTTATAACCTGAGTTAGCGTTCGAAATGCACTAGGAGGACTACGAGAGGAGGGATAGAAGACGGCTGGAGGGCATATGCACAATGAGACTTCGTTAAGAGGAAGAGGGACTGGACGCGGATGGATGAGCTTTCGGGGATCAACGAAGAATAATGGGCGGGTTAGGGATAAGGATGAGAGGGAAAGCCTTGGCGGCGACAGGGGACCCTGTGAGCCGACAACTCCCAGCCCCCCTCCGGAAGAGGAGGAAATTTGGGTGTCCCTGAAGGTGCGAGGGCCCTCAGAGAGGCCCGCAGCCCGGCCCTCCCTTCTTCCGGCCTGCCTGAGACAGCCGGTGTTGTTGCAAGCTAACGCGCGGGAGCTGCAGGGGGGTAAGAGGGGGCTGCCCCACTATCATTCCCCGGCAGCTGCCGCGTGCAGGGCCGGCGAGTTTGCCTGCGGCAGCTCCGTGGGGCACATACACCCTGAGAGGGCCATACTACTTCCACTCTTCTCTACCGGCTCTGGTTATCCTCTAACTCCCAAGTAGGCTTGTTCCGTCATTTCATTCGTAGTATGCGTGGGTTAGTAGATGTCTCTCCCGAGCAGATGACAGAGAACAGTCATTTTTTTCGCCTCTACCACTCAGAAACCTCAACTCGCGTGAGGAAGCCGGCTAAAGTGCACTCACAGAGTGTTTCAAAGACGGGTAGCTACTGAGCATGGTTCTTAACGATCTTTTAAAAAGTAATCTACCGTTTAAGGTAGGTTTTGTTGAATGTCAGAGAATCTCTCCTCCCGGTTTTCTACACATTCAGGGGCCTATCTCGCTCTAGTATATTCTATTTCGCCACAGCATGCGATCTACTCTTCTTCATCCCGTCCATGAAACCTATTCTCTTTCTTCCTCTTCCCCACTTGCCCACCATCCTTCCCTCTATCACATTCTTAAGCAATTCATCGCCCCTCATTACAACCTCCAGCCACTTACTCTGCCGATCTCGAATTTCATTCAGAAGTTTGCCATTGTATGAAAGGTGAACATCACAAGATGATGAGAATAATGAAATCAATGCATATACACAATGCCGTTTCCTTTCGGAGTAGGCACCGTCAAAATATGTTTAATTTCGCAGTTGAGCCTAGAAAACTAGCGTTGTCTTAATGAAAGGGTGGTCACTCGTTCGCTGAAAAAAAATTCACGGTCATTCACTGGTGTTAAATATAGAAAATCACCATTTCACGATTAAGTTGCGGTTAAATGCGTTATTAAAACTATTTATAACCATTAAAGTCCACCATTGAATGTAAAAATGAGAAATATAGATGATATATGCCCCATGAAAGAATCACTGCTAAAATAAAAGAGAATATGACGATAGAATTGACAAAAATTTTAGCATTCGGCTAAGGATTTTCAACCTAAGAAAAACGAAAGGTGATTGAAGGAATTTTTCTTTCGTGGAGAGAGCAGTTTGCCATATTTTATCGTAACTCTCATCAAGCTAAACTATAAAACATTTCAGTTGAAATGAAAATAGTAGAAACGGTATATGTACTGTAATCGCTTCCGCTTCCGGGAGGCTCAAAAAATGATCGCCGCCGAGGAAACAAGAAGAAGAGTCGATAAGACCAGAATTATTGACGTTTAGAAACGAAGAAAGTATAGCATTAGCAATAACCTGCTTAGACTCGTACCCAGTGAGAAGTAAAACTCGCTTATGTGCCCCATAAAAATGTGATGGGGCGACCGAGACCCATGAATAGCCAAATCAAAGGTTAACGCACGAAATTCACGGCCAACTCGCTGTTTTCGAGGTTTCAAGGTTAACTGGCCACTCTAGATAAGTTTTACCGTTCTGCTTGATGCTAGTATGCCTCCTTTGTTCCCACCACGACTATAAACTGCTTCAATCTCGCTCTCTTGTGCCTAATATTCCTTTTTCAAAGTTTCTCTTCCATCGCGTACACCCAAGGCTATAATACGTGCAAAATGCCTGCCTGCATAACGAAAATTGAAGTGATTCATTGTGTAATTAACAAGAAAATCATAAAAATATTCAATAGGTGTTTGCACTCCATTGATCAGAGACGAAGAAGATTTGAGATGTACAGTGGCGGAAGAAATTAACGCAAAATTTTTCGCGCGCCAGAATGCGGCATTTTTGGGAACTTCTAGGAGCAGTACACACTCGAAAGACTGGCAACACTGAGGAAAACATCGTCTACCGCAAATATTTGAAATCCGCAATGGAACTCACATTTGCTGGAGCGTGAAACTTAGTCATCAATCGCCTCATTTTCGAACTTTCTTCTCATATTATTCGCACATTCAGTCGCGGTGTATCACTGTGTTTATTTCAGCATAGTTCTTACGTCAAATGATATCATTTATACAGAAAGACTGATCATAAAAAAATATTCACTATCCCTCCCAATTCGGTATATATGCTGAAATCTTCATCTTCTACCACCAAGGGATATTTATTGTGGTCGACTTTCCGAGGGTCTTTTTGAATGACGTGTACTGTGTCTTTTTCACCGAAATGATATAAATCGATATTTATCCGTACCAAATGTCGAATTAAAAAAGATTTAATTAAAATTAGTATAGTCTACGTGATGAAATTTTTCACGATTTTCCATTTGTAGATTGACGAAGTTCCTTAGACGGATATTTATTAAATTCAAAACGGATATTAATTAATGAATCGTTCTTGACCCAATATAAATCCGTTTTTAGTTCGTCAGAATGGGATTAAACTATGAAAACACACGTAAATATATATAACTCAAAAAATAAAAATAAATGTGCTCGCATCGATACCGAATAATCTAGGCATATTTTCCCGATATTTCTTTCATTTTATCACAGGAAGCTTGGTGACGAGCTGTCCTCTGTTAAGCTTTATCTAGTAACTGCAGGATATACGAATAAACATTCCGAAAAGTTTACCGAAATTAGGTGCAGTTATGGATAAACAACTCTATTACGTCTGACTGCATAATATCTTACACGCTTAGCTATAAATTCGCCGCACATTTAAAATTAACAGAAAAGCCTTTTAAAAGACTTCAGTTTGAAGTAAAATGTCATTAATGAAATAAATTAATAGGTAACTGTTAATGTTGTAGCTGTAAGATGTATTTGGCTAGCTAAAGAGTGGTCCGTGTTCGATTTTTAATGAACACAAATGAGTTTTTATATACATTTTCTCATATTGGCGATATGACTGAATGTAATGTGTAGCTGCAATGACTGACAGATAATATGATTTTTTTTAAATACAAAAGAGATAAAATTTGCCTAATAAAAATCAATTTACTTGACCAGAAATTGAATGAAAAACTCAACAATGTCTCGACCAGGGGTGGGGTCACGGTTTTTTTCTTTTTATGGTCGTTATCGTCATCAAAAGGCAAGCCGCATTGGTAGAGCAATGCTCAACGTCCTTGGAGCGCACTCCACTGCTATGTAGCACCCAATCTTTCTTGATGACGATCACGTTTTCGAAATCATGAGCGTACTCAAAAAATATTATCATGAAGAACCATGATAGTGATTCAGGTTTGCAACCCAGTAACAACTACTGAACTTTCTTATGTCAAGGTGAATTTAAGATGATATTCCGTATCCTTGCGGTGAATTTATTTGCGTCCGTATGCGTATACTGTGAACTAAGTTACTTTTGAAATGAGTGGTGGTATTGTATACGAACGTTTAAAATAACTATAAGGATAGGAAAAAGCATACTAATCTCCCGGGAATACAAACAGAAAGAAGTAGTTCTCGGATTACACCTCATCAGCCCAGACCATTCCAATCAAACGCCATAAGTTCCCCTCATGCATTGGTTTGGAGGCCAACTACCATAAGTCTGAGTTAAAGCAAAGAGCAATCTTGGAGGACTTTTGAGGATCCCTAGAGGTTCCCCTGTGTCGATACAAAGCTCCACCAATACTAATGCATTCAAAATTGGAATGTATGAAGGCCGTATTATATTGATTTGGGAAATAGTATGCCTTTAATAAGAGTTTACTTTCCCCTTGTGTTGCGGGCGATACCTTTTCTGCCATAGATAATGTTTCGGACGCCAGTCGTTTAACTCACAGGAAAGAAGTGGTATTTGACTTCTCTTACGCCCTTTACAATATTTGACGGGTGCTTCCGATTTTTTCGAAGCGCGACGAGCCTTTTCTTTCTGGTGCAGCGAGAATTTGAAACCTGTGCTTTATTCACAATAACAAACCACCCCGACCATCACCACCCGGAACTTGGCTAAGGTTTACTGATTACTGCTTCATGGAGACGAGCGTCGATAGACGAACAAGCAGAGCGGACAGCGCAAGCAGAGATATTGTTCAAAGTTTTAGCGGCCTCTCCCAAAATTCTTGGGGGAAAAAAGATCTTATTAGCCTTTAAGTATGCCTCATTTTTCTCCCAGGTGGAGGAATCGGATAGTAGGTTTGTAAAAGGCAAAAACATCCATCGAAAAATTACCCGAAGAGGTGTTGCGCCTTCGACTTTCACCCACTGAACTTTTATTTGGTGTTTAAAAGTAAAAAAACCTATTTCTCACTACTATCAAACGAAAATCATTAAATTTATGTCCGCTATAATAATAACAACTGTATATTCAAATGTTTATCAATATTCATTTTTCGTCCGCAACTAGGAATACTTGCGAGTTCACAAATGTCAAAATTTTAGGAGATGGTTCAAAACAAATCATGTAACATAGATGGAGCGGGCTGCACGGAGCGCAGCGTTTATTATGAGGATAATGCGAGAAACAAACGTTTTTCGACCCCCTCAAACGAAACAACCCAAAATTAAGATGCAATGAGGAAAATCGTGGAGGAAGAATGGGAAATGAAGCCAGTAAGAGGATACCAAAATGTGGACAACTCCATGTCACAAAGACTTGGTCAGGAAATCGAGAATGGAGGGGGATGGATTGATTATAAGGCTAATAAACATCCACATTCTTTATGTAAATACCAGCATATTTCTTGACGATCAATTGCTGTGATCATGTGCACACATAACTCAAATTTAGAGAATTACACATACATTTTACCCTTTTCCACTCGTTGCATTATAGTGTTCCTTTTCAACATCCGTTAAAATACATTACTACTAAGAGATGAAATTTATGACCCTGTAAAAAGTCTTTTAATATCTTCATGTGGCGGTACTCACAACTTTAACTTCCATTGAAGCAGTAATATTACGACACATTTGAAGAGAAATAGATTCTTTAGGGACGTAGCAATCGTATAATTTTTGATGGTGCACATTCCTAATTTGTACTCCATTGACTACTCTGCGGATTTATGAGGAGTATACAAATGACCATAGGGAAAATATGTAATTACTGCTTAGTCGCTACATGGAAAAAGATTATTTTTAGTATTTTATCACTTTCATAGGGGGAAATACGCGATGCATTTTTGTCGGAGTATTACTTACGCGTGGATATAAAAATGCTCCTCATAAAATTTAACTGCGTAATTTTAGCCAAACATTTTCCACTGCGAATATGTCAAAAGGTATATAAGTGATTCATTAATTTAACTTATCCTCTAAGTATTATCCTCCATCCTATAAGTTGAACTGTTGAACTACACGGCTAATATATTGTTCATAGCAAACCTAGAAAACAATGCTGGGAAAGCTTCAAAAACAGTTTTAAAGATATTTTGAAGAGAATTCCACACTTGTTTGGTCTCTCACTCAAATAAGTAATCGGTATTTACAAGTTCGGCAGTTAGAAACAAACTCTAATTCCTAATAAAAATAATTGCCCTCTTTACTAAATCATTTCAAAGTAATTTAAAGGTGAATGTAGCATCAGGTAAGATCACTAAATCGAGTAATTGACACAATCAGAGATCCGGTCTGTTCCCTCCTTCATGAATAGCTTTTCATTGAGTGGTAAATTGGGAAATGAGTGGATATGAGCACCATACGACAGGCAGGACGTAGAAATCAAGTGGGGTCGAGTACCCGAGAATGGGAAGTAAACTTCTCATTCGACGCCCAAGGAGACCGCTCTGATTCTTTTACAAAGCCCGAATATGCGTAAAATCACACACTCATGGTTGAGGTCAATATCCATTCCCTGGGCCTTCCGCGGATTCCTGCGAAGTTTCGGCTGCAATAAAGCCACATCACGTAGATTAATTATAAAGGCACTACAATAGGCCACGCCAGGATTTGAACCCCAGGCATTCTTAACCGCAGACGAACGCTCTCCCTCTAGGCTACTTCATCGATCAAGAGAAAACAGCGGCCAGTGGTTCTTACTATACAACGTAAAATGGGAACTCTAATGTTTCCTTAAAAACTGGACCAAATAAAATGCTCTGGATTTTAAAAAGTAGTTTTCAGAAAGTAAATACTATTACGTTTGGAGGAATCAAGAAATTTAAGTGTTTGGGATGACCTGAATGCACAAGGGCGAAAACTTACGTAGGGTTTTAAGGTATTGGAAATGCTTGTAAAGAAAAATTTTCTCCTCATGGAAACCATTCTATTCTACCAGATTTCCCATACTTTAACTTGAAATTCATAGTATATTACGCCAAAATGTTAATTGTAATGCATCATATTTCTCGGAAGTAGTTTGAGGCCTATTAAAACGATGTTCATCCACAGCTATTCCCTGCAAGCGGAAATAAATTTTATTGTTAGAGAATTTGATCTGGAGGAAAAAAATTTTTGTCCCAACAAATTATGCTTTCATCGTATTGTTTCTTAAGTTTCAACCAAGAAATTTGTTTAAACGGTAAAAATATGGTAAGCATCTCTATATAATCAACTATGAATTCGGAACCTCGACTGGGTGCGGGTCGAAGCAAGCTCATCACGTTTATAACTCCCAGACGATCTCGCGAACGTAAATCTTATTAGTATGACTATTTACATGACGGGTAAAATCGATATAAATTCATAGAGAGTTTGAATATTCCCGGTTTCCATATGCTGTCTCAATGTTGTCAAGTTGTTGAAGGAAAAGCGATTTCAATTAGTTCCCGTGTACGCCGCATTCAGACGCCAATGAGTTTTGCGTTAATTTTTTCCGCCACTGTACATCGGAGAAAAACAATAACTGATGCAGCGGTCACTGGAGAGTAAGCATTTATTAAAAAAATATATAAATTATACTTTCACGATGTGTCACAGAAATAATGATTTTGTCTGCAGAGGAAGAATTATTTTGGCCAAAAATCAAGGAATGAGTTTTACAACCAAGATTAGTTGCAATAATTTGAAAAAACAACCAAAGCATTTGATTTCAATAATCATCGAAAATACGGTTATCCAAATCGTGACGCTGTTTGCATGATAATAATGAACGCAGGTGCAGCGGCAACAGTTCCAACAGTGAATATTTTTTCTGTCTTTATTTTTTCTGCCCATTTCTCCAGAGTCATGACGGCTGACTGCGAACAATCATCACTTTTGAAAGGCTAATTTTGGAGAGTAATATTGTTCGTGGACACTGTACGAATATCGATTGGCCAGCGAGGTTCAAGAGTCGCGGTTAATATTGTTGTATGAATGTTCCAGTGATCCCCACACATTGTAAATAAAAGCGAATCTCTTTTTTTATTTAAACAGGTCTAAAGTGAAAACTAACTAGTTCATCTCAACAGTGAAACTCATTAGAAAGTGAAATAATGAACAAAATGAGGACGAAGAAGCGCTTAGCAAGCGGAAGACGAAACAACCGAGGCACATCCCGTTGCATGGCGCTAGATACTCTTGCGTGATGTGCAATCGCGTCGCGTGTCAGGCAAAAAAAATAAGATAAAATGTAACACAAAAATCAAGACTTTATGGGTGCTCTACGCGAAAGGAGATCACGAATTTTTTTCCGAAAAAGGCACGAAGAGCATTAGCGAAAAAATCGCGTGTTCCGGGACTCATTGAGAAAATCACATTTAGCGGGAAACATTAGTGGGGCGAGCGAGAGACTCTGGGCCAATAAATGAACTTTGACGAGACTAAAAAGGCTACGTAGAGAATCACGAATGTCATTTGCGAGCTAAAATGAGCATTTTTACCTCAATGAGACAAAAAGAGATGGCTTCATATCAACTCATTCTTCTCGAATTTGATCATGATGGAAAATCATTCTTACGAGTATAAACTATTCAACAACCACCAACGCTTCAGAAGAGATTGATTAATTTTTTCAATGGTAAATTAATTCACATTATTTCCATGAGAATATTCATTCTATGAATTCCGGCTGACTTCAGGGCTTAAATTCCTGCACTCCGTCATGAACTGGTCCTTCAGCTATGATCTTCTTTCCAATTTTTCACTCCGAATCCCAGCCCGCACCGCTAGCAATGTGAGTCTGTTACATACACCCATATTCCGTCTCTCCATTCCCCAACGACCACTATTCTACCGCCTACCTTCATCTTCAATGCACCAACTAACAGTCACTCTACCCTTGACCTTTACTCATCACGCAACGTCTTTTCCTCCCAATTGAAATGTAATGCGTAACTTCATGTCATCTTCGCCTCACACTTACCTTTTGTATATTTTTTATATTTATGTTTTTGTTTTTACCGTTATTTTTACTGTTGTTTTAATTTATCCTGTTTATTGAACTCAAAACAAAAGCCTTAGTTGCTGTTTTTGAAGTTTTAATATATAAATAAATAAATGAAATTGTCTAAATCACACGTAAAATTGAGGTGCACTTGAACTTTCTAGGCCAGTTAATTTTCATGCAACGCGTTTTAAATAAACCCAGCATCTTTCCCCGGGAATAATAGGGGAACTTCGCATCAACTTAATTAAATTGAGTTTATAGTGAAATATTTATTTTAAGTCAAGATTATTAATTTCCATGAAAATCGAGTAAAAAATATTTAGTCGTGGACTTAGCAAATCGAAAGCGTTCAGAAAAAATAAGAAACATCGGTCCACTCATTTAAGCAGCAGGAAGAACGCTCTTTAATGTAGTTTGAGGGAAATATCATCTCACCTAGAAATCAATATACTTGGTCTCGTTTTAAAGAAAAATGATATCAAACTATCAGTCTCTAATCAAATTGCTTTCAGAGATTTTTGAAGAAAAATACCAGCCCTTCTCATGGAAAATGGTACGTGTATGCACTCCAATTCCACCTGGGCGACCATGTGTAAAAAATGAGGAAGCTTTCACACCCAGATGTTGTCAAAAAATTAACAGTGTGTAGTTTGTAGGTTTCTTCAACCACTTTTTAATATAAGTCATAATATTATCGCAGAAATTTTTTCACGATCACAATAGACCTTCCACTGTGAAGGAGTATTAAAAATACCGCGCGATAAAAAATTAGTCAAGTTAAAAACACATAGATATTCTCATTTAATTACTTAGTATTTCAGCCACGTATATCATTATATTACTACTCCATCAATAATATTTAATTTATTAATGATATTAACGAATTCCATTAATGATATTTAATTTATGCTTTCTACAGATGTTGAAATTCACACGTAATATTTAAATATATTCTCCATTATGACTAAGGAACTATCTCGCTCAAACTACCTTAAAATGTCTGAAGTATTTAACCGTTACTGTTGTAAGACGTTAGCTTCCTCCAGATTTTGAAAAAATCTCCATGAGGATAAAAAAACAGCTCTCAGATTGAAGAGAAAAACTGCACCGCTTTCGTGAGAGCAGAACTGCGCATCTTTCACCCGGCGCTAAATGGTGTCTCTCACTGTTTTTAAGTTTCTCATCTTTTTGCGCCTCTGAAAAACGAGCCGCTGAGGCAGAGGAGTGTGACGACTTAACGCTCTCGGGAAGTTGGAAAATAATAACAAAAGTTTCCGGCTGATAATGGCGGAAGAAGAAGTGGCACAGAGCGCGGTGGCATATTTATCGAGGAATATCAAGGATACATAGGAGACGGGAAATGAGCGTAGGGGAACCGGGAGGAGATGCTGGAGACGGAGATAGCTATGAGGTGGGGAGAAATCTCAAAGCCATCCCCGCGTCTACACGCTTGGCATTTCGCCGGAGAGGCGCCCCCTTAATGAGGCTCTTTAGAGGCTTAAGCAAATACCCCAAAGCGACTCTTGGAGTAGTAATATCCTCACAACGATTCAAGGAGATTCCCGCATTAATACCGAATGAGCTGGATTCCAAAACTACACCCCGGAAGCGAGAAGTCGGAGATGATAGTTTTAAGTCCCGAATCTTGGCGTTACAAGTAGTTTCCCTCCTTCATTTCCGTAACTGAGACCCAATTACCACAATCTGAGATTTCTCACTTCAATCTGATTCTCAACGGTTGGTTTAGCGGTTGGGTTTGATTTTGGTTGATCCTACATATTCCCCAAGATTACGTTTAATAGAATTTAAAGTTCCGATAACTGGGAAAACTTTATGAGAAGCAATGAGAGAGAAACGTTTCAATTAATCCCTCATTGGCGAAAAAAATAAAAAAAGGACACATCATACAAAAAACTCCTTCATCCGTTCTCTCTCATACTCTCGCTTCTCTAACTAAATTAAATTCTTAGGGCTGATATTTTTGTATCGAGAAACCGCGAAACAAAGCAGAAATGTAGCTGTTGAAAAATCTTTCACTGATTACACCCTGAAACTAAATTAAATTATAAAATATTCATCTATAACCTATATGCGACCGCAGACAAATGTATGATGCACTAGTATTGATACGGGAGTATAGAAATAAGGAACAGAGGGATTAACTCCAGCTAGGTATTCGATATATCTGATCGTCGCAAACGTGCAGCGATTATTGGCACAAAAATTCCAACCCCTGCATGAAAATCAGTGAACATAAGGAAAATAGTTCAAAAACTCAACGGGAGTTGAAGCAGGACATTAATCTCGTGGACTCTAAACGAATTCCGATTGGCCAACGTAGCACAAGACTCGAGGTAAATAATTGTTACATGAATGCTCCAGTGACCCCACACATTGTAAGTAAAAGAAAATGGCTTCTTTTTTTAAAATAGGTTGAAAGTGAAAGCTACTTTGTTCATTACAACAGTGAAAATCATTACAAAACGAAATAATAAACAAAATGAAGAGGAAGACGCACTTAGCAAGCGGAAGACGCAACGACCGCAACAAATCCCGCGGACCGATTCCTGAAATTCTCTTTTTAATTAATAATAGATAACACGCATAACTACTGAAAACACGATTACATAGCCCGAATGAGCATGCAGTACTAATGGAAATGCATTCAAGACGAAATGATCGGAAAGTAACGAGGAGAAAATAATTTAGAGGCACAAAAACAGGAATGCGACATTGCAACATCTCACTTAATCCAGCAGTTGCGCAAACGCGTGAAAGACTGAATACGAGGACGCTACCAGACGAAAAAAAAATAGAAAAAAAAGACAGAGCACACGGTATTTTTTTCACCGCGCGCGACGTTATTTTCCATGAAACCCAGGGTTCAAAAACCGGAATGGTTTTTTCCCTTCGCATAGAATTCAATCCGCCACAGACGGAATTAAATTCCGATTCAAAGGCGAGGCGAGGGCAGTAACTGTCACAATGAACTTCCTGCCGCTCAATGAATGGAGCGGAAAGCGGCCGCTGGAATGGACCCCCCCGCGAAGTAATAGAAGAATATATACACATATGCTCCCACCCTCTGAACACATGAGCGCAAAGTCTGCGAATTCATCCGGGCGCTCTCCGAGTCGCATTCGCGAAAGCAAGCGTAGATGAGGAATACTCTGTAGAGCTTAGCGTTGTGAGAGGTGCAACATCCAGAATTCAGAGAGAAAAGTAGGAGAATAGACGGCCGGTATAAGTGGTTTTGGTGGAGGATAGAGAAACTGCGGTCCACGGAAAGTAACACAAACGAGGAAATAGAGGTAGAGCGGAGGAAACAACTTGATGAAATTACGAAAAGGCAGAGAAGTCGTTTGAAACAATGAAGAGAAAAGGGATGCTGAAGGCTGTAACTACATCTACATACTACCCTGCGAGCCGCCGAATCGGCGCGTAGCAGGGGGTGTTAGGACACCAGTCGTGTAAATATGTTGGAAACAACTTGATGAAATTTGGTGAATATGGAGGAAACAACTTGATGAAATTACGAAAAGGCAGAGAAGTCGTTTGAAACAATGAAGAGAAAAGGGATGCTGAAGGCTGTAACTACATCTACATACTACCCTGCGAGCCGCCGAATCGGCGCGTAGCAGGGGGTGTTAGGACACCAGTCGTGTAAATATGTTGGAAACAACTTGATGAAATTTGGTGAATATGGAGGAAACAACTTGATGAAATTACGAAAAGGCAGATAAGTCGTTTGAAACAATGAAGAGAAAAGGGATGCTGAAGGCTGTAACTACATCTACATACTACCCTGCGAGCCGCCGAATCGGCGCGTAGCAGGGGGTGTTAGGACACCAGTCGTGTAAATATGTTGGAAACAACTTGATGAAATTTGGTGAATATGGAGGAAACAACTTGATGAAAGTACGAAAAGGCAGAGAAGTCGTTTGAAACAATGAAGAGAAAAGGGATTCTGAAGGCTGTAACTACATCTACATACTACCCTGCGAGCCGCCGAATCGGCGTGTAGCAGGGGGTGTTGGGACACCAGTCGCGTAAATATGTTAGATTTTGGGAGGTGAAATGGTGACGTATATTATGGGATTGTATTTAGTGGAGCTCAATTTTAATTGTGGTCGCTTGCTGTGCACGGCAAGAATGAGTTTTTGTACCTACTTGTTCAGATATTTATCTCTCGTATTTTATCACTTCTGTTAGACCTAGACATGTAGTGAGGCTTCATGATAATATTCTCTATGTCGCTCTGAAACACACCAGTTTGGAATTTCTCAAGCAAGCTAAGCCTAGCGAGTAGCCTCCGAGTCTCTAGGGGATCCCACCTTAACCCCTCTAAAATTTGTGAAACACTATATGTTCGCTCGTAGCTCATATTTTTTAACGAAGCGCGCAGCTTATATAGGATATGTACGCATGTAAAAATCCATATTTGTAGTTTTTTACGCATATATTTTTAATACTATATTTATAGATTTTTACATGCGAAATATATTTTATGCATTGATTCAACAGTGAAAATAAGTGATTCTCTAGTGATTAATTTATTTTTTGAACACGACAGGTGAAAAGGGCGATGACGTCAGGTTACCAACGACGGAGCAATCAGCCAATACTCAACGAAATAAAACACGACTCCTTCCACACCAAACGAAACCAAATAGGCGAAATTGACCGGACTCTGGAGACCCGCCAGACCAGAGGGACAGAAGAGTTCAAATAAAACTGAAAACAAGTGAAAGGGAAAGCGCGAGCACAACAGAAGCAGCAGAGAGAGAGAGAGAATTGTGTAGTGGTGGCGACAAGATACGGCAAATCGAGCGACGACTCGCGAATGACGGAATCGAATGGGAGTGGGGGGAGGAGGTATCGAGGAGGGGGTGGGACAAAAGGGGGTTAACCTGCCGCGAGCGAGCATACACGGACGTAAATAATCGGAAGGAAGCGCGCACCGCCGGGCAGGGCACACGGCACCGTTCACCAGACAGACGGGGGTGGGTGGGTGGGTGGGAGGAGCATGTAGCATATAGCATTGGAAAAAGCGTGCAGGCTGAGGGACACGGGATAGGAGAGGGGGGGGGGGGTAGGCCAGCGAATTTCGAAACGACCGGTTGCGGCCATGGAGACGGGAAGAGTGATCAATCTCCTATTTTACTTATTTCACGTCATCCTGAAAACAGGCTTCATTACTTCACAATTTAGGGTTTCAGGTGGGAGCCCCTAGAGACTCGGATGCTGCACGCTAGGCTTAGATTGCTTGAGAAATTCAGAAAGGGTTGGTTTCAGTGCGATACAAAGAATATTATCATGACGCCTCAGTACATCTCTAGGTCTTACCGATGCGATAAAAAAGAGAGATACACTGGCGAACAGATAGGTAAAAAAACTTGTCCTTTCCGCGCACAATAAGCGACCACAAAAAAAACTGAGCTCCACTAAATATACTCCAATAATACACGTCACCATTTCACCTCTCAAAACTTTACATATATACACGGCTGGTGTCCTAACAGCCCCTGCCACACGTCCACTTGACAGCTCGCTGGGTTTTATGTAGATGTAGAATTACTCAGGTAGTACGCCAGAAGGAAACGGACATAGTAGCAATGACATACGGAAGAGAATAGCTTTAGCTAAGGAGGCGTTTAATAATAGAAGGGAGCTGATTACGGAGACATCTACATCTACGTGATACCCTGCGAGCCACCACGAGGGTGTGTGGCAGGGGGTGAAGATCACCAAACATGCACTATTGACATGCAACTAGGATATTTAAGGGAGATATGCTAGATAATAGGGTCACATGGAGCTAGATGGTTAGTATCTACATAATAAGGAAGGGATTATTTGTTGTTATTACATGCATCATGCACTACAGACTACTCTAACTATATTTCACCTACCTATCCCTTTGCTACGCTGCCTATTGTTCTCTCTTATAGTACGAGGGAAAAATGACATTTTAAATCTATCGGTACGACAATCTATCTCTCTAATCTTGTTAATATGATCAAACCTAGCATAATACGCAGGGGTTCTCAAATTATATCTAACGTCATCTAGGAACATTGGGTAAGGATTGTATAAGAGGCTGGTGAAGAGATTGATATGGAGCTTAGCGTTGTATGGGGCAGAAACGTGGACCCTCAGAAAGGACGACGAGAATAGACTGCAGGCATTTGAGATGTGGGAGTGGAGAAGGATGGAGAAAGTGAGGTGGACGGAGAGAAAGACTAACGAAGAAGTGCTTGAGATAGTGGGCGAGATAAGGAAATTTCTGAATGTAATCCGGGAAGGCTGAGTAGGTGGCTGGAGGATGTAATATGGGGCGATGAGTTGCTCAAGAGTGTGATAGAGGGAAGGATGTTGGGCAAGCGAGGAAGAGGAAAGAGGAGGATAGGTTTCATGGATAGGATGAAGAAGGGTAGATCGTATGCTGAGGCGAAAAAGGATATATTAGAGCGAGATACGCCTCTGAATGTGTAGAGGATCGGGAGGAGATTCTCTGACATTCAACAAAATCTACCTTTACCGGTAGAATATTAAAAAAAAAGACAGACAAACACCCACACATGCCCTGGGAGGTGAGAAAATCTTACCCAGACGGGATTCGAACCCTTGAGTTGGCAGGCGACAACTTTACCCCACGACCTCTCCAGTCGGCTAAGTAGATTTCGACAAGCTACCGAGAGAGTTGGCAAACCGAAGGTTTAACTACTACATTATATGACAGTGTTTATTCAATAAACAGACGACAAAATTGATAGAACACCCAATTTATGAAAATTTAAAGTTGGAAGTCACTAGACTTGGGAGATTACACGATAGGGTCGAATTACTTATCAAATTTTGGTCGGTGCGTTTCAGCTGACTTCGGGGAAACTGTTTGGATGCTAATTATGCTGGGTATTGAGAGAAATAAAAGGAGTAGGCGGGGAAACGAGGATGGAAAATGAAGAAGCAATGGAGCTTAAATAGGATGAGGCAAAATTAGATCCCAATGTCATAACGTAAGCCTAGTACTCGAGCCCTTCACCATTTCTGGCTGGGTCGAAATCGATTAAGGGAGACATTAAAACATAAGTTTTTTTATTACAAAGCATTTTGTACAAGGTGTGAGGTCGACATTTCACTGAGCATATTCGCTAATTACTGACTTCATAAGAGTAAATGAGCTCCCAGATACGCCACCAATGTATACCTTACGGCTATTGTAATAAGACGGGCTCTACCAAGTGAGATTAGTTTAGAATGAGCTCAGACTACTTGTACTGATCTGTTTCGACCACAGACACCCTATTTCCAGGCAGTATTTCTTCTTCCGCTCTGCCTAATTCCTACCTCTCTTCATGCCATCCACTAGGCATATTTTGCTTCGCATTCCTCGATCACACAACACCCAACCCTCTGACACCTACAGCAACATCCATCCGTCCCCCTTTACATGGTTTACACTCCTACTCTGCCGCCGCCTAATCTCCCCCAGCAGCTAACTCTCGCCACCTACCGCGTTGAGCACATCGTCGTTCGACTTTCTTTCATTCATTACTCCAAATCCCCAAATAAATGCGCTCTATGTATTCTGACGCCAAGTCTAACCTACCCAAAAATGGGCTACCCTGATCAATCGCAAAAGAATTATTGAAAGACACCCTTTCCAATACTTGGAAACGCGTCTTCCATGACCCCAAAAAAGACCCTTCCCAGGATTAGCAAATCGGATGGACCAATTAGTGAAAAGCAATGGGGAAGTAAGCGTTCTATGAAGAATGCGCGCGCAGACAACCCAGGTACACCATATAAATACCGGCGTCTTCGAAGCATTCTCCACTTCAGCCTGGCCTGAGGACGCCTACGGCATAGTAGGTGGAACGTCGCCATCAACAATGATGGCGACGTTTCCTGATGTTTCCTTGGTGTTTTCCATTTACCTGCCACTTTCCCTACCTTACTTTTGTTCCCCACCCCCTCCTCAAACATGTCGAATGTAGAAATATGATGTGCTCTCTGCTTAATGTGTCTTGTACCTGATGATGGCTCTGTGAGCTGAAACGCGTCGTACTCATAAAAATATCATATGGAAAAGTGCAATCGTTGTTTCTGTTATAATAATGAAACAATGGTCGTCGAAATGCGTCACAAACTGCGAGAGCGTGAAAAAGCCCCACGATATGGGGAAGGCAATGACACGGAAATGGATTTGTAGAAAAAGGAGTGCAGGGGAAGAGGAACTTAAGGAATGGTGCGGACAGTCAGACTGACAGTCGCTCGTGCTTCCCTGGCGTGGATACGAATGGGAAGGGAGACGAGGAAGGCGAGGGGGGATGGGCCACGGCTGATACTTTTTTTTATTTTGGAAAGGGGTGGAAAGTGATGAATTGTGGAGGACACGTGGACCTCTACCCGAAAATCCACGCCCCCAAGAGGGAGAAAACAGGACATCCTGTCATCTCCTCCACCCCCACCTTTTCAACCCCCCCGAGCCTTTAAAGCCCTTCTCCCCGCCCCGTCGGACGGCTGAGGAGGACATCCATCCTCTTTCTCCCGGCCCCGCCCGGAATGCCAGCGACATGCACACGCGCCGTGGTGGTGGAAAACTCAATCCCCGTGTTGTACAAAAGGAGGACCCCAGGGAGAGAAGGAGGATATCCTCCCTTCCCCTACTATCTTTCCATTCCTTCTTCACGACCGTAACCCTTTTTCTCCCTCACGGGAAGATGTTCCCTCCTCACGCGTCATCACGGAAGCCTCCCAAGCATCCTAAATCGTATCAGTTCTGCGCGGTAGCGGACCGTGATAAATAAAAATCTGGAGGGATTCAACTATGTGATGGGGGATATGCGGACGAACAGCATGTCGATGAATTAATTAAATCAAAATTCCGCACGGTGCACTATGAAGAATGAAATCGCCCTAGGAGACGAGGGCCTGAGTCTATAAAAACATTGATAATAATAATATTTATCGGTCCCGGGACTGGTATTGTACAAGTATTAGACTGGGTAATTGACATGTGAATCTTAAATTCAATGAACACTTAAGCAAATAGTCACATTGTACATACAAATAATAAAAAAATACACATTACAATTATTAATTTACAATATACACATTCAATCCAAAACATTATCTATTAAAATACTCACAGAGTAAAAGGCTCAATCAATCAAAAACAATTTTCCCCGTCTTTTGAATCGTTCTATAGATTTAACTATTGTTTGGACTGAATTGTTCTATAGATTTAACTATTATTTTCTTAAATTTCCAAACATTGCATTTAACAAACGATGTGGTACGAAGTCACTCGCACGGGTGCATATACACGAGGGTTGAAATTCGCTATGAAAAAATCATTTGACTTGACCGGGTTCGAATCCCGGTCAAGTCAAATGATTTTTTCATAGCGAATTTCAACCCTCGTGAATTATTTTCTAATTATTCATCTTTACTAGTCTTTTGAATCGTTCCATAGATTTAACTATTCTTTTCTTATTATTCTTCTTAACTAGTCTTTTGAATCGTTCTATAGATTTAACTATTGTTTGGACTGAATTGTTCTATAGATTAGTGCAGGTATTTCTTCATCCATGAAAACTAACTTCACCGGTGTGCCACATTTAAGTATTACACTAATAACAACTGCAGGCTGAAATTGACAGCGCTTCAAATAACTTCACGGATCCGTTAAAACTAGTATATTTGCTTCGGCTAGTTCCGCTACACAGTAGCATCTTCAGGGAACGACCGGTGTAGGTGTCGTTTCCTGGAGATGCTTCACAGAGTAGTCAAACTGGTTGAAGTAAAAAAATAGTTTCAATGGTATAGTAAAGTTGTTATGCAAGGTTTCAACAATTTTGCATTGAAATTCCACTGCTTCAGCCTCAACCATCGCACAAATCAATTCCTAAATCCAAATTGACACGCTTAAAAAAATTAAAATATTTAATAGAAAACATTGCATACCGGGTAATTGGTGGAGGTAGGAGAAGTCCTTATTAAAACCATTACAATTACTCCACCTCATATGATATAATGGCGAATTTATATTGAACACTGACCAAAATTTTCAATAAAAGCAAAGGAATTCAGGCTGCGACGAATGTATTTAGGTCGCCATGGCGACCATCGTAAATCTTGTAAACATGTGCGTGTTGCCCGAGGTTCAAAGCCCGTCTCCGAAAAAAGGGCTATTGTAACAATAAACGGAGAAGACAGATAGGGAGAACGATCTAGGACCACTGACAAGATATTAAAACACCAAGATTGAGATACATTCGCCAGGAATTTGCAGAGCATTATCCTAATCAAGTCCAAAAGTTGAACATCGCCGTTCTATTTCCTGAAAGCGACTACATACCACAGGTAAATGAAAAATTAATCTTCCCATTTAAATTCATGACAGGTTTCATCCCGAGACACCCTTTTTTGTCCTCGATGCTCATGTGCCGCCTCTGCAAGTCTGGAGCATTGTAAGGGGCATCCACCGAAAACAGGTGAAAAACGCGGGCGTTCAGGCGCGCTTACAAGGAAAAGATGCAGCCAATGTGGGCCCTTCACAGAGCAGTCGCTTCCCACACCCTCTTTCCATAAAAAGTGTTGAGGCCTCGAGGGTGGAGAAGGGGTATTCGAAACAACCTGCAACTTATATTTCTTGTCTACGCTCACTCTCACGGCGACCTACTGCAGGGAATGTGCGATACCCATATTACAATATCGTAATGCGATAAAGATTTCTTCATTGCAAATTACGCGTTTTATCGCACAGAATTGCATGGTATAGTATCGCAGAAATATAAATATCTCATAGATCGGATTTCATCGAAGGTATCGAATTATATAGTAGGTGTCGATTGCAAGGTATCGCATCGAATATCACACTACATTGCGATAGAAAACGCAAGTCTCATTGCACTGAGGCGGCGATACAATATCGCAATGCGATAAGAATTCTTCATGGCAAAAGTCACGGTTTATCGCACAGAATCACATGAAATTGCATTGCAGAAATACAATGTACCTCATATATCGGATTTAATCAAAGGTATCGAATTGTATTGTTGGTGTCGATTGCATGGCATCTCAACGAATATCGCTCTCTATTGCTTTAGAAAAGTGAAGTCACATTGAACTGAGGCGGTATTACAAATGGAAACTGAATTACATGGAAATGGCAAGTGAGGATATCTCGATGTATATCGTTACTCTCAGGGCATCAGACCGTTTACACGATACTTCCGGCATTGGAAAGGAGTATTGGAAAAGAGTATCGTTCGGGTTTCCAGCTTCAAAAGAGGCTTCCTTTTCCTGTTCTAGGAGCAGAAAATTCCGCAGCATTCCAGGAAATAAATTTGAAAAGTAAAATGACAAGGAATATACATTACCAGTTATTGAGCAGAATAAAAATACATTTGACTCCAAGCCGAACTAGATTTAGCTAACTAGAGATGTAGGTTTGGATGATCCGACCCGACTTCTTCAACAGAATATAAAAAATTACCCGCCATATATTGTTTTAATGTTCAAAGGACATTTCTAAAACCCAAATAACATCACCCGTGTTATTTCCAAGAACAAGACTTTCGCAAATTTACACGGATAGCTCATATATATCTCAGAGGTTTTTAGGTGATTTTTCTCTCTAATATGCAGTCTTAATTTCATATGTAATGCTGACAGCACGTCTCGCATACCTCCTTGATGAATTTTACATGACTTTGTGCAGAATTTGTAGCAAACCTCATCAGTACTCACAGTTTCTAGGACATTTGTAGCAAATAGAGGCGTGAATTCTAGAGAAAAATCACCCTAAATCCGTGTTTAAACGATGCATGTTCATGCGCGAGTGGATGCATGAACATATTCATCATTAAAATTGCACCGTGAACACATTCATCACCCAAAATAACACGAATGCATAAACGCGTGGCCATTAAATAGCCCCAGTTCTTATTTGGAGCCTTTCACCACGCATCTGTCCAGTTGCGCGGGTGTGTGTATCGAGTAAACAGGCCTTAAGACACGCAGTAACAAAATGTTCTAATTCATCAATTCTTGCAGTTTCAAAACGCTTGTACGATTTGTTATAGTGCATACAGGTGTAAACTCACCCTTAAAATACACCCGTGATGGGGTTTGCAGTGTATCTTCTATATTCATATGGCCTTCTTGAGTAAAATGGGAAGGAAAACTCTTCAAAGAGCGAGTCAAAATTAAGTTTAGCAATGTTTGTGAAATAATTGCTTAACTTCGGCGGTCTTCCGAAAATTTCGTGAGAGTTCACAACGTTCTTTTCGATCTCACAGCCCGGAATTTCAATATCGCGATGCGATACCTCCGATATTTCCTTCTCCGTAGTCGACGCATCGATATAGCGTAAGCCCCTTACCTCCTTTTTCCCATCTCCTCATCCTCCTACAACGCTTCCCATATGAGCAGGGGTCGCGACACCCTTCTTCCTTCGAACCCGGAAGGGATGAAAAAGAGTGGAAGTAACGCTTCCCTCTCTCTCTCTCCCTCCTGCGGCGACCCTTCCCTCATCTCCAATACATCCCTCCCTCCCTAAACCCCTTTTTCCCACATAGCAGACCAGGAAAAAAAACTAAAACCCTTTCCGCAGCCGACCCCAAAAGAGAGCCGCGAGGCGGCCATACGAACCCTTGGCACGTTTTTCGAGGGACGAGGCGCATCGGTGGTCGGAGTGGCGAACCGTGTGGTATGTATGTACCGCATGCCTTAGCCATCCTCTCTCACGGAATCACTCGAACGTTGTATGCACGCTTGATAAATAGGTTCATTCAATAGGGTAACCAAGTCATGCACTTGAGAGTTCATCGGTAACAGCCAGGGACGAACTTCTGGCTGGGCAAACCAGGGAGCTGCCGAGGGTTCCAAATCTTTGAGTCAGCCGGCTAGGGGACGGCATACGTACAGCACATACAGAACACGGAAGAAAATTTAAAGTATTCTGAAAGAAAAAGTAAATACAGAGGGTATTTTTGTCTAGTTAAAGTGAATACAATAAATAAGTAAATTATAAAGTTCCTCGTTTGATTACCAAAAAGGGGTAGTGCCAAGGCCAACTTAGAGACGACACTTGATCAAGTTATATGTAGAATTATAATTAGTTCCCCCGTTTCGGAAATTAAAAAACTCTAGTAATGGTCCAATAAATAAATTTATTGCTTACGACCCGGGTTTCGTCACATAATGACATCTTCAGGTGAAGATGCCGTCACATAAGGGCATCTTCACCTGGAGATGTAATTATGTGACGAAACCCGGGTCGTAAGCAATAAATCAATTTAGTGGACTATTACTAGAGTATTTAAATTTCCGATATGGAGAGGTTCCACATAGTCAAGCCTGAAGTATTTAGGTATATGTTCCTTCGTTGTTTTCGTCATAAGTAAAGACAACTCAGCTTGCAAGAGAAACTAAAAAGGCTTATTTTGGCATATATGCTAGAACACCAACGGAGAGAATTCATCAGACAATTGGTTAATAGAATCATATGAGAATAAACAATAAACAAACAGAATTCTTTTCAAGCATCAAGAAAATTTTAATTAATAACTTAAAGAAAACAAGCTACAGCGACCATCAACGAAATAAGCGTATATAAGCTACGGAAGCCATGAACGTAATGAAGACCATCAACATAATAAAGAACTACTAAGAATAACAAAGTCTCGAATATTAAACAATATAGATGCGATCATTTTTTCATTAGGGTATGGCACGACGCATGATTGCTTCCCTTACAAAATTCCAATGCCTCGAGAAATATGGATGACCCACTGACACACGTTGTTCCTATTATCCTCCCTAATATATGATGTAGTGCGCACACGTTTTTGGTGAAAATACACCCCCTGCCGAACACGCCGTTGAAGCGGCATGCAGGGTACTACATTGGCGTAGGTACATAGTTGTGCGGTTGCCTTGATGGGAAAGCCATTGGAAATCGATGACTCGGCTTACGCGCCCACGGGAGCATGACGAGGCGTTCCGTTTGTGGTATGTGGAATACCGGCACGCATACTGCTCCTCTCTCCCTCTCTCACCCTCCCGCGGGCATTTGAGAGTGAAGGGGGGATGTGAATGAGATGGAGGGGGGTGTGGGAGGCGGCTCGGGAACAAATGAGCCCTCGGGATGAAAAATATAAACAGCCGCCTCGGATATTACCTATTTATAATACGGAGAATCCGATGGGGAGTTCGACATGATGATGTGGGGATGGGAAGGAATAAGAAGAGTAGTTAACTTCAATAGGAGCGAAAACAATGGGAAATTTATGGTTTAGCACGCCGGCACCGGCACTTAAAGACGTTAAAGACAGAGCAGGAAGATGTATTAGCCACTATTTTCGGCATTTTCAAACAGATTACCTTCATTTTTTACATCTCCCAAACCTATTTCTGCCTCTAACTAGAATGAACAGTGACTTAGGAAAAAATCATAAGCTGCAGCCCCTTTATGAGCGGAAAGTATGCGCGGAGAAACTTCATTCATTAGTTGCTCAATCCTAAGATTGGTTGGCTACAGCCCTCCACTCTTCTCTATCTTAAGCCAGTTCCCTCACTTCTTAGTATACTTTTCTATGCATATACTTTCCTCTTCATTTGGTACATGAACTTATTCCTGGGTCTTTCTCTGGGGACTTCTCCCTCTATTGTACCATCAATTACGTTCTTCACAAACCCTTTGGGTCTCGGGGTGTATCCAATCCACCTGGTTCTTCTTTTATGTATGGTGTTCCATACGGTCCTTTCCTCTTCTACTCTTCTGTATAATTCATCATTTCTTATTTTATCCGTCCATTTTATCTTCAGCATCCTCCTCCAGCACCAGGTTTCGAAGGCTTCTAGTCTATGTTGGTCAGCTTTTCCAATGGTTCATACTTCCGATCCATTGAGTTCTACGCTCCAAACGAAAGTTTTCACATACTGTTTCCCGGTTTGTAGCCCTATCATCTTTTAGCACATCAGTTACCTTTTTCCCATAAACGCCTTCTTAACTTGAGCTATTCTCCGCTTGATGGTGTGTTTCAGAGCGAAACAGAAAATATAATCCTGACGCCCCACTACATCTCTAGTTCTGACAGAAGCAATAAAATAAGAGAGGTACACTGCCGGACAGATAGGTACAAAAACTCGTTCTTCCCGCGCACAAAAAGCGACCACAAAAAAAAATTAGCTCCTTTAAATATACTCCCATAATACACATCACCTCCCAAAACCTATACACTTGCATTTTTACACGGCTGGTGTCCCAACACCTCCTCCCACATGCCCAGGTGGTGGCTCGCAGGGTAGTATTTACACGTATGAGCGGAAAGTATGTGCAGATTAATTTATTTTTATTATTATGTATTCTACCGGAAAGGGTAGGTTTTGCTGAATGTCAGAGAATCTCCTCCCGGTATTTTACACATTCATGGGCCTATCTCCCTCTAGGATATCGTTTTTCGCCTCTGCATAAGATCTACCCTTCTTCATCCCGTCTATAAAACCTATTCTCTTTCTTCCCCTTCCCCGCTTGCCCAACATCCTTCCCTCTATCACACTCTTCAGCAACCCATCACCCTTTATTACACCCTTCATCCATCTACCCTGCCTATCTCGGATTTCATTCAAAAGTTTCCTTTCCTCGCCCACTATCTCAAGCACTTCCTCGTTAGTCTTCCTTTCCGTCCACCTAACCTTCTCCATCCTTCTCCACACCCACATCTCAAATACCTGGAGCCTATTCTCGTCCTCCTTTCTGAGTGTCCACGTTTCTGCCCCATACAGCGCTACGCTCCATATCAAACTCTTCACCAGCCTCTCCTTCACATCCTCATCCAGTGTCCCCGTCATCAACTCTCTTCTATTAATAAACGCCTCCTTAGCTAACGCTATTCTCCTCCGTGTGTCTTTACTACTATGCCCATTTTCCTCTAGCGTTCTACCCAAGTAATTAAACTGTTCTACTTGCTCTAGTTTGTGTCCTCGAACTTAAATCACAAGCTTCGCTTTCTGTGTCCTACGGATGAATTTAATACTACATGGTGGGGCAGAATGGACTCCCTGATTTGAAATATTATTATTTATCTCCAGGTACTAAAATCAATTTTTGCATGTTAAAAATGTGTTTTCCCAAACAAATAATAATCCTTTTTCAGACAATAGCAAATATATATTTGTTTCTTCCCCCAAGGAATTGAATTAAAGATGGGAAGTAATTTTAAAAAAAAAGTCCATTCTGCCCCACCCTGTATAAAATTTCAGCCGATTCACTCCAATCACGACCAATTTTTTTCCTCTGGCTACGACAGCAACAGAGAATGTGCAGCGGGTGTTTGAGATGTGGGTTAGAGGAGGATGGAAAACGTGCGAAGGACGGAAAGGAAGACTACGTTGTGTACGCCGCGCGGAGACGACGCGTCGCGACGCCCGTTGGAAGGCAACGACGCACGCGGTACGCGCAGTACACTTCGAAAGAGTGGGATATTGCCGAGCAAAAATGCATTCTTATAAATTTGCGCGCCGAGGAGCAGGTCCACTTATTAGAAAATTCCATACAAGCTGCTTAATGTGCGAAGACTTCCTGCGACCAACCAAATTCACGCCGTTTTTTTAGCGCTTATTCCTGGATTTTGCTTAGACCGAAATCGAATTAAGAAGATCACTTCCCTAATGCTTGTGAGAGGGACAACACATATTCTCATTTACCTCTCGGGGAATGAGGGGGGGGGTCATAGAAAGGGGACGGGGAAGGGATCCACTTAACCGAACTTACCATTTTCTTCTCGTGAAAAGACTTCTCGCGAGGTCAATGATTTGGTCAAAAGGAATCAAGGGACAGATTACCAGAGTCATTAGTCCGAAATGGTCTAAATAATGTTAAAAAGTTTGGCATTTCACTCACTATCGGTGTTTAAATGTAATGCTCAAAATCACAAACACAAAAAAATGCTTCCAAGAGAGTGAAATTACGGGAATCTATTTGAAGGCCATAACGGAGAAAGCTACCAGCTCATTAGTCAGCGAAAAAAAACTGGAGCCACTGATTACAAAATAACCATTGGCATCTTTTTTACCCATTTCTTCACAAACGAGAGTCAAAGGATTTCGAAGGGAAGGTCCGATAATTAGTCCAACAAACTTTTCACTTTCCCGCAAGAGTTTCTTCTTTTCATTTGAGCGACAACACCCAAGGAACAGGGTGAGAATGAGAAAAAAGGTGTAGTTGAGATGTGAAGAGAAGAATACAAAGCTTTAATCCGGACTTAAGCGTTCAGCTGTCGATAATTATACAAAGTTTTATGACACTAAAGCCTTTCACTCGCTCGTAAACAAATCCTCTTAGCATGTACGAAAAAATAGGAACACGGAATTTCTCCGGTGAGTAAGCTAATCAATTTGAAGGGAGTATTGAAATGGATGAATAATTCATTATATTGCTGAAAATTGCATTACATTTTGCATATTGCATTAGTCATTATCAAAGGATTTGAGTTTGGACGAATAAACTTGATATTGCTGCGCAGGGCGCTAGCAAAAATCTCGCAAGATTATCTCGAGGGTTCCGAAAAAGCCAACGATTCAGATCGCTAACATTTACTAAAACGATGAGATTTGCAAGATATTTATTTACATGGGCGCTAGCAAAAATTGCAAGATTCTCTCTAAGTTTCCAAGAAAGCCAATGATTCAAATCGCTATCAACCAAATTAAACAGTGAAATTTCCAAGGTTTTTACTTACATTAATGTCAATAAAATGTGGTATAGATTAAATATTTCTTCATTAACAATTTATTTAGCGTCAAAATACACTAAAATGAAAATTTAACATAAAAATGCATTACAGCGATTTATCCTTGATGATGCTCCAGTACTGTATTCCTCTCTTGCATTTGGCCTCTCCATATAATGTAAAGCACTGCGTTTTACACTTCTTAGACAGAGCGAGTATTATGGAATACAGTGTTGCCAAACTTTCGCTCCGTGTGTCCACCTCCAGAGTCCTAGCTGTTCCGCTAGTATATAACATAGCGACATGTTCATTTTACGCTGCTTCTGGCAACCCCGCACCTCCAGCCTCATGTAGAATCACAAGAAAAACGAATAGCCATTGGAGTCCAAACTGCTAACTCCATGGTTGGAATAAAATAACTTAGTAATTTTTCACAAGGCTTATTGTCCTCGAGCGGTTTCAACGCAATAGCGTCATTTTCAAGAGGTTACAAAACCTCTTTAATTTTATGCTAACTCCACGTTGGACGCGCGAAACTTCATTGAGGAAAAATCATCCTCCTTGACCGGGACTCGAACCCGAATCCCTCGATTTACCGCCGAGTCAATTTAGCCAATTTAGCTACCGAGGCGCCCTCTTTCCCAAAGGATTTTTGTAGGATTAATAACAATTGACACACTTTGTGACTTCCACAGACTTTTTATTGACAGACGACCGGTTTCGGCTGTTAAGCCATCTTCAGGTACAAATAATCTCTATACAGCCAGTATATATAGCCCAGACCTTTTAGGGGAGAGGGGTAAGTGGAAGGAGGGGTAGTGTGATGCGAAATAGGGGGTATGGGTTGGAGAAGGTGATGCCATTGAGAAGCCATTTAGATTCACTAGCAAGGACAATTGACCGCTGTTCGTACGCGTCCATCTTCCATCCCTTTTCAACACAATACAATATTTCAGGTTTAAAGTCACTTCGGTGCCCCAACTCCAGCATGTGTCGGGCGAAGGCCGATGAGTTGTCTTTTTTGTTTTTAAAACACGCCTGATGTTCCCTGGCTCTTAACAGGAAACTTCTCCCCGTTTGACCAATATAAAACCCCATACAATCACGACATTTAAGTTTATATTCACCACTTTCAAAACCAGGTTCAAATAGAAGGTTGTTCTTTCGATTGGATTTTTGTAGGCTTAAGTGACAAAATGTTCCAGACCAAAGTCTTGAGTCCAGACCAGAGTTAGGAACATCGTGTTCCTTAAGTCTACAAAAATTCACACGGGCTGAGGACGCCTCGGTAGCTTAACTGACTAAAGCACTCGGCCTGAAATCTGGAGATCTAAGTTCGAGTCCCGTCAAGTCGGATGATTTATCCTCTGGACATTATTGCATTGCGGGTTACTCCGTAAAGTTAACCCGTGGCTAGTCCCAGTGTACTCAAAATCGTTACACGTGGAACGCCCAGTAGTATATCTCCTTCTCGCGTTCTATTTATCTTACACGATTAACTACTTTAAATTAAGAATTTGTTTTACATGTGGAACGTGCGGAACTACAAAGAATAAAATAATCCGACTTGACTGGGACTCGAATCGGGATCCCTTAAGAATTAAAGAAACTAAGAATTCGTTCGATTATGATGCCTCTTCTCAATTTCTCTCATAGCTTTCTCTGCGTCAAAACAATTCATTTCCTCACAAAGGTGTACTGAAAAACGTCAATTGTGAAACGTTTAGCGAACCAATAGCATATCTCCATCTTCCTGCGTTCTATTTTTCTTACGCAATTAACTACTTGAAATCTTGACCCACCCCTTAATAATTCATTCTACATGTGGAACGTGCGAAACTACACAAAGGAAAATAATCCGCCTTGACTGAGACTCGAATCCGGATCCCTTAATAATTGAAGAAACTAAGAATTCGCTCAATTATACTGCCTCTTCTTAATTTCTCTCCCAGCTTTCTCTGCGTCAAAACACACCAAATTCATTTCCTCACAAAGGCGACTCATAATACTCAACGACCTCCACACCAGAGAACTAGGCAAAGTAAGGCTCGAAAACGCACACCATCACAATAATACCGTCACCATGCCAGGTCATCTCCTTGAACGCACTGTAAACAAAACCGTAAACACGAGCATATGAGACGACAGAGGATACGAGTCCAAACTGAGGAAACTGCCGCATGGCGGACGGGAGAAGATGTGACATGTATACGAGACAACTTGGCTCTGAGAGGCGTAAACGGCGCGGCATAATAACGCGGCACCCCCGCCACATAATACACATACACACATATATTGTGGTGTGTTTATATGAGAGAAGGAGATCGACTGAAGAGTGGGTGAACTGGATAGGGGAGGAGTGAGGCATGGCCGGCGAAGAAGGGGGAGAAATAAAATAAACAGGACGCAATAATATAGAAATCGCACCCTCCAAGCGGTGAATCTCCCAGAAAAAAAACGCTGAACTCCGTAGAAATGAGACACACACAGTTTTCTTTGGGAGGGAGAGAGGGAGGAGGAGATAGTGGGCGGAGAGCGGAATTCAAAGCTTATAGGAGGGGATAGAGGGCAGTAAATCACGCGGAGTTAAGCGGCCTTCGAAAGCGATATTGGATAAATAAGCGCCGTGGCGCTTGGAGAAGGGGATGAAGTCAGAGTAAGGGGGAGTGAGAGTGGTGGGTGAACGGGGAAATAGACGGGAGGACTCCGGATGAAGGGAGGGGGCGTGACCCACCCCCCTCTTACAATTGGAGTCCAACGCGGAAGTCTTCGACGGACATTGAGATGGAGAAGAAGACAAGGGGAAGGAGGAGGGCTGTGCGATACTCAGAATTCCACATCGTATCGCCATATAAATTTTGCATCGTGATGTTAATTTCCCATCGCGAAATACGACAAGTATCGCGTAGCAACTGCATTGAATCGCCCTACACCGCAACGTATCGCGTATATTTTTGCAAAGTAAGCGTCTCATTACTTGTCCCATCGCATTGCATCTCATTAGAGAGCATTTATAGTAGTGTCGCATTATATCGCATCGTATTACACACCTTATTTCATCGTAAATACCACTTCGCAAATTGCAGCGCATACTGCATCACATTCATCGCACTTAACTTTATATCGGATCGTATCGCATCGAATACATCACATTTCACAGAAAATATCGAATTTAATCGCATACACCGCGTTACAACGCATATTGAATTGAATCAAAACTTTCGACATGAAACGCAAACATCATAATTAGCAGAATATCCGATTCCATCGTACATATCGCTCCGCACCGCAATTATCGCACTGACTCCCGAAGTAATTCGCACTGAACCACGTACACTGAATCACTTATAGGCGACCGATAACCTAATATGCCTTCATAGAAGTCGCTTCCATTTGTAAAGCCGACAGTGATATCGAGATCCCAAGTCGATTATCCTCGGCATACCGAAAATCTCTTTGAGTGACATTCATTTTCTGGGTAGTAAAATGAATGAAATCCCGGATAGGCACTGTAGATGGCTGGAGGATATAATAAGGATCGATGGGTTGCTCAAGAATGTGATAGAGGGAACGATGTTGGGCAAGCGGGGAATGGGAAGAAAGAGAATAGGTTTCATGGACGGAATGAAGAAGTGTAGATCGAGGCGAAAAAGGAAATACTAGAGCGAGATAGGCCCCTGAAAGTGTAGATAATCGGGAGGAGATTCTCTGACTATCATCGAAGCCTACCTAAACCGGTAGAATACTTAAATAAAATAATAAAAAATAGAAAATCCCAGTCGATACGCCGGAACACCGTACCGAGCACTGATGGAAATCCCGGTTGCGGCCCCTTCCGGAAGGACTAGCGTGGGAGTGACGGCGAGGCGAGGCTTGGGATGGGCGGGCGCCTGGTCGAGGACGTTTCCGGAATGCGAGGGAGGAAGAGATTGAGGAAGAAATAAGGAGAAGGAGATGTGGCGGCGGGGAAGATGGGGAGTTAGTGGCAGAGGGGGGAAAAAGAGAGTGTCTGGAAGGGAAGAAGAAATGCGGGCCAGACTATCGAGATGGCTTGGGGAGAGGCAAGAGACGCTTGAACGAGGAAGGCTGGTTGTAAGAACGAGAGAGAGAGAGAGAGGGGGGGAGGGAGAGAGCGGAAAGAACGACGAAATTAAAGATAGCGCACAATAGAGCGAATGGTTCTCTGGGCACATTCAACGAAAATCCTGCGACATTAAGACTCTCCTGGGAAAGAATTTCATTCGGTGACGATATCAAAATGGCATTACGTCTGGTGGCTCCGTTGTCACTCCAGTTCTGGAGAGAAATGATATGCTATTTTATTTTCAATATCTTCCTTATATGAAATCCCGATTTGATTGGTGAGTTTCACATCACTAAGTTAGAGGATTCATCATAATTCATTGGGAAATTTTACGGCTCATGTCATTATAAAGTACATCGGTAAGACTCATCAATGTTATTCGCCAATACATACTCAGTTTTCTGGAGAGCGATTCATATTCATAAGCTTGCTTAGAATACACAAAAATGTTACACAGGCTATAGTAAACATATCTCCCAATCACTGAGTATATTATGCTTTCTACGAAAAATAAACGATTTCCATCCAACATTCCGAGTATTTTCCGTAGAATTTGTTCACACAAAGACACGCTCCATCGCCTTCGATTGTCAACCAAAGTGAGACCCAAGTTCTTCATGTTAATCTCTCGGCTATATGAAGCCCGTTTTACACGGAGCATGAACTTGCACCTTATTAAACTGCATTTTTTCCTTAATCTAACGTGCAATAACAATTGAAGATAGAGTAGAGGCTATTTGGCCATCTCGCGTTCACGCATTCATTCCTGCAATTCACCGCTTTTCACGATGCAATTTGAAATGCACGTCCGTACGTACATCAGCTTGTACAATTAAATGCCCCGTGTAAAAGGGGATTTATTCCCTGGGGTTCACTAGACGCAATAGGAAAATATCAATTTATAGAGTGTGGTCCTTTGATCTTCCGTCGCGGCTCGTCATCGTCGTCGTGAAGGGCCAAAACCACCGCATTGGACCACCTATAGAGAGGCTTGGGGCCTCCTATTGGCATAAATGGGAAAATCGGAGGAAGGAGTGATCACATTTGTAGAGGCAATCCGAACTCAAATCTAGAAAAAGATTTTTCTTGATATCGCGGCAACACTTCACAAGAGTACCATTCATGCTAACATAAGACACAAGGAAACGCCACGAAAACCTGCAGTGGGGTGGAAAACGTAGGATTGAAAGAAATGGGAGTGGATGGGACAACTGCCAGGGGGGGAATGGAAAATGAAGATGAATAGAGCAAGTGAAACGAGGAAGGGAGGGTTGAGGGAGAGTAAATGATTGAGGGCGATGGCAGCTCGAAGATTATTTCTGTGGCAGCATAAAACGACCCCGTTGGACGTCAACGGGGATGGTTCGATGCCCCTGTCAACTCGTATGCACGTGATGCATGTCGAGTAGACTATTTGCCTGAAGGTTTCCTTTAATTTACAAATCTACCCACTAAAATACACATAATTTACAGACCTTAACGGCATCAAAGGCTAGTGCGTTTTACTGGGCAACATCAGCTGCAAATTGAGTTAACGCTGAATTATATCGTTTCGGATTGGGATCATATGCAACTTACATTCGCCCATCGCAAAGGAAATTATAATATTTGCTTCAAAGTGCGAAAATAAAACACTTTCCTTGGACACTTAGTGGATTTCCATTATTTGAAGGTAAAATTTAAGGAAACCTTTCACAATATCACTGATAAATGATTATTACGACATTGTAAAAGTGTTTCCTTCATTAAGTCCTTTTATAATACAAAAGAAATAGCCCTAACTTCATGAGGAAACACGTGTTGCAGTTAGCGACGCCGTTCCGTGACGTTCCGTTCATATACGCACCGTTCCGTGACCATTGTCGATATTGAGTGAAATAAACTGTGGGATATGACGTGGCATATTATTAAACAATGCTCCAAATTGAAGTTTTCCTCCAAGTTACGCCTGAGACTCTCGCCAACGATGTATCTGGCCAGCTATTACTTATATGCGTTATGTATATTTGAATTTTTGTCTACGCTATTCTTCATTCTGCAGTTATATGCATATGTTGAGAGAACGGGTTAAAAAGAATAAACAAATGACACGGAGGCGTCGGCATAATGATTTTTTTACTAATACAAGTATTACAAATAATAATAGCTGGAGCCAGGCGTAAACAGAACTTCTGAGCCCGGTTAGAAAACCTCTGGTAGGAATTTTTCTCGATATGAAAAACGAAGTTCATGCGTTCTTTAGTCGGTAACGCTTACATGAAGTAATCCACTGTCGGATACAGTATACGATACCTAAACTCTCAATAAAAATTGTAAAGGAAAAGGCTAACGGAACTTGCGGTTAACATAATCCAAGCCTAGGAGATGTAAAGGTCACAAAATTCAAGAAGGGAATAATTCCAACGGCTAACCTAAATGATACACATTCTAGGAGAAACGGATTTTACATTAAAAATAACGGCGAATCACAATAGATATGATTTCGAGCCAATGAGGAAGTGAACGACCGTAATCATTGCATTTTGCTGAATTTTTAGCTAACAAAATACTGCTGGCGGTTAATTGAAACTCAAGAAGGCAAAAAAAAACTTCAACGGGACAACGATAATTTGAAATTTGAATAGTTTCGTACAGACAACACGGTCAAGTAACGGAGAACATTGGATTCACGCTCGCCATTCTCGTAGCAGGGGGACTTATTTTAGACTCAGCCATAACTGGAGCCATTTCTGGCCGACGCTTTTTCCAGAATAATTCTTCACCTACAGCACTTAAGCATGGAAAGAGAATCTCAAAAGAAAATATTTTTCACATTTTCTTAACGTCGAAAGAGCGACCCCGTGGAGGTAATACATGACATGATGTGAATCCAGATTCACATGCTAAATAGGAAACCTCTCTGAAAGTTATATAGGAAGACTCCCCCATTATTTTTCCAGTTCGTTGGGAAGAAGACTAGCGAAAGGCAAAAAGTTCAGTGTCGTAAGATTTTTTTCTTGGATTCGATTCAAGTTCAAGTAGCTGCAGCTCTAAAGATGCCTTTGCGTGAATGAAAGTTACTTCTCCGGACACGACCGCCTTCCATTGTAAGAGATGCCGAGGGGATTCCTTATTTTCATCGGAATTGCTCTTGGGGATACTTCAAAGACGAGTTCTTTAGGGCAAAAAGAAACTATAAACCAAGCTTGCCGGGAAACTCAACTTTCCATAAAATGAGATTCTGTGCATGACAATGTAATAAAATAACTAAGGAGAGAAAAACGATAGAACAGCGTGAAACCAATCTTCGAATCGGTAAGTCGTGACGATTACAAGACATTGGGATTCTAACTGTATACAATATACAAGCCACGTCAAACGTCTCTCCATATTTGACGAAAACACGGGGGGACAGAAGTTTTATGATGCAAGGGCATTTAGTGAAAGTTGTATGAGGGAGATTAAAGAACTTCGGAAAAATCAAATGAGGATTAAATTTTACTGCAAAAGAGTCGATCTTCCCCCAATCAAAACGATGGGAAAACGTTAACTAAATACGTACTATCCTACAGCTTATTACGCGAATGTGTTATTTTAAAATCATAACAAATTTAAATAAAACAAATGGTCATCTGGAAAATTACTTTTTGTTTCTCAAGGTTTTCTCTGGCTTCAGTCAGGGTAAGAAGGTCAAAGTTGACCGACGTTTCGACACTTGAATCGAGCATCGTCCACAGGGAAGAGGTGAATACCGTGACTGGTGAAGGGTCGTCTATATATACTTCGCGATAGGCCAGGCGCGATATCAGGTGGGCGGGAAGGTTTTGGCGTCAAAGCCTCAGCCCTGAGGATGATGCTCAAGTCCAGTATCGAAACGTCGGCCAACATGTCGCCACCCACTCACCTGGAAGGTCGTCCGAGAAAACTTTGAGAGACTCATACACCGGGAAAGCACCAAGTCCTACTTTTTGTTTTGCTTTGATCATGGGACAAACCCAGAAAGTGATGCCCTCTATAATCTGATACACTGTTGAATGAACTGTTTTTTGGCACCCGATGTTTGGGCATGTGGGGAGTGAAAAAAATCAGCGAATCCAAACATTTTGTTGTGAAAAGAATCTTAGAATCGGTAAGTTGTGAGGATTACATGACAGTGGAATTCTAACTTTATACAAAAACAAGCCACGTCAAACGTTCCTACATATTCTACTAAAATACGGAGGGAAAGAAGTTTTATGATGCTAGGGTAATCGGTGAATGCAATATGAGGGAGATTGAAGAACTTCGGAAAAATCAAATGAGGATTCATTTTTACGTTGATTCGATCTTCCCCTATCAAAACGATGCCATAAAGTATAAAAAAATAACGTACTAGCTTACGAACTATTATACGAATGTGTAATTTTAAACGTAACGATCTAGCAAAGTAGACTTCGACTCATAGAAATAAAACACACGGTCATGTCCCACAATTTCTAAATCTGGAAAAATACTTTTTGTCTCGCTTCAATCACGAAACAAACCCACAAAGTCAATCCTTCTATTATCTGATATAATATTGAACTGTTTTTTGACACCCAATCTTTGGGCATGTGGGGAGTGAAAAAAATCAGCGAATCCAAACATTTTGGTGAGAAAAATAAATAAATGAAGAGATGGATTACACCCCAGCCTCACTCCCCCGTCGACATCAAGCCCGCCACCCCACAAGCGAGATAGGGAGGGGTTGCTTCGAGGAGAGGGATCGAAATGGGGGAAGGAAATATCGTACGTAAGTAGGAGGCCAGACTGGGAGATGGAGAGAAGGGGAAGGGGGGGGAGAGAAAGAGAGCGGGGGTCGCGGAAGTGAGGGAATGGGTGAGGGGAACGACGACAGGGCGTGGGGGATGCATTGAAGGGATCAAGGGGTGGGTCAGAAAGGAATGAGGGCGGGGAGGAGGGGGTGGAAAGAGGGTTGAGGACTGCAAGGCCAACACTCACACTCTCTCTTTAACTTCTTTGAACCCCTCCCCTTCACTCCTCCGAGCCAGCCGCTACTCTTCTCCAAACCACCCCTTCCTCCCCGAAGAACAGTTAATATTCCTCTCCCGCCTTCATCCCTCCAACCCTCTTACACCTCCCCCATCTGTACTGTTCCCTCTCGCAAGTGTTGCGGGGGGGGAGAGTGCGGGAGTATTTCTTGGTCCTAACTCACGCGCCAGAGCCCCTAGGAATACCCGAAAGAACTCCCTTATTCTCTCTTTCACAAGCCCATCCCCCGACCTCCGCAGAAAAGGAGCATTCCGAAGCGTAATACTCTGCCTCACCTTCCAATCTCTTCACCTCCTGAGCCTCACACGACGTCTTTCCAATACTATCACCCCTCCTGTACCACCCTTATAATACATATCCTTTGGACCTTCCTTACCTCTTGCTAAACCCGAACACTCTAGAATAAGGTTGCACGAAACCGACTAGAATCAGAAAGAATGATGCCTTAATACTAGTAGGATTTTGAACTAAGGATATTCTTAATTTAAAACAAAGAGAGCTACCATTCGATAGGAGGTCCATCAGGTTCTAAAATAGTTGGGATCGTGGAAAGGTATGAGTAAAGAAAACAGAAAAATTTTCAAAACGAAGATTGCTGAGGAGAGAGATCTGGATGAAGAAAAACCAGGAACAAAGAGGGTACTCTCGAAAGAAAAGCGAAAAAAAAAGAGTCAGAGAATGGAGGAATACGGCGATGGAGGAATGAACACGGGAAGCTGAAGGAAGTTTTGAGAGCGAAGACCATAGCTGAAAAAGTGGAGAAAATATTAATCAAGGAGTCTCAGGGGTAATTTTCAAGAGCATTTATTTAATGGAATACAAGGAGTTTCGACGTTTTCACATCACCCTCAAGGGAGACTGAATGAATCACTCTAACAACGTGAAGTATTTCATTGAAGATGACCTGAAGAAAATTACGACTTAGAAATCTCGACAATCAAGGCGAATTTCCACTGTATCTAGACAGAAAAAGTGTCGATTTTAACAGATCCAAACAGATCCAAATAATCAAATCTACCAACTATTTATCAAGCCGCAGGGGCGTATGTCGCCCTGATTGGATTCAAGCCATGAAAAAGGGAAACTGGATTTAGGATTTAGAACAGAGAAAGGTCGAAAGAGAATCGTATACAAATGAAGTGTCTCAATTTCACCCTCCGTTTTAGTTGTAACCACTAACTATACATTGGAAGGAGGAATCCTTGAGCCCATAAATTCGGTAGTGCATTACTCCTTTTCTGTCTGTTTCTACAGAAATGAATAGTACATAAACAGAAAAGATAAGGGTAATGAACCGGTTGAGGTAGGATTCAATGGAAATAGTAAAGATCCTCTTAGTTTTCACAGGCGAATACCACAATCTCCTCGTACAATGTCCTTTATCTCAGCATACGTTTTCCATACCTTAATCCCGTCCGTAAAGCCTTCTTTGTCTTCCCCTTTCTCTCCACATCCTCCCCTGTATCATGGCCTCTAGTATCCTTTCACCCTTCATTGATCATTCATAAAACCCACAATACCAACTTCTAATCTCCGCAAGAAGTTTTCTCCCCTCACCCTCCATACCAAGCACTTTCTTGATTGCATTCCTTTCAGTCAACCTCATTCTCTTTCAAAGTCACATCTCAAAAGCCAACAGTCTTCTTTCATTCTATTTCCTCGGAGTCCAGGTTTCTGTACTTTGAAACTCCAAACCCCATATCAAACACTGTCACCGATTTGAAGATTTATTTCACAAATAGGGTTACATTTTTCAAATGTCATTTCTACATATTTATTTTCGCGTAAGAGGAGAGTGGACGGAAAAGAAGAAGAACGAGGCATGGTGGGCGAGGAAAGAAAACTTCCGAATGAAATCCGGGATAGGCAAGGTAGGTGGCAGGACGGTGGCTTGCTCAAGAGTATGATAGAGGGGAGGATGCTGGGCAGGCGGGGAAGGGCTGAAGAAGAGCAGATCGTATGCTGCGGCGAAAAAGGATATACTAGAGGGAGATAGGATCCTTAAAGAGTTGAAAACCGGTAGAAGATTCTCTAACATTCATTAATATCTACCTTTACCATTAGAATATTCGAAAAAAATACCTAATAATAACATAAACTTACATAAGCACTTTGAGTGCAATGGACGTAATGGTACGTCTTCCCATATTTTCTGAGAAGGAAGATGGAGTACTAGGATGTCCATGGAATATCATTATTTAACGGCAGCTGGACGTAATTATATGGCTGCAGTCTTTCTGGTAGAGATAAATATGGTCACCAAAAGAAATTTAAATAGTAAATAAAAGTTTATAAGCCTGGATTGAAGAGAGTCTTCTTTTACAATCCAGTAAATGTGTAAATTCTGCAGCTTCTCTGAGAGGACCTTCAATTGTGAAGCCCGGTACGCAAAGTGCTATCACCTAACGCCAGAGATTTACCTCCTGACTGAGACGCAGAGACGACCGCACAACCTCGATATCCGTCGATACTGAAAACTTAATATCGCCTGAGGTCTCTCGTACGAGTCGAATCGGAAGTTCGAAGATGGACTTAAGGGCGTGGCAAAAATGCCGGGGGCACGGACATGAGAATCTCATCTCCTTGCCTCCAACCATCTTCCAACAACTTTCCTCCTTCGGACACACCCTTCTCCGTCGTAAGGGAGATGCAAGCAGGACTTGCTCGAATGGAATTTTTTTTTCTTCTCCGATATTTTTCCCCTTCCACCTCCTATTCGCTATCGCTCCCTCCCGAAAGGTGGTGGAACGTGGGGATCGCCATGGATAAAACATTCCGAAAGAGAGGGATCGAAGTTAGGGGTGGATATATAGCAGGGGGTTGGAGCAAAAAAAAATCGTCGTGGATAAAATGAGATTTTTGTCGGCGGCCGCTCCCTAGTATTCGAGATATGGCGGTTTATGATCGCGTATGATTAAGAACGTAAAAGTATATCCATCTCATAACTCCGTTTCAAATATTGTTTTCATCAACGTGACTGGCGCACTGCTAAGACGAACTTGACTTATCGTATTTCTTTCATCGTAGAGGGACTCTTATCACTTCATGGGGCTTTACCTCAATTGTAAATGAATCAGAATACGAATGCGAATTGTGTACGTATTCACCTTGTGATGATAAGGCTACCTTCAATGGTTGTCGAGCTTACTTTGTGGAATTTTTACATCATATTGAGATAAATTAAAATCACCTTGTATAATCCACTCAAACTTTAATTGGTATAAACCCGACCGGTTTCAACACTTTCGTGTCATTTTCAAGAGGGATAAACAATTCGTTTTTTGGGCGAGCACGTATCTATATTATGTCGGAAGAAGGGGGGGAGGGAAATGAGGTTGAGGATGGTATGACTCAAGATGAAGGTTAAGGGTGAACCATCGGGCTGGAGGTGGACGTTACCAAATTCCCCCCCCCCCCTTCCAGAAAATATTTGGTTACGTCCACCTCCAGACCGATGGTTCACCCTTAACCTTCATCTTGAGTCATACCTTCCTCAACCTCATTTCCCTCCCCCCCTTTCTTCCGACATAATATAAATACGTGCTCGCCAAAAAAAAAACGAATTGTATTAGCCCCCTTGAGAATGACACGAAAGTGTTGAAACCGGTCGGGTTTATACCAATTCAAGTTTGTGTGGTTTATACAAATGATTTTATTTCATCTTAATATGAAGATAAGGCGCCACGTCGAAATCCGGGTCTTACATAAAATTTATGTGGAATAACAAAGTTACTTCATTTACAATGTATAGTAATTTCCATGAAGTCAGGCCTGAGACAACTGCTTTACCTAAAGTTCGCAGCAGGAATAAATTCTCGGCGGACTCCGCAAATGTACATGAGCCCGAATTAATTTAAACAGAAAATTTACCAGTAAAAATGCTAGCATTGCTCGGCATGGACGTACATGGATGAACTCCCGTCAAGTATTAAAATACAAACCTCATGTTTTTATATAATTGCCTCTAAAATTATGATACATTAATTTACCAGATAAGAAGGCGTTCATGAGCGAAAGACAACTTCTGTGCTCAAAGAAGAACCAGGAAACCAGGAAACTTTACGTTTCCAGGTCAGTAATCCTATCTTCAGTGCGTGAAAACATTTGTGTGGAGCGTAGAACTCTATGGATCGGAAGCATGGACCATTGGAAAATCTGACCAGAAAAGACTAGAAGCCTTCGGCACCCAGTTCTGGAGGAGGATGCTGAAGATAAAATGGACGGATAAAATAAGAAATGATGAATTGTACTGAAGAGTAGAGGAGGAATGGATCATATGGAACACCATACAGAAAAGAACAAGATGGATTGAGCACACCCGGAGACACAATGGGTTTGTGAAGAAGAAAACTGAAAGAAAAATAGAGGGAAAAGTCCCCAGAGGAAGACCCAGGAATAAGCTCATTGGCCAAATAAAGAGGAAAGTACATAGGAAGAGATACCAGAAAGTGAGGGAACTAGCATTAGATAGGGAAGGGTGGAGGGCTGCAGTCAACCAATCTTCGGATTGAACAACCGACGATGAATCCACCAGACCAGAACGAACCGACGATGAGTCCACCAGAAAAACTCAACAATGCGTTAGTTGAGTAATCATCTTTTTCTACGGATGAAAATTTTCACCTCGGCCGTTATGCGTAGAAATTACAAATGGAAAAATCATCGTTAACTGGGAATTGAACGATGCGAACTAGTGCTTACCGGATCAAATTTCCACATTTAGTTTCTCAAATCCTTCAAAAATACGCTAAGGAATTAGAAATTGTGGTAATCCCGGTGGTCTTAACATGAGACCAGTAAGCCGGACCGGTAAAAGGGTAGTTCGATTTCCGATCCACGTGGATTTTTTCCTAGTGCAGTTTAAATATATTCTTTTAAGTTCAATGGTATTAAGAGCGGTCTAATATCTGCTACTAATAAAGCCACTTATACACTGACGACCTTATCACAAAAGCCACTTCATTTTGATGAATAATGCTTTAAGAAAATTTTAAAAAAAGTTCATGCGATTCTCTATTAGCTCGCTGAGGGATAATTTGATCAGCATATAAAATCGCCATTAAATATGCTCTTTCTAAGGCAGAAGAAGACTCAACGAAAAATCTTTAACAACCTTAAATGTCGACTAACCAGCCTGAAATTCATTTGACCGGTAGTGTTTTATGTTTCATTTATTAACCATGACACAGGATATTTCTTTACGAGCAAAGGCTGTCCAGAGCTGTGATATTAGTTCAGTAATTCTCACTAAAAGTCGAGGGAAACTGGCCAATCAAAGAGCGGTTTTAAAATCTTGACTTCGTATCGGCAATTCAAATTAGCGGGAATTGGAGCGATGATTGATCTTTTCTCCGGGAGATTATTGGATTCATTTTCCAGCAGATTGCACTCCATGGAGTATCAAAATTGAATCTCGCTCACGGAGAAAATGACGCCGAGTGAATTACATCGACGGAAAAAAAGAAGAGTAAAAAAGAATGAACCATTAGCGGAGATTCACTGGACCATCCGGTCGGAGGAAAAAAATATACTCCCCTTCTCTCTGAACAGCTTTAAGAATTCAGTACCTGTGAGATTCTTTCGGGCGGTAGAAGAATAGAGCGATAAGCTTGGCGTAACAGCCATCGCTCGAGAAGGGGTGAAGCGGATATGTCTCAATTTCTTTGCTTGATTTGCTTGCTTGATGAAGGTCGACACCCAAAAAAATTGACTGCAGCAACACACAGCAGCGTGGTATGCGTTACGTCTCAGAAAAATATTGAGTCCCAAGGTACAGGCACTTTCACCCGCAATTCCACAATTTCTACGAGAGCACATCACGTTTCCGACATTTTTCGAAATTTATCACAACATTATTACGTGATAAAAAAAGTTAGCAATTAATAATTACGAAAGAACCTCCACTCGTGAAGTTACAAGGACGATTTACACTATTATTCCCCCGTTTGCTAACCAGTGGATATGGTGACAATTTCCCTTCGAAGAAATCTATCACTTCGGCAAAGAATATAATCTGTTCATCGTCAATTAATTTTATTTTATCAACGCCTTGAGGCAGTTCCAGTACATTCGTACATACAAGAATACTCCAAAAGCTTCCGTCCCGAGGCTGGTCCTCTCATTGGAAAGCACGCAAAAAGTACTTCCTAATGGAACGTCAAGTTTGACGTCCACGACATATATCTTTGCCCAAAACTTTTCCCGGAATCAAACAAGATAAAACCGCATTCACAGGTTAATACGATGTATCAAGACACCTTGGATGATCGAGTGTAAGATGAAATACCATTTCCAAAATATTTTTGGATAAATTTAAAAAAATCCCCCAAGAGAGTAGATATATCTCTGAAAAGCTTGAACCGACGCTGAAAAAGTCTATAAAAGTAATTGTTTGTCAACCGTGGAAGATAAGAGACATAAAAATAGATAAAATATGTATATACATAAACAGAACTTAGACGACTCTACATAAATAACCATCTCCTTATCCCAAGAGGATTTCGGGTCATAGACCTTCAGATTGCATGCAATTTATGAGTCAAGTGAATTATGAAGAATACTCGTTTTACGCAATTCCACCTCGTACGAATATATTTTTTGATATAACAAAACTTAAGGTGTACTAAATGCTTCCAACTACACTAATAAACTGCAGAGTATGAAATAAAATTAATTTAGTCACCACGGGAAGGTTAACTTACTTACAATGGCATCATAAGAGCTGCTTAAGACCAATTGGCAACATGCAGAATTCAGAATCAGGATACTTACCTACAAAAAGAAAATGGTAAATATTAGCAAATCAATCGCACAAACACATCAATATGAATAAAAGTTAATAAAAGTGAGGAAACAAATGATTTCATAAACTAGTCACAGATAAATGTAAAACACTGACCTAGATAAATGAGAATTCTCAAGGAACGACTGTGAGAGGTAGTCGACGAAATGCTATCAATCAATTCGTCCATGATAAATTTAGAGTAAAACTACCATACAAATTGACAGCTGACTAACTTAAAAGTTATTCCATGAAAGTTTGTATTCAAAGCAACGAGGAGAGATTTATCTATACAATAAGAAAGCCTTAGCAACGTAATGTAACGGGTAGAAGAACCTTAGGTAATGTACCATGTACACCCAGAATAGGACTGCGGACTTTTGGCAATTCGTATTTAAGATATATATTAATTCAATTCAGTTTCTGGAAGTGTCCGTCAAAGATTAGAAATTGATGGAGACGCGAAAATACGTGGAAGTTTCTAACGCTACGCATGATGAAAACTATCTGCTTTTTCACTTGGTTTTTCATTGCTCGACCCGATCCATTTCGACGACGAATGTCATTTTCAAGTTAAAATTGACTGGATTTTACTGACAAATTCGACTGATTTTAAAATTAATCAAAGGAAATATTCCACAATCCAAAAGATTATTATCCATTCAAGCAGGAGAGAATAAAAAAATATAGGCACGATTACAATCACTCTTGAGAAAATTACCAAGAAAAACTGCAAACTATGATCGTATATATGTTTTCATCCCTTTCTTTTTTCAAAAACATTTTCATTTTAGCATGCAGAGTTTCCACAAATTTCAGCCATGAACTATTCTTTATTTTTTCTCTGCCGTGATTGAATGATGCCAGGGCTAATTCCATTGATTACGATTGATTCTTTGCTTTAAAACATGTACACAGATTGCTTGGTGAAATAACGCATGGATCAATATTATTCTTGTTCAATTTTTGCACCTCGAGTGAAACGGCTAAATTTTTGCAATAATATTATTATTCTGCCTCTCTACGCGTGAATAATTGTGCGCTGTAAGGAAAGTATAATAGAGACCTTGGAAAGATGAGTGGCAGTTAAAATAATGACATGGTGTAGGTCTGAGAAGGACGAGTTACCTATTTAAGACGCATTGATGACAACGTGGGCGTAGTGAGGTAAGTCACGATATCGCTCGAGTGTTGCCATGGGTCTAGTGTAATAAGAAAAAACTGCTACAGTAATATATAAAATACCAACACCCCCCCATCCTGACCCAGACATATTGCGGGTGGGCACAAGCCTGCTCATCACTTCGGTAAAAAAAAGAGCTTTTTACATACGTCTACCCCCACCTCGGGGATTCATCGCACACCATAGCATGCCTTATATTCCCCCGTTCAGCTAGATCGGTCGTCCTGCCGCCGATACCTCAGGAATTCCTTCGGGTCAATTTTCCAATCCCCTGCTCGACCGAAACATGTCGCACACAAGAGTGACAATCTCCAACCCGACCACGCAAGCGAGAAGAGAACGCAGGAAAAAATCTCTAGCACCCCGCAGGAAACATGAGCCCTTAAAGGATGGTATAAGGTTCCGAGGATAGGATAACGCATTGCACCGCACAGCATGCCCCTGTCTCTACAACCCGATGTTCTCGATGTTTCGTGTTGTGTTCACAAGGGTAGCTTCTCTATTCTAGCTTTTCTGATAAAATAAATATAAAAACGCTCCTTGAGTAAATGCATCTGATGCGTGGCGAGTAAATTCATTAAGCCTGGCCTTGCGTTCAAGGCAAGTAGGTGCAGAAAAATAATTAACTCACAAAGCTTGACTTTAAGCACATTATATCAGAAGCATCATAATCTTTCTCTTCGTACCCACTAGCAGTCACTCACAATGAGTTTGTGAAGAACATAATTGAAAGTAAAATAGAGGGAAAAGTCCCCGGAGAAAGAGCCAGAAATAAGTTATGGATCGAATAAAGAGGAGAGTACATAGGGAGAGATACCAGGAGGTAAGGGAACTAGCATTAGATAGAGAAGGGTGGAGGACTGCAGTCAACCAGTCTCAGGTTTGAACAACCAATGATGATTGCTGGCATGCATGACAATGAATAGCGGAGAAAGCTTCAGCATAAAACTATCATTGGCGAGGAAAAGGTATTCTGGGTACAACGATAAGGAGACCATTTAATGAGTAAAACGGCTAAATTTTTGCAATAATATTATTTTTCTGCCGCTTTACACGCGAAGAATTGTGCGTTGTAAGGCATGTATAACGTGATGGCATTATTACGAGTAGATCCAAAATCTTAGACGAAAATCATTAGAATATGCTTCAATGAGCTACGACATTAATACCTCCATTTTTTTCATGAGCTAAGCTCAAAATAAAGATGCTACAGTAAAAAAATAAGCGCTTTTTCCTCTCTTTTACTTTTTATTACCAATAAAATTGCTGGCATACATCAACATTAATAACCTGCTCTCCACAACAGCGTAGTATTGACTGGAATGCATCAGAAATATGTACCACAACCAGAATTTGAGCCACAGCCCATATAATTTGAGAAAGAGCCCTCGGTGAGGAAAACCAGTAATCTCTCCACTGGACCTGTACTGCTAACCTAATCCTTAATCTTACACATGCAAGAAAATAAGGAGGCAGAACTGCATATAAAAACTGTAATAATAGTCACTGGTAAATCAAATTCATCAATGAATTATAATCGCCAATCTCAATGGTTGAGAAAATTTTCGACGATTAATTAAAACGGACTAAGAAAATTTCCACTGAATATGTATCCATCGTGAGGATTTTTCACTCATGAACTTTCATTGAAACAAACAAATGAGCACTGAAAAAATATAGGGTGCGGCAGCATAATACGCTGATTTGGATTTGGCGCCAGGTAGCGAAGTTCAAATACAATCCTGTGATGAAACAGGTTTGTCCAACATCTTCACCTTGACATGCACAGCACTGCAATGCTTGAAATGCATGTCTTAGAATATGAAGAAAAAAGAAACGATACCACAACTTTTGTTTTATTGACCCTACAAATCAGCAAATTATGCTGCCGCACCCAGTATTACATTCAATCGTTATGCCTCAAATCCACTCTCACTAACAGAGGTTGCTGAATAAATCGAACTCCAGAATGAGCTCGGCGATTTTAAAGGCGTAAACGGCTTATCTCAACATCGTAGCCTTCATGGATAATTATAGCGAGAAGGGGAAGATTCAGGGGCGAACAACACAAAACGCGTTGAGCCTTTCCCATGTTTTCGCCCCAGATTTCAGTCCCAGGTGATCCGTTTCCCATAGCAAATACAAAAGTTACAGGAGAATATTCGAAAACCGTCATATATATATATATATATACATACAACCAATATATGACAGAAAAGCTAAGCTCCGTACACAAGAACAGGGAAACGCCAAACCGAAGAGATTAATCGTTCGAAAGAGGGACCGAGCTCGACAAAGAAAGTCATTATGGCTGCCTCCATTGATTGTGATCACCTGCTCTTCCCTTAAAAAAAATGACGGCCGACCACAAAAGAGGGCCTCAGTGCCCCAAAAACCTTGCGTACGAGCACCTGGGATGGGTAAAAAAATAAAATCAAACTCTCCAAAAACGGCGGTTGCCCTTAATGCGGGCGCGAACACTCATTCGGTAGGGAAGTCCTTTTTTATGTTCACGTTTCGGTGCTCAACTGGAATTTTTGATTATGTTGTACCAGGTATTTTTTTCCTAAACAGGAAAAGTTTTTCGTTATCGAACTCTCATCAGTTACATTAGGTAAACAGCAGGAGGTGAAGAGTGGAGCGTCTTTTTTTACGGCCTGAGCGTGGAATATTCTGCCGCGATGTGTCATCGTTGTATAACTATTATTCATACCATTATCTACAACACGCGAGTGTTATCACCGCCTGTAATCAAGACATGCCTTAAGGCAGTGTTAATATATTGCAGATGCTCTCCCGCAATTCAGCAGAATGTTTTCTCCAATCGAATCGAGCTTAATGCAATCGCAACCAAAGATAAAGAAGGGGAAGAGATGAGAATACAGATCTTGCTTGAATGAAAACCAACACAATTAGTCATAAAATTATCACTCAGTAGATTACTTTTACGTTTTGGAAATAATTCCAAGCTTCAAGAAAACTTAAACAGGTCGAAAACGTGTGAAAAACACGGCATGGTTTTTGGCCCCGAAATAGGTTTGAAAACTAACCCATACACAAATCAGCGAAGACGCACCCGCCTGTAAGGAGACAATAAATACTTAGAATTTTAGCACCAAAAGCCTAGCCTTAACCAACTCAAAAGCAACACGGATGCAGAGGCGAAAACGAAATTTTGATGCAAACAAGAAGCCCCTCCCTTCTCGGGAATGACCCCGCACCAATTCCGTCTGCTTCGCAAGCGAGCGCCGGAATATTTTCGCTCGAATCGCTAGATCCGTTTATCCGAAAGCGAACTTCGTTATGACAAATAATGCATGAATTATTCATAAAGCGCGCGGAAACAGACCAAAAGGAACGATGTCAAGCTTTACCCGAAAAACCGAAGGGCTCGAAGGAGAGGAGTCCAAACGAGGGGTAGACTGAAGGCGCAGGCCACAAAAATATGACCTCGACGGCATAATGGGAGTTAATTGAGAGACAATATATTTCGGCGGAGGAAATTGATGAGAGCTAATTTCAAGAGCCATAGGGGGCGTGAGGACGAGAGGGATTCGTAGAAAGCGTATATATATACAACTTTCACAAGAAGCACATATGGATCTATTTTTTAGGATGTTCGTTCGCACACAAAATAATCAATTTAAAGCATCAGCCATCTCGGAGCACGCATTGAATAAACCGGGGCACACCATAAAGTTCAAAGACGCCGAAATAATAGCCAAGGAAAATAGGTATTTCCCGAGAATAATAAGAGAAGCTATAGAGATCATAAAAACGCCTCTGCATAACAATAGAGAAGGTGGAAACCCCATACACAGCGCATGGAAAAGAGTAGTACCTAAGTCCCCCAAACAATAACGATGCTGTCACCTGATTGGACGAAGAAATGGCCGATTTTGGCGCCAGATCCAGCCAACGTCGCCTATATAAGAAAGGACCAAAAACCTTACCGCTATCCTTCACCTGAGGAAACTGTTGTGTCTCCCAACAACATACACGGACGCAATCCGGAAATATGTTGACATCAACTATCTTTTTAGGATACGAAAGTTAGCGGGAGACCCCTTTTTTGCACCACGAAATTTTGAACTACTCGTGGTAAAAGAAAGAGAAATAAATGTTGCAATTTTTAAAAGTGAATCAACTGTAAATACAAAAACGCTCAGTGATATTTAAGAAACATTTACTGCTAGAATTGAGCTAAAGCCCGAATCCCTGCAGTTTTTTCCGTGAAATGTCGATTCCCACTGGGGTGTCATATGGTAAATCCTTCAAGTTCAGTAATCTGTCCGAAGATGGGACGTTGAACTGTGATCCCCGAGGAGCCTTTCGCTGAGATTAGGCAAATGCCGACGCTGGGTTTCTCTCCACCTTCCTCCATTCCCCTACCCTGCCACCAACCTATCCTAAATGACAAGATAAGCCAGTCTCCTCCCACAAGTAATCAAACAAACCAATTATCAAATATCCTTGTCCAAAAATTCAACTTATTTTCAACTGTAACGCTGCTTTAACTCCTCCAAAGAAACACATTATTCAGGACTTACGTCTTCCATCGTCCCTGAGACGGCAGAAATCATTTGGACCTCATTTTAATGATGTTTCTAATAAACACTGAGAAGCGGAGCGGAAGACGAACTTCGGAACCGATGGGCAACAGATGTGTGCGAATCGGCTTTCCGCGCAGTAAAAAACACAATGGGAGCGCGAAAGTGATGCTGCGGAGACCAACAAAGGCCCAAAACATTTCGCATCGCCTCTCGGCTATTTTCCTCGCCAACTGCTCTGCTAGGAAGGTAACGAACCGTGCGATATCCCCCTGCTCGTCGAAAACCAGCGGTGTATACGGCCGACGGGGCATAGCCGAAACGAAAATCCCAGTCTGCTTCCCTGGTCACCTCTGTTACAAGATAAAAAACAACGCGGCTGGGTGCCAGCTTTGCAAGGGGATAGAGAGTCGTGGGCCCATATTGCCGCTCTCTTTTTGGAATTATATTTCAAACCACTGCAAGAGAATGTACGAGCATCATTTCCAAATGCCGTGTAGATGTAGGCTATTCCTGTGGCGATACACTGTGACACTATTTACCTGCCCTCTATTATTCACGACCTACATATAACATCTACATACTACCCTGCGAGCCGTCGCTTGGGCGTGTGGCAGGGGGTGATTAGACACCAGCCGTGTAACGGTGTAAAAGATAAGGTTTTCGAAGGTGAAATGGCGACGAGTATTACGGAAATGTCTTGAGAAGAGCTCAGTTTTTGTTGTGGTCGCATATCGTGCGCGGTAGGAACGAGTTTTTGAACAAATCTGTTCGGCAATGTATCTCTCTTATTTTATCCCTTCCGTCAGGCCTAGAGATGTAGTGAGGCGTCATGATAATATTCTCTGTGTCGCTCTGAAACACACCATTTCTGAATTTATCAAGGAAGCTAAGCCTAGCGTGTTGATGCCTAGTCTCTAGGGGCTCCCACCATGATCCCCCTAAAGATAATTCCGCTTATGGCAAAAGAATCAAATTTCGTCATAAATAGCGAGCAAATCCACGGCTAACTCTCGCAGATACAGGTTGAATGTTTAAACAAAATCTAAGAAAAATTATAACTATAACAGCGAGTATATTAATAGTAAGGCATGTACCTAGTTTATCATCTTGAACCAAGTAAGAAATCACTTAAGGCAGCGACCTAGAAATAATAACTTAAAATTTAACTTTTATAGAACGCCAAGTTTATCAATAGCAGCCTGTTAACAACTGATCTAGGATAAAAATGGCGTTTCCGCTTCAGTGAGAAAAATGTGACATTTTTAAAGAGCGCCTCATTATTTTGAGTACTAACGATCTGGGTAGTTTGTGATGGATCGTCACTAACGTGTCAGATGCCGTGGTCAGTGCGTACCGGATCACAAACGCTGATACCACAGCGAACTATTAACTTTTTGTCTATTTGGCGACGTCCACGTATTTTCACGTCGACGGATCCTGCAAACCTTTGGATTCCCCGTATCGAGAAAAGACTTCCGTACACAATAGAGGGCGCTTCCGCCACTAATGTAATACATTTCCTGTGGCGCCAGAGCAAACCGATCATAGTGTGGAGGGACACGGAGAGATTCGTGGATTTTGCACGGTAGAGTCCTTTAGCTGGTAAAATATCCCGAAAAACAATTCTCTCACTGCATAAAAATCATAACGTTGAAACTATTTTAACACTTTTAGTTCTATGGACGAAATGGTACGTCCTCCTATATTTTATGAGGACGATAGACGTACTTGGACGCCCACGGTACATCATTACTGAACGGAAGCTGGACGTAATGGTAAGGCTGCAATCTGGTACATATATATAAGACCAAAAAGTGCCAAAATAAATTTTTAAAAGTAAATGAAAGTTCTTTAACCTAGATTTTAAAGAGTCTTCTTTCACAATCCAGACAGGCGTGTAAAATCTAGCCGTTTTTCCAAGAGGACCTTCAATTTAAATCCAAGCACGCAAAGTGTTTAAACGACGGTTTACTGAGCAAATTTTAATTGCAGACAGAAAGGGATGGAAGGCGGTAATTTCTTCCCCTGTCATGTATATTTGAGGCGTGCACACGAAGATAGATAATTTTTTTAAAGATAATCATTGACATCTGAGACTAAATATAAGGAATTCATGAGGCATCTAATGGCGGGCCATCCATAGGAGGGGAAACAGATTAGGATAAGTACTGTCCAATAACCTACTAATCAGCAGGTAGAATATTTAAATGAAAATGAATGATTTCTGAAATTAGTAGTTTTTTGAAACCTGCTATCGCATTTACCAGAAAGATGACACAAGTACTTACGCACTACCCTCGTTGTAATTCATACTATTATTTCCTCAGGGCTAATTTCATCAAAACCGAAAAATATTACATAATGCATTGCGGCTTTCGAGGGATGAACGTAGACTTTCCTGGCTGTGGATTGCGGGTTCGAAGCCCGCCTGGGTGAAAATATTATTACCACTCAGGGCATGGCAGTTTGTGTTCGTCTGTTGTTATTGTTGTTCACCCGGCATAGATTGGCCAAATGCGCTGTATTCGGGGCAGTGAAGATAAAATAAAAACTAAAATCAAACAAATATCGGACAACTTCCCGCATTTGACGTCATTCGTCACGTAGTTGCTGTGATGCCAACTTTATCTGCTGAGGGTGTCCCTAGCCTGTACACGGTCAGGGGGGGCTCCTACATCACACGGTGCGAAAGAAAGGCGGGCGTGGGGCTCCGAGCCAACCAGTTGGCGCTACTTCTACGGAAGGACATGTGTTGACTACGGAAACCCATTCTCTTTTTCACCTCGCTGCTGTTGTTACCCTCGTTGCACCTGTCCCGGGACTCGTAACAGTGTTTCATTATTCGCTCCTTTCCCCCCTCTCGGAGTGCACAATCAGGGGGAGAGGAAATGAGAGGGGAAACGCCGCACCTTCCCACATCCCCTCCCCTGACTTCCCTCGCCCCGCTCCCTGAACTCCCTTCTTCTCATACGCGAACCAAACACCTCCCTCCGCACACTTTCCCTATTCTGAAAGCTTCCCTTATGCCCCCAGCGCCCTGCAATACATTTGCACCGAGTCGGCACCACCGACTCGTGGGCCGAAAATACAGAGCGGCCACGCATTTGTATGTTAATACAACCGACGTAATGTTCAGTTCCAAATATTGGCAACTTACCAATAAATCACCAGCATTAAGAAGGGTGCGGGGAGGACGACAAAATGAAGCACGACAAATAAAGTGAAATGAAAATGGGCACAGAGTATATTGATGAGTAATGAAAGACTCGGAAAGTCAACAGCAAGGCGAAGTTAGAAAACCCGCACTTCAACCGTAGAGTAGAGAGAAAGACACTATAAAATAAAAATATCTCATCGCCTTTTATTCAGAAGCGCATTTACGACTTGATAGTACCTTTTCACAATGAACTCGTAATTAAAAATTCACAAACATCCAAGGCGAGACGGATGAAAAGTCACGCAGGCTGAACTAGAAACCGCGAACTCAGGGTTAGGAGGTGAGGACTTAATCCTGCCGCCACTGAGACCGACAAGTGACAGCCGATTGATGGATTCATGAATTCCTTCTTCCAACGAACCAATCACGACGACAACAAAAATAAGTGCCAGACGCCAATCCCTAAAAAAAATGTCCATTTTCTCATCCAATCTCCTTGTTCTAACGCCTCCCTTCCACATGACTAGTATAATGACATCCCTCACTACACACCCTAGCAGAGCAGGGTGGTTCGTAGAAGTAACATGACGTACAGAGAAGACATTTGCTATGAAAAGCTCTCTGCAAATTGGAAAAAAGATATAAAGATAGGAGTTTCTACCGTAGCTAAAGATTAGCTGCTGCATGGCTCTCGCTAAAAGTAGCTAAAACTAGCAGAGTAGGGTGGTTCGTAGAAGTAACGACGTACAGAGAAGACATTTGCTATAAAAAGCTCTCTGCAAATTGGAAAAAAGATATAAATATAGAGTTTCTACCGTAACTAAAGATTAGCTGCTGCATGGCTCTCGCTAAAAGTAGGTCATTGTGAATACATGCTTGGAAGGCCGGAGTGGTAACAATGGTAACTAAATAACTAAGTAGTGTTCAATTGAAATGAAAATATTGATGAACTAAATGACTTTGTAGAGAAAAATTGAGCTTTTCTATATTAATTGCAAGAATTAGTGACTTTCCAATGAAAATATTGAGTTTTTCTATCCTAATTGCAAGAACTAGTCACTTTTCAGAGAATATATTGAGTTTTCTTACTTTACTCTTTCAGGAATTCGATAAATATGCACACAACGTGCGGCCGAGACTTAGAAAACCTAACGAGAGCTGATTCTCAGGAGGTTACCAGACACTTCACCGACACACAACGTTTCATTCAGCGACGCTCGCGAGCGCTGAAATGAGCCGATGAGGTTGAAGGCCTTATTCAGTTAAGGTTCGACATGGACGAACCTCGGGTGTTCCGTTGATGAGACGTCACAGGCACCGACAAATCTCAACTTTACAATAACCCTATTTCAAGTTTTCGAGGCTGGATCTTCAAAATTTCATCACTGACGAGAGTCGGTAATTACGAGGGCATACCGCATAACACCACCGATCTGCGCTAATATCAACACGTACAATGGTTGACCTTTCAATATTAAAGAGTGAAGACGTTGACGATACAAGTGGCAGGGTTAATGCTGTACGAGCTTTTGTCTCGATTCCATTACCCCGCTAACGTAGCAACCCTCTCCTCACCTATCACAATTCTTCCATTACCACAGCTAAACGGCTGAGCAAAGGAGGCGGCAAACTGGCGGTGACCCTCCCTCCAAACCTTATAACACCCCGACTCAACCTTCCTCGTGTATAACCAGCCGGCATTCTTCCCCCTCCCGCCAAATGCTCCATAACCATGCGTCGGTTGTTTGCTCCGAAACCCTCTCTCTTGTCTGTTTGGGAGGGAAACGTAGGACGAAGCGGAGGTGAATCGCAGGGGGGAGGGAAGGGCGGGAACGTAACAGGCTGTGTAGGGAGGGATTCTTTCGGTCCAACGGAGGACAAAGAAAAACGCTCACGAGCGACAATCGAATGTTATTATGCCATCGTTTCCACAAGAGGCGGTCCCCCGGAGAGGTGGTATTGCGAAAAACCTCGCTTCGAGCATCAGGCATTAGATCGTTTCCCGAATAATCTACAGATCGAAGGACAACTATATCCACGTATATTGTTACTTTACGAGCCGTCAAATACGGCAGAGGGTGCTGTACCATCAGCCATCAAAGAAAGGCTTGGGTAAAAAAAAGCGATGAAGAGTAAAAAGGGATGAAAAGTGAGATGTTTCGTTGGATGAGGCTCTCCAACTGCTCTTTTTCTCATTTTTAGATCGCAAAATTATGAGGGAGGGAAAAAATTAAATTATTCTCGCATTTTCAGTCTCAGAGTACGTCTAATTTCGAACCTTTTTTAACCCAAGAATAACAACCCTTTTTGCCAAGAAAACTCGGACAAATCGTCTTAGTTGGAGCAACGCTTTTTACCCACCGATACTCCAAGCTCAGGAATGGTGAAAAATAAATTTGACGTCGAATTAATCGAAAGCTTCCGTTATTCTCTCGTGAGTTCGATGGATGGGCCTCTCACAACAAGATATAGGTAGCTTTCCAGACGGGGCCTCTGTATTTTGATTGGACATACCAGGAAGATATTGTTCCAACATCACACAAACCGGCAAGGGATTAATCAAACTGAATTAGGATATCAATTTCTGTTTAGCACTGTAAGAACAAGTCAAAAAGAAAAGCATTAAATGACAGCTTATGTCACAGATCAGTGGATAAAAAATGCAGAATCATCACATGACAGCGGCGTGAGTAACATTTAATGTTATCCATGTTCAAACGAGATGTTATCTATAGGTCACGTGCAAAAATAGCCTTCTTCGGAGTATGATTCCATGGTTTTAGTAATAAATAATGTAGTTTTATGTGAATGATGACAGTTTTGGATCATTTTGCCGGTAGGATGAATTCACCTATTTTTATTTAATAATATGCTAAGCAAAAATATAGTCCCTCTATAGTCGCTTGATTAAAATAGGTAGGGTACACCATACCTGTTGCATATTTCGGTTATTCAGCTATTTTGTGCAATTGTAATACAGCTGAATTATGTCACCCACGAACATATAAAATTGATGACTAAGTAGATCTTGAATGTAATCAATTTAAAATTAACCATTTTAATAATAGATAAATTAAATACTCTACTGCAATCTTATACTATGGTCTATTTTTGTATGGCCAAAAATATTAATTGTACAAATATCACAGCGTGTCAACAAACTGTTGCACTATGTATGTGATAAAAAGTAAGACAATTAAGATAGTATACGAGTAAAAATTAGAATTTTATAAATAGGCCACATGGTTCGGCAATTCTCACATGAGAAAATTCACTAGAACAGATCACAGCTGGGTCACCAGGGTTCAAAAGAGGATATGGCGCACACATAAGGAGGAAGCCCGCCTCCGTTCCTCTCCCTCGCGGGGATTTGAAATTGCTCACGAGAGGCACTCGTAGTAAAAAACCGCCGCCCTTCCCCTCCATGCGCATATCCCAGCTTTTCCAAACCACCCACTCAATACACACAAGCACGCACGAATACGACCGGGCCACCCACCAACCTCTCCCCCTCTCCAATAAAAGCCCCAAATCAACCCCCTCCTCCCTCTCTCTTTACAAAAGCCTGCCCACCCCACCTCAAAAACCTCCTTTCAAGCCATCCGCAAAACGGAAAATCCCATTCGTGATCCCCCCAAACTTCATTCCCTCCGCCCCACGACCGAAAAGCAAAACAGCGATGACCGAAAAAAAGAGAGAAGTCTCAATGCGCAGCACCGACTTCCGTCGCGCCGATCAAGTCCTTCCGTTAGCATGAAAAAAAAACTTTCCCTTTCCTGTCAGGGTTGCAAAAGTAAGTAGGTACACGTTAAGTGGGGACACGCTTGTCGGCTTTGGCCAGAGGAGTTCCTCGTGATTGCATTGTTTACTTTTTTACCGGGGTGACTCGACAGTTTAGGTAATTTTGCAATTCACTGAGTCCTCAGAGTAAAATAATTGCGAAGGAAATGTTAGAAGCCGACAGGATCTAAAAAGTAGACAGGAAGACACGAGTTCGTTCATGGAGAAAAGATGAGTACTTCCTTTTCAGAAGTTTTAGACGTGGGAAATAACTATCCGTTTCATCCATTGAAATGAATTTGCGTCGTGTTTATTTTAGACGATAGCTGTTTAGTATGACTTAAAAATATTTCTATTCTTTGTAAATCAGAATAATATTGTTTTTTGCTTAAATAATATATTATAAAAGCAAAATAACGATTGCGTGAATTATAGTATTGGTGGCTGAACTTCCATAAACCTATTAATAACTATTTCTGGGATATCAAAAGGCCCATTCTTGGAAGTGCATTCTCTTCTCCCAAATATTCGCCGAAATTTTATGTCAACTCGACAATTCATTGGCTACAGGTTTCTGCAACTTGTCTTTCTGTTGGGAATACAAACCAAGCAGCAATGTGCCCAAACCAATTCTATTTACAAATCACCAACTCTCACCGGGAACGTCGTCAGGGGTGGGTAACGGAAGGGATAAAGGGGTATACCAAGGGATAGGCCTCGCACCCTAACGCTTACCACTCCCCACCCCCTTTTCCTGCCAAATTATTCCTTTCACGCGAACTGAAGAGGACAGGGGGAAGGGGGAGAGGGAAACAAACATGCGGGCGGGGTACTTGCGACCCCACTTCGGCCATGGCCGGATGAAAAAAAAATTGTAGCAAAAAAAAGGAGTGACCACAATACGCGCGTACTCTAGTGAATGTGTGGTACGCAGGCACACGCCGGATGTGGTTCGTTGTTGTTGGGCTGCTGTTGAAGAGTTACAGAGAGAGATAGAGGGCGGGGAAATAGGACAAGAGTCCTTGAACTGGAGGCGCCAGTGACCATCCCCGTTGGAAGAGGGGGCACACCCTAGGGAACAGCACTCCACCTAAATGCGCGCACCCTCTCGACACCCGGCCACCACCACTTCCACCCCCGCAACACAGCCCCTCAAAACCCCCACCCTGCCCGCTTCTTCCGGCTGGAGGTCACCCGATCCTTACTCCCCCGGTGGCGGCGGATATCTTCGCCGCTTTTTCCCGCGCACTCCCTGGCCCCACACGCGACTTCCCGCGTGCCCCGAATATCCGTCCCACGCTGGCCCGTCTATCCAATGAGCATGTCAGAAGACGATGGAAAGGGGGGCATTTTGGTCATCATCATCACCGTTGCTCTATCAGACGGCATTGGTAAGTTCTGGAACATTTTATATCCCGCAATCTACGCTTTACAGAATGACATTAGGAGACATTATCCAAGAGATAAGGGTGTTAAAAAATGTTGAGGCCAGATGTTACCGGACAGGGCAAAGGTTTAAAGAAACATATTCTAAGCCAATATCGTCATACCTGATTAAAAATTTGACGTGCGATCAGAAAAAAATGCGTTATTAACGGTGAAATTCAAGATGCTGAGAGCAACATAAAAATTTCCGGATGCATAGAAATTACCCTATCTTCTCTGTGGAGAGCAGAATTCACGGTTACTTTTTTGCTCGTACCTTACGATGTATTCCTGTAAATAACCATGAGATGATCATTAATAATTTTTCATCAATAAACTCTTGATTTTAATGAATGGTTTTCGGTTGATGCCATAATCGAAGAGATGTAGTGAGATAAAGAAGTATGACACCACGCGCATCACAAAACTTAAATAAATGTCCATTGCGAGTTGATATTTTTTGGAGACGTTCATGGCCTAGAGAGATGAGTACTCTGCTATAAATTGTTCACCCCATTAGTAAATTATTAGGGAAAACTTTAACTAATGGACATATCATTCTAGGCTGAATTTACTAGAGTATAGAAAAAGAGGTAACATGGGTTTGTATAGAACATAATTGAAGGTAAAAAAGAAGGAAAGGTCTCCAGAGTAAGAACTAGGAATAAGTTCATGGACCAAATAAAGAGGAAAGTACATCAGAAGAGCTACGAGGAATACCGGACCGAGTATTTGATAGGGAATGGTGGAGGGCTGCAGTCAATCAATTTTAGGATTGAACGGCCTATGATAATGATGGAAAGAGAGTTCGAAAGGACGTTCCAACGGATGGAATGAAAAGCAATTCAAAATCACTTGAAAGAGAGGGCTTTTCAGAGTAGATCAGACACCGCGCAAGAGCTATGAAAACGGGGATCCACCCTTTCGAAACGACTCTGAACAGGGAGGGTGAAACGGTCACGAAAACCTTCTCGTCTGCGATACGCTGATTGGAGGAGTACGATGATGAAGATGATGAAAGGATTCGAAACTGAAATGGAACGATGTTCGCAGGAAGTCCGTCGAGTAGAGATGGGGGAATTGGGGCGGAGAGAGACAAATTCATTAGGTGGGAACGAGATATTTATGCTAAGGGAAGATTCGGGTTTGGAGTGGGATGGAGATTAGAGGGGAGCATAAAGAAGGAAGGCTGTCGGCAATTAAGAAGAAGAGGAAAGGGTTTGAAATTTTCGAGGAGCGCGGTCGAAGCAAGCTAACGTCTTCATTCCTCCCCCGGTAGTCAGTCCTACGTTCTTTAGGAAGACGTGGACGGGGTTAAATCTTTTTTTGAGAATATACGTTGCACGTGCGGATGAAAGCCGATACACCGCACCGGTTCACCGGAGGACACGTGCTGCGTATCATGGGGGCCCTGCTGCGGTGCCATGCGCGCAAAAAAAAGACGCTTCCCATATAGCAGTAGCGCCCCCAAGTTGGATATCAAGCTAGTAGTTTTAGGGCAGCTGATTTTTAAGATGGGCCCTAAATCTACTTCCCCTTTTTCGGGATCATCTTTAAAATTATCTACTCATGACCCTACTTTCCCATCAAGCATCTCGTAAGTTGCTCTAATTCCAGCCTTCTCCATATAATCATCCAAATTACCCATCCTCCACCGCACATGCTAAGCGTTCTCGTCTCCATAACTCCCTTCAACACTTCGCAACACGTCAAAGTAGACACGAGCGCTTAGTTTTGAATGTGATTTCGCGTTTATTAATAGGAAAATTGGAGACTTTATATCACATGCATGTCAAGCGAAAAATCCGTACGTTATCGCAGGGAAAGACGAACAGAAATGATCCGAGGAAGGAAAGCTAACATAAAAAAATTCTTATGTACATATTTCTAACATTCAAGGTTGTTCCGGATGCGCAGTATAAACTATTTAACTACTCAGTCTGACGAAAGCACCCGCTCCCTTTATACCTGGTTAATTTTTCACATCACTCGGTTTTCTACCTCCATCCATATCGTTTAAACGCCTATTCTTTTCTTCTGTCTTTCCAAAATCAATACCTTTTCCTTTTTTTAATGATTTTCAAAATCCGAATCGTCTGAATATTTCTACCACGCGCCTCATCAGTCCCCTTCGCATAATGTTTTTCTATAACTTCATAAATCCGTTTTAAGTAGAAAAAAATGACAATCACGCACTGAATAAATTAAAATACGAATTGACAGCATTCTTTGATAGTAAAATTTATGCATATACACTTAAGAGTTGCATCGTAGCAACAAGTACGAAAAACAAAGCTCAAGTAACACACCATTTCCGTCGCACGATAACAAATTTCCGCGAAAAACTGCGGTTCCATGAGCTTTTTGTTTAATTAATGCGCAGCCATTGTTAAAACTAATGGCAAGATAGGTTTAAATGCGCTATTTGAAACTGTTAGTGGTAAGTGAGAGAAAGATATTCAAAGTTATTCCTCCTTATGCCTCGAAGAAACTAATGGCACAAAGTGCTACGCAACTTCCACACGTCTGCTACACATCACTACATGTACGGATGGGATTAATCAACTGCTACTAATGAAACGGCCTAATAAACCTAAGAGGCTGGGAGATATTCCATCGAGAGGGATGTGATAAAGTGCCCCAGCTTCAATCTACCCTTTTCAATTATCATCCCAGCAACCACTTCGTCGGTACGGCCGTGAAACGGGCAGAAGGAAAGGAAGCGAGGATTATGCTTTTTCCAGCTGAGAAAAAGCACCGAGCCTCCCCGTTTGATTCCGCTCGCGAAAAAGTTTAGGCGTCTTTTCATAAAGATACGGCCGAACATTTCCTTCCTCTCATCTCCTCTCCTCAATTTCTCCTCACTCTTCCTTACCCATGCCCAACAACAAAAAAAGAAGGAGATTTCAATTTACGAGTCGGTCGCTTCCCCTATCTCATTCTCTCTTCCTCTCTCCCTATCTCGACGCCCGAATGTTTACGAATAACGGAGCGGAAAAGGCAGCAAAACAAAGCACCGGGACCAAGCGGCATCCGCGGACTCGGTCGGCAGCGGCGGCGTTTCGCCGAGGCCGCGTGAAATTCAAACGATTTGTTCCCTCCGAGAAACGGCCCCTGTGGAGTGAGAGAGTTGAACAAAGATTTCTTGGGAAAACGGCGAAGGAAATGCATGCCACACATCGGCGCGCAATTCTGTATCCACGTCGTACTCCACAAACCACGTGGCGCGAAGTGAAAGAAGATCGTAAGGAATTTTCGAGCTCCTGTGTATGTGAAACTGTTTCCCTCAGCTACATCACATTATTCAACATGGTTTAAAGAGATCACTTTGCACTCTTCCACTACAGTTTTTCATTACTGATCGATTTCAACCTTTCAGCGTCATTTTAAATGGTCAAAGTTACCCTGAAACTGATTTTTAGATGTTGAAATCGATCGGTAATGACCAATTTTACTGGTTGAGTAAGGAGTGATTTCTTTCCAACATCATAAACGAAGCGAAATTCCACAGAGTATTGCCTGCCTGCATCTGTTTTACTCATCACATCGTATCCTCATTCAATGTGTGAGACCTTGAAATGATTCGGCTGTGTTCACAAATTATAGGTACAATGGAAAAGGGAGTATTCAAACTACTTAGCCCGTCTGCCCCTCTATGTTACTTGAGTACGGGGCTCTTCCCTCAACAAGTATTTAGCTATCCATCGATGCTATTGTATACCCCCTCATTGTATTGCTTTCAACCGATGTAGTGAGGCTACTCAAGGTAGTTTGTGCAGATTATAGAATGAAATATTACTGTGCAGATTATACAATGAACTTGACCTCACTTCAAAGGAAAACATCGCGTGTTATTAATGATTACGCAATATCACACACTTATTGCTCTACCTTTCGAGGTATTCGCAAAATAAAGTAGACATTTCCAATATGATTGTGCGCGCCACGGCTATATTACTTTAAAAAATGACGAAGTTCCGACCTACAGATTGTGCCAAAAATATAACTATGGTGCAATATTGTAAAATTATTATATAATTGGTACCTAGTGCGAAAGTTTTGGCCATTATTTATCAATATTAATGTACGTGATAATTTTGACGAATTTGTAAAAAGAGCCATCGGTTGAGAGAATGCCCACAACGTGTGGCGCGAGAAAACTCAAGGTAGGGATGTAAAGCAGTATATTTTGTCGGTCGCTGACAAAAGCTAAGCTATAATATTAAATTATTCTGCCATTATTATAGTCATACTAACTTTGCACCAAATACAACGTTTACAATTTACAAAACTACAATTCAAATAAGGCGATGATCACTAGAGATAAAACCCGCCCAAACTACCACAGTACGATTTCGTTGGTGACAAATGATTTCACCGGGGACAGAGGTAAACTTTCGTCCTCTGTAACTATGGTTGATCCAACCTCGCTTGCTATCATTCTTCTTTGAGGAACTCCCGTCACATTACACCCAATAACTTGGTTGCGTTTTCCTTTTTCTCCAGACTGATTTTCCTTATTCCAAATATGAATGAATTCTACTGATACTCCGCCGTTTCTTTGATTTTTGAAATTTCCTTTTCCTCGACTCGCTTTTCTTTGAGTCTCAGTTATTTCTAATCCTTCCCAAGTAACATCTTATCATACGATAAAAACTTTCTCAAAAATATTCCTCGCATTGGTTCACCGTTTGAAAAACGTTATGCTGCGGGGGAAAACGGGTCCCGCGTGAATCTAATTTCGGAACCGTTTGGACCCCGATGACGCGAGTATGAAGAGGCTGGGATTTTTTTTATTGAGAATGAGTCGAGGGGGAGGAGGAGTTGGGGGGACGTGGCGGGAAACGAAGATATGGGACTGAAAAGAAGCAAGGATGGGGGAAAATAATGGCCCCCCCTCCATCAAGGACGATGACGGGGGAACATTCTAATGTATAAAGACAATACCTCCCTCCCATTCCGACGTGGTCGACGGCTGGTGAGGATGGATATAAGGAGAGAGAGGTATGGAAAAACGACAGAGTGAGAAGTAAACGGGGAGAATAAGCAGCGTTGCCAAATACCGCTCGCCAATGCGGTGGCTCGCACGGTCCATTGAAATCATAAAGTAAAAATCGCTTTCTCTTTGCCAGGTACCCGCCACGTGGAGGGTATAAATGACAATAAAGGAGATCTTGAAACGTAAATTGAAAATCCCTGCTGTATTACAGAATATTCTACAGACTAAGTTTATCAGCAGTCTCTGCTCGAAAACAATACCAGGATATACGTGATGGACATGACGAAAAAAATATCTTAGTATATTCCACATTTGAAATGTTTGTTGCCGACGATATTGTGGGCAATAAATATCTCAAGTATAAATTCAAATAATTTTCAAGTACTTCAAATAAACATCAAGGTTTTTGATAATGGTTGCTGTTCAGTCTAAACCTGGGTCGACGATAAACATTTCAAGTGTGGAATATGCTAAGATATTTTTGTCGTCATGTCTGTGACAATTTTCCACAGAGTTACACCTTCAATGGTTGGCGAATTAACTTCTTGGAATTTGTACATAATTAAAGAAAAATAACTTTGTAATATTCTACACTTTCTTTTTATTACTTAAATACGACTGACTGGTTTTGATCCTCAAAACATCATCATTAGAGATCGATTATCTAATAATTCTGATGATGATATTGTATGCATCGAAACCGGTCAGTCGCATTTAAGTAATAAGTGTGGACAATTACAAAGTTCATTTTTAACAACTATCTCAGAAGTATCTGCACCTTGTAGCTCTTGTGGCAAACTCGAAGATTAATTGGACCTAAAATCCTTTTCAGCTAGGCTCAAAAGTTTCTTTGCTAAGGTAATCGACCGGTTAAGGTAGATTTCCATGGAAGTGAGTAAAATCCTCAAACAGGGCCCGACCATTTAACCGGTAAAATAAGGCTTTCCAAATTATTGAAATGAAGCAGAAATTGAATTTCCAATTAAAAATGAAGCATCCACTCCGCCTTCGCGTGAGAATTTTTCTCCCCTATTTTAGACACATTGGGAGATTTAAATATTTTCAAATGAAGCACACAAGGAAGCATTAATATTTGCGGAGAAAATAGGACTTAATCAATAGAGACTAGAGATTCAAAGCTCCCGACAACTTTTAAAGAACGAAGATAACGTTTTCGCTTGCAAGAGCCCAATCAAAAAATAAAAATAACGAGAGCGCAATAGTTATAGAGACCCGTGACCGAACACACAACACGCTTTTGGGGGTAGGCTGAAGAAACATTTGATTCCAAAAAAAGTTAAAGAAATCCGCTACAAAGTAAGACACACCTCACAGCGCCGTATAAATTAATTTAAGCCAACAGTGTGAATAGATTAGGAACGACATTGATGCATATCATGGGCCGAGAGAGCTTTGTTCAATTTCGTTGAAACACATTAGAGAGACAAAGAGGTTCAAAAAAGGGGGATAAAACCAAAGATTTTCACGAGAATGACACCCGAAGTGTTGGTTAGAAAGAGCATAATTTTTGTTTTGTAACCACCACCCGTTCTCCGCGACGGTGATCCACAGATTTCCATGAATCTGAGGATTACCTCCATTTCAAAGGCAAAAGCCAAGATTGACACATGCAGGGAAACGGGAAAAATGGAAGAGATGCCGGTAGCATCCACCCCGTGAGGTTTAATTTCCGGGATTGTCCACAAAGTCCAACATAACTAAAAATGATAGCGCAAAACGAATCTCGGAGATCATCGCTAAGGGGACAGAACATTTAAAAGACCGAGAGAATGGCGACTTGGTCATGAATATCATTATATTTTAATTACGATCACTTAACACTGCTAGCAAGACCTTTTCATTTCCTTACTGCCTGGTGGAGACATTAAAGAAAAAACTTGGGAGAACGGATCCGCCCACTTTGGACTGCTTGTTTGGCACCGAGCCTAGTTCGGGGACCATAATTCGCACACCACTGGCAACCTTGGCTGCGGCACACCGAAGGATCATGGAAGATTGCCCCGAAGAAGCGAAAGGATGAGCTGTAGGCATTTCCGATAACTTTTCTCTTTTGTTCAACATTGCTTCTTATGACAATGTACCCTCTAATTTAACAAGATTACAGTCCATTCACGAAGCACCTACCCATTAGTAAAAAATAACGTGGGAGTAGAATAAATCTTTCCTATGAAGGGGGAGATAGAACATGAATATTAGTAATTCAACCGCATGCACCACTCCAAGACTTACGTTCCAAATAAAGATGGCATCTCAACAAATTACTCGCGTCTTACGCGCGACCACAATAATGTAAGATGTAAGCAAGATTTTTATAGCTTCCTATCCATTAATTCCTGGCATAGGGTACTTGGTAGCACTCTCGGATTCTTGGTTAGCTTCCCAATAATTTTTTCATGGATCAATAGATGATCGTCGTCAGCCACAACGTTACAATAACCGAGAAAGAAAACGCTTTTCATGATATTTACAAAACTTAAAAAGAAATTCCCAAATATATGCTGGCAAAAAAATCTAATTTTTCGCGGCATCTCAACAAATACAAGCTACAAGGTTCTACCCTAGAGGTTTTAATTTCAGCAATGAGAGAGAAACCAAGAAAAGCATTTCACATATTCGAGTTGACACGTAAATTTACATTATTCTCAATAGATTTCATTAATTTTGCTCTCAAGGACAAGGATCGCCTTTCTAATGACCTCTGACATCAACAATTCTCTGAATACAACAACTCTTGGTTCAACCCTATGTCACATTTGGCGACAAGTCTGAACAATTTTGGCAATTTCTCATCGACAAGTCCTTTGAACGAAGGGAAAGACGAACGTAATTGATACAAAATGGCCGTTCGACATTCGAATATCAAGATCACATTAAGATATAACTCATCAATAAAAACTAATTTCAAGGAACTATTATTTGCTACACAGGCACATCACGTCATTCGTTTTGGTTCTGATGCCATTGAAATGTCTTATAACTGACACACACTTAAGGAACCGGCTCTTGTTTCACTTTCGTCTTCAAATAAAACAGGCAACGTCAAAGAAATTGGATATAGTCGTAAGCCCTAGGAACTTTCATTTATTTCTTCCACAGTTCTCCATCTTTAAGAACCATTTTTTTTCTAATAATTCATGCATTGCTTCATACATGCTCTCTTATTCTTAAAACTCAAAAATATTCCTCCGATTTAGTCTCTCTTATACAACATTCACCCATGACTAGTTAGCTCTACCTCTTCCTCTTACACCATCCACATCACTATCGTTTATCGGTTTCGTTATTCGATTCTCTCCCATCTCTCGGCATGGTCGAAGAAAACGAAGATCACTCCATCCATACACTTCCATTGCCAGAGCTTCTCACGAAAACTCTTTCATCTCCCATTGATTCTTAACCGCATCCACGTCTAACCTCTACCGCAATCACTTATCAGGGATCCTATTACCACTGCATTTAGTCTACTCTCTTATAATGATTACCAATATTTTTTTAAATGTTGCAGGGAAATAAGTTCTTCAAGCAAAGTGTTTCACACTTTGAGTCCTGGGCTATAAATTGAAGGTCCTCTCAAACTGAGGAATTTACACGCTTACATGGATTGTGAAAGAACTCTATCTTAAATCTAGGTTAATGAACCTTAATTTACAACCAAAATTTATTTCGACACATTGTGGTTATATGTATGTCCACCAGAAAGACTGCAGACATACCATTACGTCCAGCTGCCGTTCAATAATGATACTCCATGGACGTCTTGGTACGTCCATCGTCCTTCTTAGAAAATATAGGAGGATGTACCATTACGTCCACAGCACTCAAAGTGTTAATAGAGCACAATTAATTAATATTTTTTATTTTTTTTTTATTCCTTAGCATGAGTGGTGGCGGTACGAGCGAAAGGAGGACAGTCAGAGAGTTGAGTCACCATGGGGACCACGGAGCATCATGCATCCGAGTATGTATTTAAAAATCTTTGAATGCAAATGTTATATTCGCGTTTATTTATTTATTTTTTTGAGGGCTCGTCTGTGATTATCTTGCGGTCACAGATCTTAAAAAAAAAGGAATGAGGGAAAAAAAGAGTCCTCAAATCTACCAGCCTTGGCACCTATCTTCTTTAGCATACATCACTGAGTGGTAGAATGTAGCAGCACAGTAAGGTAGCCTAATTATCCCGTTTGACTCGGTAGAAAACCAAGGTCGCACACTCACTCCAGTTTTTGCAGTAATACTGTCACACATTTCATACCATTACAAAACTTTATTCACAAATCTGGAGGACCTTGTTTCTTAATTAACTCTTCCACCGAGGGTCTCAAAGATTTGCGTCATATTCAGAGCGAGGCCATTTCAAGGTACAATACCGTATTTATATAACATATCATTATGTAAATAATAATGTGCAAGCGTTCCATTGAATTAATCCGAAGTTAAACAATATTCACTAAATGGTATGACAAGAATATCCCAATCTATAGGCTCCGTGTACGGTGACGACCATGGAAAACACGACATGTTCGACAGATACGTGAGAAGAAGTGTGTGTGTAAGGGAAAATAATGACACTGTGGTAAAAGCTTGCAGTTTTTAACAACTATGACACATTTTCCTTGCAAGGAGGTATTTATTCATTTCGTTTGTTTCCGCAGACCACAACAAGTAATACAGCAGTTTTTAAACTTTGCATGACTATTCTGAAGAGTGATAGTGATTGCCGATTAGTCGGGAGTAGAAATGCATCGAGGAAACACATATGGAAGAAAAAAGTAATTTTTCCCCCAAATTGACTACGACAAATAGATAAAAATGCGGTGGATAATGTTTCCAAAAAGGAAAATTATGTCGAATATAAGCAAAAGAATGTCGAGCATAGGAAACTCTAACGGGTATAAAACCAAACGCCTAAAATCTCCCAAGCCAGCTTAGTGCCTCGATGATAATGCAAGGGGGGTTTAGCTTTTTTATTAATAAGGGCGCCAGGCTTTCTTGGACAAATTACTACCAAAGTCTACAGGACACTAAGGATGATAAAAAGACAATTAAAGCAACGCAAAGATCACACAAAAACCTTGTCATTCTACAAAATGCTCTCAGAATCAAAATAAGCCTCCTCAGAACAAAGACGAATATTACTCCAAAAACACATTTATTTATCAACAACCGTTTCTAAGTGATAAAACCTAGCCAAGGGCTTCACAAGTTTAATTTGTTAACTTAAATGTAAAATTAAAATGTAACATTAATCGTTACACTGAGTTAACGACATCGTACACACAGAGAAGTCATGCTTTCCCGAGAGCGCATCCCCAGGTCGGAGATTGTGTAAGAGTGGCATGTGTAGGCGGCCGGGGTAAGAATGACCTCCACAGGGACTGGAACGTTTTAATTAATAACCCGAAGCGAGAAAAGATTTTCACCCCGCTTCTCTCAAGCTCTCTCCCTCGTCCCTTCCAAGAAGATCTCCCCTGATTTTCCCTCGCCACGGCTTACCAGTCTCCCTCCTTTACTCCCTCACATACACACTTCCCGTTTATACACTATGTAACCGACTGCCCATTCCACCGACTTTGGATCCATGGGAGGGGGGGAAGGAGAGTCGCTCAAAATGTGTCTTCATTTACGACTCATTTGGCTCTTCATTTGCGAGTGTCGTTATTAATTTCGAGCGAATTGAAAGGGGTCGCTCGGGGAAATGTTCTAGCCCTCCTTTCCGCTCCCCCACACACAAAATAGGTCCTCCCAAAGAGAAACATCGGGGAGTATGAGCGACGCCTTGCGGGGAAAAACAAGGCGACCACTTCCACAACCCCTGTAACCCCCCATGCGAAGGTCCAAAAGCGACGCAAACATCTCCCGGAGAATAATCTTAAAGGAGAACGAAAGAGAGCGATATTTTGTCTCATAATAGGCTCGGCTTCATGCAAGACTAAAGTTAGCCATTAAACGCCATAGCTTTCTTCAACAATGTTACGCTAACGCAAATTTAGTATGATGCAAAAATGATTCGACAAACGGTTAAACTTTGCCGGTACGAATATCATATTTATTTACGAGTGGCCAGTTTCTAAACATATATCACTGTCCGGCATATATTTACTCATTCCATCTTGATACATGGGGATTACAAAAGAGAGGGGATATTGTTTAATAATGTAATCACCGGACAAAATACCTTAAGATATCCCAAAAGAGTGTTTGTAACGAAACCGGTCGCAAGTAAATAAACGTTATGGTGAAATGAGAAAAGTTTATTCTCATAATGGACTATCATTAAGAAGTTCCACCAAGAGACGTCCCAAACCACTGAATGTACTTTGTATAGTGCAACTGACTGCAGGTTAGTTGGTGCATTTTCTACAAGTGAGCGTATACATTCCGTATATGAAATCGAGAAAACGTTTAACCCCTGTGAAAACGAAACATAGGCAAACTTACCCTTTCTTAAAAGAGAATATAAAAACTACGCATATGAAACCATGATATACACAACAACTCTTCTGAAATATTTCCCGATTAAAAGATTACTGGTGGAATTTTTATGTAATACAAAAGCAAATTATCTCGAGATCTCGAAATGGACTCTTGAATTAGTTCCCGGTTAAAAGGTTACTGGTAGATTTTTTATATAAGATAAAAGAAAATTATCCAGACTTTTTCACACGCAGGAGTCTAGATTTTACAAAAAATTCAGAGAAAACCCTCCATTTTGTTACACATGCAGAGCCGTATCTACATCTAGTATTCTTTCTTCATCCCCGCGAACCTTTCCTCATCCCGTCCATAAAACCTATTACATATTTTTCTTCCCCTTCCTCGCATACCCTACATCCGTCCTCATCCTCTCCCTCAATCCGATAATACTTAGAGACACGAGATATCGAAATTGGAAAATTAAATTTAATTATTGGTTAATTTGTTGGTCCACTAACGGCCGGTTGCAAGAACATTTTGCTATGGAATCAATAGCCATGAGAACCATAAATTTATAGATCTTATAAATATATATGGGTTGCAGGTACACATCTACTAGTTACTAATTTGCCAATAGTTAATAGCATCGAATATTTTATCTAATCTTCTACCGCCGGATAACATTTATCAAAGTGTAGCCTATGAATAATAGCTAATGCAGATAAAAATTAGTCAGTAGGAGTAAACAAACTGGTCATTTATCTCAAATAAACTCTTTTACCAAGTAATTAAGTCTCCAAGCGGTTCATTGCACATCTGGGCTGCTTATGAAACTCATAATTCCATGCCATAAGTTATGAAACAAATAAATTTATCGAATGTTTCTGCAACACTGATTGAATGGTTGCCTTGGCTTATGGGTCCCGTAACTTTATGGAATGCATATGTTATGTTCCTGCAACTGGCCATGAAAGTCAAAATTGCTCGCATAATATCAAACACAAGGTCGTCAATCAGCATGCCGTCACCTCTTCAGTACGTCCTCCGACAAATTTTTTTCTGCCTCCTCATCATTTCTCCTTCCAACTTCCTATCTTCTTTTACCACGGCCAATATTTCCCATTCGTTTTCCTCTTCAAAAGGTGAACCCTCCGCCCTTCCCCCACTTCTCATCAAGCTCATCTCAAAAGACTCCAGTTTACTTGCATTTTTTCTGCACCGGTCATGTTTCCTGACAGTATACTCATAAAGTTCATGTTGAGATCTTAACTCATCTCCTTTGTGATGCCATTGCTCAGATTTCCCAAGATTAGTTCCCTCCTTTCCGTAAACGCGTTGATATTTAATCCATCATTTTATGCCTTTGCCACTAAACCCTTTTCCTCATCCATAACACTGCCCGGATATATGAATGACTCCGGTTACAGTGGAGAGTGCTCTAGTTTATACCCTCCCATCTCAGACTTTATCGTAGCCTACCTACTATATGGAAAGAGGGGGGTAGATTTCATCCCACCTCCTTAACAGCCACTTAGTTCTCGTAAACTTTTGGATTATATAACGTAGGGCACTGGACGGACAGAATAAGAAATGATGAAGTGTAGAGAAGAGTAGAAGAGGAAAGGACCTCATGGAACACAATAGAGAAAAGAAGAACAAGATGGATTGGACACCATGAGATACAATGAGTTAGTGAAGAACATAATTGAAGGTGAAATAGAGGGAAAAGTCCTCAGAGGAAGACCCAGGAATAAATTCATGGACCAAATAAAGAGGAAAGTACATAGAAAGTGATATCAGGGTGTAAGGGAACTAGCATTAGATAGGGAAGGGTGGAGGGGTGCAGTCAACCAATCTTAGGATTGAACAACTAATGATGAACGCAGGGCACAATTGCAGAAAATCGCCTACTTGACACACCCATGAGTTGTCTCCCAATGTACAACACATGTGTGGACTCCTCGACGAATTGCATCACGAACACTATTAAACCCATCCCAAGGTATCGTACCTCGGCTTATTTCCTTCATCAAGGGAGGTAAAACGCCTTGGGCAGAAGAAACGTGTGAGGCTCTGGCGCACGGAAATAGAGAACAAGTTACATGGACGTGAGACTCGGGGCATACTTTCGCACCCTCGACTCTTGAGCTCGAAGTTCCCTTTCGCCGCTCATCTAGGTCGCATGTAATTAGCAGGGGAAAAGGGTGTTATACATATACTTGGTTGGGACACTTCCTCTTAATCTTTACATTGCTCCGTAATTAATCTCAGGAATTATCTCCCGTGGCAGCGATGGATCACGATGATTTCACAATGAATTATGTCTAATATATATGCCACTGCAAAGCTGAATCTTATTATATCATATACGCGTCTACATCATAAGTTACAACCTCCATGAGCCGCAAGTGTAACAGGGTTAAGCCACCACCAATGAATAAATCGGATGACGAGAGAAAAGAAATTTTCCAAATGGATAGCTTCGCCTCACAACGTCGATAGTTATTATCACACTACAACATACAGTGAGGAATGACAACTGTTTCGTAGCGACTGATAAATACACTGGAATAATATTCAACATCAATTCCTCCATCACAGCCTACCATTCCATGAGCCGTAAGTGTAGACAAATGCGTTACAACAGGAGTTCATGAAACTTCCCGAGTGCCATGGCGGTTAAAAATATAAACTGGACACCAACGTATATTGAAAGGAGGAGCTTTCACTTGGCGGAAGAACGCTATAATGAACAAGATAAGGAAGTCACAAATTTATCATGTTCATTTGGACAACGAGGGTTGAAATTCGCCATGAAAAAAATCGTTTGACTAGACCGGGATCCGAACCCGGATCTCCCAATTGCCGTTCAGATGTGTTAGCCAGGCATACGACCAGGTCTTGGTCCAGTCAATCCAGGTCAAGTCGAATAATTTTTTTAAATGATGAGCTACAACCCTTGGTGTATATGACCCCTGCGAGTGACTTCGTACCATATTTGTAAATGCAATGATTGAAAATATAAACTGGAATCGCGAGTTATCTAAGTACACACAGGCTCGTTGTCGGTCGCTAAAAAAATTTCCTATCTTGCCATTGATTGCAATCTTTTTTTATTTAAATTCCACTGTATAGAATTACAATTTAAAATTTTTGGCTATCAACGATTTTCACATAAAGTAATGCCGTCTTTCTCTACCCATACCTCTGCATACTCTCTCTAAAATGCCACTTCTGCATACAATGTCGTACGCTCAGTAAGAGGAGGCATATAGGAGCGCATACCGCTCGTCGACTATCGTTCAAACAAGGTGACTGGCTGCCTAATGCTTATATACATACCTCATATACATAGTATCTCCGCAGACGTGTTATGTCCACGAGCACGCGTTCAACCGCACGAGAACACCTACCGAGCCGAAACAAGTCATTTCATCCATCCCCTCCTCCTCCGCATTACCCACTCATCTATCCGCCGTGACCAGCCGATCAATCAGCCGCCATTGGTGCAAGCAATTGCCGTGCGATAGTGCGACCGCGTCTGGTATAAAGGCATGGGAGACGGGGAGGGGTGGCGCTCATGTCGGGGATAGTCCTCGCCGGAGGGGAATTTAAACTAGACGGATGACCGAGGGAACACACGGATTACACTTCTGCAGCCGTGCGGTGAGACTCGGCCACAGTCTAGGACAGATTACTGGGTGGCCACTCGTTCAATTGGGGTAGATTGAGCGAGACTTTATCTCAGTCATTTTAGAGACCAAATTCAAATATTATTTCTTCATTTAAGGTAGTTTGATCGAGATAGAACCCTTATCACAATGGAGACCATATTAGAATGATACGTTTAAATTCCTACGGCTGTAGGAAGCATGAATAAAATATTGAATTGTTAATGGCGCAATAATATACTTTAATATGACTTCAATTCTAAGAAATTAAATAAAAATAAACACATAGGTATGTATTTAACTAGATTCTTTTTTTTCGCGCGGTACATTTGAAACTCCTTCACAACGGAAGGTTTCTTGTGAGCCTGAAAAAGTTACTGCCGTTACCATGTGATTTATTTTCAAAAATAGTTGAAAAAACATGTTAACTACACAGTGTTAATTTTTTAAGGTCTATTTGTTGGAAATTCCTCATTTAAAAAAAGGCATGCATTCACGTACCATTTCCTTGATCCTTGTTCTTGTGATCCTGATGGAATTACGGCAGTGACAATACGATTCATTTTCAAAAACAGTTAATGAAATATACAAATTACACTCAGTTTTTACTTACTCAGATCTAGGTGGTAGAAATTTCTCAATTTTTTAAATAATGTCTCTCTGTTGTGCATGTACATGCACCATTTTCCATGTAAAGGGGCTGTAATTTTTCGTCAAATATCTTGGAGAGTACTGCAATAAGGGGTTGACATTTAATTGATAAGGGCTTGCATAAGTAGGGATCTATTGAAAAATAAAGTGAAATCGTTAAGTGGGATAATATGCTCTAAATTTTTCCATGCTGGATGGATATTTGGGGAGGCGACCGACAGCTAAGGTCATTTGCGCCATAGGGGATAGGTAAGGGAGGAAGGGTGGATAGAAACCCGGCGCCGGCATTAGCCTGCTCTTAACGAAAGGCGCCAAGGGGACCATGTTTTAACGTCTCATCCGACAGACGGAGTACTGCACTCCAAGTGCCCTCCACAAGACACTCAAGTAGGGATCGGGTTTCCTCCGAAAAACATCCTCCTCTGCAGGGATTTGAACCCTGGCCGCCCGCATAGTTAGCCAGTACTCTAGCCACCACACCAGCCCGATCCCCATTTACCATGCACTGGAAAACATAATCTAAATGGCAACTACGGTATTCGCCTCATTCTACAGAAAAAAATGCATGTACACTTTTCGAAGAAAGCATTTCCCAGATGAAGTACTGCTATCTATGTTGAAGACTGAAATATTACAAGTATTGAAGCAAATGCAAGCACATGTTTCCATACATTACTTTATCACTTCCTATCAATACATTCACTTTTTAGTACCATACTCCGGTACCCCAAAATAGGATGTACGATTATTACTAGCACATATCGAGAGGTGCAAGACAATGTAAGCGTCAGCTTGAACAGAAAATTAAAAGAACGACATTCAGAACGACTTCCGCAAAAGAAAGTTTGAAAAAAAATAAAGAAAACAGAACAACGAACTAGACAGGAAATTCCTAAGGGAGTGCGGAAAGTTGGAAAATCCCCAACTCAAAACACTTGCGCTCCGACCGAATGTTTTAAATAGAGTTGGCATTGGTGGCGAGAAAATCTGTTTGCAGTTTCTCCGTGACTCACGCGGGAAACCCCGAGGAAACCTTTTCCGACGGTGCACGTCTCTAAAATGAGGAAAACAAATGGACACCTTTGACCACCTCCGGAAGTGCTTACGATTCGCAGTCAGATTTCATCACTGGAGCTGAGATACCCACACATCCAGCAAAAGTTTACGACAAAGACGCTGACGAAAAATTGAAATATTAAAGATCTTTTATAAGCAGACGACCGGAAACTCCGACGGCTTCATTTGCAACGTATATTTTTTTCAGAAAAGATCCCACTAGAAATAAGTCATCGATATGGATCCTCTACATCTACATCTACGTGATACCCAGCGAGCCACCACGAGGGTGTGTGGCAGGGGGTGAAGATCACCAAACGTGCACTATTGACATGCAAGTAGGATATTTAAGGGAGATATGCCGGATAATAGGGTCACATGGAGCTAGATGGTTAGTATCTACATAATAAGGAAGGGATTATTGGTTGCTTTTACATGCATCATGCACTACAGACTACTCTAACTATATTTCACCTACCTATCCCTTTGCTACGCTGCCTATTGTTCTCTCTTATAGTACGAGGGAAAAATGACATTTTAAATCTATCGGTACGACAATGTATCTCTCTAATTTTGTTAATATGATCAAACCTAGCATAATACGCAGGATTTCTCAATATATATCTAACGTCATCTGTGAACAACTCTGTTTAGAATTTACTTAAAAGGTTTAACCTAAATTTTAACCTGCGTTCTGATAGTAATTCCCATCCGAGTTCTTCTATTAAGCTCGTAACACTTATACAATTATCATAACGGCCTTTAACAAACCTTGCAGATCTCCTTTGCACGCGCTCTAATTCTTTTATCATACCTTCCTCGTACGGATCCCATATACTAGCGGCATATTCTAAATGAGGCCTGACAAATGTAAAATAGCTTCTTTCTCGTACTCTCTCATCGCATTTGCCTAGAACCCTTTTTACGAATCCTAATTTACGGTTTGCTACACTAGTTATTTCCCTGATGTGTTTCCCCCATGACATGTCTTCAGTGATGGTGACGCATAAGGATTTAATTGAAACTACGTTACATATTTTGTTTTCATAATTTAAGAGAAACAATTGCACTTTTCCACAAAATTGTTTTAATGCGTACAACGCGTTTCGGCTCACAGAGCCATCATCAGGTACAAGACAAAAAAAAGAGAGTACAACACATATATATGTATCTCTTCAGAGGAGGGGGGGCTTGTGGGAGGAGACAAGAGAAGGAGTGGGAAGGAGGAGGTAGTGGCGGAAGAAAATTGGGAGGAATCAGGAAAAACCAAGGGAGGAAAGGGGAGGGGGGAACGGACAAACCGGAGAGAAAGGCCAAGAAACAGCAAAAGGGGGGTGAAAAAGGAGGTAGGGAATAGGCATGTCATTAGAGCGTGGGGAAGCGGCGCTAGGGAAAGGAAGGGGAAGAATGCATCTGAGGGTAATTAGGAAAGGGGGTATGAAAAAGAAGGGATAAGGTGGGCACCGCCCGGTTAAGGGTGGAAGGCTTGGGTGCGTGGATTGGAAAACCAGGGAGGAGGAGTGGGAAGGAGGAGGTAGTGGCCGAAGAAAATAGGGAGGAATCAGGAAAAAAAACAACAATTTTAAAACAATTTTGTGGAAAAGTGCAATTGTTTCTCTTAAATTATGAATAACTTCCACGATATCTCGCCTGAATCTGTTGAATATATTTTGTTTTCCTTGATGCAATAATTATTCCGAGGAAAGCCATTCTTTTTCCAAAAATTCATAATCGCGCATTTCTTCAAATTTAATTCTAGTTGCCATCTATCATACCAATCATCAATCGCATCTAAATCCTTAGCTAAAAACTGTCTCTCCTCTTCATTTCTAATTTCCTTATACACTACTGCATCATCGGCAAAAAGACGGAGCTTGCTATTTTTTACAACTGTATTCAAATCGTTTACGTACAGAAGATATAAAATTGGGCCTATCGCGCTTCCCTGGGGAACACCTGATGTAACTTTTACTTCGCCTGAGCTGACACCATCTAATACCACCCTTTGAACGCGTTCATGTAAGAAGTCTCCTATCCAGCCTACTCTATTACTGTCTATTCCGTATGATGCTAACTTCGCGAGTAACTTACGGTGGGGAACCTTGTCAAAAGCTTTTCTAAAGTCAAGAAACGCTGCATCTACCTGTACGTTACCTTCTCCGGAAACTAAAATATCGTGAAACCAACATCGGTGTCTTTTTGTTATAAATCGAATCTAAATTACCCGTTTTCTGCGTCATTCTAGAACGAAATCTTCCATTGACGGGAATTAAGTTCAAGCCCAAGTCTATGGTTGGGGAAGTTATTGATATATCACGAACATCCAACATACTATAGTAGATGTGATCATGAGAATAAAATAAGGGAATTAGATTGTAGAAAAGAAAGGTTGAAAGTGTCGTTTTTCCCGCGATCGATAAGAGACCATAATGGTTGCGTTAAGCCTTTGATGTAGGTTAGTTGACAGGTAGTGTAGCTGATTAATTCATATGCATGCTTTTAAATCTGCTGAGTAGTGCCAACACTATGTTTTGCATGTTCTCTGCATGACTCTTGTGTCACGTTTACATAGTTCCATTCTAGATGATTTCAGTAGTTTCTTTAGCATTTGTAGCAAACCCATAGTGTGGCGCATGTTGGTTAAAGTAAATTTCTTCATTGTAGTTCATGTTGGTGATAAGTCCCCCCTGAAAAACACCTTTGACATGGCTTTCAGGGTAATATAAAGATGTAGAAGAGAAAAAAAAACAATCAAAATTCGAAGGAATTTTTCAACTCCTACACTTCACACCAGGGTTGAAATTCGCTATGAAAAAATCATTTGACTTGACCGGGATTCGAACCCGGATCTCCCAGTCGCCGGTCAGATGTGTTAGCCAGTTACACTTTAATTTGGACTAGTTCCAGATTTGCATACATTAGACAATAGAATGGATGTACGAAAGTACAAAAATCGATAAACATCCCGAGAGAAGAAGGAAAATGTACGGAAGTAGTACTGATATTTCCACACGGCGCCACGTGAACGTTATTTTTTTAAGCGTAAGCATCAGTATGCGCTACTTATACACAGCTATGTAGATACACTAACAGTAAGTTCACAAATCGAAAGTCATATCCATCTATTAATGTAATCCACGGAAATAGCCCCACTCAGGTGTCTCTTAATGAATCCTTACATAGTTACATTCAATATTACGTGAAAGTTAATTTCTTCACTCAAGTTAATGCTGGAAATAAGTCACCCCCTGCCAAACACCCTTGTGGTGGTTTGCAGGGTAATAAGTAGATGTAGATGAATGGGTCGTGTAACATCATATACCCTATGAGTTCTTGCTCATGAAATACACGCCGAATGGGCCCGACTCCGTTGGAATCAATTCACTTGTAAATTCGGCGGCGGTTTATGAGAATTCGAATGGAGCTATTGAGCGTGATTGATCGCCGCACATCTAGCATTCTAGTCACGATTTTCTAAGTATCGGCTCACTAATCATGTATGGTTCCACGATCCGAGTCATGTGAATGAAAAGTAGCACCAGTGAAAAACACGCAGAACTACATCATTCATCCGCATCATGCAGAATTATGTACATCCATTAGTCTCAAATATTCGATAAAAATTTCGAAATTATTTCAAAATCCGTGACAAGAGAAATACATTTGATGTTAGCGGAAATGTGGTCATTCATAAATACGGTCATCATTCACTCATAACAAAAACCATTAAAATAGCGACCTTAAACAACGCTAAAAAAGATAGAACGTCGATATTTGACGGCGATGCGATTGGCTACGACAGCCTACGCCGAGCAAACGCAAGTTCGGCCAGTTATTAATGCTCCCTCATGAATAAAACACATCGGTTCCTTCGCCCATTCTGAAACCATAGAGATCAGTCCCTCATCTATGAGGATTTCTCTGGGCCTTTCCTCTCTCCAAAATCAATCATTTTTTATGTCATCTCTCGAAGCTTGCATTCATAACTCCCATTTATTTCGTGGGGCCACCGTCGACAGGGACGTTTTCCCGAAGAAAACAAGTTTTACAGCGCGTCGTATCTTCGAGCCGGAGTCAAGTTCGGTGGAGCCTTACGTAGAAGGGAGCCCGAGATTACTGCGAGGATACGATGGGGGAAAGCGCATTTCAATGGTTCCAGGATCAACAACCCGACTTCCAATCTAAAGATTAGACTCCGGCATTCTTCTTCATCTTCTGGACCCATTCCTCTCCTCCCACCCCCTCCGCCACCGAAGAGATAGACGACTGTCTTCGGATTGAAACTGCCGGAAATCGATACCTTCATATCCAACCGTTTGTTTCACAAGAATCGAATGATTTCATCAAAAGTCTATTCTCTGGCGGTCCATAATTTACAGCTCAGGGTAGGCGGGAGAACTTAACGCCCGGTGATCAAAATCCACACCCGTTACTTATTTTGAACAATGACTATTGACGTAAAAACCTTTTTTTTTCGAAAAAAAATATCATACACGCGGACTCGAACTTACGCTAAAAATCTCAAGAATGGAGCACTTAATAGGTAATTTCTGAAATATTCTGAATTTCTTTCTCCTGCAAAACTAAATGAGAGAGAGTCTCTGACACAGATCAAATCATTATCGGTAATGTTCCCTTACAAAAAAGTTGAGAAAAATTGGAAACCTATTAGCAAATGAGATCCAATCACAACGTAACACTTTTCAGATTTTCAGGAGAGATCAAAGAAAGAGTTACCCGCGCCCCACTTGACAACCTGCACTTACCACCACACCGAACTACTTCTTTTCGTAACTCATTTCTGGTACAAGCAACCCATATTTGGAACACAATACCCCTGGAAATTAGGCTCGCCCCTAACGGCAGTTTCAGAGAAACATTGTACTTGTACCTTTTACGTAATAAGAATTGTTGAAAATAATATTATAAATTGTACAATAAAATATCGATTTCGAATTCAATAATCCATAAGTAAAGTAATGCTTACTGGGGTGGAGGTTGGTGCGATGGAGGTAGGAGGCGAGGGTTGTCATTTTTGGTCCCCTGGCCAACCGTCCACCTCAAGCGAGTTACAAAGTGTATCGGCAGACGTGCCTACTGGTTATATATATTGCCCAATATTATTGTCATTATCATTATTTGCTTCTGTGTAATGTAGCACCTGAGAGAGTGAAACTATTATTTTGCCATTCTGTTGTTTTTTTTTCATTCGGTGGATTATCCAGTGTAAATGTTTATTAATTTTGGTAATTGTTTTTCTATGAATTATGTACATGTAACTGGGAGAGTGTGTGTATTTATAAAAATGTAATTGGTTGCACCTAGAGTCCGAAGGACTAGGTTCTTGAAATAAATTCTATTCTATTCTATTCTCACAACATTTGATCCGTCAACTCAGAACCCTTATGTCTCCAATCAATCCATAAATTCAGGACACATTTCTCCGCTTGATCACTTGCCTATCAAGGGTTTAATTTTTCAATATCCACACGCAAATATAAAATAAGCGTCTGAGGCGTCAATTTATGAACACTACTGACTTTCATTCGGAAAAATTATGCTTAAACTAGATTATATAATTTCCGGTTCATACGGCATGGTAACAATAAGATGGGAAATTTTTGGTGACCGACAACGAGCTTGAAGACACTTCCTGTCGGTGCATTTCATTTGACTGATTTCTTTTCTCGCCTGTTGCCATTCATTCATGGATGGTGACTGATTACCCTTCGCTACACTTGCGGCTCGTGGTGTTCATATTTTCCTGGTATGATAACCGATAATAATACGTTCTCCTAACTCCTATTTTTCGTCAAAAATCTCGGAGAGTAGTTCGGTAATGTGCTGAATTTTTTATATCTTTGGAAGAGAACGATATTTTTCTTTAAATGAGACCAAATATATTGGTTTCTAGGTGAAATTATTTTTCGCTCAAACCACCTTAAAATAAAACCTTTCCTTCCACTTAAAATTCTTTCCTTCCAGCCATTCTACACCCTTCACGTAGCCTCTATTCACTTCTTCCACACCCGAAAAAACCAAACCAATAACGTAAAGCATCAATTTGCCAATTGAAAATCCTTCTCACACCAAAATATGTATGTTTATGGTACATTGCGATGTTTCGGCTAACGTATCGATACCCTCTGACGTTTCTACCCATTCCTGCAACCCTTATACTTACACACACGAACGCATCGACCCCAATCGGAACAAGGCGGGGGAGGAGGGGCTGAGGTTGTGGGGGGGGGGGGGAGGTTGGAAGAATAAGAATAATCGAAAGTCCACCGAGAGGAACTCCCTTTGTCGGCGGCCGGACCACTCTCCCCGTCCCACATTCTCTCCGCCGGCCGTCCCCTGGCATCAATCTTATTTCCCTCTCCGCGCTCTCTTTTCTCCCTAGCGGGGAGGATGAAAGAGGTGAGGACACTGGGAGGAAGAGGAAGGGAGATAAATAGAGAGAGAGAGGCGGGAAGAAAGGTGTCCCCGCTTGCATACGACATTCCCTCAAAAGAGGTGGTGAGGGAGGGGAGAGGGAGGGGGAGAGGGAGGAAAGGTGGCCTCCCGCCCACAGCATCTTCATCCGCCTCTTCCGGCCGGGGCGAAACAAAGGCGACGCCGCCGCCGCCTGTCTATCGTCAGCCGCTCCGCCGCCAACCAACCCATACCTGGTGCCCCACGACCCTTGGGACATGCATACATACATATCCGAGGCCCCGTCGATAATACCGGCATATCGACCGCCTTTCGTCCGCAACATCCAAACCTGAAGTTAGAGCTTTTTACCGCGGGATTACAAATAGTCACCATAAATCTTCCTTAAAAATTTACGCTCTCGCGTGGTAGATAGGGCTTGTTACTAGCGTTCTCTGACTCATTAATATTACCACCTCACCCCGCAAAATTTGTTTTTATGCAAGAACTAGTATCCCCCGCTTTTGATCGAGGTTTCTTGTCTCACACAAAAAGGCATTAATATAAAGGTGGGATGTAAAACAAAAAAGGATAATTAAAAGCTAAAAATATTTATATACATAAAATGATCCGGAAAGATTGATACAGTAACCATCAAGCGAGAATGATTCAATGGCAATTATTCATATTTGTCCTTCGAGTTTTCACTTAACATATTTTGGTTCCAATGTCTCATTGGTGATTTACTCTCTCAGTTTAATCTACATTATTCCCCGTTCATAACTAATTCTCCTCATCTTCAACTTTCTTAGCTCTTCAGATGATATTGTCCTCCAAACATGGTTTTAAGAGGCGAAAAAATACAGAACCATCATTCTACTCAATCATTGTGTGTAATTGCCAAGAAGTTCCATGTGCCTACTGAAAAACATGTTAAGCAACTAGCAAAAGTTAACAAGAGTTGGTAGAAACAAGGACATTCAAATAAAAATATGCATTACGAGGAGTTCTTATATTAGGCACCAAAGCAATATATATGGTTAGATCCACATAATAGTATGTGGGCGTTGGCTGTGCGAAGACTTGAGATGTGGCGAATGAGTCAATGTTTATAGTATTTTTTATAGAGTGTTAGTTTTGAGCCGTAGGGTGGACGATTTTTGGAATTTCAAATACAAAGTTGTAGGTGACCGAGACCTTGCAACACCGGATTTGTGCCTTGAGAATTAGAATTATTGTGCGCTTGAAGGGCACTTATCGTTCAAACCGCGTATAAAGTTATTTTTTACACCCGTTCTAAGCTGTTAAATGAGTAAACTGAAGGTAAACCTGTTGTGTGTAGTGTAAGTTGTTTTATAAACACCATTTAACAGCCCGTCATTGTTATTACGCGGGGTAAGAAGTTTGGAAAAGTGGAGTACGAACGACTGAATTTTCGTTCTGGTGTTTAAATGAAATTGTGGCATAAAAGCATATAGGAGAAGAATGTTCGTGGTATAGCTCAAAAATGTTTGCTGAATCATGATCACGGAGTATGTTAATTGGGCAAATGTTTCAATCAGGTAACTTGCAATCAGGTATTTCGAAAGCGAAGAAGTAATGAAATGGGAAAAGAAAGCAAACCTATATTTGAGAGTAAAATACAAACGCGGGCTTAACTAAAACCGAAGGTGGCAGCTTAAGCTAGTATTTAAGTATTTGAAAGCTAGAATAATAGAAAGAAGATCAGGCACTACTCGGTTAGATAAATAGCGCTCACAACACATAATAATTGACGTTAGTACGTTGGATGGTGAAGTGAATTGGACATAAAACTCTCTATCGTCACAACTATTCCTTCCCGCCATTCCTTCACTTCCCGCCAGAATCCGCCGAGGGGGTGCTCCGTCATCTGTCCACCCAACTCCAACTCTCCCCACCTCCCCCCCCCTCAACCCTCGTCTTGAGACGCGGCCACTCCCTTCGCCATATTCAATATGCCACTCAAATCCCACCATCGACTCCCATCCTCCTCTTTTACCCAACTTCTTCGTCATCATCCTGTCTTGACGCCGGAGAATCGATGCGGGTTCCCGTGTCCGTGACTGTGCGTCCCAGTTCGCAGAAAGAAGGAAGACTTAAATGCGTATGTGTGCAGGGGCACAAATGGGAACGAAAGCGTGGAAATAGATACGCAACGGGGATGAGCATCGAAAGAAAACAATTGATAGGTAAGGTCTCGTGCTTTCCCAGTGAATATAAATTTGGTTAAGTATTCTACCGGTAAAGGTAGGTTTTCTTGAATGTCAGCGAATCTCCTTCTGGTTTTCTACACTTTCAGGAGCCTATCTACCTCTGGTAATCCTTTTTCGCCTCAGCATACGATCTACCCTTCTTCATCCCGTCCATGAAACCTATTCTCTTTCTTCCCCTTCCCCGCTTGCCCAACATCCTTTCCTCTATGACACGCTTGAGCAACCCATCGCCCTTATTACATCTTTCAGCCATCTAATAGCCGGTGAAAATATAGATAACATCTTTTACGAAAGTTTGAAGTACACTATTTTTTGCCGGACGTTCAGCATACTTTGCCTGAGCCAAACAATTATGATCGAAACGATCTCAGGCATAAGATTAAGAATATAAGACTGCAGAATCGATAGATTTAAAATGCAATTTTTCCCACGTGCAATGATGTTGTGATAGATCAGTTATAGGATACTTTGACCCTAACTAGGTAAAATAGGTTTTTGCACTTGTGCTAAATATCCTAACATCATTATTAGTCACTAACCTCGCATGCATTTTCCAGGATGATATAGCTCTTGCATGATTTAGTACCTTGTAGAACTATTTATCTGTCACAGTATTTATAGTTAGTAGTCGTATCTTAAGTAGTTTACTGCATGGTAGCATGTTCGCGCACGTAGTACTCACCTAGTTTCTGATCTGACCGCGCATTGTTATTCTGACTGATATTGGCCTGCGCCTGGCATTCCGGGGGAACGTGCGCGGTTCTGATTTCAACTGAGATGAAGGCTTCACGCCTGGTGGGGAACCACTCCGTGCCACACATCCTAGTGCTGGCTTACACGGTATTACGTAGGTGTAGATGAAAATTGCTCATGGATTATCATTGGGTTGCCCCCCCCAGGTCGAGAGGTCGTGTTTAGGGCAGAAGAACGGGGCAAAGATCACTAGGGAGGAGAGTTTTCATACTACATAAAATTGGGCGTATTTCTCGAAACGACGTACGTGTTAATGTTTAAGGGGTTTAGCTGTAACAATGGATTACATAAAGATAAGTAGAAATGATTATCAATTCAGACTTTTCTCGACCACTAAATCTATCAATGAAGTTTCTTCAGTTTTGATGTAGTCTTTAATGGTGCAATGGCGTCGATTCGCCAAACATATTGGAATCTTTAAGGATTTGAAATCAGTACAGTTCAATAAACATAAACAGAGCAAATAGGATACGAGCAGTTGACCAAATTTGTGTCTACCGGGACTATCCACGGAAAAATTTACGGGATCCCCGCAATACACCATTGTGCGAAATTTCACAGAGGAAAAATCCTCCGCCTTGACCGGGACTCGAACCCGATCCCCTTTTTTTTCTGCCGAGTGCTTTAGCCAGTTAAGCTACCGAGGTGTACTGGATGTTGGCGAAGTTTACGGGACAAGATGGAGTAGACTGCTGGGCATGCTATGCAACTAACAGTCCATGTCGTGCGCTAGGCGCCGCAGCCCGATAGGTAAATCCCGCGCTTATAACACCTTAAAAGAGGTGTTCGATCTACTTGACCGATTTTGAGTGCACCGCAACTAGTCACGGAAAACTTTACTGGGTCATCCGCAATGCACAATTGTGCGAAATTCCACAGGGGAAAAATCATCCCAAGTTCGAGTCACAGTCTAGGCGAATGATTTTTTTTCCTCTGGATTTTCGCACAAATGAGCAGTTGAGTTTCATTAGACGCTCATCAGCTCACATCGACATTTGCCCTCCAATAAAATGGTTTTCTATTCAATATTTGCAGGAGGTTAAACAGTGATGAACCTCCGCTCTCCAGGTGATAGAGCGCCCGTACTTCACGGCTCCTTGTCCGCTTCCTACCCTCACCTCCATGCTCGACGTCCCTCGAATAACCCCGCCCCTCCCCCCCTTCCGCTCCCACAGCCGTTTCCCCCCTCCGCCTCGATGAATCCCACTTCCGACCCAGTCATCCGACAGTCAGAGGAGGGAGGAGCGAGTGGGAGGAGTGGGGTGGGATATGAATCTGAAGGCCACGAACACTTTCTCCAGCCCGAAGGACTCGGCCCACTCCTCAAATCACGGGGCCGTTTCCCTTCTCGTCCCTCACAGGACGCGGCGTCTCCACGAGGAGGGATCTCACACCGATCGAGAGAACTCGTGCATGAAAACCAAGGAAGTTGGAGTTGGATGAAGTTGGCATGCCACCAGATTCTTGGAGCAATTTCATCCATTAAGGCCGCTTTACACGGTACATTTCATTGTACAAACGAATGTATCATAAATTGTAAATAACATGAATGAAATTAGAGCAGGTTCTATTTCTTCTTCAGCCATTCAGACAATCATACGATGTTCCGCTTTACACGGTACAATTAATTGTGCAAACGAATGTACCACGGATTACAAGAAAATGAATGTTATTGAAAAGGCTTCTTCTATTTCTCATTCAGACTATCACACAATTATCCGCTTTACATAGTATATTTAATTGTACAAACGAATGTATCATAGATTGCACAAGAACATGATTGGAATTAGAGCAGGTTTTATTTCAACTTCAGTCATTCAGACCATCACACCATTTGTCCCGTTACGCGGTGCATTTAATTGCACAAACGAATGTATCATAGGTTGCACAAGAACATGACTGGAATTAGAGCAGGTTCTATTTCAACTTCAGTTATTCAGAGTCATTTTACAAGGTACAATTTTCCCCATGAAAGAGTTCATACATTCTTTTGTACAGAAAAATGTACCGTGTAAATCGGCCTATAGCAGGCACGGTATGAGGTGGTTAATGAATGGTAAATGGTATCCAAAAGGTAAAGTAGAGCAATTTTGTCCGTCTTATCAGGAGGATTCTTTTAATTCTATGGAAAAGTTCACCTTTTTTTCTCTTTCCGTAGAATGTAACGGGAACCCCCTCCTAGTTCTTTAAAAAACCCCTAAAAAATGAAAAGTACAGAGACATCAAACGCAAAACAATCCTTTCCGGACGAACGAATTGAGCATGACGATACGTCGACAAGAATTTGCAGTGGAATCCTACTCTTTTCCTCTCTCGCATACTGCTAATGCATGTGCTCATTGAAATGGATTGGATTTTGGGGAGGCGACCGCCAGCTAAGGTTATTTGCGCCAAAGGGGATAGGTAAGGGAGGAAGGGTGGATAGTAACCCGGCGTCGGCATTAGCCTGCTCTTAACGAAAGGCGCCAAGGGGACCACGGCTTAACGTCTCATCCGCCAGATGGAGTACTGTACTTGAAGTACCCTCCACAAGACACTCGAGTAGGGATCGGGTTTCCTCTAAAAAATATCCTCCTCTGGAGGGATTTGAACCCTGGCCGTCCGTATGGTTAGCCAGTACTCTTGCCACCACACCAGCCCGATCCCCACATGTGCTCATACTTTCCATTCTTAACTCATTATGCATCATACCTAAAATCAGTTTAAAATAAACCCACTTTTTAAAGATAAATATAAAATACAATTCTTTGGGATTTAATAGCTTTAGCCGTTACTCGTTCAAAAAGGAACACTTCATGAATGGAAAATAATGCCATAAATAGCCGTTTCACTGTACAGCCAGCAGGTTAGAGTACTAATCGCTTCCTCAAGCATAGCAGTAGCATTGGTGCCGAAGATAGGTATACCAGTAGCATATGACTTTGTAATCGGAGAAATAAGCATTAACGTACAAAAAAGTGGATACTTGTGGAGACAGCAGAAAAATTATCTTTGCTCTGACTTCCTCCCACCAGTGGACATTAATTAAGGCCACTGAGCCGGAGCTGGTTTTCTTTTGCTACAAACACTGCAGACATCACCTGATGTCCCATACAGTTAAAATACGTCGAGATGAAAAAAACCTGAGCTACCCAGTAATATGGAGCACATCAAAAGACTAATATAAAATATTAGACATGAACTTATGTCATAATTATATTTGTGCGATCCCCACATACGGCTTACCACGCGCGTGGCCATTATGTTTTCCGCGGAGTCGCCCTATAGAGTGAAGCTGCCTCGGAGTTGAATCACATTTCACCCTCTACAAACGCTTCTCACGTTTTATGCTCCCTCGAGGCAGTAAATTCAACGTAGAAATGAAAAAGCAGCGGGGAGGAGTGACCTTCAGGTCAAAAACGTGTATAAAACGGCGACAGTACTCCCGAGAGCGTCGCTGTTTTTTTGTGTTAATTGAGACATATGTCGGCCGCATAGAAAATCTCCCGCGAATTAATCCTCTGCCCTACGGAAAAACGGCCCGCTAATCCTTTTTTATTCTCGCCCGGTGACAAGAGGTGTAGGTGAGGAATAATTCATCCCCAAGTGAGAGTCTGAGAGAGGCTAGGCAAAGGACATTCTCATCCACCAACACCCTTTTCATACGACACTCTCTCCCACACTTGGCACTCGTTCGGAAAATGTTTAAGTTTATGCTTTTTTTAAAAAAAAAGGAATATAATGTCTGCTCTTTTGCTTTTCCGCTAACGCGGAAACAAGGCGATAAACTCTAAAGGGGTACAGGACATCCCTCACGTGTTCAACTCCATCCTCTTAAAAAAACAAAATAAACGCGTCCACGCCTCTCTCCCTCCACCCACGTCTCTTCCCGTTAACACGTCTCCTGGCAACGGAGACGCATATTTATTCCATTGGGACCGACTGTCTGTTCTGTCCATTTCGGGATATCGATGCGAATACTGATTTCGCCGAGTCTTACCCGCTACCTGGTAGCTCCACGGTATTTTCCTTTCTCATTTCCCTCTCGCCAACTTCAGGTAGCAGCAACGGACAATAAATTCACGAATCTCGAACCGTACGGAGGCGCGTATCTCCTCTACGATATATTTTTGAAAAATACCCCGACGTACTCACACGAGATACTCTCCGAAGTGAATTCAAAGGAGGCCACAGAAAGAACTTTTGTTGAAATCAACTGAATGGTCACTCATGAAAGTCGGATAGGTTTGTGTAATGAGGAGTCTTTTAGTAGCTCCAATGCTGCAGAGAAATGTACACACCTGTAATTCTGTGACGACTGAAAAATTGATCCTAACAGAGTAGTGTTTTTCAAACTCATTAGCTGAATTCCCCCTTAAAACGTAGTTCAGAATAGTACCCCTCTTCCCAAGCCTAACTCAAAAGAAGCATTTAAAATAAAATGCTTATGATTAAGAATCCATTTCAATCTGTGGCATTTCAGAAACATTAATGAATGTGTTAGAATAATTTTTTTTAAATCAACATTTTAGAGATTTTTCATTGTCTAGAAGCCATCACATTCTCCTTAATAGTTTCCCTATCCCCCCAAAAATACAAGATGTGAAATCCTGCTATTGAGATACTATTTTCTCTTTAAACAATCCACATGTAAGATATAATAAGCATGTAATAAGGGGAGATGGGATGCTCAAAAGTGTGACGGAAGGATGTTGGGCAAGCGGGGAAGAGGAAGAAAGAGAATAGGTTTCTTGGACGGGATGAAGAAGGGTGGATCGTATGCAAAGGCGAAAAAGTATGAACTGGAGGAAGATAGGCCCCTGAAAGAGTATAAAACCGGGAGGAGATTCTCTAACATTCATAAACCTACCTTTACCGGTAGAATATCTTTTTTCTAATCAACCCACTGAAACTCAAGAAAGAAACATGGCTTCGTGGGATGGATTCGTCAGGGTAACTCACAAAACTGTATAAAAATATGACCGCACCGAACCCTCTGTAGCATAAGATTAACGATCTTAAACTGTACTGTTTTCATTACAATCTCAACCGTTGGAATTGAAGTTGACTGATGAGACCAAAATGGTTTCGTGGAATAACCTGATTTTTTTAAGAAACCAATAAAATTATAAAAATTAACTTTTGTAATTTTGTAGGTAATGTGCCATCCTAAGTAAGAGTCTGAGAGGCAAGGGACCTTCTCATCCACCAACACCCTTATTAAACGAAGTTCTCTCCCACGCTTGGCACTCGTTCAAATATATTTAACCCTCTATGGACAGAATTGCGAAACGTCAGCATGAAAAAAATACTGCTAGCATATTAGTTTTTTAAGAGTGCTATTTAAGCATTTAAAAAATTGCAATTTATTTGATAATAATATTAATTTTGAAATGTGGCGTATTTGTGTTGTGTACATTTAACTTAAAATAATACTTTACATAATAATTTATTCACATAGTACATTTGAACATTACCTTCAAAACGCACCTTTTTTAAACTTTCACAATTTTTTCTTCATATGACAGCTGAAACTATTTATTTCAGAGCTCCACCAGGCACGCCATCGTCAGTGAATAGCGTCATACATTCATCTATTCAAATTGATTAACAAACCGCGGAAAGAGACGCAACTTTCCACACACTTAATCCGAAGTGTTACAATTCTGTGTAGCGCAGCAACTAAATAGGAAAGCCTCTTAGAAAGCAGATATTTCAATGATTTTGAAACGTAACAAATTTGACTGGCTCGTCTATAGAGGGTTAAGTTTATGCTTTTTTTAAAAAAAAGAAACAATGTCTCTTTAAAAATGCTTTGTTGTAACGTATTATTACACCACAGAGGATGATTCTGAATATGGTCTCAGCCATGACTAGAGAAAATTTCCGCTGAAACCCCCTCATCGACCACCTCTTCTTTATCTTCTCCGATCGCCGTAGTCCGTAACCCACACATCCCTCACATCCACGAAACACAGAAAACACGGCACATCCACACTTCCTCTTTTTGTTGTCTTTGATTCGCTCTCTTCCCTATTACTCCCTTTCCGACGAAAACCTCCTCCGCTCCCAACTCTCCCTCCCACAACCCTTTTTTTAAAACTCGTGTTCCCGATGATTTAATGACCCATCCGGCCAACACTCTTTTTCTCTCCGGACTGAAGGGAAGGAGGAGAGAATCAGGGAGAGTGAGAGGGAGGAAGAGAAGAGTGGAAAGAGGGAATGGAGGAGCAATAAAAATGAATCAAGTCAACTGTTGAGGCGCAGGAAACGGGAGGCGGAAGAGAGAGAGGGGGGGGGCGGGAGTTTGAGAATTCGCGCGCCGCGTGTCACGTCACGCTCCGCTGCGCTCGCGCACGCCGGTGCAAAAGGTTTCGGTCGGGAGATGCAACGGCGGAGGGAAGAAAATAAAAGATTCAAAAATGAAAAAGGAGAGAAAATAGGGAAAAAACCGGAGTTAACGTTTCAATGAATAAAAGCGGAAAGCGCATTTTGGAAGAACAGCAATACGAGAGAGAGATTTCCTCACGAGGATTGCTTGCCGCTCCAGTGTACAGCGATCCGAAACTAATTGATTCGCACGCTCTGTTATCGCGGAAATCGCCGGATGATTCATTTAACGAGGAGTTTCCTTCAATTCATTGGAGTAGTTTTCTAAATTGCATAATCCGAGACGCTAATCCACGGCAATCTAAGGATATGAATACGCGCCAAACACACTAATAGCATGGTGGTATCAATCAGTGTAAAATCTCAACTCGAGAGAGCACATATAAGTTAGAGGCACATTTTACTTGGCATTTAGTTAAATAATAACTAAAGATATTTATACCACCCATTCACATACAGCGCTGCACGCCAGAGCTTATAAAGCTTCTTTCAGAAACATTTTAACTTCATAACGGCAAAAGTAAAGTCCTTTGACAATTCCTAGCCAATATTTTATCAAAACATGCAATGGCCCTGAATGCTCTTTCTGTATTCAGCATAGTGATTCATGATGACTCATATAACTGATCAACGGTTAATAATGCAAATCTAAATCCAATTAAAAGGCATGCTTCATGTTACATTTGGACCTGATATTTTTTACAGAAATCGATTAACTTAAGGTGGCTCCGCCGTAAAATGGCTATAATATGGTTCAGTTCACTCTCTAGCCTCTGATAGAGAAATGTGTCTTCTACCTTCTTGATATGAATAACAAATCGATGCATTTTCAAGGTATTGTATTCATCAACTGAAATTTTATAACGTGAAATGTGAGAATGGGTGAAACATGGGATGATTTAGAAATTGTCTTCCGAATATTAACAACATTTTCGCAAAAGACTGTAAACAAATCCCTTCCACGAAAAAACTGTAACAATATTAATGCCCGAATAATAATAATAATGTTGTATTTCACACACCTAATTGTACAACGTTATTCGTGAAATTAGGCACCCTTGAAGAGACCTGTAATGGGGTTTCCATCAATTGGTTACGCTGCAATCAGCAGCAGTTTAATAATAACATAAAAATATATTTACAGGCGTTGTAATTTTCACAAATCCGTCTTACTTTAATGTTTCTACCCAATAAAAACATGAAATTAAGTTGAAGTGAGGTAGTTCTAAAGAAATGAAGATACTAGCGGCTAAAATTAGTGTTCGTTACAGAGTCTCCGATAAATCTGCAATCATTGTAACTTGATTTTGTTTCCCATTTGATAAAGCATGTCACTAATCAAAGCAACATTTTTTAACAATACAAAGGTAAACGTCTAAATAAATAATTGAGTGTTGTGAGACAGTAACATACTAAATACAGAGGCGAGAAACCCGGCGACCATGGCCAAATGATGATCGCCAGATGGAGGACAAATATCTTAAATCATGTGCAAACACTGCATAAACTGTTTTCTTACAAATGTTACATAGCAGCAATTTGTGTAACCAATAATTTGAACTAGAAAAATGGGTTAATTTTGTTCCATTAATGTGAACGTAGTATCTCTAACAATCAAACTAATATGCGCTAATGAATCAAAATAGCTAAAAATCTTCCATTGAATTGATCGTGTCGTCTTTTTAGTTTTTATCAAACTACACCAACTAAACAAGTTCTATGAAAAGAATATCAAAATTGAATGTTTCATATGAACTGAAATTTACGATGAAATATCTCAAAAACTGATATTTTCAATCAAACTTTTTTCTCAGAGCAGCATAACCTTATAACTGTAAACCCCGTGATTTAATATGTAATGCATACCAATTCACTTTTTTGCATATTAACCCACATAAGGAAGACCAAATTTCCACAATCAACCGCCTAACCTCATTCCGCGGCAGCATCCTTTCCTCTAATGAGAGCGAAAGGGAGGGACCATTTCAGGAGAAAAAGCTGTAGGTTGTAGATGCGAGCGATATATCAAATGACGATAAAAACGAAAACACGTCCCAGCATCCACTGGACCTACCCTTTCCTTTTTCCGGGCCGCGCGATGAAAAAAGTAGATACGGAAATGCGTTCATTATCTTTAAATGCGACATTTTCTATGCATGAAGGAGCAACTCAAGATGCGCCGGTTCCCAAAAAAAATGGTACTGATATATTCATTCAAGGGTTAGAGACCACCCATAAATTAAACCCTCGCGTCGGAATTAAGAGATAGCGTCGATTTATGAGCAGGGAGATAATTCAAGGCCGCGGGGAAGATAAATTGGGCATGATGAGCGGTCACTGCATATGGACCGAAAACACCGCCCAATCGCTCAAGACGAATGACACTGGCGTGGTGCAGCGGAGTTTCCCAGCACAAATAATGCACTCTATTCAGTACCAAGTCCCAAATTTATTTAATAGCATCCACGTATACGTCACAACGACTGCCTTAGCTTTTTCATAATTTCCTCAAAACATTTGGATATACGTTAGACAATATTGTGGAACTAAAGTTTAGCACTGAAAATAAAAGCCACAGTCAGCAAACTCCTATTCCTGAGACTACTATATTAGGTATTGGTGCATTCAAAGACTGCACTTCTTCTGCACAACTGGAGAAGAGAGTTAACAACATTTCATCGAAAGATTTCGATTTACTCAACGGAATTAGGTGGTTTCCTAGGCTTAAACTAAAAACCTAAGCTCTCTCCTACAAACCCGTATTCCTTTGGCATACTTGATAAGGTACTATTATCTTTTATTTAGCGTCGTGTAGGATAGGAGGCACGCCAAACATTTGTGGAGGTGCCGCAAAGACATTGAAATAGGAAATAATCGATTCAAAGATTGAACGTGGTTCTCTAAACCCACTTATGAGATCACGAGATTTTTCATTATTTCCTTAAAAGATTTCGATTTCAATCTCATAGAACGATGGAGCACTTGACTTCCATAGAAAAGCCAAGCTTTCTTTTACGCACCCAAAAACCTCGCAGCATAATAAATATGGCACTGATTTGAATGAATCGGGTAAACTTTGTTTTTCCACAATAAATTTAATGACATACGACCACGGTTTCGACGATTAACGTCATCATCAGGACGTTAATCGCCGAAAACATTGTCGTAAGTCATTAAAGTCATTGTGAAAAAACAAAGTTTACCCCATTCATTCAAATTGTTTAGCAAATTCCACAAATTATCGCCGGAAACCACCAACTTTATGGCACTGATCTTTACAAAAATTGTATGCACTACACTACACCTGCTCAAATGGTTGGTCACAAGTGCTGTGAACACATTCCTGATGGTTGATAGGGTACCAGGTTGGGCAAACGAGGAAACGACACAAATTGAATGTTTCTCATGACGTGTCATTATAGAGCCAGATAAAATTATAATTCATCCGCGAGACTGACGTCGCATTTATCACAGACTAGACGTGGGCGAGGAGTAGTTGCTCTAGACGTTAAGGAAGCTTTACCAGGAGGTGTAAAAGGGAATATGCAATCTCAAATTTATTAACATCCATTCGCACACAATAGAACGATATGAAAACAGGGATAAACTACTAGAGAGTAGATTCCAGATTATTAACTAAGGCAAGTAAAATTTTTACTTGTGGACAAATAAAAAGAAAGGTAAAAAGGTTCAACCCATTTCCTCTCATACTGCCAAAATTTCATAGATGTACAAGGGATTAACATCATTAATAATTTTTCCAAGAATCCCTGATTGTAAGCGCGTCAACTTTCTTGGATGCGATGACAGTTAGGTGGGTGTCAATGAAACCATCAGCAAATGAAAATGGCACCTGATATTCAGGATTTCTCCTCTTATCCGCTTTTTTATGAGGGGAATGTGTTGGCATGTCATCCTACACTAAAAAAAAAACCTTTCCCTCAGAGGATAAAGAACCCCAAAATCGTGTCGAGGGAAGTTCAATTAAATCGCAGGCGCCCGAAAACGGAACAGTGGAAACGGCTGGATTCGAGAGGATTTGAACGGTTGGATCAATACGGCAATGAAAACTCTTAATTATTTCACATATAATTATGTGATTAGAAATTTATTTTTTCCATTCAAAACCACATCTCATGTTAGATCACAATTCGAATAGGACACTTTTAACATAAGAATTACCTCATCTGATTAAAATTCAGTAACTCGTAATCAATACTTAAATCTTTATTGAGAGTGAATTATCCGGTGAATGCCAAAGAAATAACTTTCGTTAGTTGTTCAATAATTGATGCCAAAGTTTGCAATTCATTTCATCAAATCGTAAGCCAGTCTGATTTTCCCTAAAAACTATTTGAATAAGAAGCGAAAAAAACTATTGACATTTATTTGTAATCGCATTTATTAATTTCCGAACTATATAAACCCAGCGAATGGACAATTACGCTTGAATCCAGGACTACCTTTCCCAGAACCTTGAACGTTCCACAGAGCTCGAGATCATCGCCCGGCTGTCCCCTCCACTATTCCTCCAACCTTCCCCAATTCACGTGCACATGTTTTACATTCTTTTCTATACAGCTCCAGTACCGAATTCCCACCAATGAGGAGAACCTAAACCAGTTCCGAATGAATGGGGGGTGAAAGGAGGCGGATTCCGCCGCGCAGAGAGAAGGCACGCGTGCCCGCCTGGGACTCCGGAGGCGGGCGCGGGCGGAAGGCCGCCCGATCATTTGACCACGGCTCAGAGGACGCGAAAAGGAACGCGCGCATAAACGAGATTGCATTTGCATGGACATCGCACTTGAATTAGAACCTCCACATTGACCGTCCGGTAAAGTGCGCGTGCGAGTGAATAGTGGGAGTGATTCAAGTGAGAAGAGGAGGTTCGGAAAGGGAAGGTAATGGGCAGTCTGACCGTAGGAAACGATTGCGATACTCTCAAATGCACTCTGTGCACATACATGAGTATCGAAAGAGGATGATCGATAGTGGGCATCGAGGAGTACATAAAATTGACCAAACAGACTGATATTAACGTTGTTCAGCGATGGGCATTAATCAATTCCTCAATCACGGTCAACATTTCATTCATTATTTTCCAGAAAGGGACAAACATGAATTTCTACCATTCTTTTTCAAACCAATTTCCACGCACATAACAACCAACAATCAACCATCCCTTATTCAGAAAATAAATCAGACGCGTTTTACATTCCAAACTTTACTTTCCAACTGCCCAGCGCACATTACTACAAACAAATGGGATGCATCTGCTCTTACTTCCAAGACGGCGGAACAATAGAAAAATATAGTGGTTTAAAAGTATATTCACGGTTTTAACTATGGCTTTCACTCCATTTTATCCTATCTATGCCGATACATTTAATATAAAATATTTTTTTTAAGATTAAATACCGCGTCGAATTTAATTATATTTGTGGATGCCTATATTATATAACCGTTTTACATGAAAAAGATACTTCAATACCCTTATTGAAGATACGAATTAGCGTCTTAAATTATTCAATGTTGGGTCATTAATTATTTTATGAGAGATCCATTTCATCTAACTAGCCTCCGAGGTGTTGCGGTATCTACTGTTTCAAATTTCTCCGCCATTACTAGAGTACTGAAATAAACTCCTCGTCAGCCTCTTTTTTTTAAGCCCTTAACCGAAGTTATCATCGTCCTACTTTTTCCGGACGCTTCTTCCGCCAGCGTTATTCTCCTAATAATGCTTATACATACCACTTTACCCCTTTTCCTCCATCTAACAACCGTAGTAGTTACACTGTTTTGATGAAACTATTAGAGCTTGCAATCTCTATGTTAATCAATTACCAAACGCCTGGCCTAACGCAAAAATAACAGAGCTTTTCAAAGTCTCCATTTTTGATTTCCACTTTTTTTATAAAGTATTCTACCGGTTAAGGTAGATTTTGCTGAATTTCAAAGAATCTTCTTCCGGTTTTCTATACTTTCAGGGGCCTATCTCTCTCTAGTATATTCTTTTTTGCCTCAGCGTACAGTCTGTCCTTCTTCATCCTGTCCATGAAACCTACTCTCCCTCTTCCTCTTCCCCGCTTGCCCAACTTCCTACCCTCTATCACATTCTTGAGCTAACCATCCTCCAGCCTCGGCCTATTACATCCTCCAGCCTCCTACTCTACCGATCTCGAATTTAATTAAGAAGTTTCTTTCCTTCGTCCACCATATCTAGGACTATGTGTGATAAGTAAAATATTAAAATATGGTTAGGAATTTTAAATATTTAACTTAGTTTCAGTTACTTTAAATACTTAGATAAGGTAAAATATCTAGACCAAAAAAATTAGGAAGGGATGTAAAGCATCAGACACTCGATATTTCTCCGATGTATCGGTTCCGATACTACGTCTCTATCCTGAGACACGTGAGGGAGGGGGGAAGGATACAAAGACAGGGAGCCCGAGGATTCGACACAGGGCACGTCCCAACACAACACTCCGGGTCGATTGCAGTAATTAATTGCGGCGATTGCCAATGAAGGCATCCCAAAGCCGAGATCATGGCGCGGCTCCATTCTGTGTGAAGGGCCAGAGGTGGGGGGGAAGCGAGAGCCCCGCCAGTAAACGGAAATTTCCTCAATCACATCTACATCACGATTTCGCAATCCCGCGATTAGATGTGCGGCAGGCAACCAGACTGTCCGGGGCCAATCTCTTCATTTCTTTGCCGTGCTTTACAGTTATGACTTTCACAGACTGTTTGGAGTGATTCGTTTGGGAACTGCAAACGCTTTTCTTTTAAACCGACGCTTATTCTGCACCCTTTTGCAATGATCCGCTGAAAACAGGATTCCCACGGAATATTGTACAATTCATTCCCCCTTACTGATCCCAACGTCATTTATTTCTTCGACTGATTTCTCGAATACTTCTCATTTACTTCGGTTGTAGCTGTCCATTTTTAACCCATTAAGAAAACCAGACCCGAATTTTATCTAAGATAAAAAAAATATATAAATATGAGATTTTAAAAAATTATGATACGATGGTAAGTGAAAACAGGATAGGGTATAAATTCGCTATAAATGTTCCTTACATCGAGTACTCTGCTAATCCTGGAGGAAAAGAGAGGTGCGCAAATTTCCATGTTTATTTTTATTGGCCTCGATGCAGACACAAGCAAGCAGTGGAAACAAGGTAATCGTTAGTTCAGAGAGTTTTATTATTCAATGGTCCTTTCCAAAGTCACCTCAAAGTAACTCTCAGACATTTCATACGCCTAACATTAACAAATGAAAGCAAGAAAATGCCAGGCAACGACAAAAGGTGACGAGGGATGTTACGCAAAATTGTTATTTATTTGCTAAGATAATAATAAAAATCAGATGAATATATTTTTACATGGCCAGTATAGGGGTGACAAAAACTTTTCTTTCAAAACATAGTAACTACGAAAGGATATATGAAAGAAATAGTCGCAATATTAAAGCCAATAAGATTTATCTTCATTCCAAAAGGTAGAATCTTTAAAGGATAGAAATCAAAGCGGAATAATAGACGACGAGATAGATTCAATTTAAATGAATTTGGGAAGAGCCCAAGACTGTCCGGCCAAACAAAATTTGTGCATTTGCTCCGTTTCCAAAATCCAGAAGATAAATCAAAATTTTCAACTGAGGATATTTGTCTTTACCTCATTAACCACATTAGTAGGCACTCTTTCCTTATCATTGAGACTCTTATAGCTCTAAAAGGCGCCGATTAGAAAATCTGTTTGAATATCTTTTAAGACTGATTCGATTAGGACGGTTATACAGTTCTTCCTGAGTTATCCAATTAGGATGTGTAGAGACAATTCATATCTCAGAGATGTGAGTGTAGAGGACGTTGGATAAAGTGCGGTGGAGAGAAAGAGAGACGAACGGGGAAGTACTTGATATGGTGGACGAGGAGAGGAAACTTCATGATGGAATTAGGAGCAGGAGAATTAGGGGGTGTTTGGGACAGGTTTCAAGAGGAAGAAGGATGCTGAGGGCTGTGATAAAGCGGAGGGAGTTAAGTTAACGGGGAAGGAGAATAAGGGAAAGGCTTTATGAATGGGATTAAGAGAAGAATTACGTATGCTGGCACGAAGAAAGACAATGTGTAGGAATGTATGGGACTGCACCGTTAAAAATCTAATTCCGACTTTCTCTCTCCCCTTCCTACAGACTGCCTAAAATTTACTGTTCCATCTCATCTTTCCGCCCTACCCTTGATCTCTCTACACGTTCAGCAATCACCTCAAAAAATATTTCTGCAATACCTCATAATCCCCTCGCTTTATTTGCAATAGTTTCTTTAATCTTTAATGCTGGTATGTTGAGCTCGTTTTTTGTCATTAATGTTTTATTCTAGGTTTTATAATATATTCTTGTTAACTTTTCTAATTTTGTTACTTTGCTCATTGTAATGGCCGGCACTGGCTGTTATTGAACATTTCAAATAAATCAAATCAAATATAAATATGATTCTTACACTCCTCCACTTAAACCTACCTTGAAGTGTAGATTTGGCTGAGAATAGCAATACTTATACAGTTCAGACTCATTATACTATGAATAGCAATAGGCCATTAGACATGGTCATTTTTTTATTTCAGTTCTTTAATCAAGCTTGATTAAAAATAGCGCCCCGAGCCGGAGAGAATGCCGAAAGGGGGAGGACGACAACAGGGGGCGATAAAAAGAAGCCCAGAGAGAGAGAGAGAAGAGGAAAAGTCGATTTTGATGGCCGAGAAGGCGGAAGGGAGACGGAGTTACAAGGAAGGAGGGAGGGTGCACCAATTTCAGGGGAATGGGGGTTGAAGGAGAAGAGAGGGAGTAGGGTCGCCAACTTCTGAAGGGTTGATACCGTAAGCAGTCCGCTCCAGTATGAGAGTTCTTATTAGCATCCAGTTCAACCATTAACGGAATTTAACGGCTAATCCTAAGTTTAAATGAAAGCGAGCAATATCCTCAAGATTTTCACATGCGCAGGGCCCCATCTATCTCCATAATTTCTTTCATCACCTCAGCGCAAGTCCTACTTTCTTGACTCTTGTTGAATCACCCGGGACTAGCCACACATTAAACCTTACGGAGTGACCCGTAATGCACAATTGTGCGAAATTCCACAGAGGAAAAATCATCCTACTTTCTTCATTCCACCCATGAAACCTATTCATTCCCCTGACCCGCTTGGCCAACATCCCTGCCTCCATGACGGCCTTCAGGAATCAATTGCCTCTCATTACCTCTTCCTGACACTTACTTAGCCCTCCACTAATCTCATCAAGATGTTTCCAATCAAGCCAAGCACTTCTCCAATTGTCTTCCTATCCATCCACCTCACCTCCTCTCAACCTCCTCCACACGCATTTCTTGACTGTATGCAGCCTATTCCTCGTCTTATTTTATCCGGGTCTAAACTTCATTTATGAAATCGTTTCAGGCTTTACATGGTGGAAATGCGATATATCCATGATAAAATATAACACAATAATAGTAATATCCGCACTTTAATATATTACTTCAACACCGACCATGGTTTCGACATACTATGTCATTTTCAAGGCCTTGAAAATGACATAGTATGTTGAAACCATGGTCGGTGTTGAAGTAATATATTAAAGTGTGGATATTACTATTGTTGCGTTATATTTTAATCTATTACACTTTAATATATTACTTCAACACCGACCATGGTTTCGACATACTATGTCATTGTGTGTTGAAGTAATATATTAAAGTGTGGATATTACTATTGTTGTGTTATATTTTAATATATTACACTTTAATATATTACTTCAACACCGACCATGGTTTCAACATACTATGTCATTTTCAAGGCCTTGAAAATGACATAGTATTTTTTTACATGCATATTACACTTTTACACTTTCATAATTGTTACCGAACGATTCGCCAGAGCACACAATTCTATTGATCGTCGTTCGTGTGCACTGATATGTTCCGATCTGCGGTAACCTCAGCACTTAAAAAAAGCTCCATCATCTGTGAGATTACCAACAATTTAAATCTACATATTACCCTCCACGCAGCCTCGAGGGCGGTTGGCAGGAAATTTACAAGAATAGACAGATTGCAACGGAAAAATGCGGAAAACGGTAAGGATTTGAGAAATATTTCATACGCTTTTCTTCAAATCAAACTTCAAAACGGGAGGAAAACGCATCAATCGGAGAAATGAGAGATTTTTTTCAAAATAATTTCCCGATTCCGTGAGTTTCCCGGAGAATCCCGGAGAGTTGGCTCCCCTGGGTGGAAAGGGTCGTCAGGGAGAGGTGGGGGGGAGAGTTGATTTGGGAGCGTAACGCGACGAGATTACACGTGCAACGCCTCGTCCCATACTAATTGGCTCCCCGGTCCTTTCTCCGTCTCTCCTCTCCATCCCTTCCGCAACCCTCCAACACGCGTGCGACCAATGAGTGGGAAAGCGACACGTTCACGCTTTTGCCTTCATCGCGCGATTTCGAAAACGAAGCACGCGTGTGGAAGAGACGCGAAAAATATTGCCGCTCCGAGGGCATTGCGAATGTAGAGGCGGATTCACGCCTGACACCAATTGGAAAACAATGTTCACATTTTCGATCGCTTTCATACCATCTGGCCGGATGGGAGATAACAAGGGTAAAATTGACGCGATAAAACTCACCAAATATAATCAGAAACTCGTCACTGGTACTGCAATTGGCGAGCAAATTTATTGGGAAAGTAATAGAAATAAGTCACCTTAATATTCAGGTTGAAACTTGAAAAATTAGGACCAGACATGCAATTTTTGGAGATTAACTAACAAAATACCCGCCAGATTAAATAAAAAAACTGCTACGGACTGCAAAAGCAGTGTAAATGTGTAGTCGTAAGAACTATGATAGAAAATTCCGACCACGAAGAGAACAAGCGAGATTAAGACTTATGGAAAGGTAGATGGGTTTGTGGGTGCACAATGGGTTTGTGAATAACATAATTAAAGATAAAATAGAGGGAAAAGCTCCCCAGAGGAAGACTCAGGAATATGTTCATGGACCAAATAAAGAGGAAAGTAAATAGGAAGAGATACCAGGAGGTAAGGGAACTAGCATTAGATACGGAAGAGTGGAGGGCTGCAGTCAATCAATCATCTTAGAATTGAATGACCAATGTGAGAATGATAGGTATTTTCTAGAAGCGGTGAAAAGAAAGGCGAAGAAAACTTCCGGATCTTTTCATGTGCCGTTTGATTATGCCGCTGTAAATCGACATGAATGTATGTGGGCAATTTCCTGAATAAATAAAATAAATTTAAACAGGTGGATTGATGACCGTTTTCAGCAACGATAAATGCATTACCCGAGAGATTCCTACAAAATGTTCTTTTATCGCCTTTTCGTGGGGACGCGGCCAGATTGAATCCTTCCAGCACTGTCAATACACGCGGTTGATACCGTACACAACAGGCCAAAAACAGGAAGACAGGCGAGAGAATGGGTTTCGGTGGAAGAAGAAGCCATCACGATATCAGAAGACCCCAAGATACATCACCGCAGGCAACAAAAGAGTACGCATAAGCTTCACAATGGACCTTACGTTTCGTCTTTTCATTTTTTTTTACGACGTCGATTGAGCTGGCGATAAAAATGCTGCGCGCTGCAACCTACGACGGCACATACTAACGTTTACAGAAGCAAACTCCCGCGATGTTGACTCGGATACGACTCATTCATGAAAAGAACAGAAAAGAAGAGATCGAGTCATCAACGTACCCCTCGCGGTCGGAAGAGAGTGACGCGTTAACTCCTGGCAGGTTAAGTATTCTTTCACTCAAAAGCGAACATCCACGGGGGAAAATACGCAACCTATTGACATGAAAACGCGGACTTCCTCGCTTTGTGACGCAGTTATCACCCTTGCTCCCGAAATGTGATGACATGGGAGGGGGGACAGTGCGCATTCGACAAAAAAAGTTTTTGCTGACACGCTCGTATTTGATGCGAATTGCGCTAAAAATGAAACCGATCGGTAGTATTCTCATCTGATATCCCGTCACCGACATCAGGGCCTTTGGTCACCCACAAATTAAGAGGTTTGTATAGAAGTGCTAGGAACTTATTTGTCTCTCGTGTGGACGCGCAGCTGTACAAATTTTAGTGCGATAACAATTTGGTTATAATTGGCTTACGCCACTTTCTACGATCTCCAGTGACACCACTCTCAAACTCCTTTCTCAGTGCCCAGGTTTCCACGCCATACAACGCTACGCTCTATATTAGACTTTTCGCCGTTTTTTTTAAATCTTTTATTCGAAGTTCCTGTCATGCCAAGAATTAAATAATTAATTAAATTAAGTGAAGACTTTTCCATTAAGAACCGGATATATCAAACAAAACAGGATGGATGGCAGCATGAGTGAGTTCAATTACGAAAATAAACACCAATATAAATAAATCACGAATGAGCTTATTGGTATTCCTCCCAAGTTAAAGCCTGGCGTAGTGAACCGCACCCTTGTTAAAACGCCACGGCATCGATTGTCTCGATGACCGAAATTTTACCCGAATTTAAGGATTTCTGCTGGTTATGGTAGGTTTAAATAGATGTTAGTAAAAACCCTCTAGATTTTTAAACGAGCAAGGACTAAATTACCAATAATGTTTCTTTCATCACCCACGCGTACATATTACACTCCTTATCCCGTCCAGAGAACCTTTTCTCTTTCTTCCCCTTCCCCGGCCACCCAACATTCTCCCCTCAATTGCAGCCTTCATCTACATCTATATACTACCCCGCAAGCCGCCTCAAAAGGCGTATGGCGGGGGGTGTTAGGACGCCAGCCGTCAACAAAAAAAAATAAAAAACAAAGTTCCGCCTAGCAGTTATTAAAGTCCTTAATTGTTCGGGGGAAAAACGAATTCCCATACCTATCCGTTCGGCAAAATATGTCTCTTAATTTATCTATTCTGTCGGACCTGGAAATATAATGTGGTTCTAATGTTATGTTCTCCGTGTCGCTCTGAAAGATATCCATTCTCAATTGCTCAAGCAATCTAAGCCTAGCGCGTAGCCTCCGAGTCTCTAGCGGCTCCCACCCTAAATCGTTCAAAATCTGTGTAACGCTTTCTGTTCGGATGTAGCAGTTTTTGACGAATCGCGTAGTTTTCCTTTGTATTTTATTAAGTTCATGGACTAGGTCTTTCTCCGCCGGATCCCATAGGCTCGCTGCATATTCAAGGTGTGGCCGGACGAGTGCGAAATAGCACCTCTTTCACTTTTTCATCCGAGCCTTAAGCCCTTGCACCTCATTGCCTCATCTAGTCACCTACTTTATCTCCGGGTTTGTCATCCAGAAGTTTCCTTCCCTCACCAATAATACCAAGCACTTCCTCTTTTGTCTTCCTTTCCATCCACCGCACCTCCTCCATTCTCCTCCACGCCCACATGTCCAACTCCTGCAGACGATTGGCGCCCTCCGTTTTCATAGTCCACGTGCAATGCAGCACTAAACTTCAAATTAAGCTCGTCACCAGCCTCTCCTTAACATCCTTACCCGAAGTCTCCGATATCAGCTTCGTAACTCACAAATGTTTATCCCGCGTGATTGATGCATTTTCACCTATTATAATTTACCCTCTAAGAACTTCCCGACAAGATTCAGATGCTTGACTGAGACAAGGCGAACCAGAAAAGGCATTTTAGCAATATCGGAAGCTGATACCATAAGCTGTTTTAATTCGATAAAAAGACATTGTTCAATGGTTGGGGGTCAATATGAACAGAAGTGTGTATCAGCTTACACCCGCCTAGCAATTTGACGACAGTGTACTACCATAGGAGGCACGTAGATAACACAAGAATTCCGAAATGTCGGTAACGATAATTTTACAGCTAGTTTAAAAAGATAGGCGAGTATTAATGTTTCCCCCTGACACCAACAGATTTTAAATCTATGCGAACGCCTCGGGCAAGGGGAGTAAATGCCTATCCAACCAATGCGGGCTTCATTTAATGCAAGCCTTATTCTTCTGACAGCTAAGTCTACTTAAACCTTAAGTGATTGATGGAGAAAACCTTAGAGGGAGCTCATAAAAAATATCCATCCCACCATTTCGAAACGTGGGTGTCATATGTGAACCCATATATGCGGGTGAAACGAATCTTGCAAAATGCGACAAAAATGTTGAGTAATCTTTCACTAATAAAAAGACAAAAGGCAAGACTTCCACCAGTGTTGTTTGCTAACAGAAAGCCCCACCTAACCATGAGTCTTTGGGGACTTGAAATTTAAAATGGAATGTCAATTTTTTCCCAATTTGAGGTTAATTACCCACACAATAACCCAAGGACTGTGACTACATAACTAGGACGTGAAATTTTTATATTGATACTGCGATAATTCTTTACACCATTCGCCGAATTCCACATTATTTCCGAAACGACGCATGCAGGAAGGATTTGCATTGATCGAAGATAATAACAATCTTACTCCATCCATCTCACAATATGAGTCAGTGATCCGGATGAAATTTGCCGAGCCTTGCTTGAGAGAGCATAATACTGAGCAAAGGGTGAAGAGCCGCTACAAACTAATTCTGAAGATGCTTAAGTGGAAATACTAATTAAAAATTTTTCTCATCTCAACGATTTTCTTCGCAAACTATAAAATTATAGCAACATTGATGCTTATTACAGAGCTTACATGAGTATACGAAGCCAAAATCGGAAACCTCTGGTATTTCGAGAATTAGACAACTAGCAACTTCACTTATTGGTAGTCATCTTCTCTATGTCATAAATCATGTCCGACATATTGGCTGAACACAACTCCTACTGTTCAATTATAAATGAAGACGCAATGTTGCTTTCCAGTTTTTATTCACCTGAACCTCATTACTCTCTGTGAGTATTTTAATGATTAATAATATGACATGTATGTAATTAATAAAAATACCGTTTACAGCTTTATACTGGTGGATACTAAGTAGTTTCGATGTTATGCACTTACGACAATGTACATGTGGATTATGGTAAATAGTAACGGCAGTCATAGGATGGGCATGAAATAAAGTCATGCACCATTAAGAACCAGCGCCATCACAGGAAAGATCAATCGAATTCAAGTACGCAAGAAACAAATTGTAAAATTATTAAGGGGAAATTATCTCAGCTATTCTAAACGAACGAAAAAAGAACGAGGAACTTTACCATTACCAGTGCATCTCCATTTTCCTTCAAAAATTAGGGGCGTTTCTCTATCCCCCGCCTGATGTGTTCCCGAGAAGCACGGCCCTCATGGCGTAGGAAGAGCACCATAATAGGCATAATAACATGCAAGCACCATATGCAGGACCGAAACTAATCATAGTGAAGGGAAAAAAACCCACGCCTCTGACCTCTTCGAAAAGACCCTTTCTTGAAATACTCCCACGCATATGATAGCCACATAAGTGTGACAGGCGGCGATAAATTATACCTTTTAAGTACGAGAGAAAAAATATCAACTAGTTCGTTCGAGAAAGTACACATTCGGCTCTCCCTATCTTTACTGGAATCGAGTGACCCACGTCCATCGAACAAATGAACAACTATACGGAAATTGACCGGCGGAAACGTATTACGGAAAGCAACAGGACGCTTTGTGTGTTTTCTTGTCACTCGCAAGCGTTGAGACAGGGTGTAGCCACCGGTACTCACAAAAAACCTACGTTTTATTCCACGATCTTCCGTATAGGCTGGTGGCAGGAGAAGTCAGGATACCTAGCCATTTTAGAGTTTCTGAAAATGAAAAATTGTTATATGCACTCACATATAATTACGTCAAAGTCAAAGAGAGATGCAACTTCGCTCCGGTTAGGCCACAACGCGCGGTCATTTGGGATCCTGATCATAAAGAAGTAACCAATAAGATAAATAAAATATAAAGAAAAGCTGCACGCTTCGTTAAAAACTGCTACGACCGAACATATATTGTCTCACAACTTTCAGAGAGATTAAGGTGGGAGCCCCAAGAGATTCGGGGGCTACACGCTAGGCTTATTTCACTTGAGAAATTCAGAACTAATATGTTTCACAGTGACACAGAGAATATTATAATGACGCCTCATTACATCTCTAGGCCTGACGGAAGCGATAAAATTAGAGAGATGCATTGCCGAACAGATAGGTATAAAAACTAGTTCTTTCCGCGCACAATAAGCGACCACAATAAAAACTGAGCTCCACTAAATACACACACATAATACACGTCACAATTTCATCTCCAAAACCTTATATCTTTACACGACTGGTGACCTAACACCCCATGCCACACGCCCACGCGGCAGCTCGCAGGGTATTGTGTAGATGTATTTTTTAAGCTACCAGCCAAACATCGGGTGTCAATCCTTAACTCCTATTTCGACAACCAGTGCCTGAAACGTGGAGTCATCCCCAGAAATGTCAACGCATGAACCACAGCAACATCCCAAAGCCTGCCCTCCCCCCCTCCTTCTCCCACAGCTAGTGACGTCTTTCTCGTCAGCTAAACCCCACCCACCATTTCTTAGAAATGTATATATAAGAGCGAACTTCCCTAAAATATGTACCTTGATATTGGCATGATATGCCTAAACCTGGGTCGACGAGAGAAAATAAAGTGTGGAATCAGACTTAGTTAACTTTTCATTTTCATAATAAATCTACGTTCACTGGTGATTAACCCATATAATAAAAGAGAGAAAGTAACTAAAGAAGCAAAAAATCATCGGATACAAAACTTTATCACCGTTAATCATCAGTGGTATTTCATGAATTGATTGGTAGATGTATATACATTAGGTAAGTTCTCAATATCAACTAACTATCATTGAAATGTTAGTCAACAAAAAATGCGACTGTAGTGTACTCTTAGTTCTCCGAGAGAGTTGGGATCGTACAATAACACAATGCTCACGTATTTACAGATGTAAAAGAACCACCGATCAGTAACCAATGCAATACTCAGATCACAATTAAGCATCTACTTACCACCTGTGCGAAATACCACTCGCTACGACTAAAATATAAAATTCAAGGTGAGATATCACAGATCCTTGGGAATAATACCCAAAAGATAGACCAGGCTTTAATTTTTTTAAGAAAGCTATCTCTGTAAGCATACATATATTAATATATTTATATATAATCAAATAAGCCCGTAAATAAGTGAAATAAGGTGACGATAGAGCTCTTCTGTGGTTCTAAATGACCCTTGCCTTGACCTGTAAATATGATCCTTGCCGTCGATGCACCCAATAAATTCACCACTACTAGTACTCGTACTAAAGAGTTGATGGGGCGCGCAAGGTTGCTCAATATAAGGGGAGACTAAATTAATTAAAATCCCAACAAACTTTAACGGAGCTGTACTATGCTAGATATTTTAAATAGCGTCTTCTGTAAACTTGAAAGCAAAAATACTTATTACCCACCAGCTAAAGACTTCTTAATACAACAACATGCGGTTAGGATTACTTACGAAACCATTGATTAAAAATCCTCCGTCCAACCTTATTGGGTAAGTCAAGCGCGGTGTAACATTACAGGATACTTACCTGAAAGAGAAAAAGAAAGGCATAAATACATATTCTACACTATCTCAGATGCTTTTCACAATACATACATGTTACACATACACAGAGCAGTCTTGATTACCTAAGGTAAAGTGGACTTACGCTACCTCGGATGATCAAAAAATTCCTACAGTTAATAAACTCCACAAAACACACTCCCATAATACACGTCACCATTTCACCTCCCAAAGCCCATCCCATCTTTACACGGCTGGTGTCCTAACACTCCCTACCACACGCCCATACGGAGGCTCGCAGTGTAGTACGTAGATGTTGATATAGATGTACGTGGTTTCTGAATTGATTGATGCTAGAAGATGGTGGTTTTATCACCTCTTTTTTTGGGAGGGGAAAATTAATGTATGAATCATACAGTCCAAAGGCCAATCTTCTTCCGTAAGCCACCTCTGCAGCGGTTCGCAAGGCAGAATATAGATGACGAAACAAAGCGTGAGTGAATACCCGGAACATCTGTGATTTCTTCGAATTCATCACATCGCTGAAACCTTCCATAAGGATTAAATTCGGAAAATTTGGCTAAGGGAGAACCTTCGCCTCTAAGTAGTTTCCTTTAGATACATAAAATTTACTATGATGAGTAAATTTAGGCTTAGTGTTGCCTTTTATATTTTTTGAATTCATGCTAATACTCCTTTGGGTCAAATATTAAACGAAAAAGCGTTAAACCGTAGCTTTTACCTCGAAACGAAAGCCAATAATTGTATTGACTCCAGCCTCCATTGTTTTCCTGTAGGATTTGATATCATGATCATTCAACTGAGAGAAGGTTATAATTATCATTACACTTAAAACATTTAGTAATGCATATGGATTTCCTAATTTTGAAGTAGCTTACAAGGAATTTTGGTGATAAAGGTAAACAGCAGAGGTTTCCCTTGATAACTTTACGACATTCATCACAGTATGTCGGCTATGTGCTCCAACGAAAACTGTAAGTCTGTATACGTAAACATGACTACACGGGCCATATAATTGATTACCTCTGCAGAAAAAATATAATAGGTGCCTCAATATCAAGTGCATATTTTTGTACAAGTTTATGAGCATTATAATTCGGGTGTAAATTGGGATGGTACCGCACTGCCATTAAGACTGCTTTTCAGCTTAAAAATTCATAATTTTTAAATAAAAAAACCGATTAATGACTGATGACCCAGTAATATTTTACGCCATTCGAAAGGAGAAATCTTACTTTATAATATACTAGCGGAAGGTTTCCGTTGAACTTCAACGGGTGGGAAAAATATTGAACTTATTCTTGGAGAAAACCACAAAGCCTGACAAATACTGTCAATATGATCATTTGAAAATCAAATCTCTGGTTGTCAAGGAAATATGCTATTGGCGATTTCAGAAAGTAATGTGAGATTTTTCAGCTAAAAACATGATTTTCAGGCAAATACGAAGCGAAAAATAAAATCGAATGAAAGAATTAAAAACCTCATTTATTCAATCATTCGATTTAATATAGCCTATGTTACAACCAGATACATTTTCTATCAGCATTCCAATTTTCAGCTCAATCGTTCAAGCGGTTTTTGCATGATGGAGCAACAGACAGACAGACACCATTACATTTTTATATGCTAGTAAGGATATTAAAAAAAGATAATTTTTTTCGCAGGTTTAAAATAGAGTTTCCTACTTAACCAAATAGTAATTAAATCGCCAACACCAAGAAATAGCATTAATTGATTCATATTCGAGCCACGGAAAATAATTTTATTTGTTCACCCGTTCGCTCTCACCCTTAGAGGAGAAAACTTAGTTTATAAGATATATTAAAATCAGGATAGGTTAACTAGTAGGCCTAAAATGCAGGTTCTTTCCACACCAAGTTGATATTAACTCACCGACACGAAGAAGTAGCATTTATTGATTCATATACGATCAATTCACCAAAAAAAACAATTACGACAATAGAAGTCACCCACCGAGTCTCAACCCTTAACCCCTAGGGGATGATGGTGTCCTTTTTTTCTTCATCTTCTTCGGTCACCACAAAGAAGCGACCGCACACGTGGCGCTCCCTAGTGTCTGGGGGAAACGGTCGACCGCATGCGTACGTACGCACAACGTAAAGCTCGACCAAACCACCCCACATCCCCCTCCGCCTCCCCAGGGTAATAAAATGGGGCTCAAGGGTGAGGGGATCGATCCTTACATATCCCCCCCTCTCTCTCTCTCCATCTCTCTCTCTCTCTTCTAACCCACAAATACACACGTGCGAGGGCGCCAGTGGAGGATTTGGGGGTGGCAAGATAGGTTTCGGAGAGAGAGCTTAAAGCGAAGGGGTGGTGGAGGGGTTGATGTCGGGGCACGCTTAAGTCAATCGCTCGGAATTTCAGGAGGCGAGAGAAATACTACTTCATGGGTCACCGGGAAAGAGATATATGACACATGCGATTTAGCGATAAAGGGATACTTAAAAAAAAGTTCAAAATTTTATCCCCGGTTTTTTTCCGGGTCTTTCAGTTTCCACAGAATCTGCGAGCCAATATCGAGAATTACACAAAACTAGAAACACTACAGAAGTTGTTTTTAAAAAAATATTTGAGCATGCCTAGTATTTTTCATCGCGTCTTTCAGTCCACATAATCTGCGAAGCCAATATCGAGGTTTACACGTAACTAGAAACACTACAGAAGTTGTTTAAAAAAATATTTGGGCATATCTGCCGAAAGGAAATCTAAAAATTATATTGGAATCGTTTCAATTCAATTGGTTCTAGAGTATCAAATACAATCTCGAGCTGAGAAAACAATTAGCATTTGAAAAGGAAGGCGAATACCAGGATTTCAGAAGCTGTGAACTTGGGCGTTGGGAACAACGCCATAAGATTGCGTTGCTCCACTTGGTCTAAATCTTAAGTGCCACTAAAAGCACAAACACTCATATATAAGGAGGGGTTAGAACCCGTGACTTTAGAGATGCTGGACTGAACCGTCCGGAGTCCACAGTCGTGACGTTACAATATTCCAGATTCAGAGATAGTGACATCTAACCAACTACATTTCATTCATAAAGAAATTATTTTCCACACCAGCTTTTGATTAACCCTTTGTGTGCGGAATGACGTGATATCACGTCATGTTTTTTTTACACTGGTACCCATGACGTGATATCACGTCATGGGTACCATGAGGGTTCCAGCTTTCTCTAGGGGGCCTAGTGAAAGTTCCCGTGTGGAAGCTGGAACACTCACAGTGCCCTTGACGTGATATCACGTCATCAACACCAGCGTAAGAACACCATGACGTGATATCACGTCTTGCCGCACTCAAAGGGTTAACGTTTTGGATAGTTCCACGTATTGGACGGTGAAGCTCACTGATACACAATAAGCTTGGAAGGCCATACCCCATAGGCGTGCAACTCATATCTAATTCCATTCCTTCTCGTAACACCATACATCCATCGGAGAATTTTCATGTCGTTTACACGCATGGCTCTGGCGTAATTTTCGGACAACGTTACTATCTCTCATTTTTATTAGAGTATTCTACCTGTTGATTGGTAAGTTTTTGGACAAATTTTAACCCAATTTTTAGTCCGTTCCGTTTTGACTCCTATGGATAGATTCATTAGCCAATAAATTCCTCATATCGTCTCTCCCTTCCAGTTTCGTGCAGAATTCCTTCCCTCTTCCCGTTCTTCCCTCCATTATCCTCTTCAACATTCCCTTTTCAAAACATTCTCCCTTCATCTCTTCCGCTTTCATGATAATTTATTCATTCATTTCAGTATTTTATCAGCTGAGTGGTATTTTTTTGGACAGTACACATCCTAACGACCTAATTTCCGGCATATCTTTCTGTTTTCACTCCTATAGATGATCCGCCATTAGACCCATCTAGTATTCCTCAAATCATCTCTCTTCTTATTTCGTCCAGAATTCCTATCCTCTTCTTTCCTCTTCCTCTCTTCCCTAGATAACTATAAAGGTAACTATCTCTAACATTATAAAATTAGGACAGAGACTGAGGTGTGCTTAAACATGGTTTGTGAGCACACGAGATTTCATCTCTCTTCTTATTTCGTCCCGAATTCCTATCCTCTACATTTCTCGTCCTCTCTTCCCCAGCTAATTTTTTAGCAGTAACAATCTCTAATAGTAAGTAAGAAATGATGAAATATACAGGAGAGTAGAAGAGGGAAGGACCATATGGAACACCATAGAGAAAAGAAGAACAAGATGGATTGGGCACACCCTGAGAAACAATGGATTTGTGAACAACATAATTGAAGGTAAAACAGAGGGAAAAGCCCCCAAAGGAAGGCCAAGGAACATGTTCATGGACCAAATAAAGAGAAAAGTGCATAGGAAGAGATACCAGAAGGTAAGGGAACTAGCATTAGATAGGGAAAGGTGGAGGGCTGCAGTCAACCAATCCTAGGATTGAACGACCAATGATGATCCCTAACAGTCTAAAATTTCGTCAGAGACTGAGGTATCCTTAAACATGGTTTAGGATCACACGACATTTCGTCTTCTGCAATGAGACGTTCGCCATCCTGAGACTTAAATTCGGACCACGCGAAGTGACGGTGGAAAGGGCAGCAAAATCTTGAAGAAGACGCAGCAGTTAGCGTACCAAAGAGTGCGGAGGAGGCGCTGAGGGAGTGGGGGGCAGAAGAGATTGCGACGACGGGGCCATAACACCCGGAATGGCGAAGGGCGATAAAAAAAGAACGTTAGGGGGAGGAATGGAGAGGAGAAGAAGGAAGAGGGAGGATGAAAGGAAGCAAAGAAGAGAGATAGACTGGGAGGAAAATGGGGAGCTATGGAGATGAAACACGGTGGGGCGAGGATGAAGAATTTCATGCCGGCACAAAAGAGAGATACCAGACGATAGAGATGGGGGAGATCCATCGAGGAGGGGCAGATGAGGGAAGGAGCGCGCATTTAGCACGGGAGGAATTCCTCTTTCATAGAGAGAGACTATGACGGGGGTGATTCTTTTATGTGTACACTTTTTCCTTAGCCTTCGAAATATTCTTCAGAAGAATAAACCCTCCCAAAGATCCAATGACGGGGGAAGGGTGGTGGTAGGACTCGCTTCAGGGGTGGAAGAGCTGCGGGGGGTAGTGGCGGCTTAAATAGGGTGGAGCGGGGTTGTGGATACTCATTGTTGCCGGAAACCTCCCCCACCCTCCTCATCTTAGTTCGACTTTTTTACGTTATAACTTCCTTTATGTCCCGAGTCCTCTTTTTCCCATCCTCATCGGAAGCACCAACAAAAGGACGCCCTCTGTGGCCATCACAGCGTAAGGAATTATTTCTATGGATGTTGACGAATCAAAAACTCCTCGATGAGTTAGAATTCGAATACCTTCCCAAGCGTGCTCAAAAGGACTTATTTGAATGAGTGAAGGGTAAAATCGGAGCAAAGACGATGCCTGAATTGGCCTCTCAAGAAAGAAAGATAAGGCTGAAAATATTGCTCTGCGCATCAAGGAAAGAGGACGAATGAAATAGTTTAACACAAGGAGTCTTCTAGTATTATAATATTTTTGGTTTTCATATCAGCAATAAAGTGGGGTTTAACATATGGGTGGGAGGACACAAATAGAGAAATTCGAATAGTTTATGTACCTAGGTAGTACTCCGAAGAAAAATGGGTTTAGTGGTTGGGACATTAGATGTAGAATTTCTATGGCTAAAGCAGCATTTTCAAAGAGGAGAGGTCTAAGTAGAGACGCAACTAAAAGCCTGGTGGAAACTCTAATACGGAGCGTGGCGCTGAATGGGTCGGAGACTTAGTGGTTGCGAAGGAAGGATGTACGTAGCCCTGAGGTGTATGAGATGTGGGTGTGGATAAGGATGGAGAGGGTGAGCTGGGTGGCGAGAAGGACAAACAAGGAGGTATTGGATATGGTTGGAGAGGAGAGGAAACTAGAGGAGTAGGTTCGGAGGAGACAGAAGAGATAGATGGAGGACGTTCTACAGAGAAAGGTAACGTCGAAGAGGATAATAGAGGAGAGAACACTGGGGAACTGCGGTAGAGGAAGTATAGGGTAGAAATTCTGGGCAAAATAGAAACCGGGAAACGATATGACGAATTCAAGATGATCTAATGGCGAGTAATCCATAGCAGTGAAAACGGATTAGGAGGAAAACTGCCTTAAAACTTACCAATTAGCTGGTAGAATGCTTCAATGAAATCTGCCGGGCATACTATGACGAAATATTCGATAGCGGACACGCTCAAATCAGGTTCACTATCCTACAGCGCATTCTTTCAGAAAATAGAACCAAGTCAGCAGGAAATAACTCACCAATCTCTCAAGTATAAGTAGTTTCAAATGATTCGAATATTTTCTAACGTGTCAATGTTACCAGGCAGGTACACCTCCAGCAATACCACCACCTTCTTTTGGGAATCAATTTATGGCTATTGAATTTCTGCGTAGAAGTGAGCAGTTAATGGCGGTTAAGAAAGTAACAGTCGATTAATGCAACATGAATGCGACATGAAAACTTATAGTCTGTAAAGGATCTCCGCACCTTCATGTTAACCAGAAAGGAAACCCTAAAAGTTTTCAGAAAAATAATGAATCATCGCGGTAATACAAGACGCACCTCAGTAAAACATGAGTCGTAAAATGAAACATGAGCGATTCATTTATGAACTGGATAGCTTGCTTCATTTATAGACAAGTGTCAAAGATATGTTCTTTATTGTTTCACCTGTTTTGACTGGACTGACGACAGTCGAATCACAAAGAAGTTACACGGCAAAAAATTAGGTGGCGTATGAACCCAAAGGAAAGGCGTAGACGAAATAGTCTCGGGTGAATACCTTTGAAGTGACGCCCTATATTAGGAATTTTCGGAGCCTCAGCAACAAAAGAGGCTCAAGAGAAGCAATTCATGAATGTCACAAAGGGGAAAGAAATATGGCATGGGCAGAGCGTGATGAGAATTGCAGCAATAGAAACAGTCTTCTTTTGTTTCGAAAAAATGAACAGGAGTATTGACAACGCCTATACGTTACTGGCGACTATCAAACGTTATGCGAGAGCATATATACCTTCATTATATAGGTGCCTACATAAATATTTCACAAATACATTCGCAGAATTACTTGATCATCAGTATTTAATTAAATGGGGGTTAAAATCTTTGCTTCATTCTACATCCTTAAGCCGTGTTTAGACGATGCATGTGCCCGCTAGAGCAGATGCATGAAAACATTCATCATTCAAATTGCATCGTGCAAACGCCCAAATCTGAGCAAATGCATGAACGCGTGGCCACAAAATAGCCCATGTTGTAATTTGAAGAACTTGTTTGAGCATCTGCACAGCGCCGTACTTGCGCGGATTTATGCATCATGTAAACACGCCTTTAGGTAGTCACGAAAAATACGATTTCATTCCTATTTTAACAAACATTCACGCAACACCAAAAACACGATTTTCACCGATACATTATACGGAGAGAACTGTTTCAATTCAGATGAGTACTTAGAAGAATGAACGCTTCTGAAGAGAAACGACGGTCTATTTCAGGAGACAAAATATCTGACTTCCGAAACCATCTAAATAACTAATTTGTTAAGGAAGGGTTGGTTGAGGCCAATTAGCTCATCTTGAAACGCTGTTCGAGGATAATTTGACTGGGATAGATGGCTGGATTTCTCACGGCATAGCTCTATCAGTCACGCCACAACTAGACTTGCGATATCAATCAAGGAAGCATGGCGGGGTGCCCAGCATCTGTGAACGCACGAAGCCCATGTCACTGCGCTATGACAAAATTTCTTTTGAAACATTCGCGGGATTTTCTGTTCGCTAACTGAGCCACCCAGAGACGATGGTGAGCTACTTCACGAAAAGAATTTATAATAAAGAAATACTCCGTATCAAAGAAGTACTTGCCGGTCGAGTGTGTGAGTACTGACTTGGCTGTGTGTACATGTGGTATCTGCCTGTTGAGAGATTTCTTGACGTGGGTAAGAACCCCGTATACTTGCCAAAACCACTATCTGGTACTTGTGACATAACCCAGTAATTCCATTTCACTTTGAGTGATTGTGAGTGTGTTATTCACCGAGTTTGCGAGCGGGTCTAACACCCCCGTGAGCAACTAAGTGAAATGTGTGTGCCTATGGTAAATCGGTCCCTGGCGTGAGATTAATCTCCGTAAACCACTTACTTGTATGTGACCGACTAGTCTACATCTACATAATACCGTGCAAGCCACCACTAGGGTGTGTGGCCCGGGGTGATTCCACACCAGGCATGCAGCTCTCATCCCAGTTCAAATCAGATCCGCGCACGTTCCTCCGAATGCCAGGCGCAGGTCAAGAGCAGTCAGGACAACGGTACGCAGTCAGACCAGAAACCAGGAGAGTGATAAGTAGAAGAACATGCTACCATGCAGTACACTACACAAGATACAACTACTTTTTAGTATTACTAATGCGACAATTAAATAGCACTAAAAGGTATATACTAAGACATGCAGGAGTATATCATTCCGGAGATTGCATGCTAGGTTAGTATCTACAATTCATGTTAAGATATTTAGCACTACTGAAAAAACCTATTTAACCTAGTATTCTAGCATTCTAGAACCTAGTATTCTAGTATTCTAGAACTGATCTATCACAACTATTATGGTCCCTAATTGTACGTGGAAAAAATGACATCTTAAATCCATCGGTATCTAGTGTTTCTCTTGAACTAAATTAGCTCCATGCCAGAAAAACATTAGCCAGTAGAGTGAGAGGTAGTGCATGAGTGTGTCATACTCGTGTTGTGAATCGGGTCTTTTGCACGGTTACTCTCTCAATCACCAATCTCTTTCCCCCTAATTATTATCCTTGAAAGGTTTTTGTTTACGGCTATTGGAATTTCACCCTTATTGTTCAATTGATGACCGTTAACTTACAGAAGACAATCTAAGTTGTGCATAATATGAAGACTTTTTTAGACTAAAACGGATAGCCCGCTGTCTCTGGCGTGACTTGGCGGAATTTACTTAACATTTTAAACTTTGTCATTTAACATATATTTTACATTTTTTATTACTTTCCTCTTCTACTCATCTGTACGCTTCATCATTCCTTATTTTTTATGTCCATTTTATGTTCAGCATCCTCCTCCAGCACCAGGTTTCAAAGGCTTCTAGTCTATTCTGGTCAGCTATTCCAATGATCCACGCTTCCGATCCATTGAGTTGCACGCTCCACACGAAGGTTTTCACGTACTGTTTCTTGGTTTGTAATCCTATCTTCTTTGAGCACAGCAGCAGGCTTTTTCCAATAAACGCCTTCTTAGCTTGGGCAATTCTCCGCTTGATGTCCGTATCCCTCTCTAACGATCGATATTGTTGGCAGTGACTCAGAGAAGCAAACTTACGCCAGTGAATTTTGGTCTATAGATATGACGTAAGTTAATCGAGACGTATTTATGACTCAACGTCGCCATTATTGCACGGACTATGACATTCCTGGGGAACCACGTAACCAAACATTAACTGCACACGGGGAATCTGGCTATAGCCATGAAAAAAAGCAAGGGTATTTTGCTAGAGCATCTGCGAGTGGGAAAAACGCCTCGTATATGTTGGAAGATACCTTAATTTATCAAACGAATAACCGAGGCCCCATGGGTTCCACAGGAATCAGCGCCCTGTCAAAAGCCCTCCATCCAAAAAATAAGAACTATTATTTGAATTTGTACTGCTATTGGAAACTTCAAGAGAAGCTTATCCATGGCAACGAGCTAGATTCTCGAAGGGGAAAGCGTTCAACAGCAGCCAATGAACTCTCTTGTGGAAAGGAAACCGGGGAAATACTTCATTATGTTCTCATTACCCCTTTGTCCCAGAGACAGTTGAGAAAACGAAACCTTTCGCGACATGAAGTAATTGCAAGACGCCCTCGTTTAACTCTTCAGGGAATCGAACAGCAGGGTTGGGGGGAAGGTACCCTATTATCGCACCTTACCCACCACGCCAGGGTGGTGAAAGGGAGGGGGCTTAATGAAAGAACAAGGCAGCCGTCGAACACGTAGGTATAAAAAAGCACTGATTTATAACCGCTCCCTGTTCCCTTCAAGTCCCATAACGACAGCTGCAAAGAACTTCACCCTGAGTCCCCTCACTCCCCCCCTCCCCCCACCCTCATTCTAGCCCTCCCATCCCAAATTCTCACCCTCTATAACTACCATTCATCCCTAACCCTCCCCCACCCCCTGCCAACTCAAATCCTGCACCGCCAATGCCACCTATAACACTCCATTTCCCCCCCTCATCCACGATTCTAACCCCTCCCCCTCTTCGCTCAGTTCCACTGACTGCCTGCACCGCTCACCGATGCCTGCAGCGCGGTCCCATACTCCCGCCCTAAAACCCAACCCCCCCCCTCCTCGTCCCCTTTGCTCCTCCTCTTAGCTCTGAGAACATATTATCGCCCGACGCCTTTTCCTATCCCCATCCGCCTAAGTCCGTACTGCCTACCTACGCCCTCTTTATAGACCATTATCCCCCACACGACCCATCCCCTCTGCGTTACCTCCTCCACCTCACTCTTGATCCTCAGAGCCGGACTGACTAGTTTCTTCCCGCGTCGTGTGGAGCCCCCCTTAACCCGGGCTGCAAACTGTGACGGTCCAACAGTCCCTAACCGTCGAGGACTCAATCCGATATGAATAAGAGGGAACCGGCCCACCGAGGAAGAGGTTCCCGCCCCGGCGCGGCGGCCAATCGGAAGAGCGCAACGTTTAACGACAGCGCGGTTCTGCTGGCGTCGCCGCAGCCTCTGCCAAAAAGGCAAAGGAAACATGAGATCTGTGCATAGATCGCCGTCTCAATTTTTATTCGGACATCCGTTGCATCAGCACTTGAATTACTTGATCTCTTAATTGGTCGCAAGCAGTTAGAGCTCATGCTTGGATGGATTATTTCTAATCGTGTTTATACTGTTTCAGAGCAACACAGAATATTATTATGACGCCTCACTATATCTCTAGGTCTGACAGAAGCGATAAAAAAAAGCAAGAGATACGTTGCCGAACAGATAGGTATAAAAACTTGTGTTTCCTCGCACAATAAGCGAACATAATAATATCTGAACTCCACCCAATTCGCGCCCATAATACACGTCACCATTTCACCTTCCAAAACCTTACATCTTTAAACCGCTGGTGACCTAACACCCCCTGCCAAACGTCCATGCGGCAGCTCGCAGGGTGGTGTGGATGTACTCCATTAGATGTGGATGTGCTTCATTACAATATTTTACTATTTTAATACGCGTCACTCCTAAACCTCCAAGCTCAAAATATTAAAAAACAAGGAAAATTTTCGGTTTGATATATATAGGTACCTATACTCATTTAACGTATATACAAGACTTTCTCGCCTTATACCCCCAGAGCTCCATAAGCTCAACCATTAGTCATGGATCACGGAACCTTTGTCTCCTGAGGTACTACAAAATCCGTTCCAAGTATACCAAGTTCCAAATAGGTTGAGGTATACCTCAACCAGCTCCATCTCATTCACTCAGTGATTCATCGATCGTTTTTTCAAATCGTTCAACGTCATCACATCCACTTATTTTTACATGAAATATACTATAATCACTATGGCAAATAAAAGAGGAAACCCAAAGCCGGTCGAATCAAAACTCACTGAAGTAGCTCAAGATTAAAAGGTTAATAAAGAACACTAAATATTGTAGGGTGTTTTTATGCGGTACCACCTCGGGCCACTTTAGTACTTAGGTCTTAATTTTTCGGCAGACCTCAGACTCCCTTGCAAGCATCGTCTATTCCAGGGTACAAGAGCGGGTGCCGTCCACCTGGAACTAGACCACACAGCTTTTTTTTACCAAATACCGAGGGCAATATTTGCTCCCGTCATAAGTTTCCATGTGTGCATACTTGTGACGCTCTGATGCTGAAGAACTGAGAGACGATGGAATATATATGGTCAAGTCAATATTGACTCAAGGCGCAAAAAACTGGGTCGTGGGTTAGAGTGACTAAGCAACGCATATGCATTGTTGGGCCGTCTCTAATCCCATTAAATCGCTTGATGTTTCAATTTCATTTTACGTAGTTACGATTATTTACGCGTCCGAAAATAAAATACACAAGATTTCAGGAAAAAACAGAATTTTTGAAAAACCAATCTATGGACTACTAAATCGGAAAAATTTCCCCTTTCTTAGAAAATTAATAGACAACTTAACAGCGACATAACATATTCCTTAGAAGAAAAAAATATCTGACATTTTTTGAGAATCTTCATTCATTCAAAGTCTTTAAGGAATCACTGGAATGTATTTGAAAATAATATGTACTAACCAATCAAACTATGGAGGGTGAAATCGAATGATTCTTGATTCCTCTTGGAGGCAGAACGTAAACAATAGGCTCAATATTCAATTATGAAGTCCAAAAGCTTTAGGAACCATAAAAACAATACCACTGAGCAATTTAATTTTAATCGTAAATATTGATATAAAGGAAATCAAAGTAATTACATCATTATAATCTTCCACACCGTGAACTCACATAGTTTTAACCTAAATCACGAGAGATGAAATCATCACTACGGTCGTGTTTCTACAAATAGGATATTATCTTCGCTGTGCTATTATACGAACACCAATAAAAACAGAGCATCATAATGATAAATACACGATCATTAATCGTTCAAGGTCCAAGCATAGCCTGGGCATGAGAAATTTTGGCTTTTAGTTATAGAAATCTTTAACATAACGTTTAAAACACTGCATTCGCCTAATATTTGACCGATTTTGTATCAGAATGGGATTAATTCAAGTTCGCGGGGTCTTATTCGTTTATTTTTCCTTCTACTGCTGTCAGCCATTTTTTTAATTTGCGAAAATAAGGATTTAATTGTATTCCTCCTGATATCTACATATCTCTTCGTCGCTTTCTTCATGCCGTCCAAAATTCCTAGATTCTCTACCTTCCTCTTCCTCGCTGGCCCAATATATTCCTTCCATCAGTCTTCAGTATCTCATTGCTCATCAATAATTCCTTCAACTGCTATTCTACATCGTTTATCCCATAATACGGGTGATTCCTTTTTCGCTCAACAAAGGAGTAAAAATAAGACAGAGTAATGAGGGACTGTGAACGAAACGCCCCCTCATTTTATCACAGGACCGAACACAATAGCGTACCAGAGGTGTTTGAAGTGGTTTTCTGGTGCCTTCGACTAACTCCTATAAAAGCATCGGAGCCAGGAGGTCCACAAAGCAGCTCGCTGAACTCGGTCCTCTCGACTTAATAGCGCATCCCATCATCGGGGCAGACTCGCCAATCGCCCCGACGACGACCGAGCCAACCATAACTTTCTCCTTCTTGGCCGTTATCTCTCGACATCAATCGCCCGACCCAGCCGGACCTCCCTACCCTTACCCTCCGAGCCACATGAACACTCTTCATTATCCCCAGTTACACATACATACGATCCCAGACTGCAACGTGCCGACCTAGGTACCCATCCACTACGCATAACACCGTCGTAACCTGCACACTCCTCCCAGACAATACATCAATTCCACCTTTCATTAATACTCCCATTCGCCCCGTTTACATCAAGAGGGTTGAATGACGGTTAAAGTGTCCGGAGAGTTGATCGTCAGTCATTGGGAACATATGTTAATCATTTTTCAAGTCATTCATTTAAGTATTCTCCCAGCTGATTGGTAGGTTTTTTGACAGTACTTATCCTAATTCGTTTTCACTCCTAAGGATGGGCCATATATCCCGCTTGAATTCCTCATACTGGCTCCCGCTTCTAATTTCGTCCAGAATTCCTATCATCTTCCGTCTTAAGCCGAAACAAAATCTGGGACCTCGTTTGATTCAACTACACCAGTTTATGTTGTGAAACCAATGAGGTATATGGAGGGGGCATTTGCTATTCTGTACTGATAAGGTTTTGGGAGGTGAAATTGTGAATTCCATCACTTACATAGATACATATATAGAAGAAAGCGGAAGAAAAAGCGCCCATTGAAAGTGATATACATATTTCCTTAATATATTTTTCTGTTCTTTGGGCCGTAGTCTGTTTTCGAGCATTCAGATGCTCTTGAAAGTTATACCCGATTTTTAGAACGCTATGGTATACGTACGCCAAGTAATAGTCATCAATACTTGAAGATTAATACCAGAGAACTTTGGATCCAAATGGCAGTTACTTTGATCCAATTGGCTTCCAGGCCGTGATAATTTTTTCACGAACGCTGCACCGTCGCTACATAATTTTCACTCAACGTACTCAAATCAATCCCTCGTGAATGGTTCGCATAAACAAGCCCTGCGGCTTGGTATGGTCAGGCGTGCGGGCACCATAAGGAATGTACTTAAAGACAAGGAAGGGAGATAAACAGACTAAGAATAATCAGCAGTGGGAGAAGAAGGAATGCCCAATTGATGGCCCGAGTGTTTATTGCGGTTCATGACCCGGAAGGCGGCAACAACGCTCCGCAACACCACCACCGTGTTTAACGGGAATAGGCAATAAACGACTGCAACGTGTCTGAGGAGTTGGGAAAAGAGAATACAGTATGCCATGCTGCTGTGCATACATTAGTAGCGACGGCGAAAAAAAATAGAGAATATAAATATTTAACACCATTCCTTAATTACCTCACCTCCAGAGAATACTTCGTTATGAGTCGATGAGGAATTTTATAGTACGAGAAAATGTGAGAAAACACGTCTACAAATCGTGAGTCTTCTTTCATTTGGCTTGTAAATTTTTTTTGTTCAATAAAACTCACTCTCCTATTTTAAAAGTTGATTCTGACCATTTTTATTCATAAGGCAATAAGACTGGGCATCAGCTTAAGTTTTTCATCTCAATTCAATAAATTACATGCGCGGATATATTAAAAATGGAAGACATTAGAATCATAAATCTTAAGATTATGAAGAAACGGTAAATGGAACCAGTTGGCACTAAAATGGTAGGTTGTTTCACAAAAGCTCCATCCGTAAGACTGATTATTCAGCATCGCATATTTTGCAACGGACGCGGATATCACGCCGACGAATCAATATATCAGTAAGTATAGCAAACGTGATGGCTGAATTCTCAACGCGCACTGACGCTTCCGCTGAATGAGAATTTCTGATACCCAATATAAACTCCCAGCAATACAACATTGTTTTTTTTATCAAATTTCCCTTTGCCCAGCCTTTATTTATACTGATTATCATGCAGAGCGAAGCTGATTCCTTTTACAAGCTCGGAAAGTGTCATGGAAACAGAAAATAATAAGCGATAATATGTGCGCAACAGAAATGATTTATTAATTTGAAAGAGCCTTCTCGACCAATTAATCTTGCAGAGGGGAAATTCTTTCGATATCATTCATTCATTTTTACTTAAAAAACACTTTCGTCGACATCACATCTGAGCATATTTCAACTGCACCAAACTTGACTAATGTATTTCTTCGCTAAAGTTTGCGGAGCCCAACCCTTTAAAAGAACGACAGTCGCCCCGTACCAATTTTACTCGATTTTCGATTAACCTCTCGATTTTCACATTCCCGTGTAGATCCGCCAAACTTAACCGAAAAACAGTATAAAAAAATAAAATATACAAAGAAATACCATGAGCTCAAAACTGCTTTTCGCGTTGATCGTTCGAGATAATTCGTCGAGAGTTCGAGTCGAGAGTTCGAGTAAGCACCAACCCGGAGAGAGAGAACGAGAGAAGTTTTGTACGGAAGTTTAAGGGTTAGTATTGAGGAGGAACAGTAAGGGAAGGAGAAAAAACGAACTAAGAACACTTAGATTCCCTCACACGTGGGACAATGGAGGAACGGTATGAGTGGGGACATCCAAAATGGGATATGCATGACATTCTAAAGGGATAAGGCGCGGGAAACACATGAAGTTTTGAAGTGTTTTTTTTAATAATAATACTTTTCATTTAATCTCCTCCCTGAACTTCGTTATTAGGTATCAAACGACGCAATGTTTTTAATAGTACGGCTTCAAAGGTGCGAAATGGTAATTGATTTTCGATGCGCCTACATTAACTGACCAACTATTATTACAAAAACTACCCAGCTAGCCACCGTAGGAGCGAGAGGAAGGAGGGTTATCGCCAATAACCATGAAAAGAGGGAATGGGGAAAAGGAACAGAGGGGATAAAAAGGAAAAAGAATTTTATATAAAGTGTTGTCGCTTATGGCGCATGAGAAAAAGACATTTTAGTACATATCTGTTAGGCAGGGTATTTCTCATTTTTTATCGCTTCTGTCAGCAGTAGAGATATAGTGCGGGTTTAAAATAATAATCTCATTGTCACCCTGAAACTCGCGTGATCTGAATTTTTCAAATAATATTATTCCAAATTTCCAAACATTGCATGTAACAAATGATGTGGTACGAAGTCACTCGCACGGGTGCATATACACCAGGGTTGAAATTGGGAGATCCGGGTTCGTATCCCGGTCAAGTCAAATGATTTTTTCATAGCGAATTTCAACCCTGGTGAATATTAGTCCAGTTAGTAGCATCTGAGTCCTGGCGCCTCCCAACCTAGTCCTCGGGCATGAGCGAAGGTTGCGGCCGAAACTAAAACTAAGAAGAAATTTAATAAACTAAGAGAACTTTAATTAAAAACTTTACGACTCCACTGAATTTAAAGTTTACTGTCTCAACTAGAGTTACTACACGGTAGCATCTTCAGGAAACAGTAAGAAAGTTCACTGTCCTCAATACAGAGTCAATCGAAGTGGTCTCCGCTCTTCCTTATCAATTTGAATACATTGAGGTGGTGAGGAAGATGGAAGACCACTTTGAATTACTAAACGCGGTAGCTTCAGTAATAACTTTCTTGTTGTTTCCTGAAGATACTACAGCGAAACTAAACTAGCAGGTACACATATATTAGGGCGATTCCACGCAAACTCAACCAAATGGCTATGCATTCGTAGCTCGATCATCTCCGATTCACCAATTCTCCATCCAAAATTTTTGGCACAAAGGAAGAATACAATGAGGAAAGACGATTTGCTAAATATTAGCCTTATAATTAGAGGAGCAGTCAGAATATAGGTAGAGAATATTATATTCAGTGGCATAATATTTGAGTTATAAATATCAATATTTGAGGTTCTTTCAATTTGGTCCTTCCAACCACTACTTGTAAACGCATAGAATTTCTGCCACTACCACAACGAATTTAGTAATAGAGGGGAGCTGATGACGGGGACCTTCATTTATTTACAGCGTAGCGTTGTATTGATGCAGAAACGTGTACTATCAGAAAGAAGAACGAGAATAGGCTGTAGGCATTTGAGATGTGGGTGTGGAGAAGGATGAAGAAGGTGAGGTGGACGGAGAGAAAGACCAATGAGGAAGTGCTTGAGATGGTGGGCGAGGAAAGGAAACTTTTGAATGAAATTCGAGATTGGTATAGTAGGTGGCTGAAGGAAGAAATTAAGGGCGAGGGGTTGCTCAATAATGTGATAGAGGGAAGGATGTTGGGCAAGCGGGGAAGAGGAAGAAAGAGAATAGGTTTCAGGGACAGGATGAAGAAGGGCAGATCGTACGCTGAGGCAAAAAAGGATATACTAGAGATAGATAGGCCCCGGAAAGTTTAGAGAACCGGGAGGAGATTCTCTGACATTCAACAAAACCTACCTTAACCGGTAGAATACTTTTTAAAAAACTACAACGAAGAGGAAAAGGTTATCCCTTCACAAAATCTGGATTCCCATTAATGGGTGAGTTAGGTAAGGGTACTGTTAAGAGGGAAAAGGACCGTGGATGGAAGAGGAATGTAGAGATAAGAAGGGAAAATGGGGAAGAACGAGATTCAGGAGGAGAGATGGATATGTAACCGAGAGAGAGAGAGAGAGGGAATGAAGGAAATCGGTTTATAGGCCTCTCACCCTTCATCCCCCCGCCACCCGCCGCCCGAAAAATCCTCTTTTGACCCTCGCGCCGATCCACCTCCTTCCCCTCGCAAGGCATCGGGGATTTACGGATCCAATTCGTAGATCTCCGATCCCCTCCTCTCTCTCTCCCTCTCCAATCCCCTATTCTTGGATCTTTCGATTGGGGTGATCGATGCCAATTTGACCCTGATTGCGAAGCCGTGAGGATGAAAGAGAGAGAGGCAGAAAATGCGTCTAACTACGTAGAATGGGTTTGGCGGTAGTCGGACTCGTGAAAGGAACGAGAGGAGTGAAAGATGGAAGGTGATTGGCGTGATATCGTCTCATATGATCGTCAGGAGAACAGGCGGGTGGATATTTTTTCCCCAACACTCAGACAGGATCGGGAGGCGCCAATCTCCTTCAACTCCAAACGCAGAGAGGAAACTAATCATGGCTGCCGATATGGCCACATCAAAAGACGATCACGGTTGAAATTTTGGAGATACCTGCGAGATGAATGGATGATGGTAACTCCACGGTCTATTTCACATCACAAGCTCGGCTTTAAGACTCCCTAGGCCACAATATCTGTATAGAAAAAGCATTAAAAAATCATGAATAATGCCGAGCACGCTGAAGTTTGATTCGGTGTCTAATGACCGTCGACTTGGGCTCAGAATGGAAGCTTCATACGAATCTGGTTCAACTCCTATAGTAGATCTTTCCTCCTAAACCTCCACAATTGTGTATCTATGTCTGGAAACAAGGAACAAAGTCGGTGAGGAAAGGAAGCTCTGGATGAGATTATGAGTAGGCAAAGTAGGTGGTTGGAAGAGGTAATGAGGGGTGATGGTTTGCTCAAAAGACAGAGGACGTCGGGTAAGCAAGGAAGGAGAAGAAAGAGAATAGGCTTCATGGATGGGACAAAGGAGGGCGGAACGTACGCTGAGAGGAAGAGAGAATTATTGTAGATATATAAGGCTCTGTGCGGGTAAAAACCTAGAGAAGTTTTATTCACTTCCATTGAAACCTAGAGTTCCTGGTAGATTTCCTTCATAATAATTATTGCCCGGCCATCGAGTTCATTGGATAAAATTTTACTCCCAAAAACAGTTGGGAACATGAATCAACTGCCCTCAATATAATATGCACCTCATCTCCAATTTTAAACTATACTTAAGCCTCGTGGACGGTGATGCTAAACGCATACTTGGGACTGCGTCTACGTGACAACACATCTGGCAGTTCATAATATCTTGTTCCTTTAAAAAAAACATAAATCCTCCGGAGAAAAGGACGTCTTGGTAGTTTGAATTCGTCTTTTCTACAATGTTGAATTATTCTCTTCTTCAATATGCCACCAAGGCTGTCAATCAGTGTAATTCATCCGAGCGTGAATTCTGCGCGAGGAACTGATAATAAATTGAATAGTGCTACCTATGACAAATTTTAGCTAATATTTTTAGGAGAATGAAAATTTACTTTACAAAGGGTTTGCAAATTATTGGTTCAAGGGAAAACCTTCAAAAGGAGATAGAAGAGTGATGTACAATTAAATTATTTCTCCGACTGCTATCCATGAGCCAGTAGTGGTATCGCAATTGATACTGATATTCGACATTTCTAACGACAATTTAAAAAAGAGTTGCATAGTAATTTGATATTTCTAAAACGGATGGACCAATCAAGCTCAAGTCAACGACCCATAAAGCTTTACGCTACCAGGTAGATACACACATAGTGAGATCAATCATTAAAGTAGAAAAATGTTCACTACAGTAAGAGGCTAAAATTTGCGTCTTAGAGTAAGCCAAACAAAAATAGGACCTGAAAATAACTTAAGACTTTAAGCTAGGATGGATTTTAAATATTACTCACTAGAGTGTAAAACACGAGCAGGATGTTAAATCGGCGTGATTCAGAGCTATTAAAAAATAAAGTCCTTTCCCCTGCCGAGAACATGAAATTATTTTTAATCCACTCAAGTTAGAGGGGAGATATATTATTTTAGACCTCGCGCCACTCATTTAAATAGCCGCTTTACCGAGTGAATGGTGAGCACTTTAAACCCCTAAAGACTGATTGCCTGTCTACGCCCTGGTAATTAGTCAATAGAAACACTTGCTCCGCGCTTTTCCGGCCGGGGAGGAAGTAGAAAAGACAGGAGAGAGCTCTCAAGTAACATATTTCCGACCGAATTAAATTAAGTAGGCCATTTCACAGCAATAAACAAGTCGTAGGGCGGCTAAATTGGAATAAAACGTGGAGAGGGACGAGCGTAAATCTCCACTTTAACGGCACGGTGAGAGCACTGAAAAAAATTTGAGACCGCCATTTTAACTAGGGGAGCAAAATAAAAAAAAAAGTTGCCACTAAAATTGCCACTTTAAGGACCTCTTTAGAGCACTTCCATAACGCGGCAGAGGGCGTTAAAGGAAAACTATCTGTTTCCACTAACAATAGAAGAATGTCAAATCTTACAGGATTTTTTTAGAATCGGTTAAAAGAAAATTATTGGTATTGACTCGATGTCTTGAAGCACAGAGTTGAGTACTTAGGTTTTTGCGCAGGAGAATGTAACTCGATAAGTCATGCTATCCCAGTACATTTTACGATTTATAAAGATAATCAATCTACCAGATAAGGTAGAGGTGAAAGGAATTGAAGGTTTAATTGAGTATCTTCTGGATTTTTACGCAGTCAAGGCCTCTTAAATCTGCCTAATTTCCATCTCCATCTCAAAATTTCTCCTTCATCCCGTCAATGAAACCCATTCTCTTTCCTTCTCTTTCACGCTGTCCCAACGTTCTCCTCTCTCTCATGGTCCAAGTCTCATTATCTCTTGAACCACCTACTTTGTCTCCTCCTTAATATCCTCCAGAGACTTCCTCTCCGCACCCACCACATCAAGCACTTTCTCATTCCTTCCTTGAAGCCCACCGCTCCTATTCCATCCTCCTCCACAACCACGTCTCGAATGCTTCGATGATTATTCTCGTCTTCCTATTTCGGAGTTCACGTTTCTGCGCCATATGACGAACAAAACCATATCTAACTCTTCGATAGCCTCTCCTTTATACTCTTACCCAAGGTCCGCGCCACTATCTTCCTCCTACCGCTGAACACTTCTTTTACTATCATAATTCTTCTCTTAATTTTCTTGCCACTATACTCATTTTCCTCTAACGCATAACCCGTGTAATTGAATTGCTCTACTTGCTGTAGTTTCCATCCGAGGTCACTGAGGCCCAATATTAACACTCCAGGCTTCATTGAAAACATCTATCTTACATCAGCTTTCCGACTATATAAATGCATTGAATTTTTTTCTAGAAAAAACTGGATTCTGCAGAGATTGATTAAAATATTTATCTTCCGAATGTAATTACTTCTTCATAGCTAACTGACAGGTGAAAGTGCCCTACGCAATACTCACCTCAGTACTGGGAATTAAAAATATAAAAATCCGTGGGACAGATGAGCAAAGATATTTTATGAATTATGTAATTTAAAAAATTAAACAAAATAAGTATCGCGAAAATTTAAAAAAAATTTAACCGGCAGCAAATCCTTCGAAGTTGTTCCCAATTCCAGTTCTTACCGAGATGGTGACGAATATATATTTTGATAATCAGTAGATTTTTTAAATTTAATTTTTGTAATTCTAGACTTGAATATCTCTAAGTAACCACAGAAAGTTAAATACAGCATCATGTAATTACCTCTTCAAGATAAGAAGAATGGATGAATATACAAACTCCAGGGATGCCTTCATTTTTAAGCGGACAATCAGACCAGTATCTACTAAAGGTAACCGGTTCAGAATCTCCGCACAAAATAATGTCATGTACTAAAACAAACAGCTGTTTAAAAAATAAGATGAAAATGGAATATTTATCTCAGAAAACCCAAAAACTTATCGCCAATTGTTGGAACACAATGTAGTAACGGCGAAGAAACCTCAATATTCAATGAAAAAGCAAAATTTTTCCTCCTCAACTAATGCAAAAAGAAAAAGGTTCAAAAAGGCAACAACTACAACAATGGAAGAGAGCACTGTTGAAAATAATAATGTCACGCTAAACGGGGCAAGCCTCTGTGATACTTTCCATTACGCCCCATTATTTTTCCCTCCACGGAGCCTGCTCTTCGTGAGCTCAAAAAAATGAACAATTCGCTCACGGCAGGTTAAAAAGTGAGGCAGCAGTAGCGTACACACATCAGCCGCCCTTCATCTGTCCTCATTCCTCCTCATAACCCCCCCCCCACCCATCAGGTGAGAGTGACAGAAGGAATTTCCTGAGCGGTTTTTAAACAAAACGAAGCCCGGGCGTTAATAAAATATGCATGCACGGACGTACATACATGCACCAACACAAGCCAGCAATTTCCCTTGTCCCCCTCCCCACTCCCCGCCCCTTTAAGCGCGGAACGCAATTACGCCGGACGCGGAAACACAGATCAACCTACTAGGGCAGACAATTCTGAAATTCTATTCGAGAGGGAGACAAGGTGAATGAGTTGCGGGGGCGGGCGGGAAGGGCTCGGACGCGACGGCATAGCGACAGAGAGTTGGGAATTTCGCTAAAAATTGAAAAAAGTTAAAAAAAAAACAAAAACGGCACAAAGCGCTCACGCGATGCCACTCGAGGGGAGACAAATGACGGGAGACTCTTCCCGCGGAAAAAAATGGCAGATGCTCCGTCGTCGGATGAAGGATGCCTTGAGAGCCATCTGCAGCGGCGGGAGAAAGAGGGGGGCGGTGGAGAGGGAGCACGAGGCATGGTACGGCGGTGGAGGCGACGGACGTGGAAAAATAAAGAAAAAGGCATCTGGGAATGGGGTAGCGCCCTAAGAGGGAGTTTTTCCTGCGGGACAATTGACCCTTTTTAGGAGGTCCTTGATTTGGCTCGTGGGCGCCTGGGTTTTTGGTCCCCCAGCGGAATGTGTTCCAGCCTCCAAAAGACCAGCGAGGAATTGCAGCAGTCGAGAGGAAAAAAAGCACCGCTCGGGAATAAAAGAAGCGAGACTTTTCACAGTTCCCGCAGTAGAAAAAGGGAGCGTCGCCAACTATCAAGCTCACACAAAAGGCGGACACAAGATAACTAAAGGCGGCCACCTTTCGCGAACAAATCTGCGCGTAGGTGGCGCCCTGCAAGCCACTTAAAGGGTGTTTGGCCGGGGATGAATTTTTACCAACATGCAATAAACTAAATCTTACAAATTTCAATGAAATATCAAAAAAATTAACGCTATCATTTCACCCAGATATAAATGAATATGGTATAATATTTAAGAAAAATTTCAGCTCTTTTATAAGGGAAATGGTACGTGTATGCACTCCAGAGAGACCTCTGTAAAAAGTGAGAAATTTCTAAAACCTAGATCAAAAAAAAAATTAACAGTACGCAGTTTATGTATTTTCTCAACTAATTAAAAATCATATTATCGCCGCAGTAATTCTTTTCAGGATCACAAAAATTATTCGGTGTGAAGGACATTTAAAAATCATCCAAAGACTTATGTAAATACTTTGATTAAATTACTTATAAAATTTCATCGTATAAAATTATTAATTGCGCCAATAATTATGCAATATTTTAATCCATGCTTTCCGCAACAGCTGAAATTAAAACGTATAATGCGAATATGTTCTCTATTACGACTGAGGAACCATATTGCTCAAACTACCTTAATAAGAAACTTTTTCTTCGTAATTTTACAACCATTAATATTCACCATGACCAGTTTCAAGTTTATACTGTCAATTACCAGGGGCTGCTAAATCAAGGAGCAATCAGCTTCGTTTTTATGCAGTGAGCGGGGGAGGAAAAGGGACGATTAAGAACTACCTTGATCCGTCTCATAGTTCCTCATCACGCGCATTATTTCCCTCTTCACCTTACCACAACCTCCATCCCTTTTCTTCTCTCTTTCTTTTATAAGAAACTGACAGTTTCATTGTTTAATAACCTTTGGAAAATGACGTAGAATCGTTGAAACTGGTTGACGTAAATTATAAATGGAGTGAAAAGTATCAAAGGAACTAATTCATATAAAAATATTGCAATTGCGACTGCACGTTACTGCATCATCTAAGTCCTACTTATACAAGCCAGTAAAATTTCACATCCGAGTGAGGATTGAAAGTGCGCTCCGCTATATGATACAACATTTACAGAAACGACTCGTTATTATGTAGTTTTCAACTCAAATAATCAGAGAAAACATAATTAGCTACACAATGTGTCGATAAAGCAAATAATAATAACATAAACTCGCGAAATGGAGTGGAATTAATGCATCACGAAATAATAAACAATACGAATTTCAACAAAGTTAAAACATACTTTCAAACTGTTTCTGGAGAAAGGAGAAAGTAAATTTTATATTAACGGAAATTTGTACGATTAATTATTTCGTAACAATTAATAATGGCCTCATTGGCAGCGATAACGGTCCCTTTATCGTTCGCCATATAAATGAAGTTAGTTACCTGTCCCTTCTGTAGTCTAATTCCCAAATTTTATTTTCATTATCTTATCTAGCCTGTCAGGTTTCGATTGTGAGGTCATCAGGGAATTTTTCGGCTTGGGAATCACTTACAAAAATATTGCCTAAATTAAAATCCAAGGTCTGATAGCAATTTCCATGCTTATTTCCACCGACGTCAATGACTAAAGTTAACGAGTACATAGCACTGAATACTTGTAAATATCAAATAAAGGCATCAAAATGGGAGTTGATTGCGGGTCAATAGACCCTTTTGGAAGAGATTCTCGATTTGGTTAATGAGCGGCAGAGCTTTGGGTCCGCCAGTGGGCAGTCCCATCCGCAGAGACAATGTCTCGGAAATGCAACAAGGAAATAAGAAGCAAAACACGCTTGAAGTGAGTAAAGCTTTTCAAATTTCTTATGAACATGCGAGAAATACAGGACAAAGGGCCAGAAAAAACATTTCAGTTTGAAAAAAGTCGCGGGCGGTCAAGCTTACAGCCAAGATAAATGCAATTGGTTCAACTTAACCCGCACAAATCACTATGGGTGAAATTCCAGTAGCGCGTGGGCTGATATCAACATAACAAATTGCCAGAAAGACGAGATAACAAGTATTTCTCCCAAAAAGATACGTTTGATACATGTTTTGCTTACCACGTAGAAGGATATCAGATAAGATAATTTACGGCTGTTTTATTGCATTCTCTCCGTTGTTCTCCTTTCTGAAGAGAATGATAGATGCAAAGAGATCAGAGGTTTAAGTGACCACAGAGTTGAATAAAATATTTATCTGCCGTTTCAGCAAACAAACAAGAATAATGGGTCTCACATTAATATTTCTGTATCAGATACAGGTTAAATAAAGAGTCCAAGTACTAAAATATATCAAAATTCTAGTCGTTAGTAACTCGACGTGCGAATCCGTGTATTTTGAGGGCAAATCAAAAAGTGGTGCAATTCTGGCACGGAAAGGAAATTCTGATGTCGATTGCAGGACATGATACACACTAACAAACGGTACATATTAATGATCAAGAAATAATGATATAACATCGCCATTCAAACTAAACATAGAAGCCATTTTAGGGGCAATAAAAACGTAATTAAAAATGCGTTCCAATTCATAAGATTTTCATTTCAAAATGAACCGCAGAACCTCCATGAAATTTATTAATATAGTATATTCCTATTCGATTATTTCCGGATGATGTGTAAATTTATTTTAAAAAATAGACGCAATACGTTGATTTCCACCAAAATTCATTCAAGCACGATTAATTTCGATCTCTCACTCCTACTTTAGCAATGAAGTGAAAGAATAGTTAGATACCGGGCGATGAAGCCATTACATTGAAACTGGCTGTGTCAAATTAAATCTAGGTGAAAATATAATCAGGTGATTTTTAATTTAATAGGGTAAAATTATCTATATTGGTTCGATATAAAATCTACTAAAATGCACTGTACTTCGAATGAGCAATCGATCGCAGAATCTCTGATAATGACGCCTTGACGCGACGATCAATCAGCCTAAAACTTCATCAAGAGGAGCGTTTGAGCAGTATTTTAAAAATTAATAAGGTATAAATATTTTTTCAAAAAATACCAAATTGATCAAAAACACGATTTCAAACTGAGTGCACAGCGCATAAACAATTAAATTCGGACGTGAAATGAGTAAACGCCTACGGTTATTAGATTATCTCCATGACTTTTAAGCAAATTAAAACGTAATTCACTGAAAGTACCCTAAAAAAATCAAACCTTTCCATTATGGCTAGCTGAGAGGATTTTCACCCAGCAAAATAGAGGCAATTATTGGCGATTTTGAGAACGCTCCGCAGCCAACAAAAGCATACAAACCAACGAGAATGAAAAATCAAGCGTCGCTCCAGATACATTGAGGCTATCGCGGACGTGACACATTATTTTAATGAAAACTGCATTAATAATTCAAATGGTATTTTGCCTGTAGATATGGGGTGGCATAAATTGATATTATCTCACGCTAAACGACGATAATAATGAAATATTTTCATAATTGGCGGCCGAGATCCATTTCTAACATTTTCGGCAAACTTTTACCAACTGATGATGCAGAATTTTTGGTAGTTTGAGCGAGACAGTTCCCTGTCATAACGGAGACCATATTAGAATAATACGTTTTAATTTCAGCAGCAGTGGGAAGCATGTATTAAATATTGATATTATATTGGTGCAATAGTACACTTTTTTGACTGAAATTCCAAGTAATAAAATAAAAATATCTATATACATTTGATAATTTGACTCATTTTATTCGTCGATGTACGTTCAAAACTCAACAACGGAAGGTTTTTTTGCGATTCTGAAAAACTATTTCGGTACCTTTATGATTTATTCTTCATAATAAGTGAGGAAATATACAAACTTCACATTTATAATATTTTGTCGAGGTCTAGGAGTTAAAAATTATGCATTATTTAATTAATTTTTCACCGGAGTACCATACTCGTACCATTACCAACGTAAAAGAGCTGGTATTTTCCATGATTCCAATGGATATTTGCACGAAGAAAATGGATGGCATTCTTAAAAAACACCTTTTGATAACCCTGGAAGAAAATAATGTTATTCCACAACCTCAGACGTGTATAAATACAGATTGAGCCGTGATAAGGTGTCACCGTTCCATAATGAAAGACAAACTGAAAAAATACTCTCCACGATTAAAATATGCAATACCGATTACTTTCGACGTTCCTACACCGTCTTTAAATCACATTTGATCTTCATCGGAAAATGATGCAACAACATCTAAACTATTTTATATTTATATTTTTTATCGGTAATTTTCGGGTTCTTTGTTTCGGCGTTGAACCATATTTATGGACGACCGTTCGCCGGCATTCCAGTCGGCTTCATCAGGTCCGGATGAAAAGAAGAATTGCCTACCACTATGCATATAGGGCTCTGATACGTTTACTGTCCGTTGGGATCTAGTCCGGAGCGCTGTGATTGGCTGAGGATGAACTTCAGGATGGCTATCCACTCTCCTCCACTTTCAAACGGATTTTAAACTATCCAAGACCGTCTGACTCCTAGCCAACCACAGCGCTCCGAACTAGATCCCAACGAACAATTAACGTACCATAGTTTCAGACAATTCTTCTGTTCATTAGGACTTGGTGAAGCCAACTGCAGAGCCGGAGAAACGGCCGTCCATAAAAATGTTTCAACGCGGGGGAACCCGAAAATACCGATAAAAAAGAAAACTGCGGAAGCTTTTGTAGCAATTTTCTTCGATATGTAATCTTTTACCAGTGGAAAACTGCAGCTGTTTTGTTTCTGTCAATCCCCAATTGAGATCATTTTTCCTGATCAAAAAGTATACAAACTCCAATTTCTCGCAATTTTTTTACGACACGCGGCGCACAATAAGAGCACAATGTTCGGCGAGAGTGAAAAGGACCACTTTAGACGCATTCCCAACCAATCGAGGATTAAAACATTATTTCGCCACCGATGCAAACTGCATTAATGATCCCCGATGGTATTTCGCACGTACGTACAAATGGGACGGCATATTTCGGGAAATTTCCTTACTTTTCCCCTTTTCGGCAACACATTGCGCGGACGTGCCCCGACACCTCGTCCAGATCCCCTGAGCAGAAAGGGATAATGCCCCGGACGTGATCGGCATTCCCGGAGTTTCAATCCACCGTGAGTCCGGATTGAGGGGGGAATGGAAGGGGGCTGCCGCTCACTGGGCTCTTCTCTATCTGGGCGCGTCCGTCTCCTCATAAAAGGCCATATTAGGGACGATAGGGAAGAGGAAGAGCAAGATTAAATTCCCAATCCCTGCCGCCGACGGCGGACATGGGAAATTTTCCAGCAGCGCGGAAAAAAATTGAGTCATCCAAATATCGGATCGGATAATTCGTCCATTCATCGGGATATCTCCTCCATCAAAAATAAAAAGAGATAGAAACATCCTAGCATCAGAGATTAAAGGGTACGATAGTGTTTCGTAAATACGACAACAGAGAAGCGAATTAATAAATGCTCGACCCCTAATAAATCACGAGGTAGTGTTGGACCGTGTTCAAAAAACATCATTTTTTTGTATTTCACGGAATTTTTGCGTGTTTGCGAGCTGGGCTTTAAATTGAAGGTCCTCATAGAAAAACTGAGGATTTTAGACACATACTTAGATTGTAAAAGAGGTCTTTTAAATCTAGGTAATTGAACTTTTAATTACTTTTAAAATTTATTTTGGCACTTTGTGGTCACATGCATCTCTACCAGAAAGACTACAGACATACCATTACATCCATCTGCCGTTCAATAATGATATTCCATTGATGTGCCAATACGTCCATCGTCCTTCTAAGAAAATAAAGGAAGACGTACCATCACGTCCACAGCACTCAAAGTGTTAAACAAAATAATGGAAAACGAAACAGATAAATGATATTAGAGCAAATTGTAAGAGGGGTAAAGGTAGACCGAGAAAGTCATGTGAGAATGTGGTAAAGGAGACTCTATAAGGAAGGAATATTAGGAGTATTATGAATAGGAGAGCATTTATGAAGCGATGCATGTTGGTAAAGAAGAGATAGTTCATTACGGAGAAAAGGATTGGGCATTATGGAGAGATTTATTAAAAGGGATATTCTACGACTGTCAGCAATGACTTCATTCTGATGCAAAGAACGCTAGGTAAATCAAAGCGAGGTACCTGAAGATGACGCCTTTGCGTCGAAACTGGTTGTACCTTAAAAAATAAATTGTGAAAAAATATCAAATGTTCTTTGCATCATGATAAATTTCCAAGAAGTCACGCCTGAACTCACTGAATTTACAACTTCATTCTTGGACTTACTTGACCCCGATAGAGAATGGCGTGATAAGTATGGTAGCATCTATGTGTACAGAAACAAGTAGGAGTCATATCTTTACGCGCTAGTCCTCAAATAAAAGCATGTAGAGAATAAAAATCAACAAGTCCAATTTTGGAAAGCTCTCAAAATAATATCCTCCCCAAAGTATGAGCTGCGGTTGAATGTAAATCTAAACCGTCCCATGGATGAGATGAAACTTGATACTGCCCAGAGAACGATTTTAATGATATGCACGTGCAAAGCGTTTGAAAGCCTCAGTGTCGTGATGAGGTACAAACTCTTTGTGCCCGATGATGACAGGGACGTTAAAATGCGTTTTGCCATCAAAACTTTTTAAAATATATATTCACCGGCATGTTGTCCCGTCACATTTCGTCCTAAAGAGCTGAAACCGTTTTCTTCTGCAACGTCCAGTGCCTAAAACAGATCAAAGCACCATAACTTACACAGCACAAAAAATGTAACCACGGTGAACTAGGGTTAAAAATTTTTTACCATAAACCCCAACAAGGTGATTGACGGCTGTTGGCGTGCAGATAAACTAAAAATGTAAACTAGAGAAACAGCATATTTAACACTGTTCGTGCTGGGCTTTAAATTGAAGGTCCTCTCAGAAAAACTAAGGATTTTACACACTCATCTAGACTGCGAAAGAAGACTCTATTAAATCCAGGTTTATGAACTTTTTTTACTGTTAAAATTCATTTCGGCACTTTGTGGTCATATGTATGTCTCCCAGAAAGACTGCAGACATACCATTACGTCCAGCTGCCGTTCAATAATGATACTCCAATAAAAAAGAAAACATAGGAGGACGTACCATTACGTCCATAACACTCAAAGTGTAAAAAATATTTGCAGCAATAAATTCCAGGGTGAATAATATATTTTTATCAAAAACTTGTTTAAACCCGATATATTTGAATCAATAATACCATCCAGCCTTAACATGGCACATTCTAATTCCACCGGTGTCATTAAAGGAGAATAAGGTCTTAATGCCGCCCTGCGGTGGAGTCGGTCAACTTAAACCAAACGAATGTGAAAGTTGCAAGATTTTATTAATTCTGCGAATTACACATTAATTTAATCATGCGAATGAGAGGCCACACAAGCACAACTCGCAATTATTCCTACCATACACACGAATGCCTAACTCAGCAATTGACCAAAAACACTAGAAACGAAACACGATCAGGTGAGCCTGGGGGGCGCAGACATTCGCTGACCCGAAACGAACTCATTTCAAATGCAATGAGTGGCAAATTGAGCGTCTGAAATACGGATGCACTCCGAAGGGAGGTAGTTACGTAAAGTGAATCATGGAAGTAGTTAAAATTCCGTCCGTCTCCCCTTCATGGTAATCACCAGCAGTCTATTGAGACAAACTACTAGCCTTTGTTCAACCCTTGAAGCCGAACAATCAAAAGTTCCAGCTGGGAGATGCAATGAGCAATGAATCATTCAAAAGAACACAAAGACAACGAGACGAATCAGCATTCATTACTGTACTGTCCGGATGAAACGATCAATATCCCAAAATCTCATTGATTCTAGAGAATTCGTTAATTAACCTTGGAACGATCCACCCGACTCAAAAGTATATCAATTGAGAACAAATTGCATTTCAATATTTAAACATGATGAGAAAAATTTTTTCCAACCAATACGTGTAGATTGGAAATACAATAATTGCTTTTTTTCCTTTGCACATACTTCAACTTTATCCTTGACTGAATCCATTATAGGTTTTTAAAAACAAGAAGAAATTTTTGAAATTTTCAAAGGAATGGATATTGGCTCATAACAATATTGATATTTTATACTAAATCTGTAATGTATACACATGTACCCTATGTTATAACTTGTAATAATTAGTGTTTTATACGATGGTAAGCAAGATGAATTATTAATACTGCATCTGCTTTTCTAGTTCACAACTGGACTAAAATGGGATCGTCTTTGTTATTATTATATATGCTTTTGAAAGTATTTTTGTTTTAATGCCAGAAATGAATTTCATTTATGGAAGGCAGCCTCCACACAGGACAGTGACCTTTGAGAGTACCTCAACCTCATTAATATTTGTACACAACATTGTAAAAAAAGTGTTGAGCAATAAATTATTCATATTCTTAACAAATACCGCACACCTTCAATGGAGGTAAAGGGCATACATTAGCATAATATAGTCTCTTACATAATTTCAAATGAATGGGGAAAAAATATGAAAAAAGTGGGAGAAAATGTTCTTGTGGCAAAAAAATCTTAATCGGTGGAATGCACTAGGGCTCTTCGACCATCTAATCATTTTGAATTAACAGGGTAAACTTTGTCTTTCCACAATGAATAAAAACACACATAAAAACAAAGTTTTCCACAAAGCAAAGTTTGCCCTATTCATTCAAAATGTTTTGCAAATCCCACAAAGTATCGTCGGAAACCACCAACTATCTTATCATTGGTTTCTTTTACGTACACATTTAATAATAATTTGGTGCACACGGTAAACTCAAGATATTTTCAACCTACCCGTCTGCATTCGCATATCAAACATGTCGGGAAAGCACAAGATTCTAACCGTTGCAATCTTTAGCCACCTAAGGAGACACATTTTTTCCCAATATTCGAATTTAGTAAAAAAACATAAGTATAAAGACATTACCAAATACTCTGTCCGACAATTTCCATCACGCATCGAAAAAACCGGCACGTAAATAAAACGCATTCGGAGTGTGGTCACCGGATGACGACTATAGCGTGAGCTCATGCACCGTTCGCTGAGAATGACATTATTATTTTTTTCGTGTACTCATGGAAGCTCGTCACGCAGACCATCCCCCCCCCCCCCTCCTCTTCAAACCATAGCAGACCGGCCGCCACTCTTGTGTCCTTTTTTTCTTTTCATTCCATAATATCTCGACGAGTAAGGGAGGAAGGGGGAGAGAGGTCAGGAATGAGGTGAGGACAGGGCAGGGGTGAAATGTGTACCACGCGTGGGGTCAGGAAACAGGGTGGCCCCTTGATGTAAAGCTGCAGCTTCTCTCCAGTCCGGTAAGTTATTCCAAACGGGATGGGGGGAAGGAGATTGAAGGAGTATGGGATGAGGGATCGGAACGGATGCAGGGAGAGGAGGGAGAAGATCTGGAAGGAGATGAGGAAGGGTCGCTTACGAGGAAGAGCGAGTTCTGAACCAGCCGGAAACGAAAAAGCCAACTTTTGATGGAATGGGACGCGATGGCATTATTTTCACGAGATGAGACGACTGGAAAAATGACTCAAGGCGATGCATATGGTATAACAAAGATGTACGAATCGAACCGCAAGTTGCGGACTTCAGATTGGCAGGGTTGTAATAAAAACAAGTCGCGTGGGGCTTCGTCGGACGCATGGCCGTCGATTTTACAAGAATAGCGACGCGACATCGGGAATTATTTCGCTGCCGTCAATGTACTTGCATTGTCGTTTGAGGCCCGTGAAGTGTCCACTCCCTTTACGATACCGCCTCACTAGTTCCTCCGCGGACATAGAGGTACTAATGAATAGCTAATCACACGCCCTTTCCAATGAAACGTATTCTTTGGTGTTTCTTCGGTACTTTTCTGGTATCATTTACTGGTGGATACTTAATATATTATTTATTATTTTGGATTTTTCAAGACCAACTATTGTTTACAGTTACTATTGCTGCATCAAAAGACAGATATGGACAAGATCTGGTTCGGGATCGAAATCAACACGCTACCACATCGCATTCACATTATACACGTTGCAGTAATTTTAGCCAGCCGGCAAAACGTTGCATCACAAGGCAGATATATACATCTCTGTATATCTCTGAGTCATTTTTTTGTATTTGTTTTAAATTCTTCACTGCATTGTTTAACATTTGATTGAAAATTTTGAATCATTTTTGTTTGTTGCTATTGCTTTTGCATGGATTATCTGATAGTAGCCCCCCAAAACAGGCTCATCCTTAGGGGTTACCTATTTTGTACTACAATGTAGTCCCTGAAATGAATTATATTATTATTATATTGAAAAGATCTGGTTCGGGATCAAATTAATCACGCTAGCACATTGGATTCACATGATAGAAGCTCCAGTAATTTTCGCCAGCCTTCAAAATGCCGGCAGTCGCCGTGGGTTTCCATCCGCGTCATTCCATTCGCGCAATGGTGCCAACTCAAGATTAAATTGTAGTCCTACACCCAGTCGAACAAGATCACACATATGTCAATCGGATACTTAGATGAGAGGTTACGGTGTCGAAATGGTTCACCCTGTGAACGTTACATCCATGCGTAACCGTTGAATTCTTCTAATACTCTCCTTCTATTAAAAAGCAGTTAACCTTCTAATATAGCCATCAATAGTTACTCAAAATACAGCATATAGGTACTATTAGCATGTAATGCTCGAATCTCTTTTTCTAAATATTTGGAATTTACATTCGTCAATATACATTCCGTTAGCATCAAGTCACAAAGTTTGACTCATCATATTTCCCGTACATACAGTAATTTTTCTAATTTTGTCCAGGGCGTTTTACACCCAAACACCAAGTTCAATTTTAGAGCCTTTGAGACATTTCTCGTAATTCTAACACGGTTTGCTTCCGGAAAAAGCTCTGTGTAATCCAACGGAAACGACTGTCCGACAGGTCTGGTTTTTAACGAGTTTGCGGACGAAAAACATGATTGGTAACCGGACATCGTGCAGGCCTCCATATGGCCCTGACTTTGAAGACATCCGCGCTTCAAATACGATACGATCTCCCCAAGATATGCACTTTAACTACCCCACAGCAAATAATCAACACAAAGCCTAATATCCTTTCACAAAATCCAATCATTAGACAAACTTCCCGTTTTCCAAAATTAAAACGAACGCAAACATGCAAATTACGCTGACTACACCAGATATCAGGTTGGGAGATTGATCGCCAAACGATAGGTGATTAACGTCAGACCTGGCAGGGAAACAGGCCTTTGAATAGCCACATGACTTGAAGGTAGTTGCTCACCGATTTACTGACGATAAAAGCCTAGCAGTGCTATCTGGCGATCGATAAAATTGCATTGTTAGGGAGAGACACATAAGCTAGAGTTACTTTCTAGAGTTACTTTCTAAAGTTACTTTCTAGAGCTAGAGTTACTAGCATTAATTTCTTGAGAAACATAGTCAGGAACTACCGTATATTTCAAACAATGATGGTTCAATATCGCCCACCGCAATAACTTAGACGAAAATTGAATAATGCATACGATATAATCATTTTCACTAATTACAAAAGTAAGAGTACGGAACTAGACGTAGGTAACGCGAAAGCATCCCCTGATTTTAACCTGGCTGCCAATGATACTTTGAATTAGGTTGGTTGACAGGTAGTTTAGCCGATTAGTTGATGTGCTACTTAATGCTTGTTTCTTTATCTGCCACGTACTACTAACATTATGTTTCGCATGATTCCCGCATGATTCTTGTACCACCTCGTTTACGTAGTTACATTATGAATTAAATAAATAGTTTCTGTAGCATTGGTAGCATATCTATGGTGCAGTGCATGTTGGTTAAAGTTAATTTTACATTATAAGTAGTGCATGTTGATGATAAATCACTCCCCGCCAAACACCCTAGAGGTGGCTTGCAGGGTACATCTACACCTTCTTTATTACCCTGCAAGCCACCAAAAGGGTGTTCGGCCGGGGGTGACTAATCACCAACGTGAACAACAGTGAAGAAATTTGCTTTCACCAACAGGCACCAAACTATCGGTTTACTAAAAATACTACAGAACCTATTTAAATAATCCATAATGTAACTATGAAAACGTGATACAAGAGTTATGCAGAGAACATGCCAAACATGGTGTTAGCACTACTTGGAAGATTTAGAAACATGCATTAGGGTGCATATGAATGAATCAGCAACACTACCTATCAACTAACCTAATTCAAACTCTTAACGAAGCCATTAATATGTAGATGTAACCTGATAATTACATTGTAATTCAATTACCGCCAAAACTCACCAGTGAAGGGATTTTAAAAGACATTTCTCAAGAAAATGCTGTCTCTAAAAAGATGGCAACGACTTAAGATTGCTTAGATAGATATTTGCATATTGCTTGGTTGATTCGAATATTTAAACGGAAATTTACCACCCACCAAGAAAAATGAAGTTCCCCAAATTCGGCACTAACAGTTGCGAGTATTCACTTCAAAAGTATTCGAGAAACTACGCATTATCCGGGATAAAAAACTTGATTTCGTCGTTACCTTGCATATCTCCTCTAAACCATAAATAACCAGCACACATTTGACACAGACCATTGTGGCTCACCGAGAAATATTCAAAGAAAATCCAAATCACAAGGTCAGCCTCCAGATTGATCGCGAAATATGGGATATTTTAGAAAATAATTTTACTCGATACGTCGCTCCCTTCATTATCTACCGTATGCACTATCGACCTGAGGGATCCCTCCAATCAAAAGTTTCCTTCTGTATTATACTCGTCAAATTCAACTACACTAGTCCAACAACACCACACTATCGGTATACTAAAAACTATCGGTATACTACAGAAACTTCTAAAATAATCCATAATGTAACTATGAAAACATGACATAAGAGTAATGCATGGAACATGCAAAACATGGTGTTAGCACCACTCGGCAGATTTAGGAACATGTATTAGGGTGCATATGAATTAATCAGCGACACTACCTGTCAACCAACCTAATTCAAAGGCTTAAAGCAGCCATAAATATGTAGAGGTAACCTGAGAATTACATTGTATTTTTTTCGAACTCGGCCAATTATGTGCGGTGAACCTTCCACCCCGATCTGCATAAGGCACGAGTTCAAGCAATCAAAAACGCGACTCTTCGCGAAGCGGTAGGAAGGATGAAACGAGAGGAGTAAGATGGGGGAGAGGAGCGTTAGAGAGGGACGGGGCAGTTGGACACGAGAGAGCGCTCTCGGGGGGTCGAGGGGCATATGGCGATGAAAGGGAGAGAAGGGGTCAAACGGCAGGAGGACACACACACACACACACGGCAGCTGGACACGGCAACGAAGGAGAGACGCACCAATTGCGAAGAGAGGGAAAATGGGCGGTGACTAAGACGAGAAGTTAAAGGGAGTGAAAGGGTTGAAGGAGTGGAGCGCGGTTGAAAGGGAGGGTGGCGAACGAGAGAGGTTGTCGGGGCGAACGATCGGGGAGACAGTTGGGAGATGTTCTCGGAAAAAGGGGACGGAGTCGGGACAATTTGGTTTGACAACCACGGGCGTCAAAATACATTGATAACGATTGCCCCTATTCCTAGTTCCTCGGCCTCCCTGCCGAAACTACTCACCCCAGAGTAGAACTCGACGCTGCGGGCATCAAACGATGACGAGATCTAAGACCAAGTCGAAAGATTGCGTAAAATTTAATCCCGCGTGGGCGAGGAGGCGATGACGCGATCTTTTGGTTGCGACACCAAAAATTTCATCTCGAGGAGGGACGAACAATATCGTCTTCAAGTCGAGTAATCTTCATTAATTTTAGAAACTTCCTAGATTAAAGGAAGCCGCGAATTAAACCTGCTACCCATGGAATTAGACCGGTTTTTTTTTAACTCTAAGAGGATAAAACTGTTTCCGCATTCCCTTCAGGCAAAGTGGAAAGGGTATTTTATACACACATTATCTAAAAAGACTAATATCAAATTTTTAAAATGACCCAAAAGTAGCATGGTCATGAGATTGGAGCGCAATGAAAATAAAGGAAATTATCAGTCCATTTCGGTTGGGCAAAATATGTATGCCTCTTTTTACAAAAGAGTTAGTTTCGTTTTCATTAATGCTGAATTGATTTAAACTTGAACCACTTATTTTTCATGCCACTAAGTCCACTGTCAATCGAAATTCTTTCGTCTAAATATCACCTAATGTGTCTGTTTTTTTATCATCCTCACATATAGCATTTGGTACATACATTAACATCATAGTAGACTTAAATTACAAACATATAATTTTGAATGTTCATTCCATTTCTGAACTAACTAAACAATGGTCACATCTCTCCTCATTCATTGAGATCAATCAAGTGATTAAGTGAAATAAACTGCAACCAAATCGGTTCCATAGCAGACCTACTAAATGTTGCACCAATCAAAATATTGCTTCCCCTCTCCATTACTCAGCAGGGCGAAAGAAGAATCGTTGTATTTCCTAATTGAGTAGTTGTAGCGTAATTTATTTTTTTTGTTCCACCGCACCGGACCACCGCCGTGATTATTTCATTCATTCTACAGGAAATGATTATACGTGCACGGAAGCTTTTTTCGACCACGGAAATCATTACATCCTCTCGTGAATTTCGTTCGCAAAATTAAAGCCGTGAAAAAACTGCCCAGAAATTAGCTAGGGTATTTCCGTGAAGCCTTAGCCTAAAATGAGCTGTCATTGATATTCACGACGTAAATTGGTTTCATCAGGCAACGTATCCGGTCGGGAAAAAACATCCGCTCCCATTTCCTCTTGTCGGGAGAGCATTCGACGGCACAAAGCTGCGCGAGACAGCATCCCCCGGGATCCAGAGAGGGAAAAACATAAAGCGATAATGTATCAAAGGCTTTGTTTCCTGAATCACGAAATTAGATCCCATTTGCTCACAATCCTTACTCTTCTCTTTCAAAAAGACTTATCAAGTCCCCATCGAAAGCATTTACATGGAAATTGAAAGTTTTTTTATTGCAGCTTAAATGGTTTTCTAGAAAACTATCCGACAAAAATTTAAATTGACAGGGTATTTTATTTTTTTCTAGCTTGCAGAATTGAAAAGCGATTTCTAAATTCATTTACCGTCAAAACTTATGAGCGAAGGGATTTTTGGAAGAAATGTTTCCTGAAAATACTGTCACTAAAAATAAAGCAATGACTCATAATTGCTTCTTGATAGATGTTTGCGTATTTCTTCGTTCATCCGAATATTTAACGGAAATTCCCCACCCACCCAGATAAATGAAGTTCCCCAAATTCGTCTCAAACAGTTACGAGTATTCACTTAAAAACTATTTGAGAAACTACGCATTATTCTGTATAAAACAACTTTATTTCGTCGTTCCCTTGCACATATTCTCTAAACCATAAATAACCAGAGCACACTTGATACAGACCATTATGGCTAACGGAGATAGATTCTAAGAAAATCCAAATTATTAGGTCAGCTACCAAATTGATCATGAAATATGGGATATTTTCCAAAATAATTATACACGATACGTTGCTGTCTTCATTATCTACCGTATGCACTATCAACGCCGATGAACCCTCCGATTAAAAGTTCACTTCTGTATTATTCTCATCAAATTCGACTGCACAATCCCGTCATAAGCCTTCATGGTATCAAGAAAACAAACAAAAAATCCTGATTATCTGCTATATCTTCTACGAACGTACAATGATGATCCTGTAAGAGGGAAATGAAGAGCTTCAGCGATGACTAGGAAGGTTATTTTTTTATGTTCTATTTCCTTTTTTACTCGGTGAGGTGCATGTAACAAGGAGACCGCTCCGAGTGTGATCGACACTGTTCGCGGCTCGAGGCGCTTGAAAAATGAAGATCCCTTAGTCCTGAAGGGATTCTCTCTCGCCCTTCTGCGCCGTGGCAATATAGAAAACGTCATGAGCAGGGGATGAACGATACCCCTGAGGGGAGAAGAAGGGGGGGAGGGAGGCTTCGGTTGGGTCGAGAGGTGGCCGATTGCGGGGTGGGAAAGGGAGATGAAGCTTAGGAGTGGGGAAGTACTGATTCTCCTCACACGCTAACAAGAAGGGTCTGCGAGAGGAAGGTATTATCTGAAATGCAAATAAAGTGGAGGAGAAAAAGTATACATGCACAATTATACTGTATCGAGAAATGGGTGGTGGAACTTGTTTATGAACTCTTTTCAGTTATCTATAGTGATATCTGAGTTTTATATGTTCGATATAGTGTCTATCTTGATTATTTGAAATCACACCACAAAAACACAATAAATTTTCTGTTGGTCAAATCTATTGTTTTCTTTATTTCAAGGTTAATTTTCCTTTGCATTTTTAATCAATACAAAGACATTCTTTCATTGTATTCTCTGCAATTTTTAATAGGCAGTTTAATTACTTAATGGATAGGCTAATTGCTTTGTATTTTTATAATTTTCGGTAGAAAGTAAACGGATGTTTATATTTATTTTTGAGGAAACCTTATTTTAATTAGCTCATTACAGAGACTGCAGGCAGATTAACAGGCTATAGACAAGTAATCATAAATTACTCATTCCTTTACTAAATCAGTAATAATTACTACAGTCACACGCTTTTTTATTTGAATTCAGTTTTATGAAATATAAAAGCGAATTGATACTAAGTAGAATAAAATCAATCCCGCGACACCTGAATTCCTCACACGCTAACAAGAGGGCTCTGAGAGAGGAAGGTTATAGCTGAAAAGCAAATAGAGTGAAATGTTGTATCGAGACTGATGTGGTGGAACCTGCTAATGCAGACCGAAGAACTCATATCAGTTATCCACAGAGATATGCATAAGCGTAAGTAAATTATAGTTTACAAGAGGATATAAGGTAGGGATATGCAGGCTGCACATCAATAATAATTTATAAAAAATTCGTTTTTTTACTCTGTCAAATTTAATTAAGCAGTTAACTATTCAATTAAGAGGCTTAACATTTAAAGCACTTCAGTTCTTACTTTTCTCTCCAGGGAGTTATTTCATCCGTTCTAGATTATTCCGATCGCGTAACTTAACTAAAGAGTCACGTGGTACAATCACGACGGGTTCGAAATTTTGGTGAATCGGAACCATGTGTTAAAAATCAGACGGAGCCATCCCGATCGGGTTTTTCTCGCGGTAATATTGTTGACGGATCTTTATATCCCAATTAGCTACACGATAAACTACAAATCAGACGCTTAAGATGCCCATCACAGTAAGACATACACACCAAAATCTCCCACCGTTCTCTGTTGTACCACGTGACTCCTTAGTTACACGATCGAGATTATCTCGAGCGGTTCAAAGTTTGAACTTCAAACACAACCGCCCAGGACACAGTCCCTCAGCAGAATACAACTGTAAACATTTTTCCCCGTTCAGGCCGCAATTAGCCAGAAGCATTAACAAAGATAGAGCAACAATCGATTTTCCTCAAGGGAGATTCCATTGAACTAATTATGTTTCCATGTGAGTAAAAGCAATTAGGCGATTAATTTATTCTGTTCTCTCTTTGAAGGCAGCCTTTAATTTATTTTACAACAACGTTGAGAATTTAATCCCGTTTACGTCACACTCCATTTAAATTGCCAATTATTTATTGCGCTGCTAAATCAATACGGTGACTCATTGCCGCAAGCTGAATTTTTTTTGTCAACGCCCAGCTAAACCAATCGGTATACTCGTTGCCGCAAACTAGGCTTTAGGAACATATATATTTCGAAAACTATATAAATTTCATAATCATATCACATAAAGGTAAATAGATATATTATGAATCACATATAAAAGCTTGATACAGATGTTCGGTCAACGTCGTCATATTCACGCTCACTACACGGGATATGTCCGAAAATGGCTTAAAAGCTATTCCAGTAACTCTTAAAACATTTTACCTCCCATTTTGCCGAAAAAATTATTAAATTTTCCTTTTGCTCTTGGAGATAAACTTCCCCGAAGTTAATCTCCCGGAGTAAGTGCCGCTCTTCCATCACAATATTTAGCACTTATTCACATGTCTATTTTTACTTTGTAGCAGGTCTGCTACAAAGTAAAAATATACCGCCCGTCTTTCTAGAAGTTCCGTCTTCCTTTTATTTTCGAAGCTCTTCCATAATTCATTTTGATTAGTCCAATTTCAACATTGAATCTCACTAATGTTTGTATTTTACGTCAACAGGTTGGTTCAACATGATCAAAGAGGCTAATTTTAAGCATCGTGTCCGTCCTGCCTGTTTTCCTGAATTTTTGTGGAGTTCATGAATTTAATAGTGCCCGAAATTTTTTCACCATATGGCTTAACATAACTCCAGTCTACCTGCACGGCATCTCACACGTCAAATCCACACGAAAAGTTCATAGGGATATTTCTCATTACCTGCTGACCCATAAATATGTTCCCCATATTTATATTATGTTTGGGTTAATAATTTAACAGATGGCGACGTGTATCTTCAATCAGTGGTTCCCAATTGTTATTCGATTGGCATATGACCTCACTTACTTTTCGCGGAGAAAAAGTTCAAGACATTGGCAATTTTATTATTAATTCTTCTACTTCCGCCTGGACTTTTTTTCCCAAAATTACTTAAAGCACATACCCCCAGAGTATCAAAGCCCAAGTTTTTGAAGAAACCATTGCTCAATCTAGGCCTGCCCGCTTCCGAAGATCAACCCGACACACAGGCGTCGAAGCCGGCCGTCGCGCCGGTCGAAGGGGAGTTTGACTGTGAGATAAAAGGGGGTAAAAGTCGAGACGAGCCATTAAAAAGCCTATGGGGAGAATAGATAGCGGGGGTGGGAAGTAAGACTCCTTGGCTGAGGACGGTGACGGCCGTCGAAGTCGCCAGAGAGGGGATGAAAAGGGCAGCAGACGGGTGAGATAAAGTATCCGAGGAAAAGGTTATAAAGGGGTTCGGGAGTAGGATTTCTCTCCCGCGATTCCAGTAGAATTTTAGCAAATTCATATTTCCTGGAATAATCTCTTTTCATTGGTAATCCCTGAATGTATCCATTTAAGGTAGTTTGAGCGAAATATAATTTCACCAAGAGGCCAATGAATTTGGTCTCATTTTTAAGATAAATATTATACACTTCCAATGAAACCAAAATATCAACCCTTTACTGAAGTACTATTTGCCAAACAATTATAGTCCTTTCCATGGGAATTGGTACATGTAGGCACTCCATAGAAATAATATTTAAAAAAAAAGGAATCTCTCACACCTATATCTCGTCAACAAATTCATAATGTGTAGTGTGTATGTTTTTCAACTATTGTTGAAAATAAGTCAGTCACCGGAGTCATTTTTTCAGGATTGCAAAAAATCTTCTCTTGAGAAGGACTTATAAACGTACCGCGAGAAAAATGACTCAAATAGAAGACTTATGTAGATATTTTATTTAATTCCTTAGAATTTCAGTCTTAGAGAGGGATATTATTGCACCATTATTGATGCATTACTTAATTTACGTATCCAATAGCTACTGAAATTAAAACGTACAATTCGAGTGTGGACTCCATTATGACTACGGAACTATCACGTTCAGACTACCGTAAGTTAAATTTTAGCTATAATAGCACCGAGCGTCTGAAGTAATGGAGGAGTGATTGAGAAGTGAAATCCATTTGCAAGGATGGGACATTATGGAGGAAACGGTCATAAGAGAGCCAGTTTTCTAGACCTAACAACAATAACTTATATCTTTGACCTGATCTACCCCAAAACTTAAGGACGTTGGCATGAAGGTATACGACTTGAAATCGTTACTAATATAAATCTGGGAAAATATATCTTCACTGAATGCATTCAAAACGATTCTACCCTCGTCAGTAAACTCATGGCAACTATTAGACGAAGCATTTTTCTTGGCTAGAATAAGAACAAGATTAATTTTGATAATGAAATGAGAACCTTTGACATTTTTTCGTTTATTTTCTACGATAATACTAGTTTCAACGCTAATGCGTCATCTTCAGGCACCTTACAGGTTGTTGTACCGTAGCAAATAAACTGGAAAAAATACAAGTGTTCTATTTGAATCATGATTTATTTCCACGAAGGCACGCCGGAACTCTCCGAGTTTATTGAGTTCGACGTATTGTCTATCTTGATTTGTTGAAATCATGCCATAAAGTATTCAAACAGTAATTTTTCTGTTGGTCAAATTTTATGGTTTTCCTTATTTCAAGGTAATTTTTCTTTTAATTTGATCATCAACACAAAGACATTATTTCATCGCATTCACTACAGTTTTTAATGAATAAGAGTTACAACTATGTGTTATTTTATTTTCGGATGAAAGAAAGCGCATTTCTATATTTATCTTCACGGAAGCCTTATTTTAATTAATTCATTACAGAGACTGCATAACTAATTTAAAGGCTATAAAAGTAATGATTAAAAACTAATGCCTTAACTAAATAAGCAATAATTAGTTCAGTCACTCGCTTTTCTAGTTGAATTCAGTTTAATAAATTTTGAAAGCGAATTGATACTGCATAGGATTAAATCAATTCCGCGACCCCAGGCTCCCGAGATATGAATAACTTTCGCCTTGAAAAACGCTAACTGCCCCCTAAATATAAGGAATCCTCGCTCGGAGTGTAAGTAGATAGGGAATAGGGTCTTCTTTGGCGAGAGAGACGGGGTAAAAAGGGTACTGCGGGGCATAATGAAAAAGATTTGAGTGCACTGGTAGGGAAGGTGGAGAGAGGAAAACACTGCAGTGCCGACGAGTCTAGCACCTGCACTTGGGGATAAACGATCCAATAGACTCCAAGACATGTGGGGAGGATCAGGCCGCACAAAAGGAGTCGCCGGGCGACGAAATTTCATGGGACGATTTATTTTCCAATGTCCCAAGCGAATTAAAGAAAATCACTTGGCGAAACCACTGCAGTGAAACACGATATGATAGCTCTTTGTTGGCGAACGTAAGGGATTCTCACCTGAGCTTTTTCCAGTTCTCTTTCCCGTTTGACAGGTCGCTACACACAGAATGGCGAGGCGGCCGTGAATAATAAAGGAAAACTGTGAAGGCCGGAGAAAGAGTTGAAAGGATATCCGAGGGTAGTGGTTTCTACCCTCGAATAATTAAACCTTTAGCTATACGTGGTCACTGTTTTGCGGGGTTAGCGGAAAAAAGTTAGAATTATGGTGGACTTAAGACGGCTTCATTTGCATATACGTAGTACTTAGTACAAATGTACAATCGTATGTTATGGGCTGCCAATGTGAAAGGAAAGTAGAAAAATGTTCAGTGTTCCAGTTCGGTATCTAATACTGGCTTGTTAAGCAAAAAAAACGTTGTACCTGTATGTTGGATGAATAAATTTTGAAGAAAAATGCAAGTTTCTATATCCACAATAGATAAAACGTTTTTACCCAACATCTCGCCTTATACCATTATATTTTTTCGATAGTGTCTGAGTTCTTCCTCACCTTTTTATGTTTAGTTCTCGCATAGCGCTTGGATAATCTCCCTTACAGCAAAAAGGAATTACGAAGATCCCGGACATGGGCGAGCAAATATTAACTGCCCCCATCAGCAGCGCAGTATATCTTTTGCTCCAGAAAAACATCTCGTCGAGGATTAACTGCAAGATAGTGGGATTACGGTGAACACATGATACACAAGCAAACTTTTGATGACTAAGAAAATGCATCACCTAATACGAGGAGTTCAAAAGAGGGTTCCTTTTCCCGATTCATCGAGGAACATTTGAGGGGAAATTAAGATAAGAATACAGAGAAAAACCATCGCATCAACCGCAAACAGATAAAACTGCGATGAGGCAGATAACATAAAACATTCATCACACACGCAATACAAATGAATGAGTAAAGTTGATATGAACTGCGAAGCAATTAATGTACATATAAATAAAAACCAAAAATATTTATGGCCTCAAATACGGAAGACAAAAAGCATGAAAATACCATCTGGAAACATAAAGTCCGTACTGTTAATAGCGTATATGGTCGCCAGGGTCATGGCAATGCATATCATTATATCGAGAGTTGGAAAATGCCAACATTTGGCTTGAATGCGCTTATGCGTCGCGAAAACATAGCAAACGATTCTCTTGTCTCGAGCTCATAACAGTTTCCTTTAAATCTTTTTTTCTTTGTGGAGTGCCGTTTGTCTTCAATAATACTGATAATTTGTAGAGAAAGTTTGAATCTCTATTAGCGTGCCCCTGATTGTTCCTCCTATTTTCATTCCTATCTTTTCTCATTCGTTTCTCCTTTTTTCATGTTTCACTATGTATGTAGTTTTCTTGCTAAAAACTTTAACCTTCCTCCTCCTAGACAATATTACGCATTATGTATTTAAGTTTTCTAGATTATAACCAAAGCAGAAACATTCATCAGCCTCCGTGGCGCAATCGGCTAGCGCGTTCGGCTGTTAACCGAAAGGTTGGTGGTTCGAGCCCACCCGGGGGCGACTTTTTTTCTTATTTCACTGAAAGTTCTTGCCCCCCAATTACAGAAAGTAAAGAAATTATTCACTGACAGTGCGTAATTTTTCTACCATTTCATTTGGTTTTGGAGTTTACAGTATTCGAACTTGAACTTCCTATGCCATCACGGAGGACTATCACCGGCAATGCCAAGCTAAATGAAAAGCAAGTTATGACAAGAGTATGCGGCGCGGAATTAGAAATTTAAGTATAGGCAGGTGTTAATAGAAGTCGGAAGGGAATGCTAAATAATATCTAAGAATACTAAGGGTATCTTATAGGCTCTATCTTCTCTAAAATGATCTATGTTCTACAAGAGGACACTAAGTAATATCTAAGGCTCGGAGAGACTGTAGTAATTTTCAGCAACCATGAAAGTAACGTAGAAAGTATAACTTCGCGTAAAGATGAGGATCTGTGCGGATGTTGTCGAATAATTCGCCCCCTTCCACTGCGTGCCTGTCTCACGGTGCCCTTCCACGCTCACAACAATCCCTCCCCCCTTTAACGGCACAACTGGCAGGGGTATTCATCCCACCCTACCCCACTCTCTCTCTCTCTCTGACTGCCAGCCGTTTTATACCCCTTTTCATCTCCACCGACTAGACGGAAGAGACCCCCCGCAAGCGCGTGTCGTGGGGAGACTCCAGATTGCTTCGGGCCGTTACACTCTTGGGGCTGCGAAGAGAGTAACGCTAAGAAGATTCCTCGAGCAAGTAAACATTTTCCCCCCACTCCTTAATCAGCAACCCGCTGTCAATTTGCCAAGTACCTGAAGCGGCCCCCTTGCGTGGATCCGTTTGTGCAGCGTTAAGTTTGCGAGGGCCATCTTGTTTGATAACGGAGAGGTAACGGGAAAACTTTCTGGAACCGAATTGAACCGTCGTGGGGGAGCTGATATTCACATCCCGTGACGCACTAATGAAGACATTTCAACGCCCAACTATCGCAGTAAATTTGTCAATAAGGAAGCCAAGCAAATCTAATGCAATCTGATGCAATTACTAAAAGGGGCATTAGATTAATAAAGACTAGTCAACGCATGGATTAAAGAATTCTGAAAATTAATCAGTTAGCTTTATCTTAGGAAGAAAGAAGAGCTGAACAGGATATTGTCCAAGAGGAGATTGTTTAATAACGACAGGAATGGAAGGGAGGGTGGAGGGAAAGCGTAGAAGGGTAAGGAAAAGAAAGCAAATTTGAGACAATATCAGATTTAGAGGAAAAATACGGGAAAATGAAGCGATGAAGGCAGATAAACGTGAATGAATGAATTATCCTAGAAAAGTGTAAATAGGAGTTACTCTTGTCCACTTATAAGTTTCATATGAATTCTACTCCATTGTGAATTTCACACAATTGTGTGAATACTAGCGGGTGACTCCATAAAAGTTTCTTTGAAAATTTCAAGAATAAACACCTTTTTAAAAGTTTGAAGTTGGGCTTTACCCCGTGGACTGTAGCGCTAAGCGCTCCCATACGGGTACCTCTTGAATTGTATGCACGGTACCTGTGAAGACATCTTGTTCCTTAAAGCCCCCATGAGATTTACAGTGGAAGAGGACGCCAGGGTAGCTTAATTGTTTAGAGCACTCGGCGGGAAATCGAGGGATCTGTGTTCGATTCCCAGTCCAGGAGAATGATTTTTCCACTACTAATTTCACACAATTGTAGGGAAGGGTACACAGGGATATGTGACCAAAGAATTACACCCAAATATTTAAGTGAATTTCTACTCGTTGAGAGAAATTTCAGCTAGGCCTGAGTCAACAAAATAAATAGTTGATTTCATGAAAAGATCAATCACTTCCTAGTCGTTTGAGCATTCTTCCCAAAGCATAAGACCAATTCCACTATTTAAGCGAAATGAGGGGGAGAATTTCCCATTTTGAGAACCCCTCGGCATTCCAAATGACACCGCCCCCTCGCTCATTTCTTCTTCATTCCTTCCGATTCCCTTTTGCTCTTCCCCGCGCTCATCAAATCGGGAGGGAAGGACCCAACGTCGTTTCGACGACTCTAAGATCCTGAAATACGAAAAGAGACGGCCCCTCGGACGAAATGAAAGCAAGAGGAACTGCTCGGATTAGTTGAACCATTCCTTGGGATTCGATCCGACGGAAGGCCATCACACCTGCCTTTCCCTTTCCGGCGGCTTTCATATGTCCATCTACATATATAAGGGGGCTCCGACTGCAACATAGTTTTAAGCTGTGTTTACTCGATGCATATCCCCGCGCGGGTCGATGCATGATCACCCAAACCATCAAAATTACCATTAAAACTGCACCGTATAAACACCAAAAATTGCGTAAATGCATGTATGCGTGGTCGACAAATAGCCCGTTTTAAGTTTGGATATTTGGGAAGGCACTAGAAGCCTTCGAAACCTGGTGCTGGAGGCGGATACTGAAGATAAAATGGACGGACAAAATAAGAAATCATGAAGTGTACAGAAGAGTAGAAGAGGAAAGGACCATATGAAACACCATAGAAAATAATAAAAAGATGGATTGGGCACACCATGGGACGCAATGGGTGTTTGAAGAACGTAATTGAAGGTAAAGTTGAGGGAAAAGTCCCCAGAGGAGGACCCAGGAGACGAAAGCGACGGTGCTCAACAATAGGATCCCCCTGGCGGTCGACATCCCTCTGTTGTTCCCGTGAACTGACGACGTCCCGACGTGAGCCATCGCACTTGACATCTTTGCGCGCAACCGCGTCCGGAGCGGGGACTTTTATGAAACCTCATTTCAAATACTATAGAATAGAAATTTCAAGAACCATAGAAAAGAAAAACAAGATGGATTAGACACACCCTTATACACAATGGGTTGTGAAGATCATAATTGAAGGTTAAATTGAGGGAAAAGCCCCCAGAGGAAGACCCAGGAATAAGTTCATGGACCAAATAAAGAGTAAAGTACTTAGGAAGAGATGCCAGGAGGTAAGGGAACTAGCAATAGACGGGAAGGGTGGAGGGCTGCAGTCAACCAATCACAGGATTAAACAACCAATGGTGACTTGAGGAGGCGACCGACAACTAAGGTAATTTGCGCCATAGGGGAGGAAGGGTGGATAGAAACACGGTGTCATCATTAGCATGCTCTTAACGAAAGGCGCTAAGGAGACCACAGTTTAACGTCTCATCCGATAGACGGAGTGTTGCAATTGAAGTGCCCACCACAAGACACTCAATTAGGGATCGGGTCGCACTCTGAAAAATATCCTCTTCTGCAGGGAATTGAACCCTGGTCGTCCGTATGGTTAGCCAGTACTCTAACCACCACACCAACCCGATCCCCCACCCCTATTTTATTTTAGAGCATTTGTCCATGCATCTTTCGAGCCACGCACTTGCGCGGGTACATGCATTAAGTAAACAACCGTGTATATTATACGTTGAACGGCGACGAATATATCAGGAACTGCCCGAAGAAGGAGGATTTTTTGGGGATAATATTGTAAAATAGACATCTTTACTCACGTAGGAAATCAGAACTGAAGAACAGAACAGAACTCACTAATTTGTATTCACTATAAAAACCAATACCCTGAATAGAGAAATTTAAACCGAAGCAGGACTGCAACCCACGACCTCAGGAACAGCAAGCATAGCTATGTCGTCACCTAGACTAGCATATGGTAATTACGGGGTGGGAGTATCGTTCACCTCACTGACACGAAAAGCCTAAGGCCTAAGGATTCGAAATCCGATGTAGGAAACCTTCCTATGGAAATTTCTAACGCGTGGATCCTATACTAGGTCTTTTTTGAGGCATCATTCATTCTACCTTTTTGATCGCGTGACTCAATAAAACTTTTAACAAGCGTAAAAAGAGATGTAAAGACTGGCGGTTTGAGAAGTTTTTTTCTCGTCTTCAAAGGTGCCTCCTCTGAAATTTCTATTTAGTGGCAAAACCCATGTGAAAGATGTCCTTATTTTGATACCATGGAACGAAGCTTTAGAGAGACTAGTTAAAACAACTAGAGGAAATTACAGGGCCATTGCAGAGAGAATTTCTTATCGAACTTTTCAACACAAGTTACATCAGTAGTAATAACGAAGAGAAAACCATCTTCTCCTAATCACAAATTTTATCAGAGATTTGAACATTTATATTCGAAAGGCGTTATCAACTATCTAACATCGAAAGCCCAACAGATTTCTGACTCATTTTTGTAAAATAATCCTTCCTCATACATTGACCACTTTTTTCCTGTCTTAGCTTTTTTTGGGATCTTTTTGGTAACTTAGAAGCAATAATTTTAATTCTCTCAAATTTTATTTAAGAAACTTTTACACTGACCACTTTTTCATTTCAAAATAGAAATAGAAAAATTTGCTACAGCCAACACTACAAAGTTTCTCGAGAGCAAAATATTTATTTTTCATATTTGTATATTTCCTAGGAAATACAAACGTGGTTCCTCAACCTCAAATTTTGGCTATTCAAATCATTAATGACTATAAGTTAAATGTAATTTTAAACTTTAGGAGAAACATTAGTGTAATTTATGTTGAATTCAATTTAAAGATAACAAAATCGCGCCTACTTTGAGCTGCGACAGCCAATTTGCGTCGCGTGTTGGTCAGAGAATACCTATAAAGGTCTAGTGCAACATCAGAAGTCACACGCCGTGATTAAACACGACAACAAGCTAACGGATAGAGAGGCCTGCACGTCAATGGCCAGGGAAGCGACCGACAGATGGCGCACGAATAGAGCGGACGCGACCAATGGACAGCCATATGTTGTCCACCCATTCCAATTAAACGACACGGATGCCTTTAAAAGGTTTCGGAAGACTTTTTCACGCGTTGTCACACTCGGGTGCTTCACAAATAACGATGTGGAAAGATATAAAAAAATAAACATGCAACGAGCAACGCAAACAAAATGGGTCGTTAAGATAAAAATCCAGCGAATGGACGGAGATCATCCAGGATGAAAATATGGCGCCTGAAATATAACAATCAAGAATTTCGATTATCTCATCAACAGACAATATAGAGCGCTATCCAATAGACTTTCTTTCCATTGACACAAAAATCATGGATTTTCACCAGTATCATCAATTTTGGAGCCCAGTATGGCCGTTTTATTAGTCCTTCATGAATTTATTTAATACAACCGAGTAAGAGTTCGATCGATGGGAGACAATGGAGCATTGGGGTAAAAGTTGCGATCAAGGGACAAAGGTATATAGTTATTACTTAAAAAGTGGGGTTATATTGGTGCGTACTTGTTCTGTTTTATTAGTGAATTCGATAACCGTATGGAAAGGAAATTAGCGATTGGAAACTGAAAAAAAGCTTTGCGAATTCCATATAAAAGACTTTTATTGAGGTTTCGTCGCAGGGCGACATCATAGGGTAAATTGCCATGTCAGTTATATACTAGTAAATACCCTCACAAGCATGGGGAATAAAAAGACATCGAAGGGAAAACCAATACCATCTTCAAGGAAATTAGCATTAAAATCCATTGTAAAAGCGGACAATTGACCCTTGAGCTAGTCTCTTTGATAGCCTTTTACCTTTCCATGTCAGTCTAGCAGATCCATATAACAACGCCAACTGCCAAGGAATCGATCTTTCAACAAAGAATTTAACTCAATTAATGATTACCTGTATACACTTAGCAATGAATACATGTTTATAGCAATGACGCTACGCATAACCTGTGTGAAGCGTGGTAAGACTTGCAGGATATCGTCAAATGAATGTTAGGGTAAGATAAAACGCCCTCACTAGTTCACACAGTATCATTCCCCGACATTTGTCAAACGCATTTATAAGCATGAGCGAACATGAGGATAAAAATAGTTCTTTCGCCCGTGTATTCATCAATTGTCCGCAGAAAATAATACATTTTTATGGAACTGAAGCATAAAGATCCACTTATTAATAAGGCACGATTAGAAATTCCTTGCAGATAACTGATATAAGTTCTTTGGGCGTTAAACTTCTGCTCAGTCGGCTTCGCTCCTCTACAGACTTTTCATTATGTGATTTCACTTCCGCGGATATCCTTCCCTTCCGTATTCGCTCAAGCGTAAATTACATTCATCTTCCGTGGAACACAAAAAATTGATTCAGAAGACGGAAGCAAAACTCATTTCAAAATTCATGATGGTACATATGAGCTGGATTAAAATAGAAGAGAAAGTGATACATAAAGACACAAAGGAGCAAGTTATAAAGTGCCTGATTCCGTGAAAATGATTTTTTTATGAATAGATTTTATCGGAGACATTATTGATATGCTAATTGTATATACATACTCATTATGTCGTTTACTTTAGGGATATGCGCATTCAAAAACTTTAAAATTTTGCTATTAGACCTCTGAAGATCTTATTTGAGCTCCTCCATAATGACATATAGTTGAAAACCTCTTTTTCTTCAGTGCTCGTTAGCAGTGTTTTCACACAATGTTCTCTTGTTTGCCGGGCCAATTTCCTTTAAACACAGCTGTTGTCTTACAACCATGGACGCTTTCTCAGCTTGGACTATTCTCCGCTTGCTGTCCGTTGTACTTCTTTCGTCCCACGTGATGGTACTTACGAGATAGTAGAAGGAATCCACCTGCTCTAATTTCTCTCCTCTCAGTGAGAGTTTTGCATTCAACTTTGCTCTTTTGCATACTAGGATTTTAGTCACCGTCCTCTTTACTTTCATGTTATATTCTTGGAGATCTTGGTCCATTGAGTTTAGCGCCCTTAGAGGAACATCGCGATTTTCTCCTATACTGCGAAGCAGAACATGCTTATGTCTACCCCGTTAATCTTAATTCAGTTCGGTCCAATTTCTTCTGCTTCTATTATTGCCTCCTCGAACATGTTCAAAAATGCTGGTGAGAGGCTACATCCTTCTCTTTTGTTAATTTTGGCTACTATTTGCATTCCATGATAAAGGATCGGAATCCTGGACAGGATTCGAACCCGGATCCTCCGCAAAGGAGAAGCTTTTCATGTTACCACGTCAATCCGACCTCACAACGATCTCCTCCCACGCTTCGCTTCCTTCTGCACTCGTCACCGCCCGCGACTGTCAAGTCGCGTGAGCGGTCACCGAGATGTCAACCTCACGAGATTGGTATCGACTTCGGATTGACAAGACTACTCCACGGAACGGATGACGTCACAACACATTAAGGTTCTAGACGACGGTCAATTGCGACAGAGGCCAAGAGTCAAACGGGTTTAACGCTGGATGGATTCCTCGAGACTCGAGGGCAAGTCAGGTGGTATTTTATTCGTGAATGGGGGCGGAGGGGGGGGCACGAACTCTGCTCTCCCTCACCCCCCACCTTCCTCACCGCGAATGGAAATACTGAATCCGATTACGAGCTGCATATCCCGCGAGACTCTAAGCCACACAAACAGAGAAGTAGATAGGGAGGGAGAGAGAGAGAGATCTTAGATACACAGGGAGTTGTCCTATACCCCATGAGCGCTCCATGCTCAGGAACAACGACCTTGTTCAAAAGGAGAAGCGTGGTGAGTGACTCGTCAACTAACTCACAGAGGCATGAAACATAGATGATGATCATCACTGTCTCGGAAGCAGTCAACATTACCGTCGCGTTAACGTCTGACTAGTCGCGCCAACACGGAAGGCTACAACTATGGGAGGAAGATAAAATTGGTAAACTAACGTACGCAAGACCACCTGGGCCCGGTCTTCGCAACGTGCTCGAAAGCTTTACGAGCTCATGAGCCGGCGAGCGGAGGGTATTTCGCGCTCCATTTGATAGGCAGTAACTTACCTCACGCTCGCAGAATACGGCTTAATACTCGTGTACAATTTATTGACTCAAGCGTCACTTCGAGGAACTAATGTGCTTCCATGTTGAAAACACTAACTTGGCAGTTTACATAAAATTTAAGAGGATAATGGCAAGATGCGTTGAAACTATCGACTCACATCTGCGAAGGCTTCTACGGTGCTCAGGTGATTAAGTCTGCATTTCGGGCGTTTTTTGACGGCAACAGTTTTGAAGAAGGCAATTCCGAGGACAGAATAAAAAAATAGGCAATTCCGCCTATCCGCTGTGGCGGAACACGTCTATTGCGAGGTACACTCATTCAACTTGCAGGGTACCACCGTGATCGCCGGGGAATCTCGATACTTCCCAAGAATTATTCGAGAGGCAATCGAGATTTCAATACACCCGAAGAATTTCAACCGGGAAGACTGGTATCACCACCACAACTCATGTAAGAGACTATTGAAACCAACGGACGAATCACGACAACGGGAGAAAATTGGCGCCAAAGAGGGAAAGGTCGCCAGCCAATCAGGAGCAGACAACGGGCCATCCACTTACTGATATAAGCATTTCGACCACTGTTGTGGACAAAAACAACAACGCGGTGAAACACCAAACAGTGCAGCCTATATTATTTAATAACCCACAATCAGCTGCTTTCATAATCTTGTCAGATCAAGCTGACGCATTCTTTCGGCGGCGCTTTTATAAACCAAATCTAAAAGCGCAGTTAAAATCAATAATTTGCGTTAGTCCCAAAGGATTCAATCAGGAAACACGTTAAACCTTGCGATATTCTGGATTAACTTTTCGATCTTACATTCATGGCGTAGCCAAAAGCAACTTTTACTCCCATATGAATCCTCATAAAGATCAATGCTGAGCAAAACCTACTAAATCCGCATTCAACTGTAGGTTTATGGAAACGGCTACGTGGATATAAATCCTACTTAACTGAAATGTTAAAAAGATCTCTAACCAGCTGGCTGTTAGGTTTTTCGAAAATTCTATTCTTCAGGTCTCAGTGGTTTCATCTCACTTCTGCCTTTTTTCTACATCGTCTAAATATTTCAATGCTTTCCCAAATTAGCCAAACCTTCTCCATCCCATCACTCTCTTCAACAATGCCTAACCCATCAATAAGTCGTCCAACTACTATTGCTGCCTTCTCTGATCTCTGCCATACAATTCTATTCGTCCCCCCCGGACTTAGTGTCCTCTACCTCGCATGTCTACTTCGCAGCCTACATGGATATCACGTAACGAGCAGGTACTTTGCATTTCTTGATACTTCCGCTGGCAGAAGGTGCTCTAAGAGTTTAAACTAAAACAACCAGCTGATTTACACCCAGTCTTTCCATCTTCCGTTAGGTGTGTGTACTTCCATTCTCTAACCTTGATAATCACGCCCAAGGTTTCTCCCACTGAGGTATAAGAAGATGGCACAACGTCATCAAACTGAAGCTTGACAGACGAAATAATAATAGCAATATTGTTTAATCCTGCTCTCTCCTTACTTTCCTATGGCTAGCACGGTGGAATGGACGAATTAGCGGATGTAAAGCAAGAATGTGTACTATCTGTTTGAAATTTAAGGCAAGTAAAAGATCAAACGTAATTGGTAACTTAGTGCTATGGATTATAGTCGATTTAACCTAGTTTTCCGCAAGAATGTGGGTTATTTTATGATTTAAATTAATAAACAGTAAATGCAAGGAGAATGCACGTTAAAGAAGAGTGTTCGTGCTGATTTCTAGTAAGCTATCGATGGAAAACACTGTAAAATTGCAAAAGTTATTGTGCTTGCCCGCAAGCGGTATAAGAAAATGGGGGTCAACGAAGACGGCGGAATGGATTCAGCTTCTAGCATTGGGCAGCATGGCAAGTGCCTCCTATATATACCTCAATTGTAACTCCTGTCCCTTTTAACCTTTTTACCCAAGATCTTTCAGCTCATCACAGTTGTAAAAAAACAGCTTTGCTCTCGATATTGTACTGCCCACTATTTAATACCTACAACTTAACGACACGTGTTTCGGCACTTCATTCGGTACTGTGTACCTGATGATGGCCAGTATGTACTAAATAGTGGATAGTACAATATCCAGTGTTTTTCATTTTAATATGCAGTTCCACAATATATCGCCAGAAACTGTTGACTTCAGCTTTTCTCCCATTCAAACTTTTATCCACTATTTCTGCTCCACCAAGTTTCCTGTAAAGGCTCCCACTCTTCCTCTAACATGCGGAAAACATCCATTATAGACTACATATCTGCACACGAACATTTCTCCTTTCGCTGTGCGCTGGAATGTCCTAAAGCCTGGCTCACTCTGGGAAAAAAGTACCAATATCATGATTTTACCAAAAAAACAGCCTGGGCCACAGTACTCCACAGGCAAAATATGGTTGAAACGTTCCAATACACCGGAACCGCGATGAGTCATTCCAATTAAGGGACCAAAATCGTGGCCAACCGTAATACCCACATAAAAAAAATGTCGATAGGGCGGCCGAGAAACGATCCTTTGATCTTCCTCAATAGACCCTCAGCAAATGACCACCCGAACAAAGGGTAAAAATGAAACACCTGGTCATGTTCACCTTAAGAGCGGTTCTCTCCACTGAGCAATTATCTACGGCCAAATTTCTCAGTTTTATTTGCGCCTCGACCTCAAGCGAGAAATTCTCAGAAAGAAATATACCATTGGAGGTCGTTGAGGAAGAAATGGATGGGTTTCCTTCATAATACATTATTGAGTTTTGTTGGCGGCCATCAAATATTATAAACATGATTTCGCTTAATTTGAAATGGGAGTAACACTTCGGAGAAAGTTATGGACGAAAATAAGAGTGCTTCATTGTGTACTTTTAAAACGTTCTAAGAATAGTACTAAATTTACTTACCATCACATACAACGTAACTACGAACCCAAGCGAAACGTAACTTGCGACTCAGCAAATCCATTGGGGAATTAGTGGGTCGGCATCATGAAAAAATTATTTTGAGGGATGACTGATTCGATACTTTCATGATCTGTTCGTGCGTTGGAAGAGTAAAATAATTATATAACAAAAAAAATGTTATAAAAAAAGTCAAAATCGAGATATGGTCAATATTCTCCAACTAAAACTGCAAACGTGCATTATTACCATATTCAATACCCGCTCTACTAATAGTACTCGACTAGTGGCCGTTTGCGAGGACATTCAGTCATGGAGTCAATAGCTATGAGATCCATGAAGTTAGAACTCTCATAAAAATATTCGGGGTACAGGAACACATCTACTAGTAACTTAACTTATTCACCAATAGTTGATAGCTTCGACTATTCGACCTAATCTTCTACCGCCGGATGAAATGTATGTGCCTATGCCTATGAATAACTGCTAAATAACATAATAATTTGTCAGTAAGAGTAAAAAAACTGGCCATTTATCTCAAAACAACTCATTTATCTAGTAATTAAGTCTCCAAGCGGGTTATTGCGCATCCGCCATCTTGGCTACTTATGGAACTCATAACTCCATGCGATAAGTAATGAAGCCAAATAAATGTATTGAATGCTTCTAAAACACTTATTGAATGGTTGCCATGACTTGTGAGTCCCATAATTTAATAGAATATGAGCGTGTCGTTCCTGCAACATGCCATAATTAGGATACGTTTTCACGGGCTGCCTCGACTTCAGTTTACACCTTGAAACAGGTATTACCTCACCTCGTTTCTCTCTTTAACCCAGCATGCTCCCAGTTTCCCATCATCCTATCCAACATATCTGTCCCTTTCCTCCCCCTTACCTATAGTACATCCTTCAGCGACCATCTTAGACCAGTCCTCGCCTCTGACTACTTTCTCCTGAGACCCGCTCTGTCTTCTCCTAAACTCCGCCAGCCTAAAATCCAGTTTTTAATAAGGATCGACGATGTTACTCCCAAATTTATCATGAAAGAGAGAAATATAAACCTTGCAAATACTTGGTTTCTTTCCATCTTATTTTGATGTCCGTAAAGCCAGTTTCTAACGATACTTGATCAAGCACCAGCTCAAGGATACTTGCCATCATGATAGCTTTCCAGTATCGTGTGATTCATAACCAGCAGCCAGATTAACAAGCCTGGAATATCTATTATACTCGCTGAGCTACTACATTTCATAACTGATGCTATGGCAGTTTGGCGCTCCCCGACTAGCACCCTCTAGCCGTCGACCATTCACGTCAGGTTTCACAGAATGGGTGTGATCTTCACATTCTGAACCCAGCACCATCCATTTCTTATGTGGCTATTTGTAATTCTCTGGCCGTGATTTTAACAGTAAATAAAAATGCCCAGTGAGGTGTTTCGGCCACCTGATACCAATCATAGATTAAATATATCGGCTAATATGACATTATAGTTGACATGCACTATGGTACAAAATGGAAATGTATCTTCTGCACCAGTAGGAGTTCAAGGACTGTATGAAACCCCCTCGGAAGGCTTAATTTATACAGTATTCGGTCCTCATTATTAAGTATTGGCTAACAGGAAGTGTCGGACTCTATAAAGTTGGAGAGTAAATCTGGCTTAAGCAGAATTGATCAAATCCGTTTTCAAGGAAAGATAATTTCAGTCCTTTCTCTATACTCGAACTTGGTCCAACAACTGATGACTTGTGTGAGGAACAATGTACGCTTCTTAAAGTGGTTTGAGAGAAATGTGATTTCTCCTAGAAATCAATGAATTTGTTCCAATTTTAAAGAAAAATATATCACCCTTCCAAAAATACCTGCCCCTTTACATTGGAAATGGTACGTGTATGAACTCCAGTGAGACCCTATTTTTAAAAAATATGGGAATTTCTAAAGCCTATATCTCGTAAAAAATATTGACAGAGTGTAGTTTGTATATTTTCTCAATTATTCTAAAAATAAATCAAATAGTTTCCGCAGTAATTGTTTCATGATCGTAAAAAACCACCCGTTGTGAAGGAGGTTTAAAGGTACCGTGCGAAAAAATGAGTCAAGCTAACGAATTAGATGGATATTTTTATTTTATTACTTCGAATTTCAGTCATATAAAAATATATCATTTAATATAAAAATATAAATAAAAAAATATTATATAATATAAAAATACATTAATAACACTACGTCTAATTCGTGCTACCTACAGCTGCTGAAATTAATACGTATAATTCGAAAGTGATCTCCATAATGACTATGGAACTATCTTGCACAAACTACCTGAAACACACCCGATTCGTTCCCACTCTTTTTTTCACCAGAGTTTCAATAGTGCTGCAGCCAACGCCGTTTGCGACAGACCTGTGGGCTACGAAAACGGCGAGGTTTAGGGACATCCAGACGGACACATGTTTGGAGCGTCATCGATTCCCGGCATGGGAAGAAGGTGCGTTGGCCCGAGGATAGAGGGGCCGAGGCGAGCGGAACGAGAGTCGCGAGGAAGGAGTGGGGAGGCGAAGAAACGAGACGGCGGCGGTGGCGAAGGAAGAGCCTTGCGGTTTGGATCTAGGGGGGGAAGTATGAGAGGTTTATAAGAAGGGGGAAGGAAAAGAGCGATGCTCGGACCGGGAGGCGACGATGTAGAGGGAGAGGGGTTGGAAAGGGCGACCGTGATGCCGCCCACCACACCGGGCACATGTTTCACGATCGCGTGTGACTGGTCTCCGTGAGTGCCCTGTGCGTCGGCGAGCGCGGACAAAAAAATACGTAAAATGAAAAAGAAGAGGGGAAGAGCCTTTTGCACGCAAGGCGTAAGGTGCGGTCGAGACAGGGAGGAGGAATCAGCACCCCTCCACCCCCCCAAAGACTCATCGGGGTGGAAGGAAGGAACGAGGAACGGAAACAAAAATTTGCCAGCAAAAGCAATTGCTTTTTACCGAAGGCTTCAGCCTGCAACTGCACAGGGCGAACTGTAGAATTGTCCGCTAGAGTCTCGGAAAAATTATGCCATAAATTAAAATTGTCGATTTTACCGTTAATATGCGAGAGAGAGAGATGAGAAATGATGAAGTGAGCAGAATCAACTGATACGCTGACTATTTATATTGTAAAATCAATTATGCAAGCATTAAATGTGAAACATTTCCACTCAAATAGACCATTGTTAAGACGGATTTGCGGTGCGGAATTAGAAATTTTAGTGAAAATTGTTTGAAATTATGTATTTTATAGTCGGCATGATACCTTGAAATTTATTAGGAACCATTGCAACCATTCATGTGGAGTGTGGCACTCTATGGATCGGAAGCATGGAACATTGGAAAAGCGGACCAAAACAGACTAGAAGCCTTCGAAACCAGGTGCTGGAGGAGGATGCTGAAGATACTGTCGACGGAAAAAATAAGAAATGATGAGGTTTACAGGAGAGTAGAAGAGGAAAGGACCATATGGATTATCATAGAAAAAAAGAGCCAGATAGATTGGACACACCCTGTGACATAATGGGATGGTGAAAAACATAATTGAAGGTAAAATAGAGAATAAGTCCCCAAAGGAAGATCCAGGAATAAGTTCATGGACCAAATAAATAGGAAATTTCATTGGAAGAGATACCAGGAGGTAAGGGAACTAGCATTAGATAGGGAAGGGCTACATTCAACCAATCTGAGGATTGAACGGTCAATGTTTACATGCGTGAGATAAAAGTGATCAGCAATAAATTCATCCATAGGTTTCCAATTTTTCAATTTTTGGGAACAACTCGAACGGCTGTCCACTTCTAATCTCATTGTGGGGTCATGATGTTCCTAATACTCCTTCCTTATGTTTGATATGTCCTTTCTTGGAGGCGATTAGGTTGTCATTGGGCATTTATTATTGGTATGGAGGATATAAGAATTCTTTTTTGCCGAACTGAATTCTTTATCAGCTGTCGTTTTCCTCAGTTAAGTGCCATGAAAAGTATTTCCTCAGAGGTCTAGAAAAATGAAGGCTGAGGGAGAAACAAATCTATCCTGAGTCTAATGCTCTAGAGCGTTGATGGTGAACCTAGGTTGGGGAACATTAAAGACCCTACCCAAGGCTAAGACCCTACCCAAGGCTTTAATTACTTGAAATCTTACGATTAGAGGAGTTTCACAATGACACAAGGATATTACATAGACCCATTCTATATTGACAGAAGGGACTAAATAAGACAGATATGCTGCAGACCAGAGAGATATGAAAATCCACCAATCTACGAGACATTAGTGATTATAACAAAAAAGAGCGTGGCAGTACGGTGCAATGCAACTCGCTGTCGGCATGAACATGATGTACCGCTGTACTTTGAACATGTTTATCTGAGTCGGTGTGCGTGTTCAAATTAGGCACCAAACATCACTTTAAATTTATTTTATTGCCATTTCAGTCGTATTTTTGTATAACGCAGCCAAAAATGTACACACGCTAGAGGGAGGAATAGAGGTAGGGATATCATGATATCAAAACCTGCTGAAACAGCAATAGTAGCTGGTGTCAGTATAATTACTGGTTATCTCAACGAGGTAAAAGCTTCGGCTTGACGCTTTGTCGTATAATACTTAACCCAAAGGAGTATTTACATGAAAATTTACAAAATGTAACAGGCAAACTAAGCCTAAATTTTCTCGTTACAACACTTTTTGAACATCTTAAGCAAACAGTGTTTCGAAGCGCAGGTTCCTTAACGTGTAACGCTTAATTTTGTGTCCCTGCCACACGCCCTTGCGGAAGCTTGCAGGGGTATTCCATTTATGTAGTTTTAGAGTGCAAATTCAAAAAAAAAAGAACGTGCAGAGAAAAGGACGGTGCGTGCGCTCGTGCAGGAAGTCTCGGCGCTAAGCGAAGTGAGAAGGTTTCATTGGGGTTTTTGTCCGACTCTCGGGCTCTCGAGGTAATTGCTCCGGTTTCGTGATACTTGGATTACGTCCATTCGATCCATCTCACCCTTTAAGTTTCTCCCAAAAAGGAGGCTTGGACAACACGCGATCCATCCCATAGGAACTGGAGGTGAAAAGGAGCGACAGGAGCTTTTCGACGGTGATTGAGCGATTCGATTGCAGTTTTTTCCACAAGATCTTTTATTTACAGTCCGCTGTGAATAAACGTACCGTTCAAGATCAGTGAAAGATTCACAAAGAACCTATTCAACTAATATGAGACTAGGTAGGTCGTTGAAAGTAGATTGGAATCATACCGAGTAACTTAATTCAATATGAAGAAAATGAAGGACCTTTCCTTCCCATCCGACAGATTATCTATCTGGTTGAGATAACGGAAGGATTATCCTCCCTGCTACTTCCCCATCTATCCCAGAATTCTGCTTTCCACCACATCACATTTCGTCGTGAAATCGAGGCATTAAAGACGCGAAATCGTATTTTAAATGCGACGTTCCGCCGCCATGCCCTTGGAGAGGAGGTTCGACATCGCACGGCCGAGAGAGCAAGTCGGCGAAATTTGAGCGAGGACATCGAGGCGCGACATGTGTGTGGTTGGTAGCCGGACCACTAAATCTCCGGGAGAAGAGATCTCTCTCCACGGGTTTCCGCCACGGGAGGAGGGAGAGGAAAAAAGAGGTCAGTTTGGGGGGGCGGAAGAAACGATTCGGAACCAAATACAACCGAACAAGTCCTCCCCCCCCCCTGCCGGCAGCGTGACAACCCGATGGGACATCCACAACCGCCGCAAATGGTCAAGAGACGCGTCGTGTTCTCATCCCCGAACAAACCGTTCATATTTTTCCTCGATTGTGGGATGTGGCCTCACAATCTAAACCTTTGGACCAATATTTCGACCATTAGAAGTTCGGCAAAGTACTAGTCGTAAGTAGTTGCATTATAGATTGCATTGTATTTTGGGGGAGGCGACCGACTAGGGTTGGGCGGTTTTCCAATATATTGATTCCAATATCAATATTTGTTAATACTTGGATACCAAAATCGCAGTTATGGAACGACCAATATCCTGTATTGGATATTGGTGGTCGGAAAAACCAATATTTGTAATTAGAATATTGTATATAAGAGAACCAATATATGCGTTTGAAAAATTGAATATTGGATTACCAATGCTAAAAATTCAAGGGTTGAATACTGGAACTCGGCGAGGAGGATGGCCGGAGAGCCCCCTAATCTTTGAAAACAGACGACGTGCGAGGCACTCAGTGCAGCACTTCCTTTTTGACCATTATTCTTAGCAATAACTGGGGACAAGAAGCTAACATCGGTTTTCTTGTTTTATTGACAGACTTTTACATAGTCAATAAAGTCCCTTTTTCAAAGTAACCCCCTTCGGTTCATAATACACCTCTGCCACCGTTTTTTTGTATTTTACCGGTTAATATTGCTGATTTTCCAATACAAAAATATTTCATTTTTTTATTTTTTCCAATATTACAAAATTTCCAATATTACAATTTGCCAATATTTTCCAATATTCAATAGTCCCATAAAGGTTATTGATATTGGTCCATTTTCAATATTTTAAGATATTGGATATTGATATTAGGATTCAAATACCGCCCAGCCCTACGACCGACAGCTAAGGTCATTTGCGTCTTAGGAGACAAGTAAGGAAGGAAGGGTGGATGGAAACCCGGCGCTGGCATTAACGAAAGGCGCCAAGGGGACCACGGTTTAACGTCTCATCTGGCAAATGGACTACTGTACACGAAGTGCTCTTCACAAGACACTCAAGGATAGGGTTTTCTCTGAAAAAACCCTCCTCTGCAGGGATTTTGAATTATAGATCAATTAAATATTTTAATAGCATTGGGAGAACAATTTAGCGTACTTTGGTGTAGGTTACATGCAAATAAAAGTGCATTTTGGTGATAACTCACCCCCTGCCAAATACTCTTTTGGTGGCTTGTAGGATAATACGAAGATGTGGTCTCACGGCTCACTCATCATAGGGTATTCTAAAAGTTTATCGGTAGGTTTTTGGAGAGTCCTCATTCTGACATACCCATTTCTGGGACCTTTTATCACTTCCCCTCCCATAGATGGCTCGTCATTCGATCTCCCTTAAATTTGTCATACCCTCTACCTCTCTTCATATCCCCAAATTATCTACTCTAACTGTTATCCCTTTCTACCGCCCTCACCTTTCAACACATCTTCCAACCACCTTCTTTGTCTTCTCCGAACCTCTCTCTATCAACTCTCTCTGGTTACGGAAAAGTAAAATGACTTTTTTAACTCCCCTTGAGGCTTATCAACCCTCTATGGACGAGCGAGTCAAATTTGTAACGTTTAAAAATCATTGAAATATCTGTTTTCTAAGAGGCTTTTCCATTTAGTTGCTGCGCAAGACAGAATTGTAAGGCTTCGGATTGAGTGTGTCAAAAGTTGGGTCTCTGTCGGCGGTTTGTCAAACCATTTGAATAGATGAATGTTTTAATAAACTTCAAGTGCAGTTAACAAAAACATTTTATTTTTCCTTAATAGTTAACTCTCACAGAGTAAAGTCTGCTACCATTTCCTTCCCCTCTCGTTACTTCCTTGCTCGCCTTCCTTACAACCCAGCTCACCCCTTCTATTTTCTCCTGAACCTACATCTTAAACGCCTCCAGTTTAAGTGAATTCTCTCTCTCTCTCTCTGCAATGACTAAGTTTCCGAACCATAGAGCGGTACGCTCCGCATTAGAGATTTCACCATTGTCTTCTTCAGGTCTCTCCTTCATCTCCTCTAATCAATACCCTTCCTCTCGGAAATGTTTCCTTTCCGAAGGTCGTGATAGATGAGAAGATGCTGGATAAGCGGGTAAGGAAAGAGAGCGAACAGGTTTTACGGATGGAATGAAGAGAGGCAGCTAAAGAACGGAATCGTGAATGGAGACGAGACGCTTAGGCTGTAAAGGGTTAGTACAAGAACTCCTACCTCCATCTAAGCCTACCTTCGTGGGTAGACTACCCCAAATTATAAAATCATGAATTCCATTATTGTCTGCGGTTTATGCCAAACGTGTGAATTCTAAAAAGTCGATAAGAATTAGTATGAAATGGCTGTAAAAGATTAGAATAAGAACCCCCAATTCCATTTCAACCAATTCGCAAGGGCTAGTTACCCCAAATAATAACAGCAAGAAGTAAATAATCGTCTGCGGTTCGTGTCCAATGAGCAGATTTTACACTTAAGATCACTCGAAATTTTGATAGATAATACGCTGGTCGAATATAATTTTATTCTAAATAAAATTATATTTGAAATACAATTCATATATCAAAATTTCAATATTATCCAACCTGAAATCTACACCAATGAAGTCTTCACGGGTTTTCCACCAGGTTAGGAAGCTGTTTGCCGACGTTTCGTTTGGCGGAGGTAGCCATTGAAACGTCAGCATACAGATACCTAACCTGATGGAAAGCCCGTGAAGACTTCTTTAGTATTATACTCCGGGAAAGAATCGAATCATGTGAAATTCACACGTTTGACATAAAACGCAGACAATGATTGAATCTTAGGACTTTTTATGCATGTTCCCTATCGTAATACTCGGTACACACATAGCGTGCATACGTATACCTGAACTGGAAATTTGCCACGGCCTGAGACCACGCTTAAGTAAGTACGCAGCGCAATGGAACGGCCCCCTCATTTTCCAGCCAGTCCTCCCTTCTCGCTTTCGAGAGAGAGAGAACGTTGACGAAAGATAGAGGAAGTCCTCAGGGATTTGTAGAGGGAGGGTTCAAATGGTGTGTGCGCTCGCCTCTTTTTCTCGAGAGAGAGAGGGAGACGGAAAAGAGGGACACAAGAGAGGGCAAGAGAGAGTGTAACGGGGACGAGGCCAAGGTCCTAAAGTAATAGGAAGGAGGAGGAGGAGGAGAGGAAGACCTAACCCACAGCGTGAGGTCCTAAAAACCCCACCATGCGGTCCCAAGGGACAAACTGCTTTTGATGTCGGTGGATGGGAAACCATGCAGGGTGAAAGGGGAGGGAGGGAGAAGAGAGGCGACGCTTGAAGACGAGAGGAGGAATTGATGGATGTTGGAAGGAAAAAGGAAGGGGAAGGAAATGGGGCTGAGGGAAGCGAAAGAGGGGGAATGAAATAAGTGAAAGAGACAGAGAAAGAGAGGAAGTCATGGAATGTGGGGAGAGATTAAACGCGCTGACGGCAAAATTCTTCGAATGGAAAGAGCCGAGCACAGAGTGGAATCCATCCACGCAGTTTTCAAGGGGCGTAAATGCGCATGAAAGCGCGAACGAATGTAACTTAATGTAGTTTGCGCGAGATAGTTCCCTAATCAAAATTGAGGCCATATTCGAATTGTATGTTTAAATTTCAGCAGCTGAAGGAATCATAAACTCCTTCATGAAATTCGAGATCAGCAGAGTAAGTGGCTGGAGGACGTAATAAGGGGTTGCTCAAGAATGTGACAGAGGACAGGATGTTGGACAAGCGGAGGAAAGGAAGAAAGAGAATTGGCTTCATTGACTGGACCAAGAAGGGTAGATCGTATGCTAAGGAGAAAAAGGATGTGCTAGAGCGAGATAGGCTCTGCAGTGTAGAAAACCGGGAGGAGATTAGGCTCTGTAGTGTAGAAAACCGGGAGGAGATTCTCTGACATTCAACAAAACCTACATTTTCAGGCAGAACACTTAAAAAAGGAAGCATGAATGAAATATTACATTATCAATGGTATGATAATATAATTTCATAAGACTGAAATGCTAAGTAATTAATTAAAAACATCTACACAAGTCTTGAACTTGACTCATTTACTTCACAACTAACGTTCGTCGGCCCCGGTGGCGGTGGGGTGAAGTCCTCACCTGCTGACCCGAGGGTCGCGGGTTCGATTCCCGCCTGTGTAGAATATTACCTGCCCAGGACATGGGTGTGTGTTCGTCTATTGTTTGTGTTAAAACACTCGATGTAAAAGGCCTTTGATGTGCTGTTTTCGGGGTTGTAAGTATAAATATTAATAAATAAATTAAAATCCATCACAACGGAAAGTTCTTTGTGATCCTGAAAACTTAGCTGTGATAAATATGTTATTTATTTTCAAAAATTGTCGAGGAAACATACAAACTAAACACTGTTAATTTTTGAACAGGTCAAAGGATTAGAAATTCCTCGTTTAAAAAACTCTCTCTGGAGTACACACACGTACAATTTCCCATGTAAAAAGGCGGGTATTTTTCGTCAAATATCTCGGAAAATAGAGCAGAAAGGGTCTGATATTTTGGTATCATTGGAAAAGTAAGATATTCTTACTTAAAATGAGGCCAATTCATTGATTTTTAAGTGAAATGGTATTTCGCTCTAACTACCTTAACACACAGTTCCTCTTCAATTCAAATCCTGGCACGACACAATAGAGAACACATTCGCATGCTCGTCAAGGGACGAGGCTAGCGGTTCTCAACTTATTCGTACGCGCATTTCGACGTGTAAGCCCTTGACGGTTTTGAGTTACGCGATATACACAATAGGGATAAGTGACCCTGACGTAAGTAACCAATGGAAAGTATTGTCACGATTGCCCTGCCATTTACCAGTCCCCAGAGTAACCATTAGAGTATGCGAGATTTCAACTGTATACTAGTCGTTACAGGATGTTGGCAGTCACATATTACAGAATGTTGCATCCCGCTGGGCCACGAAAATCGTCAAACCGCTCAGAAAAGAGAGTAATTTTCACTGCTCGATTTATCCTGAATGAGGTAAACCTGAATCGATTAATCACATATCCCTGACTACAAATAATGGTATGCTGCGAGTCGAGTCCATAAGGTACCTATTTGAATTTGTCTCATACAAGTTGAAAAGGATTCATTTGAGTTAACGTAATGGTTTATCGACTAATTCTTACTTTTAAAAGAAGCATAAATTGCCTCTCTATAACGTTAATACCTATAAAAATAATATAAGATTTGGGACTTAAATGCTACTACCTGAAATGAACTACGAACAGGTAATTTAATTTCCCTTTGTAGGGTTTAAGATGTATTAGTGTACTTATGTAAACTTTCCTGATTAAATAAATAAATTAACTAAAGGTAGTTTGAGCGAAATATCATCACCTATAAATCAATGAATTCAGTCTCATTTTCATGAATAATGTCTCACCCTTCCAAAGATACCAAAATCTCAGCCTCTTACCGAACTACTTTCCGAGATATTTGCCAAAATATACCAGCCATTTTACAAGGGAAGTGGTGCGTGCATGCACTCCATAGAGAGCATTTTTTTTAAATGAGGAATTTCTAGCAACTCGATCTCGTCAAAAAACTAACAGTGGTTAGTTTTTACGTTTTCTCGACCATTTCAAAATAAATCATATTGTCACCGCAGCAATTTTTCAGGAACGCAAAAAACCTTCCGTTGTTAAGGAGTTTTAAACAAACCGCGCGAAAATATGAGTCATGGAAAAAAGTTTTAGAGATATTTTTATTTAATCTATTAGAATTTCAGTCATGTAAAAGTATAATATTGCACCATTAACTGTGGGATATGTATTTCATGCTTCGTACAGCTGCTGAAATCAAAATTTATAATTTGAATATGGTTTCCGTTATGCCTAGGGAACTATCTCGCTCAAACTACCTTAACCAGTATGATCTAACTTAAATTTTTATCAGTTTGAAACCGAACTTTAACCAATATGACTTCAACCAGATTTAACTTCAATTCAACCAGTATAATTTAATTTCTATTTTACATCTGAGTAACCAAATCTGTCCACATTATGCAAAATCACCAAATACGTAGTATACACGAGCCAAGCATTTAAACACCCATGGGTTGCACGCCGTCAACTCCGGCAGCGAGAGTTATAAATGGAATAGAAAGGAAACCCATGCATCCTCGGCTTAGGGAAGTCAGTCGTTGGGTGCAGAGGGCGGCTGGAAGAGCTTGGGAGAAAGGAAGGTTGGGAGGAGTCGAGGCTCACACACGACGACGAGTGTAGACGAAGCGACGTAGACGGACGGCCCTCGACGATGCCCTACGATGTTGTAGGAGACCCATCCCGGGAATCCCTTCGGGCGAATGGTGGGAGACTGAGTGAATGTTTGCGGAGGGATGAGGAGGTGGAGCACAGTGGAAACCCTTTCCGTGACCCCCCACCCCACCCCTTTTAAAACCTTCCTCCCCACGCCACACCCCGGACCCCCTCCTCTCTCTCCCTTCCCATTCCCTTAAGGGAATAAAGAGGGTTGTAAAACGCACTCCTTGACCGTTTCGGCCGGTTTTAAAGCTCTCCTGCCGGGACCTCTTCAGACACACCCACCCTCTTCCTCCTCCTCCGGCACTTCCATCCTCTTTCCATCTAGTCCCTCCTCTCCTCTGAGTTCCCTCTCACGCACGCTCAAGTCCATCCCTCAGGATGAAGAGAGTGCTGCCTCGTCCTTCCGCGAATTCCCTTCCGGTCGCCCCGGCGACAATGCCTGGAGACTTGAGGTGTGCGTGAACCTTTTTTTTTCGTTCTTTTTTTCAGTTATATATACCTACACGGTGGCTGTCAGAGGACAGTTGACAGCGGTGGCTCAAGGAGCCATAAATTCGTCCATTGGGGCATCAGAATGATAAGGGTAGAATCCCTTTTCTTTTAGCATCTCCTTCTTTCCCGACGGATTGAGTGGACGGGCGTGAATGAGCGCCAAGCACCTATTGGATTAGTTCCTTCGCGCTTCCGACGCGGTTGAAAAATCTCGGAAGTTTCGCCGAGGCTGCGAAGGCGTGAACGTGACGCAAATGAAATCATCACCATCAGAGGTATTCCAAAGAATGAATGGAACCTCAACGGACGGTCAAGTCAAAAATGTATATTACCTCACTTAAACAACAAAATACAACAAATAACAAAATCAGTGAGGGCTGACCCCGCTTTTATGCTTGCGTCTCTTCAGGGTACGGGATATAGATTCACTGAAATTATCTGCACTGGTAGGGGAGCGGTTTTGGTCCAGTATTTCCCCAAGGATGGTCTTTGGTACCTAATTTAAGGAGCAATCGACCTCGGTGACTTGGGGATATCATGGACGTGATGTCACAACCTCAAAAAAACTTGCCACATCTAAAGATGACACAAAATGAACTGGGAAGTTCAAACGGAACAGTTCCAAAATATGAACTGATAAGTATATGAACAGTTCAAACAAATTTCCTGTTCCGCACAGTAATATCAGTGCTCAGGAATTAACAAAACTTTTTTTTTGTTTTGTGTGAGTTTTACAAAGAATATTTATTGGACGACCAGTTTCGTCGAATAGTCGACATCATCAGGTACCTCTCAACCGGTCGTCCAATAAATGATATTTGTAAAACTTACAAATTTTTGTTCCTGAGCATTATGGAAAAGTTTTATAAAGTTAAGGCTGAAACTATTGAATTTGTGAAGTAATATAAGAATTGAGCCAAGTCCAAAAGAACTATCTACTACTTACACTATCGTAAGAACGAAGAAGTGGCTAGCCGAAAATTGATTTCAAGTTCCTTCGAGTAGGTGCGCAAACAAATAGATGGTGAGATCAGAAGTGTGCCATTTAGGGGAGGGGGGCGTTGGAGCCAAAATTCACCCATTCATTTGATTACTACACTCGCGGAGGTCAGGGTTTACGCTCGTCCTAAAGCTCCTAGAAAGAAGAGGCTGTTCCGCATAAGGAGGAAGCTACAGAACTGCCGCTGCACCCCACATTTGGAATGCTGTGGCTGTTCTTTAGAGCTCCTCTAATCTCTGGGCTGGATCAAGATGAAAGTTGTACAACAAAAAGATGACACACCTCCAGCCACACATCCTTGAAAAGCGGGATCATCCTAAATTTTGGCAAACATAACACGCGTGAACAAGAGGCTAATGCATACTTTTTGTAAATATATCTTAACTCAAACAATATTATTATGTAGAGTAACAAGTGTGTCAAGCCAAGTTTACTTCGTATCAGAATATACAAATTATTAAAACCAAATAAAATTTACGTCATAATTTTGAAATTACGTTGTACTCATGCTCTAAAATATTTACTCAAATCTCATGGCAACCATAAAAAATAAAAACTTTTGAAAAGGATCATTTGAATGTTTCGAAGTTGGAGCATCAAAACTCCAACAATGTCAAGGCCTGGAAATCGCGAAGATATACATTATAGGGTTATCTTCGACAACGAGTGCAACACAACGGCATCAAATAAAATTTAAAAAATAATAAAATGTAACTCGGAGATCTATTTTACTAAATTCGTAGCTAGTAAACTTGTACGCATTCACCAAAGTAGTTTAATCAATTAATGATAGGTTTCGATGGTCATAAAAACTATTCCTAAAGTCCTGTTGAGCTCAGAAGCAACTGTGTATCTCTCTCTATTAGCTCTTTCCTCCACAAGCTCCTAATAGTTTCTCCAAACCCTCATCATCCCATAAAAATAATTATCTCAGACGTGACTTGGTGGATAGGATGACTATCCATTAAAAATTTAAACTTGAAAGCCTAGTAGTTTTTCTATTTCACTGGGGAAAAAAAGGCGAGACACCATTTATCACTATCAAGCAAATGATTGAGCCCATTGAGACGGAGGCTATTCGAATGCAAGCACAAATGAGCAACGATTAAAGCAAAACTATCAAAGGATGATGACTGCCCAAAGGCAAAAAAAAACTCTTTCAAAGCAAGAATTATCGCATTTAGGAGAAGTCGAGAATTATTTACCCTTTTATAGGGTTTCTAGGAGCGATCGGAGGGAGATGTTCAAGGAATAAATTCCTGACCACTTTTTAAATAGTAATATCCGGTTCAACAACTCCACCCGGCGATACACGCGGTAAAACAGGATGCTAGTCACTACAAGGAAACCCTTCAAACACAGCGAAGCATCCGCAGCAGGCAGAGACGCAGAATTATTGATACACATTTCATTTCATAATCTGCTGCATATGCAACCAATGGATTTTCCTGGAGGCTAAAATCTAATCAATTGCATCCATAGTTAGGAAGCAAGGCTGCTACAACAATCTCGTTAACACAATACGATGTGAAATCTGGTCCGCAAATTCCAAGTCGCAAATTTATGAGTAAGAAAATACTGCAGCCGGGAAATATAGATTTTCTACATTCCCATCTACGAGAATGTCTACATTTACCATAGTAAGCCAATATCCCTTCGAAAAATCCGCAAAAGATATAGTACTCAGTCACGTGTACAGCAGGAAATATATTCACCAAAGGGAAGTAATTTGCGATGACCAAATCGTTTGACTTCAGCGAGATTAGAACCCGGATCTCCAAATTACCGGTCAGGTGGGTCAACCAGTTACTAACACACCTGACCGGCAACTGTAATATGTGCGTTCGAATCCCGGTCGAGTCAAACAATTATAAACCAACTGGTGAACGCATATGCGTCACTTCGTCTATGCATTTTATATTCGAATCTATATTGAAAATAAGTTAACTACTTTTCCACAGTTACTTATTTTAATTGTACAACGCGTTTCGCAGCTTGCCCTATCTTCAACTACAATTTTCTATGTCAAATTTAGTCATTGATTATTGTGACAGTAACCTAAAGCTAAGTAGGGGGGATTTGGAGAACAAATTAATTTATGAGAGGGAGGGCAGGAAGACATACATAAGGGTCTCGTGAGAAGGAAAATTTTGTCGGAAAGGAGTGGGGAGGGGTGCGGAAAAAGTACCACATTGTAAACTATGAAACGCGTTGTACTATTACATTAAATAAAAGTGGAAAAGTACAAAACTTATTTTCAATATGGATTTGTCATAATAGTAGTTCATTCAACAAATTGGAGCTGAGATTTAGATGGTATATTTAAGTACTCCACACTTTTGTAATACATCGACCAATATACATCATAGTTCTAGATTTTTTACAACCTCTACATAGGTATCCACATCTACATACTACCCTGCGAGCTGCCGCATGGGCGTAGGGTAGGAGGTGTTAGGACACCAGCCGTGTAAAGATGTAAGGTTTTGGGAGTTGAACTAGCGACGCTCATTAAGGGAGTGAATTTAGTGGAGCTCAGTTTTCATTGTGGTCGTTTTTTGTGCGCGAAAATAAAGAGTTTTAGTACCTATTTGTGTGGCAATGCAGCTCTCTTATTTGATCGTTTCTGTCAGTTTTATGTCTCCATTGCATTCTTATTATATTCATCCACAAAATATTTTTATTTTATTTTTTTTGTACAGTAACCGCGTCATATCATCAACTGAAATCCTCTTCATTACAGCTAACAACAATAAAGTGATGTAAAAATTCATGTCTTACCTACTTCCCCAGCATAACCTCAACGACCTTTTTCATCTCTTACCTTTAATCCCTTCCCACCAATTCGTTTCTTCCGCCTCTTTTCATACCGTCCCAAATTAACATTCTCTCCCTTCCTCCTCCGCCCTCGACCAATATTCTTTTCCACAATCACCCTCTTGAACACGCCATTACCTCTTAATGAGCTCCACTTTTAACAACTCATTCAAACTTTTGCTACCTCATCTACTAAACTTCCACCGCCGATCTCATCTTCTCCACCCAAGTTTAACACCTTCTTGGAGAGCCACAATGCTGAGCAAGTAAGATCTTTAATGTAGCCATTCAGTTGCAGTGTCTCATGTTCGGTGAATGGCATATCGATGTAATTTTCCCACAATTTGCCAGAGGTAGGGAGGGTATTACCCATTTATGGTTGAATGACCCGATAGAGATATCCCCATATATTGACGTTTTTAAGGATAGCTATTTTACTTTAAATTAAATCAATAGTACTTTGATACATATCTTTTTCAAAGCAGACCACAATAGTTGCTTTTTTACTTACAAAATATTTAGTTACCACATTTCTGAATCTCTGCGTGTTTATTTGAATAAATAGTGCAAATAAGCCACAACAATTACTATCATGGGAACTTTTGTGATTAATAAAATAGAAAGGTAGCCCAAACAATTTTCAGAATCACAATTACGCGAGTAACAGCCAGCTGTTAACTTTTCATTAGATATTTTATAGATATTTTGTTAATGCTCTCGGTATCGAAAAGATTGAAAACATCATGAGTACATATTTGGTAAATATTTTGTGCTGAGTGGGAATATGGAGCAACGCTGTAATTATAAATGTCAACCTCCCTGTTTGATGCATACGATGGTTGTCTAAGGAAGCTTTCCATTTGCTTTCGTGCGCTAATCAATTAACAACACAGTAGCGTACTACTCTCCCATTCATTTCATACCCTACGCACAAGGTGGCGCACCTTAAATACGATGGTCGAGCATGCCTAAAATGAATTTTCCTCTTTAAACGTATTCTGAACGAATTTGGTAACTATGCAAAACATTCGGCCGTGACTATTGTGTGACAGGTAACGATACGTTTCCCCAGCGTTCATCGTATCGTTCAACGTCGTTCACGTACGCTGATGTATACCGATCTGCGCTAACTCCAACTGCGCAAACTCCTTGAATGGAAAGGTCCCTAAAGCAGGCATTACGCACTTCTCGAACCCTCTGACGATTCCACTCCCTCTTCCGGTCCGCGTCCGTTGTGCTGACGGGGCCTGCACTCACCACCGCCGCGCAATTGGTTCGCGTTTCACTCCATTCGAAGAGCGTTCCTTATCTCGAGTCCGCTCGTCCGTAGAGCGTCGTCAAAACACGCCCTCTCCCTCGCAAAGAGACACGCACAGGCATGAGAGAGACGGACAACAGCAATAAGCACGTCCCTCCGAGCAGGGAGGAAAAGTTAAAAAAAAAAATCGGCCAAGTCTTGGGTAAACATCAGCACTTTCTCCTCCAACGCGTAGCGCCTTCCTCGAACTCAAAAGAGACGCCCATCCGTGTACTGAGGAGAGAGGAAATACGACGTAACGCCAAGCGCAAAGATACGGCTGGGACCTTCTAGGGTTGCTAATAATATGGTACATGGACTCCCGTTTCAAATTCCTTTATTTTTACATGAATAAATCCCTTTTCTATCCCCTATACGCCAGGCCAGCCCTTTAAGATCTCCTGAATTGCTTACAAGTGATTTATACTTTGATAGGCCCACCGAGGACGAGAATTAAAACATTCTCACATGCCCAAACAAACACCCTTTAGCTGCGAAATAATAAATATTTCCAGCATGGATTCCTACCCAACGTATTGCAACCTTCCCCGGCGTGCATACATAATATACTCATAATTATTAATATGATTTCTTTAAACAAATTGTTCCCGCAATAAATAAATACACACAATTAATTGATACGAAGGCTTCCGCGGTTTAGGACCTGATAAAGCCGACTGGAATTCCGGCGAAACAGTCGTCCATAAAAATTGTGAATTGCGGGGAGAACCCGAAAAATACCAAGAAACACGACTAATATTCGTCCAACGGTTGAATTTCTTTAGCACTACGTCACCGGATTATGATGCTAATAAATATTTCCAAAGACATGTTTCAGTCCATAAGACAAAAAGAAAACAACCCGCGCAATATAAAAAACATATTACGTGAAAAAAAGAAAAGGTTATTTAAATTATGAAAGTTAACACAGAAGTATTATCAGTTAAAGGATACTTATTTTTTTCCTTCTAATGCCAAGATTTTTGAATAGATTTCACATTTTTAAGATTTTCAAAAACCAGGAAAGTGTTTCATATTTCTAAAAGATTAAACCAACTGTTCAGGTTGATTCGGTTTATGTCAACGATCAGTACCTCGCCGGCAAAATGAAACACCGACTCTACCGACGAGACCAGGTCAATGGGAGGCAATCTCATCAGCAAAAGAAAGCCGACGATGAAAACGCTGACGGAAACTATTTGTTTGAAAATTCCCCGAATTAACGACCGCCAAATGCTCTTCAGACTCAGAAAGTCATTTGCTTGCTTGGGGGAAAAAAAACACCCCATTAGAAGGAAATGACTTCCCGAGTACACATTTTTTTCACACGTATTCGCTGAAGCCAAAGCGGGCGTCGCCTGAAAAGCGTTTTCCTATCCTGAGCGTTTCGTAAGAGCGACTCTTGGATTCTCTTTCGGAGAGAGGGAGTCCCCTTCCACCGCGGCCTCGTCGGCGAAGCACATAAGCGAGCGGGTACGTAATACGACTCCCAGGAAGTTGAGCATGAACTAGACCGCTAAAAAGCAGCACACCCATGCGACTCGAGAATCGCGGGCTGTTTACCCTGATTCGTCAGCGTGATGAGCGGGGCGGAAAACAAAACAAGCGGATTGCACAAACTTTCCTGAAAGACGAGGCTCGCTGTGGCAGAGGAAATAATATTGTCGGGCGCCGTTTCCATGTACACATAACGTATTATTTCTTTTACTGTGAGGGCGATCACTAAGCCTTCAAGTAAACGCTTCGACTCTCATTCCGTCACCAATACGGCCTTCGACACACAAAGCTTTGATAGCTAAAGATAACTTAGATTTAAATTGATAGGGGACTTTTTTTTACAGATAAGTGTGTCCAGAGATGAGGGAGTAGAGAAGGATGGAGAATATGCGGAGGATAAAAAGAGGGATAAACGAGGAATTGAAGAGCTTAAAATGGTGCGTAGCGTTGTATGGAGCAGAAATGTGGACCCTCAGAAAGGGGACAAGAATAGGCTGCAGGCATTTGAGATGTGGGGACGGAGAAGGATGGTGAAGGTGAGGTGGACGGAAAAGGAGACGAACGAGGAAGTGCTTTAGATGGTGGGCGAGGAAAGGAAATTTTCTGCATTGTTCGCCGGCTGAGGAAAGGAAACTCCTGGATTAGTTATGAAAAATAGGCTAAGTTAATGATTGCAAGAAGTAACGAGGGGTGGTGGGTCGAGTAAGGCCGTGATAGAGGGGAGGATGATGTATAAGCGGGAAAGGGGAAGAAAGAGAATAGGTTTTATGGACGGGATGAGGAGGGTATGGCGTATGCTAAGATGAATTAAGGAATATTACATCTAAAAATTACCCTGCAAGCCGCCACATGGGCGTATGGCAGGGGTGTCCGGACACGAGCCACGTAAAGGTGTGAAAAAAGAGAGGATTTTGGAGGTGTAATTGTGAAGTGTATTATGGGAGTGTTTGAAGTGGGGCTCTGGTTTTATTTTAACCACTTATTGTGCGTGAAAAGAGCGAAGTTTTGTACTAATCTGTTCGGCAATGAATCTCTCTTTTTTATCACTTCTATAGGACAAATAAATGTAGTATGGCGTCAAAATGATATCCTCTATGTCCTGTCCTGAATTTTTCAAGAAAACTAAGTCAATCGCGCAAAGCAAACGAATTCTAGTTAGCCTATTATAGGTAGATAGAGTCCTTCACTCATGCAAATCTTGAGTATTTTTACTTACTTCTATTTACATCTACTTTAACCAGTAGATGACCCAATAACAATGAGTCGAGCAGGTATTCACAAATTGGTGACATCTCGCAAGTATGGAAAACGACATGGGGAAGTAGAGGGCGGAGTTTGTTTTTTTTCCATTCATCACCAACTTTCATTTACTATTAATGAGGCACGACTACAACAAATGCACTGCGTTAGACGACGAATTTGCTACCAGCTGGGAAATTACACACAACAATATTTTAAGGTATCTTGAGGGACTACACCTTGATTTTTATACATATTCTTTTTGATTAATATGCATAGAGATGCCTGCGAATAATTTGTGTGTTTCCCCAATATAAATACTACATGAATTGATAACTTTTCGCAATCTTCAAAATTCATTAATTTTGCCATTGTTCTTCTATTAGTCATTTACAAACAGAGATTTTCAAACAATTAGGCATTTATACTCCGGTATACTAATGACTCATTTTTTTCAATTTCCACGAATGATGTTCATTAACTTGTGTTGTTAATAAAACCAACACTGATTAAGAATAAGCATCTATAAAATTCATAATTAGGAATTTCCAAGGCTATTAATTTAAAATTAAATGCCGACACAAACCACGAAATATCATTTCCACTTGAATTCATTGGTTGAAGAATTTACCACGGGACACCTTCACGACGCAACTGCGAGGGCCTATGGTTTATTTACACTCCTTGCCCACAGATCGTCCTTAATGGACCCTAAAATAAACCTTGTGGCCAACCCCTATAAAAATTCTCACACCCCACCCTCTCGCACCCTCTTCATTTCCCTTTCACTAGCCGAAGACAAACAAAATCCCAAAGATTCTCGTTTAAGGAAGCGAAGAAAAACCACAGTGAATTTTCAGAGCACCTTTCAATTATGGGCTCGAAAGTTAAAACCGAACAATTTTACGAAGTCCCGAGCACAAAAACACGTTCACAAGAGGCATTCATCCGCCCACTCCGCCGGCACCCCTTCTCAACTCCCTAAAAGGTTACCAAAGAGGGGGTCGAGGGTACGGGGGTGGAAAAAAATAAAAGGATTTTTATAAACTCCCTCTCCCCCGATTCTCTCCCTCCTTTTAATCCCCCTTCCTTATGCAGGCAGGCGTACGGACAAGAATGTATTCCAAGCGGCGCCGACGACCCCCGATGTCATAAAGGTTCTTTACCGAGAACCTGGCGAGCGAAACGAAAAATTATTTGAGTACGCGTTACAGACCGGCCGACAACCTCAGCAGAAAATAAAAAAAAGAAAAGATAAAAATTCGAGGTCTCATTAGAGGCCATTGTGCTTGCTGCCGACAATGAGAGTCCCTTACGACCCACTGGGAGCGACTTTGCGGAAGGCTGTTGATTTACACACACACACCGGGGAGTTGAGCAGGAGAAGACAAAAAAAACAAAGAGAAAACGAAACGGGAAGAGCAAATTAACGTTCCGGTGTTGTTTCGGCCACCACACGATTTCTTCAACAGAAGTACCCTCGGCATGAGGTGCGGAATTGCATTGGCCAAGGGAGCGTACACGAAGAGGAGAGGGATTGCAGTTGGGAGCTCTGGGAGAGGGGAAAACATGAAGAAAAGGACATGTAAAACGTTTACACACAGAGCCAGGCGTCTTATGCCTCTCTCAGTCTTAGCAGAAAAACGGCGCTCGTAGAAAGGAGGCGTTTGTGACGAGGATAGATTTGAAAAGAGAAAAGATCGAACTATACCGTGCGTTTTAAAAAGGAGAATAAATGAAGCCATAAAAATGCACAACTGACCACATTTAACACTTTGCATACTGGTCTTTAAATTGAAGGTCCTCTCAGAAAAATTGAGGATTTTACACACAAGAATTGAGAAAGAAGACTCTTAAATCCAGGGTACTGAACCTTTATTTACTATTAAAATTTATTTTGGCACTTTGTGGCCATAAGTATGTCTACCAGAAATACTACAGCCATACCATTACGTCTAGCTCCCGCTCAATAATGATATTCCATGGACGTCCTAGGATATCCATCGTCCTTAGAATATATAGGAGGACGTACCATTAGGTCCATGGCACTCAAAGTGTTAATAGGATCAGTCGTTCCGATTATAATCCGAAAACACTGGTGCTGGTAGCGGAATCGCCGCAGTACCGTAGTGATTTGTCAAGAAAAAATTCAAATCGTAAATTATTCCGACAACACTCATACATTATAAATAAAATGAATTGATAAGATCGCTCGCGATTGCGATTGGTTGGATAATTTTTCCCAAAAATATTAAGGCTTTCATTCCGTAAGTAAAGACGCCATTTACTTTCCTAAATAATCTATGGCGATGAGGGAGTGGGAAACAATTGAAAGGAGAAAAGCAATAGTAATTGTGCGTTCATTCTAAGGGAAATTAGGAATGCTAGGTCCCCTTCCAAATTTGACTCGTTCATTAATACATGAGGATACAGCCGTAACTCGTAACTGACGTCTTGCGGATAGTCGACATGGATTCTACCCCGCCGCCACCCATTTCGGGCAGAATGAGTTGGATAACAAGTAGGACAAACGAGAATGTATGGACCGGTACTGCAAATGTCTTTGGTTCGATTCCTAGCACAGGCAGAGTTTTTATCGAAGCAATCTGGAAAGCATCGTCATAATTTTAGTCAGAAGTGAAACAAATTCAATACGCAGTTTATGACGGAAGAGTGATAGACCTAGGGTTCACCCTCGTGGATGAAAGTTTATAAGCGGCGCAAATGACCTCACTTGTCGGTCGCTTCCCCCGAAAAAAAACAGATTGATCAACCTTCTTTTCCCATCCTCGATAGGGCTCTTATTCTCTCCCTTTTCCATTTTCATTTTCGTATCTCCCGCCCACCCCCTGCCAAACGCCTTTTGCGGCGTCTCACCAGTTATTGCGGACGAGTATATCCCCCCTTCCTCTCGGCCTTTCTTCAAGTCTTTCCGAGGCTTTTTTTCCCTATCCTCTTCCACGGAAAAGAGAGCGCGAAATGATAAATCTCTCGCCCATTCCGAAATCCACACATGTAGCAATCTGCGACGATTTTCACCGGAGACTTCAACGAGTTACTCCAAAGATTGATGAAAAATTCTCAAGCTCACCCTTAGGACCGTGATTACAGCCCACCTGGAGGTTTCGGAAAAAAATGAATAAAGAAAAAGGAAAGGAAATGCGGAGTGGGGGAGATAGAGAGAGAGAGAGAAACAGAAATAGGAAGTTGTTCAACAGGTGGTGACGACTAAAGGAAAGAGGAGAAGGAAACAAAAGAGGGAAATCCGTTGTTTTGGACATGTTGACGGCAGAAATGCGGATAAATACATTTCAAAAACAGCACTCATGATGTGTTCTTGAGTAGAGACAGCTTTAAAAGACGACGTAATACTCCATGCAACTTGCATGACACTTTTCTGCCCGCCATACAAACAGATTGTGCGGTGATGTACGGTAGAATCTCTGGTTTGACCACATCTGAAATATGCCGCGAGCGTTTGGAACTCTTTACAGAAATATTTAGACAAAAACTTTAATGAAATAAAAAGAAAAGCTGCTACGCTTCGCTAAAAACTGCTACGAGCGAACATGTAGTGTCTTACAACTTTTAGAGGGATTTAGTTGGGAGCTGCTAGAGACTCAGAGGCTACACGCAAGGCTTAATTTGCTCGAGAAATTTGGAACTCGGGGTGTTTCAGAGTGACATAGAGAATATTACCATAACGCCATACTACATCTCTAGGTCTGACAGAAGCGATGAAATAAGAGAGATACAATGCCGAAGAGATAGGTATAAAAATCGTTCTTTCCACGCACAATAAGTGACCACAATAAAAACTGAACTCTACTTAAAACACCCCCATAATATACTTCACCATTTCACCTCCCAATATCTTATCCTTTACACGAATGGTATCCTGACGCTCACTGCCACACGCCTATACTGCGGCTCGTGCGCAAGACCATATCTATGATTTCTCTGACTTCATCTCAGTTACGTCTCACATCTCTGCATCCTGTCCGTAAAACCTTCGTTCCCATTCCCCGCCAACCCAACATCGTCCTCTCCATCAAGGTGCTAAGCAACCCTACACCCCTCATTACGTCACATATTTAGTTTGATCGCCACGTTATTAAGCCAGTTATGTTGGCGCATTTATTTGATTTTTGGTTACTTGGTCAGAGTCTCACATGCCTGCTTCATTTGATTCAACAGTTAGTTGAAGGATACCATCCGTCCATGATTATTTTCTGCTCAGATGGAAAGAGACAATCGGAGAAAAGAAGTGAAAACATACAATGACATACGTCAACGTATATTTTATGAAGGAAAATGAAGTATGTTGTTTCTTCAATGCGATTTTTATAATCATGATGCACGACGCATTATAGCAAGGCATGAGAATAATGTTATACTTCATCATTTACACCAAAGGACACTTCCGTATTATCCGAGTTTTCGATAATCTCAGGAGACCTCATAAACTCAGTCCACGTAAACTCGGAGACTCTGATTTAACATCAACGGCACATAGAGCTTTCAGTAGATATTCAACTGTTCCTGTGGTTACTGGCCTCCTCACTTTCAGATTAATAAAGACGGTAGGACTCTGATGCTCTTCCCAGAAAATCTTGAGTAATCCCAGACTTAGTAAAATTAATATTGGGTAAAATATTAGTATATATTTTATAAAAAAATGTGTAATGTTTAAATAATTATTGAGACTTTACAGATTTTATGAAACTAATATTAGAATATGTAGACTATATACTAATCCCTAAAAAATTAGATAATTTTTGACTTTGTAAAACTAATATACAGCCCAATATCAGTTTTTTAAAGTCTGGAATTACTCAGTATTTTAGGACATCACTTAATTTTTAATGGAATATTTACTGATCAGTTTTCCACAATACAAACAAAAAAATATAACGAATCACTAATTTCCCTATATTGAAAACCCTTAAATCATCTTTTATGCACGGCGGAAAATGACATTTTTCCATGGAACTGAGCTTTTCCTGACGCAGGTCATAAACTTTGCTGCCTTCTCAGCAAAACATGAATTTGGAGCTTGAAAGCAATGAATCAAAAACATAGGTACGAGAGGTTAGTTTCTCTCGCACCACATTTCCACCGATGCTGAGCGTGCTCAGCCATCAAATAACTCAGTTTAATTTTTACAGAGGGGATTCGAACGTATGAGCATTGCTTCGGAAAGACTCGGAGAATTCGCCCTCGAAATTGCGTTCCTGTGAACATGGGGTTTCAGAAGGGCGAAAACAATTTTTTAAGGGATAAAAATCTCAAAGGTTTAGAGGATGTTTCCACGAATTGGAATCATTCATCACGACTGATTTCCAAAAAGGAAACGAAATGTTTTCCCTGGGCGAAATACACGGTTCATGGGAAGAGTTCAGGTTTCACGTTCAAAAAAAAAAACAGCGGCAAGAGAGTGTGTAGGTGAGGGCTAATTTTGACATGGGGAATATGGAAAAACTGTTGAAAAAAGAAATGAATGACACCCGTGGGGAACTAATTTTTTCCGACTCCCGTGTTCTCTTTTAATGGCGGAATCCCATTCAGAGTCTACCTCGATGGAGAAAAAAAATGTATACACCGACACACCACGTGGCCATAGAGGATCGCCAACATCAAGGAAGTTCCGAACGGACAGCGGGAGTCTTTTATTTCAAAACATTCCCGCTGGAAGCTTGTTACAGAAGAAGCATTTATCCGGGAGCGACGGCAGAGAAGTGAGAAGAAGAACCCTTTGATAAAAAACGATGCAAGATAAATATTTTAAATTATTAAAATAAGAGTCAAAGGGACGGTATGCTAACCTTTTTTGGCCTTATTCATACGAAGCACTTTTTAAAAAGATACAATTTCGTAATTATATATACATGTATATACTTCTTTGATATCATTTCAAACAGAAACTTAGCGTACGGCCGCTGTGAAAAAGAAGGAAATTAATAAAGTCTCGGGCCTCAATTCACCTGTCACGGGTTAATGAAATAAATTAAGTAATTACTTGCTCAAAAAATAAATGGAATTAAATAAGAAAGCGAGCTACCTGAAGTAGTATTTGCATATGACAAGCCGACTCACAAAAAAATACAGAAAACCTAAGGTTATCATACAAATGATTTTGAAATGGGAACAGAAATTGCTAAAAAAAAAAGTCCGTAAAATGTATTTACCTTTCAGAATTAACACAACAGCTCGTAACTGAAACATAATTCACTCTTAAAATTCAAACGCCGATGAGATTCAAACGCGATAGAGAAAATGTCTCGTCTCGTTAAAATAAATCACATCGACGTATTTAAAATTCCCGTATGAGGGCAAGAAGCTACTTTTTATGCGAAAATATTATGGCAGTGAAAGGGACAACTTCACCGGTGGCACCGGGGCTACGATGTGTCGAAGTTCCTGTCATGAATTTGATGAGAAGAAAATCCAGACAAAAAATGCTTTCCAAAAGCTCAGAGATAGAAAATGAAAAGATGATATGAAGGAAATACTCTCTTTGTAAAAGGGACACGGAACAAAAAGCGAAATGAAAATGGAAAATACTAGAAAAATGTCTGTTTCTTCCAGCAGTCGGAACTTCATTTTTTTAACAAAATAAGTTACGAATAAAATATCGAAATCAAAGAATGAGGCCTTCATTTCCTTTCATTGCACGGACGCCGCACCATTCAACATGAAAGACTGTATAACCCCGCCCATACATTTCGACTCAGAGTATTTGAACTTAAAGAAACTTGCAGGTGAATTTCCAGGAAATAAAAACGCCTGAGAACAAAATACTCCGAAGAAATGGCAATTAAAGGGGTGACTCGATAAAATAATTTCTCCCCTTTATTTTACGAACAGCCAGTTATGAAAATTTTTATGGGTTTGTCAGGAGTTTATGCACAGTATCCTTAAAAAGGTTTTCATAGCGGACGCTCGACTGTAACTTCCTTTGAATTATGACTGGGAATCAACTAAAATAAACTCATGTTCCAGTCAGAATCCAACTACGTGAAGAGGGAAGAGGTATGTCCCTGAGGAGCAGGCATATGCAATTCAAACATATTTTTTTAATCGCGAAAAGAATTTCACTGACAGAGGGGAAATAACAAGCAGAGGGATTTTTTTCCAGCGAGAATTATTTAAAAAGAGAAAATAATCCAGCAACATTGTCTCACATGTCGAGACTCATTATTGAGTTGAGTACAGAATATATCTCTGTACTCAACGGATTAGGAGTCAGAATCAGATAAACATGAACCCTCTTGACTGTTGACAATGACAGTAATTGGACGTCACAATTAAAAAAACAAATTATATCGTTAAAAAGTAGGTAATTTTCGAAACTGACGTCTCATCAACGACATCGCATCTCGGTCAAGTCCAAAATGAGACCTTATCAAGGAGAACCGATATTTAGAGGCATGTAACAAAGTACAACAACTTGTGTCCAGCAATAGAAAGGAAGAATCCATTAAGCAAAATTTAGAGGGCACAAATTGTACCGCTCCCCGATTATTTGACAGCAAAGGGCGAATGAACTTAGACTTAGAGGCATACGTAAGAAGTTTCTAAAGCGCAGGAGAACGATTTCACGAGCAGGCTGTCCATAATTCTTTTGTAATGCACCAACTGGGGCTACTCTTCAAAACCACTCACGCTTTTCTTTGGATCATAAATCCGGATACCTCTAAAGTGACTTTTACTGTTCGAAAATACATGCCTGGGCGGTGAACGTGAAGGCTTACAAGGGCAGAAATTACAAGGAAAGCAGATCCCAAACCCTCCAAGAAAAGGGATCAATGCCTAGGAAACTGTAAAATTTGTTTCTGAAGAATACATTGCTAGCATTATCCGACTCTCCAAATATCCAAAAATAACCCAATTAACGGACTAGTTATAACGTTCTCAACAGCAACAACAATAACTTTTAACAAAAAAGGTAATGTCACACAATATTTAATCGACAACTCTAATTCATATCGTTCTCACACTAAAATATCTATAATTTTAATCATTAGGAAAAGAAATGTCATTAAGCTGGTCCAAAAACCAGACCAGACTAGAGGGACCAGTTATGAGACATATGCATAGCTTTTTGTGTTACGAAATGTACTTTATCTCAGACTAAAGAGAAAGACAAAATACCGATTCCAAAGATAGATATGGGTTTGATGAACAGACTAACGACCATAGCCGAGGGCCTGTATTTGGTTTTAGACGAGATTTTTCAGCGCTGGAACGTAAAACCGCACGGTCCTCGGCTCCCATAGCTAAGACTTCACCAAACTTGGATTTGAGAAGTAGAATTTTAGTGCAATCGTAGATGATCCAATTCAATAAGGCTTTGATTGATTAATTCCACACGAAATTTTACGCCCAAGACTCAGACTAATTCCTTAAACAGCGGTCGCCGCCCACGGACCACTGAACTTTCAACTTCGAATTCTACTAACCATTAAGATGATAGAAGCATCAAAGATACGATCGTCAATAATGCCAATGAACGATGATTTCCACCCAGCAGAGTCACGGCAGTGACATACGCGAGAATTACCGCCAGAAATAAATCCACCTCGGCAGGGAATCGAACCACAAACCTTTGGCCAGCCGGATCCCTGCTCAACCCAGGATTCCGAATTTCTTCAAGGAAAGCCAAAGGTAAATGGTTCGATTCCCGTTCCAGGTGGTTTTTTCTGAGGGCAATTATTAAGTATGATAATGCTTATAATTATCCACGGAACACCAATATTTTCTCACGAACAATTAGTGGCTAGCGACCGACCACTTGATGACCTTGGGTCTGAAACACATCAGCTGACCGCCACCTACCCTGCGGGGTAAAAATAATATGGAACTGAATAAGTTCTGACAATGCATGAAATGAATGAGGCAACCTTCATCCGAACTTAAATTTGGGGAATGGCGCTATATGAGTTAGGAGACAAACCAAGAGGTATTGGTTAGGGCGGGGAAGGTAAGAAAGTTGGGTGCAGAGATTACCAGAAGGCAAAATAGGTGCATGGAAGGTACCTCATTTTTTAAGAGTATTCTTCCGGTTAAGGTAAGTTTTGTTGAATGTCAGAGAATCTCCTCCCAATTTTCTACACCTTCAGGGGCCTATCTCGCTCAACTATATCCTTATTCACCTCAGCATGCGACCTACCCTTCTTCATCCTGTCCATGAAACATATTCTCTTTCTTCCTCTTCCCCGCTTGCCCAACATCCTTCCCTCTATCACATTCTTGAGCAACCTCTCGCCCCCTATTATATCCTTCAGCCACCTACTCTGCCGATCTCGAATTTCATTAATTTCATCAGATGCCAATGAGGTGAGGGAATGTTGAATAGGGAGATGGATGGAGAGAGAGAATGGTATGAAAAAGATAAGAAGAGAGGAAGATGATAGGAAATTCAGATGTTATAAGGAGAGGTGTACAATATCAGTACTTCAAGAGACATGAGGGCAATCAAATCATGAAGGGAAGTCAGAAGATGTCCCAAGCATAGGAATTTCAGGGTAAGGCATGGGCGAAAACCCTACCAATCAGCAGGCAGACAAACCAACGATGAACTCTGTCGCTTAAAAAATCCGCGTGTTCCTAAAAAGACTGAAACACCTCAGCTGTACGACACGGACCCTTTTGGGTGTATAAAAACTACGAAACAGGAAGGACATCAATCTCTACTTACGGACTGCGACGGTTCTGGGGTTGAACGCCAGCGCCTTCGCCTCGAGCGAGTCCATCCGGCTCCTGAGGGCTTTGGTCCTGTCCCGCACGGCGTCCAGTTCCGTCTTGAGATCCTTGAAGAGGGTATCGGCGTGGGAGGCGAGGGACGAGAGCTGCCTGAGGGCCCCGCTAAGGGCAACGTTGACCACCACCTCCAGCTCATCCTCGACGTCGGCAGCACTCCTGCTAGATCCATCGTTCTTCGGCCACACTCGTCGCCGACACAAGAACTTGGGTTCCACGACCTTCTGGACGAAAGGCATGTTGGAGGAGGGAGAGGTCTTACTGCTCTCTTACTCCCCCTAAGAACTTCTCTCTAAGTCGTTCACCACTTTTTCACACTTTCACTCCCGAGTGTCACATCGGGAGAACGCGAGCGGAATCAAAACAATAACAGAAACACGAAAGTTTAAAAAAAAGGCACTGACACCACACACGTTCACAATAGCACATGGATTTGTGAGGGGGCTGATTCTTCTTAAGCAAGGGTTTGAGAAATAGACCGATAGCGGCCTGATCCCAACTTCCTCTCCTTCCAGCGAACCATGCTTGGAAGGCGTCACTCCGTCGGCCGGAGCCAATTCCTTAAGGGAACACCTGAGGCTCTGAAACACCTCACGGGTAATATTTTCAGTCCGCGGGAATCGTCACTAAAACTTTCATTCCTCACGGGGATGTCCGCGAGAGAGCCAGAGGGACATATCGCCGGAGGTCCCGCCAAAACGCAAGGATCGTTCAGCCTGTTTCCCCTATAGGTGACGCACGTCCTGAAACACGCAACACGGTAAAGACCGGACGAAGCCCGCGATTCCGTAGCGTCCGAACGTTTTCGGTAAATGTAGCGCTTTATGTTGCTAATACACACATTCCGTAAGGGCCAACCGAAGGTCGGGCCACCGACGCATTGTTGAGATTCCGAATATACGGGAAAGCGATCGGTCGCACCCGAAGTGACACGATACTCACTGGACGTAAACAATCCGAATGGAGCGCACACGTGAACGAAACTTTCACCACAACAACATCCGAACTGAAGAAACGCCTTGATGTATCCTCGAAGGAAAATACGTCGCACAGAGCGGGGGAAAAAAGAGAGAATCACGAGTCGAACGCCCACTTGCCGTGAGGTGCACAAGTAGATCTCGCGTCGGCAGATTCCATCCCCTCGAAAAATGAGGGAGCGCGAACAGGAAGATTTTTTTCCTTCACGTTCAATAGAAAGCACGTGCCGAATCCAAGAAGACGCACTGTTCCCGCCAAACGATCGGAGGCGGCACACCGAAAGTTTTTTTTTTGCGAGCAAAAATAACAGCGCCGTGCCGCGGAGATCGGAAGGTGGGCGCCCGTGTTATGCCGGCCGGGACGTGCTGCGTTCGGGGAACCCGACCTTCCCACCAAACCTCTCGAGGTGTAATTCCATTCAGTTCGCCCGCCTCGGCCCCTCGGAGGCGGCGGGCGTGCTCGCCGGCGATCGTCGCGCCCCGTTCTGAGCCGACGGCCGCGGGAACAACCACGTACTCCAACTTGGGACTGCACTCTCGCGTTAGCTGCCATCTCTTGGGGGGAAACGTAACTATTTCGTTGCCGCCGTTTACGTGCTGCCTCCCATCGACGGTTTGATCCACTGCGTGCAAAGACAAAATGACTCACTCACGGAGGACGAAACCGTCGGCGGGAAATGTATCAAACGAATTTTACCTTGAAATAGTCCGTTCACCGTCCGGGATCGGTGAAAGGGAATTCCCTATATGATCCGATTTTTCCTTGGGAATCAATCTTGTAACGGAAATTTCCAGCACAGCTACCACACTGTGACTTTGAATTCATACCTCGAGGGGTTGAGTGGGTTGAGTATACGTTTGTTATTGCAAATGGATGGGCAGCAACGAGGAAATAAGTCTCTTCTTTCAAAGTATGATTTGCGCGGGAGACAGGATGACGTTAAGCGGCAACTCCACCGTACAGCTATTTCACCAGTAGAATTGCAATAGCAATCTCTTCTCGAAGCTCTATCATTCTTTCCCGTCAACCCACCTAAATGAAGGAAAGATGGAGGAAGTGTAAGAAATAGCTATTCATAGTGGCTGTGAAACGGTGTATAAACTCCAGTTTCTATATTTATTTATAACAAAAGACTGTTTTGGAATGTACGCAAATTTGCTAGTTGACAAATTTTCGATAGAGACCATATATTTTTCAATTAAAGCATAAATGTTTTCTAGGATTAATTTAAAACAACAAATTAAAGCAAACAGTAGCATTTTGCTTATCTTCCAAAATCCAAGCACGTTGATTTTCGGGAAAAATTTGATATTTATAAGTTAAAAAAACATATAATAAACTAAATATTTAACTGTACACACTTTTACTAAGTTTCCACGTGGTTACAAGATATACGAAATTGATTGCCAGTAAATTACGACCAGTTGTGAATTAAATATTTTCCTCAATTCCACAATAATCTTACAATTATAAAAAAAATAATAGTTTCGTGAGACTTAAGGTCATATTTTTTTAAACTGTCACGGTCACAATTGCCCATTCACATTAAAACACGCAAACGGACGATGTGGAGAAAATTGTCAATGTCCTCTTGAGAAACCCTATAAAAAACACAATTGCACAACCAGAATGGAGAAACCATAGAAGTGCCACTAAACCACAGGAGTACTAAGAGGTCTGCATAAGCTTTCCGGATAAATTAATATATATATTTCTTAAATTACAAACTAAACAATGATACTCGAATAATAACATTTTTCTATCATGCGCACTTACGCAAGAGCATTCCTGAAATCGAAACGCCAAGTCCAATTTCAACGCAATGTATGTCATCATTTAAATTGTTTTATTCTTCAAATGAATTTATTGAGCGTTTAATCAGAATTTAGATTTTTAGCTTTTTTTAGAGGTAGTAGAAAAAGTGCCCGTTTTTCCGAATCTCGTAACCGTAGTGCAAATGTGTGCTTCTGTAAAACCTGGCGCGTTCATTCAATGTAGGTACGCCAAGTTTTAATGCAGAGTAAGTATAAGTCTTTCAACCATTTGATGAGTTTTCAAACCATTATAATAAACTTTAAACTAGCATGCCAGAAGCCGAGACAACTTTTTTTTCCTATCGGAGGCCCGAAGAAATCAAATACTTCCTTTTTAAAGATCCAAGACATGTTTCGTGAATGGAAATGCAAGTGAATTTTACTGGAAGATGAGAGACATTGTCAGTTTCGTTGGAAAATGAGAGATATAACAAACGAGGGGAAAATGAGCTGAATAGTGATTGAATTATTATAAAAAATCTTTACCGGAGTTAACTTTGAAGGAGGGCCCAACATCGAGTGCATGCGTCAAAAAACCTATTTGATTTCACGTGACTCATTTTTTTATTTGGAGCTTCAATTTTTTACTTCAGTTTGTTAAGTGAAACTTCAATTGTTTTCCGCAAAGGTCGCCGCTAGTGTAAACGAAAGGTTAACTAACACCATCACTCAAAAATATTTTTCCATCATAAATTAAGAACTTACTAAGAATGTAGACTCATTTAGTTTTGAGCATATTTGTCATCATTTGTCGGCCAAAAGGAGTGAAATTGATATGGATCGTAAACTGATTTGTAGCTCTATATAAAAAACCTCAATGGATTAGCTTTAATTAGAATATGGGCAGTTTATTAGGTGTTTTACGATCCTGAGATTTTCGAAAGAAGCACTGGCTTTGGGGATGAAATAAGGGATTTTTCGAGACCGGATACGCAAGGAAGGGATATTTGTATCATAAAACTGTATTAAGTCTTCAGGCAGAATAGAGAATAGAATATCTCATACAGTTTTATGAGAGAATAAACTGGAACTGTTATGGTGCCCCGAAGAACCTAAGCGCAATAAGTGACACAAAAAGTGCACTTACAATGGTGAACTACTTTATATATCTTTGGTCTTATCTTTTTACATCATAGATTCAAAATCGCCGTCGTGTATTTCAGAAAAAGTTGAACAGCACGAGTATCACTTAGCTTCTTAGCTCCTCCATTAGTACCAACTATTTAGCCTTGTTGGCTCGCGAAATTCACACGTTGGAAAACTAATTCCTTTCCTCGGTGCCTCAAGACGGAACCTGAGGCATCCAGAAAAAATAACTCTATTGGTTTTACCAGGTTAGTACGAAGTGTGTTCTCCTTGGTTTTACCCAGGGGCCCTCTGACGGAATTCAAACGCACCATCTGGCTCAAAAGCACTTTACAGATGCAGTATCTAATAAGAGGGTGGGATTGGACAAGTCTCCGTCAAAGAAACCCAGAGAAAATTGAAAATGCTTATTATCATGAGGAACGCTAGCTTAAATCATGATCGATCAATTGGACGGAGAAATGCCCATCGACATCTCAGAAATTTGAGAATGTCAAAATACGTGGGCTTCATCCCATTTTTGTAGGGTAGAGTGTATTCACCAGCCCCACATAAGTTCTGCCAGGGGAGAAAAACTATTTGAATGGCGGAACTTCAACAATTTACAGGCGCTCTTTCACAAAAATTTCCTAATTAGACTTCTTTAATTGCACCATTACTCATTTTGAATCGTACGTGCAACACCCGGATAATTAAACAAATCCTCAGAGGAAGCGACTGATAGCTATTTAATATTTTTGTAGGAACAGTTGTCTAGTTATGCTTACGACATGCGTGTCAACCATCGAGGTGGATGGAGAAGACATTATGTCATCAAACCGTTGCCTGACAACCGAAATAACGACCATGTTGGCTATCCATTCTCTTCCCTTACTCTCCTTCGGATAGCACTACCGAATGTACGAATCACCGGATGTAGAGCAAGAATATCAACCATCAGTTTGAAATTTAAGGCAAGTAATTCTTGAAATATATATTTACTACTTGATGCTAGAGATTTCACTCAGTTTTACCATAGTTTTTTCCGGGAATGCAGATTATTATTAATGTTAATAAATAAAATATATATGTAAGGAGAAAACATGTTAAAGAAGTAAATGCATACTGGTTTCTAGTAAGTTGACCATGGAAAACTTCGTGAAATGGAAAAATTAGTGCGTCAGCCCGTAAGCGCTAAAGGAAAATCGGGGTTAACAAAGATGGCGGACAGGCGCCCGCGTTACAGCTTCTAGCATTGGCCAAAATAGCAAGCGCCCCCACCATCTATCTCAATGGTGTCAACACTATCAAGATAGATATATAAAAGTTTATCGATCTACGGCAAGCCCTGTGAAACCAAGTGCATTTTATGAAAAAACTATGCCAGATTTTTACAAAAGTTGTTGCATAAATTAAGTACAAAATTACAAGTCAGAATTCGTCAATGCCATTTAACATACACATTTAGATTTAATGATTACATACATAATTCTGATTGACTTTAGTGCACTTTTTTCATATTTGTTGAGGTTATTTGGAATGAGTTCTGAAAGGCGGTGTTGTGGTGCCTGGGGCGATAAAAAAAGGCCTGGATTCGATCGAGTGAAATGAATCAGGTTCAGGGGTTTTCAGGGGAACATTTTTGGCAGATAATGAGGATTTTTGCTTTCAAAAAGATGTATAAATACATTACCAGGAACCCAGAATCTATTTTCCCCTATTTTGTACCTTTAGCCACCCAGAATCTATTTTCCCCTATTTTGTACCTTTAGCCATCTTAGTTGCTTCAGATTAACGCCGTTTCCAGGAGAAATATCGCCGGATTTTAATGCCACAAGTTTTCAAAAAGTTGCGTCAGCGTTCAATGAACTGGACTCAGACATTCAAGTGCATTCATCCATCCCCATTTCCAATATGCAAACAAGTGACTGACTAACGAGAGCGCGGGTATCTGGAACTATGATGTGGGAAGCATAATCGTCGGTGATTTCGAAAGATTCGCGAGGAAAAGCCCTATGGTCACGCTGACCAAGGCCGACCTCGATAGTCAAACTTTTGGAAGTGAAAGCGTCCTTAATATGAACTCGATGAATCAGAATAGCAGTTCCTGGAGTGAGGGCGTTGAGCGTAAATCCAATGCGAGTGTCACCTTTCCGGATGATTTTTCTGGGGCCTTTTTCAGAGAGGCCTCGAAATCATCGAACCTCGGCAATATTTGAGGTTGAGGGTTGATTCTTCCGTTTTCCGGGATTTCCGCCGCGTCGTCCCATCTTGAGTACGACATTTCGCCGGCTATCCTGCGGGCTTCCTCAGGTCCAAGTGAGGCTCTTGTTTGTGTTGACACCATTGAGATATATCGAGAGGCCTATTTATTATTTCGGCCAATGGTAAAAGCTGTGTCGCGAGCGTGGTCAGTCCGGCATCTTTGTTAACCCCGACTTTTGTTTTCCTTCAGTGCTTACGGCCTGACGCACTAATTTTGCTATTTTACGAAGTTTTCCATAGTTAACTTACTAGAAATCAGCATGCACTAATTTCTTTAATATGCTTTCTCCATTAATATATCTTTTGTTTATTAAAATTAATAATCATCTGCATTCCTGGCGAAAACTATTGTAAAATCGACAATCTATGGCTATGGCTATGAATAAACTATGGTAAAATCCACAATCTATGGCTTTATATGGATAAAATGGCTATTTTGCAGATTTTCTCAGGTCTAAATGAAGGCCTCGTCACTTCCGCCGCCTCGTTCTATCATGAGGATAATATTTCGCCGACTATGCTGCAGTCTACATCAGGTCCAAGTAAGGCTCTTGTCACTTGGACCAGAGGAAGTCTGGAGGATAGGCGGCGAAATATTGTTGGACTGGATTGGATTTTAGGGAGACGACCGACAGCTAAGATCATTTGCGACGCAGGAGATAGGTAAGGGAGGAAGGGTAGAAACCCGGCGTCAGCATTAGCCCGCTCTTGACGAAAGGACCCAAGGGGACCACGGTTTAACTTCTCATCCGACAGACGGAGTACTGTACTTGAAGTGTCCTCCAGAAGACACTCAAGTACAAATATCTTCCTCTGCAGGGATTTGAACCCTGGCCGCCCGTATGGTGAGGCAGTACTCCAGCCACCAAACCAACCCGATCCCCCGCGAAATATTGCCCTCAAGGTGGAACGACGCGGCGGAAATCTAAAAATTAAGGTAAGGCACAAACTCCGTCGAAGCTCGGCGAAAACCTGAATCTCAATATTTGAGGTTGTGACGTCTCATTATAGACAAAACTCAACTTTTTTTAGGTGGTTCTACAAAGGAAGGAAATGTATGTCATTTTATTCATATTCCGGATACAAATAAAAAGTATCCTCTATGAGATTTTAATAACTTTTACCTTTACAAAATATTTTCTTCGCAAAATGGATCATAGATATTTACCGTAATAAATTACATGATGCTCAATAGCAGAATGGGAGAAACGCGAAGAAAAAATAGTATATTACCATTCAAATGCTATTTCAATGGAAAACCGTTTTCAAGAAGAGAAAATGCCCGGGACCTTGATTACGTATGAAAGAGATGCATCTTACCTCCTTGCTTATTGAGCAATTACCCAATCACTGCGAAATTTAAAGTTGAACTGTAGAAATTGGGTCTAATGGATTGTTGAAGATAGACATGAGTGTATCAAGAGAATAATAGTAAAAAATTGACTTCAATACCTAATTGAGTATCGTTCAACTTTGAAGCTATGTTTTCGAATGCATCCGTTTTTGCGTTGCTGGACACACTGCTGCGGCCAAACAGAAGCGAGGTCTTCAATACTTGCAACGTTGCAGTCGAAGTCACCGTCCACGCAACGTTTGCCGCAGCCTGCATCGCCAGAGATGTCACAGGGAGAGAGGACCGACGTTTTCCGCTTGTCCCTTGCAGGTCACGTGATCCTTTCCCGAGGAATTGTGGGTCCTCCTCAATGTCTTGTCAAAAGCTGAATCAGGCAGGAGAAGTCCTAAGCCAATACTACTCTTGAACATCCATTTTCCCTCAGAAACTCCACAGCAAAGATTATACCTCCACAATAAATAACAATGATCAGACAGACTGTACGCGTCGATGCGATAGAAGATAAACACTTAGGATACATTCTGCTACAAGGTAGCCTTTTGGAAACAGTATTACAAGGAGAAATAAATTGGAATAATTGCGGAGGAAGATCAAGAATGGATTACATGAGGCATATAATGAGGGACGTCAAAATTAAGTCTTTTGAAAGAATCTTAAGGCTAGCTGACGGAATGTTGAAGCCGCAACCAGCCAACCTTCGGTTGAGCGACTGTTGATTTATTACATTCAAGTATTCTACCGGCTGATAGCTAGGTTTTCGGGCATTTTTATCCAACTAGCATATCGCTCTGTTTTAGCCCCTATTGATGACCCGCCATTAGATCTCTCTTGAATTCTTCACATCGTCTCCCTCTTCTCATTTCTTCCAGAATTCCTATCCTCCACCTTCCTCTAAAGCGCTCCCCAGTGTTCTCCCCTCTATCACCCACATCAGCATGCCCTCTCCTTTCAATACATCCTCCATTCATCTCTTCTGCCTACTCCGAACCTCCACTACTGGCCTCCTCTCCTCTCCAACCATATCCAATACCTCCTCGTTCGTCTATCTCGCCACCCAGCTTTCCCTCTCCATCCTTCTCCACACCCACATCTCAAACGCCTCAAGCCCACGTGCATCCTCCCCTTGTGTAACGGCCAAGTCTCCGACCCACTCGGCGCCACGCTCCATATTAGACTTTTCACCAGTCTCTCCTTTACGACTCTACTCAGGCACCCCCCTCATCAAATCCCTCCTCCTTGAAAAAGCCTCCTCTGCCTTCTAAATCTTGTGTCCCCACCACTAATCCCATTCTCTCCCAGAATACTACCCAGATATGTAACCTGCTCGACTTGCTCTATTTTGTGCCCTCCCACCCATATATTCAGCCCCGCCTTCTTACTTCGAGAGAATCTCTCATCACTTTCGTCATCTAATGGTTAATCTCCATCCCATACCTCTCGCACTGCACCTCTAACGCGTTCATCATTGACTGCAATCACTTGGCTGGCTGACACACCAATTCTGGATCAGATCAGATCATTGACTTAATCAGATTCTCTCCTACCTTTATTCCCTCCTCAATCTCTCCCCATGCCTCCCATACCATTTCTTCTGAGTGCACGTTAAAGTAGTGACGATAGTGGGCATCCAAGGCCGCACTCCCCGACCTCTCACGGCCCATTCCGATTGTTCATAACCTACTCCAGCCCGCGCCGTCCGGTTCCTATAAATATTCCGTATGAGTCATATATCCCTCTAATCCACTCCTTATATCTTCAACACTTCCATGAATTTCGCCCAATCCACCCTATCATTGCCTCCTCGAAATCTAAAAAAGCAAGGAGAACTACTGATGGCGGCTGATTAGTCAGAACCGAATAGACCAAACAACAGATGATTTTTTTTTGCTTCAATGACTTGAATGATTTGACGAGGACCTCACGCCCTGCCTGTCCTTTCGGATGCGGGGTGACATCCTCTTCTGCCAACCCGAGGGCCACGAGTTCGTATCCCGGTATGGTCCATTCATTCATTGGCCGTTCAATCGTAAGATTGGTTGACTGCAGTTCTCCACCCTTCTCTGTCTAATGCTAGCTCCCTTACCTCCTGGTGTCTCTTCCTATGTACTTTCCTCTTTATTTGATCCATGAACTTATTCCTTGATCTTCCTCTGGGGGCTTTTCCCTCTATTTTGCCTTTAATTATGTTTTTTACAAATCCACTGAGTCTCAGGGTGTGTCCAATCCATCTTGTCCTTCTTTTCTGTCTGGTGTTCCATAAAAAAAATAGGAAAGAATTTGTTCTCCAATGGCCTTAATTATTGCCAACACTCGACAAAAGAAAGACAATATTTTCTGTGTTGGTTTAACATCAGTGACCAACCACAGCCTCTCAAACAGAAAACCCTCTGTGGCGGTTTACGGGAACGTTAATTCCTCGCCAGTGACCACTCACAGACACACACTCAACCGAAAATGGGATCCTTCACAAGGCTTAAGAGACCCCGTCAAGGGTGCCTGGGTTACGACCACAAACACACTATCTGTGAATGTTTACGGGAATATAAATTCCACGCCAGGGACAAACACTGAGTGTTCCATAATGTACTTGCCTCTTCTACTCTTCTGTACACTTCATCATTTCTTATTCATTTATTTTTTTCTTATTCGTCTGTCCATATATATAAATAATTGGTCGAAAATGGCAATAGCCGACAAAAGTCGCAAATGGAGACCAAAGAGGAAACCAATACAATTATTTATTCACTGCGATTGTCGCTCATTCGTGAGGAATGTTCCGATCCATGCGGTCTTGCTTTCTTAGTATCTCGATTGCAAATCACTGGGCAGTTCCTTTCAGAGGCCTCGAGAAGCGTGTGCGTCTTGATGGATTGCAGAACCGTCTCGCCACAGCAAGAGTGTTTTTTTCCTTCCCGCAGCCAGTCCCCCACGGGAGAGAGAGTGAGCGAGCCTTTTAAAGCTGTGTCACACGCGCGTGATATCAATCTGCGACCGCAAATCCCCTCCTCTGGATCACCCTCCGCCTTCATCTCATTATCCCTCCGCGGAAACGCCCCCACCCTTCTCTCCACACTGCACCGGTTGACCTTCCCACAGGGGACGCCGAGAGCGAATAGCATCACGGGACCTCTCCAGCGTCGTGAACCAACTCTTCTGCGGCTCCAGCGCACTTTGAGATCGTTTTGCATTATGTCAACGAGAATAATATATTACAATTAACTAACCGAAGTACCGCAAAATCACTAATTTTCTTGAGGTATTTTTTTCTATAATGAAAACCGTTTCTACATGTCCGCAGCTACAATGTTATCCAGCCGATCAACAACTAATAAAATTTACTCAAAGAGTCTTAAAATTTTCTCAAATTGTTAAAAAATACATCCATTTTGAAAATTCATGGACACTCGCACAAGCTGTTGTAACTAGTAACTCAAATCTAGTATCTCAAATACGCTACAATAATTATCGTGCCACTTTCTCAAATACTGTGAAACATGAATTAGAAAATTCTCGTAAACTCTCAAGAGTGCCCTTCTCCACGCTCTGAAACTATAAAAAAAATAGCAAAAACAACTTTTTCACTGCTTAGAAATGCCATTTTCACCAATAAAAATGGCCATTTAGGGACCACGTACCGTCCCACCCCAGCACCCCTGTTTACTCCACAGGCCCGCAACATTATTGGTTGGGAAAAAAGAGCATACTTTAGAGGTGAAGTCGTACCACTTCCTTGTATAAAAATATGAATTGGAGGGAATCCACGGGGTGCATTGAAATAATGGCACTGATCCAGTGATTCGCGCATTAATGAATCAGGCTAAAGTAAAGAATTACATTTTTTAGCTGAACAAAGGTTTCAGCCCAAAATTTTAAGGGAAAATAATTTTATAAAACATGAATAAAAACCTCTTCACTGATTCCACTGCTTTACTTCAAAATGTAAAATAGAAGAAATGTGGGGTTAAAGTACCCAAGTGAATTCTTTCTGTAAACAAACTTGGAGAGCCTACTTTTTAGTTAGATAAACTCCGTGCGATAGTACATACTATATTTGACGGGAGAGACATAATAAGAGGGATATGTCGTCGAGGCGATAGATACTAAAATTCCTTCTTTCCACGCACCATTACTGATTGTAACATAGACAGCGTGACAATAACGTATGGCACATCGTGTACATACAACGCACCTGCCTCTTTCAATTTCCTCTTTCTTTCTCTCTCTGTTCCTCCTTTTCTCAATTCCCTCTCCCCTCATGGCTATTGTCCTGAGATTCCCTGCCACACGCCTCTGCAGCTGTTTGCAAGATAGTAAGCAGATGTAGATAATAACTACAATTTCCTTCAATCCTTCCTAGCGAAACTTTATCCTCAATAACAGTCTTCGACAGCCTCTTGCTTCCTATGTCTTGTTGCATGACCCACCTGCCCAGTCTCCTTCCTATATCCTCCGACATCTGCCTTTCTCCTCTCTAAAAAATAATTAACCCTTTGCCCGTGCTTCTTTTCGTCCATCGAACTTTCTTCGTCTTTCAACAAACACGCATCTCAGACACCTGCGAACCACGTTCACCCTCCATTCCCAGTGTCCAAATTTGCCTTCCGTACAACGCCACACTCCGTAGAAAACTTCCACCAAGATTTATCAAGTCCTGCATGTCCTTCCCTAAGGTTCCTGTCGTCAGTCCACTCCTGATGGAGAATGCACCATGAGCCAACAAGGTTATTTTTCCAGATGTCCCAGAAACTTTATCCATGCTCGTTCGAATAAAATGCTACAACCGAATGTTCGACTAAAATGCAAACGGGCTTTTTCTCCAGATGTTCCAGAAACTTCGCCCATGTTCGTTCGAATAAGATGCTGCAACATTATCTCAAATATTCCGCATATTCTAGTATTTTCTATGAGATTTTCAAACTTAGTTTACATTTCACCTTCCTCTAAATGCTCAATGCACCAATTATCCCGGAAATTTTACGCTCACGGGCTCAAGATACTAAGTGGGACAATGCAAACGCCAATAATCATCAAAACGGAGCGAAGTAGAGAAGAGGCTACCTTCTGCCAATAATCCCTACCTAAAGACCGTGTGCATCTGATGATGCTTATTCGTTACGCATGAACTTCGAGGGCTTATTTATTCCAAGTACGAAAGCCTCAGTTCAAGTCACATTATTCAATTAAGTTATGATAAACGTAATGTACGGCCGTAAACACCAGATAATGAAGAAAGGAGAACCGTTGGCCGTAATCTAATGGCTCCGTTGACGTAAGGCCAACCACATTGGGCTCTCGTTTTATCATATCGTTAGATATATCGTGGAGAACACACATACAAAACATATACGGCACAGCATTAAAGAAATTAGGTTTTGTTAAGCGTATACTAGGAAGGTCCTCGGAGGAAAAAATGAAAGAGAGATGCTACTTAGCTTGGTTAGGCCACACCTCGAATACCCCGCGAGCATTTGGGACCCTGGCCATACAGATTTAACCAAAAAAATTAACAAAATACAAAGAAAAGCAGCGCGCTTCGTTAAAAACTGCTACGAGCGAACATAAAGTGTTACACAACTTTTAGAAGGATTAAAGTGGTAGCCCCTAGAGACTCGGAGGCTACACGCTAGGCTTAGGCTGCTTGAGATATTCAGAACTAATGTGTTTCAGAGCGACATAGAGAATATTATCATGAATCCTCACTACATTTCTAGGTCTGACAGATGCGATAAAATAAGAGAGATACTCTGCCAAACAGATAGGTACAAAAACTCGTTCTTTCCGCGCACAATAAGCGACCACAATAAAAAATGTGCTCCTCTAAATACACTCCCATAATACATGTCACCATTTCACCTCCAAAACTTTTACATCTTTACACGGCTGGTGACCTAACACCCACTGCCACACACCCATGCGGCGGCTCGCGGGGTAGTATGTAGATGTAGATTACCTAAATTCATTTATGTTGAAAAAAATTCTGATCGAATCTTCCACAGAGATCAGCTTTTCACCGAACATCTTGACTTTTTAAGCTCAGGAAAAGAATACCGAATCGTTCATAATTTTCACGACGACGCGGAAAAATTTGTACATGCGATTTCACAGAAAAAATATCCGCCTATAATAGCGCAATGAACAATAAGTAAACTAAAGAAACAGGTGAGTCACTTCAAACCGCCTTAAACGAGGAATAAGATTTCGGATGTCGCTCCTCTTCCTCAGCAGAAAGCTTTTTAATCAGCCCCAAGTTACGCTACTATTGGCTTTCAAGAGACAACAAAATGTAAATCATCTATTAAATATTGGCGCCACACAAATTATCAACGAAACTTTCCAATCATTCGGCAACACTATGCTACTTTGGGATGATTTTGTTAGCAACCCACAAGAACGATCTTAAAAATGCTTGTATATATGGGTGAGTATGCGGCTTTTGCTCATACCGGTCTTAGGGAGTTTAACGTCCGATCCGGACATATATTGAATTCATATAGGCATTTTTCCAGACATAACCAATTGAAAATTCGAGTAATGAGAGACTGATTTCGACCGAACTTCGTGGAACCAAGTCGTTTTCGATAATAACGACAGCTGAAAACTTATCCACACCATTAATTTAACCGACCATGGTCTCAGCAAATGATTGACATTTTCAAGGCTAGAATGAACTATTATTATAAGGTAATCTATCGGTTAAGGCTACCGGTTTTACAGAAAGTCAGAGAAAATCCTCCGTATTTTGACACGCGCAGGGCCGTATTTCCCTCTAGTATATCTCTCTTCATGAACGCGTACGACCTACCCATCTACATCCCGTCTACAAAACCATTTCTCTTTCTTCCCTTTTCCCCGCCTGTCCAACATCCTTCCCTAAATCACAGTGTTGAGCAAACCATCGCCCCTCTCGGCCAACAACTCTGCCTACTCCTCATTTCATCCAGACGTCCCCTTTCCTCTCCCACCCTTATAAACACTTCCTCTCCGTCGTCTTCCTTCCCGTCCACCGAACCTTCTCCATCCTCCTCCACACCTATATCCGGACTATTCTCGTCCTCCTTTCCTAGAGGTCACTGGGGAAATTCATTATCATTATTGTGTAATATATGGGTAAGGATAGATTAACTGGAACTCCGTAAAAATTCTCAGGAATTTTAGAAATGTAGGGTTTTATCAACATATAATGTTTCATTATTCATTTCAGCGTAAATCCTACCCTTCTGCATTCCATTCACAAAACCAATTCTCTTTCTTTCCCATCCCCACTTGTCCAGCATCTTTCTCATATAACACCCTTAAGCAACGCTCCCCGCATTCTCTCTCCCAGCCTCCAACTTTGCCTCCTCCTCCTCTCCCCCATAAGTTTCCTCTCCTCAGCAAACATTCCACCGAGCATTTCCACTTTTATCTTCCTCTTCATCCACCGTACCTTCTCCATTTTCCTCTACAGCCATGTCTGGGACACCTTCAGCCCATTTTCGTCTTCATCCACGAGGTCCACGTTTCTGTACCACGGAACGCGACACGCCATATCAAAGTCTGCAATTGACCCTTCTTCATATTCTTACCCGAGGTCAGCGTCATCAACTCCCATCTACAACTCAACGCTTTCCTCGCTACCGAGAACGCTATTCTCCCATAAGTGTTTCTGCTTGTATGCCCGTTTGCTTCTAGCGTATAGCCCAAGTAATTATATTACTATACTACTTGCTCCAGTTTTTGCCCTCCTACTTTTATGACCAGTCTCGCTTTCTTCACCCTATCAAATCTCAATAACTTGATTTTCTAAAGGCATATATTCCTCATTCCGCACTTCCCGCACTGGTTTTATGCATCTACTAAGCATCTACTAAGCTTGGAAATCCTCAGACGATCAACTAGCCTACGCCTGGCCGTTCACGAATCTATAAACCTTGACATTGGCAATGATTAGGTTAAAACTATGGTCGGCAAAAAATTGTACTGTAAGATATGCAGAGCAATTTTTTTCAATTTAAAGAAGTGACAAAAAATCACTAAGTATCTCCAATCGGTCTTTTACTTCGGCTCTAAGAATTATCAAGCGTTAAACAACTGCCGAGCTCTAATAACCTAGAGTTATTAAATCCTTCACTACAGAGCCATTTTCGCGTCATCACCTAATTTGGGAAATCAACGCTGAATCACTCCAGCACGATAACTTTTCAGTGAAGCGGATATAATTCACTGACGAGGAGATCGTGAGTAATGCCACCTTAGAAGGATGGATACGAGAGAATGCGGGCTCATCCCGCATTCACCGGCAGACTTGAGCAGTAACACCACGTGAGCAAGTAATTCTACGGTAACCGGTGGAGTTCCTTGCCGAGATATATTTTTCATGCGTGGCACAAGAAATGGATGGCGGAAAGAGGAAAACCTTAAAGGCGAGGTGCATTCTGCATACTAGCTTTTTTACCTGGATCGTCATTTTTTATTACAGGAAGGCCAATCCAACACTTGATGGAATGTACGCGGCAATAAACATTCTAGCTATCGTCAAACACGGTGATTAAAAAGACACAATCGAGGTGGTTAGGGTGATTTTCGTTTGTATACAGATTTGCGAGAAACTTTGAATTCGAGTTCTAATTACTTATCGTCATCATTGGCCGTTCAATCCTAAGATTGGTTGATTGCAGTCCTCCACCCTTCCCTATCTAATGCTAGTTACCTTACCTCCTGGTATCTCTTCCTATGAACTTTTCTCTTCATTTGGTCCATGAACTTATTCCCGGGTCATCTCCTGAGGACTTCTCCCCGTATTTTACCTTCAATTATGTTCTTCACAAACCCATTGTGCCTCAGGGTGTGTCCAATCCATCTGGTTCTTATTTTTTGCATGGTGTTCTAATTACTAATACCTATGTATAGACAAAATCGAAAAAAATTGCATGGTAACGATTTGGTTCATGGTAATTGAATGCTATTTTAACTCGTATACTTGCAGAACTTGGCATATATTTCGAAGTAATTCGATTCTATGGGCATAGATTTTCTTCCAAGCGCGAAAACATACATTTCCTATTATTAAACTGGTTTATAACAATTATCAAGGTATCATGCTGAATAAAATAACTTCTGTTTATGAGAGATTTCCGCATGAATTCTAATTCCACGTCGTAGCCTCAACTCATAACAATACTTCCAAAGAGACGAACATTTTAAAATATAATTCCTGCATCATTCATATCGCTACATGTTTGGTTATTTCCGACATATTTACGTAGTTTAAGCGAGATGGTTCCATAGTCATAACGGAGACCATGTTCGAATAATACGTATATTTATAGCCGCATGAATTACATACTGTCTTATTAATGGTACGATAAAATACTTTACTATGAGTGAAGTTCTGATAGATAAATTAGATAAAAATATCTATACAAGTCTTTAGCTTGACTCATTTTATTCACGCGGTACGTTTAAATTTTTTTCTTACCACGGAAGGTTTTTCTGCGATCCTAAAAAGACAACTGTGGTGACAATATGACTTATTTTTAAAATAGTCTAAAGCATACAAACTGTTAATTTTTTACGAGATCTAGAAGTCAGAAATTCCTCATTTTTAAAATAATGTCTCCCTAGAGTACACGTACCCATTGCCATGTAAAATGGCAGGAATTTTTCGTTAAAAATCGCGCAAAGTAGTTTGGTTAGGGGTTTAATTTTTTTCTCTTTGGAAAGGTGAGATTTTTTTCTATAAAATGAGACCAAATTCAGGGCTTTCTAGGGGAAATGACTACCAGTTAAGGTCGGTTTTATTGAATGTCGGAGAATTTCCTCTCATTTTCTACTTTTTCAGGGGCCTATCTCGTTCTACTATATCCTTTTTCGCCTCAGCATACGATCTACGATAGAAACTTAAGCAAGCAATAACTCTGAACCAACAATAATGTAGTCACCGTCTTATAGCTTAGCAAGGCAGAGTAGATGGATGCTTTTTCCTCCCCTTAAGGACACCCGTAGTCGGTTTCATAGAAGAACCAGAGGAACCAAATGCCGAAAGTTGCCTGAAATGCCTGAAAACAATATAAACTGCGGCTTTCCGGGATTTTGCACCGTAACTGATTTCACGCCCTTCATATTTGTTGAGGTGACAACTTCCTTTGCGGAGGGCTTATTAGGCTTCACGTGATCTAAGACGTCAACCAAGAAAAACTAGGCAAACGGTCATTTATAATCCAAACATTTTTCAATGTTTACGAAAATTTGTAGTCACCATTTTTCTAGTTCAAACACCGTGTCTATGAGAATACGATGTGAAGAATTTTAGGCACAAACAAAAGGCGTTTCCTGGGCGCTCCCAAGTTAGTCATGTTTTTGTGGAGCTCGGTTAATGACAGGAAATTACGGAGACCGCAGCGGAGGAGAAACGGAACCGGAAGGAAGTCAAGGAGGACCGCAGTGTCAGCTCTGCGAGCACGGGCGAGCAATTTCAATGGCACAGCCGGATTCGTAACTGCCTCTCACGGAGCAGCACGGGTCTCCCTTGCGTGGCTTCATGATCCCGGACACCACCTGCTCGTGACTCAATAAACAATTCTTTTCCCATCAGTGGTTTTGGAGTTGCATTTATTCGAATAGTTGAAGACATCACACACGATGGCGCACTTCAAGTCATGAGTACTTGGCTCATTTCAGAAATCGTTCATTCATTTTAAACTTAATTTACAAGAAGTAATTAACGTGAAATTAAAACTTATAATTCGAATATGGTCTCCATTATGACTAGGGAACTATCTCGCTCAAACTACCTTAAGGGTGGAGTTGAAAAAGAGCGATGGGGAAAACGAAATACAGTAGTGCACGTAGCCTAAACTGTAAGCAAGGCTCCTCACCATATAATATTTGGCTCTTCAATTACATATTTAAGGGCAAGCTATAGTGCTGCGACATGAATTCGCAGCTTCTTCGCGGCGACAGTAGCCGGAAGTGTTCAGTTCGTGAAAATAAATGTTCTTACTCCTATTTTTAACCTGAACTTCGACCAGAGGCAAAACTCGCCCTCTTCACATGACGATAACCGTGGATGACGGGAGATATAAAATTATTGGGGGACGTTGAGGAAAGTAGTACGGCAGAAAAGAAGAGAAAACTTCTCCGATCCTCCCGCCCTTTCCTTAAAAGGAGACGACAATATGGGACACACTCTTAGATATCCACCAATGGCGTTATTATATTTAGAAACCTATCTAAGCTCCAAAGGACTGTGAGAGCACTTCTTTTCCTTCAATGAAACTTTCCCTAGACAGGGAATTTTCTCTTCCCACCAAATGTTGCCACCCAAAGAGACTTTGCAGAAGATGGCTAGAGCGCTAATCGTGTGTTACAGTGTGAACATTTCAATAACTTTTCCAAATAAGTCGAAAATATTCCTGGGCCACACTTGACTTTAGTACACTTAATAATTTGTAAATAATCATACATGTTGTAATATAAAGTATGCAAGAACAAATTTTTAAATTTTCGTCTCGATAAATCATTGTTATGACTTGGTTTTATGGCGTGGCATTCAACATTTAAGCAAAAATCGTATGCACGTGCTATTGCACTTCTGCTAAATATCTTACTATCAGTATTAATAACTAACCCCGCATGAAATTTCAAGCATGATAGAGCTCTTGCAGATTCAGTATCTTGTAGTACTATTCATCAGTCGCAGTAATGGTACTAACCAGTAGATGGATCTTAAATAGTGTACTGCATGGTAGCATGTTCTTGTACGTAGCACTCTCCTATTTTCTGGCCTAGCCGCGCTTTTTCATCCTGACTGCTTTTGGCCTGCGCATGGCATCCGGGCGCGGTTCTGAGTTCAGCTAGAATGAGTTCTGCATGCCTGGTGTGGAATCACCCCGTGCCACACACCGTAATGGTGGCTTGCACGCTATTTCGTTGATGTAGATTAGTAACAAACGGCTGGTGTTTTGTTTATGTAAAATATGGTCTAGCTCCACCAAATCACAAATGAATCCTTGTTTTACGTTTAATGAAATTAAAATTACTTAAATGAAACTTGTTTGCATACAATTGACCTTTAACCTCTTCCCCTTCTTTTCCCATGTACCCTCCGCTTCCATGGCTGGTGTTTTAAGTTAGAACTAAACCCCTGCCTCACGCCTCTACAGCCGTTCATCTCTTCACAAGATGCATTAACTGGCAGAATGAAGGTAAAGTATACAAGGTTGTCAGTTGCGCGTTAAACATCAGTGGTGATATTTCCCTCGGACTTCGCTCCCCTCGAACGTCACTTTAAAATATGGCCGGATTTTTCACAAATGAAATTCATTAAAAAGGGTTATTCTTCATTTTTCTTTAATTCTACAGAGCCACATCACATTAATTATCATTCTCAGCCCCAATTGCTTTTTCCATGCATTCGCCATCATTTTTGCAGGTGTAGTGCTAACATCCTTATAGAGGTGTAGTGCACGGTTGCGCTCTACGCCGAAACAAGAGGGTCCAAAGAAACTTGGTCTGTTTTACTATCACATACATCTACATAATACCCTTCAAGCTGCCGCATGGGCGTGTGGCAGGGGGTGTTAGGTCACCAGTCGTGTAAAGATGTAAGTTTTTGGGAGACGAAATGATCACATATATTATAGGAGTGTATTTAGTGGAGCTCAATTTTTATCGTGATCGCATATCGTGCGCGGAAAGAACGAGTTCTTGTACCTATAAGTTCGGCAGGGTATCTCTCATATTTTGTCGCTTCTGTCAGACCTAGAGATGTAGTGAGGCGTCATGATAATATTCTCTGTGTCGTTCTGAAAAACGTATGTCGCTAATATATCAAGCAACCTAAGCCTAGCGTGTAGCCTCCGAGTCTCTGGGGGCTCCCACCTTAATCCCTGTAAAAGTCGTCGTAAAATATGTACGCTCGTAGCAGTTTTCAACGAAACGCGCTGCTTTCCTTTGTATTTCATTAATTCTTTTCGCTAAATCCTTATGACCAGGGTCCCAAATGCTCGCGGCGTATTCGAGGTGTGACCTACCCAGGGCGAAGTAACATCTCTCTTTGACTTTTTCACCCGAGGACCTACCTATTATACGTTTAACAAAACCTATTTTATTTAATGCTGTGTAATAATAATACATTGTAGTACGCGGTGTAAAAATAATCAAAGCAGTGGTTGCATCATAAAAAAAGATACCAATAATGACTGCGGCATGTTGATCTTCCCGGACTCTTTCCAAAATGAACCATTGGATCAAAGTTTTACTCAAGCTTTTATCGGGTAAAACTGTGCCAGCGCTCTTTATCGAGAACGAAACTGCCAAAAAGCCAGGTAATCTCAGCTCTCCCCGTATCACGGTATTCCTTTCACGATAATCCCAGTGAATCCATGAATTTACGACATCACATGGCCTCTTATCGGTCCTTATCCATTGATCTCGAGCGCGGCCGATAACCTCGAAACATCACGCGTCGCCTCACCCTAAATTACAAAGTCAATATGGCTGCCGCGGGCCATTGAGAGAAGATTTTGATCATTTTTCTAGCAAGTCGAAAAAAATTCTCGGACTATTTTTCACAGACGTGAATTCGTTCATGTAATTGAAACCACCACGCAGGCACTTCAATTTATATTGGACGTGCCACATTAATACAGCGATAATATCCCGTTACACCCACACAGACACAGATTTAAACAGTAATTTCATATGTAGTGCGACGAGATTTCATTAGCAGAGCGCGAAAAAAATCCTCAATTTTATGAAAAAGGTACACTAAACAAAATGAAAAATTAAAAATTAAAAAAAAATGAACATAGGCTCTAAAAAGTACCGGTTGTTTTCGCGAGAAAAATGCAAACTTTAAACGTTTATTAGAGATAAGAGTTAATAAATGCGGTTAAAAGAACTTGAGAGTTATAATGAGATTATTTGAAAAGATAAATCCCCGTTATTTTTCAAAGTATTACATGTAACTGCATTTTCGGATTAATACCCTTAGTTGTTTTGATTAGTGAAAAGTGAAATAAATATATCAAGTTTAGACAACCGAATTTACGCCAGTGAAAGTCTTGGGATTAACTTTTTAGAGATGTAAACATCAAAAATTGTTAAATAATACACCTCGTTATTTTCCACACAACCTTTTTCTCATCACCATGGTTTCGGCGCTACATACCATTAACAATGTGGTATTTATTTACTTTTGGGGCAGTCCGATACACATGCCAATGGAATTTGGAAATTCAGGGAAATCGGATGGTTTGAACAAGTGTCGTCAAGGTTTTGTTCCACGAGGAGAGGAAGTGGGGCGGAGGAAAGAGAAGAATGGGGTGGGATTTGGCGAACGTTTACCCACCTGTCATACACATTTGCCTGCCCCCACTCCTCCCTTCCACCCCTCCCTCCACCCCATTTCCACCTGACGTGGAACAAAACCACGAATTTGTGTAATCCTTCCCATTGCCCAGAACTTCCACAGAACAAACCAATTCCTTCCTCTCCCGTGTCTGGAAAATATAGCGAGGAGAAATAAGTGGTAGCAGATATCTTCTATGTGAATATCTATGAATCCTATAGTAAGGACGTGCGACGGCCGCACAAAAAGACTAATGCATAAAAAATTCTATTCTATTTCCCACGTGTTATAGGGGGATACCTCAGAGTTGCCCCTTCACCAACGGAAATTATCCGCAACATTTGTATATCTTTCCCTTAGTCTCTATCAAGAATTTGAAATGCTCTAATCATTTACATACCGGAATTTACCTTCACTCCACACATAGAGTAATTTCTTATGAACACATGCACCTTCTCATCCTTAAGTTTCTTCTGAAATCCTTACTTGTCGACATTGAATCACTTCGGCTAAAGCGTGAAGATTCAAGATATTTGATAATATCGATCAAAAATCCGAATCAAGTTTAAGTGCATGACGGATCCTATGGAAGCGGGTCATCGCTCAAGAGCTCTCGGGATATTTCAAATCGATTCAATTTCATTGAAATTGAACTTAATTTTAATATTTTTCAATATATATCATTCGAATAATTGTTCGAGCTAAAAAAAAAGAAATCGTTGGGCTATAAACGTATCCATATTTTTCATCCAAACGGTATGTGTGTGGGGTAATGAAAATAGGATAGGTAAAAGAATTCACAAATATTCTCCGAGAAATGTGATTGATAATTATCTCGGTTGGCACGTTGCAATGAACAACAAGTTGATATTGTGAATGAAGACATGGTCTATGCACTTATTAGGGTGGCTCTGGCCTCAGGGACACTTATTCCAGATTTTCTGAAAACTTGAATATAACATATTTGAAGGGATTTTTATAAACTGAGGTGAAAATAAAACAGGCTTCCCGGGATAGTTTTACAGTAATTCAGTCTCGGAGTCGGAGATTTTAACATGGGCCTTCATGGAGATTACTCAGCTTACAGCGAAAAATCTTCCATTTGAACGAGAATGCAATTTTAATCTTTTAATTAAAACTTTTTAAAAGAAGAAACTTGTCCTGATAAGTCGAATAAAAATAAAATACGGACATATAACCACCTATTTTTTAAAGTTATTAGCAAATAACTGCTATAATTGAAGTCAAAATACGGTAGTCCACGCAAATGGCGCTGCAGTCGGCCTCAATGGCTGGACAAATATGGTCATTAAAAATATATTCGTGGAGTAATCTGCACATTTTGAACCATAATTTTGGCTTACAAAAGATGAACCATTTCGTCGGCGAAAGTCGGATTTGTTAACCAAATACTTAAAAATGAGTAATGAAGTGTTTGTTTTGACTCTCATAGTCAAGCCAGAGCTACCTTAACGAAATAATTACCAAAGGTAGCGCGAGGAGATCGGACAATGACTGAAAATACACCAGTTGCGCGACGATGGACGTTATTTTTAAGGGTTTTCAGTAAATATCAGACATAGAGAGTCTCCGAGTCGGTGGCACACAGTGAATAATTCACAAATCCCAAATGTTTGGAATCGATGTAGAAAGCAATCAATGTTCAACTGTTTAGCTTCCTTCCATAAATATATTACAACAAAAACATTTGGGCCAAAAAAAACTAATATAAAATGAAAATAATGTTATTACCTTCGGTTTTTCGGCTAAACTGCATGTAAAATATGTGACAAGACATTTATGTTGATAAAATTTAACATCTTAACGTTAAAATAAAAGCATACGCATTTGAAGGAAGAATTAACACGGATTTCTTTGTAATCATACAGGAGGAAATACGATGGGTGGAAAGGAAGACGAACGAGGAAGTGCTCTGAATGTTGGATGGCCATGGTGGATGGGTGGTTGCTGATGGCCATGTTAGAATGGAGGATGATGGGTTGTAAAGAACCCATCTCTGTAGACGGTAAGTAATCGTTTACCACCTCTACTTACAAATCCTCGAATAATTTCAAACCAGAAATATTTTCAAGCTTGTCCTGTGGAGTAATATTTCTACAGTAACAACAGGTATATTAAACTTAAATTTTCGAGGAATCAGCTTCGGAAAATGTATTTTATGTTTGTATACAAGAAAACTATTATTGCTCGAAAATGATAATATTTTTAGAATAACTCCATTTCTTACAACAATGAATAAATAAGCGATTAAGGCGACCTACAGGTCGCTTCTCGGATTACGAATGTCCAATGGTCGATGCATCAAAGCGAAAGTAAACGCTTGAAGACTTTGCAGGCTAGCAATAATCTACTCAGAAAAGACGTTAATCGCGTGCGTAGATGGAATATAGCATATTCACGACGTCGTTAAACCTGAGTGAATGATATCCATTGGCTCGGAACGATTCATTTTCATATTCACCGCTCATCCACGCGAAATCTTTCAAGGCTCATCAATGGGCGCATGGCTCACTGTCCGAGACCGTAATTAGCGTCGGGGGCCCCTCCGTCACCCGTAAGAAGGTTATTGAACTCGAGAAAAGGAAGGAGAGGGAGGACCCGGCAATCGAGGCGTGAGAAGTCTAGACGTCGATCGGGTAACGAAAATTTTCTCCGCCCTTCCTCAACGAATTAAATCGTCTATGAATGCGCGCGGCGAGGCCATGCCGAAACCTTGACTTTGAATCTCGAAGGGATCCATTTCGGTGAGTCTCCCACGTTTTACCCGAGGAAGATACGTCGGGAGGTTCGAGACCGTTCCTGTTCCGCTCAATCTAAACACTTCTCGTTCACACTAGACCGCAGATCAGGTTTTTTTGCTAATTCTGTCGATAAAAATTTCAATTTGTGTGGTCTCAACCACATTTATGATTTAAACGGAGAATTGTGTGAAACGTTAGATAAAAAGTGGGAAAACGTGTTTCTTATCACAGGCAATAAATGGAAATTATTAAACTTATCCAACTTTAACGTGATGAAGTTATCCGCGAAATAACCCACCAGCTAAGCCCGACCATCCCTCTATCCCCCGTCCCCCCTATCTCTTTGCTTGAAAGAGAGTCAAAAGTTTCGAAAAATGTTGCAATCCTAAAGTTACACAATTTTTTGTTTTCCAAAACTATGCAGTTACATTTATTCGATTCGTAACATGTTAATAACTAGAGTATCTATACAGTAACATATGAAAAGCATGCAGGGAACATAGTCCGTGCCTGCTCGTTTCAAGCGTCAAAATGTTTGTAGACGAATACAAAACGAAGGATAACACTACCTACAACTATCTAAATTACAGAAGCCCCGAAAAAATAGCCCAACATATGCAGGTGAACCTACAGGTAAAATGCATGCATGCTAGAAAAAAAGACTATAAAAGGCACACAACCCATTTTTTTGCCCCAGGTAAGGCCTGCCGGCTAAATATACGCAGGTGATAAATGGCCAGATGATCACCCTACCCCGCAAACAGTGCCGGACCAGAGTTAAACAGGGCTTAGGGAGGAAATATTCGGTAGACGAAGAACGTAGGATGAGTGATGGAGGTTAGGCTTTCGTTGAATGATATAAGATACGATGTTAAATACATGCAAATTATCAAAAGAGCTCAAATCATATATATTTAGCAAATAACAATTTTGGTAAATGGAGTATAGCGATAGAGAAATATAGCGATGTGTTTCGGTGCTGCATAACTGTGGGTATTCGCCCACAGCGGGCCTCGTCTATAGACATGGAACTTTACTCATTTAATTTCAACAAAAAGAATAATTTAAAATACAAATGTTGATATGCTTGCTGGATATTAGATCCGATTCTATGAGTATTGACGAGAAAAAAAATTGCGCATTTTGGGGTCATCTAGTATTGAAAACACCGCAGTCGAAGTATTTAACAATTTCTTCTGGTAATAAAATTGTTTCCGGGCGCAACTTTGAAGAAATATTTCACGAGTAGTAACCTCAAGAATAAATACATGATTTTTTCCACGGTTTTAATAATATTTCTCTCGGCTACGGGTACATCAGGGATCAAAAATATCCATTAATGAGGTTTTCTATCGATAAAACCATAGTCGCGGGAGTAAAAGAAATAGGATATTCCATTCTTTCTCTTAAAAATTGAGAATAAATCTAAAATTTTCCATCACGGATAAAAACAACACAGAGAAATATCTAATCCTCTCAGATATTCCGGGTTTTGATTGAATGGTCGAACTTTTAACGGCTTTTGACCGTTGCATACTTGCAGCTGAACTTAATTGTGAAATAATCTCTTCAATTAGTATTCTGGATGTGACACGTAGCAGTAATCTCCAACTCATGATCATTAAACAATTGAAGCATGGAACATTAAAGCATAGAAGATATAAGCAACTCATAACAATTAAAGCAGCGAAAGAGCTCATGCTGGTGTGTGAGGATCATGAGAATAGTTTCATTTTAAAAAATTTGAGAAAATATCACACAAACATTTAACCCATTAAATTGAGCCAAAATGTAGGGATAAATCAGTGAATGTTTAGCTAGAGAGCTAATTTGTTATAAAATGAATTTATGGTGTGAAATCACTTCTTGATGCATCCTAATCGTTTTCACCCTACAGCTTACTCTTCCTAAAAAAGATCACACTTACACTCTTTCTTGGTAACGCATCATCGAATATATCATTTTCCAAGGATAAATGCGAAAACGATACAATTGAAGACTCTTCTTCTCGGCCATTCTTCTACCTCCGCTATCATATTGATTAATTCTGTCGAAATATTAAATATGAACATAAGAGCTCGAAATGTTTACGGCCGCATGTAAATTACAGATCAAATGGTGGCATAGGCCTGCATTAACGAAGAGTGCTGGGGATTGGGTGTCATAAAAGTTATTGCACTCCCATCATCATCAGCAGTCATAAATCGTAATATTGGTTCCTGCATCCATTTAATCTTCTCTCTTCCTTATACGTCTTTTCAATTATTCGCTAACTCTCTGCCTTAACTCATGGCTGATCATTGGCTTGTCGAGTTCCATCGCGCAACCGTCCTTAGTTGTACTCGCCAAACATTACCGTCATCAGCAGACTCGCGACTTTCAGATGCGTTTCGTTGAGTGCACATTTGAGTGACTTCTCCAGTAAGTCAGAAACAAATTCTTGGACCACCCTTTACTTAGGTACACCAATTTATAAATTTAAAATAACCACACATGTTGTAACATGAATCAAGAATTAATTTGAAAAATATTCGTCTCGATTTAAGCATTGTTATGAATTCGGTTTACGCCGTGGAATTCAAAATTTAAGCAAAAATCGTATTTCTTTGTGTTTATAATTCGGTTAGATACCTTCATGTTTATTAGGAGCTATTACAATAATAAGAAACCTATGTTTTCGCTGTTAAAGGTTACTCGGGCATTCCACCGGATCAAACTCTCCATCTTGGCCAACGTTCCGATGGACGAATCGTTTGACTCGGTGGAAAGCCCGAGTAACCTTTAACATCATACGCCGGGAAAGCCTTAGATCTTTCTTCCTATGTTTTCGCCTTTAGAAGAAGATCTGTCCTGAAACTCTTAAAACAGCACGATACAAAAAGCGATAACAAGACAGACTCTCCCTCAAAAATCATCATGCTATGTAAGTTATAAGTACACCATTTCAAGAATTTTAGTCTGATGCCTTTGAATCTATCCACACTTGAAATATCAAGGGACAGAAGCCAGAATTTTCCTCAAGACCATTGGACTCCATGCACACGGACTTAGCTATTAATCCATGCGTAAATGAATACATTATTAATGCAATACTTCAGAGGCTAACGTAGAAATTCGTAATAAGCCCATTAATGAGGAAATTTTGAAGAGCCTCTGCCTGGCAAGGAGGGAATTTTTAACTATTCAGCCGATGTTCCACCAATTGATTAGTATGTCTTTTGAAAGGTCATGCCAAAATTTGTCCCTTGAACCGCGTCTTCTCTAAGTTTTCGCATCAGCGCTACTTAATTATCTTGGTCCCAAACTTTCATTCAATTTCTAAATTTTAAGCAGCCGACATCATGTATATCATGTGTTAGACAATTCTATAGCATTTGGAGGTTGTATCATAAAAGCATTCCAGGCAAATCCTGTACGAAAACTCTAAAAATATTTTAGTTTATTTTAATTTTATATTATTTTTATATTATATTTATTGACAAATTAGCCCAGTTATGAGCCCTAACAATTCGCGCAAACAGAAAATGACATAAACACGTATAAAAGCATTTTTTAAGACACATTAACTTGAGAAACCACTGGAAAATCAATGATCTCCAAAATTCAAAGACCAATTTCACTTTCATATCAATGCATTGTATGACCCGAGAGTTTAGGGAGTCACTCGCAACAAAAATTGAGACGTATTACAACATTCTTCTCCAAAGCTTACTTCTTTCGAGGAATTCATTATTATTACACAAGTAAATTCGTTGAAATTAGGCAGTAAAAACCTTTCATCCAAGGAAAAGAACTTTTCAGCGAAACAGTGACCTAGTTCTGAAAATTACGAGCTTCGACCCACACGGAGGCGGCGACCCGAAGCCATCGTAAAACATCCCGATGGCTGCGTGCACGAAATACGCTTCTCACGCGATGAGAATCGGAAAAGTAATAATTTAACAGTAAGCTGTACAGTCACAATCATTATGAGCAAGAGGAAGAGTACAGGGAGTGCCGCCAATTACCTCTTACCGGTAGCTTTCAGCTGAGACTCGAACATCTTTTTTTAAATAAGTAGCCGGAAATAGCACTTCTTGTAATTATTTTGTCATTCATGGTGTTTGGTAGTGCATAGAATGAAAATATCGGAAAATATCTCTGATCTATGCCGGCGGCAGATTAAATAAAACTCTGTCTTGAGTGAATAGGTAGTATTCCATAGTTTTACAAATTTATCCGACATACTTTTGCAATACCATATGCTCGAAAGTAACAAAACCTGGGTTCTCTTTGCCTATATTCTTCTTGAAGTTATTCATCCCCTGCTGGCACTGCGGTTGCAGATCAACACAGTGAATATTGCAGTTGCAGAACAACACAGTGATCGACACAGTAATAACACAGGAAATAGCACTTCTTGTAATTATTTTGTCATTCGTAGTGTTTGGTAATGCATACAATGAAAATATTGGAAAATATCTCTGATCTATGCCGGTGGCAGATTAAATAAAACTCTGTCTTGAGTGGATAGGTAGTATTCCATAGTTTTACAAATTTATCCGACATACTTTTGCAATACCACATGCTAGAAAGTAACAAAACCTGGGTTCTCTTTGCCTATATTCTTCTTGAAGTTATTCATCCCCTGCTGGCACTGCGGTTCCAGATCAACACAGTGAATATTGTCATGACGCCTCACCACATCTCAAGGTCTGACAGATGCGATAAAATAAGAGAGATAAATTGCTGAACAGATAGGTACAAAAATAGTTCTTTCCGTGCACAACAGGCGACCACGATAAAAACTGAGCACCACTAAATACACTCTCATAATAAACGCCACCATTTCACCTCGCAAAACCTATCCCTTACATCTTCACACGGCTGGTGTTCTAACTCCCCTTGCCACACGCCCATGTGGCGGCTTGCAGGGTAGTATGTAGATGTAGATGCTGACAAAAATGAAATTTCGAATAAATTACTGATCCTCTTTCCAACCTCTTCAAAAAGGAGTCTCCCACCTTAGGAAGAGTATCTCGCAAGACAAATTCATGATAAGCATCCACCGAAGATTGTAATTTATAGAGTTGATGTTCAACTCTATTAATCCTCGGGAGTTACAATCCGTTCTGCGTTGGCCAAAATGTATTCATTCAATGCAGAGTTATTCTCTCATCTTTCACGATTTCTCCAGTATTTTCAATTAAATGATAATTTCACGATATAATCATAATCTAGGAAGTTCACGATTTTGACATTCATAAGTTGTCCTTAGTAGAAAAAGAATCTGGCCAAAGATTACGAAATCAGCAAAAATAAATACTAATATTTGATATAAATTTAAGTTTTCATCCATCAGTGATATACGTCGAAATCAGTCTTACTTATCAATATGGTCTCATGCTAAGTTATATTCATTGCCACAATACTTGGCCAGCATTATTATGCTAAAAGTAAATCGAATATTGAAAAATAATGATAGAACGACTGTGAAAGTTCTACGGGGTCGAATCAATCAAAACACTTCCGTATAAACAGCAAATTAGAAAGGAGGGAGTCAAAATCACTTCAAAATATCCACGGGCATTGATTGTCACAGTCTGTTAATTTACTGCCGAAAACTTTATTGAACCGGTGAAACAATCGAAACCCAATCATTCGGAACAATCTGTTGTCCGCTGGATGAAGCCATTATGAGGTCTATCCCATTGGCGGCAATCAGGAAAGCAATATCGCAACAATACTCCCAGCGATCCTCAGTTGGGGGCGCATTAGGTGCACGGTCGTTTATGCCCATTCCTCCTCCGACACGACGCCCACTTAATTTTGGGCCAGGGTTCAATTCAAAAGGGAAGGAAACAATGCGAACCGATCGCTGAAGGCGCCTCTCTGATTCCTACATGGGCAATGAACCGTTCACCGATTCATGAATCAATCATGGTTCATTACCCCTTCGTCGAAGCCATAAGAGCCATTGTTGACCCGCGCGAGCACCGCATTGTAAACTACTCATGAAACAAAAGCACCACTAACACGAAAATTTCAGGCAATAAGTGCAAACGAGCGGGTAAGATAATTCGACCACCGCGATTACTGTTGGATGGCTGGGCGTCGTCTGAATCCATCATAAGTGTCCACCATGTTGTTTACGGCGGGAAAGCTTAAATATATAGGCTTAAGCCGTGACATGTATCACTGATTCAGGGCAGATGATAAATAAGGTATCGAGTGCTATGAGGTAAAACTTGGTCAGAGAAGTTCCATTTTTATGCAGCATAGAATAACTGATGACTTTTGAAGTACTCATAAAAATGAGCATCGTATTTTATTACGGTAGTTTTGGGCTGTTTTCATTACCTATATTATCAAAATGCAATATTTTATTGTATGTATATTTTGGATAGAGAGTATTTTGACAATTAACTGAAAGAATGCCTCGTCCGTTGTGGGATGTAATAGCCAGAGCAAACGCTGATGAAATGTAGTACGCGCAAAAGGCAATAAAGGAAAATATTTTATTTCGAAACATAAAAATTAACATTTTAATGGGAATAGTAGGTTACCGATTACGTGGCAAGAACGGGTTAACTTTGATTTGGCGTTTAATTACTCTGTAACCCAATGTCCCTCAGTAAGTATTCTCAGTAATTTCCAGACCTGAAATTGAGCCAGTTCTTCTTCGCATAATTTCTTTGCATTTTCTTCTTCATAAACATGAAATAACCTCTACGCATATTACTTTTGAGATAGCTCCTTCGCAAGAAATTGCGATCAAACATGCACCAGAGAAAGATGTAACTTCACGCTTAGATCGATTGCGAAACTTAAGATAAAATCCTATCATTCGCGCAATTATAATTAATGCTGAAAATCAATAGATACATTCATTTTAGGAATCTACCGGTTATTTTGGTTTATTAGTGCACTCTCAGAATGGAGGACGTGAAAAGGCTGCTGGCATTTGAGAAGTGGGTGTGGAGAGGGATGGAGAAGGTGAGGTGGACGGAGAGGAAGACTAACGAGGAAGCGCTTGAGATGGTGGGCGAGGAAAGGAAACTTCTTAATGAAATTCGAGATCGGTAGAGTAGGTGGCTGGAGGATGTAATAAGGGGCGATGGGTTGCTCAAGAATGTGACAGAGGGAAGGATGTGGGGCAAGCAGGGTAGGGGAAGAAAGAGAATGGGTTTCATGGACGGAATTCAGAAGGGTAGATCGTATGCCGAAACGAAAAAGGATATCCTAGAGGAGGATAGGCCCCTGAAAGAGTGGACAACCGGGAGGAGATATTCTGACTTTCATTAAAAACCTACCTTTACAGGTAGAATACTCATAAAAAATACTAAGCGTCATAATGTGGCCCGAAACTTGGACTTTGTCTTTTAAAACAGTGGCCTTGTAAGTCGCCAGCAAGTATGACGTTGATATGTTAGTCCAGAAACAGAGCCGATACGGGAATAATCGACGCAATATCGACTAAAGCTCGCATTTACACGAAAATAAAGTCTTCTATTTTCATTGAACGTGCCACATCATTACAGCGATAAAATCGCGTTACGCTCGTATATACATAGATCTACGCAGTAATTTACGAATATAGGACGGCGAGTTGTCATCATCAGAGCGCAGAAAAATTCCTTAATTTTAAGAAAGTCCCAAAGAATTTTTAAAGACCCAAGAAAAAGTCCCCAATGCCGAAACAAAAAAGGATGTACTAGAGAGAGATAGGCCCCTGAAAGTGAAGAAATCCTGGAGGAGATTCTCTGACATTCAACAAAACCTACCTTAGCCGGCAGACAATAAAAGTTAGACTTCATCGAAAGTCAGAGAATATCCTCCAGAATTTTACAGTTGAAGGCCCATGATACTACTCTATTATTTCACTCTTCATCTCCTGTAAGTCCTACCCTCCTTTATTTAGTCCATAAAACCTATTCTCAGACTTCTCCTTCTCTGCTTGCCCAAGATCCTTGCCTCTATCACGACATTGGCAAACCATCGCTACACATCACCCCTTCCAGCTGCCTAATCTGCCTCCTCCTGATCTCAACCAAAAGTTTCCTTTCCTCACCTAATCTCATCTCACTCCATTGTACCAAGCTGTCCTCTTTTCCTTGTTCCTCATTTGTTTCCTTTATATCCATGTACCTTTCCAATATTACCTACAACTACCTTTGATAGTGTAGTTCATAAGGAGTGAGCTCCTGAGATGATCAATCTTCTACGATCCCCGAGCGATCTGAGTCATAAATCTTGAATTGATTGACGCACACGGCTGGTATGATTCCCTTCGTGTACTTCCCCCTCCGAGATTTTTACCTTCACAATGATGGCCGGAAATGAGGCTCGTCACTGGCGTCGGGACATCAATTTTGTGAAGCCTCAAGCTCTACTTTAGTCGGCCAATGAAAAAGATGGAGATAAAAAATTCATGAGCCCTCTCCACGAATAATCGGGTGGATTTCCGTAGCCTAGCACATCGTCGCACGGCAGCCAATGAAATTGTCGTCGCGTTCTTATTGAGTCAATATTTCTAAATCGATCGATCTCTCGGAGTCTCTTTTCTCGTCCATATGAAGAAAGGTTACTGCTTCCCGCAAGGAGTTGTCGGAACAAGGTCTTCCACGAGCAAGGACTTGCTCGTGGATGGCAGTCATTCGCCAAATCACGGCACATTTATAAGATTTTATATTAAATCATTTACTTTTATCATAGGTGCCGTAGAATTGTTATAAATAAGAAGATTCTTGAATATGTGGTCATTCATTTATTTCACTCACAGCCAACGTTTCGTCAAGTTTATTGGCATCCTCATAGCTTTGCGACAAGGAAAAAAGAGACATTGCCGTCGCCAATCTTCATCCATGAGACTTGAAGAATCCTGGAGAATATCCTTTGTCTCACAATTACAGCCACACTTATAGTCACCAAGATTTTTTTTTGGGGTTAAGCAGAGACATGAAAACTCACATGTGGGGTATGAAGCTATGTCAAGCAGAAACCTGGCTTCCGTGGAAGGAGATTCGTGCAGTCTCGAGTCTTTTACGATTCAAATATTGCGAAGATAGCAGAGGGTAAGCTGGTTAGCGAGGAAAACGACCATGGGATGGCTGGATGTGATGAGAGCGGAGAGGAAGTCGCTGATGGAGAATCGTAGAAGACAAATAAGGTGGGAGGAAAGATTAGAGGATATTGGAGAGGATAACAGAGGGGGGAACGATAGGCAAGTGGGGAATAGAGGAGGAGGAAAAAGAGGAATTGTGGGAGACGCGAGGGGACGCAGAGGATTTGAAGAACTCGAAGAGCCTTAAGAGCGTTCAGGTAATGAGTAGTAAATTTAAAACACGACCCCAAAAAGGGGCTGCTAGGCTAGGGGCTCTTCAAAATCTACTAAAGTCATTAGCTGTAATAACAGCCAATGATGATGGATAAGAAGATGGAAACTTTTCGGCGCAACTATCACACTGCTCAAGGTTTGGAGGATGAGTATCAGGTTGTTGTCACGAGTTGGTGAGGTGGCTAGAACACTGGCTAACCATGCATACGGCCTGGGTTCAAATCCCTGCAGAGGAGGATGACTTTCAGAGGAAACCCAATCCCTACTTGAGTGTGCAGTACTCTGTCTGTCTGTGCAGTACTTCAGGTGCAGTACTCCGTCTGTCAGATGAGACGTCAAACCGTGGTCCCCTTGGCGCCTTTCGTTAAGAGCAGACTAATATCGACGCCGGGTTTCTCTCCACCCTTCCTCCCTTACTTATCTCCTATGGCGCAAATGACCTTAGCTTTCGGTCGCCTCCCCAAAATCCAATCTAAAGAATATCACACTGCAAGCGAAAAGATTATACCAGCCCATGCTATGAATTCTACAGGCAGTTTTACTCAGCAAGTGTTCCAACTACCAATTCATTTCTAGGTCTTTGAATGGTACCTACCCTTAAATTATTTCATGTCTATGTAGACTCGAGGCGTTAGAGACGTGGGTTTGGAGAAGGAAGGAGATGGTGAGCTAGGTAGTGAGAAAGACGAACGAGGTGGCTTTGGATATATGTAATTGGAGAGGAGAGGAAAGTACCTAGTGGAGGATATTCATAGCGATACTTCTTCTTTTGAGTGGTTGGATTCATAATTTTGGATGAAAATTTACATCATGAACCATTCGTTTGGTCAAAAAAATAGGTGTTTACAAAACTTTGTAATGAAAGCTATATGCTGAGATAATCCCACCATATCACACGGCGCACATCTGTTGTGCTCCAATTTTTACGCAATAATTGCAACAAAATTTGACCGCGGGGCATAAGCATTGGCTTTAGATATCTAGGTGAGCAAATCAACCACCACTCTACAGTGTCACTACTCTCACATACAGAGCACTTATACAGTGACATGAATAAAATAACCATTTAATCATTGTTTCACATTACAGGGGATTCAATCTCTTTTTTCCAAACGAATACATACCTACTATGGACACCACGACAACCAGACCCCCACTTCTCAAGAATGCGTCGAGAGACTAATAAGCTATATAAGAGGCAAGACTGGAAGACGATATTCAGAAACACGATGAGAGGAGACGCGTGCTGCGGTTTGCGGACCGCATGGCTATATTTGTAAAGGATAAACTTGACCTGACAATGACGCCAGCGCTAATATGGAAAAAAATGAGCCAGTTAAACCGCAGGACCAAAATAAAAACAAAATCAATAACCAGCAGCCGATTCAGAGAGCACATATATCTATGGATAAATCTGAATGGGAGGAGGAATCAGAAGATGAAAACAACTTTGATTTGGAGGAGGATTATTATTTCAAAGTGAATTGTTGAAGTTAATCAAAGATTTTATTGAATCAGAGAACGTAACACAAGCACAATTGAGCACGTTTGAACCGCCCGAACAGAGAAATCGGTGTCTTCAAAAAAGCATGCTAGAGGGTAGCATGGCCAACAAAACAAAAGAGAACAGAAAACACAACTGGTGAGCAAATCAACCACCACTCTACAGTGTCACTACTCTCACATACAGAGCACTTATACAGTGACATGAATAAAATAACCATTTAATCATTGTTTCACATTACAGAGGATTCAATCTCTTTTTTCCAATACGAAACCCGCTCGACAGATATTGGTAGGGCTTGAAATTTTTTTCCCATAATTTTCGCGAAATTTTCCCAATGAAGGTGGATGGAGGAATATTTATGTACCACAAGATTTGGTCAACAATATCACCACATGCGGCGGAGGAAATTGAATGCATAATAAGAAGATTGATTCAGGCGAAAAATGCTTTCCTTTAAAAATAATAAGCGACGCTAAATTTAAGTAGCCTGAAAATTAGAAAGAAGATAATCATTATTGACATCTACATACTACCCTGCGAGCCACCGTATGGGCGCGTGGCAAGGGGTATTAGAACACCAGCCGTGTAAATAGGTAAGGGATAAGGTTTTGGGAGGTGAAATAGTGACGTGTATTTTGGGAGTGTATTAAGTGGAGCTCAGTTTTTATTGTGGTCGCTTATTGTGCGCGGAAAGAATGGGTTATTGTACTTATCTGTTCGGCAGTGTATCCCTCTTATTTTATCGCTTCTGTCAGACCTAGAGATGAAGCGAGACGTCATGATAATATTCTCTGCGTCGCTCAGAAACACATCATTCCTGAATTTCTCAAGCAAGCTATGTCTAGCGTGTAGCTTCCAAGCCTCTAAGGGCACTCACCTAAGTCCCTGTAAAAGATTTGAAATACAATATGTTCGCTCGTAGCAATTTTTAACGATGCGTGCTGTTTTTCTTTGTATTTCATAAATTTTTTTGGTTAAATATTGATGACCAGGGTCCCAAATGCTCGCGGCGTATTCGAGGTGTGGCGTAACCAGAGCGAAGTAGCATCTCTCTTTTACTTTTTCATTCGAGGACCTTCCTATATTACGCTCAACAAAACCTAGTTTCTTTTATGCTGTGCCGCATATATAATGTATGTGTGTTCCCCACGATATATCAGAAGCTGAGGTAATTCCAAGATAGTCAACTGTATCTACATATATATTTCTAAACAACATTTGAATTTGCAATCTCTCTCACTTCGTAGAAGACATATTGGAATGTTCTTCCTTAATAATATACTGAATAATAAGATTAAATCCCCTGATTTATTGTCCTTAGTAACCCTCCGAATCCCAAACATCCATACGAGAAATTCATCTACTTTCTATGTTCCTTACCAGCCATCCAATTACACAAAAAACTTGATTATTTTCAGAGCAATGTCAGAAATTAACTTACATTGTGATAACTTCGATCTATTCCATTCTTCCTCTACTAGTTTTAAGAAATATGTACTAAATAACGTGAAAATGTGATACCATTATATATATATATATATATATATATATATATATATATATACTTTGTTATTATAATATCATATATTTTTAAAATAAATAAAAAGTCCTCTGTATACCTATGTATTTTATGTATGTATCTTTTTAAATTTTTTCTTTTCTTTGTAAAACTTTCTGTAAACTGGAAAAAGGGTGTAAACCCGTTGAATAAATATTATTATTATTATTATCCGATGATCCGATATTTACTCCACCCACAGTGTAGGAATGGCAGGTGGATATTATATGAATACACAGTTCACATTTCAACGCTCTGAGTGGAATATATAGCAGCTGTGAGATGAGACGATTTGGAAGTGAATGAAATGATATTGTGCACCCTAAATTGATTACTAATGATGATGAAAACCAAATAAAGAGGAAATTATATAGGAAAAGCTACCAGGAAATAAGGTAACTAGCATTAGACAGGGAAGGGTTGAGGGCTACAGTCGACCAATCTTAGGACTGAACAACCAGTGAATGAATCCTAATATTGAATCTTTTGTACGGGAGGACAGTTGGTAGTGAAGGGTTGCTCAAAACATTTTCTTATCCAGGTGTAAAATCAACGGAAGACACACACGAGATAGATCTTCCCCTAAGGGTGAATCTGTCCTCAGAAAGGTTTCGACTGAACTGATCCCTCCATATAACTAATAAATTCAGGCTTCACTTTGTGGAACCTCTCCATATCGGAAATCAAACCTTTCAAGTAATGGTCCACTAATATTTTTATTATTTACGACCCGGGTTTCGTCACGTAATGACATCTTCAGGTACATTTACGTGACTGTTTATTACGTGACGAAACCCGGGTCGTAAATAATAAAAATATTAGTGGACCATTACTTGAAAGTTTTGATTTCCGATATGATCCCTCCATGCTCGTTGCTGTGCTACGTCCCACAATTTTTTCTTCTCTCAAAGAGAGGGAAAAATTCTCTCTCTCTCAATCTTTCCTTTATAAATTCTTCTCTGCAGGCAATATTTCCTGAGGACCTGTCCCATCAAGTTCGCCTTCCTCTTTCTTATTTATCTCAAATAATTCCTTTTCTCATTTATCCTTGCCAGCAATTCCTCGTTTCTCCCTCTATCACTCCATTTTAAATCTTCCATTCTTCGCCATATAGGCACCTTTCAAATCCCACTAGATATTTCACTTCTTTCCTCTGACTGTCCATGTTACTGCTCCATAAAGTTATGCACTCCAAATATAACATTAGGAAATCTTTTCCTCAGGCCTATACCAAAGCTAATAGTCATAATCCGTCGGCTGCCCAATATCTTCCTGTTCCTGCACTATAGTTGTAGCAAATCGTCTTTAGTAGTCGGAATCAATAGTTCACTGAATATTGAGAGGTGAAGAGCAATATCAGTAAAGGTCTTCATAAATAATCAAACCATTGAAAGTGATTAGGACGAACTAAAATGCCTTCCATATGAGTAAAATGGAAGTAATAATCGTCTTAAACTGACAGAAGGTGATATAAATGCAATTAAGGGAGTTATCAGATATGTGCACTTAAACATACGCTTGAAACCTGGACCCTCAGAA